>JAKUCG020000076.1:0-2400000 GCA_022539655.2 Ceriodaphnia dubia
ATGACACGTTTCCCCTTAATTAAGAAAACTTCTTCCCACTCGTATCCCCGAGGGTTGTCAAACCTCGACGGAGCCTATCATTACGCGTAAATACAAACAAATCGGGGCTACAAGTAAATTAGCTTTGTAATGAATAACATCTGGCTTGATTCATCACTCACAACCCCCTCTCGGGTACTTGTCGTTCTTTATCTCTTCTTTCAAGTTCTCTGGCTTTTCTCACACGGGAACGGGAAGGCGGCCGCAGAATAAGAAGAATGATGTCACGTCACGCAGACACGAGAGGGGACCGGGACCCTTTGATGATTACCTGCTCTTTACTACTGTGACCCGAACAAGGCCAGCAAGAATGGCGTCGACGACACACATTGTCTGTCAGTGGTAGTTGAATTCGAATTTGCACTACGTACAGCCGATCGATCACACACAATTCCGTTGGCCGACTCCATCGACCGACTGTACGGCCATCATTCGCGATAGCACGCGTTCGACTGATCCTCAAAACTTTCACGCTTTCTTGGTCGGAGAACTTCTCTCAGTCCGTCTCTCCTATTAATAGTCCAGCTGAGTCGAAACTTACGGATACCCCCCCCCCCTCTCTCTCTCTCTCTCTCTCTTCCTTCTCCTCTCAGAGGCCACAGCCACAGATACACACAGACACATAGGGGGATGTATATTTCCGTTTGGGTTCCCTCTTTTGGGTTAGTGTCGACCATACGTTATTTACCTCGGCTGGTTGGTTGACGTTTTCAGGCAAGAGAGGCAGTTGGCTGAACTTGCGGTCGTAAATGCAACGGTGGAGCTGCTCATCCAGCAGCCGGAAATGTTCGTAAGAGCGACGGACGACCCAGGACTTGCCGTAGCTGGTGATTTGCAGCGCCACAAGGGCTACTTCCGATTCGCTTGAGGAAGAGACCACCTTGCCCGTCTCTTCGTGCAGTTGGATCTATCGTCCGGCCGGGATGCAGACGGGAAAATTCAACAAACAACACACAACGAAATGAAACACCGCGAGCCGCCAACAAATTAAAACTGTCGGGGGTGTAGTTTACAGGCCGGTTTTAAATCTCTGCTGCTCCTTCCCCTTTCACAGTTCTCCTTGTTTCTCTCTCTCTCTCTCTTTTTTCCTCTAGCTCCTTTTTTGAGTTGGTACCCCGTGTTTGGGGCATCAAAGCAGCAGAGATTTACGACGGGACCGCGGAACAGCGTGGAATGGCATACCGTTAACGGGCCGAGATCGACAACATCGTAATGAAAGTGGGCGCACTCGTCCAGCTTGGGGAATCGTGAGGTCTCTACAGCCGATGCCGAACCAGAAGTGGCCGCTGCAATACTGCTGCCGGACGGATGCTTGGGCGGTCGGTGCTGGATGCGCACGCTACCGCCACGAGGTGTCCCCAGTTCCGAGAGTCCGCTGAGTCCGCTCTGAATGTAGGCACAAAGTAAAACGGGGAGTCAAAAATGAGAGTGGAACTAAAAAATTGAAAGGCGATAAGAGAGAACGAAAAAAAGGAGAAGAAGTAGAGAGAAGTAGAGAGAAAATATCAAGAAAGGAGCGTCAGATGGTATGTGTGTATGGTGCACATCATTACGACGGCATTAGGGAAATCGAGCGGGAGCGGCGTCGCGTGAGCGTGACGGAAACGGCGCGGTAACTCCAGCCGTTCCGCGCCTCTGACGTCGTCGGGGAAAATGTCGAAACCGCCGATGCGCCGAGGTGAAAGCTTCAGCCGCCACACTGATTCTCTTGGTCACGCCGCACACCGAAAGGCAGATGAACTCACGTGCCACCAACGCCCTTCTTCTCCTACTGCGTCGTCTTGGCCCGCCGTCGTCGTCGTCATCACATTCTCCCCAAAGAGATTGTCCCATCTTTTCTTTTCTTTTCTTTTCTTTTTCTTTTCCATTTTATGTTTATATCCATCTACATTTTATTTTCCTACTCTATCCGCAGCGCAATCTTTCCGCCGCAGTTGCGGCGGCAGATAATAATCAATAGCAGTCACGTGACTGGGTGCTCTATCCTCCTCAACTTCTTCTTCTCAGCAAGAGGCAGCGAGAAAAAGAAGAAAAGAAAATGATAACCACTTTGATACGAATTTCCCCGCTCGCTGACGATATCTGGGAGGGAAATCGGGTGACCACATTCATTAAAAGTAACGACAAGTCGGTTCCCGTGACACGATTCGCATACACCCAGAAAAAGAAATAACAACATAGAGAGAAGAGATGGTGTAAGATAGAGTGAAGAGAGAAAAGAAGAGAGAGAGAGAGAGAATTTGGTAATGATTACGTTAGAGACGAATTTCGGGTCGATATCCGCCAGTCCTCTGGAACGCTTGGACGGGGCCGCCAAGTCGCTGGCGCTAGTCACGGCAGCCATGATGCACGTGCTCCTGTCATCAACAAAAATGGTAACAAACATAATTAGAAAAACATGAAATGAAACGCCCAAACAACAAGACTGACGACACGATTAACAATGTTTGCGTATAATCGTAAAACCGTAAAAGTAGACAAAACAAGTAGAGAGAAAGAGAGAGAGAGAAAAATTCAAAAGAAAGACCTCAAAAAAGCTTGGCTGACAGAACGGATTGCCGAGCGCTTCCGGCCGCGGCGGATGAACGAAAGATCAAGACTGCGCGACCGCAACATGACCTCCACTTCCCCTTGGCCTCTTCTTTTCTCTCGCAACGACGAAAGAGACAAAATAGAAAAAAGAGGTCTCTCTCTACTACAACACTGTATCCTTTTCTTTCTCCAAAAGAAAGAAGAAGAAATATAAAGGCCTTGTAAGGAGCGCAGGAAAGATATCGGCCTCTAGATCGGCCTCATCACGCAGTGACACCAACACAACGGTCGGATGAGAGAAGCGCTCCACTAATGCGGCGGGACAGACGATCGACACCAAGTTCATTCGAGCGTGGCCATCTTTTCTACTTCCTCTTTTTTTCTCGTTGTTGAGTTGCAGTTGGAACTGCAGCCGCTGACTCTGCTGCTGCTGCTGCTGTTGTTGTTGTTTGCTTCTTCCTTGGCGAGGTTTACGGACGATAAAGTCTGACCGACGTGAAGGAGAATCGCCGGGGGCTGGACCGCGCGCATAACGGTGCCCGGCTCTCTCATCTAATGGTCATCCCGCTTTTGTAATTTTCAAATAAAAATCCAGCGAGATCTCTCGGATGAAAGTGACACACACACACACACACTGAACCTTCTTTCTTTCTCTTTTCCCTACACACTTTCCTGGCGAAAAGAAGAGAGTTCCTTCACAGAGTTTCTGGCGGATTATTTGGACTGCGACTGCACATGGTCGCAGCTGGGAACCGTGTGTTTGGAGGGCTACACACCATTGTACCAAGAGGGGAAAAAAGCTATTTTTCCGAGGCAATGAATGTAGAAGGGAACCGTGTGTGGGGAGGCATATACCCTTCAGCTAGACGGACCTTCTTCGTTTTCCCCCCCATCACCTCCTCCGAGCTGTATATACCAGCTCAATAGGCTTCTATCCGTTTCGAGTTACACGGGGAACTACGCATTCTTTCTGGGCCCTAGCTACTTCTGCTGCTGTTGCTGGAATTCCAGCCGGCGTGAATTTACTTTACCTCTAAACATCATGAAGAAAGAAACAATCGGCGCTGAAAGGACGCAACAAAGAAACTGGGGAGAAAACGGTTAAACGGTCAATAACCGCACTCGGCTGCAATCCAGTAGTTTTATTGGATGGGAAGCCTCATTTGAGTTAAGGCACAAAGCTCTAGAACAGGACTAACCACAATCTTGTTTTGCAACACCCCTTCAATGAAGCCTACCAAAGAACACATCTGCTTCTGTTTTGGTCATTGAGCCATGGAAGAAGCCTACCTTACAGAACTGTCTCCCAATCTCACACAAAGTCATGTACTCCTTCTGTATACTCTTCTCATGTAGAGATGTTTACCACAAGACAACTACAACTTTGGGTGGCACCAGGACTACTTTCGCTAAAATCACAAGCCCTGGCAAGGTTGATGTTGGAGAAACTCCCTCACAAGGGTTTTTCGTTCAGATGAGTTTGACAGCCCCACTTCCAAGAAACTACATTCAATAGGAAGTTGGACAAGACATGGAAGATGTTGAAGGGAGAGAGTTACACATACTAGTAGCTCAGCTAATCTATTTTTGAAAACAAAACACTGGGTATTTAGAGGGCGGAAACTGAAATCTTCCGTTTCCTGCATACTTTAAGCGGGAAGCTGGAGAGTCAGTCATGCGAAACAAAAGTTTTTCGAGGGGGAAGTGGGGTGAGACTCTCCACCATTTTTTTCTTTAAGAGAAAAGGCCTTACCTCTTATATCCTATTCGATGAAATCAACATTCCGTAACACTTTATCACAGACGAAACGCACATGGTGTTTCTTATAGAAAGTTTTATAATTGCAAAACTGTTGGACAACAATTAACAGACGAGATTACACCACAAAACTTCTGGATGTTTGACACTAGCGTCCATTAGTGTCTTAATGCTTGTTTTCCATAGCAGCCGTGAAAGCTCAGGTCTGATACTCGGCAAGGCCTGGTCCAGGATATAAAAACTACCGCTAGAGGCGTTACTTGGTGGCAAATATCCTACAATTTCAACTGACCAATTTTAAAAATCCAACTCTTATTAGTTATTAATTTATGAAAAAAAATCAAAAAAAAAGATAAACTTAATCTTCTGTTGAAATCAAGTAATTAAGAGGATCGTACACCAGCCGGAAACGTGATTACTCCTCCCATCTTCCGGTGTCTATTCTCCTACCGGAGAATTTGTTCGTTCGTTGTAATACGCGAGGCAGACGAAAATCAGAGCTGGAAAATCGTCATCAGTTCACTGCAAGGCCGAATGTAAAGTTACCAACAACGCAGTGAACGCACGTGTTCCCGCGTTCTTTTTTGGAAAATGGATTCTGACCTCAGCGATATTCAGAAAATTCAAAATGCTCTCGGTGGAGCTGGCGGTGGAGCTATTAGGGATAGCGACTCCTCAGTTGTGGAATACAATTTACGATGTAAAGTTTTTTCATTGGAATTACAATTTGAAATGCAGACAAGTTCTCATTCTATTTTAATGATATTTTATATTATTTTGAATAATAATTGTATGTTACACATTACAAATCTTTTATAAATCTCAGGTGACAGTGCTGATGGTTATTCAGTTGCCAGTAGTTATCAGCAACACTTGACTCCACAAGCTGAAAACTCATTCTCAATATTGGAAGAACTAACATCTGATTCTCTTGATGATGATCGATTGGTCATCAATCAGCTGGAACCCAGCTTAGAAAATGCACTGTGCTTAAACAAAGCATATCAGTCAATGTTGGTGGAACTCTCTCAACAGTTGGATGTTCTAAGAATTGTAAATCAACGAAAACAAAAGGCACTCCAAGAAGAAATTGAAATGCTTACTGTTGAAGCTAACAAAAAGCCTGAAAAGCACAAGAAGAGGAAAGTAACATTTTCATTCTTTGGAATGCCATATTTCAAAGATGCAGAGTATGATTGTGCTCCAAAGAATGAAGACACTCTTTTGGCAGATACTATTGGATTTCGAAATATTGCCATCATCAATGTGTACAAACCATGTGGGTTTATTCTTTATGTTCTCTGAAAATCAACACTTCTAATGCAAATTTTTATTGCAGTTTCAAAACACGAGGTACGAAAACTGAGGAACGCCTTAAAAGAACAGGCTCTCACGATTGAAGCAAACCGATTAATTCGACTCAGAGAAGATTTACAAAATCAACTCACTAACGGTCATTCAACATTCCTTTCCGATGACGATAGGAAAGCTA
The DNA here is from genome assembly GCA_022539655.2 of Ceriodaphnia dubia. Lineage (NCBI taxonomy): Eukaryota > Metazoa > Arthropoda > Branchiopoda > Diplostraca > Daphniidae > Ceriodaphnia > Ceriodaphnia dubia. Next base: position 5,823 of record JAKUCG020000076.1, read on the forward strand.
TCGAAAGTCAAATCGAAACCATTCAGCGGCAGATTTATGACGTGAATTCATTACCCGAAGAAAAACTTTGTGACCAGCCTCCAACCATGTTCGATTGGCAGAAGTTAGCAGTTGAAAATGTACAATTTACAGTTTGTCTTCTTTTAAATTTTATTTTCATTGATTTTGTCTTTCTACCAATTTCACTGTTTTTTTTTTCCTCCAGTTTCGCAGATCACGTACTCCAGACCAGTTAAGGCTGCATTGGCTTCATTATCTACGGCCGGGAGTCAACTGTCGTGCATGGACTGTGGCTGAAAACCGACACTTAAAGGTAATGTTCATTTTATTTCTCTGGATGATAAAAACTCCACATTTATTGTCATAGGAGCTTGTCAAAAGCTATGAAAACGGAGTTGATTGGGAGGAGTTGACAACGAAGTTAAATACAAATCGTACCGCTTTCGAATGCTTTCGCCGCTATCAAGAGCGATTTGGTGACCACCGGAAATTTGGCTGGACCAAAGAGGACAATGGGCATCTTCTAAAACTCATCAGCAACTATGGGGATCAAAATATGAGCGACATTGATTGGGACGAAATGAGACTCAGCTTCCCTGGGCGTTCCAAAGCTCAAATTTATGCGTAACCAAGACCTATTTCTTAATGAAACAATAGAAGTGGATAAAAAATTTTATATTTATTTTGCAGGCACTTCAGATACCACCTTTACTGCCTTGATCCAAGTCCTTTTACATTAAATGAAGATACAGTCATTTTGGAAGGCGTTAAAATGGGCTATGATCTCTCTGATATCTCGTTGCTACTTGGAAAGCGAAGTAATATGCAAGTTCGAAATCGCTATAATTGCATTAAAAACAAAGGGAAAGGACTGGAAAAAGCTTGGACAGAGTAAACTATGCGTCTTGTTACCTAACTCTCTAGAGATTAATTTTATTTTCTCTATTGCCTTTTAGGAGAGAAAATAATTTACTTCTTGCAATGAAGGACACCAGTCATTTACGAACTTATGTCATGCGAAGAGATTTTCCAGGTCGCACGTTTGCACAGCTTTTCAGTAGATATCATTATTTACGAATGAAGTTTACCACCCCTAAAAAGTATATAGAGGATCTCAAGGTACGCTCTTCATGTTAATACCTAATCGTGCACAAATTTCAAGTTGAGGATCATTTCTAGGGTAAACTTCGATCCTCACTTAAAAGTGATGGTCCCAAAAAAAACAAACAAACGGCAAGTAAGATCCTTACCATGATGTCTCAATTTGGCTACGACAGAGAAGCTAAGAATTCTTTGAAGAAAACGCTTCCGATATTAAAGCAAGATTTACTGGCTGATAAGCCCAAGAAACCTGACTTGGTATTAATGAATAAAGGACTAATTAAACCACTAAAAGGGAAAAAGTTAATCGAGAAAAAAGAGAAAGAACTAAAAGAAATTCTTCGTCCGCTGATGTCCATCAACACGAAGCGACCAAGAAGTAAAATTATTATTTTATTTTTAGATATTTATGTACTATTATTGTTATTATTTTGTTGTTTACAAAGGAAAAATTGTTTCTATTGATTCTTATTTTCTTCTATTTAGAACTTTCCTTTCCAGGTGATGGCAGGGAGCACGGTATCATTCTCACTAGTTTATACCGCTTGCTTCAGTGCAATTTTACGCCAATGCCTGATGAAGAAGAACTCTCTGAAGAAGAAATGGAAGAACTTGGCATCGCTCCCCAAAACCATTTGTCTTTCATTAATCTTTTGTCACTTACGAAAGATATTTCCCGACCAAACATTACAGCTGTGCCTGAAACAATTCTTTGCCTTCCTCCGACTTTGAATACTTTGACTGGATTTCGTGGATTGCTCCTTCATCGAAAATATCTACAATCGAGTGCCAGCTGCGAGTATACTCTACCTGAAAGAGCTAGCAATCGTGCTACTATCACAGAATGTACTGATGAAGGGACGACAGGTTCCAATGGACAGTCGGAGACAGTACCAATGGAAACAAATGCCGAAGAAATGGAAGCTTCACCAAGTGATTATCCGAAAAATATTTCTTTTGTGGGAACTGATGTAGAACCAGCAACCGAATTTTCAGGCGTAAATGAGACAAGTTCGACAATTGATTCTCATACCATAGCGCATGATCGGGAAAATAGTCAGGTCATTTCCGATACCCGTGAAGAGAACGGTGACAATGTTGCTACATCGTCAACGTTAATGACACCGTCGAACTTGGAATGTGTTTCAAATTCAACACAACCCTACGACGAACCAATGTCCGAAGAAGATGAAACCCACAACATGGAAGATTCAATGATAGAAATCGCCGATGAGGTGTACGACAATTCACAATCTTTACATACCCCATCTTCCGATTCGGAAGTTGAGGAAGAGAATGAAGGCGAAACGTTTGGTGATCGAATGGCCGACAGTCTGCTCTTGTCACGTCTATTGACTCTCTTCTATTGGCCAGGGATCATGAGTACCATGCAGTAAGTCAAAACGAAGTTGTCTACCGTCTCTTAATCATTTACTAATTCTTCAATAAAGTGTTCCAGACGAATTGAAACAGAAGCAGCCAGTAACGACTGCTACTACTACTACTGATGGTGCTGAGAAAGATCCGCTGAGCATTAGCAGTGAAGAACAACCAACACCTTCTAAAAGTCCTGTTAGTCGTCGGACAACTTTAACGTAAGTGTAATTTTGGATAATCTTTTGACCAATTTACACTCAACCTTTATTTCCCAAATAGTAAGAAGGAATTAAAGGAGAAAAGGCGGGCACATATGATGTCAATTGTAAACCGGCGTTACGGTAAAACGAAACCAGCAGAAGAGAATTCTGGAGAAGCTGAAGCTTCAACTAGTGGGGCACCGGTTGAAACAGAGGACACATCGACAACTAGTGCGGGTCACGTTGAGGCAGAGGGCACATCGACTAATCCACCCCCTGCCAAAAAAACCAAGGAAGCCCCGAAGACCAGGAAGAGAAATCAGTTTCAAGTTGCACAGAGCGACCGTGTTACCCGTAAAAGACGTGGGACAACTGACAATTGATTGCGTAATTTTTTTAAATTATTATTTTTGTATTTGCGACGCTGTTTTGCACTCAATTTTTTCATGGTTTACAGTCTTCATGATACGGATCCAAATTTCTCAAGTCCCTCCATGTAGGTGGCAAAAGATTGTGTAAATGATGTCCACATTTTTTGCATGGGCTAGTAAACAGTGACTGATAGCTATTAAACCATGTCTGTAAAAACAAACGGGTAAAAAAATGTTGAAACCGTGAAGATTAAAGTCCTAACAGTATTCAGAAATAAATGTTCAATTCAGTCACAAAAATGTTTACTTACTAAAAAAGACCGTATAGCAAGTTCTGGATACGCAGGTGAGTAGAAATGAAGCATGGCGGCGTTGGCGTTCTCGGTTACTTTTCTGAACACTTTGTATCGAGATTCACCCCACATGTCGATTTTTCCGTCTTCAGTGAGTAAATCTTCAGTTGCACCTTTTACTACTACCCACTCGACCATCAATCGTTTAAGTACCACTATTCCCTTCATAATCTTGCCTAAAGTTATCTGCAAGACTGTGCTCGATCCATAAGGGCGGAATGTTTCGATCTTTAAATTGTCACCCAGTGAACGGCAAAGAGTATTGATGACATTGTCAATTGTCCTTGAAGCAGAAGAAAAAACTCATTACTATGTATCTATGTACATAGATTAAAGTAAATCAATATACTTACTGTGGAGGTACATTTTGACTACTGGGTTGAATTCTTCTCCTCTTTGCAGGAATAAGCGTAGATCGTTTGAGAGAATTTTGGCTCAAAAGTGTTGTTGCATATCCAGAATACTCAGCCAACTAAAATTACAAAATATTCATATAATCTTATGTTGAAGAACCAGTTAAGAAGCACACATTATCTGTCCATCTATATGAAGTAATGAGGGACTCATAGAGGTTGAGTGCATCTGGAGTACAATCTTGGTTAAGATATCCACTATTTCCTAGTTGAACTTGAACAGAATCAACGCCAGTTATCGCTTCCTCGAATTCTCTACAATTAGATTACATTTTAAATAGGTATAAACAGCTAAATATACTATATTGCGATTCTTACTTGACACCTGTCTGAACCGTGACCAATTGTTGTTGTAATTCCGCTACAAATTTTGATTCTTTGCTATCCTGTCCTGATTGAAGACCGATACCTTCAATGAGGCTATGAAATAGGGTACCAACATTATTCCTCAATGACCTGAGAGATTTAAGGGCAGCTGTAGCTTGTGCAATATCCAATTTGCCTGAATGATCAGCCATTTTTGTTGTTTTCGTTTGAATGGCCGGAGTGAGTGGTGAGAGTGCGTCTGTCAAACACACAGCGTTGCCGTTTCTCGACTCGTTATTTCGGGATATTACGAATTTTACCGGCCAATCGGCCAATACGGCCATGTTAACGATCATATTTGCTTATATTAGTCTCCAGTTTGAGGAAATGGTAAATTCTGGCAGATTTAAGTTGGAAATATCCCTTAATATACAAATGGTATTTACGTGCATACAGACGAAAAGCGTCTTATTCAAATTTGATTACTTATACTGTTGTACCTCTGAACCGAAACCTTTTTTGTGTCTTGTCTGCGTGTGGCCGCCGACGAATGATGCATACTGAAAGCTACAAAAGAAAAAAAAACGGTAGAAAAAGGAAAGAAAAGAGAGACATTAACGTATACGCGTTTCTTGCCCGAGGAGATTGGAACAGGAGCAATTTACAGTGCGGTGTATTAGAAGGCTCATTTACATTCCGGTGGCTCATCAAGGTGGGTTGGAGGAAAGTTTCGCGCCTTACAAATTTTCAAGTCCATTACGATTACACGCCCACCAACCTTTTTATTATTCATCCTTACAATCACCACCTGGATGTTCTTTTCGATTTGTGCTTTTTTTCTACAAGATTTCGAATTTATTTTTTCCCTTCTTTAATTTCTATGGTTTTCCCTAATAAAGTATCAACATCTTTTAAAAGAAAAACTTTCGATTGCTTTCTAACATTTTTTTGTCTTAAGGGAGTTGTTGGATTCAAGAAATAAAATCAAAGACGTGATTCGAAACTTTAAAGGCTGACCCATCCCAGTCCGAGTCACCGTAGAGTTGCGGATTTGCGATAACAAGCTACAAGCTCCTCGTGGGATGATTATTGTTATCCAACAAACAAGAAAAGGGGGAGAGATGCCTTCTTAATCGCCATGACGTGTTACAGTTTGGTTGATGATAGTAATATGTGTGTGGGCACGCATAAGAATGGCGAATGTTATTGTTCATTCCGTTTCCCGCGTGAGCGCTCGTGATTGACGTGCGCGTTGATCCGTTAGAACGGACGTGGCTGGGCGTTTTCCCACCAGTCACAATGCGGGTAAATTTCCACCGCTGTCAATCAAACCAAATCAATCCGGATCGCATCCTTGGCAGATCCCTAATAGGACTTTCAGAGGATAAGAACCACGCTTGCAAATTCATCGATAACAACAGGATCCGGGACACAAAAAAGAAACCTGACATTAGATAAACGGCAGTGACAGGGTAAATGATTTGATTTCTTTTAGGAAATAACTATCTTCTGCTACTAAATAGTATTATCTCATTCATTTTATTCTAGCTTCGCTCGAATCATCAGGGTCAGTCGGTTGATGCTGCCTGTACGAGGTCGCCAACATGTAAATGGAGCGTCCACGTCGGGCACCCAGGCCGCCGCGTGTGGCAAGATAAAAAAAAATAGGGAAGGAGAAACGGAAGAATGCCGAAGGAATCGAGAGTATATGTGTGTTTGAGGGAGATGAGAGAGAGAGAGAATAGGAGGGGCGAAAAAAAAGCCGGGCAAGGGAGGGAAGGAAGAGGAGGAGGCGGAACGAACTGATGAAAGAAGACATGCGAGCGGCTGGCTTGCAGTCACTGCCAGTTGAAGAGGACCACTTGAGCTGTATACATCGACCGTCGATCGAACCCAAGGAACACACATTACACACGCCCGCACAGACACATAGTCAGTGGGTACGATCAAGTCGACGTCGTCACACACACACACACACACACATACACACGCGCAGCGCAGCGCAAGTCGTACAATAGTGAGTGAGTGTGGTGTTCCTCCGCATCCGTCACCAACATTTGACATGGCCCAGTGCTGTGAGTGATATCGAACCTGGAAGTCGTCCAATAATCTCTCCAAAAAGTTGTCATTCCGGCTAATTACAATTTAAGAAGCGTCCGTCCGACCAAAGATAGCATCCCCTTTTAGGCAGGCTCCGGCTGCGCACAAGACGACAATCCTAAATTAGACAAAGATTTTAGGGTGGAGTAGTAGAGCAGTCTGCAGTGCAGTAGAGAGTCTCTTAAAAGCTACGCAGCATTTAAGGAAGCCAGGGTATTCTGAAATACCTCGTGTTATTGTGCTGCTCCGAGTGGAGGACGACGAGCGTGATCTGTTTGGCGAAGTGCGCCTCAGTTCGATTCTGGTGGACACCAACCAACTTGTATTCGTCGAGTGCGGCCATCCACCAGTCTCCTTGAATCGGTTCCTTTTATAACTATTTTAAAAGAAGAAGAAAAAGAAGAAGAAGAAGAAGAAAGAAGAAAAGAACATCTGAACGGGGTTATCTTAACCAGTCATCGAGTCAAGGTGAATGAGTAGTAGACGAAGCAGCACCAACAGAAGAAAACGAGATCCGAACCGAAGACAACCAGAGAAGAAGAAATAAATCTGTGTATACGTTCCTTCTGCTGCTGCTGTTGCTGTTGCTGCCTCCTCCTCTTCCTCCCACCAGCTACCACCCTCCAGCCACCCACTTTTTTTTTTTTTTTTTTTTGTTTCTTTTCTTTTTTTCTTCTTTTATTCCTCTCCCTCTCTCTCTCTGGCTACGAGTCGCTCGCTAGCTGGCTACCCACTTGGAACACACTTGATCGTTCTGTCAGTGTCTCCGCAGGCTCCAGACCGGCGACACAGGTCCCCGTCGCGCCCAACTCCTAAAGCGGCCACACGAAAACATCAGTACACACGACACATTAGGTTCCGACATTTCGTCGTTTCGATTTCAAACAACCAGTCCGACCGCAACGTGTTCTTTTTCTTTTCCCCGATCGTCCGGCCGATTCATTGACCTATCGCTTCGTCGTAGTCGTCGTCGTCGTCACAGTGCCACCACATCGTGCTGTGTTTCCCATTCATTCCAACAGCAGGCCCCCTTCCTGATCTGATTGTCAAAAGGAGAAGGAAAACAAGAAGCTTAACAAATTCCAGACAATAATCTTGATTAAAATGTGGATCCGGAATTGGTGCTCGTTGCTGTTAACCTGCTGCTGGACATGGACCGTCGTATCATCACACCTTCCGCTAGTACCCAAGGTAAGAAAACATAAATCCACTTATCGCTTTTTCACACCTGCCACACAGACACTCACCGCCCCTCACTCACTCCCCCGTACCAAACTGCTAATCCTCCGCACCACCTCATTAACACCCCCGGTTTTCTTCATTAATCCACGATTTCGCTCAATCCTGTTAACTGCTAACCACGCACGGTTATCTCTGCCTAAACAACAACGAGATATGCTTGTTAGGGTTTACGTTCATCAAGAAATGGCCATCTATTTTTCATTGGGGGAGGGATCAAGGGCATTGATTGTTTGAGAGCGCTCTGGGTTATAGCGTCGTGTTGCAGGTGTTGCATCTGGCATAAATCCTCTCGCTCTCTCTCTCTCTCTCTCTCTCTGAACCAGCGGCCCTTTTTTACCTTATTTTTCTTTTTTTTTTTTTTTTTTTTTTTTTTTTTTGCTGTGGGATGTATAACAATTGCCACCTGAAGATTGAGGAAGAGGGGGAGCGGAATATAGATGCACATATAAAAGAAGGTCGATCCCAAACGATCGTCTCCGGAGAGAGTGGGGCTCCCTGCCGTCTCTTCTTCTACATTTTTTTTTATGACTAAGGGTCAAAAGGTCACTCGGTTCTTGGCTCGATGGACATTCAAAAAACCCCCATGTCCATGCGCCGTTGAGAGACTTTGGGTAGTACAAAAGAGAAGCGAGAGGGGATTCTCTCGGTTCGGAAGGGAAAAAAGGGGCCGACGCCATGCTGTCTGCCACAGTCGCAGCAGCCAATCCATTCCCTTCTCTCCACCGACCACTTTTCCCTATTCCGGTTGATTTTTCTCCTTCTCCTTCTTCTTCTATCTTCCTTTCTATATAGCCCCCTATATACGGGCCTGTGGACCCATCGGGCGCGCTCTCCTTTTATCTCTTCTTGTGGTGTGAAATGGTTATTATTGCCTCTATCCACCAGAAGATATCTCTTATCTCGCCCCGATCTTTTTCGATTGACACCATCTGATGATGGCTCTAGTACCAGGAATCAAAAATATAGAGAAATATACACCGTACAGCAATGTTTATACTTTTGTACCTTGTGGCTATACATATCCAGTCCACCTGAAAACATTCCACCGTCATGGCATTCCGGATGTGAAAACGTGACGCGAATGACAACCTGTCCAGATATTCATCTCTTCTTTCGGTCTTTATTTAACATTTGAAGAAGAAGAAGAAAGAGAAAAAAATAATCTAAGAAGAAGGAATGAAACAAAAGAAAATGGGGGATAAAGAGAAAATGTTGATCATCCGCAATCTGTCGCCGCCGCACACAATAAGCTATTTTCCACCCGTCTTTGATTGTGAAGCGGGGGCTTCTGTTCTTCCGCCGCAGCACCGAGGGAAAGCCGCGCCACGGGGGGCTTTGCGACGAAATAGTCAAGTCTTATAATGGAAATCCATGGAGTCTTTCCCTAATCAAGGTCACCTGCGTACATGATCATTTAGAGCTATACACAAAAATTCTCTTAATATCTTCAATTTTAAATTTTAAAAATCTATTACTGTTTTCAAGCGTGATAAGTCTCAATATTCCTAGAAGAAGAGGTGGTGAAGAAGAAAAATTTTCATTGTGGTCGAAACATGAAGCGACAAGTTGTTGTCGAACACACCATCGAACTTTTTTTTCAGTTCTTTATTCCCGAAGATGTTCTTTGACTATCTCCATCTTTTCTTTTCGGACTGAATGCCATTTCATAGAGTGACATTCTTGACCTCTCCTTTTTTTCTATAGTCCCATCTTCTTTATGAGTGGGCCGCCCTTTATTCCATCTTCTTTTTTTCCAGAAAAATAAAAATAATGCACCGGTGTGTGTGTGTGTGTGTATGCGTGTGTACGTACGTGTGTGTGTGTATGTTGGCGGTGCGGTGGGCCTGTGTGTGAGAAGAAGAAGAGGAGGCAAGTTTTTTGGGGACCCAGGTGTTCTTCCTTCGATGTTTCGGCTCTTCTTATATTCTCTTCTATTCAACCTGCCGGGCGACCCTCTTCTTTTCCTGATGGGGAAACGAGCTACAGGATAAGAGGAAAAGACGAAAAGAATAAAGAATAGGGGGTTAGAAACTTTTTTAGAACTAGACAAAAAAATGATGGAAATAAAAAAAAAAGGAAAAAACAAGAGGGAATTTCTGTTCCCTCGGCCTCTTTTGGAATGAAATATCGAGAATGGCACTTGTAGGCAAGTTTCCGTATATACCAAACTACAGATTGTTGTCCACCTGCGCGAGCTCATTTCCTTCTTTCTTTTCTTTCTTTTCTCTCTGTCTCTCTCTCTCTCTCTCGCTCACGTTTTTATCAACTCGAGAGATTATACACACACATTTTTCTTCTTCTTGTCCCAGACTTTTTGACCGACTGGGCCTCTTGACTTGACTTCTTGAAAGGTGACTAGGCTCTTTCTCTTATTTCTCTCTTTCTTCTCTTACTATTCGTATATACTAGACACCACTACCGTCCGACCCGACCGTCTGGTCCACTCCAATGTCAAAATCATTCCGCCACCCAAAAAAGACTTTTGTTTCTTTTCTTTCGTTGACGTTTTCTCTTGTGAAACTCGAAAAATTTCCCCTCCGCATACGGACTTGGACAGAGCAAACGTTTGCTATCTTGTATAAGTGGGAAAAAGCGAACAGGAGGCCGGCAACCGTCTTCAGATGACGGGAGATTTCCGGCAGGAAACCAACTGGGCGGGTTGACTTGGTGGAATGGGGAAATTCAATCCCGTCTCGAGATCTCACCGGCTCGGTCACAGATGGTACAAACGTCACTAGCGATCCAGGAGGAGGTGTGCCGAAGTAATCCAATACAGTGGCGGAAGTCTGACGTGTTTGAAAGTGAGAGTTGCAAATCAGAGGTTGCATCTATTCTGGCAGAAAGAGGGTCTTTGAATCGAATCACGGTCAGATTCCATTATCTCATCGTTTTTCTTCCTTTTGTCTTCCTTATTTTCTTGACAACAGCCACCGTCCATGGTATCGGCCGAATGTCAGACGCTGACGCAGCAGTGCGGCGAAGAGCTGGGACTCTTTGCTGGAAGCAACAATGGTGGCGGAGGAAGTGGACGTCCAACATCGACTACATCGACGACGACAACATCACCATCGGTGCTGGAACCGGTTTGCGGCTCCGACGGACGGACCTATAGCTCCCGATGCGAGTTGCAGCGTGCCAGGTGCGAAGGCCATCCAGTCCGCGTCCAATATCGTGGATCTTGTCACGGTAAATTTGATCCAGACGTCACATCTCGGGGTGAGAGATTCATCTACAATATCAATCTGGTTCTGACTTATTTAGGAGAAGATAAACGATGCTGGTCTGAGCGACGTTTGGCTCAGAGAACGGCTCGTCGACTCAATGAAACCCATCAAGCAGGCGCCGGACTAGGTAAAAAAGCGGCGCCCACTGGCGAGACATTCATTCCCGAATGTAACGAGGATGGACGGTTCGCCGAAATTCAGGTATGCCAAGTGAAATTATTCATCGGATTCGGAGAAAGATCTTTGATTTCAACCTAAACCTAACTCGTCTTTTAAAATTGAATGGCTTATCAATTCTAGTGCCATCAAGCGACGGGATACTGTTGGTGCGTCACGCCCGACGGTAAACCCATTCCCGGTTCTTCAATCCGACACAACAAGCCCAACTGCAAACGTCAAAGTAAGTTTCTTTCTTTTCTAAGAAAAGTATTATTGAAAGGCAGCAGCAGCTGTTGTAGTGAATTTTGTCCTTAGATTACTATATTAATCCGATTGTTAACTAATTTCAAGGTAAATCGAGTCCCAGTCGCCGTTCTCCGCAAGGCAAGAAACCACGCAAAGGTACGTAGAGGGAGAGAGAGAGCGAATAGATAAAACAAAAAAAACAAAAAAAAAAACAGGAGAATCAGAGCATGAACTTAATTACAACGTTTTTATGCTTTGACATGGCGCGTGCACTCTAGGCTGCACACCTGGCGACAAAGCGGCATTCAACGGTCACCTGATCCGGCTCTTTACAACCGAATTCAACCGTTTGCCCACAACCCCGATCCCCAGTAAGTGATGCCCCGTTTGAAATGAAATATCTCTTTAGGGCGTTCCCTATTTCTGGCGAGCGAGTGTGAATCAAACTCTCGGTTATTCCCATAGGTACGACAGCGCAAGTGGATGGCGTGACCGAAACGGCTGAACGTCGGGTGATGGAGTGGAAGTTTGCCCAGCTGGACAAAAACGGCGATGGACAGCTAATCCGCCGTGAATTTAGAGTTTTGCGACGACTCGTCCGAAAAGTCGTCCGACCAAAACGATGCGCCAAAAACTTTCCCCGACTCTGCGACACGGATCAGGACCGTAAGATTTCGCGATCAGAGTGGTCTGTCTGCCTCGGCATCGGCATCAATAGTAAGTAGTTCATAAAACATTCTGTTGAATGAATGCGTTTACTCGTATCGAATGGGAGGGTAGACGGCTACGCCAACAACCTGAAAGTCGTTTACTATTAAGCTGCTATATATTATTGTGGAAACTGGTTTTTTCTTAAGGGCTGGGTGATCCATCACCAAACAAGATTGCAAATCCAATTGCTAAAAAACTGTTACAAAACAACTTCCATTCCATATCCTTTTGCATACAAGTACACTCGTGAGTTGTGGGCCTAGTTGAATGACCTGTTACCAAACTGCAAGAAGCTCTTAGATCATGAATGGCAGAAGGAAAATGAGTTGACTGAGGATCATTGACTTATGTTGACCACATGGGGCTCACAGCTTGAGCAGTACAAGCCTCACAACTATCACACAAAACAAAAGACCCCTGGCAAACCTTGAGGAAGATATGAAGGTCAAATGATTACTAGATTGTGTGTGTGTTGTGTAGCGACGAAGACTTGCCCGTTGATAATGTGTAGTCTCCTTCCGTTTGTTCCTGTTCCTCAACTCAGGGGACAGCGGTGAGGATTCGGCGGCCATGGATTCCAGACTGTCCATCCGACCAGGTAGAGTTTTGTCAGATCCAGTTGCAAGAACCCATTCTTTCCTCTCCCCATCTTGCTTCTATATGGGCTTGTGTTTCACTTTACCGATTTCCCCACCTGGCAAATAGAATAATCCATCTTGGACACATGACGGCAACTGATTGATGAAGTTCAGTCCGGGTCGAAACGCTTTTTCGTCTGCTTCGGGCCAATGTATGCCCATATTTCTGTGCATTCTTGCGGGGGTCTTGTTGAGCTTCGGGCTATTTTTTCCTTTTGGAAAACAAAACAGATTCTTCAAACCGCGTTTGTTTTCGTTGTGAATAACTTCATTTTTTCCGTCTCTTCTATTCAGACATTGACAGTTTTCTGTGGACCAAACACAGTAGCATTTCGCTACAGGAGGCATCGTCTGTCGAAGAAAACGAACCAGTCGAAGGTATTTATTAACTTTTTTTTTGTACAGTGTCTGTAAGGATTTTGTCATCTTGCCTTTTCTTTCTTTTCACAAAATGAAGCCAACGATTGTTACTCGGACCGACAAGCCGCTCTGGAGGAGGTAAAACACGGTGCTCAAGGAATGTACGTTCCGGAATGCACGCCTGATAACAAATACCAGCGAGTCCAGTGTCACAAATCAGCCGGTTCGTTATCATTTCATCGGTTTAGTCTGTTAAATGAAAATTCTTGATTTATCATATATATTTTTGTCTTACATTAGGCTACTGTTGGTGCGCCAACGATGAAACGGGTAAACCCATTCCAGGGACATCAGTGCAGAACAGCAAACCAACCAACTGCGATAACCTTCCTGCCCACGTGTTGAACCGACCAACTCCTCCTCCTCCACCAAGGGAAAGCCTTAAGCCCGTTTACCGTCCACTCACGGCGGAAGAAGGTACGTGTATCTCATGGAGACACCATCTAACGGTTCCTTCTTAAACTTTGTTTTTTGTTTTGTTTTGTTCACGCAGCCTGTACGGGGAAGAGGAAGTCACGCTTGCAATCTGATATGGTCGAATTCTTCAAGGAAAACCTTGCAGCCTTCCTGGTCAACAAAACAGCCAATAATCCAAACAGGTACTATAGTAATCTGCTTAACAAAAGACAATTCTTGTATATACTTAATTTCTATATTGCGCTTAATTAGCATTGCCGGTCCGGATTACAATCTACCACCGCGGGAAAGAGTTGCCAAATGGCAGCTCCAACAGTTGGATGCTAATAAAAATAATGTTATCGACAGACAAGAAACGCGTGAATTGCGTCTGCTTTTCAAACGCAGTCCAAAGCTACGGCGGTGCAGCAAAAAATTGCCGGCCTTTTGCGACACAAACGGCGACAAGAGAATTACGGCAGACGAGTGGCTCCAATGTCTCGGAGTGGTCAAAGGTAAACAATTGACTTGATGTTTCGTCCATCGGAGTATGCATTACAAAGCTTCTGTTTTTATTAGCTGAAGTAAGCAATATCGCTTCTCCAATCATTCCGGCTGGCGGATCTTCGAGCGGCAAACGGAGGGGACCAAATCCTTTGAGCACTTACCTCAAAGACCGATGATGGTCGCGCGCTATTTTGCACGTTCCTGCGATTTATCACGCTTTCAAGCCACAGAAAATGGATATGAAAAAAGAAGCAGTTCCTCAAAGCTTAAAATAATTAAAAAGAGAAATGAAATACGAAAGCTGCAATTGGATTATTTCGTAAATAATCGACAATTTACTATGTAACAATACGACGAGCTAATATCTTTTCCCTCCCAAATGACATTTTCCCCTTTTTACGGCAATTATGATTTTTTTTACAATTACGATGCTGTGTACATAAGTGATGGTTTTCTTTTTGCTTTGTATAAATAGTTGAAATGAGTGTTCGCACAACCAAACATTTGTTTGTCTCTTTTAATATATATGCCATCCACAAAACACCAAAAATAACATATTACTGCATACTGTTGCACTTTGCGTTTTCAATAAGGTATTATTTTGCATATCTATTATCAGGAACATAAATCTTGCAAGTGCTCCTGAGTACTTGCTGAAAAGAGAGTTGGACAGTGAACCAAAAAGGTGGAATGATTCATATTGTTTGGATTAGTTATTTGTTAATTCCCGGAAGACCAAAGGCAAGATAAAAGAAGAGCTTGATCAAGGACAGAAAGCTGCAACCTTGTCAAAGAAAAAAAGAAGTTTGAAGAAGTTTTGTAAATGTTAGCACATTCATTCAGGGAGGGGGGAGGGAGGAAGAAATGTTATATAGACGGAAACGTTACTACAACTCACTATGGTCGGCCTTTTGGTCTTCCCCAAATTGTCAGACGCTAACTTGGAGGTACTCGAGGACAAAGACGCGGAGAATCTTGTTCAAATCATCAATCGTAGGATAGTGAAGGATGGACTTATCATCGCCGTTCGTGTGCCAAACATGTGGGAAAGGAGACGGAATGAGATGGAGGATAGGGACATTTCGTTTCATGAAGGGTACGTGATCATCTTCAATTCCACCAGCAGCAAAACTAGAGCTGAAAATCTGATTGTTCGTACTTAACAGATTTGCGTTCCTCAACCGCTGCTCGATACTTGCCGCGTGTTTGAACCAACGGTCACCTGAAGCAATATAACTATAAAAAGTTGGGTTTTCAGCTCCAAGCAGATCCAACAGCACCATCAAATCCTAAAGAAAAATATGAAATAATATGTAGACTAGGAACAGCCCTTAATTATTTGTCTACCATCCTGTGAAGTTCATTTGTTCCATCACGGTTCTGCTTCGGGTATGCTGTTCTTTCCCATTTTTTAGCGAGATTTCGGGAACCATATATTGAATCCTAAAAGTCGATATTGATTCATGAAATATCTTATTGCATACTTTTACTTTCAAAATTGATTTACTCTATCATTCCAATCTCTGAAAGCTTCTTCACCATCAAAAAATATGAATTGAAGTGTAACTTGTTGACCCTAAAATAAATAAAATATTTTTTAAAAATCAATTTCATATATACTTGTAGCAAATAACTAACATGTGCTAAACACACATACTTACAGTTTTTTTTAATTGATCCAGTTTGGGAGCTAAGTCTTTGGCCAAAGTTATCATCATTGCACATGGGACAGCTGAATCAGTTGCACCAATAAATTTTCCATCTCTACTGAATTTGGAATCATAGTGACAAGCTAGAACCAAGCGCCTTTGGGCATTAGGATCTAGGGTAGTTATGACATTTTCGAATGTCTTCCTGCCATGTGGTGTGTTGGTGGTGAATTGGTCTGTTTCAATGTCCCAACCAAGAGACCTCATCTGATCAATTATGTATTGTCTGACTACAGCATGATTAGGTGTTCCAACAACTCGGGGCACCAAGATGGGGTCAACGGTGACATCAAACCCTTGCATATTGGATAAGCTAGCAACATACTTGAGCTGTTCCCCATTCAGGAGATTGGCTTGATGGTTTGACTGAAATGGGAAATTTGGATATCAGCTAGTTACATACGAATTTTTCCCTCAAGTGTCAAATAAAGTATAGCCTACCTTGGATTGATACCATGTTTGAGACTGAATTTGGCTGAACCCATTAAA
Source organism: Ceriodaphnia dubia (assembly GCA_022539655.2). Classification (NCBI taxonomy): domain Eukaryota; kingdom Metazoa; phylum Arthropoda; class Branchiopoda; order Diplostraca; family Daphniidae; genus Ceriodaphnia; species Ceriodaphnia dubia. Next base: position 21,785 of record JAKUCG020000076.1, read on the forward strand.
ACTAAGTAGCACTCCCAGTAACAAGGAGATCATTTTGATGTGTGTATACTGCAGAGGAGAAAGAGAACTTGTTAGTAAAGGAACCACTGTTGCTACAATCAGACACAGAATAACTTGAAACAGACCTGTTTCCAATAACGGTACGAGCATCAATGAGAAAACAAGACCAACCTACTCTAAACTTAAATCAACGTACAAAGGACAAAACAAGACGCCCTACAGAAACTTGATAATACCATGTCAACATCAAGGTGAAATTAAGTCACGTGATGTGACGTCTGACGTCTGCTCGGAAAAAGTGAAAACCTCAAAAACACATTGAGCTGTGTTGAGGTCATTTGCGCATGCGTCCTTGCTTAACTGCAGGAAGTAATATTTGCAATACATTCCTTGAGGAGACAGTAAAATTAAAGTGCTCACTACAAACTGCACTCAAGGTTCATGCACTGACCGGTGTATTGTTCTTCACTAACCTATAAAAGTATTTCCTATTTGGTGAAAACAATCTTACCAAGTCGGAACGCAAATGGAGCGATGTGGCGTGTAGGACGGAAGGCGAACTAGTAACAAGTTTTTAGACAAACTCGCCCTGCTTTTGAACCCGGACGCAAAATAAAAATTTGCTTTAAAAGGAAACTCTACTAATACACCTGTTTTCCCAGCAGCTGTACATGCAATAGATCTATTCTATTGGGATTGGCTTCTCGTGCGCACTTCCGATTTTCTGACGTTATTGGGGGCGCCTGATCGAGTGCATCCATTTCTCTTCATTTGAGATTCTGGAAACCCTATTTCTCGCCAATCTCAATGAATCTCCCAGATTGGAGATCAGATCCGACAAGACAAGGCTTCTGCGCTGTTAGACTGTCGTTTCCAGCTTCCTATATTCATATATCTCCCAATAAAGCTGAAATGTAGGATTTATATATTTTCCCGATACGAAAGTGGACAAGCGAACCGTTAGAGCGTAGGGCGGTTTTGATGAAAAAGAAACGGAAGGTAGAATACATAACCGGCCCTTTAGATTATCATTGACGTGTCACTTTTGATTAAATTTGGCGGAACAGAAAATAGAGTTTTCAGAGTCATCCATGAGAGATGAGACTTTCATGCTTGGTTTGGCGTTCATTGGTTTGGCGTTCATGATAATTTGCGCTTCTAGATATTGATTGCTCCGTTGTTGAACAAAAAGAGAGAGAGTTGTTATAAAATTGTTGAACAAAAAGAGAGAGAGTTGTTATAAAATGTTGTAATTTTAGAAACATAAAATCTTTAAGAGTGAAATGCGCTTCTTCTTCAAGCTTAATGTGAACTCGAAAAAAGATTAAGAGAGCCGAAGGGAACACGAAGGCCATCTGGCGGAGTATTTACATTACGATCCCAAACGTAAACCAAATCAAATGGCTGACGTGGACAGCTATGTAACAGGAAATTTGGGGGAGTCGACAGTTTTTGAAAAGAAGTCGCAGGATTTTACGTAAGTTACATAGTAAAAGCATCCAACTAATTATTTTTATACATTTGATAATTGTATTGAAACAAAAAGGATGCCTCTTCCTGTGAAACTCAATCTCTCCGTCCCCGCCGCATCTGAATGGATAGGCTCTCGAAGGAAGAATCTTAAGCCGTGGTTTCAGTTTGTACAAACGTCAAAGTTTCAAAGTCCGTCATCCGTGCCTCTTCTGGGTGCTAGAATTGTGAAGAATATCGATCATTTTCAGAGCAATTATTTGTGCATATTTATCATACTTATTTTGTATTGCTTGTAAGTTATCCACAAAAAGGGTTTTACTTGTAGATGTAATATAATTATGTTTTTAATTCCTTGGTTACTTGTAGGTTGACATCTCCTCTACTGTTGTTTGCAGTATGTACTTCATTAGGTGCTTGCTATTGGCTTTCAAGGAAAAATGTAGACCAGAATGTGACTATACTTGGCAATGAACTCAGTTTAGCTCAACAATATGGATTGATTGCAATGGTCTCCCTCCCTCTCTTTTATCTGGCTGGGGCTGGATCTGTAGTATTTTGGGTCTTGGGTAAGCAAATTTATTAAAGGGACATGAACATTTATTCTACTTTTTTTATTATTGCAGGTGCTTCTATGTTTTTTATTGTACTGCATGCATCCTTTTACAACAGTGAACCAGTTGAAGAAAGTTTTGAAACTCCCATTCAGCAAGTCTAAAATATCTAATTCTTAAAATAAAAAGGGCAGAACATGCTGCTGCCTTAAGTTGGTTATTTACAACTCAATTATTACCTTAATGTTCTCAATAGTTACCTTATATGCACACAATAAAATACAATTAATCTTGTTTAACCTCTGTTCTTAAAACCAAAGCTTCAGAATAATGTGAAGAAAAGTGAGTTTATTAGTCCCCCTTTATGAGAATGTATTCCAGAAGAAACTGGCAAAAAGACTAACCAGTGGCTAAATCAGAAAGGGGTGAGGCGAGAGAAGTGAAAACAAAAACATCACGTTCAATACGGACTCTTATGATGGCTTAATCCAACGCCATGCCATCTTCACCATCCTCTTTCTTCTTATCTTTGTCTTGATTTTGGAGAGCTGTAATAAAAGCTTCCATATCTCCTTTCTGGGCGGCTTCGACAGCTTCAGAGCCAAGTCCAAACTGCTGAATTAAAGGCCCCAACTGGCCAGACTGAAGAGCAGCACTAAACACACTCAATGCCTACGAACGAAAATATATTGATATAGGACACTGCAGTTTACATAAGTGCTGTTTTTTTGTTTTGTTTTTTTTACCTGAGCAAACTGGGGAGACTGAACCGTATCTCGAACCATCGCAGCAGTATCGCCATCGGTGGATTGGTCCGAAGGTGGCAAGAAGTCGCGCAATTGGCGCATGAAATCAGCGTTATTCAGTATGGGATGCAAAACGTCCGTGCTCAGACCTTCTGATAAATCTACTGTTTTTGACCATTGAAAAAAAAAATTATTTTTAAGCTTTCAATGGCAACTGGATAGTGAAAACACACCGGACGGTTTATCGGCCTGTCCTTGAGCAGCAGCAGCGCCAGAAAGGCCTAAAGCGGAGTCGGGTACTTGAATCCCAGAAAGGATCTGCTGAAGATTCGTCAGGTTGCCTAGAGAAGGCACTCCAGTGGATAGAGGAGTTGTCGGCAAATTGCTTCCAACATGTGCAGCATTGGGAGTAGCCGCAGCAGCAGTGGCTGCGGCCGGTGGAATAGCGGCAGCTGAACGAGCCTGAGAAGTAGAGCCGGAAGTAGCCCCACTTGAACGGCTACGCGAGCTTGAACTACTTCGCATAGCACTTTAGACAAAAATTAAGTTAGTCAAAGGTTTAACATCCTAATTCCTAAATGAAATCACCTCTCAGATGGGACCAGCAGAGAAGATAGTCCAGACATTCCTCCAACATTTCCAAACAACTGCATTAGTTGTTGCTGGGACATGGAGCTCAACAAGCTCTGCAAATCACGTTCACTACCTACAAACAGGATACAAAAGAAATATATAAGTGCATGTTTGAATAGAAGGCTCTAATGGGGTTACCTAGATTACTTCCTCCCCTTCCACCTTGTGATCCTGGTGTTGGTGGATTATTCAAGTACTCATTGACTTTGCGACAGTATGTTTCATCCTTATCAATTTTGGGTTCCTATGAACAAAAAAAAGAAGTTTTGAATAACTGACTGCTGTTAATAAATGTAATTTTACCTGCATCCAAAAGAAAGTTTTCTTGTTGGAAGACTTAAACTTAAGAAGGAAGACCCGTCCAGTAGTGCACTGAGGTACTCGCACATACTCACAATCATCAGGAAAAATGATCCAATCCTAGAAAAGATAGCATGTTACAATATGGACATGTTTAAATTTTTAAAGGGATAAGAAAAAGAACCTACATCTTCAACACTACCAGATTGGCGATCTTTCCAACAAAAATGTATCAAAGAGTCGCTGGACTGATGAATATAAACAAGACCTTTCCTTTTGTCGGGGTGAACCATGTTACCTCTCATGGTCATCTTACCGGCCCGAAATTCCACCAAGTTTTTACTCTGGCTCCGAGATGAAGAGCTACCAAAAAGACTCATTTCTCTTGTTAACGTTTCAGTCCGAAAAAATGCTTCAATTAGTATGTACTATAGGACCAGGAATTTTAAAGAAAAGTTTTCGTATGACGAGACGCAAACAATCTATCCAGAGAAAACGAAAAGTTCTCTTCTATAAAACTGCAAATCATAGCTGCTGGGCAGGGCAACTGCTGCGTAGCAGGAGCAGAAAGAAACGAAGCCTCTTCTCAGTAGTTGAGTTCTCGTGCTCTGGTTTTTTGTTTTTTAAAAAACTTGTTAAAAACTTGTTAACTAGAAGAAGTAGCAAACTAGCAACTAACAAGAACAATTTTTAAATTAACTTTATCATTCATAATTGTCCGTCAGTCCGCATCTTTTTTCATTCGTCCGTTGGTGGCCGGAGAATAAACAAGAAACAGCCGAGAAACCACAGTGGTTCTGATTCCAAGCCAACGATAGAGAAATCGTCTAGATACGATTCGTCATCATTGGGTTTCCCCCACCATCACATCCAGCTCTGTATCGATGTTATTTGGAAACATGTCGTGTGAGTGGCAACTGGCGACCCACAGAAATTCATTAGAAATTCTAACCTTATTTATCTATTCCTCCTCAATAAAGGCCCGATCTATTACCATCCTTCCATCGATACCAGTTTTGCGCTGCCGCGCGTTTACGTGCCCTATGGCGGGCCGTTAGTGCCACATTTTAAACGGGAAAACGGATGTTTTAAACCGGAATTTTAAATTAAAGAAGTTGTTTTAAACCGGAATTTCATGAATCAAATTTTAATTGAAGCAAATTTTAACGGCTATTTTGATTTTCAATTTCAATTCAAATTTATTAGCGGTAGATTTTTACGGGTGTTTTAAATAAACAATGATTTTAACGGGTGTATTAAATAAACAAATACGTATTTAAATCCCAATTGAACGGGTGATTTTTTTATTTTCAAAATCATGGACGATGACGGCCGCAAGGGCCGACTATTACAAGGCGCCATCCCATCCACCATTCAAGCGTGTGGCGTTGGGACACCGCCGGAGTAGGTGTAGTTGCCGGCGGTGAGGACGAACACGACGGCCGTACTCGTCTTGAAAAGATAGTCGGCGTCGGGCTTGGCTTCGAAAATAAGCCGTGTAACAACTTTCGCTGTGAGCAAGTTTGACCCGAAATCCCCCATGACAATATTATTAAACGAACTGTTAAAAATGTTTACTGAAACATTTTTAAAATCTTTTCCAAAACTTAGATCAAAAGATTACTCGTTCAACTGGGATTTAATTAATTGTTTATTTAAAACACAATATTTTAAAATAATTGTTTATTTAAAGCACTTCGATTTTTAAAAAATCTCTACATCCCGTCGATAACATTGCATTTATATATTGAAAATCAAAATACCCGCTTAAATATGCTTCAATAAACATTTGATTCATAAAATTCCGGTTTAAAAAAGCTTCTTTAGTTTAAAATTCCGGATTAAAACATCCGTTTTCCCGTTTAAAATGTGGCACTAACGGCCCGCCATACTGTTAAGGTGCATTCACACTGGAGGGTTTTTATCTTCCTCCCTCAGATTAAAAAATCCGTTTTCCCGTTTAAAATGTGGCACTAACGGCCCGCCATACTGTTAAGGTGCATTCACACTGGATGTGTATGAAATTCCCCGTCTCCAACTGAGGGTGCAGCATCAAACGATCTCGTCATCTTGAATTGATCCGCCCGACGTCAATGTCATGACGTGAAGTTCCTTCAGACCGCAAACAGCCATCACATCCTCATTGACCGGGTTGCTGGCCATGCTCAACACGGTGTATGGGACAGGAGCTGAGCCGAGTCGTGTCAGAGTCAGTTTCTTCTTGGAAGCGTCCGCCTGTTTGAGTAGCGAGCTCAACTGCAAAACAAGTCACTTTGCTCTTTTCGTGGCTCATCCGCTCATGGCCAGGTGTTGCCTCCGCCCGTGAGGGGAAGACAAGCAGCACATCGAGACCTATAAATAGAATGGAGCGCGTTAGGAGAGGAGGATGAGAAGAAGCAATCTATTAAATCTATGAACCGGCATTACCCTGCGGAGGACGTGGGCAGAGAGCAATTGGCGGATAGTCTGACCCTGATCCCCCGTGAAACTCATCCGGACGTTCTCGAAGGCGCCCTCTTGTGAACCCAAAGTCGGGATCACGAGGGATTCAGAGGTCACGATACTTTTGGGGCTCGTGGTGGAGTGTGCGACGTGCACGCTGTAGGCTCCCGACGGGCGAAAGGCGTTTGCTAGCCCGTTCGACCGACGGCAACAATGAGTTGAGAATGATGTCAATGATGGCAGAGGGTAGCTCCGACGAGGCGGTCACTTGGAGGAGCTCGTTCATGTGCGGCTCCAATTTTTTCGTCAAAGCTCTGCGTCTTTCTCTCTCTCAGAGTTCATCGCTCGCCAGTGACGGGTTATCACCAAATCCACCATCAGGGCCGTCCACATCGCCACGATAAGGGACACAGGATCCGTCGGAGGACATTTCGGCCACAGATCGCTCACTTCCGGCGGCACCTACACCGCTGGCACTGCTAGTGCTCAGCACTCGTAGTGCATAGAGCACGTCCGCCGTGTACTGAAGTAGACAGCAGAACGAAGCCAGTTCGGGTGGTGCATGGAGAACTCAAATCTTCCTGGTTAAGGGCCGTCCACGATTCGGTGGGCATGATTTGCTGATATCTGAGTAACCAATCCAGCGCGGCCAAAAACAAGTCGCGATGACCCGAACCTTGGCCGACGGCAGCCAATTTGACCATGATGAGCACCAGATCGGGCGTGACATTTCCCCCGACTACTCGGCGACTGGCGTTTCAACAGCAGCTTGAGAAGCGTCCGGGCAAAATTCTCGGCTTCACCTTTCCGGAATGCGAATTGCGTCAAACTCTGCAACATGGAGATTCCATCCTGCGGACCGAGTTTCCCAGTTGGACTTGCGACGGCGGCGCTCTTCTCCTCTCCCGTCGTGTCCGACCTGACGACAACGGGTGGGTATACTGCTGCCGGTTGGTTGGAACAATAAAAAAAAACATGCAGTTTGGACAGGCACACGTCGTTACATCAATTCCCTTCCTCTTTTCGTTTAGCATCGAATAGGCTGTAATCTGTAATCCGAGTGGCGGTTGTTGAGACAACAATATCCCATAGCGAGTGAACTTCTTCGAACGTGTAGAATCGCGAAAGAGGATGGCGTGTAAGCGGATCTTCAACGCACGATTCCAAGAATCGAATACACTCTTCCAAGGAGGCTGTATCTGTAATCCGGCTGTAACCGGCGAGTGGCGTTCCAAGACGAGCTGAACGAGATCGAGCAAATTCTCGAAACACGCATCCAGCGCGATGGGAAAGAAGACTCCGACCAATTCCTTTTCCACCTCCTCAGAGTTGGGATACCAAACAACCAAATCATTGGCCAGTCGAACGGCAGCGTTCAACAAACGGCGTAAAAATGAGGCCGGGCTGAAGACGGGCTGTGATGACAAAAGCTGTAGATGGGGCGCCCAGAATGCCGTTGAGAAACGACTCCTCTGTGTAAGGTACAACTGCTAGAACTGAACTACCGGCGCATTCGGAAAAATGGGGTAACTTTTATACTTTAAAATTGCCTATTTGTTGCCTTCAATCAGAATTAAGTGTTAACAAACGTTCAGGGAATGCCAGTTGGGTCAGAATGCTGGTGATGGCTATTAATCGAAACAGGAAATCAGATGATTATTTAACCTTGCAGGCCACATGCATGGTTGCGTAACCCTATCAATGTAATTTTTGAATTTTGCGCCGTTCGTGTTACAAATTTAGGCAATGCCTGTTTTAGGGTAATCGGAGGTATACTCTACAAAATCTTTAAATTCAAATGTCTTAGTTTTCATATTCAAACCTTGATTCTCTTTCAGTCCAGTCCAGTTTATATCCAGTTCACACTGGATATAAAACTGAAAATCAATAAACATTATGAATACATTACCAAAATATCTGATCTTACATCTTGACAAATTCTGTTTTTCAAAATCGCGCATCAAAGGACCCAATCCAGACTCAGTGCTTCTATAATGATTGCCTTGCATCCGCCCTAAAAAAAAATTGGTAATACTTTGCTCGGAAACAACTAAACCAAAACTGATTACCATTTAAGAAATCTTCCTGCTGAGGGTCCTTATCAAGCGACATGAGGAATTCAACATCGTCCTTCTCTTCCGGATGGATTATGGAGCAAAGGCGCTCGACTACAAAGACGGGCGTTACGAGGTCGTCCCCGAGACATTGGCGTAATGTCTGGACACACACCGACATGAATTATTTGGTTTCAGCTTCAGTGCCTGTCGTCATGTCGCCTAGAAGTTGCAGCAGCATCTCCTGAATTTCTTCCACCAATCGGGTACGCTGAAGGACTAGGCGGCGCAAATTAAGGTAACCGCTCAGTACGTGCCCAACCAGACGGCCCTTGTAAGCTTGACGGACGCAAGACTCCTCCAAGAAGAACGAGAGGAGTTCGACCAGCGATTTCATTGCGTGGCCCTGAAAAAGTTCCCATGATCGTCCGGCCATTTCCTGCCGAGTCAGGCCGTTGATTTCCACTTGGATCCAATCAGCCAATTTGGGTAGCAATCCACGACTGACAAGGTGGTAGCGCCAGTGTTCCTTCCAAACCAGCGACATGTAGAGACCGAAAAACTCATAACCCACCATAAGGACCGGCTTGACCCAACTGAGCCAGGAAGCTCGTCGGTAGGTTGGCAGTAGGTTGACAATTTCTTGTCTCCGTTGAGGTACGCGGGAGAGGCCTTCGAGGAAGACGCAAGCCGTTTTGCGGCTGCGATGCGAGTTGGGATTAAACAACATAGACTGAAGCTAGTTGGCACCGACAGCTGACAAGGGAGGGGTCTTTGTTGTTGATGGCGCTGTTGACAAGATGGGCGCGCCAACGAGCTCCGTACTTTTGCATCAAATGTAGTTGTCGTACTTGCTCCGGCCTCTTTCCAGCCACGGGCGCCGTCATAGCGCGATAGAACGCGCGATTTCCCAGCTGCGAAACTTTGCTGAGGATCGCCTGCAACAACAAAAACAACGACGATTACTATTTAAAATGTCACATTAGACTAATAAAAGATTTAATACCTTGAATCCAGCGTTTCAAATCCATTCAAACCTCAACGTGTCCAGCCTTTGACGACTCCTTGACGTGAATGTGTACCGTTCCAGAAGTACCCTGAATAAGATCCTGAATGATTCCTAGGCACGGGAGAGTAATGACGTCCATGACAGCCGGTGATTTTAGATGATAAGTCGACTTCAAAAACGAGCTGGACCACCGAACGAAGTCGTTCTACCCAGCAAGTGTCTTGGCACTGCAGACTGGCGGCGAATAGGGCCATTTCGTGTCGGATCGAGTTCAGTAAAGCCAAACTGTGACCTGACCGTTTGAAAACTCCGTCGACGCTTTCCATTAACTTCTGGTTGAGACAGTCGACGGCGGCGGCGTTGTTCAACGTCAGCAAGCAAAGAAGGTCGCGCACTTCACAGCGCGATTGGGCCGAGCCCTGTGCGATGTTGAAAAATACGAATTACCAGTCCAACTGCTTCTTCCAAGAATAACTTAATAGTTAAATTACGTATATGCAGCTTGAGTATGAAGTAAACATGTACGGTAAGCAAGATGGGCATTTCAACTCAAGTGTGAACAGGTCTGGACTTGACTTACGAGATACTAGCTACTTGAATGAGTAATCAATTAAATAATCCACATGAAAAAATTAGTTGAAGACATTTAAAGGAATTTAAAAAATGCAAGGAAACAGAGTTTTACCTGAATTTCCCTGGGAAAATCACTGTTGTTGAAGAGAGTCACTCACTTACGTTACCATTTCAAACTGACGAGATGATGGTTCTTGCAAATGTTACCGACATCTCAAATATAATGCTAGGACTGAAAAAGAAAAACAACAACATTCAGGATCGACAAAATTATTTCTTCATAAAAAGAACTGATTTCTTTTTAATTATGGCGTCGTTTCTGTCGTTCGAGAAACGTAAAAATAGAAAACCCCATCGGCCAACAAAAATCAGCCAATTAACATGAAATTACACATATTTAAAGAAAACAATCTGCTGAATAAGAAAAACGTAGAATAATAGCTCAAAAATAAAAAATGTTATGGATGAATGTAGATAAGCTACGTGGCTTCTTGTACGTTAGCGACGGCTAAAAGGTTACCTTATTGAACGATTTACGTCGCTCTATATTTATGAGCAACACCCCATTTAAATTTATACGAACGGCTTACCATACACTAGACCTCCAAATCGAAATGAATCCAACAAAAGCTTTAATTAGTTCGCATTCACACGTTTAGTATGAACGTGCCCGCTTACACTAGAAACGCTTAAACTAATGCCGACTCAACTTTTTCTCCACAGAATCAACAATTTCACGCTAAGAATAATTAGGCCCTAATTAAGTTTAAAAAAATGTAGAAATAAGCCGATAATCGTCAGAAAACGAGAGGGCTTGGAAATTCGAAACACCCGAGAGGCCAAAGAAGAAAACTCGTTCATCGGCCAAACAAATCAGCCAAATAGCAAGAAAATACACATAATTCAAGGAAAATGGCTACTTAATTCGAAAAACATAAACTAACTTCTCTAAATCAAACGTAATGTATAAAGGCAGATAAGGTAACGAATGTCCTGTACGTTAGTGACGTCAAATAGGTCTAACTAAATGACTCTACACAGCTGAATGAAAAGCAGAAAAACGCTCACTTGGAAAATTATTTTACTGCACAAAAATAAACATTTTTAAGCGACAGTTGACAGCCGTAGAAGGAACAGACTTCGCTCATCAGCTCAATTCAATCAAAAACTAGTCATATAAAAGCTTGAAAACGAAATGAAACATAATAGGCAAGAAAATGAAACTACCATTTACGTTGAACTTGAACTAAAGACCCAAATTAAACGCAAGGCGGTTCTACTAACCCCGACAGATTATACAATTAGAGCATTAATGTATAAAGGCAGATAAGGTAACGAATGTCCTGTACGTTAGTGACGTCAAATAGGTCTAACTAAATGACTCTACACAGCTGAATGAAAAGCAGAAAAACGCTCACTTAGAGAAAAGCAGTGAAATGAAAGATTATTTTACTGCACAAAAATAAGAAATTCGAGATTTTTAAGCGACAGTTGACAGCCGTAGTAATATATAAGGAACAGATCTATCTTTGTATTAGATATTTAGATATTACTAGTAAATTACTAGTAAATTACTATTAGTAATATATACAAAGTCGATAGGCAGATATCGATTATTGAGTACGCAATCCGATGTCTAACCGAACCGAGTTTTTAGAAGGGGGTTCCCCCGCCTGAAGGGTTTCGGGGCCCGCTTTTGACTCGACCATGGCGAGAAATTTGGCCAGGTTTCTAATTAATTCAATCAAAAACTAGTCATATAAAAGCTTGAAAACGAAATGAAACAAACGATAGGCTTTATTTTAAAAAGAAGTAACTGAAACTACCATTTGAAAACGTTGAACTTGAACTAAAGACCCAAATTAGAGCCGACGGGCAAGGCGGTTACTACTAACCCCGACAGATTATACAATTAGAGCATTCAAGATTTGGCAATTAATTTTAAATACAGATAGGAAAATTATTGAACTTAGCATAACGTACCATTATAAATGTATCCATTGGCAGGGGAAATGAACACAACACATTACACAAACGAAGAGCACATTAGGTCGACTTTTTGAAACTGAACTGAATGCCTAACTTCGATTTCGTCTGCAGTGTCGTCAACCGCCGCATTCGCATTTGACGCCAAATGAAATATTTCGAGATAGTATAAATGAATTAATTTCCCAAAAGCTATTGTCATTCAATTTTAACCTTTAAATTGAGAAAATTTAATGAATTAGTCTTTGACTCAATGACGCCTAGGCCAAATAAAGGGAATGGGACCTAAAGCCTCGAGCTTATGATAGGATATATTATAAAGCCCGTGCGCTATGAGCACAACGGTTTTTTTTTTAAATTAACGGTCAGATTAAATTTGAATTCAAAATTTTCAAATTGGAGGCTTCTGATTGGCTGATACGCTACTACGAGAACTATTAACGCAGTGTGTACGCTTGGGGCCAAACGTGCGTGATTTATGCAATTTTTAAATGAAAATCCTTTAAAAAACTCAGTTATATTAAATGAATTAGGTAGAAAATGGTTAATTTAACCGTTTTCTGGAACTTTTATGGGGTATAAATGCATAAATAGTAATTATAAATAGGAAAAACTGAGGATGTGTACGTGCGCGAGCGAGCTGTCTCAGTAGTCCAAATGTTATATATTGGCTTCCTAAGACTAGGAGGATTGAAAGCTTTTTGACTATCACAGATTGAATTACAGCATTAGCTCCACTCACCTGTGCCTAATAGTTGACAGCATTCATCTACCCGCCATCAGATTTCCGATTCCGATCCTTTCAGAATTCCATCTTTTCTGTTACCCATCGTGTTCTAGCCTTTTCTCTCGTTACTAATTCTTGCTCATTTTTTGGTGCTCTAGCCATCGCCTTAACAACTCGAAATGGTTGGCTATTTCAAAGGAGTTGTCGTTGGAGCGCTCGTCGGCTTGGCTGCTGGATACGCCGTCGCCCAGTGGCTACGTCCGCGGCATTCAAAGCCGCTGGAACCAACTGTGGAGAAGAAGACGCGAATTCGGTTCAATGCCGATATCCAAGTTGCCGATGCTCTTCCCAACTACGATAAAAGTAACTGGAAGAAATTGTCACGCGAGGAGAGAAAAGAGGCTCGTGCATGGGTACGTAATTTTAAGAAAACTGAAATGTTGGTTTACCCTGCGGTTTGCCCCCCTCAGTGCCTCGGCAATCCTCTCTCCAAGAAACGACGTCACGTATGGTTTTCTGACCAAGTGAACGTCTGTGAGGCCCCTGACTACGACCGAGGGATTTTCAACACCGACGAGCGCACTGAGGAGGAGGCTGAGGCTATAAGAGTGGCAATCCGCAAAGTGTAAACTACATGCTTTTGGTCTTGTACATAGCTAAATTTTTTAATCTTTTTACTATTAAGTTCATATTTATAACTCGACGCGTTTTTTCGTATTTGTAGATAATGTAAAATTCAAAATCTTTAAAAATTTTCCCTAGGTTTTCATTAAGTTTTTATTTCTAACTTGTTTCGTTTTACAGGAATGTTTGATATGTGTAACCCTTTAAAATGTACATAGTCCAAATTACTAGTTATTAATTTCTAACATTACTAACATTACATTATAACATTACTTTGGATTAATAAAAAGACAGTTTTTTCAAATTAAATCTCTATCGTGTTGAGCTTTATTGAACTACCTGCTTCATCTTCAATTTAGAACTATAATTTAAACCTTACATAGCGGATAGGCTCAGTGTAAAATAGGGGATCTTAAATAATCATTGAAAGAGCAGCTTTTGTCTACGCTTCATAGTAGATTAATGGGGAGTGCTGTGGTAAGGGGAGACTAAATCGATATAAGAGAGAAATCGAATGTAAGATATATTAATCTGAAGACAGGACTCGAAGATAAACGAAAACCACAACAGTAAACTAGAAAAAATCGACCGTACGAGAGGTTAGATGTGAGTTTTAGTCGAATGTGGCTTATAACTTATAGCCAGTTTCTTAGTCTGCTTAGGGAGGTAACCTCTTATCGTGCGCATTTTGATAAAATTCCAGCGAGTTTGTGTTTAACCGCCTGCAGCAAACAAAAGGATAAGAAAAGTTATCTAAGAGGGTTATCTCTCTAATCATAGTAACCGCTGATTCGAATCTGCAAGCTAGAGATCTTGGACTCTGCAGGCGCTACCTGCCTATCTTATTATATATCACAAAGCCTGCGGGTCCCGTAGGATTTTACTCGACATACCCCTTATAACGCCCCTGGACCAAAGCTCTTTTACGAAGTATTCCTTTCCGCACACTATTACCTTCAAGAAAACTCCGATTCCATAATAAGATGAAATGCCTTGTTTGTTTTTTTGTTTTGTTTTTTGTCGTGTATCATGAAGGTGAGTCAAACATGACATTAAAATATGTACTGTAACAGGTCAGTCAGTAGCTATAGTAGCTATGTAGTAATGTAGAGGTGTACCAATCCATAATAACGGCAAGAGGAGAGAGAGCGCTGAGGCAACTCACACAACTAACAGGCTGAGAACCGCACAGTCTGCTGATTTTATGGTAATAGGAGATGTAGGTAATCTTCCATTACTTTTAACAAGAGTTACTAGAAAATTACATTTCCTAAATTTACAAGTGAAACTGTACGATCCCTACTGGCGTCGTGAGGTAAATCGCTCAAAATTATTGGGACTGGTTGAGTAAGTAACTGAGATAGGTACATTCCGATTTCGGTTCCGACTGCCATAGCTATGTGCTCAATAAGGGATTGTTATTTGGATGGAATAATCATGGTCCAATGTTTTCACCAGTTCTAAAAAAATACTAAGAAAAAACAGGTGCCGCAGACGTTGCTGGATGTTGGGATCTAGGTAGAGGGTGCCGTTAAGTGAAACCATTCCGGCCAGGCTCTGACAAAAAAAAAAGATATCTAATTTACCTAAACAGCAGGGCTATTAATATTGGGCGTTAGAATTTCGAATTAATAAAACTTCAACTCTAGAGTCTATATCGATTTAGTGCGAAAATGTATTATTTAAATCGTTGTGGAATTCAAAATGAATTTTTGTATCGAAGAAGTAAATCTAAATTGCCTAAATTACCTTGTATTTTTTATGTTTGATTTAATACTAGGGTTGATGATTCTTTGACAATAGAGAAGGGAACCTCTCGAATCTACCTTCTAATATTAATGGTGTTGGTACTGTCGGTTACCATTTCTTGTGGACAATATCAGAAAAATACAAACGGAGAGAAATCAAACCAAGAAAATAAATCCAAAGAAAAAATGGTGATCGAATCTGATAAATGGAAAAAAGGAAACAAGGGCTTAGTGCGTTGGAGACCGGAATGTGAATTTTTTGATTACAGCTTCGGACAATTACCCCGCAGAAGCTTTAAACAATGTTGAAGCGATTGCCTTGCTTATAAAAAAGGTAATCATTTTACGTGCAAAAACGGAATCTGTTATATTTGCTCCCCAATGGATGATACCAAATAAGTTTCCATCCAGCCTTCTGCGGATTTATAAGGAAGCGCATTTCATTTTAGTGTATGCGCTTCCTCGCCTTGGCGAGGATGAGACTAAACGACCAAGTAACCTAGAACTTTGCTCTTTATTGCGGCCCATTCCACTGTGCTCTAGCTCAGTGAGCAACTGACTTACAAGTTTCCGCAGCGCAGGCATGATGTATGCGGGATTCATCGAAGACAAATGACCAATAATACAGACAGCCATTTCTCGAATTTCAAAGACTTCATCATTCAGCGCTACACTAATAGAACCAAGATTTTCTGTGAGGGCCAAATAAGAAAAGAAGTGGGGATCGAGGCTCGCACAAACGTAGTATCGAACACTGGTGTCAGGATCCGTGATTGCAGCAATTAGTATTTGCTTAAAACTTCGGCAACGGTTGCAGAAACAACTCGGACACCGCTACTTCTTAACAGTTTCTTTTTTAGTTTTATGGACTCCTAGAGTGCGCACCTCAATGATAGTTCGCTGCACAAAATGATGTCGGCGCAGTGATGGATAAACTGAAGTAGCAGTGGTTGACTGGAAATCCCCGACATGCATGGCCCCAAATAAATACATATTTAAAATTTGAGAAAATCACTTCCTATGGTTTGCAATCCAAATTTATTACCTTGAAAATCTAAGCTCCACAAAGTTCCCAGAGCTAAAAAAAAAAAAAAAAAAAATGCTGTTGACCGGAGTGTGACTGCAGTGAGCGCCATGTGTTTAGGCATGCCTGGGAAATTGCGTACTTTTACATCAGTTAACCTTTAGACACGTTGAATTGAACGATACCTGGATGGCGAAGTGGTTAACGCATTAAAACTAATGAAAGCATATGCGCAATAGCCCTTTTGCAATGTCCTTCGTAAGGACAGCAGCATCCTTCCTACGTAAACACATGGTCAGAGCCGAGCTAAACCCAACAGAGAGCATGGGAACAAGGAGATCCTTGAATTCAGAGGTTAGGTGAGAACTCCCCACAGCACGCCCATTTATACAGCACGAACATTTAAATTCACTAATCCGAGTGATACGAAGACGCAACTGCAGGCTTAAGTCTAGTCTGCTACTCTGCGAAAGCCTATAATACAATTAATACACGGTAATCAAAGATATGGAACCGAAAAATCTCATAGCCTAATCTTATGACGAATAGATTTTTTTTTCTTTACTTGCAAGTTCGATGACATTTTCCCCAACTCGCGCTTCCGTTCTTGTTATTGGGTTTTGATACGTATCTACGCGGATGTCATTCAAATCCTCATCTGTGAGTGACTTGAGTTCCAGTGCCGGACTTCCGGCCGTACTATGCAGCTTGATTTCGTTTATTACTCACTTCCAGCAGTGATCGATCTTTGTTCGGTGAGAAGCTATAGCTACGTCGTACTTTTACATCTTTTCATCTTAGTCAATCTTTTTTGCTTGTACTTTGTTCTCTTCTCTGAATACATAAATTGGAATTACTTAGAACTCGTCGATAAATTGTACTGAAAATGAAGGGCGACATAAATGAGAGCGGCATCAAGTTCTGTTTTAAACTTGGCCAATTTAGTCTTCATCTCTCCTTTCCTGTAGATTCTAGTGCTCCTTGAAAGGCTTTTTGAGTCATGGCTTCCTCTTAAGCCTCTTAAGCGTCTTTGCGCCGCTCTTGCAACTTCCGTAATTCATTCTCGGCATCCTTCACCTCTTGTTCCAGAGTGGCGATCTTCTCTTCACACTTCTTCGCATTGCGCTTAGAGGTTTTGATAGCCACAGTCAGTTTAGTCTTTTCGGAGCTTACCTAAAAATGTGTTCCAATTAGTTTCAACAGCTCCAGCGTAACTAAATAAAGTCACTTGATTACTTTGGTGATTTGTGCAGTGACAGCGTCTAATTTTCTCGGGCTTTATTTATATTTAACCCTGAGTCAACTCCACGATTTTAGCGTGAACCTTCTGGACTTATGTCTCAATTCTGGCGGCTATCTCGGCGGCGGAATCAAAAGCCTTGGGTGTTTCTCAGACCATAGTAAAAAGCGGGTTTGACGCGCTCGTCTCTAACGCGAATCAAGTCGTAATAAAGACGCGGAACGTTTTCTGGGATGTCCATTGCCTATTGGCTAGATCAATTAAAAGTTACTGTAAAATAAAAAAACAATGGTCTCAAGAGTTGTTGTTCTGTTGAAGAAACGATTGTGCATACCTGCTTTTCCAAAGCGATAAATGTAGCAACACTAAGATTACTATGCTTCGTGTACTGAATAAATGGACACTTAAAAACAAATTCACACAACGTTGTCTAAAGGACCACAAGCTGTAGAGACGGCTCCGTCGTATTTTTCATCTATAACACCGAGGTCTCCCAGACCTCCAAAGTATGCCGGGCACGCGACCGCGACTGGTTTTGACAGACAACAGTTGATCGATTTGGTTTCAATCGGATACGAATGGCCCTGAGATCTTCTCTTTTCTTCGTAATCTCGTTGACGTGTTTCTCCTCCTTTATTCCTTTTTCTTCTTCAAGTCTTCCAAGACCTTTGTCAGCTCTTCAGTTTCTTTCTTGTACTTTTCAGAGACCTTATTAAATTCTTCTAATTTGGACTTCTCACTAATGATAGATTCTTTGGCCTTTTTACGACTGTTGTTGATAAAGCTTACAGTCTTCCACCATCTTCTCGGCCTCCTTGATCATACTGGATAATTTTCGACCGATTTCTCGAGTTTGTTCTTGGCACCTTCATACTCTTTAAAGCACTCTTGGAATTCTTCGTACTTCTCAGCTTTGAAGGGCGTCAACTGTTCCAGTTTACTCTTAAAGTCACCCATCTCTTCGTTCACTTCCTCTTTCTTCCGTTCACTTTTGGCAATTTATCTTTCATTGATTTGTAAATATTGTTATGAGTGAAGATTTGAGGCGAGTTGAAATGTCCTTTGACGACCTCTGGCTACCCTTTTCCCTTTTTTCCTAAAAGACGTGCCCTGACCGATCCTAAGAGCTGACGTTGACGTGACGATGATTGGGCTATGATCGAAGCGGAGAGTTGCAAAAGAGACTAAGTCGGTGCTTGGCGCTCGCGATGGTCGGACGACTCATCCTGTGGACTTTGAATTTTCAGTCTGCTTCTGAGCCTAGGAGTCGCGTTAGCTTAACAAATTGAACCTTTTGAGTAGCTTTGAGTAGATTTTCCCTTGGTTATAGTAGTTTGAGCCCCTGCATTCTTAACAATATAAATCTAATATTACAAATTTGCAATTAAAAAAGGCGAATAAATTTATGTGAACAACTTGTTGCCTACTTGTTGGAGATTGAATTTACATTGCGCGAGGTCATTTTCCAACTTATAAGCCATGGTTTTATTTTTCACTGACGCGATTTAGCTTCTCGGTTCTTTAAGTACGTCAACATTTCTAATCACTGGCCAAGTAGTTTGGAAGGTTCCTTATATCTGTGGAGATACTATTGCATAACATCCTTGTCTTACATTGTACATAAGGTAAAAAAAAGATTGTATGTCGTTCAGGCCCATACACTTCAGTACCGGTCCTGAACGACCAAAAACCGGTCCTGAACGACCAAAAACCGGTCCTGAAAGACCTAAAACGTGGTCCTGAAGTGTTGGTGTCCAAAAGAAAAAAATGGGTTTTGTTAGAGAGGGGAAGGACAGAACAATAAAGCGACTCGAAGATGGCCCTATTCATCAACCTATTGATCTGTTTTGTCGAATAGAATTTTGCGATGATAATGAAAAACGACGTTTAAGGAACAAATCGGAGCGAGGGCCAAGACGAACATGTTGCAACTTTGCTTTCCCTTTCAACGAGCTAGCTTAGGGTGTCCCATTTTAACATTTTTTTCGATTTTATTCACGGCCGATTGGATTGGGTTGTGTTTTTATGAAAGAAATTGACTGAGCTAGTTATTTTTTAGATAAAAAAATATTTAGGGTCACCACCAAGCAAAAAACCATTTTTTTTGTTGTCCACCCGAACGGGGAATGTCCTCGGTGCTTCAAAAGTCGATACTCACCCGTATATCCAATTGGGAAATGGACCCTTAGAAACCTCCGAATTGCCCCATATGAATTCACCACTCAGATTTTCATGGTGGCCAGGAATTCCATTGATTCACCCATAAATCCACGGGTATTTAACATCATCAAATCGTTCCTGGAAAGCCACCCAAGGTAAGATTGTTTTCATTTCGCCGAGCGGGGGGGGGGGATTCCAATTCCACATTGTAGTTTGGTCAATTTCACATCGTGCGCCAATCAAGTTGCAGCAAAGCGGGATTTGACGGGAAAAGGGGAGGCAGTTTAGACCTGTGTATCGATAATAAATTTTTTTTTCTTTTCAAGCTTGTTGCCAGGCTTTTTGGAAGGCAAATATGAATTTGAGTTTATGGGATGCTATGCTGGGATCGGCACCGCGGATTTGGCGGCCATGATTTACTCGATGAACACCAAGGATGATGACGGGGTGACCTACATCTGTCTTTCACTGCTTGTGGACGCAATAATTGCTAACCACTGGCACTGGCCGCCAGGGAACTGGTTGTAGATCCTCCGATGCGAGGAAGAGGCAGAGGAAGAAGACAGATTTCCGCCACCGAGGAAGAAGCTGTGGAACCCGTGGAGCCCACGGGAGGTAGAGGTGGCAAGGGTACCTATCTATTAAACTAGTGCCTCTTGCCTTTGTACTAATGTCTGAAAGAAGAACTAAAGATGACAGAGCTGTCCTTAGCTCCAAAGCCGCATTAGCAAGCAAAAAAACCAACATAGATTCTCAAGAACCTACTCAACTACCTCTAAAAATTCAAGAGATAGTGGTTGACTTCGAAAAAGCAGTTTGGAATGCTGCACAATCCACTTTTCAAAACGTCAACGTCATGGGGTGTGCTTTTCATTGGTCCCAATGTATCTTCAAGAGACTAAAAAAGCTCAGGCTTGGTCCAACCTACAAAAGAGATGGGGAGAAAAGAATTATCATACGCAAGCTCATGTCACTCTACTTGCTCTCAAGTGACAAAATCAAAGCTGCCTTCTACAACATATCAGAGGTACGGTGGGGTGTGATCTAATTGTCAAATTCTGTGAATACATTGAAACGAACTGGATATTTAGCACTGTTTGGCCACCCACAGCCTGGTCCTCCTTCATGCAAAGCACAAGAACCAACAACGACGTCGAAGGGTAGCACAAACGTTTGAACCACGGAAGACCAAGTAATATAAACTTAGAAAGACTAATAGAAATTTTAGCACAAGAAGCTAAGCTAGTCCCACTCCAGGCCAAATTGTTGTCACAAGGCCAAACACTTTGAAAACAAAGCAAGAAGATTACATGTATCCAGCAAGATCTAAAACAGCACTGGGAGGACTACAACAATCGTTCGATAACGGCTGAGAAATTACTAGAACTCTGTGAAAATGTTTACTCTACTTACAACCAAAAATACTTAGATTTTGCAAAGGACTAAGTAGCCGACCGAATTCACAATCATTTCAATACATAAATATACCCTCAGCATTAAAATACATCGTCCTGTTTCTCGTTTTTCGAAAACAATCCAAAAAAAGGTAATCCAATAATGTAAGCACTTTGTGTGTGTAGAAGAGAAAAAAAATACAACAGTGACAGCAGTCGTCACTAACGTCGTCAAAACCACGTGTGGCACTGGAAATGGCTAGATTGGCTACCTTAAGAATCGATAGTCACACCCCTAGCGGCGGAAAAGTACTATCCCTAAACACACAGAAATTTATACAATTTCGTTTTTTATATCAGCATATTAACAAATAACACACGGAAACAACAATAAACACTGTGTAAAGCACATCGCATTTTATTTTAAATATTAGATGGTCCTGAAATGTAATACACTTCAGGACCGCTTTTTCGGCCATTCAGGACCGGTCCTGAAGTGTGTGGGCCTAAAGTGTACGGGCCTGAATGCCCTACTACCAAAAAAAAAGTCCCTACCTTGATAATTCAATAATATCTTCTAAAAACTCAAGCATTCCACCTTCATGTTCATTGGGAGCTTTCGGTTTCATCATAGCAATTTGTTCTACTTCTCCCTGTTAGATGAGAAATCTATTGCGGTCCAAATCAATCCCTTATTGGTTTCTCAAGAGTTTGAAAACTTGTTCAAACTGGACACACTTTCCATTAGTTTGATAAAATTGATGAATAGTCCTTAAAACAAAGATGAATTTTAAAAATGAATGTAGATGTAAAGTAGTATAAGAAAAAACCTTACCTTAAAAGCTGTTTTGGACACCACAAATTGTGAACAGGAATGACAATATAATCCTTTTCATTACTATCTCCAATCAACTGGAAATGCACAGCTATACAGAGCAACACTGCACATTTGAATGGTTTTCGGAATAGTGACTAAGTACAGCAACACTTTTTGAATGAATTTTTCTGGGCACAATATCCAAACACAAACGGTAAGTCCTATTGACATGTAACAGTTACATGTCAATAACTATACAAAGTGTCTATTGACATGCGGGGGTTACATGGCAATACCAAACACCGCTACGAGCGGCTATTGACATGTGGGCTTATAATATTATAGCGATTGACGCGCGTAGCCTTATAGCAACATCATGCATCTTACATTGTGCATTCTGGAAAAAAAACTTTTTGTTATTTCAAAGTGTTGCTTGATGTGCAAATGTATTCTTGTTAACTCCGAAATTAAGTACGTAGGCTAATACGGGTACATCATTTTTACAGTAAATAACAAATATATCCGAATACTTAAAGCTGTACAATTTTGATGCAATTTGAGCATATATAAGTTGGTACCGTAAAGAAACAGTCAATATTCAAGATCTCGCTTCGCTCGAGAGGTTCCCGATAGGGATTTTTGTTGTTTTAATTGGCGTACTCGGTTGGCCGAGTTGTTGCCCGATAGGGATAAGACGGCATTTCTATTTTCAAACTACGGTTTGAAGGTGGACGCTAGTGTCAACATTTTTGTTTTTATCGTTTTATCGAAAACTTATACCGAAAAATACGCCAAAGTGGTACTTTTGGAAACTGCGATTTTTTTCGAATCCGTTTAAACGAAATAATTAATTTAAAAAGTTTCAGCTGTACGATTTTTAAGTCCGCTGATGAACGATGTTAATGAAAATGTCAAAAAAACACTAAAAATTTGATAGTTTCAATGAGCAAATCGGCAATTTAGGGACTCCAAAAATGTTTCAAACACGTGAAAACGAAAATAATTTATAAAAAAGTTCCAACCACACGATTTAATGATAGTTGAATTCATTGAAGAACGCTGTTAATGAAAATGTAAAAAAATGAAAAAAAAATTTTTGAAAGAAATCGGTCAAATAAATCAAAATTAATTCATTAAAAATAGTTCCACCCACACGATTTCTTCAAAACCTTGACGATAACTTCCGTCGTTAAACGCTTGTAGTCATAAACGAAAAACGATAAAATTCATATCGGGAAATTATGAAAGAAAAAAAATAACACAAAGTGACGTACGTTTTTGTTGTGACTAACGATCTTACGTCGCTCTTTAAAAATAAGCCGTCGTAGCACACTTTCCGAAAACTTGCCATCAATTCTTCCACTTCGTTAAAATTCTCGAACACTTTACTAGAAATCTCGCTTCGCTCGAGAGGTTCCCGATAGGGATACGTCGTGATTTCTATTTAAAAATACGGTTTAGCGGTGTACGCTATTGTCAAAATCGCCTTCATAAAAATATTCCTGAATCAGGTGGAACAGAATTGGGGGTGGGGAGATAAGGAGTAGGTGAAGCAGTAACTCCTTTTCTATGCTAATAAGGTTTTGGTGCTTAAAAACACGCCAAAGCGGCACCTTTTGGAACTACACATGTAAAAAAAAACCTTGTAAACGAAATAATTATTTAAAAAATTTAGAGTAGTACGATTTCTCCCATTTAACGATTTTCGGATCCGCTTATAAACTGTCTTGCTAAAAAAGTCAAATAAGCTTTTTATTTGATAAAATAAGTGAGGAAAAGGGCTATTTTTGGAACTGATATTTTTTTTCAAACTTTTAAAAAACGAAAATTATTGATTAAAAAAATTCCAGTCGTACGATTTTCCCCATTTAATTATTTTTGAAACCGCTGATGAACGCTGTTAATGAAAAGAGCGAATTAGCTTCAAATTGGACAGTTTCAATGACTAAAGCAGCAATTTTTGAACTGAAAATTTTTTTTTTAAACCCGTGAAAACGAAAATAATTCATAAAAAAAGTTGAAACCGTACGATTTTCCCCATTTAACGACGATTCAATCCTTTGATGAACGCTTCAAACGAAAATGTCAAATAGGGAAATAAAAAAGTTTTGGTGAAATTGGGTAAAAAAATCGAAAAGAATTAACTAGAAATCTCGCTTCGCTCGAGAGGTTCCCGATAGGGATACGTGGGGATTTCTATGATAAATACGGTTTAGCGGTGTACGCTATTGTCAAAATCGCCTTCATAAAAATATTCCTGAATCAGGTGGACAGAATTGAGGGTGGGGAGATAAGGAGTAGGTGAAGCAGTAACTCGTTTTCTATGCTAATAAGGTTTTGGTGCTTAAAAACACGCAAAAGCGGCACCTTTTGGAACTACACATTAAAAAAAAATCGTGTAAACGAAATAATTATTTTAAAAAGTTCGAGTAGTACGATTTCTCCCATTTAACGATTTTCGGATCCGCTGCTAAACGTTCTTGCTGAAAAAGTCAAATAATCTTTGTATTGGATAAAAATAAGTGAGGAAAGCGGCTATTTTTGGAACTGCATATTTTTTTAAAAGCCTTAAAAAACGAAAATTATTGATTAAAAAAGTTCCAGTCATACGATTTTCCCCATTTAATTATTTTTGAAACCGCTGATGAACGCTGTTAATGAAAATAGCAAATGAGGTGGAAATTGGACACTTTCAATGAGTAAAGCAGCAATTTTTGGACTGAAAATTTTTTTTTGAAACCCGTGAAAACGAAAATAATTCATAAAAAAAGTTGAAACCGTACGATTTTCCCAAATTTAATGACGATTCAATCCTTTGATGAACGCTGTAAACTAAAATATCAAATGGGGAAATAAAAAAGTTTTGGTGAAATCGAGAAAAAAAATCGAAAATAATTAATTAAAAATAGTTCCACCCACACGATTTTCTGCAAACATTGACGTTGCAATCCGCCGTCAAACGCTACAAATGAAAATGCCATGCAGAATCACGGGAGAGAAAAGGGAAAAAAACGTATTAAACTATAATGTCTTTACTTTTGGCCCGTAAATTTTTTTTTTTGTGTGGGTTGGTGGGTTGTGGGTGGGTTGTGTATGGTTTTGTAGTCATAAGCGAACAACGACAAAATCCCTATCGGGAAATTGACGAAAATGCAAGCAAGCACTTCTTCTTCGCAAGCCATTGCAAACGGTTGTGTAACAAATTAACTAAGACAGTAGGGCCTAACTCTTAGCGGTAAAGAATTTATTGCTATAATCAGGCCTAGGTACGTTGTTACATAGCGGTATTATACGCCCACATGCCAATAGCCACTCGTAGCGGTGTTTGGTATTGCCATGTAACCCCCGCATGTCAATAGACACTTTGCATAGTTGCTGACATGTAACTCCCGCATGGCAATAGATTTTACGAACACAAACACCATAGTCAATATCGTTGCTTTTCCTCAACTGCCATTTGGGCCAATAATGGAGGTGAAACTTTAGTGAAATTGAAATGGTCCCTAAACTTGTTTTCCACCATAAAATATGAAATAGATGTTGTCTATATGGTTGATAACCGATCTTGGGCCGTTAGATTCCATGGTACATTCTAGTGCTGGAAGAGGAGGAATGTAAATGTCTCCAATACTAATCATCCCACATTCTCTTCATTATCTCCACCTTCAGCTTCTTCTTAATTTTGATCTTTCAATTATTCTACAGCTCTTTAAATACTTTATTACAACAGTATCCTCAACATCTAGTCTGTTTTTACGGGTGGCATTCTTTTGTCTTATATTTATCCTCTCGAGCCCAATTGTTTTGCCACCATTCCCATCCCGAATTTTCCGTATTGTTGCCATCTGGTAGCCTATATTTGTGTGTTGTGTTGTGAAAGTATTTGCACAAAGATTGATTGAATTTAATTAAATTCTTCCAAAATATTTATTAATTAAATCTGAAGACCAAAGGTGTAAATATTAAAAAATTTTGAGGTACTGGCTTGCAACTATAAAAAGGAAAAAAAAACTATTACTACATTTTAAATCGATTCATTTAAAGTCATATATAAGGATCGAAGGACTTACTTTAATTTACAGATGTTTTTCATTAGTCATCTTCCGAGGATAATTCATGTATACTAACACTGTTTTTACTAGTCTAGCTTTAATTCGTATAATTAAATTTGTTAGTCCTGCTAAAAACATTTGCGACTTATTTTCATAACGTAAACGTCCTCTTGTCATCTTGTCACGCGGTGTTTCTCAAACTGGGTTTTAGTAAAAAAGGAATTGTGTTTGCATAGGTACTTAAGCTAGGTTCACACCGGTCATAAGAAATCTAAAAACAGTCGTTTAAGTACGTTTTACTTGTTTTAAGCGAATTTTGGTGTGAATCGACCGTACTTAAGAGTTGAGCATTAAAACTTAAAACAACCTCAAAAACATGTTTAAGAGGCTTAAAGCAGCTTTTTTGCATAGTGGATAAGTTGACTCTGGAGGCAACTTATCCACTAAGTACGTTTGTTAATAAAATTTTACTTAACGAATTTTCTGACTTGTTAAGGACTATGACCGGTGTGAACCTAGCTTTAATTACTAAAGCCTTATTCACACCAATCATAAGAAAGCTTAAAACAGTCGCTTAAGTACGTTTTAAATGTTTTAAGGAAATTTTGTTGTGAATGCAACTTTTTAAAGAAATGCGCCTTAAAGCTTAAAACAGCCCTTAAAACACGTTTTAGAGGCTTAAAGCAGCTTTTGGGCATAGTGGATAAGTTGTCGCCTGCGACAACTTAAGCTAGGTTCACACCGGTCATAGTCCTTAAGAAGTCAAAAAAATTGTTAAGTATAATTTTATTAACGAACGTACTTAGTGCATAAGTTGCCTCCAGAGTCAACTTATCCACTATGCAAAAAAGCTGCTTTAAGCCTCTTAAGCCTGATTCACACTGACGGTTTTTACGGAAATCTTACGTATTTTTCCTTACGAAACGAGTTTCGGCAACCTGTGCTGTTCATCGTGTGCTCCAGTGCTCGCCTTGTTTACTTGTTACTTTCCATCAAAAGGGAAAGTGTATAGCGATTTTGAAACGGACAGTACAGGGGGGTTTAAACGAACAACTCAATAATTTTCATCGGTGAACGATATATTGCTTTTGGCTTTCGCCGATTTGCTATATAGGAAGGAAAATATAGCCCTCAATAGAACAGGGGTGAATTCCCCCTAGCCGAGCATTGCATGGAGCGCTGAGCGCGCCCTTGAGATGACGCTTTAATGGCCGCAAATGGCCTTGGTGAATTTGAAAGGGAGAATTCCGGTATTTACATGCAGGAACTTGGCGGTAGATTACTAGACATCTAGACCCTCAATAAATAGGCCAGAGTGTTGGTTTACTGTTGCAATTGTCAAGAGTAAAAAATATATGTGAAATATCAGAGAAAACTATTTGTTGAAGGAAGCTATCGGAAATCTAATATATTGATTACAATGAAATCGGAAATCTTGATAATGTGGGAACATGATAATGTGGTGTTCAGAGTAACACAAATGACCACATGTAGTCTTGGACTCGTTAGACATATAATTAATGTAGTATATTTTTCTGGACGGGTGAAAAACACTATCCCTCAACCTTTTTAGTGGTTGAAAGCTTTTATTCATATAGCATTCTTAAATATTATATAGAGTATTATGAGAATAATGAGTAGGAAGCTCATAGCTGACCCTTTATATATTGTTTGTTTGTACTAGGCCTTCCCTCCGTTTGTACTTACAGAACAAAAAATACTACGTAATGTACCCGAAACGTAACAAAAAAATAATAGTCAGAGACATTATTCAAATGGTACGTAAAGCCTGATTCACACTGACGGTTTTTACGGAAATCTTACGTATTTTTCCTTACGAAACGGGTTTTGGCAACCTGTGCTGTTCATCGTGTGCTCGCCTTGTATGCTTGTTACTTTCCATCATAAGGGAATGAGTATGGCGATTTTGAAACGGACAGTACAGGGGGTTTAAACGAACAACTCAATAATTTTCATCGGTGAATGATATGCTACTTTTGCCTTTCGCCGATTTGCTATATAGAATGTAGCCCATAGAACAGGGGTGAATTCCGGATTCCCCTAGCCGAGCATTGCATGGAGAGCGCTGAGCGCGCCCTTGAGATGACGCTTTAATGGCCGCAAATGGCCTTGGACTTGGTGAATTTGAGAGGGTGAATTCCGGTATTTACATGCAGGAACTTGGCGGTAGATTACTAGACCCTCAATAAATAGGCCAGAGTGTTATAGTTTACTGTTGCAAGAGTAAAAAATATGTGAAATATCAGAGAAAACTATTTGTTGAAGAAAGCTATTAGAAATTGATTACAATGAAATCGGAAATCTTGGGAACATGAAAATGTGTTCAGAGTAACACACATGACCACATGTAGTCTTGGACTCTTTAAACATAATTAATGTAGTATATTTTCCTGGACGGGTGAAAAAAAACCATCCTCAACCTTTTTTAGTCGTTGGTTTTTATTCATATAGGCTAGCATTCTTAAATATAATATAGAGCATTTTGAGAAAAATGAGTATGCAGCTCATAGCTGACCCTTTATATATTGTTTGTTTGTACTAGGCCTTCCCTCCGTTTGTACTTACAGAACAAAAACAAAACGCAATGTACCCGAAACGTAACAAAAAAATAATAGTCAGAGACATTATTCAAATGGTACGTAAAAGTGGGCAAAATTCTTTCGTTTCTCCGGTTACGAAGGGTTCTTACGACAAATTGGGGCCAAAACCGTAAGATTAAAGGGGCGAGATAGGAAAAAAGCATGGGTTGCTAAACCCCAATCCGTAAGAAAAAATACGTAAGAAATGTGAAAAAACCGTCAGTGTGAATCAGGCTTTAGCCTTTTTGGGAAGATGACGGCAGCC
This sequence comes from Ceriodaphnia dubia, assembly GCA_022539655.2. Classification (NCBI taxonomy): domain Eukaryota; kingdom Metazoa; phylum Arthropoda; class Branchiopoda; order Diplostraca; family Daphniidae; genus Ceriodaphnia; species Ceriodaphnia dubia. The sequence goes on from JAKUCG020000076.1 coordinate 50,203, forward strand.
GCAAGTGGCATCCGAAATTGAAAGACAACTTGATTGGACATCAACGACGTTTGCCATATCCGGGTGCACATCAGCGCTCCTCACGCCACCAAAAGGTCGATCATTTGTTCCAACTGTACCACCAATTCTGGATTCTTCACAAATTGGCCGGCTCTTAAGATCGATCTGTGACAATAAAAATCAAACATCACGTTTGTGAAAAAAAAATTGCGGGTTTTCTCCTGGCATGACTAGAAGGACTAACAAATGGAAATATACGATTTAAAGCTAAACTACTAAGAAAGTGATAAAATACTTGACATTTCCTTTTTGACGCGCTTGCCATCCTGCCTTCAAACATCAACAAATGTCACACCTCCAAGCCAACCTACAGGAATAAATAATACGAGAAATAAAATTTGTTTGATTCAAACAGGTAATATCAGATTAGGAGAAACTTCAAAAGGTCAACTCAAACGAGGTGTTAGAAATCCATTAGTCTCATCTACTACTGAAGACAAAGAATGGCACACTAAGAAAGTGTGAACATAACAGTTGAATCAGGTATAGCTTTCTACAGACTAGTCTGAATTGAGTTTTGCAGTAGCTCACATAAAGCAAAACACAACCTTATGCTTATGCTCAAAGATCTAGCTAGCTACAGCACATCTGCACATCATAATTGAAAAAGTCAATCACAATCAAGCTAAGTAGGCCTATGGACATTAATAAATGTCCACAACCAAAGTTTAAAAGAATTATTTCCTAACAGCAGTGGAAACATGGTTAAAGAAACAGCAACTCCCTCAATGAAACAGCTATCTCGGAAACCAAATTTAGTACCAGTAGAGATTTATGCCAACAACAAATTACCAGCTGTGACGATAGAATGTACTTCTCAACCCAGTATTAAGAATGCTTGGATACGTCATACTTGCTAAAACATAGTATGAAGCAGAGATGGTATGAAGTTAAGCCTTGTTCACACCGGTCATAGTCCTTCAAAGTTGCATTAAGTCGTTAAGTAAAAGAAGTATTTAAGGCGTAAAGCTAGGTTCACACCGGTCATAAGAAATCTAAAAACAGTGATTTAAGTACGTTTTAGTTGTTTTAAGCAAATTTTGGTGTGAATGGACCTTACTTTAGAGTTCGGCCTTAAAACTTAAAACAACCTCAAAAACACGTTTAAAGCCTGATTCACACTGACGGTTTTTTCACATTTCTTACGTATTTTTTCTTACGGAGTGGGGTTTAGCAACCCATGCTTTTTCCCTATCTCGCCCCTTTAATCTTACGGTTTTGGTCCCAATTTGTCGTAAGAACCCTTCGTAACCGGAGAAACGAAAGAATTTTGCCCACTTTTATAAAGAGGTCCAGTCAAGTAGCAAATTTGACCATATTGTCTACCTGTGCCGAGCAGTTCGCCCAGCGAGAAAGCGCGATGCCACTATTTTCAAGGACGTGCTACCAAGGAGAAGCCTGTCAAGTGAGTGTCCGTTTGATCTGATGAGTCGTTTCAGACATCCTTAGCGTGCCTTATTTTTATCCTTATTTTCACTTTTACAGAAGGAGTTCGATGAGACTAAAGCCAATGAAGTGACTCAGCAGTCAGCAGAGCGATGCTAGTCTTCTGTAGGCGGAGCCATGTCTGCCGGATCTGTATTATGGAACCAACTGCAAATCTTCATTTAAAGACTTGTAGTTGGACACAGATTTCAGAAGAGTCCATTGTGAAAGAAACTATGAAAATCGTTGTCATTCGTTCTTCTTTATTTCTTCCGTTTATATTTCTTTTCCTACTTAGATTCACTCTAATTCACTATATAATATACTTATGTCAGTGATAGCCGTGTGGCAAAGCGTCGAGATGTGACGCTAAAGGTGGGTGGTTCGAATCCCCATGACGTCTTAATTGTACAGCGAAAATGCCCCTCCCTCTCCTAACCTTCGGCGCAAGTGCAATGATACTAGTGACGAATAAATACAAGCGTTTCATCATATATACATTTTTAAAAAATGATTTATTATCAACACCATTGACTTCGCTTCATTATATATAATAATTGACATGGAATTATTTTTGGAACGATCAGAGTAGATAAATCTCTAGAAGAGATTATATCGTTGTTCATCATTTCGTTCAGAGCCACTCGTCGCTCGGTACGGCCCGTACCGCCCAACGAGAGGCATGGCTAAGAGAAGCCGGAAAGAGAGAAGAGTGACGGTTGGGGCCAGTTCTTAGGGGATGCGATTGAACCTAGTCGGGCGCTTGGCTGTATTCACCCTTTCGAGACAGAGCCCATCCCTACCACCTGCATTTCGGGTATCAGGACCGGAATTGGAAGGATAGAAGGTTACAGGGGGAATCTACACTTAGCTGGAACACCTGAGTGTAGTGCAGGTTTGCAACTCCTGAAACAAAAAGAAGATGATGTTAGTTTATCAATATTTAAAACAAGTCGCAAACTACAGCGCTTACCTAGTCATATCGCTGCCAAAATGGTTCTTCGGTCACGTCTTCATCGCATTGATATCAGCAATCTCCTGGAAAACAAATATATAAACTGTTAATCACGGAATGAAGTAGATGGAGCACATTTTCTGAGACCGGAAATAAACCGGAAGTAGGAAATACTGCTTCAATCTCAAAACAAATTAGATATTCGGAATCAGCGCACTTTTCTATCTGAGCAAGAATGATGTGTTGTTATTGAAATCTAAGAGATTGACCAAATCGCAAATTTTTGAAGTCGATAACTTAAATTCTCGATTTTCGACATGTTCCAAAAATTGATAAAATCACTATAATCTAGCTCAACCGTCCACTTCCGGTTTTGTACTTTTACATGTGTTCATCGTCTAATTAAGTATTAAATTATACCTGGCAATTTGGAGTGGTCGGAGGTTGTCCCGCTATGTGCAGAAACTGCACAGATGACGAGTTGATGACACAAGCAGCTACGATAGCACCACGGTGGTTCAGGTTGGCGATACTTGAAACATTAGAAGAAAAGATATTAGTCAATCTGAATACAATATAGCCAGTTCTAAAATCTAAATACATACATATAGTCTGTCACTGAAGCAAGCATTCATCATACACACTCACATCATCTCTAGTCCAGCAGGCAAAAGAAGATTGGTGGTTGACGGATTTACTGTCACCAGATGTGTTGTCTCCAGTTGCCTCTAACAGAGTGACAGTATAGAGCCTCTTAAGTTTAGGTGTAAGACACATTAATTCAAGGAAAATTAATTCTTCCAAACAGTTCTAGTCAACACGACAATTAAAAACTTACTTTATTTGGTATTACCCTTAGGCAACTTTGCAACTATAACACATCATTATGTGATCTGACTTGTTTCACACATTCTAAATGAAGCAATGCTGGAATAAGAAGTTACACATCTATTGTTACAATTCTTTCTAGCTTAACGTACGACAAATCACAGCTTCATTGAAGTGAGATTTATTATTGCTTTCAACTACAAAGAGTCAGTCACAATGTCTCCTTATTCACACAATTATTCTGAGAACTCCTTCATTTGATAGTAACTTAGTCTCTACTAAAACTTTTATCAAATCAATTAAGTTACTAAATATAAGAAATTGAAATAGTTACCATTGAAAATCCGTACGTCATGCAAGATGCCAGAGAGAACAACAATCAGAGATGATCTGACAACAATACACTGTTGCGCGATTTAGGTAGGATTGTTTACATGTTGATGTTATTGACGGCAGTTGACAGCTAGACAACCGGCCGAAAGGTGGCGGCGTAGCGGCTCGTCATGCAACTGTAATAGTCTTTTAAGTTTTAGTCTTATCTTCGTTCATTCATTTGAAAATGGTGGCGGAGCAAAGAGCTCGCATGCTCTTTTGACAGGAAAAAGATGGCGGTAAGTGATTCGGAGATTCGAAGGGGGGAGGGCAGGAAAGAACAGTAGAGGTGCCTGGTGACCAAACCAAAATTCGCGTTGTGTGTGTGTGTGTATTGCCTGTATGGTCATGGGCTCATTGCTGTCTGCAGTGTCTGCCGTTCTCAACTTCTCATCGTCATCGCCATCCCGTTGCAGTTTTCAGATTCGGTGTGAGCCAGTCTTTGGTTGTGTCATTCTGATGTCGCTCTGACCAGAACGAGATTTCCTCCCGAGTTTAGCACTAGCTACTTACTACCCTGCCGACGACAAGTTTTCCCAATTTGATCCAAGACCAAGTGACGTCTCCGAGTGTCTCCAATCACCCAGTGACAATCGTGAGAAAAATTGGCTCTGACGTGATCTAGAAACGACGAAATAGAAGAAAATTCTTTCTCCGGATAAAAAAAGTGGAATGTGAACCTGCGCATGTGAGATGGGCGAGCGAGTGCGTCGATCGAAAGAGAACCCATCATCTAAGGCAGCAACAACATATTTGTTGTAACCTCAACTTTTGCGACACCTGGATTCCTGAAACTGGATTTAAACTGTGATTATCCGTTTTCTTCTTCGCCTCCGTGTTTATTTGCACTTGTGTCATTCGTATCCCGTGCGTCACCGCTGAAGCAAAAAAAAGAAGAAACGTTTCTTCTAACTAAACGTCAGCCATTATGAGGGCATTCTAGTGGTTTCAAAGTCATATTCTTGATGTTTGCTTATTTTTCTTCGGATCAAATCTCTTTTCTGTTACTGTGATACGTGAATACAATCGTTATGTTTATTTTTTTATCACACAATACATTAATATACAATAACGACTCAGTCACCGGGTGAATGTGCGGAACACCCGGTGCGGGTTTCGGGTTCCACCTTTATGGTATTACTGTTTTAAATTAGGGGTATTATATGGTATGGTGTTTTAAATTAGGGGGCAAAACACCACAATAGACTTGTGTAGCGCTATTACCTAGCGAACGGGACACACTGGCCGTCTGAAGGCCAGATTGCAGATAAGACGGATTTTCGGTGGCAGGTTACTTGGTGAATAAGTAGCAAACCTAACAATACAAAATGATGTAAATTTAAGTATAATAAATTCGCGATAGATTATTACCTGGTTCAAATTTGGAGGCAGATAAGGTACAAGGAACTGAGGAAAAGTTCCGACAAGCTTGCAGACGGCAGACACGACGCTTTGTTTAGTTTTGGATCACTTCAGCCAAGCAAAGCCGATGCCAGGACCGTTGTTGAAAACGCTTAGGTTGCGGAAATGGTTTCCACCACGATGTCCAAAACTAGGCGGGAAAAGAGCTGCCTGATGGACCCACAAAGCGGCAGAGTAGCTCGAGTGAGAAGAAGGCCATTTGTTGTTAATGTATTGCCTCTTCACTTGATCCTTGAGTGTAACAGTAACGAATGCATCACCGAGATCATTTATGGTCCTCGGGAACAAACTGTTGACTCTGTAAAAATGAGAAGAAAAAATGTTGAACGCAACAATCCAATGGGAATTCTTAAATCCACCTACCTATCGATGACCTCGTAGGAGCCATGCAGTAAAGCAAGACCAAGCCAATATTCAGGGCTCGGACCTGAGTGGTATATCAACTAGGCGCGGCACTGACTGGGCGTAAACTAGTGCCGTTCCGACAAGTTTCCGGTCGAGTTTCTCCATTGATGGTTTTTCCACTTCGTCCAGCTCGACAAGTTGTTCCACGAGCAGATAGCAGTGTCGAATGAAGCAACTTGAAATGACACAGCCGTCGAGTACTTTGCACTAAGGGTGTTCATATCTTTGTTGAAGGTTGATGTGAGACGACGCCTTTCGTCTTTCTCTACCGGCACCAACTGCAAGTACTCAATCATCCTGGTGCAGGCATTTAGCTGCAGTTGAGAATTGTATTGATGACAGATATCCAATGAAAACTCGATACCGGAAGCGATACGATCCTCTTTTATCCTCAAGATTTCTCTTTAACCAATTCCCTCCCAAGCCGGGGTCCTTGTGTGGCCATATTCGGTACGATGAGTGTAGGAGCAAGCCAAAAGTAAATTTCAGGATCTAACGTTGCCAATAATCGGTCGAGGAAAAATACAAGCGAACAAATTGAGTTTTTGTATAAAGATTAAACACAAATCAAATTAATACTTGTCAAAGATAGGGAATTGCATGGCCATTTGAGGAGAGGCACACCGACAAGTTTGTCGGTGTGCCGCACCGTGTTGTGTTATTATTGAAATCCGAGAGATTGACCAAATCGCAAATTTTTGAAGTCTATAGACTTCTTAAATTCTCGATTTTCGACATGTTCCAAAAGTTAATAAAAACACGTTTTTTTTTTTCATTTTTCAATACTAATGCGAACGTGTACGGAAAGGCACTAAAAGTCAAGGCACTTTAGATCCTCGCGCCGTTGTACTGGACGAGAGCTACACTTTCTACTCGTAAGATGTCTTCCACAAGTTCTGACGAGCTAAGCATTGTTACCACTGGAAGAAGTCTCAATTTCTCATCAATCTACTTACGACTGCACGAATCGGTTTCGATGAGCAACATCTTAATCTTACTTCAGAATCGAGCGCGGGATCGGAAGAGTCTAGCGAAACGGAAAATCCCGGTAGTTTAATTAAGACTAGAACCCAAAAGTTGGTAAATCATTCATCGGATGCGTATAGTTGTCCCCAAAATTGGATTCTCTTAAGACCCTTCGTCATCAATTTCGTTTGTAACACCTTTATAAATATATAAGCTATTCACTCTGAATCGACGATCAACTTTGATGGTAAAAAAACACGACGTCTAATCCACGCCCTTTGATGTGATTAGTAAAGATGGATTCGATTTAGCTCCGGATCAATCTTGGCATCAAGTCGGATGCTCCACAAAATTTGCATACGAAAGCTGTTTGCCATCCTGACTTCGTCCTCCCCCTCCTCCCATCCATAGAGCGAGCGAGAGCCTCGGCAATTTTATTCCTTTGCATCGGGTGATGATTGTTCACGGATGGGAAGTTTGCCCAAGCGGATCCAAACTGCGCATGTACGCGGCTGCTGGATTGACGGCGTGACCGATCGTGTCTGCTCGTTTTCTATATCAATTTCTACAAGCCACGATGGTGTCGACATCTGCGAGCGCCCCCCTATGGCAGGGAACAAAAAAAAAGGAAAAAAAAAATCCTCTTCTTCTTTTTTGTCCTCTATCTCTCCCGAGTGTGTGTGAAGAGCATAAATATCTGCCTAACCAGATTATTTACGTATAGGAAAGCACATCGTCCGTGGTGTTGCGGGAGAATATGCCCGCGTCCGATCGCACTATTCGCCACCCCATCAAACCCGAGACCCTCCCTCGCTCTTTACTGATGTAGACAGAGAGAAAGAACGGAGCAGCCGGCTAGTTCTAATTCAATTACACAAGTCAGTATTGTTGCAAGTGATATTTTAGCCGGCGCGACGCCTACCCTCCGAACAAAAAAAGAGATTCATTTTTCTTTGTCAAATGTTTTCATGAAGGACGGACGGACGGCTCCTGGACTGCTGTTGATGCAGCGCAAGAAGTCGTGCGTCATCCTGTTTTCACCTGCTAGTCAAGTTAACTGCTGCTTCAACTACTCCACTAGATTGGCTCTGCTGCTGCTGCCGCTGGACAGAGTGATGAATATACATTCACAGAACAGAGGCCCTGACAAACGTTTCATCTTGTCCGTCCAACAGCCGACCGAAAAATAAGAGACAGAGACTCATCGACTCGTCAGTCTGTTCACCCAACATTTGTCTTGTCTTTCTCTTGTTTCAGGCCGGACAAAGAAAGCGAGTGGGGTGTAAAAAAGAAAAACTTTTCATTTCCTGATGGTTCTCCCACAGCCGAAAACTCTTCCTGCCGCTCCTATCGACGACGACGAAGACTATAGTCGTCGGCATCACAGCGGCAAATGGAAATTAATGGTGGATTCAATTAGCGACTAGAATCGATCAGTCATCGCTTCATAAAACGGCGAGTGCTCGTCGATTACATCAAGGAAGAGAGAGGGAAAAACGAGTATTTACACACCCGCACCTAAACTCCGCACGTATACATAATACTACACAACATATATATACGTATATTAGTTATGAAAATGAAAAGCAATGCCAGCAGCTCGGTTCGGGAGATGGATTGACGATGTGGAAATAACTTTGGCTCGGGGAAAAGGGCATCATTAGCGTCAAGCGAGCAAAAGTCGACGAGTTGTACGTTTGGGCTATAATGTACTGTTGGAAGTAATCAGAATCAATGGATCCGGGGCGGAAGAGAGCCATCATCATGCGGCGCTGATGATGTAAAACCTTGCTCCTCCATTTTTCAAAAAGAAGAGGGAAGCAAGTAGGAAGGAGAAAACACGGAGAGAGAACAACTTTTGGGAACCATCAGGAAAAAAGGCCGGATCGAATCGCCTATATGCGCCCAAAGGATGAAATCGAGCAATATTTCAATCCCAAGTGCGGATCGAATTGCATACGCGGGCAGCTGACCCCCATAAAAAAGCACACACTCACATAGCCTTGGGTCGGACCAGTAGGGATCTGATTCTCTAGTCTCGAATAAAAAGCGACAGAACAGACGCGCAGACAGAACGGCAAGTCGACATATTTAAATGCGTTCAAGTGCCCGTTATCCGTTGGACAAAAAAAAGGGAGAAAAATTTTCGGTTCTTTTTTTTCTTTTATTATTCCTTTTTACCGCAAGCAGACAATGATTCAATTGTCAGCCGGGCTATTCAAATTCCTCACTCAACCTTTGCCGGGTTACATTGGTGGGATCCCATCCATCACCAAGACATACTAAACCGGGCTGATCGGATCGATACGCCAGCACAGCCGAATCGAATCCATCAGATTATGCGGGAGCGTCGCGAGCGCGCGACTGTCCATTTTGGACGGGGATTTCTCTTTTTCATTCCATCTCTTTCTCTAGACTCGGTTTTGAATTTTATCATGGCGACGAGGCGACCTGAAGGACGGAGCCAAGATAAAAAAGAAAGAAAGAAAGAGTCTCTCCATATAGATACATCTCGGCTTGTGTTATTGGTGGGCCAAGACAGGTCGATCATCAATGGCAGGAAGGTTGGGGGGTGGGTTGGGCGTCTAGAAAATGATTGCGGCTGAAGCTGAAGAGCTGCTGGATAGCTCCTCCATATTCAGCAGCAGTTCCGCCAGCAGCCAAGCGGAAGGTAACTGGATTTTTTTTTTTGTCGTCATCGTCTTCTTCTTCTTTTCCCTCCCCTTCCATCCGTGGAGGTCTCCGAAGACGAAGAAAGAAAAATAAGGGCAAGTCTATCAAAGTCTACATATATACATAAAGGGTATCAATCAGGAGGAGGAGATGATGATTCTGGCACGGCCAAAACATCCGCTGCTGCTGTTCATATGTAAACGATCGCCAGACATACAGTCCTATGCCAACAAGACGCAGTCAGTCAGAAACGGCCAGAAAAGCAGAAATCGGCTCTCCTATAACCTCCACACAGAAGAAAAAAGGAATAGAATATACAAAAGGAAGAGCTTCCGGCGTTTCCGTCTATAGAAAACTCTGTGGCGGTGTCAAAGAGTAGAGAAAACAAGACACCAAAAAAGAAGAAGAAGAAGAAGACGAAAGGGGGAGAGAAGAACTATATCATCCAACGGAAATTGAGCGAGGCAGTCCAATCTCTTTCCTTTTCTGGCCGCTGGGTCCTGGGCGACTTCAATCCCAGAGTCAGTTACTGATACCAGTAGCTGAGGTGGTGGTAGTGGGCGTGTGTGAATATAATACACAACGGGATGGTTGGTGGGAAAAGAAGATTCCCTGCAGTGTGGTGCAACGAGGCGTCGGTCCCTCGGATCAAAAGGCCAAACAGAGACCGGCTAGCTAGCGCCAAGCTTATAAATGAGTTTTGTTGGACCCTAGAGAACCGCACTAGGATGATCGAGTCTCTTTGTCGTCTTCATTTTCACTCTCCTTGTCGCCAGGCTATTTCTACTTCTATTTTTTTTTCTCCTGTTTGTTTCTGTTTTTGTTCCCCTAGATGCGGAGGAGTTTTTTTCCATCGAATAATGAAGCAGATGGGAAGACTAGCGCCCACCCACTCATCAAGCGGGCGCTAATGGCCGCTGATGCGCAACGTATATCTCTGTGTAAAGTGGGTCTCGTCTCTCGGAGAGGCAGAAGAAAAAGACGCTATTAGATTATTTAGACGAAGCATTTTCTATATTGCCGTGATTACCGCTCCCTCTCTCTCCGTGGCTCTTATATATGTAATAAATCAAGTCGTTGAGACTGCGAGAGCGAAGGGGGGCGACAACAAGGTCAATATAAAGCTGCAGCAGAGCAACCCAGGGAGAAACAAACGGCAGAAGAAGAAAGAAGAAGAGGAAAGAAAAAAATGGTAGTAGTAGTGGTAGCAGCAGTAGTAGCGCACCACTCTTTCCGTGTCATCATCGATCCGATATATTTATAGTGTACGGTGGGGACGAGTGATCCGTCTTCCGCGTAGAAAAACAAGCACGGCTACAACCCGACCAATTACAGCAACTGTCGTCCGGTCATAAAACATCATCACGCGGGATTCCAACTCTTTCTTCTTCTATTATATTCTTCTTCTTATATATATATTATATATACTGTATATGGTAGTGCCTTAGTAGGAAAGAGAGAGCGAGAGGGAATAGGGAAGAAAGAGAAAATAAATGGTTGTCGTTTTATTATATAAGATGCATTTGGACGATTGATACAGGAAAGGGGAGGTGAGTTTTCGGATCGTAAAAAAACAACTGATACGGCGGGGCGTCGACGACGACGAGTTTCGTCATTTTCATCATCGCCGGCACCACTTTGTCTGATGAAACGAAGAGAGGAGGCGGCGAAAAACGGGAAAGAAAACGACTCTAATGTTGTGTGTTGCGTGCCCTGAGTGATAGAGAGAATATATCGTCGGATAATGAGCCGATGAGTCGCTGCTGTTGATAGTCTCCTATACGCCCATGAATCAGTGTTGTGCGTCGGCGGCGGTAAGAGAGAGAGAGAGAGAGAGAGCGAAGAGAAGTACTAGTAATAAGTAGCTGGCGGGCGGAAGGATATGTCTGCTGCTGGGGTCTTTTAGTGATGAAGCGGCGGCGGACTTACGCATTTCTAGTCCAATCAAAGTTCATCCGAATACATTGACAGAGTCTTAGCTAGCGGCGGGCTAGACGAGAGCTGATTGAGCCTCCCATCCTGTTTCCTCACGATGCTTATTTCTGAATAACGAGAGGCAATTCCCTCAAGATATGACACGCTGGTTGGCTCGTCTCGTCTCATTCAGCTCCGGCTCAAAACTGATATTATTTATACGTACACAGAGAGAGAGAGAGAGAGAGCGCATCGGCGAATCCGTCGAGCGGCGTATAGCTTCAGGCTAGTGGTTCATCCGGCCGGAACGACAACGACACCGATTATGCAAACGGGATGATGACTCTCTCCTTCTCTCTCTCTCTCTCTCTCTCCATCTCGTGATTCGATTGCTCGATATGCACCGCATATAATCTCTGCTGCTGCTCTATTTCCAAGCGACGAGGGAAATTGTTTCTTTTCCTTCCATCCTCCTCCGGCTCTCCGCCGCCGACGACCAAAGTTATGTTAAAGAAACGTAGTAACAATGGCCCAACAAAAAAAGATGGACGGAAAGTGGCGGGTGTATAGCGGTAAAAAGGAAGCGATTTCCCAGCACCACCAACCAACACAAAAATATCTGGCTTATAGAAGCTACTACTAGATAGATAAAAGTTGTCTTCTGTGGGCGGGTTTTGGAGGAGGAAACTTTTGTTCAATCATCAGCGGGAATGTATGGTCCTTGTACGTGCAGGACGTGAGGAATTCGAATGGGGCAAGCAGCACAGCAGCAGCACTCTTGCCGGTCCGCAATCAACTCGATGTCCTCCGTCTTCGTCAAGTTAGGAGCTGCGCGACTGTCCTGAGGGGTGAGAGTGTCGTAAGTGTATTAGATCTGCTCCAGAGCAAGTTGCCGAGTTGCGGCACGGAGAGAGTAGTAACAGACTCCCAAGTTTTCTGTCTTCTTCCAACAGAAAAAAAAGAAAAAAAAATGTCCTTGCCCCACTCTCCTCTTAGTACTACTGCGTACTACGTCTACTACTACCTCGACGACAACTTGGTGCCTCTACTGGCGAGATCTCTTGTCTTCTTTTTTCTGTCTTCCTTTTGCCTCACGGCCATTTTCATGGGTCAGATCCCAACAAGAGTGGACCGCATATAACGACCGGCTTTGGACCATCGTCGCCGTCGGAGACGACGTTGTCCACCATAAAGATGCGACGTATAAAAGAAGCTCCCCGCCGACCGCTGTGTACTTTATTGTTCTAAATTCAATCGAAACTGATGGCCCCTTACGTCCGAAAGCGCACTCGTGGATAGAGATTTGCGGCAACCTCTTAGACGGGGGGTCCCTCCGCATTTTCAATTCATCTTGTACGATAACACTATGTATATTCCATCTTTCTTCTTCTTCTTCTTTTTCTTGTAGTTTTCCTTTTGTTTTCGAGCGTGCGTGTCCAGCCGGAAACGTACGTTGCTGCCGCTGCTTGCTCGGCGGAGTGGAATAAAGCGCAGTGGCGGGCGCCAGACTAACTATGGCCGCCCTTTCGCATACTAAACAGCGCGGGCCACGCCACCCCGTCTTCCGCTCAATCGACTTTCAAGATGACCTCAATCACGAACTGTGGAGACGCGCGCGCAACAAAGAGATCCTCCAGCATCGATCCGTCCGAGAATATTTGATGAGGTGCGGTCAAGCGCGATCGTCGCCATAGAAAGAAAAACGTCGTCGTCGAAAAAGTCAAAAAATAAAAACCAAAGGGAAAGGAGAAAGAGCCAGAAGAAAGAAGTCGTCGTCGACGACGACATACTGAACTGACCGACCACATCTGAACGACCGGCAATATGGGCGCATCGTGAAGTGGCCGCCCCCTCTTTTTCGTACCCCACCGACACTCTTGAGGGCATTTGCAACACACAAAGGAGTCAATGGCTCGTGTACGATTGTCCCCTCCCTTTACAAAGCCTACACGATCTGTATAAATATACCAACGACGACGGCGACGAGACTCTTTATCGATTGGGCCTCGCTTTTTTCCTCCCTTCTTCAACATTTTTACTGGATCAAAACTAGACGGGACGATGGAAGATTATCCCGAAACCGCATCTGGCAAATCAAACGTAGACGCAAGCGCGACACACAAAAGCGCGGGGGTGATCGAAACAACTCGGGAAAGTAGATGACTTTATTATACAATTTTATGCAAAGGCCATTTGAGCGCGAAGCGGAGTCGACATAAAAAAATATAAACGAAAAAAGTCGAGTAGTGGGAGAGAGAGAGAGAGAAGGCTCGGGTGAAATATATATAGATGTGTATGAATCACTATCATCGCCGGAGAGAACGAAGGGAGCGAGAGGGAAAGATTGTGCACGCGGGCAGCCAGAGCACTGTGGAGGGGGGATGCTGGCGAGGGTGGTAGGAATTTATGAGCGTATGGTCATTCAGCGTCAAGCAGCGGCGCCGTATTTGAGCCATTATGCAGAGCAGCTCGCTCGTTGGCGTTGATAAAAACGAGAACGAAAAAAGTATAAAACATACATACTATGCACAGACCTCGGTGAACGTTAAAAAAATAAAAAAAGAGGAAGAAAGTTTCGACCAGCCAAGGCGCTTATCTAGAGCTAGAGCTGAGGCTACCCATATTGAAGACTATAATTCTAGGCAACAGACAGTCATGAATCATTCAAGCTTTGTCGTTTTGGCTAAATCTTTTTCTGCACTCGTGGCCAAGCAAAATGATCCACCCTGCTGCGAGCACCTCACTGACATCCAGACAGACAGTTTCTCTAAAATTGTTTGAATAGTAGATGGTATTCCTACCTTGATGTTAAGCTGATTAAACCACGTTGAATAACGTTGAACAACCCACGTTGAAACGGCGGATGAAGAATGGGAGAAATTCGTCGCATTCTGGGACGAGCCAATGGTCTCAAGTTTTCAATGCACGTTTCGTTTCGAGGCAACTTTTGTTACAGACTATTTGCCTAAGGTTCTTTAAATGAATTGTAAGACCACTTTGCAATTCAAACGACTGCAATATCTGCAAATTTCAAATCAAACTTTATGCCGTCACGTCTCTCGAAACAGACGACATATTTACACTTTACGGCGTTGCAAAAAAATGTTTATTCGATTTGTGTGACTTTTTTCCCGACGACGACCAAACTCAAACGATATTGAATCAAATTAAATGCTTTAGTTATTATATTGCCAATACATGGAATAAATACACAGCAACAATCGATTAGGAATAAAGTGAGTCTAAATCACGTCAGATCAAAGATTTGGGTTGACTATTTCAGTCAATTGGCGGACAGATAGAAGGGGGTGCAGAAATCGAAAATACATCGTTTTATCCGTGGTGGTGCCTGATGAGTGATTTTGTGTAAAAATTGGAATCCTTTTTTAAGTTATACCGGGTAAAAAGTGATGCAGATTTTCGATTGCCTCTCGTATTAGTCCACGACACGTTCGCTGGATGGGAATGTCTTTGGCAAATTGCGGTCAAAAACAATAACGTAAAAATGGGTAGTATGATACAGTGTCAAAACGAACAATAATCTATGTGAAAAACGGAATGGAACAGAAAAAAAGTAGTAGTAGCTTTACAATATCGAATTTCACAGATAGCGAGACCATAGAAATAAGTAAAAAGTAGTTTGTTTTTTTAGTGGAAATTATGCAAATTGTTAGTTTACATCTGTAGCAGAGTCACAAAACACACGCAAAATGTCCAACAGCAGCGCTCAATCACTTGGCTTCGAGTTCCCGGTCTTCGTGTGAAGTCATATGTCGTGTAAGGTGGTGACGTTCGCGGAAATTCTCTCCGCAGACTGGGCAGCGGAGTTTCTCCTGTCGCTTTTGGCGAACGGGATCGGTGCTGGCGTCACGACGATGTTGAGATCTCATATGGTACACAAGGTCAGACGTCATACGGAAACTTAGGTTGCACTTGGCGCAAACGTTCTGCGATGGCGCCGAGGCCAGACTCGCGGCCAGAGCTGCTGCCGGAAGCTGGAGTTGTGGACCAGACGGCTGTGGAGACGGTTGTTGTTGTTGGGGAACGATGGGAGTCGGTGCAGGAGGTGGTGGTGGCGGCGCCATGCTGGAAGAATTAGGCCTAGAGAGCCGATGATCCAGCGCCGAATGAAAGGGAGGGCAGTAAGCAGCAGATCCAGCAGCAGATCCAGGGTCCGGCTGGCGTATAGTCTTATTAGCGGCGGCGAAGAGATTGAAATCCTTCTCGGATTGTTGTTGCTGATAGAGCGACGCCTGGGCTCGTAGGTAATCCTCGATGAGATTATTGGCTCCATCTGGACGCGTTGCCGGTCTGGGCGGTTGTAAAAGATTGCCACCAGATTTGATGGACGGATGCTGCTGCTGTTGCTGGAAGAAGGATTGCTGGTGGGCAGCCATAGCGGCCGCTGCCGCCGCTGCAGCCGGATGACTAAACAGCGACATGGCCAATCCTTTGGCCGCCGTATTTTGTTGAAGTAATTGCAACGACAAAGTGGTGGCTATGGCCGGAAAAGAGAACGGATGATAATAGGACGGAGCGCCCGTCATCATGCTTAAATCCACCGGAAGATTGCTGCTACTCCCACCGCTCGTTTCCGCCGTACTACTGTTGTTGTTGTTATTGTTGTTGCTGACTTTGCTCACTTTCTTGAAGGCGCTCTTGGGCGATCCGGCAGCCGATTGGTGCAGCAGCTTGTGATTGATCGTCTTTTGATCAATGGATTTCTTGGCCGCACTTCGCAAATCCTCTTCTTCCTCATCGTCCGTGCTGATGTGGTGATCTTCGTGTGTCTCGCTGACGCCAGTCAAAAAGGCCACATCGAAACTGCGTTTGGGTGTTGTCTGGTTCTTGGAAATACTGCTGCTGTTGGATTCACGACCGCTCTCCGTGTCCATGGTCATTCTGGAATTGATTCAATAATCCAAAATGGATGAGTCAAGAGGAAACAGGCGGGCGAGTCGGTCGTCGTAATCTTAAGATTAAGTTTACCTGTAAAAGATGTCACTAGGGAGAGAGAGGAGAAGCAGAGAGGAGCAGTCGATCTGTAAGACAGCTGGGCGACGACTGAGACACAGCGGCGAGCTGCCACAGCACAAAAGTGATGAGGGATCGGACAAAGTGGTTGTGTGTGATCTAACATGTGCCAGTCGGAGCGCACAAGAGGGCGGGGCGTCGGCAAGCGGCTGCTCCCGCTCCCCCACTATAACACCATTGGACGCGTTATGCACTCTCCTCCCCATCCGCAGCATCCGCAGCACCGCCATCTCTTCCTTGGCTTCGAAGAAGTTGGGAAAAACCAAAGTCTGAGCAGGTTGACACAGTCACTGCCTTCAAAAGAAAGAAAGGAAAAGTTTCGTTTAATGTTTACAAAAAGAAGAAGAAAAAGATATCGATGACGCGATCAAGATAAACGTCCCTCGAATCCATCAGAAATCGATATCGCTATATAAATAAAGCGGAATGGGGTGGTTGAAGTATTTATTTCTTCGTGTTGGGTCGTATTAGGTCCAACATTGACCGTATGTCAACCTTTTTTGCTGAAAACTGGCTCCTGCGGCCGACTGGGTGAAGAGGGGAGGATTGAAAAAGAAGAAGAATAGTAGAGTCACGTGACATGCACTCTCTTTTATTATACATTGGGCCAAGTCCTTTACCACAATACTGCGTAGTATATATAGCGCCGCGCTTGTAAGGGGAAGGGAGAGAGGGCGCGACAGATGGCGGCCACTACATCGATGAAAGGCTCATTCAATCTACATCAGCGGTGAAGATCCGCGCTAATCAATTCACCGTCAAAATCGCATCGGAAATCCTAGCCCGTCGCGACAGCCAACATTTATTTAACATTACTACTGACTACTAGCAAGCTATATAGTAGAGCAAGATGATGTCAATAATTCCCGGAAACAAAGATCATTTCCAACCCAGAAAAAGATGAAATCAAATTACTACACCGGCGTCCCAGACCAGATGTTACCCGATCGTTTGACAAGGGTCCTCTCCGCGCTAAGAGGGGCATTGATTGAAATCCCCCTCGCTCTCTTCTACATGTTACTCTTGTGTAGATGAGGGGAGTGACTTTTTTGTCCCTCTTTAAACACGACGCCGCACGACGCCTTTCATTCGCCCGAATCAAAAAACATCAAGTGTCCGATCGCTCTCAATGACGACCGCCGTACATATGGCTGCTAAACGCGAGCAGGTGCTGGCTGGCGAATGTTTAGTCTATAAAGTCTGTGTGTTATGAATATACGTACCGCGAGACACAACGGAGAATGTTGAATAGGATTCCTTTAATTTCGATTTGATAGAAAAGTGTTTAGAGTTGATATGGCGGTACTGCATGATGGGTGGTGTTATGTGGGCATAAGTAGGGTGGATTGAGAGCTTGCGGAGAGCGAAACACACACCTGCACGGTCGAGCGAGCAATCAGTCTTCCGGACGGAGAAGGAAAGAGAAAGCCCCCACAGTTGCCGCAAGCCGTGAGGAGGCAATAAGCTTATATATACGGTGTGGAGGCAGATGCAATAACCGAGTGAAGCCGAGCGGATAATATCCTCCACATCAATCGACTGCGAGAGTGAGAAAGAGAGAAAAGATCACCATCGCATAGCAGCCCATCTTCTCTCTGTATATTATTTCAGCACCTTTTCTATTGTTGCGCTGCTGAAGATGGAAACCGGCTCAGGTCGTCTCCTTCTTCTACTATTGGTGGTGAGAGAGAGATATATATTTAGAACTGGGAACATGTCCACATGCTGCCCGCTTCTCACATATGGGCGGTCGCACACACACCCTCCGTCATCCGGCCCGGCCCACAGCATCTGACTGTTATTATCCTCGCTAGCCGCGCATCTCATTTTCATCACAGAATCCACTTGGCCAAACTGTTCAGAGGGACAATTATTCTGTAGCGGAAGAAGATCAAGAACATTAGAAAAGCATTTTATAAAAGGCAAATAGTTTCAATACTTTACCAGCAGTCTTCACATAGTAGCGTTCGGGATTTTTCGATGAAATAAAAAGCCAAGGGAATAAGCTAACGACGGAACATGGGGGCATCTAGCGCTAGGCCATACAACTGAATATATCGGTCGAAATGCAAACTTTTATTTTTAAAAAGAAACATTCAATACAGCACGTTGTGTGGTTACGGTTTTAACAAGAAACATTGTCCTTAAAAAATCTCACGATTTACAAAATAGATAGAGCTGTATCATAATAAAGTATTAGAATATAAGGCATCACAACCATATGAGGGAAGTGGAGATTTCATCAACGTCGAGATCTTCGTTAGCAATTTCGCACAGTTGGATCAATGTTTCAACTTGGTACTGGATCGCGATTTTCAAAAGTGCTTGGCCATTAGCTGATGATTGCAGGGTACCCGTGTACAAAAAGTATAAAAATTCTTTAAAAACGGCGGGATCTACATCGTCGTCAATTCGAATTCGACCCGTGACTGACTCGACGGATGAAGAGTTGAAGATTTTCGCAAAGACTGGACTACGTGATGTGATGATGACACGATGGGCGAAATATTTGGTTTCACTGACTTGGAACTCGACATCGGTCAGCACGCCCAGATCGAAAATGTTCCATAAATCACTTGATCGTAGGTTATCGAACAGTTTATAACGATAGTTGTTGACAGTTTCTCTGATCAAAATGTCGAATTTGAAAGAAATTGGAGCGATCAGGTCGTAGAGTTCTCGGCCAAAGACGTACAATGCCGGTTCGCCTCTTCGATCCATCCGACCGTAGTCTATTCCATCGATATAGCTATCCACATATCTGACAGCCGTTCCAGTCTTCTCCAGGTGAGAGCAAACCAAATATAAAAAATGTTGCGGGGATAGAATCGTTGAATGTTTAGTGACTGGATGATCTGCTAGTCCCGCTCGAAATGCGCCGTCGCTCCGGAAACTCAAAAGGTCCGATGTGAACACTTGGTCCAAGTCCGGCAACTCTTCTACGCGCCAAACGCATTCAATCACCGTGTAGTATTTTTGGAAAAACAACTTGCCTTTGGCTTTTCCTCTACAGCAACAAAAAACAAAAACAATGTGTATAAACAAAACTAACCACATTTTGGAAAAAGAAAGATCTCACTTTAATTGTGGTTTGGGGGTGCATATCTCAAAATCCGGTTTCATTGCCATAGCGAGAGCAGTGAGTTGATTAGCATCAATATCTTGAACTGATAACTGACAAAGAGCTTTCAATGTGCCCAGCTGGTATTTCTCTGCTAGCTGGAGTACTTCTTCGTTAATGCCCTTATTGGTATTCGCCTGGAAGGTCCCCGTGTAGAGAAATCGCAAAAAGATTTCAAAAGCCGCTGGACTCGTGTGTTCAATTTTGATTCTGCTGTTGTCAGCCACAGGCGATTCCAGTGACGCCAACAAGACGGGACTTCGCGCCGCCAGAATGGCACGGTGTGCTGAATAGATATGATTCTTGACGGAGAATTCGACGTCAGTCGATTGTTTATTCTGGGCAGCCATCCACAGTTGTTCGGTAAATAGAACATCTGACAACTGGTAACGATAGTGTTCCAAAGTTTCGACAATGTGCACACCGAAAATGACAGTTTCTTGCTGCAACCATTCACAGTCTACTTCTTTGATGAATAATTGGAGGTGGTCGAGCTCATGATCACGGGCTTTCATGTGTCCGTCGATTCCGTGTTTGCCTTCAATCTTGACAGAGACTGAGGCCACTTTAAAACCTGTTTTGTGCAAGTTGGTGCCAATTAAGTAGAGAGTTGTTTTGGAATCCTGACCACCTAATACACGTTTAATGGCAAATCGAAATGCTTTAAGTCCCATAAATTCCGCCATTTCTGTCATGAGGGACCCTTGTTCAGGCACATCTTTTAATTTCCACTGGTACATCAAAATCCTCCCGGACTCGTGACACTCTCCTCCATCCATTCACGAGGCCCAAAATATTACCACAACTTTTGGCTCAAACTTTTAGGCCGAAACTAGGCCACAACAAAAGTAGGCTGGACTTACTATCCTTGAAAGCGAAGTATGCCTCAAACAGTCGAGTAGAAACGCAATACTTTGGGAGCAGACACGCTGTTGTATCACAGACGAATTTGTGAATATTTGATCAAGACAAATGAAGTCGGCCTAAACGGCCGCAAGCCTTGAGCAACATTGCAAATTACATCAAAATTATAATTATTACAAATTTTACTGCGTCATATTGCTTAGTTTCAGTTTGATATTAAACTGTGGAGACAGCAAAACAAAAACAAACACAAACATCCGTAGCGAATCAGAATTTCTGATGCGAATTGCTGTCTCTGAAAGTGGCGCCATTGTGGGCTGATTAAATTATCGTCAGAAAAAGTACGAAAAAATGCCAACGAACTTATTCCTTGACATTGGGACATAGCAACACATAATAGTAGCATGTGACGTTTTCAGCGACGTTTTTCGCGTCGTCGATTCGCTACATGCTTGCAGTACAATGGCTTGCAGTGGAGTAGTATTCTAGGCACGACCTTGGCAATTTGCCGATGTTTACAACTCTTTAGTGCAGACCAACTCTAGGACTTTGCCGTGAACAAAAATAGCAAACTTTTAAAAAATGTTCCCTTTTAATTTCTCTGCTTCATAGCCTTGCTCTGGACGTCTCCAGATTCGGATTCTTTACAAAAACATGCCCAGCATCCATTATTTTGTCCAACAACTTCATCCCAAATAAATTCAAACTCTCGAATGTTCTGTTTGTTTTTAAAATTTCAATCTCGCCATACCAAAGGTTTAGGTGCAAACATTGTTATCGTTTAACAAATAAAAAGTTGGGAGTTTTTATTTACAACGGGATCCAAGTCCCTGTCCGGCTAAAGCGGTCCCCGTCGACGTCGAGAGATATTATATAAGGGGGGGCTGGTCCGCTTGGGGGCCTATCTAGCAACGCTGCAGTCATAGTAACAGGACTCAGTTTCGTCTGCGCTTCGTTTCAAGGACGTTTTGCGTTGCAGGCGCTGTGTAACCAAGGTTGGAACTTGGAAGTTTGTAATTTGCTTCCTCTTCCTATTCGCGGCCAATTCTAACCGCGCTCTCGATTGACTTGGAAGTGGTATTCTCCTCCCCACCAGGTAAAATAATTAGCCCAGCAACTCATAATTTGAGTTCAATAAATAAAGTTGGTTAAAGCTGGAATAACCCGGCTTGGCCTTATCGTGTCACGTGCTTTTCCTTTACGAGTTTGAATTGCTTAATTTAGACTTGTGAAAGCGTCTTACTTTTTCGCGCAGAAGGTCGTTATATTCAGTACTTCATGTTATTCTGTTGAACTATGTGTTTAGGTCATGATTGTCCAACTTTCCACAGCAAGAACAGCCTACAGATGGACAACAGGGGTAAGGATCAGTAATGACTTGGTTTAATAATTCCTTGTGTCAATAAATGTGCTTCCTTTCTCAGTTTGCACGATTACGCCCTGAAGGAGAAACCTGGCAACCACAATGGACAGCAGCATTGATGGCTATAGTTGGACTTGGGGTTTCTTCTTTTAGTGTTGCACAAATGTCAGCAGTATCAACTTCACCAACAAGAAGATATTTCCCAAAGGCACCATGGAATTAAAACTTGCCGACTATTATAGGATATCCAATTCAAGACAATGAACAATTGACCTTTCTTCGTGCCATTGCAGTGGTTACTGTCACCTGATGTCTGACTATTTATCAGTGCTGCACAATGATATGCTACCTTTGTCCAACTGTTTTTGACACAAAATAAATTTTGTTAGTCCTTTTTACTAAACAAGTTTGTTTCACTTTCTTTATGTAAAATGTCTATCCTTACTTAGTCACATTACTAGCCTAAATTATTCTAAGTTGTTACAGTAAAACCAAATCTGAAATTGTTTCAGTCGTGTAATAATCAATCGTGTGCCGTTTAGAGCACATTTTGTTTAGGGGTGTACAAACGAATCGTTCCATCTGCTCCAGCGGTGAACAACCAAGGCTGAGTTGGGTGGAATAGCACATCCAGAACGCCGAAATCATCAAACTTCTCATGTCCACGAAGTTTCTTCAAGGGGACAATCGTTGGATTTTTCAATAAATCACTAGTATGGGAAAATAATAATCGTTATGTAACTGGTGGTACCAAAACGAAGTAATAAGTTTCATACTTGTAGACCATGCCATGCGACACGATGGCAGAGCAATCGTCTGATCCAGAAGCGAAGAGTGGGTAGCGTTTGTGATAAGCCACAGCGCGAATTCCTAGGCCGTGATGTCTCAATCCTTGGTACGGTTTGGTGGATAAATCCAAATCGAACCAGAAAAGACGACGGTCGTAAGTTCCGACGAGAACGTTATCTCCACCTAAAGGAAGCAGTACAACAAATAAATTATAATGCAAACGATTGCTAGTATGGCTTCTGATCAAACCTGGGTGAACTGCAATTGACGAAATCCATTTAGCTCCGGTCATAAGTTTTTTGGTAAGTTCTTGCTTGAGAAGGTTGTAAACTCGTACGTGACGTTGAGTCTATGAAACAAACTAACATTAATAAAACTAGGCCCTTTAATTTGATTTTTAAAAGGATATTACCGCAACAAATAGATAAGGTCTGATCGGGTGGAAAAGAGTGCACTGAACGAGACCCTTGGATTTGCTGAAAGGCAACTGTGATCTGCGTCTGGAAAGCTGATGGATCAGTACAGATCGGTTGTCACCTTCTGGCATAACAGAGGAGAAATAGTCGCCCTTTGAATGCCAGGCCACGTGTTTCACAGCCTTAAAGTGTGCGAGAATAACACGGAACCCGGCAGCCCACTGATCCTTGTCAGGCTCGTTCCATGTAAGAACAGCACGAACTCTTTGGGGTACTGAAGAAAAATATCATCGTTTAAGTTTTGATTCGCGTCATTGAAGGCGAGAAAATAATTACTAAGATAATCTGTTTGAGCGGGCATTTCTTTGAGGATTTCATCCGTTTTGGCTTGCACGAGTCTATCTCCAACGCCAGGGTTGATTAAATAAACGTTATTATCGACTGCGGCGGCAACTAGAGCGATAGCTGAATTTGGACACCAAGACACGCAACGAACGGTACCCTTGACTTCAAAAGTCTTGAAACAACGACCAGTCGCAATTTCCCATACTGAAAATAGAAACAAAAGCATAATATAGACGACGAGTAAGTATCGCGTTTGGTAAGTAAACATACCTTTGAGTGTCTGGTCATCTGAACCAGAGATAAAGAACTGGCCTGAAGGATCGTGACTAATGGTACGAACAAGTCCTTTGTGTCCTTTGAAAATCATCGAACAAACAGTCGGGAACGGTTGAAGGTCCCTAGGTTTAGGCAGTTGCGGCACGAGGTCTTCTGGCTGAATGGTCAAACGCATCTTCTTGGTGCGAGGACATAAGTAAAGATCCAGGCATCGCACGAATCGTTCTCGGGCGAATCTGTCATAAGCCGGCACCGAGCGCAACGAACTGAAACGCTGCGGAATGAAGGGGAATTTTCGCTTGTAGGGAGTATCTTTCAAACGATTCCATTGATCAATATCTCTTTGAGAGAAGGTGTATTCTGGAGGTGGATTGTACGACTCTGCGTGACCCGGAAGACGAGGTTTGGGGGCCGGGATGGGGTTTTCGATACGGCGAAGATCCTCCGCCTTGTCATCAGCATCCCAAAGCAGATAATACTTGTGTCGCTCAACAGACTGGTCTTTGGGCACACGAGGTTTCATCCAACCCATTTTTATGGCATGTACCATCCGACCGACTGGAAATCGTGTAAATATAACAGGTAACATGCTAAACTTTTCGATAGGTGATTTTTAACTTTACCTTTGATGGCTTCAATTCTTGAGGGAACAAAAGATCTTTTGTGTTCTGGTCTACCAGTAACAGGTGTTTCCATGACATCTTTGGTGAACCAATCAACCCATGGTTCATAAGGATTGTAGCTACCATCTGGTATTCTACTGCCCATCACATTTTTAATAAGTTCCACATCTTCATTACTAAGGATGACATCTTGACCAGTCTGTGGATCATATACTGTCCGCCTGTAGGAATTTTAAGATTTAGGAAAAGTACCACTGCTTAAGTATGATAAAAGCATGTACCATGATTCAGGGTTTTCCATTTTCCTCAAGAAGTTATCAATTTCATCTCCACGTTTAGGCTTAAGGATTGGCTTTCCCTCCAAGTCATATCCAATATGAGGGTAATCATTGTACCAATTCATAGGAATGTTTCCGACTGTATTTCTTATGTCCTAGAACAAGAATTAATTTTGGGGGCCATATGATGTAAATTTTGAAAAATGTGACATACTTCTTCATCAGAGGAATCATAGGCATATTCATCCTCAACTGGCTTGGCAGTAGAGGTAGAGGGCCCATCTTCTGTGATGGGAACAGCAGTAGGCACCTCTTTTTCTTCTAGATCATCCTCACTGTCTTCGTCCGTGCTCATGTCTTTAGCTACGTCATCTTCTTCTTCTTCTCCGTCTTCATCACTGTCCACTTCCCAATCAGAATCTTCGTCTTCTTCGTCATCACTGTCGTCGCCTTCTCCATCTTCTAGTTCTGAATATTCGCTCGATTCTTCGTCGGTGCTGTCATCAGCATTGTCCGACACTTGCGCTTCGATTATGTCGTCCTGTAACGCGAAAAAGGTAAACCAAGGGAAAATATGTGTAATTGTACTGTTCGGTTAATCAACCAGGCCTTTTAGACTTACCAATTCTGCAGAATTTCCATTATTTTCCACGATTTCAAGGCGACGTTTACCGGATTTCGAAGCAGTCGCCATTTTCGTGGACCCACGTGTGTACCAGTAATGCACTATTGCCAGATTTCTCATTCATTCAAGTTGCAGTGAAAAAGGCAAATCGATTGAAACGTATATTTTGTTTTTTCTTTTCCAGTAATCAAGAAATAAATCAAAATAAAATAAAATGGATGATCATGCTTAACGGTGGGGTATTCAGTGAATATTACAAAATCATGTTGGCATCACTTTGAATTCACTGAGCGACAACTGCCCGTGCCAGCCCGTGCATTAAAAGTGAATAAAAGGCTAGAAATTTTATCAGGTTATTGGTGCGCACATACACAACAGGAACGTGTTTGTTTTTCTTTAGTTGTCTCTAGTGAAAACATCATCCACTGATGACAGGATGACCGCCATTCTGGCAGCCTTCGATAGTAGTCGAACGGTGGTTATCCGTCAGGTGAGCGTGAATCAGGTTGCCGTCAGTCGTACGGAAATCGCACAGGTCACACTGCAGCAAGATTTGATTGGGACGAATTTCGATCCCAATTTCTTGTCTGATTTCTTCCATCTGATCGATTGGTTGCTCCTGCTGTTCGTCTGCTTTATTTTTCCCCTTCACGCTCCGCTGCCCGCTCTGGCTGACTAAGGAATTCTGACTAAAAGAAACTAGACATCAAATCTCACTCTTCTCAATTATTGTGCTCATCGGGTTACATGTGTATAAGAGTTAAATAAATACTACGGATATTCAATCAACCAACCCAAGTTACCTACCTGGAGCCAACACTTCCACCAGAAAAAAAACAAAGCAAAACAAAACAAGGATCCACCGTTGGAACACTGAAACACCTTTTGGCGTATGGCCCAAGCAACACGAGACGACTGTTGTCACAAACACTCGATCCATCAAAGCCCAGGAATTTTTGTTGTTGCCGTGTGTGTGCACCGAACAAGAGGTGGGTTACATGTGCACGCAGAACCGTTTCGAGTGGCCGAAAAACAATGAACAATCGAAAAAAACGGATTTGTATTCTGTTCTGTGTGTGTGAAAACGATTTTTTGTACAAAAAGGGCAAAAACGGGGGTTCAGTCAAGAAGTGATTTAAAGAAAATGAGAAAAATAATCAACATTGAAAACTGTTTTTATTTTTTTTTACAACTGCAGCATATGATGATGATGATGAGAAACTCAACAAAGGAGAATCTGATAACTTTCTCTATCTGATTGCTGTCTTTCTCTTTTGTAAGATTTTTAACTGATGGTATATGAAGAGCTAATAGAAATAAGAACAATTCTGATAGGAGACCATTATGGCTCTAGTAAGAATTTCCCTT
Source organism: Ceriodaphnia dubia (assembly GCA_022539655.2). NCBI lineage: Eukaryota > Metazoa > Arthropoda > Branchiopoda > Diplostraca > Daphniidae > Ceriodaphnia > Ceriodaphnia dubia. The sequence goes on from JAKUCG020000076.1 coordinate 76,325, forward strand.
TTTTTAAGTGTCTAAATATTTCTTTCTTATTTTGTAAAAATTCGCTTCTTTATCGTTTCGTTATTTCTCTTTCTATAATTTGTCATCAAGAGAGGTTCCTCTATTGTACTCGAGAGACACACACACACACACACACACACGGGCGCACACTCACGTAGAAAACAAAAGAAAAACAAAACAAAATGAAAGCGAAATGATGGGACCAGGTAAATTAATCAACAACCCAGGAGGTGTAACGAGTTAGTCGATCCGTCAGTTTTTCTAACAAGATGATTTACAAACAATCGATGATGGGGATGTAATAGGGGGCAAAGCTAGAAAAAGTATTCAAGCCGTGTGAAATAGCACGTTGTTTATTGGTATCAAAGCCCAGGTTAATATTTAAATGTTTGATGTGTTTTCTGTGGAATCGGATCGGATGAAAATGTGATAAACCCACGTAATAATAGTAGGAAATGTACAAAAAAAGGGGAAGGAAAATAGGACACCCAAAAGCTCCCGCATTTTTGTTTGAGGGATAAACAGGTAAACTTTATTAAATGAAGCGGCGCCCACCTGCTTTCAAAAGAAAAAAAAACACCTGCATTTTCATGGCAAAACAATTGTCGGCACACAATAAAGTACCTCACACGACAATCTGAATCTTAATTTTTACAAATATCGTTGACGGTGAAACAAGTTTTCATTTTACTCTTTCTTCTGCAAAAACGTAAAAAATTGTTTTACCGTGCGCGCAAGGCCTTCATTGGGATAACGGGTGATTTCTTTTTCCTTTCTTTTAAGCAAAATTAAGGGAGAAAAAGCGAACAACTTTGGCTTCAACAAATGGATGGCTTTTCTAGATGACCCACATGCGCTCGGCGCAACGCGGACGACGTGATGGAGTGTGAATGTTGTATGTGTGTGTGTATGAGTGTATGTGTGTTTTTGGCGAAAAGGTGTGTGAGGACGTCTTTCTCGGGTTGGTGGTGCGTGATTACTTACTGATGTTCACGCATGTGGTTGCTCAGCGCGTCCTGATCGTCGGCCAAAAAGTTGCACTTGCCGCAGATGCGCTTGTTGTGAACTTTGTGGACGTGCGTGGCCAGCCGTTCGGAGCGGGCCGCTTTGTAATCGCACAAGACGCAAAGGTAAGGTTTGATGTGGGTATTGAGATGGCGTTTGAGACACCAATTGTCCACCCCTCGCCAGGCGCAGTAGGTGCAGGCGTACAACTTTTCCTTCTTCTTCTTTTCACCACCGGACGAGGCGGATCCAGAAGCCGAAGCACCTGTCGCACTGTTCGACTGTTGTTGCTGCTGACTCGTCGGTGTGGCGATCGTGTGAGTCGGTCGGACTAAGGCTTCCACCCCGAGTGTTGTGTAACTTTTGTAGGCTTGCGTAGGAGTCGGCTGACTTGGGAAGGCCGGCAAGCCTAAATGAGGCTGATAGGCTGCTACAACAGTCGCTGCCGGACGCTGCACTGCCGGTTGCTGCTGCTGTTGCTGTTGCTGCTGCTGCTGTTGTTGTTGTTGTTGCTGCTGCTGCTGCTGTTGTTGTTGTTGTTGCTGCTGTTGTTGTTGTTGTTGCTGCTGTTGATTGTTTTGACTGGCCACAGCGGTACTTTGAACGGCTACAGCCGTATAGAAAGGGACTTGAGTAGGAGGTGCAGCCGCTGCCACTACTACGTGAGCAGGAGCTGTTTTGGTGGCGGTCGCTGTGGCGTGATGACCGTGATGGCCATCGCCTCCGGCAGCTTTCTTGATCTTTTGCAGATCATACGCCGTATCCCTATAATAATTTTCAAAACAGAGATTAACCAACGATCAGTATGAGGGGCTGCTAAAAACTACGTAATCCAAAAGGACGGAATAAAAAAAAATGAGGTAGTAGGGAGGATTTCAGATGGATACCTATGCATGCGACTAAAGTGTTTTTTGCAGTGATCGGCCCGGTTAAACTGCTTGTCACAAATGAAGCACTGGAAAGGCTTCTCTTCACTATGAATCGTCTCGTGCCGCGTGTATAGGTCCCTCCGATCGGTGGCGTACGGACAATAAGGACAAGAGTACCGTTTGTCTCCACCGGCCGTTCCGTTGCCCGGCGACGGCAATTCGTCCTTGCTCTCGACGCGGTTCTTGAGCGCCAGAAGGTATTTGGTCACTTCCTCCAGCACGGGATTTTCGCGCCACAGAGAGCTGTCGGGGTTCTGTTCGTTGTGCTGGCGGGCCAGGTGCATCCGGATGCACCGCGCCCACGCCGAATTGTAGTGGCAGCGCGGGCACTGGAAGACGCGCAGGTTGGCGTGCGCTCCCAGCCAGTGCTCTGCGATGCGGGCAAGGAAACCCACACAGCCGCAATCCAGGCACCGGAACAACTGTAATCGAATTGTTATTATTCACAACATGTTAGCAACAATAAATTGAATTAAATGTAAGACCTTGTGAGTTGCGTTATAAGAGGCCACTTTCGAAGAATTCCACGGTAGTAGGTCATCACTCTCCACCCACGTGGATTCGACCGGTTTACCGCTGCCTCCGGCCGCGTTGCTGTTTTGTTGCGCGGCGGCGGCGGCCGCAGCAGCCGCAGCAGCAGCCGCCGCTGCAGCCGCTGCTGCTTTTTTTAACTTGACGCTCATCTTGGGTTTCTTGGGTGGTGATGGATTAACATTTACATGCGGTGTCGCTTCCATCGTCACTTGCAAGACAGGACCACCCGTAGTTTGCACGATCAACGTGGGTCCGGTTGAAGCTCCTTGACCTCCCGTTTGATAGTGTCCGTCCTTGCCAACCTGTTGAGAGAAAATGAAATCTCTAAATAAAATGCAACGTGGATGAAGCTATTATAAAAGTAAGTAGATACCTGTTGATAGTCCAGATCCATCATGCCCAACTCGCCCTGCGAATTCGTCTGTTGTTGGCCTCCACCACCGCCGCCTCCTCCGGCTCCGTTCTGATCTGTTCCTTGTTGAACGATGCCTCCCGGTACTAGAGCTCCTTCACCGTAGAATTTTTTGGCGATTTCGTGAAACATGTCTTCGTAACAGTCCATTGGTACAACTGGTACGGGTGCTCCATCCATCGTCTTGGCCTGCACTTGAACGGCGGCCGTCGGAGCGCGTGGTGCAGCCGGAGCAGCGGCTGTAGCGGCTACACCACTACCGGGTTGTGCCGGCACGAAGCAGGCCGCTGCCGGTTTCTGTTCCGATGTCAGGTAGCTCAGGTATAGAGGAAAGGCCATCTACAAGAAAACGAGGAAATAATTTCGTCACTCGAGTCCAACAGTCGGTCAGCAACAACTAATCATACAGATCAGACTGGGCGGTTTGTAGAATGCAGAATTAAAAAAAAAAAGATCGAAACACACGACAATTGGTCAAGTGCGCAGACGCGCCATCCGCCAAATCAATGAAGCGCGCACAATAGAAGCCCCAACGTCTGTTCCATAAGGTCAACACGAAACCCAAAATTCGGCCATCGGGGCCTAACGCACACAAATCACTTGTAAAACTATATGACTCGTTACGGCGCGGATGTTCCAGGTAATCAAAAAGGGAAAAACAAAATCAGAAGGAGGCTGGTGGTGTTGGATCTTGTTGTTGTTGTTGTTGTTGTGGTGTCACCCTCTTGGACACCCCAACTCCTCCTGAGGAGTTGACACTGGGAGTCTCCCTATAACCACCCCACCCAACTCACCAACAGCACACAGACACACAGCTTCGTGAACGTGTTCGACCGCCTCCGCCGAAATCCTCCTCCGAGCTCACACACAGACTCACTGGACGGGTGGAGGAGGGAGAATAAGAAGGGGGAGAGAGGGGGAGAAAAGACTTGTCTCTCTCTCACTCTCCCAACGCCCGGAGAAGGGGGCTTCTTGTGTGTCTGTATACGGGCACCTCCACTCCGAAATGGCGGACGCTCACACACAAGAAAAGGGAGGCGAAACTAGAGAGGAAAAAAAGAGAGAGAGCTAGAAGCCCTCCCACTTCTCTCAGGGCTCTATGGCGATCGACACAGTGGTGGGGATGAGAGAAACGCAGTAATGGCGGCCGTCGATCTATACCCGCCGAGATCAAAATTCAATTGTCGGATCGCCGTACCTTGAAAAATTTCGCTGATTCATCAACGATGACGACAAGCTGAGCCAAAAAATAAGCTGTTGCACCATCGACCAAGAAACAGATGGCGGTTTCATCACATCATTGAAATTTCACATTTTACGAGTATACTCGTCTACGGTACACCGCAACTTCACAACAGGTGGATTCGGTTTCAAGAAACGACAATCGGCTCCGTTTTCATCTCTACTCGATCAACAACAAAATGACCATGCACTTAATGGGATAAATTTCGCTAGAATGATTCGTTGTGAATTTTTTTCACCCAAAACACGTCGGGCAATACCGACGTAGGAATTAGCCGTCGCATCGAGTGTAGAAACGTATGTGTGTGGGGTGTGTGCGCGGGGGGGACGCCATTGAAAGGCCTCTTTCTCTTCCCGACATTCGAGCAAGAAAGAGAAGTGAAAATCACCAAATAGAAACGGGTAAACACGAAAACAAAGTACAACATTCGATGCAGACGTGAACGACGCACTAGATATGACAAATCATGTCGTAATCTGTTGTTGTTTAACGGCAGAAAGAGTGACGTAAAGTTTGGCTTTTTTCTCTAGTTTTTCTCTCTTACCTCTGGTCTGTACATTGAATGCCTCTTGGTGACGATGTTTCGATGAAAATTTGACCATTCAACACGAGAAACTTGTTGTAAACTTTCACTTTGATTTTAGGGATGTAAGAATCCCGGGTCAAAACAAAAACAAAAACGGGAGAAAAAATATAAAACGCGGGATCGAAAAAACAGCGGCGGGAACGGGTGGTGTTTTTTCCGCCTTCCCCCCGTTCTCTAGGTTGAATCTCCCTTCCCTCCCAACCTTTTTTTCCAAACTAGCAATAGCATAGTCCGGAAAACTCGCATGGAAAAAAGTAGATGGGGGTTGGGAGCTCTTATTCTTCGCTCTCCCTCTCTTATTGGTTCTCCCAACTGGACTCTATGTTACCTCCTACCACCCTACTAGCGCCATCACACAGCCCACCGCGAACTGTACAACCCACAACGTTACACACGAATATAAATATTAGGCAGACACATCTTGGTTATTTAAATATGGTACGAACATTCATTAGTAAGTAATCAAATTACGGGTTTCATTTATGTAACAAAGATCTGGCTTCTCGGTTTTTTTACTTTTCCAGAAATCGTAACAGTTGCAAATTTTATTCACAGATGGCGTTGAAGAGGTCAGCAGCCGATTTTCCCATTTATCGACAAGTGCATATCTTTTTTTTCTTTTTTTTTCTTACAAATTTTGTTTCGCTATTCGAGAAATTTAGAGTTTAGTTGGCGGCACATGTATTAGAGAATATTTGGCGGAATTTGTCGACAAAATTTGAGATACTCGACCGCGTGGTCGAGATATCGGTCAAGGACAGAAGGGCAAGTCATTAAAATTAGCGGATAGGGTGAATAAACGAACTAATTTACCTGCAACATTCTTCTCCTTTCTTTAGTATCCACTTGAGATGATTCCGTCATGGTCACGGCTGTGTGGTCGAAACACAATTAGAAAGTGTACACATAGATGGATAACATCAATCAGCTAGTGGTGTAGTTGAAATCCTTCATCTGGATCGCCGGCGATGATGATCGAGTCAACAACAACAGGTGGTAGTGCAATCCAACATCCTCTTCTCTTTCTTACTTGTGTTTTTCAAACATGCAAGACGAGAACCATGCTGTCATTTAGTAGCAGTAGAGCACTCTGACGGCAATGGGTTCTCCCATCGACATTTCCACAACACAAATGGAAAATTCAAAAATAATCACGTTGGGTTCACAATTATCCCTCTGGCGGCGATCTCGGCGTAACCAATCGACTTAAATTGTATTTGGACTAAGATTCTTCAACACCTTTTGGCAGATCGAAGAACACGGAAACGGAGCTGCTGTAGTCCGGCTGCCGAACTGATGAACTGAAGCGCTTGGTCGTCGTCGTCGCGGGTCCCGGCGTATATATTTTTTTTTGTGGGCCAGAAGAAGAGGGTGTGTGTGTGTGCTAGAACTACAGTGTGGGAGCGTGAGTGGGTGGGGAAGGAGGCTAGAATAGAGGAAGGGGTGTGTACGAAGGCGCAACCGAAATAATATGAAAGGAGAGAGAGAGAGAGAGAGAGAGAGCTTTTGGAGTGTGTAGAGAGAGGTTCTTTTTCTCCCTCCACCTCTCTATTCCTACACTCCCCCACCCTTACCCACCTTTTTCCTCTATCTTCATCCGCCTTTCTCCATTCCCTACTCCACCCTCCTCCCCTACTACCCATGTCCATTTTCTCACTCAAAGAGAGAGACTCGAGTGTGGTGGAAACATCGTCGAATTGTCGTCGTCGAAAAAAAAAACCGCATGGAACATCAAAACATTTTCGCAGAGACCGGAAGTTGATGGGATCGATTGGAATTCATCTACTCTAGATACTATGGCTACACGTATATATTGACGCCTATACATAAATAAATAGATAGGGGAAAAGAAGAGATGCGTTTTTTTACGGTTTTCTCGCGTTCGGTGGGGAGAGAGAAAGAACTCACTCCGCCCATGTCGGTCGTCAAAGCTCCCCACTGCACGCCCCCACTCCTTCTCCCTCCCGCCTCCCACTCTCTCCCTTTTAGCCCCTCTCCTTCTCTCTTTATGTTAAAAGAATATATATATATATAAATATATATACAGTATTCCTTTTTCTTCTCATACCCTTCGGCTTTAAAAGATTCCAGCTATTCCTTCTTCCTTAAGATGATGACGATTGTAGTCTATCCCGAACCCTATATAAGTTTTTACATGGGAAACGTACCGAATACATTAGGGCGGATGCTGTTCTTCTATTTTTGGGGGTCGCAACTTGATTCCGGAATTAAGAAAAAAATAATAAATAAATTCTTTTCGTGTACGATGTCTGCAATGTGAGATACACACAGTAAGACGGGATCAATTAGCTTTTTTTCTCTTCTCTTTCCATACATGTGCCTGTACAATCCAGCCGGATCGAATAGCAATGACGTCAGTATTCAGAATGGGGTGAGGTCCGACTGATGTTAATCGCCCCCTTGCACACCACCACTCGGAGCCTAAAAAGAGAGACGAGAAAAAAAAAACATTCGACGAAGAAACTAATACAATCCAATCTTATTTCTTTAGCTTTATTTGATGTCTGCCGTAACGTATCAACACATAGCCAACACACATGTGAGAAAACGTTTGACGGATATCTCTTCGTCGAATCACCTCAGGTGATTGTTCTTGTGTGTTAATATTTTCCTGAACGCTTTCTTCTGGACAGTACTAAACCCATCAAGATGCACATTCAATACACTTTTCCAGCTTTTTTTTTTTTGGCTGAAACCACTGTTCCCCACACTGCCCATACAAGTTTATATATAAATAAGTAGGTGTGTTATACAAAAGCAAACCTACTAATCCAAAATACACGGATCCACCGTTTACATTGCGTGTGGAACGGGCAACCTCCCATCTTGAAATAATGAGGATTATTCAATGCCAAATCCTTTTAAAGTTAATCATCGATTGACAATGTGCTTCGTGACGTACAGAATCGGTCTAAGTTTCAACTACTTGATATCTCAGTTCTACGAGGAAAGGAAAAAACCAAAATGCAAAAAACTATGGGGCAAAATAATAAACGAAAAAAGGTTTTGTTAATGACGGTAACACGCATAAAGTATATATCATGACGAAGAGAGGTTAGGTATAACGCCGTAGTAAAGCGGGACGATAGCCATACACTTCTTTTGTCTTCTCTCTTGCTTCATGTTCTTGGTTTTTGTTGTTGGCTTTTTTCAATTCCTCTTTTTCTTCTTGGCGGCGGGTACAGACATCGGTTGATTAGGTTCGTCCAGTAGGTCAAACAAGTCCGATGTGTCTTTGTCGACGGAATCGTCACCCAGGTTCCGGGTTACGTCACCATCACATTCCCCCACCATATCAAAGAACGAAGTATTGTTATAAGCTATCACTTCGTTGCCTACAGTAAATAATATACGGTAATTGATTATTGGAATCCAATGGATGGAAGAACTTTTTTCACTTTATTTACCAGTAATGGCACCGTTGGACGGGTTCTTGAACATATCCATGTCCATCGATAAATAGCTGTTGCTAGTTAGAGTGTCCTCCGCACTGAAAAGCTACGAGGGAAGGAGACATGTTAGTCGTCTAACGTCAACAAAAAATTATAGTGTTGAACGGAGCCCCTATCCAACACATCGATGTACTTATTCAAATAAATACACCCTGTTGCGATGAGGGCACTGGGTTGGGTTGAATTGAAGCAGAGAAAGATCTACAGGCTCGACACTGCTTAATTTGAATGCTACCTTTGGCAGCAACTGGTGCTCTAGTAGGGAAGCGAGCGATGGCGAGCTGTCCGAAGGGATGCCCCTCCGGTTCCAGGTCGCCGTGGAGGGATACCCCGCCCAATTGCATGAATCTAACGTTGGTTCGAAACTCAATCCCAGAGAATCACATACCCCAAGCAACGTAGAAGCATCCAGTGGACTTCCTTGTAGACTCAAAACCTCGCGAAGTTGTTCCAAATCGACCTGCATCGTGTCCAGATGGCTGTCCAACTCTTCCCTGCTTGAAGGGAGCAAACCGGATGCCAAGGTTTTTGTATTAGTTAAATGTATTCAGCTACGAATGAAAATCACGTATTACCTATCCAATACGGGTGTGTCACCAGCTAGGACTGATCTGTCTTGTTTTTTAGCTACAGATTTGCCGCGTCCAACGTCATTCTCTTTCGAATTTCGGTTATTGTCAACACTAAGCAAAGCGCCAGAGTTGACCTCACGTGGATCAACTGCCATCATCAAATCAGGGCTCATAGGACTAGCCATCATGGCTCTTTCCAGAATTCCAGGACCAGTAGCGGAAGTTCCGGCCTCCATTTGAACCATGGTGTTGAAGTCTGGTTGTTCGGTACTCATACTTTAAGTGAACAAATCATTTATTAGGGCGACACTTTGCAGGAATTTGCAATTGTGGTGCACTTACTCCTCGACCAGATTTTCTTCCAAATTTGATACCTCGCCACCATTTGTGGCGTCAACTGTGATTGGCAATTCGGAAATATCCGTTCCGAAGACTTCGGAAATCAATGGAGATCCTTCAACAGCCTCTTCGGGAACTTCTTCCCCATTGTCAGGTTCGGTCTCGGTGGGTTGTTCAATCAAATCGGCAGAGCTGCCTTCGTCGATATCGGTCACGTCATGAATAATGGGTCCGTTCGAGGATAATATTGATATGGTTGGGATGCCAGAAATGTCAGATTCGTCCAAATCTATATTTTAGAAAAAAAAAAACAATTTAAAATTTGTTTTTAAAAATATATCAATTAAATTTGTATATTTAAGATAGAAAGAAGGAAAGTATGGTGTCATTTTAAGCACCTTTCAGCCTATCATTATTTATTTTTCCTCCAGCCTGGTTCTGCATACCTTTTCCATCATTGTTTGACGAAGTTGAACGGACAGCTTCACCCAACATTAGAGGATATCTAAGTAATGGGACAAGAGTTAGCAGTGCAATTCATCAGCAACAGACAACATTCCTCTAATTTACCTTCTCTTAAGCCCCAGTCCAGCACGTCCATTAGGTTGAACAATACTGATGAGGAATTGAATCAGCTTGTTGACTATCTGTTGCTGTTTCATGTGTTTTTGTCGAAGGGATGCAACTTCTCTCCACAAAGCTTCATTTTCTCGTTTCATGGTATTCAAACGAGAATCAACATTTTCTTGTTTACCCTTCATACCACGAACATCAGCCAAGATCTGTTATAAATTATTTTTATTAGAAACACAGAGTTGAAGAAATACAAAAAATGGTTGAAAACTCACTCTGGAAAGCACTTCAGGTTTTGTATGCTTTGTTTCTTCTTGTTTACTGATGGGAATTTTTCTTTTGATGTGTTCCAACAAAAATTCTTGGCCTTGCAGAAAATACATGTGTGCAAACTCCATCTCATCTTTGTCAAGTTTGAGTCCACCAGAATCAACAGACACAACTTTGTGGAAACCATACATATTTAGTTGCCGAACAAAGCTGGCCATGTTGTTGTGTTTATAGTATAATGGAAGGAGTTCTCTGGCAAATCGGGCCTGATCCCTGATTGTAAAGCTAACACCATTCTAAAAAATTGAAAAGAGCATAGAAATAGAGATTGTGAGAATGCCACCAAGTTATAAGTTTTCTTGATGGACATAGACTTCAGTCAACATGTCACTTTACATGCTCAAAATGACGGTGAGGGGATTACAAATGGACGCCTTACCGCGTTCCAACTGATGAGATGGTTAGTGGACGGATCTTCCACCAATTTCCATAGTTTTCCCAAAAACGCAGGAACACTAGACGTTGCATCTCCCACCGTGTGCATTTCTTTTGGAAAATTTTACCGCAATGGAACGAACTAACGTAAATCTTACGCAATAACAATAGGTATGAAGTCGCCTTGTCTGGGTCACGTTGCAGCACATGCGAGAGTTGCCTTGGAATCTTTTATTCTGCCTCGCGCAGTATCAGACTGGGCTAGCTCACCAGTGCGACGTAAACGTGAGTCGATGTTTACTTCTGTTGGCCGTAAGAGGGCAGGGACATAGCAACAAGAAATAACAAATCTGAAAAAACCTTGTTGCCTATTTTTCTAACTTTTAAAATTGTGCTGAATTTACTACACATCATCAGACTCTGACATCATCAAATATATTTTTGGTTTGTTTATTTAAACACTTCAAGTGTATTGTTTGCAGCCATCAAGGCTCAAATGAACACTGCTAACAGGAAAGTTTTCTTTCGAGTACTGTACATTACAAACAGACACAGAATAAGATAGAGCGTACCGATAAGAATATTTCATCAAAGGTTAGGCGTTAAGGCTTTCAACTTTATCTTCTCTTAGATTTTCAGCTTGCTATGACTGGATGGTTTATCTAAATAAGCTGTTGGTGGTCAAGCGCATCGGATATATGATAAAAAGAATTTATTCTTATTTTATTTCCAACATTCAAGTTGAAATCTAATGAATAAATACAAGATAGTTAGCTAACTGGTCAATGTTGCCCCGTTGCCCATCCTTTGCGTGCGTTGGTTTCGTCTCAGTATTGACCTTGTTGCACATGCCGTTCGAATATCCGTAAAAGGGCATGAGTAGACTAGTGGTGTAGAGCCCGTGTAGTATTCAATACTAGAATTTATTAGTTTTAACTTGAAGAAAACGTCTCCTCTAAAATATAAAACAAATGTTTAGCAATTTTTTTAGATTGTAAATAGCTGCTCAAAGAATTCGTTGTAAAAAATCATTGATAAATCATATAAATCTCATTTTAATCAAGGAGCCATCTATTGATAGAGAACAACTAGTTATGTTAACACCTAATTATATAAATTAAATTAATTGTTAAGAAATGAAATCTCCGATTCAATAATTTTCAGCGCTACCATGGCGCTAGCTACATCGAGTCGAAGTCGAGTTATTTTTTTTTTTGGATCGATTTTTATGAAATAATCAAAGCCATCTGTTGACAGATTCTTAAATTCCTATCCTTTTCTGTTTACATGTGCTTTTCTCGAACCTGTGCGACTGTGCACAAACTTCAAACAGGGAAAATTATTTGTTGCCTGTTTTCAAACTTCTCATATATCAAGATAATAATATTAATATGGATATAAAAAAAGATCAAACTGAAGGTAATGACTAACCATATACAATTTTAAATACAAAATGATGTTGATTACATTTCTGTATAAATTGTCAGTTCAAGACATTGTAGAGATCGACATTTCGAAAGACGGTGATGTATGCGATCAGAAAGAATTGAATAGTTTATATCAACAACCATATTTTTGCTCTGCCCGGAAAGCTGTGGGCCTTGAGAAACTATACATTTTGCACATAGACTGTCAATGGGAGACAAATAAGCTGGCAGCAGCCTCATCAAATAATTCTATTCATCTAGCATCAACCGATACTCTGGACAAAATTTCTACTTTCATAGCTCATGACCAGAATATTGTTGACATTCACTTCAATCCAGCTGATACAAATTGCCTATTTAGTGCATCAAGTGATGGGACTATTAGGGCTTGGGATGTCAGGAATCCACAAAGGCACACACAAGAATTTTATGGTACTTTCATGATATTTCAATTGGTTCAACTAATTTGAATTAATATCTAAGTTCACTAGATGATACTGAACAAAGAACAAAACCATTCATGTCCTTTGATATAAACTGTGAGGGAAAATTCTTGTGTGGTGGTACTGAGCAAGTGAAAAAGGATTCATTTTTGTTCTTGTGGGATGTGAGAACAACAAAGGTTCTCAAAAAGTACACAGAATTTCATGAAGATGATGTATCTCATGTAAGTTATCAATTTAAATCCTACCTCTTGAAAAATTAAAAGCAAATGATATTCCTTCCCAGGTTCAATTTCATCCTACATCAGCCAATATGTTGGCATCTTGTTCTACTGACTCTTTAATCAACGTTTTTGATATTAATCAGGACGAAGATGACGCTTTACAATTTAGGTAAAATTCAAATTGTACTAAATTGATGAATTGAACTAACGAAGTACGTATAGTTTGAACACAGAAACATCATGTGCGAGGTTGCAGTGGCTCCGTTTTGATAAAAAGGTGAAACAGGAAGCTATATCGGTTATTACCCACACAGAAGGGGTTCAAATCTGGAATATTGAAGAGGCAGCTCCCAAGCACTCCTTCACACGTGAAATGATTGCAGAAGCCCTCAAGGTATAGTTCAGTATACATTTTAAATTTGTAAACTTGTTTGAATATTTTCTTGTATTCTCTACAGAGGAAGCAAACGGAGACATGCTACGCAATCCGCAGTTTCCACATGGGAGAAAAAAAGGCTCCTTTATTACTGGCGGGTTCAAACACGCCCAACAAGTAAACCTAAGTTCTCTTCCTTGTATAGGAAACCTCTACTAACTTTCAGCAAATTTTCCTCATTTTACAGAGGATGTCTCAGATTACTAAAAATGATAAAAGGCAAGCTCGAGCCATTCGCTATCTTATACGATGAGAAAGGTGGAAACTCGCAGATGATTCGTGGTGCCACGCTTAATCAAACCAATGGACAGATTGTGACGGGTGGCGAAGATGGTATTATCAATGTCTGGATACCAGGAGAAGAAAAGCCTTCATCTTCCAGCAATCCTATGGTTGAAGTTCCCACCAAAAAAGCTCACAAAGAACGAGCTAATGCTAGAAAACCATACGCAAAGTAACTGAAAAATGAATACATTCAAGCTTAAAATGATTATCTTTGATTTCATAAATCAAATGTGTTTTGGTAAAGTAACATTTTTTGCTATTCAAGAAATCTAAAACTAGAATTTTAAAACCAACACCTCAGGATACATATAGCGCATGTTTTATAAAAAATCCCTAACAGAGCTAACGCACCGTGTTCTAGTTCTAAAGCACCTTTCGTGTGTAGTACAGTCTACAGTCAAATTGAAATCAAATACTAGGTATTACCCCCATCAGCAAAATTAGGCCAATAAAGGCCGTACCCCCCTCCCCCATGCCTCTCCCCACCAAAAAATCTGCCCCATCAATTGTAGGAAAAAATTGATTGAATGGTGTCGCGGTCGTCTAAACGTGAAACACGTGATCGCTTCGTTCGACCTCAAAGAGATTAATGCAACGAAGGACGCAGAGAATATCGAACACAATTCAGATGAAGATCAGCATCAAACAAATCTATAATGCACTTTCTTCCATTTAGATCTAGTAATCAATATCCTGCACAAGGGAATCACCAAACAGCAAGTGAAAGTCTTGTGCTGTTGAAGAATACGTGCGTGCAGCATTGGAGATTGACGATAACTTTCTAGTGGCCCTATTTCTTTTTCTTCTTTCTTTGAATTGGGGACATCAAACAGTTGCTGTATAAGGACAAGCGGGTAAAATACGAGGGATGAGCGATGCTTTGGTACAAACGAAGAAGGTCATCTTGACACTTCGGTCGAGGGGAAAACCAGAAAATGCACGACTTCGAGGTATTGGATCAGCAAAATTTACTTTACAAGAGAACCTTGAGCATTACCTCATTTTTTACAATTGTCACGGCAGAAAGTGGGCCTGGAAAAAAAAATAGGGTTGTCCAAGGGCAACTAACATTCGTGTCTCGTGATGGCGTTTAATGATCCTCTTCCTGGTAGCTCAGCTTCCGCACGGACATGCTAAGACCACTTTTTCAATGACAGGTGCTTAAAAGAGGAGGTAAGATGGCGTTCTATGGAAGTGCTGCAACACTATGCTTAATAACTAAGCAGTCCAATATCGGGGTCAAGGAAAATGTTATAGCAAATGCGACTTCCTCACTCAGATACTGCTCAGCTGATGCAGAGTGTTTAATCGTGTACACAATTCTCTAATCCTGCATACGATGCTCATCGATAAATTACCTTGTTTAATTTGTCAATCTGTTTGACCTTGGTAACCTCTACGATATCTCGGGCACATCGTCACCTGATTTAGCGTGCGTTCAACTCTCTCTCTCTCTCTCTCTTTCACCTTTTCGAAAATAAATATTAGAAAAAAGGCAAAAACAAGATTTCGCCGTGAAAACTTTACTTCGCAACGGCCCGGAGGACTTTTATTAGTTATTCAGAGACCCTCAAGTGAAAGGGAAATGAGGTTGAAGGTGTCTGTTGGTCGACCAACCGGTTTCACTATAAACGGCCCCAACTCTCTCGCCTGATCAGCCCCCTCTTGAAGAAACGACTGGAGCTAGGAAACGAGTAAAGAAAGTGACTGTCGTTTTTATTGCTGTTAACGACAAAGTGCGTACTAAGTAATAATAATGGTAGAGTAAAATGAAGGATTTCCAGTCGTTCACTAATTTCCTTGTGCGCGAACGGCTGCAGTATTTTTAAGGCCATTGCTCCAGGAGTTGTTGGTGAGTCAAGGTAGTGCTGTGCTCGTTTTACCGTTTTTTGTTCTGTGTGTTATCAGCGTCACGGAGTGTTTGCTTAGAATAGTGAATACGACCTCAACTGATTGAGAGCTTCTCTCCCTTCCTATTGCTCTCATCCCTCACCTAGTCCCCTTCACCTTTTTGCCCACAGGTGCCGGCCTCCCCCTCTCTATACATTATTGCCGGTTGTATAGATAACGAAGAAGGCCCCAAAGGGCGAATAAGCTGTGGAAGCGCCTTGATGCCAGGGCGATAAATAAAAGCCCGCCGAGCTCCGTCACAACTCTCAGTTCCAGATCTCTCACCGCGCCACTCGTTAGCAGCAAACCGCGGCCGGTAGCCATCAAGAAATTTTTGTGTTTACACCTCCAACGAACAACTCGTCTGCTTTACCCTTTCCAGGTAGGATTACACTTGAGGTCAGTCTCTCAGGAACAACTCGATTATTCTAACGCGAATTGTTTGGATCTTACTTGCAATTATTAGCATGCTGACCACGTACCTGTTAATGAGTGCGCTGATTGCGGCTCAGGTGACAGCATTTCCCAACGGTGCTCCACGCAGCGCGTGCGCTTCCATGGCACCCATCCACATGCTCTTCGGTGCCCAAAATGTAGAGGCGCCTTTCAGTTTGTTAGTTAGCAGTCCCCAAGCAAATGCAGGATCCTTTGTAACAGGTAACTATAATGATCCACCAGGATGCAAACACGTCTATTATTTCTGTTTGCTGCACAATCTTTTAATAGCATAGGGATAATCACATTTTATTCCACTTTGTTATGCAGTGACTTTGCAAGCCGATGGTGATTCTGATTTCAGGGGTTACATGATTCAAGCTCGCTCGGGCGCAGAAACAACAGGCCTCGGATCTTGGGATACTGAAGGAAGCCAAGGGAAGACATTGGACTGCCCAGGCGGAACCGCGGTGCGTTATTAAGTTCTATTAATGAATATTCCTAGAGGTGGCATTGGAAAACTTGCCTTTCTTTAACTGGATTTTCAGAACGCTGTGACCCACGCAAGCCGAATGAGGAGAAGGAGCGAAACGTTTCTGTGGACTCCGCCTGCAGATTTCCAAGGACAAGTTACTTTCAAGTTAGTTGCTTGCACCTTTTTTCTAAGAATTCGTTTCATTAACTTTTTTTCCTCGTTTCATCGTAGAGCTACCGTAGTCGTTGGTTTTAGGACATATTACACTGATCTGCTTTCAACTCCCGTTACTGTGGTAAGTATTAAGACTTTTGTTGAATGTAAATCTGAACTCGGAAAACCATACTGACCCTTGAATTTGAACTCCCAACAGGCATAAAGAGGATGTGTCAATAAGATATTTGACTCATGCTGGTGATGAAGCAAACTACCAACTATGTCAATGACTTGCTACAAGATTGACCATCAGTGCTGTTTTAGATGATATCTCAGATGTCTCTTGGACTCACGTTCTTAAGGAACTCAATTTTAGACTTTTTTTTTACCCCAGCAGTACATAAGTACATAAGTATGATGATCTAGAGTAAGATTGACTTTTACTATGTATTATGATCCTATTAATGAGCCATGAATTCTGAATCGATGACATTGAATTATTGTTAAACAATTACTGTGACTTTAAATTACATTAGCCATCTATTTTGGCAAATGCAAATGTGCTTGTCTTGTTATTGGTTAAATCAAAGTACAGTACATGTAAGAGTGAAAACTGGAAAATGATTCAGTTTCTCAAATGATGCATGTTATTAGTAATCTCTGGCAAAAGTGAACATAAAAGTAGGCCTAATAGCTTTAAAAGCAATCTGTTATGTTATTAAAGACATAAGTTCTTTGAATACTAATGGTATTACCACATTCAATTTGCATGATCCCCACTTACTTGTATCTCTGCTTGTACGACAAGTTTTCCTGGTACTGTAATTGGTACAAAACATGTCGACACCGTAGGGAATGTGGTTATTTAAAAACCCGTTTTAAACAAAACTTGATGTTTTTGGTTTGCAGCTGGTCTGAAGTACAAAAAAAGCATTTCTAATTTTTTTTTTTTGGTTTAAACACAACGTGTCACCATTTGTTTTCTTTCCCACCCTAAAACTGAGGCGTTGCCGAATTGCATAAAAAACCGAACTATATTCAGTATTCAGTGAAGGGCTGAAGAGTCGGACCTCGGAATCGGGTCATTCGGCTTGATTAATAACGTTTGTGACATAAACAAATGTAATTAAACTCGAAGACGGGTTTATTTATTTCACGTCTCCATGCGAGTAGTGTAGGAAGTTTCAATTATGCACGTTTGGTGATTGAGATTTGAGAAGCACATTTGAACGCTACGAACCTTTTATCTAGGACTATTGTTGTTTTTTTAGAACTCCTTAATTATATAAATGACAAGTTTAAGAATCTAACAAGAAAAAACACTCACTGGCGGAAGAATTATTCATGTGCATATCAAGATTCCTTCGCTACGCAAAGCGTTTAAAGAAAAAAAAACGGTATTGGATCTCAAGGTCTTTTTCTCGAGGTTTTCTAAACCGCTTTATTCTCAGGTCTTTTGAAAATATCTAACTACTTTGCATATTTGACGACGATTGTCCATGAGTTCCAATGTACGATGCCACTTTTCAGCGAATTTCAATAACTCAGCAATGTCAGATTGTCAGGCGAGGGAAATATATTATGAAGTAATTCCTTCGAAATCACGCAATTTTGAAGCAAGTACCGATACTGTAAGTATAAATAGAGGATCAAATCCGTAACAACTAGCAGAACAGTTTTCACCGGATCTATAGAAACAGCTCATAGAGAAACGAAAAAATGACTCGATTCCATACCGCAAGTCTCATATTTTGTGTTTGCATCTTTGTTGGCATCGAAAGCAAAAAAACCGGAGCACCTACGGAGGCGTGTGAAACAATGACACCTTTCCACAGCTTGAGTCGTCAAAATAACGAAACCTTATACACCCCACAAAATACTCTACCACCATTCGTATTGTCAACAAGTTCAAGTACCATCGCTGCGTCAACTGCTTCCGTTAAAAACAATGGTAAATCAACTGCTGGATCCTCATCGTTGTTGGTTCCTTCTATTGACGGTATTCAGTTTATATTAGTCTACGACTAAACAATTGTAGCGCCCTGTGCTTATGCGGTACTATTTTTAACTATAGTAACACTGAGCTCGAAAGATAATAACACGACCTTCAAAGGCTTCATCCTTCAAGCACGAACTGTAAATTGCAGTGGCCCAATCGTTGGAACCTTTAAGATTTCTCAAAATACTTCTAGGACAATGGACTGCTCTGATGGATTTCAAGTAAACATAACCAAAAAAATAAAAAAAACAAAAAACAAAAAACAACAACAACATAGCATTAAGAGGCTTATTGGCGATTTTCGGAAACCCCTTATTATTTGGCTTTTTACTTTACCTTTTGCAGAATTCTGCTACTCATTCAATCAACGTTAATAGAAAAAGTGAAACATTACAATGGATACCGGATACTTACTCGGGACAAGTAGTCTTCTGGTAAAATGATGTGCTAAAATACTTTTCATATCATTTAAGGAGGGTAATAGTTTCGAATTTCAATTATCAAACAGTGCTACAGCAGTTGTAGAGCATACAAAATTCTGGGTCGGAATTGAGTCTCAACCAATCACTGTTGTAAGTATAGTTTATACTGCACAAAGAGATCATGTATGGGTACTAATGAGCAATTTCAAAATTCTGAATTCCTTTTCCGGGATAAGACTAAAAGCGAATAATGCAGAGGGAATCAACGAAAATTATAGACGCGTGTCACCTATTATATTCTACTTTCCGGAAATAACGGTTAAAAATTTTACAAATGCTAATCATGCCCTATTTGATATATTTCAATTATTAAATAGTTAGTACACGCTAGTACCCGTTTCTGGCTTCGATATTTCTTTTCGCCCCCTCAAGTTTAAAATCCATTTTTATCGATGTACTGTGAAACGGTCCCGATGGTTAGACTTTTAGAATAACCACGGAGTACCATGCAGTTCACTATAGGCTTCATCCGCAACTACATCAAATGTTGCTGAACAATGATAAAATGGGGACCAAGAGAAAACGCAAGCCAATAGGAAAGTTTACATGACGTAACACGAAATATGGATGCGTAAAGAAAGTGCATGTAGCTTTTAATATATCCGGTTCATCGGAATTCTATGTTCAATTGTGTGAGTCACCTCTATTATATAAGCACATTGTGACCAATTTTAAAGAAGTTTTCTATACGAATTGGTCGAATTGACGTCAATACTCGTCAATACTCAATACAGTTCACTAGGTACGTAATGCGTCAATATTAGAGAATACTTTGGGGATGCACACAACTGGGCTATAGATGTTTTCTGACGAAGAGTTCAAATAATAGTTCGCATGTCGTTCTTAAAATCCACACTTAGCACATATTGGTCAGTATTATTTGTGAGCGTTAGACATTACACCAATATAAGCTGACCCTAGATGAACACGTTGTGCATTACCCCTATTGTAAAAGACAGCGGTTTGGCTAGCTAGCATATCAGTCTGGGAATGCGTGTCACGCACGGGTGTTTGTGATGTCTGGTGGCGAAATAGGAATGACCTAAGCAACTTTCTCCAAGCAAATGTGTGGGATGGCGGCGGAGTAAACAACTCTGGTTATGGGCATACGATTGACTGTTAACGTGACGAGATTGTCGAAAGAGTTCGCACACCAGCTGTTCTATTTTTTTGATTCCTTGTTCATTTATTTCTTGAGCACTGAATAATCCGAAAATCTAAAGTATGGAGCGGATATGAAGTTAAGATGGATAAGTATAACTCATATAGCAGACACTCGTCGGTAATGTAGTGTGGACATTTGGTTCACATAAAAGCACTTACCTGTGCAACCGGTAAGGGTTGAGGGCTTGAGGCTGAGTGGATCACCGGTCGGAGTCTCGACTCGCGATCGTTTCACGACACACCTTTCCCTTTCCCAATCGTAGTTTCTCACAATACCCACCCGCTGTCTCTATAAACGCAACCCCTGTAACACACGACACCTGTTTTTGTCGTATTTTCTTCTCTGCTTCTCTCTCCTAATCATGTCTTTTCCTCCGCCAAGGCACTAGCCCATCATTCTCCGTCCTGCTAGTCGTCAGTTCATCCAACCAATTTCCTCATCTCATGGTGTTATATATTTGACTATTTGTATAATTATGTAAATCAAATACACCGCGCGGGCAGCACTCGAGTCCGAATTTCGACAGTTAACAATTGATCCTTATCATAATATATCTGGATTTTCTATTTTAGAAAAAGATGTATATAACTAAGGATATATTTTCAATGTACTAGTTGACTAAAAAAAATCGCCAGTGAAAAAAGCTTCATCTCATGCAGAAAGATTAAAGGGGCCATTCACAACTATCAACTGCGAAATCTGAAAAATAAACCTATTTAGAGGGTTTAAAACACGTCAAAAATTGGGCGTTAACGGACTTTTTCCTTAGTTACAACATAATAAATTGTCAACATTTTGTATTTGTAATTATGCATAGAGATTCAATAACTGCCTCGGGCTCTTTACTGGATGAAACCATCCGGACGATCGGGCGATACTTTCAGATTCTTGTTTACTTTTTATGATTATTAGACTATAGCTAGATCTATGTATAGAAAACAGCAACGCAGTATTATAAAAAAACTAGTTCTTTGTCAGTTAACGAGAAAATCTAAAGGTACCATGGGAAGTGAAATTTAAATTGATTTGTCCTTCACGACAAGCAAAAATAGCCTTTTAGTCTAGCAAGTTTTTACGTTTCACTCAATTTTACGATTTCAATAGGACAAACAAATTTGCGTGTGAACCGAAAGATATTTTGTTTATTCGTCGGAATGCCTCTTACATGTTTTCGCACGGCCATGTGTCTATATATATTCCTAGTCCATATCACTCGCTAGTTACATTTATAGAAGTATCAGGACTAGAAGCATCGATTTTTCTTCTTAAGCACAAGAGAATTACTTGGAGAATGTATTTGCTAGATTACCGATTCATCATTTTACTATTTTGTCATCAAGTAGTTAATGTACAGGGCCTCGTTTTTGGTGCTCCAATAGAGAACTGTCGTTCTATGCTTCCTCAACATGATTACTTCTTGCCGGAAATGGAACCAATTCCGTTCACCTTTGCCGCCGCGAGGATTCATAATAATAATAACTTCTCAGTTGCATTTAATGGTAAAAATTGAAAAATTGATCACGTAGTTGACCTTTAATGACAAACTAATTATTTTTTTCGTCTCTCCTGATTGAGTAAATAGTATCCCTTTCGTCTACAAACCGTAAGGCATTCAAGGGCTATTTGATTCAAGCTAGAACCAACGACAGGCAAGAAGTCATTATCGGTACTTTTGAGTTGGAAAAAGGTGACAAGCTTAGCAAAATAATCAACTGCTCTGGTGGACGTGAGGTAAAAATATCACAAATAAAATAGCTTATCCAAAAGAGCACTTACAGTAGGCTGATTGTTAT
Source organism: Ceriodaphnia dubia (assembly GCA_022539655.2). Classification (NCBI taxonomy): domain Eukaryota; kingdom Metazoa; phylum Arthropoda; class Branchiopoda; order Diplostraca; family Daphniidae; genus Ceriodaphnia; species Ceriodaphnia dubia. Next base: position 97,906 of record JAKUCG020000076.1, read on the forward strand.
GTGGTGATTTGCAGAATGCTGTAACACACACCTTCAACACGTGGAAGCGTTTCGTAAATTTCATTTGGAAACCACCGGCCGACTTTGAGGGGGAGTTCTACTTCATGTAAGACAAAGTTTAAATTATCTAGCAATACAAGATTGAACTCAAATAAAAGAAGATTCTGATTTCTTTTTCCAGAGCCACCATAGTCGCTGAATACAAGCAGTTTTGGTTGGGAATAACAACTCCTACCTTCCACATTTAAGTAAACTTGCTGACATTATTATATGTAATGGTACATGCCTACATGGTTCCTATAACATTTCCTGGTCCAGACTTTGTTCCTATATATTTGAATTGAAATCGGCTTAGTTGTCATTAGAAAAAAATAAATTATGTTATTCAAGACAAAGAAATTGATGGATATTTAGCGGATAAGAGTATTTCTATTTCTTGAATTATAATATGTACAATTGGTAGCTGAAACGCGTTTTCCTTAAGTAGACACAATCAAAGTTGCTGACATAAATAACACTAATTTCTAAATTAATTTCGGAAAGGAAATATAAGATATCTCCCACTCTCACATAAATTTATGTGAGAATAAATGTTCTTAAGAACATTTTCAGTTGATTCACAATTTTAAATCCTTATATTGGTTTTTGACAGTGCGAATGACTTCATGAGTAGCCCAGCCACGAACGCTTAATGAGATCAGCAGCTTTCTCTGCTATCATGATCTGAAAAGTAAAATAGTTGTGACGTTAGTTTTCCGGATCTGAAATTCGTAGAGCGAAAATGTTTTTCGCTAAGATCCTACCACAGGAGCATTGGTGTTCCCCGAAACCACATTCGGCATAATTGAAGCATCCGCAACGCGCAGTCCATCAATTCCGTAAACACGAAGTTCAGGATCGACCACGGCTGTTGGATCCGAATAGTTTCCCATTTTACAAGTGCCAGCTTGATGGTATAGCGTTGTAGAATAATGACGAAGGAAGCACCCCCAGTAGTCATCCGTCCACAGTGGCAGATGCTCACATCCAGGGAACGGCTTGTCGTAAAAGCGCGAACCGAAACGCTGAAAAGCGCTTGTTTGGCTTAGCGCCAGACCGATTTTCATGCCTTCAATCATCACTTTCAAATCATATTCGTCTTGAAAGTAATTGGCGTAAATTAGCGGTTTATCATATGGGTCGTCTGAATTCAGTAGAAGATAGCCCTTGGATCTGGGTCGTAGCACTATGGGAATGGGTTGCCAAGTATCTTCAAGAGAAATCGGCTCGTAGTATTCTTCCCAAATATCATCACGAACGCCGTCATTTTTCCGCAAATTCTTTCCACCGTCTGAAACCGGCGAACCGGCTATAAACTGCAGTTGAACGTCGGGATAATCGGCACTGAAAAAGAAGAAAAAAATTATTTCCGCACAATACAAAGTAGTTTGCACAAAGTTTTACTCTGGATCGGCGTATTTTGTGTTGACCCAAGCGAGACCTTCGGTTCCGCTCATAGCTGTCCATGGTCCATCCAACGTTCGTTTGTACTTAAGCAAAGACGGTAGATTGAAAAAACGAGGCTCGACTAATGAGACAGTCTCGTTAATTAAGTAGACCATTCCCCGGCCGGAGATATGGTCCTGAAGATTGCGGCCAACGCCGGGCAAGTGATGGACAAGTGGAACGCCAACTTGTCCAAGGTGGTAAGCGTCACCGACACCACTAAGCATTAACAACTGGGGACTGCCGATGGCTCCAGCTGCCAAAATCACTTCTTTATGGGCGATAATTTTGTATATTTTGTTCTTGCGTTGAAATTCCACACCGATAGCACGTCGACTATATGGGTCGATTATAACACGGTGGACGTGAGCCTGCATGGCTATATGAAGGTTTTGGCGATGACGGACCGGACGCAAAAATGCCTTGGCCGTCGAACAGCGACTTCCCCGACGCACCGTTCCTTGTGGAATCTGTGTTTAATAGAAAAAATAATAATAATTAAGCAATCAAGAAACAATGGTGGGTTGCGGTATTAACACTATTAAGGACAGACCATAAATCCCGTTTGATATTTGCCATTGCAGTCACGGTTTTCGTAACCTAAAAGTATAAGACAATCTGTCACTGTTCTATTTTGTTGTAGGCGAAAGTAAACCTAGTCTACTCTGACGGAAATTTCACCGAGCCTTTCCAATCGTTCAAAATAAGTGTGCTTTTGTCGTTTGAAAGGCACATTAGAGAGAAAACTAACAAGAAGTGAAATTCCGGTACCAAAATAGTGAAATGGTTTTTTCCAATACCTAGTTCGATCCCGGCTTCTATGAAGGCGGATGCCAAAGGAGTGTGATAAGGGGCCTCTTGGATAGTTAGCAGTCCGCCAACACCATGGTACGGGCTCTGGGCAAAGTAAGGATTGCGGTTGTCCTCCGACTTGATAAAGTAGGGCAAAACTTCTTCGTAGGACCATCCGTAGTTGCCCATGGCCGACCAACTGTCATAGTCCCGTCGGTTACCACGCACGTACAGCATATAATTGAGGACGGACGAGCCACCTAGTACTTTGCCTCGTGGCCAGTTACACCTGCATCTCGAAAATAAAGTGGAAAACAGGAAAAACATAACGGGCGAACGAGAGAGAGAGAGAGAGAGAATGAACACACTTTAGTTTATAGGTAAAAAGGGAGAGTTGGCAATAGTATGCTTCCAGTGATCATCATCCGTGACGAGCAACTTCAGCGTGGTTAACCATCTTATTGAATTATAATAGTATGTAAAACCCGTAGTACCGTACCTATTGTCTTTCAAACCCAGGCATTGGCCTGGTTGCGGCTCTGTTTGGTACTGCCAATCCATTTCAGTTAGTTGGAGATATTTCGCAGCTCCGGGGACATCTGACCAGAGCGTTTCGTCCCCACCGGCCTCAAGTAAAAGCACCGTCCAATCACCAATCTCGGAAAGCCGGGAGGCTATCACGGCGCCAGCCGATCCCGCTCCCACGACGATAAAATCATATTCAGAAAAGTATTTCTATGGGCGAATTTAAAGGAAGTGAAATCAAAAGAATGCGGAAGAGAAATTTCTGAAGGTAGCGAAAAGTGAACGGGTAAGCTTACTTTGGCATTCTTCACCTTTCCTTCCGGATCTTCTTTACCCCAAGGTATGAAGGCGAAGACAAACAACTGACCAGACAATATGAGCAAGAGCAAGAAGGGCAAGAGCAGCCGCCTTTGAAACAATCCTATGGCTGTGCGTTCCATGATTTCTTCATGTTCCGCTGGATGGACAAAGAAGAAGAGAAAGGTGCTAGAGTTCAAATAAGTATGAGGAAATGTTTAAAAACCCGTTTGACCCATATCTATTTTTGAGGATTATGTCGGAAAGCGTCCTTCCCTCGCGACGGAAGGACAGTCTGCGTCTCGCTGGGAGAAAGTCAAGAGCAACGGTTTCTCCGCCCGCGGCCTATCATTCACGCTTCCCTTTATTCTTGACAAGATTCCTTTCTTCCCCTTTCGATAATAGATGATGTCTTTCCTAATTGATGCGATGGAGACATCGAGCTTCTAGGTCTAACGGCAAGACGAAATAGGAATCTCATCCATCCCCTGTCCACCCTGACGAGCCACGATGATGGATTTTTTTAAAAAGGGGGAAATTCTCACGTAGCACGCCAACGACAAATGCAAATGAATAAATCAAATTTCTAGAAAACATTAAGGACACAAATTTCGGCATGTGGACGCAATTTATCAGGACTTTGCCACAACAGATGTTGAACAAAAAATTCTGATGCCAACATAAGTGTGAGCAAGGATGACGAACTAAAAAAAACAAAAGCAAAAAACAATGTACTTCAGGACAGACGGTTAGCGTGCGTTCTTTCCTGCGATGACGAGAGAAGACACGTATGAAAGCACAATTTTCGAGATCTTCTTTCAGAGATTGTTGGCAAAGACCAGCGAATATGCAAAACAAGGAAGATTTGTAAACAACCTTGTTTTTTTATAGGTCACTTTGCGCATTTTTTAAGCATTTTAGTTCACGATACATAAGTTGACAGCATATTCCTTTTTTCTGTGCTCCTTTTCTCCCCTCCTCTCACGCAAAACAGAAAAATGCTTGTAGCAAAGAACGTGTGTCGGCCCGTGCCAGAGAACTGGAATTCGGAAGCTTTAAATCATCGGACCAGTGGCTTCTTCTGGCGTTGCGCTTACTTGTCTAGACATTTAATTGCGTCAGACATTGCCGTTCAAGTGTAAATCCCTTTTATGGATTCAGGTTGTGCCTACTGGCTCTATTAAAAACGAGCTCCGGGCCAGAAGAAGAACTGGGGAGGAATAATTAAAGCGAGAAAGAAAAAATCTGGAGAACCCGTCCCATCTGACAACCCAGAAGTATGGGTCCGTATTTAAACTTGCACCCTTCCCACATCTTCCCGCGTGATGAATGTTGATTGTAACTAGTTTAACTGTAACAGTTGTTATTGAACCGCAGGCTTTGGCAGGCATCTGTCGCGCAGCAACTCATCTTATGCCATTTCTAGTCCTATTTCAGTTATTTCTACTTTCAAGAAGCACGAGGCATATTCACTAAATAACACGAATTCCAGCGGGAAATACCATAACTGTAAATAACTGTAACAGTTGATGACTTACCTTATCGGCTACTTGAAAATGAAGAACGAAAAGAGTTGAGAGAAGTATAAGACCGATTCCGTCACTTCCGAACGCCACTGCTTCCAAACTTCAACTGCCGCAGAAATTGGTGATGAAGACAAGCAACGCCTACGTTGAGTAGGATTAAGCTGAGACAAGACTGAAGAAAGAGGAGGCCCAGCAGGAGATCACTATGGAATCGATTCAAAAACTTTCTCTCCCGGCCAACTGAATCGTACCGGTCTGGAGCTGGCACTACGTGAGCCGGCAGTGTCAAGGATAAGAATGACCGAAGCTAGGTCGTATACACGTACATAGACTGATGGCTGTCTTGGATGAATAAACACCTGGCGACCAGGAGATGGTCGGTTGGAAACAAACCTTCTCTTCTCTGTTCTGTTTTTTCCTTTTTTTGGGAGGGGGTTAGGATTCCGGACCAACCGTACCCTAGTTTCCAAATTCAATTCCACCAATTGCACGTCAAACTTCACCCGAAGCGGTATTATTTTCTTGGCTTCGTCTTCCTCTCGTTCACCTTGATGAATATAGGGCGGTACTTTCAATTGGCGGACGATTTTCGCAACGATTTCATTTTTTTCTTCTTCTTTCCCTTGCACTATATTATAAACACACACACACAGGTAATTTACGAGAGTAATCTGCGGTAAGAAAATTTTTTTCGTCTTTCTAGACCGTGTTTATGTATAACAAAGGGACTAGAAAGGAAAAGAGAATTTTCACTCAACGACAACAGCGATATCCGGAATCAGCGCCAATGTATATCCAAGGCGGGTACTGGGATGCATGTGGGATTCCAACACAGCACAAACAGCCAAGGATTTTGACTCCTTTTCTTTTTTTTCTCTTGTCGTGTTTAATGCCGTTAACCTAGCCAAAAGAGGTCAACAGACCTTTTTTGTAAAAAAAAGGGTTCGCCTTGGAGAAAGTGAGTCCTTTTGCGATGAGTCGTCTGCCGATTTCTAACGGGAATTCTTTTAGTGTTAAACGACACAACCCCACCATCAAGATGCAAATTCAGAAGAACTTGTGTTACGTAAGTAAGGAGCGTGCTCTCTTTCAAGTGTGCATTCGTTACATTTCAAATCCGTTAATTTACGAGCTAAAAATGACCGCTGCATGACTATATTTCGTGTTGGCATTGTATATGCAACCGCTTATCATTTTTAGGAAGCGGAGTAAACAGAAAAAATGCTCACTATTACCGGAGTGAAATATGACTAAAAGCGGGAATTAAAATAATCCAAGGAGAAATGAATACCACACACTATCTGAGTTGAGTTGTGAGAGAAAGTTTCTGTCTTCTCTGCTAAAATAAACTTTGCATACTTAAACAACGAGGAAAATAAAGTATCGAAAGTAGTCGATCTTAAGCATAGCTGGAATCGGGCCAAAAATTCCACAACGAACTGGGTAGCATCCAATTGTCTTTGTAGATGGCAAATGTCAAGTAGGAGAAAGAAACGATGTTCGGTTTGTATAAAATCTTCACGTATACCTTGTTTCTCATCCGTCTCGTATAGGAGTTCCCGGTTGAATAGTGAGTCGCTAATTGACTGATGACGTGCTGTTGAAATGACTCTCAAAAAGGTAGACAAATCCTGTTGAAAGCCGACTTCTCCCATCATTCAAGCCGCTGATTTCAACGGGAAAAGTGAAGAGGAGAAACGGCGAAAGTACAGTACCACCACTGGTTGGAAGAAAGCTCCGTCCCTTTTCTTCTTTCCGCGTTTTACGCGAAAACCACCGGTTGGCCCCTCTGCTTGTTCTCTCTACTTGCTTATCAAAAATAAGTCCGACATCTTCACCTTCTAGTCTGAGACGAATTGCCGCCTTTTTTGGCTATCGTGGGTTTCTATTTCTGGCGTCACTGGGCAACAACAACGCGTTTAATTTCACACCGCTCATTCAATATCTTGGTATAGCGAAAAACGGAAAGTTTGCCAACCCATTTGCAGTCAAACATTAAAAGATCCCGCTTTCTTTAAAGATATCGCATTGTTTTAGCAGTCGTGGCAAATAGCCAAATTAGATTAGCTTGCATTAATTTGGCCTTAAAAAACTAAAAAAGGGTAGACCAAACTGTTTTATCGAATAACACGCGCTTGGGACATTAGAGAAACCGTAAAATTTGTTTACCGTGCTTTGGTAGTCTAGATATCTATTTAACTTGCAAAATGTGGCATAAGTGTAAAACATAACTTAATTCGGTTCGAAGTACAAAAAGTCGTAGATTTTTCGGAATACTAGTACTAGTTATATAGATTTACGGAACTTTTGTCCCGTAAAAATCAGCTCTTTATAAACCACGTTTGTCTCCTAGTGCTATAAATATTTGAAGCACAGCGTGATCCGAATGTTCACGATACATACAATAGGCAAAAAGCTATCCTGACAGCATACTGTAGATAGAGCAATGCACAGACGTAGCAACAGAAAAATATGTAAAATGGCCATACTTGCATTACAGATAAATATGACTGATAGCTTCTTAAGACTGTTCGGAATAATGACCGCTGCTGGAGAAACATTCCTGGCGAAGACAGGGTTAAACATAATTTAGCGTATGGATCCAAGTTGATTTGATGAGATCAGCAGCCTTCTCTCCTATCATGATCTAGAATTGAAAAAGGAAAAGAAACATTCCGTTTACATACATGAAAGGATTTAAAAAATCTTCAGATTCCAAACTGAATGCAGTTTTGGAGGTTTTTGAATAATTACCACTGGTGCATTGGTGTTCCCCGAAACCACGTTTGGCATTATTGAAGCATCTGCAACCCGCAGTCCAGATATTCCATAGACGCGAAGTTCAGGATCGACCACAGCGGTCGGGTCAGAACTGTTGCCCATTTTGCAAGTGCCAGCTTGGTGATACAGTGTGGTTGAATAGTGGCGAAGGAAGCAACCCCAGTAGTCATCCGTCCACAATGGCAGATGTTGACATCCAGGAAACGGCTTATCGTAGAAGCGCGAACCAAACCGCTGAAAAGCCTCTGTTTTGCTTAGAGCTAGTCCGATTTTCATGCCTTCTATCATCACTTTCAAGTCATATTCGTCTGCAAAGTAGTTGGCATAAATGAGCGGCTTATCATATGGGTCGCTAGAGCGCAGTAGAAGATAGCCCTTAGATCTGGGTCGTAACACTATAGGAATGGGTTGCCAACTGTCACGATAGCTTAGGGGCTTGTAGTATTCATTCCAACTAAAAAGAAGAAAATTTTGCAATAAAGATAATTAGATAGCACTGTTCTGTTTCGTTTTGCGAGGAAAAGTTTTGAAAGGAGCTAGTACGTACACCGAATCCTTGACGTTGTCGTTTACTCTAAGCGAAACTCCGCCATCTGAAACGACTGAGCCAGCAATAAACTGAAGCTGCATGTCTGGAAAATCATCGCTGAATAACGCAACCCAAATTATGTTTAGATTATGGAAAATTTCATTAAAGAACACTTTCACTACATATCCAACGGTACTCTTACTTTGGATCAGCGTATTTGGTTTTTACCCAAGCGAGACCATCTGTTCCACTAAGAGCAGTTAGAGGTCCCCTATGTTGAGTGTAGCTCAAAAATGACGGGAAATTGATGAACCGAGTTTCAACATAGGAAACGGTATCGTTAATCAGGTAGACCATGCCCCGTCCTGATATATGGTCTTGTAGGTTGCGTCCAACCCCGGGAAGGTTCCGTTTAACAGAAACACCCACTTTTTGCAGGTCGTTTGAATCACCGATTCCACTCAACATTAAAAGCTGAGGGCTTCCGATAGCTCCCGCACACATGATAACTTCTTTACGAGCCCGGACGCGTTGAAGTCTATTTTTGCGTTTAAAAGTGACTCCGTAAGCATGTTTTTGATCGTCAATCAGGACGTTATGTACGTGAGCAAACATCGCAACATGAAGGTTTTTCCTCTTGCGGGCTGGCCGTAAAAAAGCTTTAGCCGTGGAACAACGACTTCCATCCCGTATCGTGCCCTGTGCAAACTTCAAAGATAAATCGATAAGAAATTACAAAAATGACTCTGATAATGGGACGGAAGAAAGGACGTTTTGTTATACCATGAAACCCGTTTGAATTTCACCGTTGCAGTCTCGATTGTCGTACCCTGTTTTTAAAATGTAAGAATTTATTTAGTTCAATTTACATCACGAGAGTAAAAGCAAGAGAAGGAAATGAACTTGAGTGCAGACCCAGTTATGAGAAAAAAACACAGTTTTATGTATCACGAGAAGAATTCATATAAACTGGTTTCTGCCTTACTGGTAAACATAACAGGGAAGCAACAAAACACAACATTGAAAATGAAACAGGTTTACCGACACGTGTATAGAATGCTGCGTTTTTTTGCTTTACTTTAAAGTTTTCATCCCTTTGCAATGAAACTTTGTATGCAAACTTTTAGTTTGGGAATTTCAATATGACAGGAGCAGTAGCATCTTCTGGTAACAATTGAATGTACTCTTTGTTATATAACAAGTACCTAGTTCTTTTCCGGCCTCAATGAACGCCGTCGCCAACGGAGTTTGGTAGGGTGCTTCTTGAACAGTCAACAATCCGCCAACTCCATGGTACGGGCTGTTTGCCAGATACGGATTTCGATTATCCTCTGACTTGATAAAGTAGGGTAAAACATCCTTATAAGACCAGCCATAATTTCCGGCAGCGGCCCAGAGGTCGTAGTCGCGCCGATTTCCCCGCGCGTACAACATGTAATTTAATACGGACGAACCTGTTTAATTAGAGGAACTATTGTTATTTAGTTTGATCATGATGAAATTAGTAAAAATACAAATCGATCAACCTCCAAGAACTTTCCCCCGCGGCCAATTACACCTGCAGGCATAGCCACAATTCAGTTATTTGTTAATCGATCGTTGGAAAACTATATAAGATCATTTCCGGCTTGGTCGGATTACCGTTCATCTTTCAAACCCAGGCATTGGCCCGGCTGCGGCTCTGTCTGGTATTTCCAGTCGATGTCAGTAAGTTGGAGGTATTTAGCCGTTCCAGGAATGTCTGATATGATGGTCTCACGTCCACCTGCCTCCAGCAAAAGGACAGTCCATTCACTTATTTCGGATAGACGCGAGGCAATCACCGCCCCCGCTGAACCGGCCCCGACGACTATGAAGTCGTATTCTGGCAATACTCTCTGAAGTGATTCAGTAAAAGGTTTTAGAGATTGTTGAATGCAGATTGAATTTTATTACCTTGACATCGTCTAATCTTCCGTCCAAATGACCTGACCAGTAAGAATTCGGAATACCGAGAGCGGTGGGAAATGGAAAAATGAAAATCGAAAAAAGAATCCACCCGAATGAAATTCGACGCCGCATGACTTCTTACATGGCCTCTTTTCAGCCGTGAATGACCTGTGGCAAACACGTTTCAGTTAGTTATAGTTTATGATGACAGGCTGATTCCGTGCATAACCGAAAAGACAAAGAAACAAAAAAAAACTCCTTCAACTTGTGTCATTGATCATGAATACCATGAATGCCTAATAGACAAGATGTTTGCTCTCGTGTTTGCTGGGAAATCCCTCCATCTTATTTTTCTTTCCTAGCGGCTAGCGTTACGGTACGGTAGTTAACTTCAGATATACAAACAATGGGTAAAAAAAGATTCAAATCGGCATATCGTCTATCCGCTTTGTATGAAGCGGACAGGGATTTGCGAACTTTTCTTGGCTCAGTAGATTTGCGCTTTATTTTTTTTTTACAATGATTTAACGTGTTCTTTTTAAAGAAAAACACCGGCGTATGGATGACTTGGCCCTATCCTCATTTTAAGATAATACGCGGAAAAGGGCGTAATTCCTTTCTGACCTAAGTAAACAGAAACCCGTTTCCAATGGATTAAACTTGGAATAACAAAGTAAGTGGTCAACGTTTGCTCAGTAAGAATAATGCCATCCGCAAACTTTCATTCAAGAAGTGCACCAAGAACACCGTTATTGTGTGTACTCTTTCACAATGCACCTTGCCGTAACTGGAACCAAAACTTGTTCAAGTGGCTTGATCAGACACACGTAATTTCCAAATTATATTGAAGGTCAAGGTACCCAAGTTTCAGCTTAAGCTCATGTCTGAGGGCATTGAAGTCTTCATTGCTAGTCTATAATTTAAGAATAAGTTACATAAGTAAATAAAAGTTAAGCCAGAATTTTGATTATTTGCACCGTTCCCCGTTTGTAAACAATAGAATCAAATTGTGTCTCTTTTTTCTTGTCGCTTGACAAAAAACAAATGGAGAACTGGTTAGATCTGGATGGCCACCCCGTTATCATTGTACCGTATAACCTTTTTTGTATGGGGCAATTGTCTTTTATTCTTGTTTTACGCTATTTAACTCTCCGCCGTCTTAACATTTACCGTATAGAAGAAAAATCATCGTAGTTGGGCAAAGTTAATAACGCGCTGTTTCTCTTGAGATTTCTTGATTTTTCTACAATAAGCGAATCAATAATCAATCAAAGTCAAAATTATACTCACTATTGGGGGTTTTGCGATTCCTTGACACACTCGTATCCTATCTCTTTGCACAAATTCTCACGCTGAAGTTCAGTTTACTTTAAGCACTGTGCGCACACATCCCGGTAAGACCCGGTAAGAACATTTTTTCGGTTTGCGGTAAGACGAACGACATAAGGATTACAGAGTTTGAACGTTTTTTTTCCGTTAGCTCACAGGCTGCTTTCTCAGCCAACTGGCCGAGAAAACGCTGACTGAGTTAGTCTCAGAAAGCAACGGAATCCAGAGGTTCGGGAAAATCCAATCCACGCCCTCTACAAAAATGATTCCAAACCGGAATTTTACTGGAACTAGACAACTTTTCACTTGCAACCAGCGCTTTCGCTTGATCTTGCACGAAGAAGAACCATCATCAGTCCCAAGAAAAAAAAAACATGAAGTTCAACACAGGCAGATCGTAAAGCTGGACATCCTGTGGACAGGTTCAGCGAGCACGCTACGTGTCCATACGAGGTTACACGGGAATATTTTTGGCTGGTTTCTTGACTTCCTTACTGAATTCCAATGAGATTGTATCGTGACCTGACTCGTTTGGCCGTCTGCGTAGGCCGTGGCGCCGCGCCCTTTAGCAGTTGCTGCTGCTTTGCGGACTACAAATGCGTAGATTTATAAACAACGGGGTATTTATTCTTCTTCCTTATATAAAACGGTTGGCATAGGTTAGAGCGTGTTCCTAGCTGTTAACCTGTGGGCTGTTATTGGCGTCAGTTTTCGACAGGGCTTTTATTTCATAGATAACGGAGGGTATTGGAAAAAAATAGCAAACGTCTGTCGGTCTCAAAATTTGAACTCATACACAGGCTTACTTAAAATTTGGAGCAGTATCTTCAGTAAAGGAAGTACATCTCGTGACTGCGTCTTAACAATTCACGGTTAGCCTCTTTTATTTGTAACTCTAGATCCGTTAGGCCATGACAGGGCGGACGTGCCCCTCGGCATCGAATAAATTACGACAGCGTCGGCCATCGCCTATTTCAGATTCTTGTGGCTTCGGTCCGCGAACGGCCCATCATTGTTGTTGAACTTTTCTTCGTGTGGGCAAGCTAATTTCACCATTACTGATAATAAAGCAATGTAATGATGTAGCAGATAACCCAACGGGAAAAAAGATCAATATTTTGTACAAGTTCAATACCATGAGAGTTGTTGAGGTAAAAGGAGTCCCGCGTGTAAACTAGGTAAATCGAGTTATGAATGGTAAGAAAACCTAAATTCTCCACTCCACTCTTTCCTTCTTTTAGAACTTCGAGTACAAATTTGTAAAAGGAAGTTCCTCTTAGAAATCAAAGCTATCGTGATATGTTGAATGTGAAAGAAATCGCAGCCCATTTTTAAAATGAAAATTGGGCGGAGCTTTCCATGCTTCCTTTTCGGACCCATTAAAGTATTGGACCGGAAAGTCACGTACAAAATGAAATCATGAATAGTACGCCAAGCGGGAATGTACACGAATATTCGCTTTCATCGTGTCGAACTACAATCACACAACAAAAAAACCCGTTTTCAACATTAGCAAAGCAATTTGTTCCGTGCGGAAGTTGTCGACAACATTGGGGGTCATTTCCCACGTAATTTCTTAAGCAGAACTTTAACAAACTCTAAACAAACTGTCTAAAACAAAACTTATAGCGTAACATAAACACGTCTTTTCACAGAATTAACTATTGAAAACAATTCGACCAATACTATCTAGATCGTGTCGGCAACGTGCCATGCATATAAAGAGCTGGCCTTTGTCTTGTTTTTCCTATAGCTATGTTTGGCTACATTTGGTTTTATGCCGCAGGCATCTGACATTACTGGGCGCTCTCTGCAAAAAATAGAAGAGATGGTACTGCCAGGTACATGAATCTGCTCCAAAAATACCCGGTTATTACCGGTTATTACTAAGCAAACCGTAAATCACCATCATAGAAAACAGAACACGCAGACTTGAAGGCAGAGGTAGGAGTTAACAAAGCCAGTTGATGGGAATGATGGTCTGATGATATTTCAATTTTTGAGATGGTCAAGTCTAATACGCCACAGATGACGCCTTCTACCGGCAGTGCCGAACGTTTTTTAAGGTCTAGACCTAGTTTTATATATACCGTAGTTAGTCATGTCTCTCTCTTGAGCAAGGCTTTGTCATCCTCCACCCGATTGACTATATAGAACACATTTTTCACATTTCAACAGGGCCTTTCCATTATTGTGGGAAAAATTGCTGCCAAATCGAGTTTGAATTCCAAAGCAGCTGTTAACCAGCATAACTTCTGACTGCGTATTGCCCGAATAGCAGTCCCGTTACAATGGCGTGCGTTCTTACAAAAGAAACAGGTGTTTTCCATTGTAGAGGCCAACTGGTCTCAAGACTCTATTACTCTCAATTTTCATCAAATGAATCATCAGCTCTTCTAAGTAGAGGTAAAAGTAGTTCAACTTTTACGGCGTGTTGCAACAAATACCTGTAAGTCACTTTCCTATCAACAAGTCATACGCAATACACTACCGGTCGGCCTTATCTAGTATCTACGAGCCCTCATCATTCCTTATTTATCTTCGGGTAGGCTTATCTGACCCGAAAGTCTTTCGACGCGATAATAATGTTCGACAAGGGAGCGAACGTCCGTTGGCCGCTTTTCAGTCGTTCTTTAGAGATTGTTAGTCTCACCAAGTTTCAACCACCAAATTAACATTATTTTCTCGGACGTAATTAGTAAAAAGTTCGACGAAATCACCGAAAATGTCGTTCTTCATCAAGAGTTTAGCTTTCTTGGACATTTGCACAGCTGTTGTAGTCATTATCTTCCAGGTAACTTGATAGAATTTGTTCTTCAATATTTCTGTAACGGATCTAACGGATAGCGCTCGATACGTTGCAACAGATAGCAACCTTGGCCCGTTACAGCCACCAACCCGAAGGTGAACTGGAAAAGGTTGCAGTCGGAATCTGGGGTGGTCTCAGCTTTATGATTACCGGAATTGTTTTTTGGCGTTCTGCTAACAAGGATAAACTCGCACGCGTATAGTAAGAACCTCGATTTAATGATTTAAAAAAAAAACATGTTCAATGGGATGCGGTGACGTAATTTACACTTATCTTTTTAGTAATGTGTGGGAAGTTACTACGGCTTTGATTTCTTTCTTCTGTTCCATCGTGCTGATTGGCATCATGGCCGCACAAATCCAAAATATTGAGGAGAATTGGTATTGCCTCTACCAGTTCGTCCGAAAAGACTTCTGTAAGTACCAATCATTGCGCAATAATCACTGAGAATGAGTCTAACGACAATCACTTTCTGATACAGGTACAGTGCAACACGCACTCGATGGAGTGATGCTTTTCGGTGGTTGCTTTGCATGCGTCATCAACGGAGCTCTCAGTTTCATTTCTTGCTACTGTTACAACTGAGAAAAACCTAATTATTATGAATTTCATACACCATAGCAACCCATTTCAGAAATTTCGAAGGAAAAATCAGCAGACAGAAAAAACGCTATAATAATTTCTTCATTGACAATCATACGAAACCCGCAAAATCTTTTTCAATGTTTTTTATTTGCCATGTTTTATATCAGAGGATTGCAATTGTATGATGACCACAATACAATGTGCACAGTTCTAATGACTGGCAAATTTTATTCTTATACATACTTACGTACCCAACCGTACGTACCACTTTTGTATCACCATCGCATATCGCATAGTACAATTTAAAAATTCCTGTCTTGTGAACATATCATCAAGCAATTTGACTTTTAAATGGGAGACAAAACAGTAACTTGGCCCTATGTGGCGTTAATTTGAATTTAAACGCTGCACAATAGAAGATTTGCACCGGGTTCATCGATGCGTTTGTTGTTTTACAACTGTTACGTCATTGACCACATCCGTAGTTAAACTCGGTTTCCGTCACGTAGAGATTATTTAATAAACAGAATTGTAGTGGCAGTTGACAACGGAAAAGATGTCGGCTCTACTACGTCTTTGTGCTGGCTGTAACCTAAACCTAGCTCTAATAGTCGTTCTCGTCCAGGTTTTATAAAGACTTATTTCAATAACTTAACTTTCTAATTTAATTTGTTCTAATGCTACATTTTTAAGACGGCGATCCTTGCTAACTACAAGCATTTGAAGAACAGTACTTATTCTTTTCAAACCGGTATTGGAATATGGACAGGAATCGTATTGGCTATCAACGGAAGCTGCACCTTGCTCATTGCAAAGCGCAAATTTGTATGGGACTCCGCAAAAATGTTGGAAGATTTTCACACTGAATCGAAAATGGAATGCGAAATTTGTACAATTACCACCATTTTACAGTTACAATAATTTCATTTGTTTACAGGTACATGGCTGGTTTCGTAATTTCCGCTGGATGTCTTTTAGCCGGGATTTTGATGACAGGACTTGCAGCAGGAGCTTTCTACGGTCTGTTGTCAAAGTTCGTTACAATAACCCCCCACAATCAATCGGCTTCTAAAATGAGCGAACTAGGTAACCATATTACAGATTACTTGACACCAGAATAGCGCGACCAGGAACTTTAGTTTGAACCTGAATTTATTAATAACTTAAATTAATCACAAACAGAACATCAGCTTACAACGTTAAAGATTTTGGAAGGCACTCTTTTTGGATGTGGGATTGCATCTATATTTACAAACGCCATAACAATTGTTTTCCTTCATACGGACAAGAAGATTTCTTCTCTTGAAGAATCCGTCATGTCCAACATAATTGAACTCGAACAACTGTGTATATAGCTGTTGTAATTTTTTTAAGTGGCTTAAATGAGAAAAAATACAAAAAAAACAACACATCCTTTGACGGTTCTCATTGGCAAAAAATTAACTCGAAATTGATTTTTAAACTAGATATATTGGAACAAAGTACGCAAAATAACGAAAGAATGATTCATACAACAAGGACCTGATGTATGGAGCCAACACCCGTATGACAATATTGATTTGTGAAACTTCCGGAGAGGAAGTACACAGCATTGCATTAAACGAACGTCTGAAAAAGTTAGTGATTCTTATATATTTAAGCTAGTTCGGAAACCATAAAGCATTAATACTCGGATAATTATAATGTTTCGAGGCAATAAAGTTCGAGCTCAGTTGAACCAGTCCAAATTTTTCTTAATTAACGTTTACTCGCGTCTACTAAATATCAACGTACTATAGCATTGTTTTGCTACCGTATACGACCTGACATATAAGGGTTCTAACATCTAAGTGATGAAATGCGCGCTCAAACGTCAAACGGAAATGTTCTGACTGTTTCGACCACATCCTTCACGGAGGAGTTGTAAGCTGTGGTTAATTGTCCCGCTCTCGTAGTTTTTCTAACTCAGGTTTCGTATATAAGGTGAAATGAATCTGTGCCAGCATTAATACTTCGATCTCGGCCAGCTTTCGAATCAGTAATCCAGTAATAAGATCTCAGGTTCTGTACGATTCAACGAACGCACATATTGGACTCTCAAGATGTCTATTTTACTAACTTCTTTTTCGTGCTTGGATTTCATCACAGGCGTGATCAGTATTGCCGTCCAGGTATTATTGCAAATATATTTTTTGATTAAATAAAGGTAAGCTAAACAGTGTTGGTAATTCTAATCAATCAAGTCCGTGATCATCGTGAGTCATGGAGACTGTGCTTACTCAAAGATGGGGGTCGGTATCTGGAATGGCATACTACTCATAATTACGGCCATTTCTCTTCTTGTAATTAACTGCAAAACCCCAAAAATGTAAGTGATTTGAATGTTGACTCCTTTTAACAGTCTGAGCTAGGCCAATTAAGAAATTGTTAATATTTTTTTTTCTTAGTAAGGACTGGGCTTTGGTCATTTGCGCCATGTCACTGATGGCCTCGTTAGTGCAAGTGGGCGTTGCTTCTGGAGTCATCTATCAGCTTTTGAGCTTGCAATACTTTAACCACGGACCTCGTAGCTTGCCCGAGCCTAAACGTCTTCTGGGCGATATAGTAGATCAATTTGTTTCGGGTGGTATGGACAATTTCAACAAAGAAACCCGTCGCTTGAACCCATTCATCCCGGACTCTGTATCCCAGTGGGTTACAAAGGCAGGCAACACATTGGTATCAAACGTTGAAAACAAAATTCAAATACGCAGTTGCTACACTCTGGAGGACACTTATGGTAAATAATCAAAACTGTTAAATACCGCCTCCGTTAAGGCGCAAATTACACAATCATTGGTTCTTAGGTTCCACAAGAACTTCCCTAGAAGTTGTGTTGCTAGTCTGCGGCCTTATCGCGATCATCGTAAAATTTGCTTCATTCTTGGCGTTGCGGACGAAGCGCCCTACTGACACGGCTACCATCCAGTACACTCAAGCAAATTAACGAAGAAAACCTGAACGATTACAAATCTATTTTGTTATGTAAATTTTTTTACCTTCAAGTGCTTTATCGTCTGGTAAAAGAAGATTGACTGATTTTTCAATACCATTGATTTGTTCATATTATACCATTCTTTTTGTTAACCTGTCACTCAGTATGATTCAGTAAAAATAATAATAAATTTATGAAACGATGGCAAGCGTGGGTTGGTGCGTCGATTCAGCCGATTTGGTAATTTTGAATTCAAAATGCACATTAATCGATACATACTGAATTCCAACGGTCAAGTCCGTGAATTGATATGGAGCTTCTTACCTGAGGTAACCAAGCTCCAAGCGAGTAGGAAGGAAAATAATCGTAAGAAGAATATTAGACAACAAAAAGGGGGAAAGCCACGGTCCCGATGGTAATCTGGAACCTTTCAGTTTATATTCTGATTTGTCGAGCTTCTTTATTCATGTAAAACTTACGGTATATACAGAATGCTTGATTACATACATATGAAAGTCTACCCAAAACGTTTAATTTGGTGATTGGTGATTGTATAGAGAAGGAAAAATTTCACACTGCTTCAATGAGCGCAAATTAACCATTTTTGGCATATTATTGCTCAACGCCTCTAAAATGTTGTTGTTAAGTTAAAGCATTTGTATTGGTTTATATAGGTATCGGGAATGCACTTATCATACAAAATGCACGCAGTCTACGATTTTCGTGGTCCGACTAGCCAACGCCACCTGTTGAATATCAGTTGGAACATGTGATGGAAGGCTCCGAACCAAGTGAGCGATGTGGACGTGGACGGCGGCCGTTTGACTCTATCCACTCTTGATTGTTTGAACGAATTACTAAAAATACAGTATTCCCCCAAGTTTATCGTCGCTTATCAGTGTGCACAACATGTCGTCTCCATTATCTGGATTCCGAAATTTGGAGGCGAAATGGCCAGCTTACAGAGGGAAAAGAAGGAAAGACAACATAAGCGTAAAAAGGATTCAAAAATTTCCAAGGTGGTGATCCGCTCCAAATAAAGACGAATATTTATTGTACCTGTTACGGGAATCACTTCGACGAACGTCACAATTTTGCACCATACTAGATGTAGCTATGGCTACAATGCAAATTTCCGGTAAGCAGTAA
This sequence comes from Ceriodaphnia dubia, assembly GCA_022539655.2. NCBI lineage: Eukaryota > Metazoa > Arthropoda > Branchiopoda > Diplostraca > Daphniidae > Ceriodaphnia > Ceriodaphnia dubia. The sequence continues at coordinate 116,595 of JAKUCG020000076.1, forward strand.
CAAAGCTTCTACCCTCTACTACAACTTAAAATGGTTCAAGATTCATACGAAACTCTTTTTTCTCCTTTTGGTAATGGACGTACGAATCAAATCAACGACAATTTGGCCATTGATGATAAAACTAAATAAATCTTTACAAAAATATAAAAAAAGGAGACCACTCAGACCAGTGTAAGAGCATGTAATTTCAATGACCCTTTCGATTGCGTCAATTCAAACACATTTTTAAATCAATCCAAAGAGTTAGGTAGACAAATAGAGTAGTTCCTGTCGTAACGGATAGCAATCCTTCATGGCTTACTCTATTTTCAGGAATATTTGGCAAATCTTAAAAATAAAGATAAAAACAACAAGCGGTAGCTATCAACCGGAAACACAATCTTGTAAATAAGCATTCGTCTTCCCTAAGGCATCAAGTAAAAAAAAAAAAAGAGAGTAAGAGAAACTTTAAAGGGTACTAATAAGCATCTGCTTTAACATAACTTGTGCATTGAGTTTTAAAGCCCTATCAGCTTTACTTATCAAGCATCTTTTAATATAACGTGTTGTGCATTGAGTTAAAGCCCTTCTTATGTTTTCCCTCTGCTTAACTGCGACGTTTTTCCCGAAAAAAAACTGGGCAGATTTATAGACAACTAGTACGGTAATTCAAGGCTACTACTGGCTACTGGATGGACGAGAGCGTACTGATTCACTCAGTTGAAGTTTGGACACGCTCACATGAAGTTCAGTGGTTTACAACATCTTCCTTTGACCATGTGGCTAGGTCAGAGTTTATCATGGATTTCCATCATTTTATGCCTTTCCGTCTTTCGAGGAAGTAAGTGAACTACAAACTAAAAACAATGGGTTATTTTTAGCAGACTCTGGTTTCAACAGTGTTCGTTACATTTACCGTATCCAAATCTTTTTTCTTATCGTGTCTTAACTTTAGAGAGGGGGTGGGGTGAAAGTGAAATTAGGAATGATAAGATAAATCAACACGAAAACTTAATGTTGCCGCAAATACATCACTGATGCTAATTCAAATTTTTTATTATCGAGGCCTTGGTCATCCTTTGCAAAACATTCGAACCCAGACATTAGCAGAAGTTCAAACTAAGGCTGTTAGTGATCTGATCGCCCGCTTGCTACCGGACCGTGAAAACCAATTCTACATTACTGTTGAACCTGGTCGCCTCGAAGAGGAAAATGGATACTTTCAAGTTGGACTACGTTTTATAAATCTTGATCAGAAATGTTAAAAAAAAACTACCTTCAACAGATTAATAAAACTGCAAAAAATGCCACTGTTTTCATCACGGGATCAACCGGTGTGATGGCAGCTTGGGGATTCAATTATTATTTGACACAGTTTTGTCGTTGTCAAGTTTCGTGGGATGCGGATCAGTTGAACCTACCCGACATTCTACCGGATGCCTCAGTCCGAATCGCCTCTTTAGACAAGTTAGCGCTTCCCACTAATACAGCTCTTAAATTTATTTTTATCAAGAAATATTCTTGAAATAAAAACAGATTCCGTTATTACCAAAACACATGCACATTCAGCTACAGTTTTGCTTGGTGGCAGTGGCCGCGATGGGAGCGCGAAATAGATTGGATGGCCATGAACGGAATTAATTTACCTTTGGCCTTTACTGGGCAAGAGGCTATTTGGCAACGAGTTTATTTGGGACTTGGACTCAATCAGGAGGACATAGACGAACATTTCTCCGGCCCGGCTTTCTTTGCTTGGTGCACATAAACTGAATTTTCCCCAATATTTGAATGACATTCAATTACCTAACGTCTAGTATTCATTTCCAGGCAGAGAATGGGAAATTTTCGCGGATGGGTAAAATTTAGTTAATAGATGTAACTTAACATTAAGTCATTAATCAAACAATTTAATCAAATGCTAAAAGGGTGGCCCACTGAGCGAAAACTGGCTGCAGGCTACACTGATTCTGCAACACAAGATCCTAGAACGGATGCGAGCGTTTGGAATGATTCCTGTTCTGCCGGCCTTCCCTGGTCACGTCCCGCGAGCTATGGAAAGGCAATTTTGCAACAGGGTCTCCTTGATCTTATCTTATACTAAAACGTTTTCAATTCACATGGCAGAGTTTACCCCGACGCGAATTACACGCACTTGAGCTCTTGGCTGAATTTTGAGGACAAATATTGTTGGTGAGTGAATTTTATATCGCAAAGCCGCTCAAAGCGCTTCCTTGTTTGTAAAGTTTATAAATATTTACACCACTGAAAGTGTACTTTGTTTTCAAACATCCCTCTTTAATGAGTTCTTGTTGTTTGTACAGTCCCTTGTTCGTCCAACCAACTGAACCCTTGTTTACTGAAATTGGATCTCGGTTTATTCAAGAGGTAGGCCCACCCAAGCTGTTTGTTGTTTCTTTTTTGTTCTGTTTAGATTCAAATACGAAGATTTTTTTAAAGATGATTTCTGAATTTGGAACGGATCACGTCTATAACTGCGACGTTTTCAACGAGGTTAAACCCACCCAGTCAGATCCCACATTTGTGTCGATGGTCGGATCAGCCGTTTTTAACGCTATGACAATCACGGATCCTGACGCTATTTGGTAAATTTCTGGTAGCGAACGCAATAAAATTCTTCACTACGATTATATTTACTTCTCTAGGGTGATGCAAGGTTGGTTGTTTAAAAGTGATAGAGCATACTGGACAGCCGATTTGTCAAAAGCATTACTTACTTCCGTTCCTCAGGTATAAGCTAACATGCAAAAACTCTCGCAAAAACTAGAACGGTCGTATGATTGTCTAAATTTTCTTATTTTTTGAAGGGACGCATGTTGATCTTGGACCTGCAAGCCGAACTTGATCCTCAGTACCCTAGACTCGAGTCATTCTACGGACAACCTTTCGTGTTTTGTTTACTACACAATTTTGGAGGCACATTGGGTCTCAATGGAGCTATTCCAGTAATATCCAAGGTAAATTATAAACCACGACATATTATTTAAAGCTAGGATCTAAATTTCTTTTTAATTATACAAAGCGCGTCATTGAAGCAAGAAATTTCCCCAATTCGACCATGGTGGGAACGGGTCTAACGATGGAGGGTATTAATCAAAACTACATCGTCTACGATAAAATGCTTGAAATGGGCTGGAGGAATCAAGTTCCAGATCTCAACCAATGGTACGGACAAAGATTCTTTTCCCTCGAGCTTTCCCTCTTATTACTTTTGAACGTTATGTTTCTAGGTTTGATGAATACACTATTAGACGGTACGGCGTGAAAAACCCTGCGGTTATGAAAGCGTGGCGTTTTCTACAGGTAAGATTGATCCATAAAACATCGCTGGAAAAAAAAAACATGTCAAACTACCAACCAGAGATAGAATATCTGGTGTTTCGTGGAAACTGGAGTCTGAGAATGTTTGTCTCATTGTTTGATTAAAATTACTATTACGGAGGAACTCGGCAGTTGCAAGAGAAAACTCGAGTTGATTTTTGACCTTTTTACTTGAAATTACTACTACGGTACTTTGCCATGGCGAACGCGCAGCGCAGTGTGTACAATGCTTCCTGCGAATTGCCTCGCTACCGCGGCAAGTATGTTGTGCTCACTCGTCGACCTAGCCTCGTCTTCAAACCTCCTCCACCGGTAAAGTTTCTCGCCACTCTTATTAACTTCTTCTTCCTGCTTTCTCTTTCTCGTCTTTATATGGGCGATGTAACTAAAACACCTGGTGCACTTGCTGAGGTGTAATTGTGTACACGCTTCCAAAATGACAGAAGAGCGTTTACAATGATACCACTGACCTTTCGTTCCACGGACAATACACCCTGGTCACCAGGCCTGCACTTTTTCACTTCCCTTTAGTAAGTAGGCGTGACTTTTAACCATAGATCCTTAGTTGAATGCCTTCTTCTGTTCTAAGGCTCTCAGACCGTTAACCGATAAGTTGGATAAACACTCTCTTGTTGAACTTATACAGGTGTGGTACGATCCTCATGATGTTATTTTAGCTTGGGACGCTTTTGTCGCCGGAGCACTGACCGAGCCAGCGCTATCCAACGCCTCCAATTTCCGGCACGATATGATCGACTTGACGAGGCAATCGATGCAGGAAATTTTTCACCTTTTATACAGCAAGTTATTGATAGTCTATTGGAAAAAAGATGCCATCGCTCTAGGGTATATTACCGTTTTTATTTATAACTTTATTTCACACGTTTTACGTTATACGATCCCGACAGAGAGGTTGCTCGCAAAATGATTGATTTATTACAAGATCTGGACGAGCTACTTCAAACTGACCAGAAATTCCTGTTGGGAAAATGGATCGCCGATGCTAAATCTTGGGGAGTGACTGAAGGGGTATCACGACTATCACATCATGCATTCCACCGTTTTTTTCTTTAAAATGAAATGGAATTCTACATCGTTGATGATTCACACAGGAAAAATTGCAATTTGAATGGAACGCACGGAACCAAATCACGCTTTGGGGCCCACGAGGAGAAATAAGAGATTACGCCATAAAGCAATGGGCGGGTATCGTGGCCGATTACTTTAAGCCACGCTGGGAAGTTTTTATTAGGGAAATGCAAATGGCACTACAAGAGAAAAGAGCGTTCAACAACAAATCTTTTGCAACTAACGTCTTTAGTGCTGTAGAAGAGCCTTTCACCTTCAGCACAAAATACTATTCAGACGTACCAATAGGTAAAAGTAAAGAACGCATCCGACATTTCGCTCGTTTAACTTTCTTTTTTTTGAAATGTCATGATTAGGAGATCCAATTTTGAAAGCGACGTCACTTCATGAGAAATGGCGAAAAATTTATCAACAGGACATTGATAGCCTCTCGCCAAAAGCCCGGAAATGGTGGCGTGTTCTTTTCCCCAGCAAGAAAACCAAATCCGTTAAAAGCAAGCAGCCCAAGCAGTAGTTTTTCACAAAACTCACCATTTATGACTGCACGAAAATTAGCTTTCTTAGATAGCAAAATAAGTGAACGCACGACTGAATTAGTCATGTTATGTAAAACGTTTAGCTTAATTCGAAACTGAAATCAGGTTACACTGTACCTTTCTCCTTTCGTTTGTATCTTGTTCCCGAATGACTCATCTACTATCAAGCTTTTGTATCGGATTGAGCAACCGTGGCCTTACACCCGACTCTTAGCGGTCATTGGATCCAAGTTGCTGAAACCGATAGAAAATTTTTCTGTAGACGAGACTCTACAAAAACTTTAAAAACAATAAACTACACTTATCATGAATTCTCGATTCAAGACATCAAAGATTTAGATTTGATCTTTTAACAACGCTACGAAAATGTTAGCTTCATTAAGTATACTGACTGGCAACATGAATCACGTTTTTTGACAATAATACATATGGAGAAATGACTCATTGTTATCGTTTTTAAACAAAACCTGCTGTGTGCGTTACGTGTTGCTCCTGCAGAGGTACAGTCTTTGTTTGTTGTTCAAAGACCGAATTTGTACTGTGTATTTTTTTCCGTGTGCGATTTCTATTAAGATCGTTTAGTCATTATTACTGATAGACATGTCACGCTAAAGGAACCCACTATCAGTTTAATTGAATTAGATAGTTAGTTAAACTATCACGACAGAACAATTCAATTGACACGTGCTTCAACTTACCCCTGATAGAATGTCAATTTGCAAAGTTAAAACTTAGTTGAGTTCATGTTTTGAAGCGTATGTAAAAAAGTTAATAGAATAATTGACCGCATACTTCTAGAGTAGCTTGGTTCCGGAGGCCGAAATCGTATAGCCAGCGACTTGAAAAAGCTTAAACTTCGATTCCTTGTGGTTGCGTGCGCACGCGCCTAATATAATAGAAGGTCGTTTGTACTGATTGGATCGATGGAGAGATATCGCATATAGCCATAGATTTGTCAAGTCACTGCTATAAAATTTATGGTCTATTGTAAATAAAGGAAAACAATACAGAATATCATTATTTCGGGTCGCCTGAACAATTGTCGTATCTGAACACAATGTGAATTAAATTCTATCGGAAGTCTTTTGAAAACAAACCATTGAGAAAAGAATTGCTTTCCTACTTTGTACATAGAGAACACCGGGAGGACGCGTTTTAGGATATTTCACCCATCGAAGGGATGTGGTCGGATTGACGTTATCACGTTATCAGTTCGCGGTCGTTTGATAAAACATGAGGGCGCATTCTGTAGTCCGAGTGCTACGTGACGTTGATACAGTCATTGTGTAGCCTAAAGACTGGATTGTCAGCATCTGTTTCGACTTCAAGAGTGACCATCTATACATATCGTTTTTTAATCATCCATCATAATCATGGGCACTCTTTTAGGCCACATTCTTCCCGGTACATTTTTCTTCGTCTTCGCAGTTTGGTGGCTGGTTTCCATTACGCGAAGGTACTGGTTCTCGCTAAACTTTTCTGCTCGCTACGTTTACCCAAAATCTTATATAACTCGCGTGTTTTTCGTTTAAAAGCTATTATCGATCTCGTATAACCCGACATGGAGAAGAATACAGAAGTCGCACTATGTACCTCAGTTCGTGTCTACCGAGAGTTCCCATCGAGGGCATTTTAAAGATTCTAGCTACTTCTATTGGAATAGCAGGTAACTTGCATTCCACAATCATAAAACCGCGATAACGACACTATTTCTGTCAACGGTCTATCCACGACGATATGTCGAGATAGAGGTCAACTCACGTATGACTAATACAGGATTCAAACTCACTTTTAAATTTATCTTTTGTTTGAACTATTGAGCGAATCGTGTTTCCATTGAATTCAAGGTGAAGCGGTGACTGGTTTCGAGCATGGCCAATGGGCTCATTGGGGCAACTCGCAACATATTTCCATGTTTCTTTTCTTCGGTAAAAAGAGTCACAAAACGAAATCAAAATCCAATGGCAATTCAACACATGCTTGATAGGTTTTACGGGTGTGATGGACGTCCTATATTTTTACAAAGCTGATATTCCACCTAATTTGGACTATGCAGCGGCCTTCATGGCGTTTTTTATTGAAGGATTCCTTTTCGCTAATCACCTTCACGGCAGGGCGCACATGGACGTCATGGTTTGTTTGCAAACTTTGTGATACGTGAATTGTTTTAAATAACGACGTTAATTACGGTTTTCTTTATTGTAGGTTCACACGTTTTTATTGTACGCAATCATAGGATGCGCCGTTTGTGTTGCTCTAGAGGCTCGGTACCGGGAAAACGTGACAATCGCTATCGGTAGAACTTACTTTACGATGCTCCAGGGAACGTGGTTCTATCAAGTCGGTTTCATCTTATACCCACCGGGTGGTTTGGCTAACTGGGATTTGGAAGATCACGAACAAATGATGATTGTCACCGCAATATTTAGCTGGTAATTATAAGCGCTAGCATCTACAGCCATTTTTCTTCATGGCACACTGATATACTTTCAATCTAATTCGTAGGCACTGTGCGCTCGTGGGAGTTTTCATGTTCTTCATCATATTCGTCGTTGGCAAACTGGTCAAGAGAGGCCATAACTCAGAAGATCACATTCGCAGTGATATTCAATATCAAAAGGTCAATGGCCTAAAGAAAGACCCAAGTTCTCGACCCATCATTACAAACGGTTCCAATTTAAGACAAACCTTTGACGAGACAAGCGAAGACGAAGTTTAGGTTAGTATCAGAAATGTCGCCGTTTAAAGAGGATGCAGCAATAGCTGCTTTTACAAATCACAACTTCTTCTTCGATCGTACTACGAGTGCAATTACATTTTCTAAACGGATCGAATTATGGAAACCCAAATACTGTGTTAAATTATCGACTGTGTCAATACATTTTACTGTGCAATATAAATAATTATTTCGAAAATGGTCGCTCTCTTTAAATTTTCAATTATGACGCCAACAACTACAGGCTATTAATGTAATTCATACTTGGATAGATCGTAAACTAAAAATGTTAACAAGGAAAAGTTGAACTTTCGTAGCTTTCTTAGTCATCTCACATTCCCCTCCCCCACCCCAACGATTTGCACAAGAGTCAGCTTCCCATTTATGGAAGAGGTGGATAGCCGGGAGGCTCTTGCAGTCATCTAATGACGTCACGCTATTTCCGCTCACTAGCGACTGCCAGAAACTTTCCCTCTATGGAGAACTGTCAAAACAATGAGGAAAAAAAGAAAGAAATAAAACTTCGTGAACTCTCCGCAGGCGCGGCAGTCTCGACAACGCTTTCCAGTGTCGACTGCACGCAACAGCGGGAAAGGTGCGACGAACGTGCAAAGTCTATAGGTCTCGGGATATCCGCTCTTTTCTTCACAGCACTTTTACTCGTGGCAGCGTAACGTGATGGAGCGGCCTCAGCTATCGTGCGTGTTACTGGTATTGGTAGCGATTTTATTCGGAATTCAATCTGTGGATGCTGCTCCGATGATCGCATACCAAGTCGGTGATCAACTCAGACTCAACCCAGGTGAGTGACTCTTTCAAATGTCCATATTTGGTGACAAGCTAACGACAAGATTTTTTTTTTTCGCAAACAAGTTTTGGTGCCGGTGTCCTCAACAGTTATGCCCGTAGACTTGTTAGAAAAACAGCCACGTTACGACAGGATGATCAAGACTCTAGCAAGCGACCCTCCAAAATCCGAAATGCGCAAAACGAAGCGACAAAAAACCGAGTCATCTTTCTGGCCATTGAAATTATTTTAAGCTCGTAAAAGTGAAAGTGTATAAACATTGGTGTATGGGATTGAGTGACCAGCGGTACTTAAAGAGGAATATTAACGTGTTATTTATCCAAAACAAGTACTTGCGAAAGTTATCAAATGCAATAAAAGCCATCCACAGTATAGCTTTCAAGTGTTTTATTGCAAAGAACTGTTCCCTAGTAGAGAAACTGGGCCAAACCCAACACTGTGCCGCTGTGGTCGACCTTCGAATAATGCCGAGTCGTGACTGAGAAGTTCTAAACCGAAAGTCTATGTGGTGAACAGCAAATGACAACCTATATCCCTGTATTCATTCATCTTAACATCTGCACTTAAGATTTGAAACTTACAGTGCCTCGTACCATTGATAAAGTGTGTATGCCTACATTGTATACTTTTCCCTACTTTCTACTGTGAGATTATCTAGTTTCTTGATCACGCGTAATAACAACATGGCTTCAGTTCATTGACTGCTCGTGACGGTGATTGGAAAAGAGATACCAGATTCACGTGAATCCGTGATACGGAAAGCACTCGGTATAAACAATGATATTTTATGCGGCATTGAATTCCCACAGTTTTGATGTAATGAAAATAAATAGGTGAAAGTCACTTACTACTTGTTGAGTAGAAATTTGCCATGGTGCTCGATGAAGCCTGTCAAATCAGGTGTGGTAAATGACTCCAGGTAAACAACGGCAGCTGACGGTAGAAGACTAGAAGGCCCAACAACGATATAAAATTGGGGGCCCAATCCTTTATCGTGGCCCAACAATGAAACCACATGTGGGAACACAACAACACGTGGCTGAGTCAGTGAGTCACATCCTCAAGGCGTATCACACATGTAAACTATATATGTTACCGGTTGTATATTCGTTAATTAGTTCACACATATTAATCAAGTTTGCTAAAAGCTCCACTGGTACGCTCCAAGTAACTGAAGTTACTCAAAGTCTTGTGGTTTAAAGAGAACTAAATCGTCAAAGGAAGAGGACTACAAATGGGCAAAAAAAGCGCCCTCGATGAAACAATAGTACAACGTTGCATTATGTAGCATAATTATTGTCTTTTCTAAAATTTCAATTTTCGGCGTTTTCGAGAAAAATTTATTTTATTTCCTATATAAATTTTCATTCCTAACTCACTGTTATTTATATAGGTTAATATGTAAATTAGTGTTTACAAAATTGGTAGTAGAAATCTCAGCAGTACGGACTGACTTGTGGCCGTTGTGGGCGATTGCCTTAAAATTTATGTAAATTCGATTCATTTTCACGTTAAGATGACATGTGAAAGGCTTTGAAGACCAAAACAACTGAACTCGTTTTTGAAGATAACCTGACAGTGTAAGCCTAACTAAGGCAAATACATGAGAGGTACCTCTATCTCGTTGGATAAACAATAAATAAGATCATTATATGGAGGCACTTTAGCATTCGCTTCATTCAATATTCAGCTGCGGACCATTCAGTTTCTGTTTCATTATGGGCATTGTCCTCATATACTTAAATAGGAGAAGTAAAATCGCAATCAAGCGTTCTAGACCGGCTAGTGGACCTGAATTTACAAATCCTTCCACATGTGAACTTGGAGATTGCAGTTCTTGCGTGACCTGTTGTATGGGTCGATCGTCCAATAAAAACTGTAGAATACATTTACTAAACACAGAAATGCAAAAATTAAATTTCTTAACTAATTTAATTTGGTGTGCTAATGTTTAATGTTTTTCTTTTGTGATTATATCTTCTTTCCTTTCTTTAACCAAATAAAAAAATCGAGCTGGCCCTGCCCGGAGATGATAGAAAATAGATTTAACCAACTAGCATCACCGAGACCGTATGCTCTCTTTTATTCAAATATAAGCGGTCATAATATATCCCAAGAGGCCAAGAGTTTTGCGGGACTAGCGGTAGATAGCGTGCAAGGTGTCACACGCAATTTTACGATGTGTCTTCGTTCCCCTACCCTGGTTCTCATTGCAACACCTTCTTCCATCACCACCCAACACGGAAAACACGCTTGTCAAGTCAGTTGTAAAATATTATTGGTCTGAACGTGCTTTTATTTATATACTGGTATTGCCCCGTAAAAGACTAATCTCTTCGTTTTTCGGTGAGCAGCCGCTGAATTGAAACTAGGTAGCTTATGGTTCATACATCATACACATATTAGGTGAGGGAGAACGAACAAGAATGGGCATGCAACATAAACCGAACATTTGAAAGGGGACTGCTTTCTTATGTCTTGTTATTGACGGCACTAAAACACGAGGTCCTGATGTATTCCATAAAGATACTGAAGCTCACGCGATACATTCGTGCCCTTACATATACATAACACGTCCGCCCGATTCTCTTATCAGATTTCCTGTTTCTGCCAACCTAGTGGGACTAGCCAAGTCGTTAGTATTGTCTTATTCGGTTCTTTCGAAATCGGCAAAAGGCGCATAGTTGCTTTCCATATAGCTTGCACATCTTCGCCATTTTTATAACAGAGAATATTAACTTTAGTATGTGTAATATGCTAGAGGTCTTCAATCGACGTACACGTTTATCTCTCTTTACTTAGCCTGTTCTGTAAGCAGGAAACACAATCATCAAACGCAATCTTGTCCGAAAATTAAAACAAAGGTCTCCAGAGAGAGAGAGAGTCTAGTCCCACCCAGTCATCTCTCTGGTCTCCAGCGATCCGCATCGCTTGTGATCCGCTATAATAGTCGAGTTGTCTGGCAACCGTGTTTTCCTCTTATGTCACTTTCACTCTGCAGACTACTCGCAGAAGAAGTCAACGGATCAGCCGGGAAGCAGGAAGAAGTGAAGTGGACTGTGTACCTGTAGCTGATTACACAACAGCCACCACCCATCAACAGAGTGATAACTCACTTGCTGTGAAACGATTGGTCCTGTTGCACGTGACGACCTCAGGTACTATTATCCCATCATTATCTCGATAATTCGTCACGAAAGGCGCGATCACGTTATAGGTTCGAAAAAACCCAATAGTGTCAGTCACGGTGTTGTGATTACCGTGAGTCAGTCGAAATATTTCTCAATTATCTCATCGTTTTTCAATTATCGGCTCGTTTTTGCCTGTTTATTGAGTTTTTGTTTTGTGTTTGAATAGTTTGCAAGTAGAATGGGTGCCCATGTCTCAAGATCAGATTTTGAGTGGACTTCAACTGATGAACCCCATGCTTCTAGGAGGAAAGAAATACTTGGTAAGCTAGTTATTATTCATGTATATACATTTCATCCAATAACTCACATTAACTTTAAATCATTGTAACTTTCAAGAAAAATATCCACAAATCAAAAAATTGTTTGGATCTGATCCCAATTTCAAATGGATTGTCAGTGCCATGATCTCGATGCAACTGGTAATGATTTTTGTGGTGCCAAGATTTCCGTGGCCTTTGGTGATTGGCTTGGCATATTGTTTTGGAGGTGTAATTAACCATTCACTTATGCTGGGTATAAACATTAATATTACTCCATTTTCTGGCATATCCGCAAACTTGAAAAAATATAATTTTATTTTCAGCTATTCATGAAATATCGCACAATTTGGCGTTCGGACACGCTAGACCAATGGCTAACCGCGTTCTCGGAATAATTGCGAATCTCCCTATTGGTATCCCTTTTTCGGTTTCTTTCAAGAAATATCATCTCGAGCACCACAGGGTAAGTAAACGCATCCGATTGTGTTATCGCTTCAATTAACCAAATCTTTCTGAACAGTACCAAGGCGATGAAGTATTAGATACTGATATCCCCACAGAGCTAGAGGCCAAATTGTTCTGCACAACTTTGGGTAAAGTTGTATGGATGTTTCTGCAGCCCCTGTTTTACGCCCTACGCCCACTCTTTGTTCGCCCCCTACCGCCGAGTTTGACGGAAATAATTAATGTCGTTATACAGTTGAGCTTCGACTTTGCCGTCCTGTACTTTGTCGGTATTAACTGAATCAGGTTTTGTCTAGTTTTAAACCTTGATAACAAATTCTTGTTTTATATTTCAGGTACGAAAGCGTTGGTTTATCTAGTCGGTGGGTCTCTTCTCGCAATGGGTATTCACCCGGTTGCTGGTCACTTTATTTCGGAACACTACATGTTTGCCAAAGGTTACGAAACCTACTCTTATTATGGACCACTGAACTGGATCACATTTAATGTTGGCTACCACAACGAACATCATGACTTCCCTGCTGTTCCAGGATCTCGCTTGCCGCAGGTATGTCAAAAGTCCTCTATGACCCTACGCTACGGAAATGACGTTATTCGTTATCTATATTGCCTTTACTTTTTGGGTATAGGTGAAAGCCATCGCCCCCGAGTACTATGAAAATCTCCCCCATCATAACTCTTGGGTCAAAGTCCTGTACGATTTCATCACGGACCCGGCCATAGGGCCTTATGCCCGAGTCAAGCGTCATCATAGGAGCACCACACAGAAGGAGGAATAATCAGAGACTACCCTCCGGAGAACTTGGCTCTCCAGGACGGAGTCCGTCCCTATTCCCCCTCTCCATCTCTGCGAAGTACCGGGACTCTTTGTCCAATTGTAAACACAGTATTGTAGGAGAGCCCTGTACAGCGCCAAGCCGATGTTCTTGTAGAGCCCTGCCCATGTCTGAAACGATCTGTTGGATCGTTGCCTCCCCAGGCTTTTTTTCTTTTTTTTTTTTTTGGTCCCTTTTGTTCCAGTTGAAAATTTGTTTATAGTCCTAGCTGGAGTGCTCCTTGAGCATCTATGCAATTTTTTTTTTTCGTTTCTGTTTTGTTCCTTTCTATTCATCCCATCGGGAAGTTAAAATGCCTTCAACCCCGTGACCTTCTTGATCTTGAAACAGAACTTTTCTATCTATCTTTAATTCTTAAATGTGCTTTGAGCAACGGCGTCGGCTTGTTTCTTGAATCTGATGAAAACAAAAACAAAAAATCATTGTTGTTTGGTCCAAAATGGCATGTTGTAGAAAAACGGGAAATTAGTGTCAAATTCAACAGTTTTTAACGAGGAATCTCGTCCAGCCTTGCAACACTGTCGCCGCCGCCTTTCCTTCTCGTCTGTTTTCAACAAAAATGTTTGTGTTAGATGTATAACACGCTATTTGGAACGTAATAGAACGCACCTAACCTAGTTCAGCCGAGTATCGATTACGAGCCTGTCTCCGTATTTTCCTTCTTCGGTGTCAACCCCCCGAACACACACATGCCGCTTCCGTTTGTAATGCGTCTAACATCCAAGCCGCCTACTCCCCCCTTCCCCAATACCTTATCAACACCAGAGTATATGTCATGTCGGTGTGTGTGTGTTTCCTCCGTGTTTTCCAATTCCCCCTCTTGAGCTTCATTGGTCCAAACTGCGCCTGCGTCTTTGTGCGCCTTGTATCCATCTCTCTGCCTCTATGTGTGTGCGTAGTATTTGTTGGGGGGCACCCGGAGACCAATACACGTCAATTACAACCATTATCGATTTCGTTACCGTCGCAGGTCAACAAATCAACTGGTTCGCCGAAGCCCGGATCCGGAAAAGAGTTTAGGCTTGTTCCGGGATGATGATGAGTGAGGGAGAAGGAAACCTCCTTGGGAGATCTAATTGGGAGAAAGAGAAACAAGTTTGGGGTTCCCGCGAATCGTTTTTGCTGGGATTCGCCAACAGCAGGATCAACTTGTGTATACTAATCTTCTCCCTCCGTTGTTTCCTCTCTCTCTCTCGTCGGTTTCCCTGCGTTTTTACCAGCGAATGGAAAACAAATAAAGATGGCAAACACGATAAATGGCTCCAGTCGACTTGCCTCTTTCTCATTTCTCCTATATATATCAGATTATACACTATTCTGATGATATAAGACAGACAGAGAAATCTTGGTTTCCATCAGAGAAAAAGTATTCCATAAAAAAGGAAATTCATCGGCAAACTCGTATTGGGAAACAGAAGATGTTATTGCTGATCCGACTGGAAAAAAAAACAGCGACCCCGATACCACTTACCGGTTCGTTAACTTGAGTCACCCAGGAGTGGAGAATTGCTTGTAGTCTTGCGGGGGTTATATAACAACCTTGTCTCTTCTATTTTGGAAACTCTTTTCTTTTTGCGCGTGTAAGCCCCATAGCTAGCTAGGAGGATCGCTGCTCGGTTCAAGGCAGGAAAACACACAGCGAAATAACCCCTGGGCAGTAGAAGAATGAATCCTTCTAGTGGATGGTAGACAAGAGGGGATTTGTAGAGGTTTTGTTGACCAGCTTTTATACCGTCGTCGTCGTCGGGGAATCTAATCTATTTCCTCTTGCGCCGTCCTTAGCTCATTTTTCAACAAGCGATGTCATGGTAGCAGTCCGTTCTATAACCTTTTGAGATTTAACGGGCCAAGGTCTATGTGTATTAGATGTAGTGTGTCCGAGACCTGAGAACCAGAGGAATACGACGAAGAGAAAGCGAATGGGAGGGAGGCTGCCGGTCACTGAGGTTATAGCAGAACTTGGGATGGAGAAAGAGCCCTATCAATCGAATCTGAAGAGGCCAATTGGAGGACAGGATCGATGAAGCACTCGACACTGATATATATATACGCTCCAGCGACGCTCCGATCCATGAACTATACTGTTGCTAGCTACGTTTGCCCAGCGCCGAAAGAAAACTGTGTGACTCCAGCTTCGCTTTCCAGCGTCGGCCGTCCGTTCGTCCGTCACGGTATTATAAGCCAAGCAATCGCGCTAATAGCTACATGCGCCTATACGGACTGGAACTCTCTTTTCTTCCCCTCTTTTCTCGCTCTCTCTCTCTGCCTAAAAACGCGGATCTGCCCACATGCATTCAAGAACGAAGTGATATGGCCGCGGCCCGGCATAGTATAGCAGCGTCGTTCGGTATTGTTATGGCACGCCCAGCTTGCCGAATAAAAGAGCACCAAAGAATAGCAGCATAGGCCATATTACATGGGCGGAGACGAGTGAGAGCCGGTCGGGGGTTTTTTTCGGCTCTATGCAGCCGGTGTCAGTTATTCGGTGCGAAGAAACGTAGCCAAAAAATAGAGAAAAGGTCTTCCTCTCTTTCTCTTTAGACTCTCCTTTTTTTTTGGCTATGTACGACGACGACGACGAGCTGAAACTCGGGCGTTTCATCGATCGGCCGGGCGAGTCCGACCATTGGCTGTTGGCTCTTCTCAAATAAAGAAATGAAGGAGAAAAAGAGTAAAAAGTTTTTACCCGTGGTAGAACAGAGGAAAGAAAACTAAAAAAAAAGTACGCAAGGAGAGTAAGAAAAACGTGATGGAGAGAAGGTAAAGAGCAGATCCGAGGAACCCTAGCTCATCAAAGAACTAGTAGAGAGTCTGATTGAAATAATTCAACTACTTCGCCTTTGAATATTGCAGCGATTCCTAAATGGAATCTGCCTCTTCTCTTAGGGTTCTACGTTATTCACTCTCTCACTTATCGTTGCAATAAAATAGGGATTCTTCTTCTACACAACAAAAAATGGTCAAATAAGTCTAGACGTGTCTAGAGTTTGAATTTGGAGACCATAGGAAAAATACGTAGGCGATGGCGGCGTTGGAAATGCCAACAATTCTATACTACTACCGCGAAAGTATAGCAAATAGCGAGAGATGAGAGAAGGCGGTTGATTCCATTACGCCTTGTGTAAAAAAGAAATCAATTCTAGAAAAGACGAAATTCAGTCGCAGTCACGTGCGTCGGTGATGCAAGTACCCAACTATGCAGACAGTTGGACGGCGACGCTTTGGAAAAGAAAAACAAGTTTTGTGTGTGCGCAACCGGAGCGTTTCATGTTTAAACAGGTGTTTTCCACGTATTTCACTCACATGTTTCGATTCTGTCTCGCTCGGATTCTCGCTTTCGGGTTCCTATGTAATAAACGCCATATCTATTTCCAGAAATTTGGATCACAAGTACTTTGGCCGTCTTTTTTACCGCGTCATCTTGAGTTCTTTGAAAATTGTTCGAATAAGTAGGACTACTCCAACATTTGACATGTTGTGAAGCGTTTAGTCACGAGGGCAAGTGCATCAGAGGTCGAAAGGGAAAAGTTTGCAGTACGGTAATAAAAAGCCTCTTATTCGATTGAGAGGATTTCGAGGAAATTGGTGTACTAGACCGACAATATTCTCGATGATATTAAAAAAATCCCATCGTCAATAGTGCCGTGAAAGAACGGGGGACGTGACAACACGTGACAGCACATGGAGGAGAGAGGCAGACAGAGAAGATTATTGGATAGAGTCGTAGTCTAAGCGCATTACTTTTTCCTATGGAAATTCACAACGGATGCACCGCTGTCTGTCTGTTCTAGGCTGTCGTCGTTCGCGTTCCGAACGACACATGCAGTCGGGCAGGGAGATTGACACAGAGATACAGACGTAATAACCAGCAGCAGCAGGACGTACCGGCGCTTGCGCGTCAACACAACCGCCACATAAAAGGGGAAAATCCGCATCGAGTAACAGCGATTGCGGCATTCTACTAGCAGTAAACTCCCGTTAAATTGTCATGGAAATCGAGCGGGCCAGGATGTTGGCTGCGGGAAAAAATTCATGTGCAAATCTATGTATAACAGAAAAACTAGAGAATAACTTTGGAACATTTCCAAAGCCTAGTCTTCGCCTCGTCCTATATATTATTATTATATAAAAACATAAATATAAAATACAAGACTAGCTAGCGAAGGCTCATTTTTGCTTCCAGCGCGTCGAGGGAAAATCCAAGGCAGCCCTCAACAAAAAAAGAATCTATTGAAAAAAGATGATGAAGAAAACGCGAAGGGGGAAAAAGTAGAGGGAAGCGAAGAATAGATTTATGATGTGCAATTACATAGCCTCTCCGTCGTCGTTTCTCAAAAGAGAGAATGAAGGCGCGCGACCGCCGCCGCCGCTGCCGTGAGCGGAGAGAATAAGAAGATGGCGGAGCGGGGAAAAATAAAAAAATAAAAAAAAAAAAAAAAAAAAAAAATCAGGGATAAAGAAAAAAGGCGCATGACGACGGGTTGCTGAAATGGAAGCCATAGGGGAGGTTTGTTGTGGCATCCATCATCCGCCAGTACTGTACATCATCATCAGCTGAAGAATGTTTTCTCTGCTCGTCGCACAGGAGCATTTCCGCATCGCGCCACCCGACGTCGCCGCGAAACGGCAGACAAAGAAAAAATAAATAATAAATAAAGAACGATGAAGAATCGCCTTGGCTAGAAGAAGCAATAAGCGATGAAAAATTCAGAAATTCCCGCACTGCATCAGGTTGTCGTGTTAGATTAGAATTGCTGGTTGGCTTCGCAGAAATAGACACAAACACGGGCGGCAATAAACGACGAGGCAGATTTAGACGACAAAGGTTGTTCCTCATGGCCCTCTAACTAGCTCTCAATATATTCCCCCTTGCTCCGAAAAAGAAAAGCCATAGCCATTTGGCGGAAGTGCGCCTCTACTATTTTTATCGCCGCTTTCGTTTACAGCGACAGCAGCAAAGACGTTGCGTACTACACCTTACAACCCGAGCCAAAAACGATTGAAAAATCGTTCGCAGCTCCATAAGTTTCAAGAGAACTAAGCGAATAGAATCTCGTCGGCTGGGGGTCAACCCAATCTTGCGCCAACATTCCAACGGTGACGACGTCGTGAAAAAATAGAAAAAAGAGGCATTTCAAGTGGTGGTGTGTGCCCCAGTAGTGTATGGTGAAGTGACTGAAATGACGTACCATTATAGCATGGTGAGCAATTTATTACTTCAATGATCCTCTTCAATTCGTTTCTCTCCAAAAAAGAAAAAAAGGAAATGTACGGACTTTTTCGACAATATGGTTCTTGGGGGGAAGGTTAAGGGGAAGCTCTTCATTAACGAAATAACAGCGAGAGATAGCGTCCGCTTTTATTTCCGTCCCAAAGTAAATGTGTCATTTGTGTGCGTGTACGGGGTCGTGTTAAACGGGGCGCCTCCTTCTCTCTCTCGGTGTGGCCATTGCGTGTCGAGTCTGTCGGGATGCGTGCTGAGAGAACGTGTCTTTGTCGCCTTCACGGCCCGTTCTTTTGTCAAATACATCGGAGAAAAAAGGAGAAAAAAGGGAAAATAGTAGAACGTACTTCAAGTTTTTCTACCACCTCGTCGGGCTATTTTGTCTTGGGCAAAAGTTATAGTACTCGGGGCAAATAAAAGCTTTTGGTACGCAGATGAAAGGGAACAGATTCTTGGTCGATATTTTGGGGGGGTTGGTGGGATAATGGTAGGACACAAGTGGGGAGGATGCCACATCGAGAGAAAATTTCATCCAACGAGACACAGTCCAACACTCCACACACACAACCATTAGCAGGTGAGTAGAGAGAAGAATGACAATGGAGCAAACTTGACTTTGGTATGTGTGTTTCCGATGATGTAATAATATAGAATGTACAACGTTTTGTCTCTGTACAAAAGAAAGAGACACAGATTTAAAAGAGGAGCTGCTGTTTTTTGGCGCGAGTTTCCAAATGTGTTTACAAAGAAAAGGATTAGAAATTCACGTTCACACAATCAATAATTCCGTATACGGTTTGTCCTCTTTCTTTCTCCTTATATATATATGTCAATTCATCATCAGAAAAACTATGAAATAAGAAATCCACAACAAAAAAATGGTGAACAATTTTTCGGACTCGGTTGGTCGGACTAGTACACCAACGACTCTCTCATTCACGACAAAAAGCTGACACAAGGATCATCATTGTAATAATAACGCCAAATAGCGGATTTTTTCATATATAATATGTAAGGTTTTATCTATGTATATATATTGTTTCCTTTTCTTATTTTTCGGGGTTCTTTTTGTGGGTCGGGGGGAGGGTTTTCCAACAAAAATGATGGATGAAGATGTCGATAACACGATGCTGTGCGCATAGTACAAACAAACAGGGAGAACAATGAAGAATCCGCCAAAAAACCCGATTAGTAGGTTTTGTCTTTTGTCGTTTTCCTTCGTCCTCCCTTTCAAAGTTAAATAAATATTTCTTTTTTTGGGTGTAAATCTTTCAATATGCCCACCGCTCTAAAAGTTGTACAACGTAATAAACAAGTGGATGAAATCACAATGTCGACAATTGGCACAGAGAAAATGTTTTTTTGCTTTTAAAAAAAAAATCCTTTTCTTGGTGGTGTCGGTGGTGGTGGAAGAGATGTTTTTTCTCGGGTTGACTAATAATAGCGGGATGGCATGATGAAGAGAGCAGATGATAGCACGAACGAGAGAAAAAGAGAGGATGGAATAACAAGGATGAAAGCGAACGTAAAGAAATGGGGACGGGAGGAGGGGGGAGAAGATTTTTCTTTTTTTCAACTTTATATATATATATATATATATTTCTTTTTTTTCTTCTTCTTCTTCCTTGACGCCGGATAAATAACAAGTTGTAGGTCGATAGTTTTGCCGTGTAGCGCAGTCGCTGTCGATGCTGCGGTTCTTCTTCGTCTCTTCCCTCCCTTCTGCTCTCCCTCTCGCTCTTCTGATCTGGAACATCATTTTATTTGAGCACCAATACACATACACACGTTCAAAGCGCCGCGCTACACGCACGGACGATAGGCGCCGAAGCAAAAAAAAAAAAAAAAAAGGAAAAAGAGGAGACGGGCCGCGCCGAGAGGTAAAAAGAGAGAGAAGACGGAGGTCAGCCGGAATCCGAGATAATAATCAAATAAAACGGGAGGGAAGAAGACGCGGTTATTCCCTTCTGACTGGGCTCTGGCGACGACGACGACGACGACGCCGGGACAAACAGCGAACGCCGATCGAATAGCCAATGCGCCTCCACTGCACACAACAACCGCTCGCGTCAGAGAGAGGCTTTTCGTCTTGATTGTTTGTCTGGGATAAATGAAAGAACGGAAGAAGAAGAAGAAGAAACAAATGTTGTTTTTTGTGCTGGTTATGCCCGTTTCTCTTGTTTTGTTTACATATTAGCTCTCTCCACCCCGAACCCACAAAAAAAAAAGAAAAAGAAAAATCCAACGGGCCAATCCCTCAGCGGTTGGCTAAGAGCACGGACCAGGGAAATCAAATAGTAGAAACTTGGTAACGGGGGGATAGTCCGCGCCTCGGTCTGGGTCACTAATAAGGGACGTGATTGCATTAGGGACGACTTGGCATGGAGAACGGGACGTTTGTTTGGCGGGATTGATGGGGCGACCATCTCTCCCTCTCTCGATAAAAAGCGCGACAATATTTACGAAATGAAAAACCCCTCCTTTTAACTGGAAGAAAACAGAAAGACAATAACAAAAGGATTCTGCTTCGGCCAATCAGGAAATGGAAAGAAAAGGGCCGGTCGGTTTTGGGTCGTCGCCAAAAATGCTTCGCGACATTGTCCGTGCGCTGGCCGGCTGTTGTTGTCGCTTCGAGAGCAATGCGTCGTCTTCGTCGTCTTCGTCACATATCAAAATATACATTATATTATTATCCCTGAAAGGAAGAGGAGCACCAAAGGCGACAAGAGAGAGAGAGAGGATGATTGCGGGCTCGTCTGATGATGGATGTCTGGCACTCGCATCCGCCCGGTCGGTCCTTTTTGTATTTAATCGTTGGCTTCCTCACTTAGTTGTAGACGCCGCGCTGGACGGCCGTCTTTGTGCGTGAATGCCACTTGCAGGTGAGGATGCGGACGTAGGTGCGCCGGAAAGAAGCGTTGCACAAAGCGTAGCAGACGGGATTGATGGTGCTGTTGATGTAGCAGAGGTAGTAGGAGAAGTTCCACAATTCAGACGAGAAACAGTCGTCCTTGTCGCACGGCGCTAGCGCCTTGAGCAGCGTCAGGACGTTGTACGGCGTCCACGTCAGGATGAAGGCCAATAGGATGGCCGACAGCGTCTTGGCCGCCTTCCGCTCCTGACGCTTCTCCTGGTTCTTCTTCTTCGGCTTCTTGTTGGCTTTCTTCGCCGCCGCCGCAGCCGCAGCCGCCGCCGAAGGGCTGTACGCGTTCCCGTGATTAGGCCGACGCACCGGCGGGTGGCCTATCCCGCCGCTCAGTCCCGAATTATTAGCCACTGCTCCGGAGACGGTTTGCAGCGCCGCGGCCGGACTACCTGCCGGGCTCCCAGCGACTCCGCCGACCTGGCCGGCTCGATGTTTCGGCACGATTTTTGCATCCATTGGCAGTCCGCCGGCCACTCCGGTCGGAGTGCTGGAACCGTCTCCGGCCGTCGTGGAAGATCCTCCGTTGAATCGGGTACAGCGGACGATCAACGGCGACTGGGCGACGGGCATGCAACTGCGCGGCACCCAGGGACTGGCGTGGTGGTTCTTGAGTTTGCCTTTGTGCAACGGCAGGTGATTGGGTTTGGCCAATGACGTCAACTTGCTCAGCGAAAGAGCGTTGGGCAAATGGAGATTGGTCCCGCACAGCAAACTGCTGGTCGAGTCGTTGTACTGGGCGGAGCGGCTAGCGGCCGGCCGGGCCGCCAGACTCCGATTGCTGTTGTACTGACTTGCGGCGCCGCCGCCGCGACTCCGGTTGTTGAGGCTGCCGTGCGGCTGCTCGTTACCGACAGGCACGGAACGCGATCGGACGGCCGGCGGATTGCCGCTTCCAGTCGACGAGGCGCTCGGTCTCGACCGATGCGCAGCGGCCGATGGGGGAATGTTGGCCGGAATCATGCGGATGGAGACTTTGTGCTCCGGTTTGTCGGCCGAAGAATCAGGCGGCAAGCGGATTAAGATCGTGAAGACGGAATCGGCCGAATGCGAGCGCTTGCCCGGGTCCAGGTCGCCATCGGCTCCGTCGGCCGATGGGTCCAGCAATGGCGAAGAGGACGTCGGTCCGCCTTCTTGCCTCTGGTGGTGATCGTGGGTCAGACTCTTGGACGCCACCAAAGTCCGTCGTCGGTCCATGGCCATCAAGCGCGGATCGTTGGCCGCGGCGGCTGCGGCCGCTTTGTAGCGGACGGGCGTCGAGGAATAAGGATCGCGGATGATGTTCATCGAAGTGCCCCTGGAAATGGAAGACGCTATGGGCGTCTCTGCCGATGCCGGCGTCGTCACAGCATTGGATCCGTCGCTGTACGACTCCGTGTCGCCCGTCGGTCCGCCGACGCGTCTCCGCGGCCGCTGCGGCTGGCGACGAGTCAGGTTTCTCGCCCAGTGTTGCCACGTCGACCAGCGCAGCCATCGACGCCAATACGCCCAGCTGGTCCACGTTCCCGCCTGTTCACAGAGAAAAAGACGGAAAGAAAATAATGTAGAGAGACGATGACGTCGTGATGGCCCGATCACCTTGACTGCTCCGACTACTATCGAACGCCTACCGCCTCTCAACTCCCAGCGGATTTCTCTCTCTCATTCTTTAGCTGCCATTGACGACGACGAAGACTCCTCCCTGTTTTCCCACCATCTTCCCTTTTTTTGTGTGTAGTGTCACTCTAGGAAGACGATCTACGTCGCTTCCATTTCTCGACGCGTATATATAGCGCACAGCAGTATATAATAATATTGTGCGGCTATCTATATGGGTCGAGAAGAATGATAGGACCTCGTCTATCTTTCTATCCCGCCTATATGACCCGCCGGGTTCGCTATAAACCATCTGGCGGACAAGCGCTATAATAGCGACCAAGAGATGGGCGCCGCGGACGACGCCGCATTGGCATTATAAAAAAATGGGGAAAAATAGAAGAAGCGCATAGAAAGGAAACACGAACCCCCGGGAGTGACGGGGCGTTCCCAGTACCCCCAAAAAAAGCACGGGAATTGTATCTTGAAAAAAAAATTGCCCATCAAATTGAACGATATCGCGACCGGAGGATTTGGCCGATCGATACGCCGACCGCCAATAGAAGTGATGGGGTAGGAAATGAATAAAAGGAAAAAAAAGGGTTTGGAAAAAAAAAGAGAGAGAGGGGGAATTTATGTGTGAAATATTTACATAGTGTCGGCGATGAGGTCCGGGCAAACAAGCGGCAGCTGGCACATACGAAGTTTCCATGTCGTCGACGGCACCGCTGGACTCTGAGCGCGAACGGCGCCAATCGGGCGGCGCCCCGGCCGGCCTTAGATGGTGGTCGCCTCCGTCGTTCATCAGGACGGCCTGTTCCTCGCCACTTCAGTTTACGAGAGAGAGAGAAATAGAGGGGAGAGAGAGAAAAAAAGAACATATATAACAAAAAAGGATGAAATCAAATCTGTTCTAAAGAAACAATATTAATCAATTTCCCCTTTCCCTGCACCAAAAAAAGGAATCAAAATAATAATAATAATAATAATAAAAAAGACTGATTATTTGTTGTTGGCCCGCTTCTGCGGCAGACGGGCAAATAACGTCGCACACGGGTTATTAGTTCGACGTCGCGGCTTGTGTATTTGCAAACGTCAATACGACAGAGCTTTTAACAACGGGCGGCCTTGTCGCTGATGGGCCAAAGTCAGTCGCATGACAAGCCACTAAAAAGCTTAATTCGACTATATTTGCCTTTTTCTTTCTATTTTCCTACGTTGTTGATGGGCTTCTTCCTTTTGTTTTCAACGGCGTAGTACACGTTGTAGTTAGGCTCTATTAGCTCGTCTTCTTTTCGCATCATTTCAATTCGCCGGTGGTGGCCGCAACAACTTTTGGCCAGGTTTTGTAACCAGGCCGTTTTTTCATCTTATTAGACAAAAGATGGGGGAAAAGGAAACTCGGTTGATGCAGGGCCGCGGTTTTGTCGTTCGACATTTATAGAATCGATTCGCCGAAACGGAACAATCACCCATTCACCGGAAGAACAAAGCCCGGCCCAGCCGGCCCTAAGTCTACGGACATGTAAAACGGAGAAAACAGAAAAGACGCGTTCGCCAGAGTGATATTCTATACTTTCTACAAACATACGCGCGGGACTCGTATAGCAACTATCTCACAGGAATAAAAAGAAAGAAGAAGAAGAGGAGAAAAAAATGGACGGGCACGAATGATGATGAAAGGGGAACATCATCAGATGGATCTCGGTCCATGTTATACAAGTAGACGCGCCTGAGCGAGTCATTTCCTTGATCCAACTGGACTAGGCCCGTCGACTCAGCTCCTCGTCATAAGTTTTTCTTCTTTTTTTCTTTCTCTTTTTTCTAGAAGGGAGAAGATGGGCCGCCTTTTGGAGGGAAGTTGATGACGGGCAATATATTTGACGTCATCGGGTGATGGCCAATATTGTGCACTTGTCCTCGGTGCCTTCCACCCCGGATTATTGCAAGAGATGTATACTATCTATTATATTAGTATACTGATGCGCCTCTTCTATATATCGACCGCCCGTTGTGTGTGGGCGTCGTCGTCGTCGTCGTCGAAAATCTTCTGAACGCACCGGAGATATCGCTGGCCGTTAATTCCCTTTTCTCTGGCTCCTACACTCTCTCTCTCGCAGACTCTTCCGCTGGTTCTACAAACAAGAGCAGAGGCGCCGAGCAGCAGCACACAATGAAGAGCGATGTGCATTGTGCGATGTAAATATAGTTCTTGGCTAGAGCTGGACGGGGCTAAACCGCAGCACTACTGCTCGACGCTCTTAATGCTGCGCTACACCACCGACGACGACGACGACGACGACCGTCTTTCGAGCTGGGAAAAAGGATTTGCTGCCAAGGGATTCTATTCAAACAAGCTGCTGACAGCGCATTCATCCTCCTAGCTGGCCTTCGCCGGCATTCGTCCGCTCTCTCTCGATTCCCTTTAATTCCCACCCGAGTTTTCCTTTTTCCCTTTTTCTTCCTTTTTCCCAAAGTTGATCCGTCTAACCGGCCTCGACACTGTCTCCATGTGGAGAGAGAAGTTGCTGGGCGGATTGCGCGCAACTCACGGCGCGCACAAGTTGACGCCAGACGCGCCTCATCGCCTAGTTGTAGGCACGGCCGTCATCTAATGGAGGCCCAAACTTTTGTCATCCGAGCAATAACGTCTCTCTCTCACTCTCCTCTCTTTAGATAATAGAGTGCCAAGGCCTAGTATAAGACTCTTATTGGAATATTCCTCTATTTTTTACCTTTTTTCGACGGAGATAAAAAAAAACTACGCGAGGGGGGACGTCTGCTGCGCGTTTCTACTTTGCCATTCTAGTCTATCTCGGCCCGTGTCTTTACAGAGGGCTCCGCAATTACGATACCATTTGTCCTCCTTCTACGACGAAAAGTTGGCCGTCTTCGTCTATACCCGCCTCCGGAAGGAGGAGGGACAATTTAGCACTTGCTAACTCGAGAGAGAACTCCATTCCCTCGCAGCGTCACAAGGGGACGCCGAGCCAAAATAAAAAATAAAATCAAATAGAAAAAAGAGAAGAGAAGAACCGCAATGGAAATCGGATCCTCTGGCAATGACGTCGTCACCACTCTCTTTTCGATATCTATCCCGGGAGCTTGTTAAAGAAAGTATCGAAAGACGAACGACGACAGCCGTTTAATGGGCGCCAGAGTCGCACGGTCGCTCGGACGTTGTCGTCGAATCTCTTCCATTAAGGGACAATATTTGAGACACAAGTCACTCTATTCTGTTTGAGCTAATACGGAAGCAGCCCGGCAGTTTGCTGTAACATTGTCCGGCCCAGCTGCTCGGTCTATGGTCCGTTCGCTTAGATTTCTTTCCAGTTGAATCGAAAGAAATATTAATGTAATCCTCTCTACTTTTGAAACTGAAAGCAGCCCGGTCGAGTCTGTCGGCTGCTGCTGCTGTTGTTATTTGCGTGGGTGTAGTAGCAAGGAGTTGGGCAAGCAAGGTACCTGGAATTGGATCGGTGACTGTCGTTCTTCTTGCCGGCCTGCAGATTGGACAGGTCCTTTTGGCGTTTCTCCGTTTCGCGCCAGACGCGCCAGTAGAGGACGCACATGACGGTGACGGGCGCGTAGAAAGCTGCGATAGCCGTCCCGAACGTAATGTAATTGTTGGTCTCGATAAACTGGATGAAGCACTTGTCTGTTTTTAGATCAATCAATGGGAGAACAAACAAGATCGTCGTCCATTAATGCATCGTCAATTGAATGGCAACATGTAGCCTACTACTTTACTATATACGTATATATACAACAAACAATTGTAATCATATGTGACGGGTAAATTGATCAGATGGTGGAATTATTGGAGAGGACCGGTCGCGTTTGCCCTATTATTTCTCATTGGGGTCTTTGTAACAGCATCAACTGCGGGGATCCATGATTGGTCATGCTGGGCGAGGAGAGAGAGAGAGCTAGACATGACATACAAGGGCCAGCAGAGGGAGAATAAGAGACTCCTTGTTACGAGACGATATCTGACCGCCGCTGGAGGAGCCTGCGCCCCGGTCTTTGGGGTCCCATGTTGGCGCTAGCTTTATTGACCCGTCTCTGATGAAAAGCAGAGTTGATCTTCCCTTCTTCTTCTTCTTCTTCTTCTTCTTTTTCCAAGTTAGACATCCAGAGATCGTCTACAGACGCATTTCCTCTCCGTCGATGGATACCGAAACGGCCGATTCAATTATTTCTGGTTTCTGCGGCTCATGACGATTATTAGAGACGGGGCCGAACCGGCGTCATGTCAACTTGTGTCTTCTTCTAGGCTCTTTCGGCCTTGAAAATAGCTCCTACATTTTTTTTGATTTTCTTTCGTCTCTCTCTCGCTTTTTCATTACACTAAAAATAGGAGGAATAAATCCCGAGTTCTTTTTTTCCTCCTTCCCCCTCGGAGGCTCCTTCCATTGGTTGCCGCCACCCATTTCATCTTCTCCTTTTTGCCTCCGCCCACCTCCTCCTCCTCCATGAGAGAAGAGTTTTTGAAGTGTGGAAACTTTTTCGCCATTATACAAGTTTGGAGAGAGGAGAGAGACTCCTCGTCTGAGAGAGCTCTAGCTATATACATTGCTCCTCGGGCCTTCTCTTTTCCACCTACTCCTTCCCACGTACTACTACTACATTTTCCCCTTCTTTCTTCTTCCTTCTTTCTTCCTTCTCCCACTCCTACACCATATCGCCTCTTTACACATATATATGTATATACACTTCTTTTTTGTCGCTCCTGTAACCAGGCGCCGCCGTTGTCGAGGCAAAAAAAGAGAAAAAGTTTTTGACGCTTCAACGAGAAAACGCGCCGTCGACGTCGAGTTAAGGAGCAAAACTCCTTTATGCTTCTTTCACAATTGCTTTAACGTCCTGTATATACAAGCACATACGGCGCCAAGGCAAACAGAGAGGAAATCGAAGGAAAAATATATAGACCTGCTGAATGAAGGCAAGAACCGCCCATTCACAGCTTCTTTTTCGTATTTATTCGCATTTTGCTATCAATAGATTCTTTTTAGCCTGGCTGCAATCGTCGTCTGCCTACAGAGCCCACCAGCAGCTTCACCATGGCAATCCTCTACTTTCCACAACCAAAATCGTTTACTATATCGTCGTCGATTTTCCTCAGTATTCCCGTTTTCTATGCTGATGAGATTTTCTCGGGAAATGTATAACTAACGCCCGGAAAAAAGGAAACTAGCGAGGTAAAAACAAAAGGGCCTCATTTTCAATGAGCAAAAAAATGAAACCTAATCACCATCTTTCTCCTTCTTTTCCTCTTTTTTCTCCCCGTTTAATATCGTCGGTATAAAGGTAACCGTAGAAAATGAAAGCCGGACTGTTGTAAACATATAGTATCAATTATTTTGTTTCCCCTTTTTCCACGTGAGCGCGAGAGGCAAGCAGTGTTATCGATTTTCCGTGTCCCCACAGGAAGGAAGGAAGAGCAGCTCAGAAGGCTTTCACGAGTCAAGACAGAAAACGCGCCCCCCAGTCTCTAGGAGAAGACGAGACGAGACGCCTCCTCCTGGCCGATCGAAATTCCCAAATAACCGATGGCGATGCGAGCAAATGTTTTTCTGCCTACTCCAATTTCAATCGAGTAGGCCTTGCACATACTCTTGAATTAAGGGGCGCCTCCACTACAAGCAACTAAGGCACATAGCTATAAAGTTGCGCGTTCTATAGCAATGTCGTCGATCGGATCAACAACTGGAGCGCCGCCAGCAAAAATCGAAGAAACATCCAACTGAAAAAGCGGCAGATAGACAAGACAACTGTAACTCGACTTTCATTCCCTCTCAACTACATCAATCGAATGGCCATCGTCTCTGTGCCCCATTAGCCGCTTCATCTCCTTCCGGTTTCAATGGCGACCAACGTCCATCTCGAGATGATCCGCTTTTTCTCCATTCCCTTCACGTCGTCCTTTTTTCTGTTTTTCAGTTCCTTAATTCCCTTCTTTTTTCTTCTAGTTTCTAACCGGTGATTAACTCGTCCTACCGACCCAAAGACTCGGAGGCTCGTGCAGTCGCCCACACAGAACACACACTTGCGGTATTGATCTGTATGCTGCCGCTCCCCAATCAAATGCTCCACCCTTGCGCTCCTTATCTCCAGCCGAGCTCCTGTCTCTCTAACGCGCGACGGAGATCCTCTTCTTTTTCCCTTTTTTCATGTTCTTCTTCTTCTTCTTCTTCCAACATGCATTATATATATATATATATATATATATTTATACATGTGTGCAAGCCGCGGCCGTGATGCTGGCTCTCTCTCTCTCTCTCTTTTTTTTCTCGCCGCGTGCGCTCTTCTCGTTTGCGGGCGCCCGACATTCGATTAACGCCGCCGCTGCGGTGATGCACAAAAGCCTTGCCTCCTTCATATATATATAAGAAGAACAGAGAGGGAGAGAGAGTCTAGACGTTGTTGCGTGCAATGTCGGTGAGCTCAACTCGGCGGAAAAAGGAGTCGGAGAGGAGCCGGCGGCCCCCCCGAAACCAGACGGTGTACGGGTGTAGTAGTACACAATAATAAATCAAATCAGGAAGGAAGGAACGAAAGGAAAAGGGAGAGCGCTTACCCTCTGGAACTTTGCGGTCGCCTTCGATGTAGGGCCAGGCGTAAATCCACGGCGGCCAGAGAACCAGGGAAATGACCCAAGCGGCTGCTATCATGATGCCGGCTCGACGAGGCGTTCGCCGGGCTCGGTACGTCAGCGGCCGCGTTACGGAGAAATATCTAAAATTTAAAATAAAAATAAAAAAAAAGAGGGAGAAAGAAGAAGAAAAGAATCGAGTTAGGTAAAACGGCCCATTATGCCAATGTTTGCCCTTAAGGGGGTCGAAACTCCTTCCTCCCCGTCGACCCAAGTCAATTCGATTGGCTTTTGCGCACCGCTCTAAGCGCCGCCGCCGTCGTCGTCGTCGTCGTCGTTCTTTTTTACGATCCGTCGCTATGCGGGGAGGGTTTGCGGGTCTGAGAGAAGAAGAAAAGGTTTTTGGAGAAACGAACTGAGAACCCGACGGATCTTCAAACAAAAAGAGCCAAAAGGAAATTGACGATGTGATTGTAACTCGCAGTGGAGGGGGGAAACAAGCAAACGAGATCCCAGGACGACGTCGTCTTTCGTCGTCTTTCGTCGTCTTCTCTATAGTTCTACAAGAAGAAGAAGAAGAAGAAGAAAATGGCGAGAAGAAGACGACAGAGAAGAAAAGAGAAATGATTCTTTCATGTTTAATGCCGCATTTTCTTCTTTGGCTCTTCTCTTCCGAGCCAAGGCGCATCACAGAGACGGAGGGAAAAAGTTTCCAAATAAAAAAGAAAAGAAAAAAGAGAAGGAAATTTTGTTTTCTTCCTCTACCGCGTAGCAGCATTGCTAAAAGAGATTGCAAATCATCTTATACACTCTTTCTCGGAGCAGCAGCTTCGCTCTCTTCTTCTTCTTCTTCTTCTTCTTCTTCCATCTTTGCTCCGATGCGCACACGCACGGCTATCTGGCACGGCGCCATCAACCGACACACAACACTCTTTGGGTTGGCTCTATCTTATACTACAGCTTTTAGTCTCTTCTCTCTCCATCTAGTCCTCTTTCTTTCTTTTTCCTTTTTCTTTTGGGGGGTTGAAAAATATTAAACTCGCGGATGGAGAAAAAATCTATAAACCGCGGAATGATTGCAGAGACAAAGTCCAACTGGGGCGAAGCGAAGAAATAAAAGCTATTAGCGATTATATGGGATCAAATGAGAGGCCGTAGAGAATAAAAAGAGAGTGAGGTTATAATCATCGAATTGACTGTCTCCACGACGGCTATCGTCACGCCCTGCTGATGTTTCATTTGCCGTCGTTTTCTGCGTTATACTCGACGACGACTACTACTATGGGATATAGAGAAAGAGAAAGATAGAGGGAGGAAATAAGATCCGGAACAGAACAGACAGGGATGGCCGGCCGGTCGAGGCGGATCTGGTGGTTGAGAGAAGAAGAAGAAGAAGAAGAGAATGATGGAGAGAAAGGGATATCGTTTGTTGGCAGAGGGGCTTCTAGCGTTTGCCGAGGATGAAAGGGCAATCCGATTTGTAAACCGAGAGAGAGAGAGAGAGAGAGACGGGCTGGCTGGCGCTCCACCACTAGGAGCAGCCCCAGCAGTTCCTTCAGATCAATGAAGAAAATGAGAGAGAGACAGAGACGTAGTATAGAAAGAAGGAGCCAAAGAAGAAGAAAAAATAAGCTTTTTCTCTCTCTCTCCTCAAAAAGCAAACCGAAACGGTCACTGCCCCTCTCCGCCAAAAGCCAAAAAACAATAAATGAACCGAACGAAGTTGAATGGTACAAGAGCTCGGCATACATGATGAACCATTGCATTGTTCCTTCTGTATTCTTCTGTCTTTTAATGTATCGCCCATCTGATGGCCTCGGCTAGTCCGATAGAGCGGAGCAGGTTGGCCGAAAAAATTGGATGGGACTTTCTAATAATAAATAAAAACAAAACAACGTTTTCGGCGCATTCGGGGGCGATATGTACAGAGTTCCTCTGGTTCACGCATCTTTTGACGCTACGCTCTATCACTCACCCTCCTCCACTCGATCCATCTCTTCTTCTTCCGTCGTCCGCTAAAATAAAGGGAAGGGCGAGCTATAGGAAGCAAATGAGATTAGCCTACATTTTGCCCGGCCTCGAAAAAAAAGAGAGATGGGGAGAGCCAAGGCCATAACTTCGCCGCCGCCGCTGCTGCGCGTTCGATCCGTGGTGGCGGTTGACAAATCAAAGAGTGCGCGCAGCCGTGTATGTAAGAGGCAGTACCAGCCGCCCGGGCTCTAATTGAATGAGCCGGGCGAATCTCTTTGAAAGATGGAGAGCTGTAGAGAGAAAGAGAGAATTTCTTTGCCTTCTACGCCGTCGCCGCTCCGGCTGGAAAATTGTCGAAAACCCAGAAAAGTAAGACTGGCCGCAGGAGCAGGAGCAGCAGCACTCTTTCTGGCTCCTTTCATCTTGTCTCTTCGTTTACCTCACTAGACTGTCGCTTCGTCCCTTTGATGATGAGGTGCTGCTCCTGCTGAGTCCATACAGTTATGCTGCGCTCACAACTCTTTGCGTCCCACAGCCCTAGGAGCTATCGCCGACCAGCTGCAATGAACTTGGCTAGCAGCAGCAGCAGCAGCAGCTTCGTTTCTAATTAACGGTGTCAACTTTATCCCCTCGGAAAAACCCTTCTACTCGCCAGAGGACATCCCCACTATTGTGTGCGCATTTGCTCGGGCTCTATACAACAAAGTTGTGTCGACAGCTAACGAACAGGACAAGCAGTTCTTGATTGAAATGTTTTTGTTTTCCTGTCATCATCAAACAAAAACGCTGGATGGAGGGAGGGGGACCAAACCAAACAAACCGTCAAACCAACAACAAACAACAACCAAGGCTCCGGCTCCGCTTTTCTTCGTTTCGTAATAGGTCTTCGCCCGTCGGCAGGGGCGCAATCTGATTAGTTACACAACACGCACAGCACAGAAGCTAATGCTGGCCAAGGACTAAAAGTCTCGTCGACGGACGACGGCCGTAAATCGCGTCGCTGCCGGCCGGGGGAGAGAAAGATCGCGCGCTGGGACAACAGAAAAGAGAAGACTCTTTTCTTCCGATATTTATATATCTATGTATCAGAAGGCCCCATACATCACCAGACGGTGTCATGGTCAATTAGAGCCACATTTCCTGAGGTCGTCTCTCTACGGCCGGCATCTTCTTATCTTTGATGCGACCCGAAAAAGAGTTTTGCTCCGACCGATATCGGGACTGTCGAGGAGTCTAGATACACTTTGTCAATGATCAATTATGCACCGGGACGGTCACTCGGTGCGCGACTCGGTCCACGAATGCACAAACACAGACGCTAGCTAGCCGGGCAGAGATCTATAGAGATGAGACTGTGGCGCCGGGGATCTGCTCAATGCGTCCGTCCCTCAACATACATACAATCTTGTAAATGGCAAGAAGAGACGCGACGCAAAAGCAACGGCGCCCAGCGCAGAGAGAGAGAGGATGAGCTGCTTCCCAGTAACAGTTCCAGGGGAAGGAGAGAGAGACATGTTTGCTCCGAGCTTGTTCATCAATCTCCCGCTACTTCAATCCATTCCCAACGTGCTCCTAGAGAGAGAGACCTGGTAGGGAGGGGAGGCTTTTAAAAATTGTGCAGCTGAAAGGAATAGAGGCGGAGGAGAGAGAGAGAGATTCCTCTTTGTCCGTTGAATAAAACATTGTGTATTTACGACGTCAACTTTGATGCTTTGCTTCCTCTGCTATACCTTCTGGTACCGTAGTACTCTTATTATTAATATATCTAGAGAGATGTGATGGCTCCTAGTATAGTAAATCTATCTATACGAGATGAGCTTAGATCTCCTCCTCCGTAGCTCCTCCATCTGCCCTGACTAAAGCTTCGACGAAATAATACAGTTGACGAGAAACTTATTTAGCCTCCTCCCCGCGCCGAGAGAGTCTGGGGCGCCCTGGAAGTTCACAGACGACGACGGTTCTCTCCGGAGAAAGTTAGAGATTGAGAGAGCTGGGCGCCAGCGACGTTAAGGAAAAGTTTAGACGCGTAAAGCCAACTGGAATAATCGGATGCTGCTCTCCCTGTCTTTCTATACCGCACGAGAAGGTTGGTCGTGTTGTTGTTGTTGAGCGAGTAAATGTTTGGGCCCAGGCGTCGACGTATTTTTGACTTGCCAATCTCACCTTTTGTTGGCGCTAGGAGAGTCGGAGCGCTCGGCTCTAACGAGGTGTCGAGGAGAGGAAAGGACAGTACAGATTTGTTGTTTACCTGTCGAAGCTGATGATGAGTAGATTGAGGACCGAGGCGTTGGAAGCGAGGTAATCCAAGGAGAGCCAAGTGTCGCAGACATAGGGTCCCAGCTGCCATCGGCCGGCCAATATGTAGACGGTGAACAAAGGCATAGAGATGAGCCCGATGGCAAAGTCGGCGACTGCCAGACTGAAGAGAAAGTAATTGGAGATGGTCTGCAGCTGTTTGTCGATCTTGAAGGAGATCATGACCATGCAGTTGCCGGCCACGGTGAGCAAGCTGAGGAACCCAGCCACGATGGCGATCAGGACCATCTCCGGGTAGGAGTAAGGCAGGACAAAGTCGTCTTCCGCCCCCGTCAGTCCCGTTGTGTTGTTCCCAGCAGACGACCATTGCTGCTGGCTGAACACGACCGACCCTTCGTCCGTGAAATCATCGTAGCCCGTTGTGCTGCTGCTGATGCCACTGATGCCGCCACCGCTCCGTTGGGAACCCATGGCCAGCGAGCCGCTTATATTGGCCGTCACGTACTGGAGGCCAGCAGCAGCGGCCGTGGCGGCCGCTCGGACCATCGACGAGCCCGTTCGGCTACCGCCACCGCCTGATGGCGAGGCCAACGAGCCCCACATGGATCCCGTTTGATTGAGTGCCGACAGGCTCATTCCCGTCTCTCTTCTTCTTCCTTCTCTTTCTCTTTTTCAACCCAGGCTACTAGTAGTTGCCCAACTCTCGATCCTGTTTGTGTCTCTCGGTCGGCGGAGCTACTAATGAAACGGCGCAATCTCTAACGCCGCGCCCGAGCATAACCCAACACCACCGCCCCGGTTTTTCTAACGCAAGAGAAAACAAACAATTCCTTTCCTTTTTTCTTAAAAAAAAAAAAATTAAGGGGGGCGAAGGAAACGGAAGAAATCACGGAGAAGATGGAAATTCCGGTGCACCAGCCATATCAGCTCGGATGTAGACGCTTTGCTGACTCTTTTAGCCGGACGACGCACTCATCCTTGGCTTCTGGCACTTTTTTTTCTTCTGACGCGCGGGCACACACGGCGGAGGTGAGAAGACACGTAGACAACGTCACGATTAGGCCTCCATCACAGACAAAACTTTGATCGTTTCTTCGGATCTAGCACGAAATCGATTGGGAAGAAACTGACGGAAAAAGGAGGACAAGATTTTCGTGTCTCTTTAGACGAGGGAGGAAAGAAACTACTACGAGACGTCGTCGTCGGGAGAAATAACAAATACAAAAGAGAGAGAGAGATAGAGGGGGAGATGATGCTGAGCTAGGGGAGTCTGCTGCTACTCCAGACCAGCGTCGCGGGCGTACTGAATCCGCGGATCTCCGGCGGCGCGCAGATGACGGAGGAAAAAAGAAAACGAACGACCAAGGGCGGGAGGGAGAGAGATGAGAGAACTTAGGCAACACAGCGCGCACGCCTCGTTGCCGC
Organism: Ceriodaphnia dubia; assembly: GCA_022539655.2. Taxonomy (NCBI): domain Eukaryota; kingdom Metazoa; phylum Arthropoda; class Branchiopoda; order Diplostraca; family Daphniidae; genus Ceriodaphnia; species Ceriodaphnia dubia. The sequence continues at coordinate 151,783 of JAKUCG020000076.1, forward strand.
TGACGACTTGTCCCGCCACCATTTAGAACGAAATGTATATCTTGCATATCTATTAAAAAACTGGCTGATATATCTATTTTATAGACTATAATAATGCTGGAAATAAAACGGAAGCGCTAAATCAATAAGAAATAAATCAAAATGGAGAGACGGGCAGGATTATCCGTCTCCTTTTATTCCAATCTAAATGCCCCTGTCCCTAGATCTTGCCGTGATTGGTCCGGTGCGGCTGCGGCGTATTATGCAAATGCCAAGCGGAGCATAACGCCGGATGGAAACGGAGCTGCTGGGCTCCTCTAGTCTTCGGTATGCGTTATATTAGAGCGCATTCATTAGAGATGCCTCAATCCGTGGCGAGCATTGTCATGGATGGGCCGATAAGGACCCGAGTTTACATGACGCATAACAGACAATCCGCTCGCTCTCTCCTATTCTCTCTGTAGCTATGTGCACATGGCCGACGCACCTGTGCGACTGACTCTGTCCCTTTCCATTCTCTTAGTATTTTTCCGAGGGTTCGTTTTTTTCGCTCGGTCGGAGCGGCAGCCGGGCGGACACGTCACAATGGGCAACACTTTTCAGGAAAAAGACGATAAACAAAAGAGACAGATGCCGGTGAGATGTGAATTTTATTCAGTTGGAATTGAAGATGAATATCATCGCACTAAAATGCGGAAGAAATGAGCCGCTGGATAGAAAAAAAAAATAACCAGGAAAATTAGAACTACAAGCGATAAGCCCGTGAAATCATCGGCGTGGCACTCTCTGTTGGCATTTTTTATATTTTGAATAGAACGAGGAAGAATATGAAACACGCGCCTTGTACGGTCTCTACAGGCCAGTCCGCCGGTTGTTGTTATGACGTCGGATTTTTTTGTTAAAAAATACGATCCAGGTGCCACACTTCCGCTCTTTCTCTTTGCGTCACGAAGCCCGTGCGCGAGCGAGCGAGCGCTCCGTTTATTTATTTTCTTCTTCTCTATTCCCAATCAAACAATAGATCTATGTAGACGGAGAACACAGTCGTTTTGAAAACCCCTGCAGAGGGAGAATGGAGCGACCCCAATTCTTTTTTCTCCCAATGTTATTTTGACCTTGTTCTTTTCTTCTTTAGAAATAACAAAAAATGTTGTACAAATAGAGACAGGGAGGGAGATAGGGATGTAGCGGGCGGCGGCCGAGTGTATATACATACACCTGATGACAAGTTTCCACGCACACAACAGACGCGCATCCGTTATCGACGAACGCTTACCGGGTTGAAACTGCGCGGCGGCGGCGGCGGGGAATATTTATAATTCTGACAGTTCTAGCGCACCTTTTCAATTTAATTCCACTGACTCATCTAGTCGCGTTAAAATATGGCGGCAGCAGACGTAAAATGTTCCTAGTTTAGTGTGGAACCTTCTGTTTGGGTTATGGTAAAATGGCCGGGACGCCCTGTGCAATAATCCGGCGCCGAGGTGGAGATAGAAAGATATCGCAAAAGGCAGAGACAGAAAAGAAAAGATGCTGGAACAATATTGGCCAGCGTCTATATTTTCCCCTTTGTCTCATTGGCAAGGCTTCCGTTTACGAGTCCCCGGCTGCCGTGTCTCGTGAATACTCATCAAGAAAGGGAGAAACGAGCGACGGATGCGCCCGCGCAGATGTTCCGCAATGGCTAATCAGCGCCTTTTCGGCCATTTCTCTTTCTATATATATAAATACAGAGACGACTGTGTATATAGAAGAAGCAGAGAGAGAGAGACGGACAGGCGTGACGGACGTGAATAGACGACTGAATTTTCTCTCTTCTTTCCATTTTTTTTTTCTTCCTTTCTTTCTGGAACGCGCAGAGAAATGGCGACAACTCGGCCGCTTTCGTCTTGTCCGGTGTCCAAATAGCCGGCCTATAACGGTGTTGGCCAGAAATGTTGGCAGAAGAAGCGGAAATAAAATGAAATCAACAGCAGCAGCAGCAGCAGCCGTCGGTGAACTCGACGGAAAAGCGTGAACGACAGGGCCAGGCGTTTGGCGAAACGAGTCTCCGCATTTGCATCGGCAACGGCTTCCTTTCAGGAGAGCCGGGCGCGACCCACAGCGGGAAGCTTTTGAATTTCCCGCTGTCAGACTATAGGACAAGGCCCGTCCATATTCGCTCCCCATTTTCGCCATTCTATTCCAACAAGATTGTGACAGTCGGTCCGAGATTCGATCAAGTACTTGTTTCCCCCTTTTTTTCCCTTTTCAGCTTCCATCTTAACTCTTTCTTTCTATACAGCGGCATATTTCCATATGGTAGGCCTCCCGACCGACGTGGTGATGGAAGCTGCGACGCTGCCGAGCAAGGCGGCCGTATATAGAAAGCATATAATGTAAAGCCGCACGTCGAGCAGAAAAAAGAAGAAAAGAGAAAGAGGAAAAGAAATGGAGAAGCTCCGCAAATAAAAGACGACGACGACCAAGAGCGAAAGAGGACGAATACAAAATCGATATCGGACCGTACGTGAAAACCATATAGCCGAGAGCTTGGTCGGTCCCCTTGGTTGCTGCCGTCGCTTCTTCCATCGGACTCGCGCGATAGCAACAATGGGCATCAGCAGCGGCACCAGCTATGACGAATACCAAAGCCATAGCGTGAAAAAGAAGAATAACAACAACAACAACAACAGCAAAAGAGGAAAAAAAATACTCGATGTATTTATTTTTCTTCTTTGCGGAGCAGCAGCAGCGGAACAGAGAAAGAGAAATAACACAGTCGCTTCTCCTCAGAGAAACATAAGAAGGAAAGAGCCGGGCCAAGGAGAAAAAAAAAATAACACAAAAAGTAGTTGTAGAGAGAGACAGAATTTCGCTGTCATTCCGTTTTTGGATGGGAGCCGCTCCCTCGTTTCCAACATGCGGCGGCAAGTCGTTGGAAATGCATTGCGGCCACGGGGTCGTGACAACTTTGCGGCGCATCTTCCAAAAAAAAAAACAGCTGTTCCAGCCAGACAGTATCGCGACGCATGACAAATATTAAACCGGCAAGTCTCAAATTTCATACGTGATTGTACAAACAAAACCTCCAAATTTTTCAATCATTTCGTGTTGAGTAAAAAAGGAAAAAAAAAGAGAATTTGAATTTTTTTCATCTCGCGGCGCCGCTTTCATTTCGACGCGGAGCCGCTTCCGGCGCCCGATAAATAAATGTCCGGCCAATCTTCCTTCTTTTTTTTTGTCACTGTGACCATTTTCGTTTCGTCGTCGTGTTTTTAAGAGTCGTGACTGAGAAGTTCTAAACCGAAAGTCTATGTGGTGAACAGAAAATGACAACCTATATCCCTGTATTCATTAATCTTAACATCTGCACTTAAGATTTGAAACTTACAGTGCCTCATACCATTAATAAAGTGTGCAGTCAACGGATAATCTCACTTTCTACTGTGAGATTATCTAGTTTCTAGATCACGCGTAATAACAACATGGCTTCAGTTCATTGACTGCTCGTGACGATGATTGGAAAAGAGATACCAGATTCACGTGAATCCGTGATACGGAAAGCACTCGGTATAAACAATGATATTTTATGCGACATTGAATTCCCACAGTTTTGATGTAATGAAAATAAATAGGTGAAAGTCACTTACTACTTGTTGAGTAGAAATTTGCCATGGTGGTGCTCGATGAAGCCTGTCAAACCAGGTGAGGTAAGTGACTCCAGGTAAACGACGGCAGCTGACGGTAGAAGACTAGAAGCCCAACCACGATATAGGATTGGGCCCAATCCTATATCGTGGCCCAACAATGAAACACATGTGGGCACACAACAACACGTGGCTGAGTCACATCCTTAAGGGGTATCACACATGTAAACTATGTTACCGGTCGTATATTCGTTAATTAGTTCACACACATTAATCAAGTTTGCTAAAAGCATCATGGTAAGCACCAAGTAACTGCAGTAACTTAAAATCTTGTGGTTTTTAAAGAGAACTAAACCGTGACAACCGTCCAAGGAAGAGGACAATAGATGGGCAAATTCAAGCGCCATCGAGCCGAGTTCTGAGACAATGACACAACGTTGCATTATTTACCATAATTGACCATTTAGGCATTTATCTTTTTAAAAAATTTCAATTTTTGACATTTTCAAAACAAATTTATTTTATTTCAATACAAATTTTTCACTCACTGTGTTATTTATACAGATTAATATGTAAATATTTAAAAAGTGTTAATTTGGCAAAAATTGACAGCACAATTTTTACGAACTAAATCGACGCACTAATACGGAGACTGACCTGTAGGCGATATGCTAAAAATTTCAGTAAATTTTCTATTGATTTTCACGTTTAGACATGTTATGCAGACCAAAAGCTTCAAACATATCTTCAGTTTAGCTAAAAGGAAAAAAGAAAATTTGAAATTTTGTCATCTCGCGGCGCCGCTTTCATCTCGACGCGGAGCCGCTTCCGGCGAACGATAAATAAATGTCCGGCCAATCTTCTTTTTTTCGTGTCTGAATGGCGTCCTATTTCATTTGGGTTTTCCCCTTTTTTTCTGTGGTGGTCCGAGAAAATGTAATCACGGACGTTTACGGCTAACGTGCCGTGTACATATATGGGGGCGTCGCTCGTTCCCATGATTTGTCCTCTTTTCTCTCTAGTCCACTCATCATACTGTTGCTTGTCCTCTGGATATATATTGTTTGCGTGAATCCCATTTATCACGACCCGGAGGAGTGAGAGCCAACGTCTTTGTCCTGGCTGCCCACGTCTGGCGCCATTCCGGCCGGCGAGCTACAACACAAGTTCTCCGTCCAATAATATATCTCTTTATTTTTTTCTGGACTACCGGATCGAAACGACCTCAATTAAACGCCCGTCCCAGAAAATTGGGTATTATAAGCACAGTAAGAGTGACAGAGAGATACATTAACCGTCTTGAATTATGCACGGCTTTACTAATTAGATTTGGAAGTCACTTGGGCCCTGGATGTGACGTCTGTTTAGGCCTAAGAGAGCTCTTTCTCTCTCTTCTTTCCTGCCATTTCCCCTGTGATCACTGGCGGTGCTTTCAAATGTCAAGGAGTAGAAACGCACATCCAAAAGAATAGTCTAAGAATCAAAGAGGCCAAAAAGGTTCCGACGAGTGTTTGTCACCTCTATATTCGCTTGTTCCCGGAGCCTTGATCAGTGCGCATTCACTCCGCAGGAGAACTTGTTCCCCCCATCTCGGTGGTTGCTGCAGTTCCCATCATCAGACAGCAGTTGGCTCATTGTCGCCTCCAGATGAAGGCGGCACCGATGGATCGATCCGCCCTAAAAGGTGTCGGCGCCAAACGATCGAGGCCTACATAAATATACACGGAGAAAGAACGGCCTAATAAAAAAAAAAGATGATTGGATACGCGCTCGCGCCAGAGAAAAGCGCATCACTCTGTCCCTTTTTCTTATTTCCTCTTCCTGGGCGTCCGGCTCTGACCTTTCCCTTTCTTTTCGCAGCACAATGTGTTGGACACACAAAAAAACAGACGGGCAGAGTGCTACTGCTGCTAGACTGGGTCTCGGCGTAAATGTGGCGAGAGAGAGCCCTGGGCTTCACAGCCCGAGGGGAGGCTTTAATACCCCATTCAAAAGTGCGCTGTGCTCCGGTACGAGGCAAAGCTCCTTTTTGGCTCCTCTCTGCTCAGCAGCCTCTGGGCAAAAAGAGAGAGGGAAAACCAACGGGGCCACCACCTCGACGGCCAAATCTTGAATAATCCCATCTGTTCTTTGGACGGACCGCGCTAGCCTCTTTTCTTCCGCCCACTTCAACTCGATCGATGACACAACAGCTGTTATTTCCACGTGATATCGAGGCTCTTTTTTTCAAATAAAAATATAAAAAAACCCATACAATTCAATTAGGAAGAGGAACGGACTGTGCGGCCTTCTTATCCGCGTGTGCTTTGATTGCTAATTTACTCCCGCGGTGTCGGAGTAAAGTTTCTTCCGCCGCAGCAGATGCTACAAGTTGCATGTACAATCATGGCTGCTACCCAATTGTCGGCGATGATGACGTCGACGCACCTTTGGCCTTATGAAACTTTTGTTTCTCCTTTTAGACAACGGGGTTATCCGTTGTCGGCCGTTATATAGGTAAATTTATATAAGCGTCGAGTATGCGTGTTTCCTCTTACCCGCCGCGCTTTGATGGGAGATTATGATGGAGCCGGCTGCCGGCTGTAGAGTGAATATTCATCAAGGCGGAAATGAGTCGGCTTGCGGAATATGCGGATCCCTGCGCTCACCTCCGGTTCTGTCGGCCTCCGTCCTTTTGCGTCGGGCTCACCTTATACGTATGTACGCGATGCCTATAGGTTAATAACCTAATATTATCAAGGAGGGAAATGGCAAGTGGGCATAGACGCGCCATTTTCTCGACGAAAATCGTTCGCCGATTGGATTAAGCGCCGAGAGACGGACGGATCATCAACACGCCGTCTGTTTCAGTTAACCTTACAAACTTATAGGTACTTTACCTTGCCGAACTTGTGGGCGAGTGGGTGCTGTCGGCCCGACCTTTAGGGCGTCCGCCAACGCGGCCAGAGTTGTTTTGTTTCTTGGCGATATGTTTTCTTATATAATTCAACTCAATTAAAAGTGATATTTACAGAGGAACTTGTGGACAAATAATTGTTTGTACCTGACGCCCACGATAGAGACAACTCGTCTGCTATCTACTGCCGGCGTAGAGTAGAAAGTTTTTTGGTTTTGTTTTTTGATTTGTCTTGCCCCATTTGCAGTCGAAAAGTTTTGCCGAGTCGCTTGACTCGCTCCTGTGCGGAGATTGATAGCTATTGGTTGTTGCGCGCGCGCGCCGCAGAGCGGAAAAGAGCTGCGGCGCGTCCACCGGGGCAAATGTAACGAAAAGAATGGGGAAAAAGATGCTATCGGGCTATCAGGGTCGTACAGGGACTGGCCAACTGTGTCGTCCTAAAAGAGGTCGTCGTTGGCTAAAGTTTTTTTCTAGACAATAATAAGAGTTGAGTGATAAAAGAAAAAAAAACCGGGCGGAATGAAAGAAGCGCGAAACGCTGTTGAACACGGATTGTATATACATGAGGAGCCGATCGACACGCGGAGTAAAAGGGTATAGAGTGAAGAAGAAGAAGAAAACGTGAGAGAAACTGCTGCTCCGGGGAGGGCAACAGCACAGTGAACAGGACACGGCGCTCTGTCGACCGACCGGCCGACGAAAGCGCGCGCGTGAGAAATTTGACTTTTTTAGAAGGCAGCTAGAAGCATGAATAATTCAAGAGGAAGCCAACTAGCTTCCAATGGGGTCCAACCAAAGGTCTCTCTTTCAGCTCTATCCCTTCGTGACTTTACTCTCGCTGCTCCCTGACGGTGTAAATAATAAGTCGACAAGACAAAGAGACGGGCGACGCAATGAGAGCCGAGTGCAGCTAAACTCGACGAAACAATTGTCTCTCTCTCTCTCTACTCTCCGTCCAGAAACTTTCCTCGCACAGTACTATTAGGACTACGTTTCTTTTTTGGGGTAGTCAAGGCGCTTTCGATAGTAGTATTAAGACCACCACTATACCAAAGGCGCATGAATTCTTGATCGACCCGAGAGTCGATGCTTTCGATTCTTGACATAAAAGGCATTCTGCTTCCCTGAATGTTCTAATAGCTGACGACGTTTCTCTGCTGCTCCTGCTGCTCTTCTACCATCATATTCTCTTTGTTGGGGCTTCTTTACGACTGTTTTACCCTCGGGCTCGTAAAGATTCTTCCGTCATCAACATCGTCGTCGTCGTTGCGAAACTGATCAAGTCACAACGAACGTCTCGGCCAGCAGACGGAACATTTGGGAAGAATGTTAACGAATAAAAAAGAGCAATACGGTCGTAGGGACGGTATCATTTTGCCAAGTGTCTCGGATGTATCGGAATCGAGAACAGCCGTCGTCGAACAGAGCCCAGCATCAGGACTGGCAGAAAAGAAAAGAAAAGAAAAGGATTGGCTTCGTTCCGAGCAGCTTCGCCCCTAAGGCCTACACAAGAGAAACAACAAGATTTACTGATAAGTTATTCGATATTCTCCTTGTTATTTTAACGAGCAACACGACACGCCGGGCGAATACTTTTTTTTTTGTTGTTGTCTCGGTTGGGGGGAATGCACCGAGTTTTGTGAGTTTTCCCAGAGTCAAGTTGTGTCTATATAGCGACGATGATGAGAGCTATATGGTAAGATGGGTCTGCTGCATCGCGATGGCCACCACCACCATCAATTTGTGTTCCGGAGGAGAGAAAAAGAGGAGCTGGAGCGGCGCGGGATCGAGACGACGTCGAACCGAGGGGCGGATCAAGTCTGAATATCATTAGTCTAAGCTCTCTCTCTCTCTCTCTCTCAATAGGTCATCCTTCCCTTCCGACGTCCCTTTCATACATTTCGCCCGGCGATATACCGCCACCGCCGCGTATATGATAGATATAGAGGGTACTATACTATCAAAACTCGTCTCTCTCTATACCATATCTATCGCAGGACTGTAGATGCTTGTTGTATAAGCGATCAATTCAAATCTCCCCGACGTCGCCACTGGGCTGGCCGTCTTTTTGGTTGAAATATCGATCAGCAGTGAAACTACCACATAGGGGACGAAGAGGACCGAAAAGGAGAAGAAAAAATGGATAAAAATTCTTCGCCAACCGAGAAAAGGGATCATTTATATTGCCAACGATATATCCCGAGCGTCTTCCGACAGGGTGAACCCTCTTATTCTCTCACGCTGGGCTCTTCTTCTCCGCTCTTATATAGCTGGGGAATCTCTTTTCTTTTTTCGCCCAGCAGCAGACTCTCGCAGAGAGAGAGAGAGACGCCGTCAACAACCAATCTCGAAGATGAGGTAGTAGTATCGATCGATTAGTTTTCCGTCTATATACATGTATATATATTGATGCTAGAAAACGTCCCATTGCTAACTAAAAAAGAAAAAGAGGGAAGCAAATAGATTGGAATGGGCCAGAAAGAGAAAAGAAAAGATATATATATATACAAGTTTTCCGTCTTTAGCGAGCCATTTGTTGTCGTCGTCGTCGTGTCCTAATCAGTCACCGGGGAAAAGCTCCTCCTTGCCGACTATTGACGCGATCCGACCTTTTTAAGCAACACAGAGGTCTTCATTAGATAAGCAAAAGGCGGATTGATTATTCGGAGCCCATATTTTGAGAGATAAATATATAGGACTAGGATATAGATATCTGCCTTTGATGAGGAGACGTACGTCTGCTGGATTCCTACACGGATGCTGGCTGCCGATCCCGCCCAGCATCATTTCTGTATAGCCGCCGAGAACGTGACCCGCCTGCGCTGTGTGGGCCGGCCAGCCCCTCCATATTGAAGCGGCCACGACGTAGAATCGGAGACAGCAAAGGGCAAAAATGTGTGACGGAATGTGTCCCGTCAATTGGGTAGATTGACGTCAGCCTCTTTTTTCCCCCTTCTTTTCTTTCTTTCTGCCTCCCCTTCGCTTCTGCTCTTGCACACAACATTTCCAGGAAAACGGGTTAGATGGAGGGGTTGGTGGATGATAGATATCATAGCTGCTACTCTCAACCCCCGCGCGTCCAACTCGGGACGATATATAAATAGATATAGATAGACGCCTGGATGTCTAGCCACGGCAATCAATGGGTCTTTTGCCGAAACGACTGTTGGGTGATTCCTCACTTGTTTACCTTTTCTTTCCTCCTTCTCATTCGGATTGCCCATACACATTTCCTTGATTCCTTGAGCCGAGTTATCTGCGACATTTCCTAATAAGTCTAAATCATTTTGAAAAGTGCAGAGGAAACGTTCGGTTGAAGCAGTACTTCCTGGTGGGATGCGGAGCGCGCGTCTGAAAAGAGTTGACGATCAAGTTCCCCGTCCTCGTCGTCTCTTGGACGAAGGCAAACAGGTAGAAATGAAGCTCACCGTGTCGCCCGCACGTGCTGCTCCTGATGCATCTGCAGGAGACGTTGATTCTCGGTGACATCCAAGAGCATCGAGTCGGAAAACTCTTCTCTGTGTCTGTCTGACTGGTCAGAAATGGGTTCTTTGAAGTTCTCCAAATTGAAGAAGAAGCGATCCATAATGTCTGATGCCCTCCTCCTCCTACCCTCCTCCCACTCGTTGTTTATAGGCGTTGTAGACAATAGTGTAGGAGAAGACACCGTAGCATCAGAGGAAGCTTTCCGTCTCTATTTGACTTGTGACAGTTGGAAACGATCGCCCTGTCCGCCATTTTTCTCGGCGTCGTTCATGCAGACGCGTCCAGTTGACGCACACAGAGTCGCAGCAGCAGACTCTATATATTGGCCGGACACAGTTGGGCACGAATCCCGTCCCGCCGCCGTTGTTGTTTGTCAGCGACGGTCATTTCTCGTTTGACAATTCCTGACTCGTCACAATTCCCGTCTCCTCTTTCTTCATGTTATTTTCGTACGGTACTTGGGGGCGGACAGGGAAGCGGCGGAAGTGGGTGGTATCTCTTTCTCTCTCTCTCGACGTCATTATATCATCCCCGCGTGCTGCTGCAAAAGCTGTTTTCTCTCTTTTTCACTCCCCGTTAGACGTCGTCGTTTCTTTTATGGATAGTATAGTAGTCTAGTAGGCTAGATGACGCGTCAACCGGCACCTGCTGGAACCAACATTTCTCTCTAGAGTTCAGTAGTACCAGCGTACGAAGAAAAATAGCTGTGATTAAAACGTCAGAGAGAGAGAAAGAGAAGAGCTGGAAGGAGAGAGAGAGAGGAAAAAGTGCTCTCCACTTCAAAAGAAAACCCTGTAAGTGGGTGAGCTCATTAAAATTGATCTAGTCTAAAGAAATAATGTCTAACGAGAGAGAGAGAGAGAGACTTTGCTGAAGCTTGCAAGAGCGAAAAAGATTTATCTTTGAACGATGCGCCGTCGGGACTGTCGGAACTCTAGGGCTTTCGATATATAAAATAAGGAAGAAGAAGGAAGAAGAAGAAAAAAAGAACCTTTTAATGCTCCGTTAAATTGACACAGATAGGCTACAACGGCGACTGGAGGAAACTTTATTTGCTGCCGGCGCTAGACATCTGCCCTTCCACCATTTCATCCTTTTTTTTCTTATTATTTTGAAATAAAAATAGAGGAAAGAATGGCGAAGGCCCGAAAGACATCACGTAGCGTCTGGGACGAGCCCGCATCATCTTCGCTACCCACGCAAATAACCACCGCTTGGTCTTTCTAAAAGATGCTAGGCACAAGTTGGCTACCGTCTTATAATCCGCCGTTCTCTAATACAGACGGGCCCAAGCTCTTGTTTGCCCTCGTCTTTATATAAGGCCCAATCGAGGCGAGAGATTAAGATTTGAATCACTTGCGGTGGATCTTAATGACGAGGTGAAAGTATGGGCCCTCCCTGGACAATGACACGGCTTCAAGAAGATCTCAATGTCACCCACCCCATATCATTTTTTGGCTACAACTGTGGCGCTAGCAGTCCGGAGAATTTTCCCTGGCCAGCAGCAGCAGCAGATCAATAAAAGACGAATTGAACAGAGCTCTCTCTCTCTCTCTTCCTGGCTACACTGTGTGCGCGCTGACGAGAGAAAAGAGAAATGTCATCGTTCATTAATGACTAATGAGCGTTCTTGGCATCTTCTATTTATTCTCTTATTAGTTTCTTCTCTTTTATCGATTTCTTCTTTTTTTTTTTTGATAAAAAAGTTGAACGCCGGGAAAAAAAAAAATAAAAGTTTCTGATTTCGTTTCAACTTTCTTCAAGCCGTGCAGAAAGGTAAACGAGTCCAGCTGCTAATTACCAGGCCGGATCGGGATGTAATAATTCTTGATAGGGTCTCTCGATCACCTGATTAATGAATTCGACGAGCTCCATCAAATGACAGATGAGGAACGAATGTGAAAGAGGACGAACCGTGCCATGTTCGTCTTTTTTCGCCTCAGCGACGGTCCGACACTATGCAAAAAAGCTGCCCGGCTGCTGCCAAGTTCAATATGCTTTCCGCACACTTGGTCGCATAGCATCCAGCTAAAGGATTCCCCCCTCCGTCCGCGCTTCCGCAATGCTAACTCGTCGCGTCCTTTCTCTGATCTCGTACGTCGCTGCTACTACTCCACCGAGCAGTTTCTCTTGTTCCAACCCCCGAAAGGTTTCAGTTGTGTCCGGGGCGGAGGAAGACGAATGGAGGGAAAAGCAAGTTTGACTTGCGACGACGACGACGACGAGTTTCCCAATTCGAAAGGGGCTCTCTCTCTGTTCCAGCGTTGGCATAAAAGTGACACGTTGCTGCTGGTACCAAAGTTACTGCTACTATGCTCCGTTTCTCTTCCGGTCCTCTCACTCTCTCTGTAACGTATAGTACAGTTGCGACGATAGTTCCAGTCATAATCGAAACTTGGCGTCCTTTAGAAAATGGCGTCCAGGACGGAAATTCCTGTGACAGAAATAGCAGCGCGACTCGTTGCCATTTTATACCCGTCGACCGTGTTGTTTTCTCTCTACAAGTTGAGAACGTTGACATTCTCCGATAGCCTTTCGATCGATCCGGACATGTTTCAAAGTAGCTGCTGCCATTAATACAGCTAGCAGACGCATCGGCAATTCGCCAATTTAAAACAATCTAATAATCTCAAATATCAACAGCCACCTGACAGTGTATAGAATCACCTCTGACATTTCCTCGTGCACATAATAGCCCACATGAAATACTGTGGTGTTGGCCAGTTAGCGAATCGATACGGTCGCTGAGAATGTCGTCGCCGGGACTTTCAGGAGATTACACGAGTTTGGTCTGCTGTTGTGCAAAAGAAAGGCGAGGATTCTCTCATTTACGTCATAGCTGCGAAATCCTGGAGGGCGAAGAAAACAACAAAAAATCGGCAGATGATCGAAGGCTACGCCGCCAGAAAATGCACCGGTTGCCACTTCCCACGCAAAACTTGGATATCCGAGAAACCACCAGTCCCCAATTCCGCGATCAATCCGGCGACCCGTAGTAAAACACATTTACGCAGTTTGTAGGCGACGATTTCAGACTTGTCTCAAACTTTATTTTCTTTCAAATTTTGGTTGAAATCTTAAAAAAAGAAGAGAAAATCCACAAAAGCGGACAATGGATTGAACCCGCAGGATGGTCCAACTACTACAGCGTCTAATGGTAGCGTAGCAGTAGTAGTTGGCATTTACTTAGGAAGAAAAGAGAGACGATAAAAGGGCGGCAGCACTCGGAATTAGAACAAGCTCCAATGCTTTTCAATTCTTTGTGTCGTCTTTTTACGTTCTTGGACTAAGCATGCCGTCAGTCTCTTCAAGGAAAACTTTACCAACCGTAACTAGGTCGGAGTTAATCAACCGTTTGCGCCTAGTCAGGACTTCTTTTTTTTTCCCCATCTTGTACGATCTACACTAGCCCTTGTTTCCTTTTCCGATGGAGCTTCTACTGTCGATCCTTTACCAGCAGAGCCCCTTTAGTGGCTGTTAGAAGTCAAAGGATCGAACGACTCCGTGCCCTGGCCGTAATGATGTGGCCGGTCCAGCAATGATCTGACCGCGGAACAATTGCATAGACGACGAGCGGCCAACCAAGAAGAAGAAGAAGAAGAAGAAGAAGACATTTAGAGGTTATATTTGATCTTTTGTGTACGGTTGACCAATCAATGGGCACGTCAACACACGTACACTGAGGAGATGAAGGCGCCGCCAGCGAGCGAGATCGCGCATATTGAATCTTTGGATCCAAATCGGATTAATGAAGCGAGGCGAAGGAAATTTCACGTCATTGGGGCTGAAAGTGAAACAAACGGCCCGAAGACCTAGAACTAGATGTTATTGTGTTATTCTCTTCCATCGGGGACATGGCTGGAAGGGGACAAGAGCCGGAGCATGTACCAGGGCGAAAAAGGTATCAGCCCCTTCTTTCTTTCTCTACAACGAACGAATCCTCTGCTACTACAACGACGACTACGATGAACTGAGCAAAAGTTAAAACAAAAAGGGAAAAAGACAAAACAAGAAAGAGAAACAATGGGCTATAGGTCTGAGAGATATAAGAGTCTCTAAGAAAAGTACCGTTTGTCTCTCTCCCGCGAGCCAAACGCGAGCAACATGGCCCATTGTGCCCCATCTCTAAGGAGACGAAATAAAAGAGAGTAGCGCCAGAAAAACAAAACAAAAAACAACAAGGAGAATAGAGATATAAAAGAGATGGCTTTTTATTAACTCGTATCCGCAATGGGTTCAATTCTTTGTCCCTTGTGGTCTAAGACGGTCCAACATCAATCGTATTCTTTTTTTGATATTTCAACTTTTTCCCTCTCGTCAAGAAACAAAAAAAGGCGATTCTAGGATCAAATAAATGTTGGATTGTTACTTTTCTCAATACATAAGACGTTCATCAAGTCCAGTCAACTGGGCGATAACGCTCGCCAGTTTCTTTTTTGTTTTTTTGGGCTTGCTAGTAGTATTGATATTGCCGCTACTCCGCCCAGCTCCGCTCCTGAGACTATCTATGGCCGGTGTGTGTTTCAGGAAAAGGCGTCGGAGCATAAAGTTTCCCCAGTTTCCTTCTCCGGGCTGCTGACCTCGCAAAATGGAATCGGAATATCAAATAAGATCTTTATCTAGACTAGACTCTGCTCTACTCTGCTCTGCTCCCTGTATATATATACATTCGCTCTCCTTCAAACACAACAAGAAATAAAAGACGAGAGGACATAAAGAGACGCCAAAAGAAGAAGAAGAAGAAGAAGAAGAAGGAAAGAACAAGAGCTGAATAAGAATTGTGTATAATGCGAAACACCATCGCCAAAGAAAAGGGCGGAGGGGAGAAGAGGGGCATTGGCAGACTATACCCAGGAAGATTACCATTAGGGTAGCGATTCGACGCGCCCACGAACAAAGCAGATAGTTTTCATCGTTTACAATTGTTACGTACCGATTCACGCCTCGAGGCTGCACAGCTCGACTTGACAGAAATGTATCGAATCAAATCGCCAGTATAATAACTAAGGTGCGTCGGCAACCCTGTACAACTAAGGAAAAGTGCATTTCCATGTCAATTATCTACTAAGGTAGCGACTCGAAACTTTTGAGCGCATCGGGGAAATTCGTGAATAAATAAGGAAAAAATTCGGGTGACTCGTGATTTATATAAGTTTCGTGTGGAGCGAGAAAGGGGGCGAGAGGAAATCGCTTCTCATTGGACGGATGTGCTCTCGTCGTCATTTCAAGCAGCTGCCCGCGGTTTTGCCAACGTGTTTTTTTTTCTTTTCTTTTCTCCTTTTGATTCCAGCAGTGGAGTAGTAGAGCGAGGCCAACACGAAGAAAAAAGAAGCTTTTTAGGTCTCTTGAGCACGGGTATACCCCACCTGATTGGCTGATTCAATTGGACGAGGTACGGCCACACACACACAAATAGTCGGGTGGGGGAAAAAAAGAAAAGAAAAAGAAAAGGAAGTAAAAGAAGAAAGGGAAGCCGGAATCGAGTTATTGGATGTCGATTGGCCTTACAGGCCTATATACTAGCCCACAGATGCGAAGCTCTCGAGCTCGACCGTTCGTAAAGTATATTTAGGCGTATAAGATGAAAGGAAATAAGAAGGGCCAGAAAGAAAAAAAAAAGAGAAAGAAGAGAGGACTAGCTGCGTCGACGTCGTTTCCCAACAACTTTCTCTCTCTATATTCCTCCAAGGAGTCTATATAGCCGGGCAGGGCTGCTGGGAGGGGGCAGATCTCTTACAGTAGCAACGTCGTACGTAAGTATTAAAGATTGGTACGACCCCAGTAGCAGCCGACACACAAAAAAAGAAAAGAAAAGACAATCTTCACGTACGAATTCTTTTTTCTTCTTCTTCCGGACGATCGTGACCTGTGTTGCTTGGCTTAGATATATACTCTATGTTATACACGGACTTGTACACTGCTACCTCTGGCTATAACCAAACGACGGCCCAAGAGTTGCCCAGTGCACGGGCGGTGCCGGCTTGCCGGTGTCTTAACGTCATTAACGGATCAATACTTTTGCCTCCTGCTTCCCCAACCAGTTCGCTCGTCTCTTTTCTATAACCGCCTTTTTCCATCTCCTTTTTTAGACGACACTACCCGAATTTCTTAATGGAAATTTCAACGGAAAAAGGGAAAATTGAGTCGATTCAATTCTCGCTCGCCCGGTTCTTCTTCTGTTCTCGCCATCAAGTTAAGGCCTATCATATCCGCGCGCATTGGCCGTCGTGTACTGACATTTTTTACACGATGGTAAACGAGCACTCGAGAAGAAGAAGAAGACGGGCTGCTCCTCCTATCTTGATTCTCCCCCTCCATCCATTCAGCCTAGCTGCTGCCATACGCTAATAAAAAGGGAGAACGTGATCGTTTCGAGGCGGAACCAATCACGACCAGCTATCGCGTCCCACAACAACAACAACAAATCCCATCAGCCGCGCTCTATATAAACAAATAAGGTGTAGGGACTCGTCGTCTTCCGTATTACCAAACCAGGGCCCAACACGACCGCGAAAATGAGCTGTCAACCTTGTAGGAGCCGCACTAAGCACTCGTACATATTATTTCCCCGTTTGCTGCTGCTGCTTTGCTGCTGCCTTTGAGTTAAAAACACAGCGCGCCCGGCAGAAATCCACTTTCTCTGCTCCGCACGGATTATTAGCACCGGTAGACGTGCATGCGCTGCGACCCCACAAGCCGTTTATTGATTGGTTAGGAGCAGCCGGTCCTTCCTTCTCTTTCTCTGTGTTGAATAGACCTAATAAGCAGGAGCCGTGAAACTAGGAGCCTGGGCTATTGTAATACGTACGCCAGTGGTGACATCAACACGAAGAGTACTGTACGTTGCTTTCGAAGTTGGCCTAGTTTCCCTCCTAATCCTTTCATCCTCCCACTAGGATCCTGGGCTCCTAGGTAGCTGTTCCTTGCTCCTTGTCCCTAACCTCTATTACAATGACATAGATTCAACACTCGAGTCACGGGTAGATAGAGAGAAAGACGTATCTCTCCAGGGAAGCTAACGAGGAAGGAGCTGCTTGATTTGGACACGGAGGAGAGAAGCTCCTGGCCGTGGAGCGTCCACGTCTCTCGGCGGCTGCATTGTCCCTCTCTCTCTCCCTATAGATTTATATATATATACTATATATACCCCCCGGTTCAGTCAGGAGGAAATTCGATTAACCTCCGAGACCTCTCTCTCTCTCTCTCTCTCTCTGATATTATTCCAAGGAGCGACGACGACAGGATCCAAGTGTGGTTGTATATATATGTGTATTATGTCGTCGTCGGGCGGTGTTTGTTATTTCCCATCCCGCAGACCTCGACACAACAACAAAATGAAAATAACCAACGAACGTCTGGTCTGGTTGGTATATATACGGGAAGGAGAGAGAGAGAGAGGTGTGAAGGCCGGAAGATAAGGGCGGACAGGAGGAAATGGAAACCACCGACGACAGAATAGGCGAAATCTTTGATGGCGCAGGCTCCTGTCGTTCCTTTTATACATAGTCTCTATGGGTAGCTAGTGGTATAGGGATGGTCTTCTTCCACTTCATTTCGTTTGGTATAGATATAACAGAAACGCGGAGGGGAAAAAAGAAGAAGAAGAAGAAGACGATGACAGGTCTGCTCCGGATCTACACAACAGGAAGACGATCCCAGATTTTCCCTTCAACCTCCTCAAAGGTACGTATACTTTATATACTAGCAACCAACAAAAGAGCTGCTGGTAGGGGAAGAAAAAATATACAAGAATGGAGGATAGCGACCTCACCCAACAACAAAGGCAGCATCTCTTAGCCGTTGCTTGTATATACGTAGTACGGTATATATCTGCAGACAGCCAAGTGGACCATATCTTTCACGGCCGTCTGCTGTATCAAAGACTCGCAGCGTCGGGGTCAGCTGAAAACCTGAACCCAACGCATTTCGCCCTCTCTGGCTGGCTGGCTGGCTGGTGCGAGATGAAAAGGAACTATCGTCGAATGTCATCCAAGTCGGAGATGGTCGGAGAAGAAAATAGAAAGAGAAAGTAGAAAGGGAAGAAGGGGAGAAGCAGGAGCAGCAGCACAGGGCGATGAAAAGAGAGTGCGAAGGCACCCGGCCGGATCCCGGCCAGTTCTATATAGTAGGAAGAAGAAGAAGAAGCCGTCAAGTACAGTCAGGTTTTATTCTTCTCGGCTGGCGCCAGAAACTCGCACCAGGAAATAGAAAAAGCCACGCACCGGGAACAAGTCGAAACGAATCAAAAGAGAGAAGGAGGAAAAGAGACATCAATGTCAGGGAAACAACAACAAAAAATTCCATTTTTCTTCTTCTCCTTATTCTTGGGATTATTCGCTGGCAACGAATATATATATAAATTCGTTGCCCGGTTATTCGACCATTACACCCAGTCGACGATGATCCTTGGGGTCTCTACGGAGAGATAAACAAGTGAAGACGACGGGGAAAGATGAAACCGGAGCGATTTCCCTTCCAGCCCTCAAAAGTTATGGGTAAATACGCACAAGGAAAAAAAAGATGAGCGACAAGGGCCCTAAGGACAAGTGTGCGCTGCCCAGGAACATTGGCTATAGTACGGTATCAATTGAACTGTAAATAGATATATGAGTTGCGATGGGCCTTTGGAATGTCATCACAACTCATCCCGGATGATGATGCCAATCCGATTGACGTCCTTGAAAAACGGCAAACGGGCGCGGCGGCTGCTGACCTGATGGCAACGAAGAAAAAGAGATTGGCGCAATCTTTTATCTATTCAAATGCGGATAATTCATTCAGGAATCGTTTGAAAAAGTCTTTTTCTCCAAACTCATCTCTCTCTTTGACACGCATTAACTCGAGGGAGAAAGAGAGACGTGAAAAACGGACGTCTTATTCCCGTCATTAGCCAATGTCTCTCTTTGCGTCTTCAGAGTCGAGTGCTGCTGCTGGATATCGTCGTCCACTTTCCACCTTTTCGAGAGTTGTAATCTGTCCTGTCGTCCATAATTACTCCACCATCTCTCTTTTCTATTTAAAAAAAAAGAACTTTTTTTCTTTCTTTCTCGCTCCGTGTTGCTACCTTGTAGCACAACTAGTAGTTACGTCGCTTTTCTTGACGGAATAGCGCTATATTAGTAGAATCTACTAGCATATCTTTTGTCATATTGTTGCCTTTTAGTATTACGGAACTGCGGGATCTGCTAACTTGGGTTGGCGTCATTGAGAAAGGCTACAAAGGAAGGGGAAAGTAGAGCGAGGGCATGCACAAAAGCAACAGCAGGGCGAAAGGGGCGAATAACTTTATGGCCAGTTAACAAGTCCGGCACCTGTGCTCCGCCAGCGACAGCCGTTGGCATTTGATGGCGCTGCTTTTGTGGCGCCATGTTATACTTAACCGTTAAAACGCATCAAGTGCTTCATATCGTCTGTGGTCTTTTCTCTTTTCTTCTCCGGCGGGTCTAATGGCCGGTCGACTCCAGTCCTTGAACCCGTTTAGCTCCTCTTATATTATAAATCGCCACAGTCTGAAAGGAGAGCTCTACTAGGTTAAACAGGCCAAAAAGAGCTACTAGGCAAACCGTCCCGATTGCTGAGCTCAATGACGCCGAATTTACTACCATCCGATCGATCTACGCCAAGTATTTTTTTTCTTTCTTTCCTTTGCTTCCTTCTCCAAGCTGGCGAAACCATCAACAAACGAGGACCCGCCTTAATCTGTTTTGATACATAACGGGCAAAAAGGAGCGGTTTCGCCGGTGGAAGATCCCGAGAGTTTGGAAAAGGCCCCCTATCGATAATGTTGCCAAAGGGAATGATGTGACATCACTATAGGCCGGACAGAGAGTGATGACAGGGAAAAGGTGGAGGATATATATAAGGTCGCGCCGTAAAGTATCATCCGCGACTCAATCGATAAGAAACTGAAGAAGAAGAAGAAGAAGAAGAGAAAAAACATGGTGTCGCCAAGGAAGAGAGGTAAAGTGAGAAAGAGAGAGAGTGAACAGAAACTTTTGGCCTACTTTGCTACATAGACGGAGAGTCTCGGCGCAGAAAGAGGACGTCAAAAGAATGAAGAAAAGATACAGCAGCAGCAACCTCCGCCCGGCGTCCTACATCTTCCATAGACGACACGGAGGAGGAGCGAGATGTGTGCACGCGTCGCCCCTCCGATGTCCCTCAGCAGTTCCTCGCTCGACTCGTCTCAGACCGTCTCCTTCTCTCTGCGAAGACAAGAAAAAAGAAAAAGTAAGACGACGAAAAAACGCGAGAATCAATATTTGGACAAGAGCCTCTGTGTGTGTGTGTGTGCTGTTGGCCATCAGATGAAAATGCGAGGCAACACATCACAGCAGCCGGAGGAGCTTCAAGCGAATATAGAAAAGAGAGTGCTCTGCCACCGGAATTCGCTCCGCCTTTCATCCGTCTCTCACCTCGCTCGAAAATCGGCAGAAAAGAGATAAATAAGTCAAACCGACCAAAAGTTTGTTGTTGTTGTTGATTTTTTCTCAGATATATTTTTTTCTTTTCTTTTCGTTGCCTCGTCAATACAACTCCGGACACCATTTGACTTTCAAAATACTCGTCGCTGCATCAGGAACAGCCCAAACGTGGGCCATTGTATACCGACTGTCTCACTGTCATTCCTCGTCGTCGTCGTCGTCTTTTATTTCCTTCAAGAAGGGCTAAATAGTAGTCACTCTAAAGGAGAGAGAAGACCCAATGTCTGGTTTATTTCCCATGAGGTCAACAGAAGAAGAAGAAAGTCTCCGGCTTCCTTCTTTTTCTTCCCGCTGACGACGCTTCGTCCTCGACCCAGTTCGCTGGCCATTCCGCCGATTCTACGATACTCGTAGATTCTGTAGCAGTCTGCAATCAGGATATATAAGCCGCCCCGATGAGATCAGCCGATCGATTTCTTCTCTCCGAATAAACTAAGGGACATGGACGTTGAATCTCTTCATTTTGCCCGGCATACTATATATGGCTTCCTGCTCTATTGTCATTCTCAGAAAATTGAAATGCTACTGGAACAAGGAAACATCGACGAGTTCTTCAAGTACGACAGAACACAAGCGAAATAAGCTGACGAATGTTTCCTGGTTGCGATCGGGAGCTGTTATTAAAACGTCGTCTAAACCGATCCAGGAAAGGGGGAAAAAAAATCAGCGGCCCCCAAGGTCGTCGGGTCCTTGTATCTCATAACAGCGAGAAAAAGCAATAGAGATTGCATCGGAAGATAGGCACGACATAAAAGTCTAGACGGACTGTAAAAGATTCACGAGGAAGAAGAAGAAATAAACTCGGATCGTCACCTTATCAGATGCACCGAGGCAGTGAATTTTCGGGAAGGTGCTGGTAGACGGTCGGAGGCGGCTGTGATGCGATAACATCGCACCGAGCTCTCTACTCCCCGTCCCCAATCCATTTACAGATTCTGTTAGCCTATGTTATGCTATGACCTCAGTACATCTCTTTCCGTCCCCAAAGTCCCCCTCTTTCTTGTTATCTATCAAATTTCCTGTGCGGCGGCGGCACCAGTAACAGCCGGTAACATACTACTCTCTCTCTCTCTGCTGGCCTTCCTCTAGGAATCTCAAGTTTTATTCCAAAAGTTACTGTCAAATAGGTAGAGGATGAAGAGAAAAGGTAATCTCTATGAAATAGTCGCTATATTGGGGGGTTGCCTGTAGGAGTTTCGGAGGAGGATACATGAGCCGGATGAGTGTGTCGAGAGCTTAGAGAGAGAGAGAGACGGTGGGTGGTATTATCTTTCCCCGTTTTTGTACTCGATGAAATAAGACAATGGGAAAAGTCAAGGGAGAAACGGGAAGCCACCGTGTATTGGTAACATGCGCTCGTACGATTACAGACGCTAATAATGCATCTCCTCGTTTCTTTTGCCTGCTGACAGTCTCTCGACTAATACCGAAACTCTTGTGACCCAAGAAGTCTCCAGTCGCTAAGAAATATCCAACGGAAAACACACCCGAGTCCGTTCCCTAGAAACCTGACGTCATCATCTAGTCGTCCTTCTGCAATAACTCTTGTGAAAAAGAGAGACAACAACGGCAAAATCAATCATCCAAAGTGATGTTGCCCCAGCGAATTCTCCGCCGTGACGCACAAACAATATATATATGTGCATATAATTCCGCCGATTTCGGATGGCGGAAAAAAAGGCCTGAAATCTCCGAGGGGTAAATCGCTGGATATATAAAGTTCTTTTTTTTCTTCTTCTCCTCCTTTTTCGACGCTTCATTACCGTGAGTGTTCTCTGACGCAACTTCCATGTCGAACGTTTGGATTAAGGAGCCGACGCAACAACAACAACACCATCGCAGTGTTGGCGACGTTCCCGATCTCACCAAAACAAAAGCAGTCTCAGCGTGAATGTGTATATATATAAATGTCTAGATTCCTCGGGTAGGTGCTCCAGACTGTCTGATACAATCAGCCGGAAGGTATCTAGATCAGAGAAAACGAGTGTAAGCGATCGAAAAGATCGTGTACAGCACGGCAAAACGAACGGCTGCTGTGGAACAGTTGTTCGTCTTTTAGCTCCTACTTCCCTTTTTTCCCCTTCCTGGTATAGCTCCATCCGGGATCTTTCGGCGGATGTTGTTCTGCTCGATACTAAAAAAAAAAGAAAGGCAACCCGTGGCTTCCTATCAACTGCCAGTCTCCCGTCGACAGTGTTTTTTTTTCTCTTTATGATTATTTGTTGTGAGGGTAAATAAAAGTGATGGAACACGAGTCGTAGAGTGAGGCTATAGTTTTCCTCGTGATTAAGAGAATGACGCGCCGACCAATTGGTTGGGCTGATCAAGTTTTTAGATCCAGTTGGGGAAATCAAACGACGTCACTGCTCTCTTTTTTTTTCTCTTTTTTTGCTATTTGCAGAGGTCACCCGGCGCTCCATTTGACTCGTTCCTTATTAATACGGCCGTCATTGAAGGAAGTCGGAGAACAGAAATCGATG
The DNA here is from genome assembly GCA_022539655.2 of Ceriodaphnia dubia. NCBI lineage: Eukaryota > Metazoa > Arthropoda > Branchiopoda > Diplostraca > Daphniidae > Ceriodaphnia > Ceriodaphnia dubia. Next base: position 174,737 of record JAKUCG020000076.1, read on the forward strand.
CTTCCCTTTTAATGAAAAGACAGGCAAACACAGAGAGAGAGAACAACTCCTCATATCCTACAGATATTATTCCATCTCTCTAGCAGGCTCCTTCTTCATTAATTAGGACTCGACGACTTACTTGAAATGCTTCTCTCGTTGCCTGGGCAATAACCGACCGAAAAACACACGGGCCTAGCACACGGTGACAAACCGTGCGTGTTCCAATGAGTATATACAAATGATCATAATAATAATTTCCATAATGCAGGCAGCGTTGTTAAAAGAAGGAGACCAAAAGTTTGACATCGAAAAGAGGGAGACAAACTTCCCTCTTGGCTGCTTCCTAATTGAATAACAAGAGCCCCGGCTGCTCTATGGTGTCGGACGCGGACCTTTCATGGAACCAGCAGTTTCTATATAGTGTAATACTGTTGCTGCCGCGGCACAGCCACCGTTCCGTACCGTACCGTACTACTCTCTCTCTCTTCTCTCGGAGCTCGCCCTCCCCCTTGTATATGTTTATCGATGCATCGCCGGGAACTAATTTGCTGTTTTTAGAGTGCTGCTGCTGCTTCTGTTGCCGGGAGCTACAAGCGAATGATGGAGAGACTGTGCTGTACTACAGAGGGGTTGAAGCAGAAGAGCCGGCTCCGAGAGCCAAAGCTGTTGTCTCAAGTGAAACCTGACCAAGTGTGTAAACATACACCGACTCCACCCTCTCTCTCTGTGTGCTGGCCGGACCATCAGAGTCGGTCGGAAAGAAAAAGCTTCTATATTGCGCCGCTCCGGCCTGCCTGCTCTGCTTTGCCAGGTGGACAAGGGCATCTAAAACGGTGGGGTAGTTGACGTCGAGACCGGACGACGACGACGATCGAACACACAAATAGAATCGCGTCAAGGCCACTCTCTCTCTGTCCTCCTCTCCTGTCCAGTGAGGAAAATACAGGTGGCTGCACATGCACAGACGCTTCATGTCCCGGACAGAATACTATCTAGCCGGGCTAACGCCATCAATCACGCGCTGCCAAGTGTTTACGTCGGGACATTCGGGAAGGGGAAAAAAAAAACAAAAAAACAGGACGGACGCGGACGACGCCACTAGCGCATTCTGTCGTTATAACGCGATGATGACCCACGTCGTCCTATACAATTTAATTCGCTAATATCTACTTCTAAAGATATATAGAGGAAATCAAATCAATCAATAAGGCTCCTGCTGGAGACTTTTTTCTTGCTTCTCTTCTTTTAATTCTTCGTACATTCTAAATCGATTGCGACGGCGGCGGCGGCGGTGGTCTGGATTTGTCGCGTCCACATAAATCGATTGGACTGGTCTGGAATGATGGAACCGCTGCTACTGCCGTCGCCTTGAGGAATTGACAGACGGAGAAGGCCGGCGAAGCCAACTTCCGTCCTATTGGTAGATAAGAAAAAGGTAGAGAGAGAGAGAGAGAAGACTAGCTCTAAGCCCTCCATATACCGGTCCAGGCTGCCGATGAAAAGAGCCCTGGAAGAAGAAACGGACATGAAAAGAATCCGCCCTTTTTTCTTGAGACTACTCGGATTCTCTTATTCCTAAGGCTTATTCAGATGTGATGCTGTTCGGGCGGATCCGTCTGGCGACACTTCAAAGCCAATTAATATAGGCGTTCATCAAGTAGAAGGTTTGCATACGAATGGAGAATGGGCCGAAATCAAAAAGAGAAATCCAAATACTGTAAAGATGCGAACCTGGCGAAAAGAATAGGAAAGACGAGCCTCCGTCGTGGCTTTTATTCGTCTCAAAAAAAAGAAGAGAACGGACGCAAGAGGCTTTCAGCGGTGCATTGGTCGGCTCTCGCATCGCTGCTGGTGTATAGTCTATCGCTTTATAGAGAGTTGGATGAGCCTCTCTACTTCCAAGGTGGTGCCGCCGCTCCATCACAAAACTCTTTTTTTTTCTTTCGGCGATACCGGGAATTTCCCAACCGATCAATAGAGAGAGAGGGAGACCGACGGTGAAACATGTTTCCCTATTGATTGTTTCAATGATTTACGTCCTGGCTGCAGCGCACCCTTGCATCTTTTACGGATTTGGCTCTTATTGCTTTGTATATGTATACGTTTATGAATAACGGGAGCAGGAGCGACAGCAGGAGCGGAGCTCTGGATGCCACGGCCACACTAGTCACATCACATAGTGTACCGTAGTATATTCGTACTACTAGTAGCTGCTGAGATATTGGACGCGCTCCGTCGGCTCTCTTTCCGATGGAACGGCCTGTTTGATTCGAAGAAGCTCCGGAAAGGCAGTCCTATACTCCTCCTCCTCCTCCTACTAGTAGGATAGATACAGAGAGAGAGAGAGAGTGGTTCGAAGGAGAGTTAAGTGGAGTGGAGCAGAGAGAGAGAGAGAGACAGCCGAGGAGTGAAAGAGGGAAGACGAAGACAGCGCCGAACGAGCAACGCGGGCGACACTCGAGCGCTCGTCTATGCGTGAGTGTGCGGCACAGTGGTTATTGATTGCTTTTAAGAGCGCATCTCTCTCTCTCCCTAGCTCTCTCTAGTCCCGTCATTTAATCTCGGGCACGTCTCGGGTGATCTCCAAGCCAGAACCTGACACGAAGCCGCCTACTCTCTCTCTCTCTCTTTTCTCTCTTGCTCTTGCCTCTTCGACAACAAAAATCTCTCTCCCGGTGCAAGATTGCATTGGCAGAACACAGCAGCGAAACCCGAGCAGCAGTCTGAGCTGCTCCTGCCGTTTCAGGCCTTGTCTCTCTCTTAGTCCCTGCATCGCTTAAGCCCCTTTGGAGGAGCAACAAGAGCGACACAAGGGCGGCACAACGGCTACTCTTCAAAAATTCATATGCTGCATACCGGATCAGGAGCTTCCCCAATACTTGCCTCCATCTCTACTTCGCGTATATAGACTGCTGCATTCTTTATGAGAGACACTCTTCTTCTTCTTTGGCGCAGAGGACACACAGCATCTTAGCAGCAGCTTTCATTTTCTTGTTTTGTTTTTTCTTTCCTTTTTTCGACATGTCGCTCCGATATGTTCGAGACGGTCCACTCGCTCCGACATCTTATATGAGCATTTCCCACCCCCTTGGATCTCAGTTCTTTCTGCCCGACTTCCTTCCGTCCAAGACGACGACTTTGCACTGAAAGAGGACAACAAATAAATCATCCGCTGTTCGATCAATTGATAACGAGGACCGGCTGTTCCCAAACTTTGACACAAATCTTTTTTCTTTGTTTTCTTCTTCTTCTTCCCTCCTGCACGATATGAAAAATGTAGAGCCGAGCTTCTTGATCCTCTGCCCGACTATAAGGGATTAGGCATTCACAGCATCAAGGACTCATTTCCTTTTTTCCCTCCGAAAAAGAAGAGAGAGAAAGCTTATGATGGCCGCAACAAGGTCCCTCTTTCGCTTCCCATGTTCATCTGTTGCACCGTTTCTTCCGATGTCTTGATTTATGATCAAAAGTTTTCCGTCTCGAGGAAGCGCCTATTGAATTCCCAATTTTTTGTCGTGGTGGCCCATCAATAATTTTTGTCATTATTTTAGGAGAAAAGAGCGTCGGCGTCGTCTCGACTCTCTGATGTTCCAAGGGGCGCCTAGCGAGCGGCAGCGGAGCGGATTAGTTGCGCCTACTTCCTGAATAAATGACGTGCAATTTGTGGTTTTCTTCTTATTAGTATCTTTGCAGGCTCTCGCGAGCAGCAGCGAGTTGCTCGTTGCTTATCCGCCTTAGAGCTCGCTCGCTCGCGCTCTCTTCTAATAAACATAACTTGCTCCAAAACTAACTTTTCCGGCACAGAGTTAACTTTGGGCCGTCTCAGCCATTTGATAGACCTACGCGCTATATATGCCCATCAGCGTACTTGCTGCTCCCGCTTTTGCCAAGATCTTGCTCTTGGGTACGCAGAATACTGCCGTCGTTATTCAAAAGAGAGACTTGGAATCAAAAGTTCCATACGGAGCTAGCGCCAGTCGCGCGCGCTATAGGCGGATAAGATTCCGCCCACCAATTCGGCGATGAGACAGAAGCATCTGCGATATTGCCGAATCCAAACTTTTCGGATATTTTCGATATAGTAGAGCAGAGATTGGCTGGACGCGTGTCCGGCGCTAAGTTGGATTTTCGGCTGTTGCCGGATTTCTCTCTCCGACGTGTTCTGCGAGAGACTTTATTCCAGGCGCCAAATCCAATCGACGACACCAGAGGGTCTATATATCAAGAGAAAGAGACTGGATGGACTGCTGCTGCTGATCTTGTTCGTCTTTGGAAGAGAAACATCGCTCTGGGGTCTCTTTCAGTTGATTGTCTACTCTCTCTCTCTCTTTCTCGCCCGTCTTTGTGATCTCTCGTCCGCGATCCTCTTTCCACGACGCGTCGATCTATATCCAACTGTCTCTTTCCTTCCGATACGAAGCTGGCGCCATTGTGCGGCCCTACACCAGTGACCCCGGCCGTTCAAACTGTGGACCCCTTCTCTATTTCCCGGGCGGATGACGCCCAACGGGAAATGAATGAGGAGGGAATCTTCTTCTCCCAACGACAACAGCTGTTTCAATTCGGCACTGGGCAGATCTGATCTAGCTCCAATGATTCGTTGATGCCTTTCCACGTCATCGACTGGAATTTCCCCATAAAAGAAAAAAACGGACCGCGATCAATGCGAGTTGTACTGCTCGAACTGTAACGATCCACGATCGAGTGTGATTAGTCACCACTGACGACTTCAAATGAGTGGTAGAGAGCAATTGATTCGATCAAGTCGACGACGTACGACGCGTCGCCTTGGATGTGCTCGGACTCTGTGCGTATCCAGTGTCTCCAAGTAATAGCTACGTGGGGGTGACTTACAAGCTCAAAAGAGATCTACTAGAGAGACGAGACTGAGAGAGATGAAGAAGGAAAAAGAGGAAACACAAGTGCCTAGCCATCACCTAGCAACGAAGCAGCTCGATTACCTTTCTTTCTTTTTTTTCCAGGCTCTTGGTCGTTTTCCTCATCATCACGACCCCATCCGAAAATTTGATGGGAACTTGTTCTTTCCTCGGAGGGCGGCGCAGAGCTTCACGTTGCAAATTGTGTGATCCTCCAAGCGTTACCAAGGATTCGTGGTGTCGTTGGCAGCCGTCGAGGTATCAGGTTCTCTCTTTAGTGGGCCACATCTACTAGCTAGACTCGTCACCGCGACAGCATACCGCCGTCGTCGAACGATAGGTCTACGTGACACTTGCACAGCACACACATGTGCATAAGCTCCTTCTGGAGAAAAACTGACGGGCTGTGCAGAGGATTGCATTTCCTATCTGTCTCCCCATTTTCCTTCCTGCTGTCTCCAACGAGGGAAAAAGAAAATACACAGTCTTTTTTCCACCTATGTTTTTCCTAGAGAACGTGCCAACGTCGCACAACAAAGTGTCGAACGAGAGACTATAGTATAAAAGATAACTACAATTGATGAAAATCGGTCCACAATCGGTCGAACGTTATGCCACCACACACTGTTAAACATAAAATTATACTGCAGTTCAGCAGACTCTAAAGACAAGACAAAAATGGATTCTCACCCACCCCATTCAAGTGAGCCAAACCAAAAATATCCAACCCAACCCTCGGCAATTTTGCTGCAGTAGAATATAGAAATGAATTTATCAAAAGTTGCTGCAGCATTCGATCCCTGAAAATGGCGCCAGTAGCTTTAGCGATTTATCTGTTGAGCTATCGGCATTGTTGACCACGTGATAATTCTGAGAAAAAATGGATGATGGCGAAAATAAAAAGAATCTGGTTTTATTCATGATGATGATTACAGCCAAACAAGTTTCTCAAGGACGAACGGGTACGTACCTGTTTCATTCTCGATTCTATATCAAGGTTAATTGCCTTGACCGCAGACGATTACATGCAAATGAGTAGGAAACTACAACTCCAACAGCAAGCATCAGAAGAGGTTCATCTTTTATTTCATGTCAAACCTTCGGACGCTGGACGGGACGAAATCAAAACTTCTTAAATTTTCCACGGTGCTAGTCCTACGAGTGTCAATATTAATGGGACGCGCGAATTCGTCAAATTCCGTTTCGTACACTTTGACATGTTCTGCGCGATAATTAAGTCTTGGAAATGAGAAAATCACCGAACTTAGCAATGATATAACATTACCGTCAAACACTTGGCGACGGGCCGCGACCACAGCGAGGAGGACCAAAACAAATGCAGATGCAATTAGAAGCTAAATGAAGGGAAATTGTTTTAAACGGTGTCAACGCTAAATCGATTGAGGCTAAACTTACCTTGCTCATTTCCTATTATTGCGTCGCAATCGAGATGTGTTGCATTGGAAAATCGACTCGGATATCTGACGGCGAGAAGAAGAGAGAGAATTCTCTTTATACCGAAAGATGCGAGAACTGGAATTTACGATTTCCCTCAAGCAATAAAGTCAACAAGTTTTTTCGTGATACCGAGAGTGAACGAACTACATTTCAACAGATAACGGACGGTTAGCCCGTGGCAGTGTCTACACAAGGGATCTTCGTTGATGATGGTCGTGTTTCTTCACGGCGCAAATATCTTCAACGGATTGTGTTGTGGAATAAGGCAATCTGGTGAATTCGTGATACGAGTCAACGTGATGGGGCAGGTGAAGTTTGACCAATGAGAAACGAGCCTCTTATAAAACAAGCGCAACTAGCAGCAGAGAGAGAGAGACTGGGCGATTACGTTCCTCTTGATCCCTTCGTTTTCCAGTCCACAGACTTCCTCCCCTCCCTACTGCCCACGGACTACACGCTCTTTGGATTAGGCAGACTAAAATACGGCACTACCCGGTTAGATTGCCTGTGTGAAGACAACCACTAAAACTCAAGAGAGAGAGAAACAACATCTCGACGCTGTGGAGTTATCACTTAGTAACAAGTTAATAACGGTGGATGTATTGTAAATAGCCCTCCACGCGTCCATCCTTCGGCACTCTGAAGGACGGCCAAAAGAAACGCATCGACACAACCAAATAATAAAGAAAACACTTTAGAATTTCTCTCTTTAAAGACTAAAAATGCGGTGAAGGGACCTCGTAAAATACACACTATAGTTAAATAGAAAGATATAAAACGTGGCAAATTTGTAAGGATCGATTGGTTGTTCACAAACGATTGAATCACATCAATTCATTAGCAAATTAGTTGGCCGCTAGGTAGAATACGAGATTTGATTGATAAAAAACAAAAAAAAAACTTATTTAGAAGGCGTATGATTGACGCGAAATGCGCTGACGATGTTCCTGGCTTTGACGGTCGTGATTTTGCATCGCTGGATAAGCGTTTCGGCTGAACTGCAAAAAAAAAAACACAAAAAGTTAAAATAAATAAAAAAAGAGGCGAAGAAAACTACAAAAGACTGAAAGGGAAAAATATCTTGCAAAAAGCTAGCGCGCGTGCAAAAGAGAAGAAGAAGAAGAAGAAGAGAAAGAATGGAATTAGCTAGACAAAAAGGAGGCAATGGCGCACGCTCCACTTGTGTCACCTTTACGACTGCGAACGAAGAGAAGAGGAAAGCAGAATACACAGGGACACAATTTCCATGTTATTGGAAAAATGTAGAATAAGCAATAAAAAAGGAGAGAGACGGAGAAAGAAAAAAAACGGGTGGGCGGAGAGGAGGCTGAATGTGAAACAGACGGGAAAGAGTGTGTGCGTGACGGCAGAAGAGCCGTCTTCCAACCTGCATAGGATCTCGCGAAGAGATCTAAACTGAGAGGCCATGAGCAGAGCCACGGCCGGGTTGATCTCGGGGATGCGCTGCAGAAACTTTAAAATCCCATCCTGTTTGGCGTTCAAATTTTCCGTTAAAGGCAGCGAAAATCCTCTGAGTGTTTCTTGACGGCCCAGGTCGTTCAGTAAGCGGGCTGTGTGCTCTGTGTATAGCAGAGAGGAGGAGGAAGAATGCGTTATGCAACAAGGAATTAGACGGCGGGGGACGGCCCATTGTCGTCGTCGTCGCTGCGGCTTCCTGGAAACAAAGTCCGCAGAGCTTACCTTGCGATTCGCTGTGTAGGACAGAGAGCTCTGTCTGAGCCAGCGTGGCCAGTGTTTGCAAAAAATAAGGCGTATTAGGCTTGAAGATGACAGACGAGGCATCGGGCACTGGGCTCGTGAACCTCGGGTCCCTCGACGCCGACCGATCCGCTTCCACAATCAAGAACGGCTTATCGTACAAAAAGGCCAGGCGGCGGACTTGCTCTTGCAGGCGGCACCGGCTCGATCCGTTGGTAAATTCTTAATGAATAATTGATTTCGTTAACAAAGACACGGATGGAATTGAAAAAAAAACAATTGAAAAAAGGGTCGGATGAGAGGAGACCCAAAGTTCTGGGTTTTCCTTCCGTCAACATCAAACTTACCGGAATGTAATTTACGGATGACGCCGAGCTGGGAACTAAGAACAAAGTCGGCCACATCGAATGAACAGACGTGCGTAGCGCATCGGTACTTGACTTGGAGGCTAGAAATGACCTGAGTTGTTGTGGCCACCTGCCGGGAACTGACGAGCAACGTTCGCGGAGGCGACGATGAGGCACAACTCTGGGAATCGTTCGCTTTAGTATTGTTGTTGCTGGCCAAACTACTGCTTTTCATGGCACTGCTGGCGGTTATATTACTGCCAACAGTTCCGTTAGGTTTAATGATACTTCGGCCAGCAGTATCGCCACTTTTGATGGTGTTGCTCGTGCTAGCAACGCTGCTGGCTCCAGTGTTGGACTTGATGATACCACTGCTGTTTGTGGCAGTAGTAGTAGTAGTGTTGCTTTTGGCGAAATAGCTGGACTCGACAACTGCGGGTTTGATATTACTGCCGGTTATTCTGCTGGATGGCGGTAGAAAGACCGCTCGATCCGTAGCCGGTACCAAACTAGCTGCGTTCGCTGGATGTAGAAACGTCCCCTCTTTTCCGTCATCCGGTTTCCGGCTCGCAGATGTTGGAAACTTGTTGGTCGCTATCGGTACGTTGTTGGGTTTGACCGATTTCTTTGGGGGAGGAGCGGTTTCTTCCTCATCAGAGGAAGTGTCCTCGTAGACGATCCTCTTGCGTCGTCGGCTGTTGGGTGGTTCGATTTTGGCATTGTTAGCTTGCAACCGTTTCGCCCGGATCTTGGCCGCTCGAGGTGCCAGTGGAGTAAATGAGGGCGCCTGGTGCGTTGACTCTTCGTGCTCGACTTCATCACTGTCGACGCAAAATGAATCGAACGCGTATTCAGAGTCCTGTTCGACGACGGCCTGGGAGTAGATATCACTGTGATTCATTTGCTTGGCCGGTGGGCGGAAGACGAAACCCTGGCGGGCAAATGGGCTTTTGACGCTTTCCAGGTAGACGGCCCGCATCCTGCAAAGAGCAAAGTTCGATTTATAGTTTATTCTGTGTTATAAATGATATAAATGATTAAGAAAAAGAAAGAGACTCTTACGATTCGTTGACGGCCTGAGTTGCTTCGTCAACAAAGCTGCCTTCGTATCGGTCGCCGAACTGAGTGTCTTCGATTTCGTCGCCGGAGCAAGAGCCCTCCACCAAGGACAGTTCGGCTTCGTCATCGAGGAAAGAGCAAGAAGCTTTCCTGGACGGTTTGGCCAGAGTTTTACCTTTGGCAGCCGGCTGTAGGGCCGTCTCCTGTTTCTGAGCAATTGGAGTCGATTGCGTCATGAGCGGATTCCGCTTTCTGTTAAGCTTCCGGCAAACCAGCGGTGAATCCACGTCAGTGGACTCGTCGTCACTAGTGACCAATTGGGCCGGCGCCCGGCCGCCTGCTGGTTTAGGCGGAGTACCTACAAGGAAATCATCATCCGAGTCGACTGTGAAAATCGGGGGCGAGTCCGGCTTGACGGTCACGACGGGTACAATCTCTACCGAATCGTCGTCTTCCGCGCCAAAGATGGAGTCCAGCTCGCGACGAATAGCGCTGGTTTCCTTCTTGGCCGCCGGATCGATATCAGATGAAACGTCTGGCTTTGCTTCGGCTTTGACGTCTTGAATACCTTGGCGAGTTGCGGGGGCAGCTGAAGGAGCGCCGGGATTATCCTTCTTCATTCCTTGATCCAAATTCACTTTCTCAATCATTTCGATGTCTTCAATGTCGCTCAGATTCAAGTCGAAGCCATCATCCCAAGCCGATCTGAAATCTAATGTCGTCTTCGTCGTCGTCGTTGTTGTTTTCGGTGGTTGCTGGGCAGGCGGAGGGGAGACTGGTTTCTCAGAAAGTGGAAGCTTCAATTTCGTCTTGGCGGATGGCGGAGGGAGAGGCGATGGAGCCAAGACGTCTTCATCCTCCCACGAATCGGGAAATCCGAGAGAGAAGTCGGCTTTCGGTTTCACTGGGGATTTCTCGCGATTGGCCACCTGCAACACAGCGTCCGGCACGTCCGCCACATGGAGGGAGAATTCCGACTTTGGCGGAATCGGCGAAGGAGACGGCGTGTTTTCCATAAAATCAAAGACGGGCGATTCTGGTAACGGGGCTGGGATCTTCTTGACTGGCGTTACGTGCCCAGCAAAGTTCCGCTGGGCAACTATCGGGGAGCCGGGTAACGATTGCGAGCTGTCGAGGAAATCCACTTCCAACTCGAAATTGGGTTTGAGGCTCTCGGCTTGCTCTTTAGACGGACCGTCCGCCCGGTCAAGGAGCTCGTAGTTTTCGACGAATTGAGTGACGGACAAAAGACTCGTCTCGTTTTCACCAACGGCGGAGGCGGCGGACTTGGGGCCATTTGCCAAACTCGGCTTGCCTTGTTCTTGCTGGCCTAGCCTATTAGTCACGACTTTTGGCGCCTCTCGATGCAAAGTAGGTCCGTTAGCGGCCGCGTCCATCCTGAGACGTTTGGATGCCGCAGGCGCCGGCGTCGATGTTGCCCATTCCAGTGACCGTTTGACTGGGCCTCTCTTGTGCCGTTGCGACAGAATGGGCGACGGCTCCAAAAAGAATGTGGAAGACTCTTCGGACTTTGGTGGCGTCTGGACGATGGCCGTTTGATTCATGTTGAGATCGACGTCAAAGGGAAAATGGCGCGAGTCATCACGGCCGACGCCGTCGGTATTAGACTTGGAAGACGGTCCGGCGACGGCTGAAGAGGAAGTAAAAAGAGACTTGCGAGGAGGCAGCCGTGCGGCTGTTGTTATCTCACTAATTGGAGTGTTTGTTTGTCCGGCCGCCTGCCACTGCGGTCGATCTGGCGACAATCCGCCCGGCTCGAAGATACGGTCGAATGAAGGTTGACACACGGCGGCCAGACTGAGCTCTCTTCCCGTTCTGCCGACGGGCTGATGGAATGACCTAGAAGATAGAGACGGATCTGGCGGAGGTGACCTGTCGGACGACACGATGAAACAAAATGGAGGAGGACTCGGAATATCTGGGGAATCGATCCGAATAGAGACGACGCTATTGAATAAATCGAGAAAGTCGGGACTGTAGAGTCCGCAGCGGCTCATTGTCGAATCTGGAAGTCTCGATTCCCTCGAGGATTTGTCTTTGACGTCGCCGGGGGAGAATGCGTCCTGTCCAATATCCCAGCAAGGCTCCCGGGAAGGCGAGCCGGCGTCGCCGTCAACTTCTCGGACATCCGTCGCTGCTGGCTGCTGGTAATTGTCGTACCAATCTTCTCGTTGCGATTGGATGTGCTCGACAATGTTGACGTAGTTTTTAGTGGACGTCGAGTGGCCCACCGTATGGAACGGCTGCAGCGCCGCCTGCCACGGCAACCACTTGTCCAGATTGAGTGTCAGTTTGCCATCTATCACGTCGTGTCTCGTCCCGAACTTTTTCGTATCGGGAACCACCGGCACAAGCCGATCCGTCTGCAAAGAACGCGCCCAGTAATCCATTTCAGTGTCCGATAGGTAGTAGCACTTGGTTGTCCTGGATTTCCGGGACGCGGTGGCGCTGCCACCAGGGGCTATGCTGCTCCGGGCCGATGGGCGAGACGTCGGCACGGGGAAGGCTACCGTGACTTGCATGGGCATTTCGTGACAGCGAGGCTTGAGATGCCTCGGAATCAAACGGGGTTCCTGGGCCAAGAGGAATTCCTTCAATTTCGGGTTGCCGACAATGTTCTTCAGGAGACTTTTCTTCTGCAGCATGCTCTGATTAAACACGTGCTCTTCCTTGCCTTCTGTCATTAACATGACAATCCGACCGTCGCGTTTCCTGCCCGTCCGACCGCATCGCTGGACGAGACGTACGGGAGATTTGTGAACGTCGTAGCAGATGATCATATCGACGTCGCCAATGTCCAAGCCTTCCTCGCCGACGCAGGTGGACACCAAAGTGTTGTAGTTGCCTTCGCTGAACTGTTTGATAACGCGGATCTGGTCGGCTTGGGTGAAACCTTTCGTTTTCGCGTTACCAGCGCCACTGCCGTGTCCCACAAAACTCATGGCTTTAATGAGGGGGGCGTATTCTTCAAGAAGCGCCACGATCTCGTGAACCGAGTCGCGATATTGACTAAAAATCATGACACGAGTCTCGCGGCCTTCATTCTGAGCGCGTTGGAAGTGCTCCAACACGATTTCTCGTAATTTGTCCAACTTTGGATGACTGACGAACGAACCCACTTGACAGTCGCTACCAAACTTGGACTTGAGATCTTCCATCATTTTGGCGAATCCATTTAATTTGTACAATTCGGTTCGAGTTCGGTTGTGTCCTGGAATGTCACCTTCAGGTACGTCCGTCTTGCCGGCTAAAAAGTTGTAGAAGCCACGGATACCGTGCTGCAAGAGGAGTTCTAGAGCGTGTGTCAGAGTGATGCAGAGGGCAAAATCTCCCTCGGTCATGCCTCTTCTATTCTGCGGAAAATTGTCTGGCGGATTCTGACGGAACTTGTCCCGCGACTGGATCACCATGAACTTTGTTAGGGAGCCAATGTCTTTGGTGAAGAGAACGTTCGAGGTCATCAATCTTCGGGCGCACATGCCGAGTATGTTGAGAAAGGTGTCGCGCACTTGCGTGATCTCTGGCCCTAATGGGACAACCGTTTTGTCGATACTTCTATTGTGGACGTAAGGCACTATATCAGGTGACTCTTCGTTACGCAGCTCAATTCGGGAAATGCGCAAATTTACAATCACTTGTTGAATAGCTTTCATATCACTACCTGAATAAAAAAGATCGTTAACAAAATTAGTGTCTTTTTACGGAGAGGTAACTTATGATGATAAAACTAACCAGGAGTTGCACTCAAGGCCAATATTCGAAAAATGGCTCCGTGGCTGCATAGTTCTTTAACTACTTGGACGTAAGCATAGTTTCCCAACGCTTTATGAGCTTCGTCGAGGACTAGGCATTTGACTTCAGCAGCTGGTAGGGCGGCCCGGCTAATATCATTGGTAAGAACTTGTGGCGTGAGGAAAAAGACTCGTTTTTCTCTCCATTGTTTTTTTCTATCAGCTGGGTTCATTGCTCCAGTCATCTCACTTGTAGCATCTAAGGGAATTCCCATGATCTCATAACAAGCTTGGATTTGCTGAGCAACTAGTGGTTTTGTGGGAGCCATAAAAATTATTTTGCCTCTTGGATACCATCTGAAGAAATTGTACATTACAACAGCTGCAATGAAAGTTTTTCCTGAAAATAAATAAAAACAAACTGGATTGGATACAAGCATTCAAACAAAGAACTAACATGACTTACCCAATCCAGTTGGTAAGGTGACCAGAGTATTGTGAAACAAACTTGTTTCCACAATGTCCCGTTGATATTTCCGAACTGGTTTATTTGTTGGGTATATCCATGAATTTCCTGCAGTGTTATCAAATCCTGGCAAGTTTTCTTCCAGAGTAGCTGCAGGTGCTTCTGTTGAGTATCCAGAAGTAGATGATGAAGCGGATGTTGATGAATGCCCATTTTTGCTGTTGGAAGGATTGGGATTTTTTGTCTCGAATTCTCTAAGACTTTCTTCAAGAGCTTGTCTTAGTAAATCGTCATCTTCATCATCTTCAAGGAACACTTCACTACCCTGTGTTTTATTTTTTGAGGCACTGGGTTGGGATGATGTTTTGGCACCATTATGCCATGATTGAAATAATGTTTGTTGTTTTTTGCTCATTTCTTAAATTGGGATGATCCAACACATTTAGTCGTGTTTTTTATGAATACTTGCGATACCACTCAACAGAGGTGATAATGGTTATATTCAATTCCGAAATTCGATCGTGAAAAACAAAATGATAAAGTCGCGATTTGAAAGGCCACATTGTTTTCGTCTGCTCCTAGTCATCAGAGCCATCTCGCAGGAAAAAAAAACACAGTCTAAACTTTAACAGAGTTGAATGAAAAAATGGCTAACTTTTGTTTCAATGGATTAAAACGATGGCCAAAAATAAAATTAATGACAATTCTTGGTTTATAAACAATAAATACACTTTCATGAAATTCAAAAAGTTAAATTTGGCTTTTTAAGGTGCGGCGACCTCCAAAGCTCCAGTCCAAGTCCGTAAATGTCGTCTGCTGATGCTGTTGTTCTTCAAGCTTCAATCCCCGTGCGTGTCTAATGTTGATAAATTTCGTCGTGTGGACGCTCAGCCGATTTGATTGAGAGTTAATTCATCTATGTGCCTTACTACCTCGAACAACTTGCAAATGCAGAAAAGACTTTTGGACTCCTAACGTTTATCGAAACTTTCAGTTTGAAAGTAAACAACTACTATCATACTTTTGTATAGGGGATGTGAAAAATTCTGTTTATATTTGTGTCTAGAAGGTAGAAATGCCGTGGACGGTCCGACTCGAAGGAGGTCCTCGCAGAGTAAGTACAACACCAAAAATATAAGCTTTGATTTCACTTAAGATATTTGAAATGTCAATAAAAAATAGGTCAAAGAGTATTGACATTGTGTCTGTATGGAATTCTGTTTATTGATCTTCAGTCCACACTTATTGATTAGTTTTACCTACATCCATAACTATAAAGCTGGACATATTTTATATTTTTTGTTGTAATGATATATTTCATTTGTATTTTGTTCTAGGTAAATCATGCTGCAGTTCCTGTAAATGATAAAATATTCTCATTTGGAGGTTACTGCACTGGTGACGACTACAAACTGAAGAGGCCCATGGATGTTCATGTTTTGAACACAGGTACTGTATTTTGTCTAAAATTTAAAATGATTTCAGTTGTCTAAAATCTTCTTTGCCTTATTTTCTCAATAGTTAACTATAGATGGAATGTAGTGAAAACTCCAGAACCTAGTAGTCCTCAGTATTATCAAATACCATACCAGCGCTATGGTCATACAGCTGTTGTCCAAAATGACATGGTATAGTTTTCTATTTGATCAAGTCCATCTATTCTAGATAATAACAGGTGCCAAATATTTAACAGGTCTTTATTTGGGGAGGCCGGAATGACGAGGCCGCGTGCAATGTATTATTTTGCTTTGACACTACCAATCATACATGGTCCCAACCAACAGTTTTTGGAGAAATTCCTGGAGCTAGGGATGGGCATTCCGCTTGCGTAATTAATAATTGCATGTACGTATTTGGAGGTTATGAAGAAGAAACCGACCAATTTTCTCAAGACGTGCATATGCTAGATCTGAAAACAATGGAATGGAGATTTGTGAAGACCAAAGTAAGGGTTTTTCCTAACTCAAGTGATAGTGATTGTTGATATCGTTAAATTCACTACTTTTTCTAGGGAGAGCCGCCTAGTTATCGTGACTTTCATTCAGCTACACCCATAGGCAACTACATGTATATCTTTGGTGGTCGTGGTAACCAATCTGGTCCGCATCATTCTAGAGTATGCATCATTAAAAAAAAACACCAATCTTTCGCAAAAAAAAATTACAAATCCTGTTATCGCCTATTAGGATGAAGTTTACTGCGATCAGATTGTCTTTCTTGATACACGGGCACAGCGTTGGCATCGGCCTGTAGTAACAGGATTTCGTCCTGTTGGCAGGAGAAGCCATTCAGCATGTAACTAATCTTTTTTTCTAGTTTCGTACAGAACATTCATTAAGTTTTCATTTAAACTTTTCATTTAAACAGTTACGTACAAAGGGAGTCTCTTTGTTTTTGGTGGATTTAACGGCATCCTCCAGAAACACTATAATGATCTGTTACGATATGATCCAGGTATCATCATTTTAAAATTTGATATTTGGAAGTGATTCTCGTCGTCTTACTTTTTTTTTTCTTGACCATCGCAATTAGAAAACTGTCGCTGGTCTGTCGTGAAGCCAAGAGGTCATGGGCCATGTGCCAGGCGACGGCAATCTTGTTGTGTCATCAGTGACCGAGTTTTCCTCTTCGGCGGAACTAGGTAACATGTTATATGGGCTTCTTAATACATCAACAAAACTCTTACTTAGGAATTTGCATTCTAGCCCCCATCCTGACCCTAATGTCAATTCGACCACAAACCAACAACGTGACGATTATCCAGGGTTGGAGCCAATCGAAGCTCGACTGATGGATCACAATGACTTATTTGTTCTCGATTTTGGTAAAATAAAATTGCTTAAAAAGTAGTTGCAAAATCAAATATTAACGTTGCATTACCATCTTTTAGCGCCCTCATTAAAAACACTGGCAATTACTAATGTTATCGAGCACAAACTGAATGTCGAAGCCTTACCAGAGTCAATCAGGTAAGTTGTCTAATGATGTGTTTTTTTTTCGAGACAAATTACTAAACCATTTAACTTTTCTATTTAGATTCGAAATTAGAGCCATGACTCTGCCGAATAGCGTGACGAAGCCTTTAAACAATGCGGGATAGTCTTTGTCTTGTATTAAACCATTTGTTTTACCTTCTTATTTGACTGGTTGAAATTGTACAAGGACATGTTCGACAAATTACATTGAACAAAACTTTACATCATTTCGCGAAAAAAATTATTTGGGAGATATACTCCACAGGTCAACTTAAAAATTAAAAATGTTTGCAGAGGATATAAGGAGTAACAGTTACCGGAGACGGTGAGAAATGCAAACGATCAACATTTTTTCACCAACACGCAATGAAAACGAACATTTCCTATTATACAGACGACACGCGAAAAGATTACTATCAGTAAAAAAGTGAACGAACAAGTTACCGAGACAAAAAGAAACGCACATCTACGATACGTTCTTAGCTCTTGCCCATTCCAGACATGTGAAGCTGTTCTAACTCTTTCCTCAAAGCGGCGTTTTCCGCCTGCAATTCTTCCACGTGATGTTCCGATTGGCGAAGTGCTTCAGCAAGTCGCTGATTGGCGTTTCTTATGTCCGTAATGTAATCACAAGCTTTAGAAAGAATACCGCCTTTACTCTGCTGCGTTAAGAAAGAAAAGTTAATTTTTACTGCTCTAATTAACGTAAATTGATATGCATGTATTCGATCATCAAAAAACGGCAAAAACAGCCCGGAATCATTTAGGTGAAGATAACTAAAGTACTAAATTAATTACCTGGCCAGTTTTTCCTGCATCGTTGTGAACTGAATCGGGCATGATTTTCCCCAATTTAAGAATCCAGTTGTTGATTTTGTCTCGTCTACGGCGCTCTACTTCATTGTGGCTCACTCTACGACGGTCATCTCTCTGTAAAAGCAAACTGAGGCGTAAATTACTTTGTTATAAACACAGCTGATCCCAACTCACAGGTTCACCCTGCCCAGCTCCAGTTGTTCTCGAGGCAAGAGATTCTCGGTTAACTTGAACATTACCCCTAGGAGCGATGGTACGTTGCGTTCCTGCAGTTATCATATCAGGAGGTGCTCCAACAATGTAGAACTGTCCAGCTGTTTATATAATATAAGAAATATGTAGCAATTAAAAAAAAAACATGGCATCCCATTCATATTACAGTTCAGAGGGTTGATAAGAGCTGGTTGAGCTGTTCCAGATGTAAAATTTCCAGTGACAATTTGTGGCAACTCGATCATTTCTCCAGACGAACCAACTTGCATTACTCTGTACATGACTGCACCTAAAGTAAGAGTTTGGGTTCAATAATGATGAAATAAATGCATTAATAATATTAAAAGAGTCTAAAGAACTTACTCTCATTTGGCACTGAATTCCCCCCAAGGTCAGCAGCAGTCAAAGATCCTTCTTCTTCAACAATAGTTAAACCAGGTGCTAAAATCCTTTCATCAGTCAGCATCTCAGGGTCCTCTCCACTGTCTTTGTCAGGACTGAAATATATGGAAAATCAAAGGCTTTTCTAGTTAACATCTTTAAAAAAGGATGTGAAAGCAGATTATGTATCGCACAATCTTCTTAAGTCTTTAAAATGTTTTGTATAATGGTAAAAGCTAACCAGCTGCAAAGATTAACAAAACTAGGAAAAAATTTTACACGCAAATAACCAGGAATGAATCGCCAATATCAACAGTAAACACAACCAAAGTAGTTATGAAATTCCAATCAATATCGGACGAGGTTTAACGTACCTATTGCCAATCCCTTGTTCAAGGCTATCCATGTCGGCCCGAGGTAAACAAAAAACCCAGGTGAAAGTCAAACTCGACAGAAAACAAAAGAGAAAAAAAGACCACGAGGAGATAAATATTTTTCAAATTTTGCCAGAAAAGGAAAACGTCACGCGGTCACGGGATCAAGTCAGGTGACGTGAAGAGAAAAAAGCGTGAACAGTCGACAGGAATCAGCAGAGGGCTTCGAGCGATCTCCAATTCTCCAGGCAAGCCCAACTCAATGTAGCTGCAGAGACATCTATAGTGGAAGGTGAGTATTGTCTTGACCAATTTGGGAAGTAAGGCCGGCTTTTTCGAGCGTTTGGTTTATATTTAGTCGCAAACACATGACGGGATGACGCATTTTTCATCAGGTTGAAAAAGAAAAAAAGCAAGGAATTTAAATTTTCACGGTTTCGGATAATTGAATAGTTCCGCGCGTTGCTCGTAGTAAATATAGATTTGCTGTTTTTCTGGACTAAAGGATACGTTTATTACGATTCAAAGGATTTAAAGAAGAGAAATACGTTTTTCAATATAAAATCTGAATTATAGGAAGGAAAATGGAAAAAAATAATTTTTTTCTTCGGAAAATGATGATCCGTGTCAAGTCCCCTTTGCCGAAATTATTCGCTGCCTGTAAAATTAAAACAAGAGGAAAAGTTAGATCACAAAATTCTTTCGCAACTAATTTTCTTAGCAAAAAAAAAACAATTTCAGGTTAGCATCTATGAACTAACGATGAGGAGAGAACGTCTCACGAAGTTTTTCCAAAAAGCCCCCGTGCTGTTTCTTCTCCTCCAACATGGCTGCAGGAATTTCTTCCTTCAGATGTTCCATTTCCTTCTGGCTCATCGGAACAGTCAACTCGACTGTAATGGACATACATTGATTATTAGTATGTTGTCCATCATCGAGAAATTTTCATAAAAGAACAAACCTTTTTCTTTAGTCAAGATGGGTTGTTGTTGTTGTTGTTGACTCTCCAATTCGGTTGTCTGGAACGTAGATGGCGCAGTTGGTGTCAATTGTGGCAACGGTTCAC
Organism: Ceriodaphnia dubia; assembly: GCA_022539655.2. NCBI lineage: Eukaryota > Metazoa > Arthropoda > Branchiopoda > Diplostraca > Daphniidae > Ceriodaphnia > Ceriodaphnia dubia. The sequence continues at coordinate 194,222 of JAKUCG020000076.1, forward strand.
TTGCCGTAGGAATCGTGGCTAGCACTAACAACGAGCATCAAAATAAAATAATGCCAGATTACAATCGGATAAAATTTTTCAGAGTAAATTTACCGTTCTCAACTGAATAAGGCGAAAGCGATGGCGGCTGAGGCAACGAAAAAGTTTCTTGCGGAGGAGTGTTGTACACAGTTCTTCCGGAAGAAGGGTCGTAAACTTGAGGTAACGAATACACATATTATTTCAATTTTTGAGGTTAAAAAAAAAAATAAATTGTTGTCATTACCTATGGGAGGTTCAGCGGACATGAAGCCAGTTGGGCGAATTTCCACAGTTTCCGTTCGTGGTTGCGGTTGGGATTGCGAACTCTCTATAATTAACAATGTAAAAAATAACATCAAGCGCACACGTAAAAAAACTGATTTTATACCCGAAGTAAGGAAACTTGGAGTAATTTTTTCCATTAGAGACTCCATGGTACCGCGTTCGTTTTCCTTTCTTGTCGGGAACGGAGGCGGTTGAAGTCCTGGGAATCGTTGCTGCTCAGGGTAGTACTCCTGCTGCATCTTTTTCTGTACATCTTCTTGTTCTTGTTGGCGCTTAGCTTGCTTGTTCTCATCCTCCAGCCCCTTATCTCTGACCAATTCACCTGGCTCAGGTAATCCCAAACGATTCAAGAAGGTTTGTTGCTGCTTGCGACGCTGACGAACATTCTCTTGAGCTTGAACGTAGTAGTCACGCTCGTGCAGCGAGTCCTCTCTAGTCATGGTCGGATCCAAAATAATTTTGCCGCATTGGCCATGTTCTTGCATGCGCTGCAACGCTTCATTGTACTGGATAGGATATAGGAAGGTTACAATGACAATTAATTAGATACAAGCGGAGACGAATGTTGAATAAAAAAGCGTAAAATAAAGAAAATTTCAGTTACATCATCGAAATGTAGTTTGCAGTCGAAAACGGCTTGGATCTCTCCATCTTGCCACATTTTGCAAATTTTGCAGAATACTTCGCGGACATAAGGGCGATCCTTTTGGAAGTAAAGCAGGTTACGCAAGTTAAAGCCGCAAATGCTCTTGTTCTCCTCGTAGAGTTTCAACGGGGAGATCTTCTCTTGTCCCCACCACTGGAATGTAAGAAACAAATTATTTAAATAAAGGTTTAAAGAACTAAGAGCACGGAAATTATACTCACAGATCTGGCGCTATCGAAAAATCCACGGTTGATGGCTGCCTGAGTACCGAACAAGATGTACTTGCCCAAAGGCCGTAGAAGATTAAAGTCTCGGTTGAAGTTATCCTCGTACTGACAATCTAGAACCAAATCGACTCCATGTGGGGAACTATGCCGGATCTCGGAAACATAGTCGGCATCATGTTCGATGTAGTGAACCACTTCGTCGGCCGATTCTCCTTGCCCTTCTTCTTTGTTCATAGCGATCTTGAAAATACGGGTGTTTGGCACAGTGCGAGCCATTTGGGTCACCATTGTTCCCTGTGAATGGACAACAAATTGGTTACACGAAAAAATAACTTAGTTAAATTCAACTTTTTTTAAAAATTACCAATCCACCAGGAGTAGAATGGAGTAGCACGGCCTTGCCCGGGCGAAGATTTCCGATTTGGAAGAGTAGTGAGTGAGCCACAATGCCATCGATGGTCAAAGCTACAGCATCATGGTAGTTCATCTCATCGGGAATTTTGAAACAGTGCTCCGCACGACAGACGACGTATTCACTCCAGGCTTTGCGCTCCGGTAGCGCCAGAACTCGATCACCCAGCTGTGAAAACATAATCAAATTTTTACATTGAGAGCGAATAATACTAAAGTCAGAAAAATAAAACGCTTAACTTACGTTCAGATCATTAACATTCCTTCCAAGTCCGACGATTTCACCAGCGACTTCACTACCCATAATGAAAGGGGGCTTCAGCGATTTTACCCAATTATCCAACATTCCGTTGCGGGTCATGATATCTTGAAAATTGACACCACTAGAAAAACAGAAAGATAAATAAAAACGATTATTATTTAAGAAAAGATCTGAAAATGTTGCTTAGCTTACCAAGAATGAGTGCGGATGAGGACTTCGTGTTTCATCGGGAGCGGTAGTGGGACCTTGGCCGTCTGGATGTTCTTACTAAGGCCAAAACCGGTCAGCTGGATGCACTTGACGTCATGTGGAATGTGCTGGCTCAAAAGATACGACAGGTCACCGCCGTTCTGGTTCACATGTTGTTCGATCCTTCGGCGGACTTCTTGCTGCTTCCGGTGGTACTCCTCTTCATCTCGTCGACGTAATTCCTGCATTTCTTCTGCCAAGACACAATAGAGAACAACAAACACACATATACTTGCAATCTCTATAACCTCGTTCAAATAATGTAAATAAAGAAATAATGGAACACAACATACTCTGAATCTCCTCCGACTCGTTAAAAGATCCCTTCCGCTGCCGACCCTCCGATGGATTTGGGCTCTGGATGAGTGTTGGATTATCACCTAACGTCTCGCTCACGGAAGGAGGATTCAAAACAGGACACTCACTCGACGTCGGGAAATCAGCAACATGTCTTTCAGAAATCATCTTGCCAATGAAACGATTCTAGAATAAAATGTTTAATGAACTAACTTAAACATGAACAATACAAATAACCAGATTTACCTTAAAGCAAACAAATCACGAAAATAGAAGCTGTTTGAGCAAACGACTTGTCTTGTAGACCACCAACGATGGACTGTACTACGAAGAGGGTTAAGGCTTACTTTTTATACAGTCGGGTCAACGTTGACAAAACAAACTTGAGAAAATAATTGCGCCCCTAGCTAGCCAGCCCATCTTTCATTTCCTTGTATCACCAACGTACGTATCGCTTTGGATAAATTACAAATTGATGATAGCCTGCAAAATCTTTTTCAGGGGACGAGCAATTCGTGACACATGTTTACACAGTACACACTTATTTTCTTCGTTTAAATGTAAAAGGACGCGCGATGAACGTCAAAATCAATCACAAAGACTGATTCCAAGAAAGCGACGACATGGAACGCCAAGAATTCGTTGATTTTTTTATCTGGTTCTACTCTGCTTTTTTCTAAAGAAATTGATTTCCCCTTTATTAACCGGCTCATCAAAAACTGAAGTGAAGGCCAAGGTGACTCGTCAACGCATTTCTGTACGACCTCGCTGATAGAATAACGTCTGAATTAATTTCCGTTCTTCTAGTTGAGTAAATAAAATCACTTTTGTTTTCTTTAGAAAAGAAACAAAAGTTTCTTTAGAAAAGAAGGAAAACACCATTACAGCCGACAACATTCGAAGTTACCTAGCCTTCGACTGATCAGAAAGCTTTTATTCCATAGTTCTTGCCTTGGCTCGTCCTCTTATAAAATAAGCTTTTCTGTATTTAACTATGAATCTTTTAAATTGGAAAAAGAATTGCTGGTCAGTTCAGTACAAATGTCCGGTAATCTTCCGCGTTCTAAGAATGAAAAAAAACCACAAGCGAAATTAGTCATCATGCATAATTTCAGATTCAAGGTTAATTTTCCTTTTATTTGTTATTTTATTTTCGATAAATGTTGTAGCGGATTACACTGAACACTGTCACTGTCAACATCTCAGCGACCATTACCTTAAATATATAGTAGTGCCAGCATCATTTTTCGATCTGTTACGTATTGCCTTCAGCATAATATTGATTGATTTATATTCCATCCTTATTTTATTTCCCACTCGCAATTTTTATTTCCCATTCAAGCTCTCGTCATGATCAGCCTTGCCTTGTCGGCTCATATAATTGGTCAGACTTAATAGCTCTGGTTGTTTCACCCTATTTTCGGATTATAAATTTATAATGCAGCCGCATCCAAAGTCGATTTCTTATTTGTAAGTGCTGTAGCACATTTTATCCAGTTAGTACGCAGCGCAATTTGACGACACCTTAATGAATAGATCGCAAATTGCCAAATTCTTTTCTAGAATCATTGGGACATGTATAAATATACAGCATAGCACAAACTATTTACTTTAACTGTATTTTTTCAAGAAGCAAGTGTTTAAGTATAGGCGTACACGTACACAGGAAGGAATCCATTTAACATCTATTAGATCTAGATTCATTTATTCCCCTCGGGACAATGAATCTTTAACATTTTCTATCGTCCCCGTGACCTCGTCTTTGCCTTCATTGCCCATAGTGTTTGAGACGACTTCGCTGATTTTGCCCAGAAAATCTTGACCTTCCTGTTCTCCTCCTTGTGGCGAGTTACCTTCTTCAAAGTGTTTGACATTCTCACCAAATACTTTTTCCTCTGCTTTTTGGTCGGCTTCACTGTCGACTTGAGACGTTTCACCTGAAGCTTTAAAAAATAAACATTATTTTCAATTAAGGTTTCCGAGTTTCGCTCATAGGAAGCAGATTAAATTACTAGCTTCATTTTCACGATTTTCGTGAACGATAAAGCTTACTCTTGTCGGTATCTTCCGCTTTGTCATCCGGTCTCTTCTGGCTAGGTGGATTCTTGACAAGTTTTGGATTTTTACCTAAAATTTGGTTTAGAGAGGGAGGGTTCAGACATGGATATGTGCTACAGAAATTTTCGCTTTTTTCGCCGGAAAACATTTTGGTACTAGCTGTAACTTTCGGAAGTGAGTTAGCCCTGTAATTTAAGGAAAATAAAATGTTACATTATACGAAAGTAGCTATACTGAAGAAGCAAATAGTAATAACATCGAACACATTACCTTAATAGAAAATCCTTAACAGATAGGCGAGTTCTTGTACAATAGACAGACGACGATGGACTGAGCTTTTCGGAATGTCGAGGCACACTTTTATAGGGTTAGCTTTCCTTGGAACTTTCAAGGGACCACACATTTAGCCACAAATTTTTCGTTGCTGTATTCGTGGCATCCGCTGGATCGCTTCCGCAACCTTCTTGGAATCTGGACCTTCCACTGTTCCATGTTTAGCGACACTTTCCAGCCCTATCACTGTTCAAATTTTCTAGACGCATGGCTTACGTTCAGATCTCGCCAAAATGAATACAAAATACAACTTCTAGGAAAATGAGAATGAGCTGGCGAGCATGTGTTAAAATGTATCAATTTCTCGCCCTCATTTGTTTTATCTTTAACATCTAGTTGTCGACAAAAATATTCAAATGTTTTTAGTTTTGAAATTTTCTGTGGTGCTGTTAATGACTTATAAGCACTCCTTTGCAACATAAATACTACGTACACAGTTCTATTCTGCGCATTTTTATTTAGTTTGTTTCGCAGAATTTTAACAGTCTCTAATGGTTATCTACTTGAGAAACGGAACTAGCCATCTCTGGAACTAGCGCAGTTTTCTAATATTAACTGAAAATACTTCCAAGTTTTGGCCTAGCCATAATGTATTTCTAAATTACATGATATTTTTTTATCAAAAAGGGAGAATTCTTGCTGTGTTTTTCTAAAGTTCAGAAAAATTGAATTGTAGCAAAACAATGCCGAGATGATTAGTTTCCGCGGCTGAATGTCTCCTTGATATTGTCCACCATGCCTCTCCCCTTTTCTTGAACTTTTCCAGTCGTATCCGAAATAGTATCCTTGATCTTGTCCATCATTCCCCTGGATTGATCTTGTGCATCACTAGCGGTCTGCTTGGTGCTGTCGGCAAAGTTCTGGGCGTGTTCTTTGGCCCGTTCTCCACCTTCACGGCCGGCCTGAGCAACATTTCCAGCAGCTAAAAATTTTTAAAATTGATTAAGAAAAACACGGTTATGTACGGAAATGCACAGAATTTTATTTTAGGAACGTAAACCTACTTTGCTGTGCTTTCTCACCAGCGGAAGATAGTTTATCGCGAATATTATCCATTGCTTTTAAGGATTTTCTTAATGCTGCTCTTAACTGTAAAATAAGGAACGAAACATGCGACATTGAATACTGTTTGATAAATTTAAAACTGATTCAAAGAATACATTTCAATTTCGACAAAAAATGGTTTACTTTACCTTGGACAGAAAACGATGTCAATTGCGGTAGAAGGTTCAAGGAGGAGTGATATCTTTCCATCCGAGTAATTTGCCTTTTGAAGGCATCGAGCTTAAGCTTGCTTAAGCAGACGTTGACGTTTGAGCATATAGGCGCGGGTTTTTACTCGAAAATATTTCTTCGTAGGCTATGTAGAGCGACTACCACGAATGCAATTTTATCACTTTTCAAAGGAAACATTGGGATCAAGAAGTAACGTTTCCCTATGATCCCTATTCTCTGTGGAAAACACGAACCTTTAAAATAGATCTGTCATCAGAGCGTCGTCGTCTTACATAATCTTTGTTTGGGTTTATACAGTTTGCAATTAGTAAGAACTGTTCTACAGGTTTTACCAGGACATTAAAAACTGTTTTTATTTGCGTAAATCATTGTGACGATGACGAATCAAGTTGGGACAAGCGCGATCTGTTTCACGAGCGCGAGCGCGCTCAGCGTTTTTAGAAATCAACGAGCGTGATCGCGCACCGAGCGCGGCCCAGTCTTTATGTCCTTCTCTTTGTTTCGAGCGCGGACTACATCTCTGAATCATCGGAAAATTTCGCTATGTTTCACTTGACTGTATGAACCTTTTCTACATCATCGATAAATTTATTTTATTTAGTTTTCTACGGTATTCACCCCGAAACATTTTTATTTTCATTCATGACTTCTTTTCCAGACATATTTATACTTGCGGTATATATTGGGGCTTCATTCATTTATCCTTACTCCCGACCAAGATATGTCAGGCTTTAAAGAAGGCGGTACGTATTGTCTTGGCCTCTTCCCCTTCCTACATTCAGCAATGTTTTTTTTAGTGTAATAAACGAAACCCAAACAAACTTTCGATATAGTTCAAAGAGAAAATTTGTCTGTATTAAATCTTTATAGAGAAACATCGAATTATCCGTACAATCGTACACAAAAGAGCTCGTACATGAGAGAGAGAAACTGATAAGCTAAAAAAAAATTCAATAAGTGGTAATCAGCATAATCGTTTAAATCATGACGGGTGGCATGTTCATAGGCGGCTTCTCGTCAAGGAAATCTCGAACTGATGGCCAAGTTTACTCGTTTCCTGGTTGAAATAACAGGGATAATAAATTGGCGATGCCATGAATAATTGAGAAAAAACCGACGTCGGTCGTTTTACTTGGTGTCTGAGTGCCGCGAATTTCTTCAGTTGCCAGTTTGCCATGTTCGGGTTCTTGCCATACTTCACGTCGAATATGCTGACCCTTCATTGGTTCGGCCGTTTCTTCGAAGCCTACTAGATAGAGTAAGAAACAAACAAAATTTAAACGGGTGGAGGAAAAAGAGAATGAATTTAAAGCCTTTCGTTTCTTCACTAAGCCCAAGTTTGCAATTAAGGATCACCGGAACTCGCGCTTACCTGAGAAATCGAACAACATGATTAGGAATACATCTTGCATATTAGAACCTTGTAAAAAACTTGATTCAATTACCTTTATGCTCGCTAGTGGTCTCCATGTCGGGCTTTTTCGCCGTATCCTTCACGTCTGAAGAAACAAAACGAAGCATGTTAAATTATCTAACAACTTGCGACTTCCCTAAACACTAACCTTTCCATTCTTCCTTGATTCCTTGGGCTGTACCTTTAGCGGACTCTTTAGCTTCTACAAACCATAAAATGTTAACACTATTAATTTTACCATATCGAAAGTAGACTATGATCTTCGCTTACCATGCCCTTTTTCGGCAACTTTCGAACCCTTGTCTTCAGCAGAATGTTTGGCCGCAGACGCGTAATCCATGACCTTTTCTTTGCCTTCTAAAATAAATAAAAGGGAACAAAGGATATGAATACAATTTACCATTCGCATCAAAAATAATCTAGATGACTAGGACTTACGTTGTCCCTTTTCCTTGGCCGACTCTTTCAATTCGGAACCGGTGTCTTTCAAAGACTCCTTGGCTTCTAAACAGGAAAAAATAAAAGAAGAGTTAAATATGGTTCTATTTACAATGCACACTCTCAACTCACCATGTCCTTTATCGGCAACGCGCGATCCAACGTCCTTGGCAGACTCTTTCATTCCGGAAGCAGTGTCCTTCAGGGACTCCTTGGCATCTACATCAGAAAATTCAAAACCGGATATTAAAAACACGCGAACTTGTCGAAAAACGCATTCCTTTCTTACCACGCCCTTTATCGGCGATCTTCGATCCAGTATCCTTTGCAGCCTCTTTGTACTCTATATAAAGTTTTAAAGGTGTTCGCAATCAGTAAACCAGAAAGAATTAACAATCACTATTACCGTGGCCTTTGTCAGCTGCCTTGGAGCCCATATCTTTGGCCGACTCGACTCCTTTGGATGCGGTTTCCTTTGCAGATTCCTTGATATCTGCGCAGTAACAAACATCATGACCCAATAATTAATTAAAACTGAAGAACAATACAGTAATTAAGGCGCATCTTCAATTTACCATGTCCTTTGTCAGCGACTTTGGAACCAGCTTCTTTGGCCGATTCGACTCCTCTAGAAGCCATGTCTTTGGCGGATTCTTTCACATCTGAAATGCAACAGAAGACGACAGGTTAGCAAATCCAAGAATCATCAATTTGGCTAATTAGCGAATCCAATTACCGTGTCCTTTGTCAGCGACTTTGCTACCAGCTTCCTTAACCGACTCGACGCCTCTTGAAGCCATGTCTTTGGCCGATTCAACGGTATCTGACGAAATGCAGACGTAGCGTCAAATTAATAAATTAACCTAATTTATTCTTTAGACAAGCAAAACTCACCACGGCCTTTGTCTGCTATGCTCGAGCCCGTGTCTTTGACGTAATCCTTGGCTCCGGTGGCAGTCTCCTTCGCCGACTCTTTGAGATCTGGAAATGTATGTGCAATTTGATCACCTGATTAACACTAACAAATATGTTTAATATTATACCGTGTCCTTTGTCGGCGATTTTTGAACCGGTTTCCTTAACAGATTCTACTCCTCGGGAAGCAGCATCTTTAACCGAGTCTTTGACATCTTTAATTTAACAAAAACAGATAAGGTCAAGTTTTAACGTTACCGTATCCAGATTTAAGAAGAATAAAAATTTACCGCGTGTTTTTTCGGCGGCAGGCGCAACCCAATCACGAAGAGTGTCCATGAGACCTTTGCCTTTCTTTGGAGCTTCGGATTCGGCTTCCTTCAGCGACTGTTCAGCACCTGTAAAAAAAGTAGAAATAACTTAAGTATTAGCAAACTACTGGGATAGCAACTCGAAATGTATACTTTACCTTGTCTCTTCTCTGAGAGAGCTGAACTAGTGTCCTTGAGAGATTGTTTGGCTCCTTCGCCCATATCTTGTAAACCCTCTTTGACATCTAATATAACGGAATACGGGTAACGAGAACTGTTCAACACTGTTATATTAGAATATTACCTCTTCCTTTCTCGCTAATGTTGGAGCCAGCCTCCTGTAGGGATTCCTTGGCACCGGTGGCTTTTTCTTTCAAGGTGTCTTTGGCCTCTGTGCATACGAAAAATTAAAACAAGTCTAGAAAATCAAAGGTATTCGAATTTACCTCGACCTTTCTCCATCACATCGTCCTTGATGCCAGTAGCTTCCTCTTTAACATGCTCTTTGGATTCTGCAAATATTGATTAATCGTTTTTATCACATATCAATTGAAAGAATTCTGAATTAAAACCAGCAAAATCAAGATTTACCTTTGGCAACGTCAGCATTAGATTTACCGCCTTCAGCCGCTGTAAAAAAAAAAGTAGACAAAATGAATAATAAAGCCTCAAAACAGTGAAAACCAGAATTGGCTGGGAAGGCGGAAAGCTAATACTTACTCTTTGGCGTTTCGGCAAATTCTGGAGTTACCCAGTCGCGAATCGTGCCCAAAATTCCCCTACTTTCTTCGTGACTTTCAGGTCTCTCGGCAGATTCCTTCATGGACTCCATGCCCTCTGTAAAATTCATAGGATATATTAGTGACGCACAAGCCCAAATGAAGAAATTATTGTTTCTTACCACGGCCTCGATCGGCGACGTTAGATCCCGTTTCTTTAGCGTAATCTTTGGCTTCTCCAGCGGTGTCCTTAATCGATTCCTTCGCGCCCTCGGTCTTTTCTGCGAGGTTATCCTTCGCACCAGTAGCCTTTTCCTTGATGTACTCTTTAGCGTCTAAAAATTAAACAAAACACAAAATTAGTAACGCACGAGAATAAATCGATGGAACACGATAACATACCATGGCCTTTATCGGCGATGCTGGAACGGGCCTCCTCCAGTTTGTCTCTGGCTTTGCTGGCCGCATTGACCGTTGAATCTTTGGCACCAACGAGAGTGTCTTTCACATAATCCTTTGCTCCAGTTGCGGTATCAACCGAAGTGTCTTTTGCGCTGGTTAAAGTATCCATCACAACTGCAAAATCAAAGAACAACATCAGTAACACTTACTAGTTGACAAAAAGTACCAATAAATTCAATCATACCGTTTTTCCCTCCAACAAGCGTGTCCATCACGTACTCTTGAGCATGGTGAGCCGTTTCCGAAAGGCCTATCACATCAAACGAAATAAGCATTTGAAGTACGATTCCACTATATACATGATGATCACAATTTTTTGAACTTACTGTGCAGTTTTTCGCTGACGGTGCTCTCGACAGATTCCTTAGCTCCAGCAGCACTTTCCAGCAGGTCTAATAAAACACGACGACAATGTACACGACTTTCAGTTTCTTAGTTTCCCTTAAAATATTTACCGTGCTTCTTCTGCGAGTAAGTGTCGCGAATAGTTCCCAGCAGGCCACGAGCAGAATCTCCGACTCGGGCGTCGGCATGTTCAATATCCTGGCGGGTTATTTCTAAAATCAAACAAAGGAACGTTGTTAAAAGCATTTTTATGCAAACAAACGATCACGACAACAAGATACCTGGTTTAGTCTCGGTTGAACCTGGCATCAACGTTTCACGAACAGACTCGAGAAACGAAGGTTTTTCTTCAACCGCTTGTGGTTCTTAAAACCAAACAAACAATTTGCGAATTTAATGACTAACTCCACAATGCAACTTGCTTAAAACATATGGACAATGCTCAACACAACAAATTAAAATTTACTCACCACGTTCTCCTTCGACGCTGGTAACGGTCGAAAATCGCTTAGCTTCCTCTTGAGGCTGCTGCTTTCCGATGGGCTGCGTGATATCCTCTTGTTTGGAGTCCATGATGCCTTTTAAACTCGAACGAACTCCGGGTAATCTTGACTGTAAAGTTCGCAAATGATACGTACCAAAAAAACGATACATTAGGTAAAATTTGTAAAGCAAGTGCCGGCCAGAAGAGCCGAAAACGAATGAAACACCTTTTCAAAGTGGTAGTGCTGTTAAATACTCGATGTGCTGTTCAATAGCGAAGAGCCAGCGAATGATCAAAAGCTTTCGTCGCGCTCTCGCTTATAAGCGCACGTACCAAAAACGTCGATACCGCGAATGAATACGATAATATAACGTTTGTATTATATTTTCTCTTGGTCTTCATGTCGTTGTTGCGATACAATTATCGCGAAACGCAAAGCACAAGGGACCCGAATGAGAAGCACGTGGAAACATAGTTCGTGGCAAGGACAGTTGGACAACATGGCAACGAGAAACTATTATAGGCGTTTTTTTTAAATCGCATTTTTATCGAAACATTTTCTTTTCTTAATTTACATAACGAGCTTGAAAGAGGTAGCGAAATCTGGCAGTTTCTTGACGACGAGTTGAAATTCAGCCTCATTAATGGAACGATTACTTTCCACTCCGGCCTCTTCTAAAATCTGTATAAAAAATCCGGGAATGAGTAATTGGGTTTTTCAAATAAAATTTGTTGTTAAAACATACGTAGCCGACGACTTCATCTTTTTCCAGTAGTTTAGACGACGTCAGGTCGTCGATGAGACGAGTAAGGTCGGATTTCGTAAGTAGACCATCATTGTCCAAGTCTAAGAAAAGAGATTCAGTTGTTATAAATAGGTTCTCCTTTCTTTTAAAAATAGTTTAAATTACCGTATATTCTAAATGCGAAGGAGGCGCGGACGCTGGCTGGTGCTTTCTCGCAAAAAGCCTTGAGGTACGAGGAAGACATTATTACATAAGTCGAGTTAATGAAGGACTATGAAACAGTAAATACGGCCTTGGAAAAGAAAAGAAAAACAACTTACGGAAGCCAAGTCGACAAAGTCGTCAAACGAGAAATTTCCGTCGCGCTGTGAGGAGAATACATACGCCAGGCGCTGTTGGAATGGATTGCACTGGTAAACGCCAAAAAAGAAAAGAACAAAACAATGCGAATTTATAACCAAAAGAATAAGAGTGTGTGATGAAATATGACCGGAGAGTTGGGTAAATAACAACGTGACTTGATTCATGACGATCGGATATGGGTCATACATTTGACTCAATAAAATTAGGGGCTTGTGGCGTGGGATCGGATGAGCTAATCATTCATGGTTTTGGATTACTTTATACGTCGTTGCTGTGTTTATCTCGTCGATCAATATTGGTCGTTCTGTGTTTGCATCTTTTACGATTCAATAATGATTGATCAAGGTTATCGTCCTTGGCGACACATGACCGACTGACTGCGCAGTTACATGTGTTTTTCATTAATGCGTATGTGTTTCATGCGCCACATGAAGTTTGCACGCAGCCGGCAGAACGGTGCCATGCCTTACAAACGACTTGGCGATAATGATCAGTGAGTGAAGAAAGCTCACGCCTCTCAGTTAATGAATTATGAAATGGGTGCTGTGAGCACGGAGCGCTCCCACCACAACTCGAACGCATTTTTACGAGCCCCGGTCACGTTTTTTAATATAAAAATACGTTTGTAGAAAATTCCCGAAACATTTTATTTTTTATTTAAGGTGGGAAAATCCAGGTGCGAGATAGCCGAGGGTTCACGTTCTTATCAAGACATTACTGTACTAAAAGTTAATACCTTGAGCTCGTCAATTGCGTTGAAAACTTTATCCGCTGGAAGGCGAACACCAAATGGGTTGGCTTTCACGGCATTCGGGTCGATGCGGTAAAAACGATCGAACAATCTACCAAAATCCGGTTATTAAACAATCACAATAAAGGTTTTGAAACCCTGACAGATAAGTTGGTTCTCCGAATAAAGCTTACCGAATGATATCTCTGCGGCTGAAGTAGGTGAGTTCGCCTGTATTGAGATTTGAAAAAAAGGAGAAAAACGTCATTGCGAGTTTCGTAACAAAGAATTTACGTATGTAAATGGTGATTCACTCACAGCATTCGTCGATATCCTCAAGTGACAATAAAGTTGTTGGTTTAGCTCCCATTACTTTCTGGCCTCTATGCAGTTGGGTTTGTCTCGTCGAGTTCAAAAAAGGTTGTATTACCAAAATACAGCAGCTGTTCACGTGCAACGCGCGGGATAGAAAATCTGCTGGAGAGATGTCAAAATGCTGGAGGCGACTGGAGAGAATTAAGTCAGATGCCTTCAAGCAGACCACACGAATCTGCCACGACTGACGAATCAAAAGTGCAGTAGACGAGAAACTTCAGGCTGTCTTATCTCGAGCGGCTTGTGAGTGTGGTTTTATACTTTCTAAATTTATCGGTAGCTCCAAAGTCAACAGACTGCACACATCCAGCGTTGCACTCAAACGAAAAACGCACGAGCAGCACACGCCCATGCCATAAAACGCGTAAGAGAGATGCAAGCCGGTAGAAACTCGCTCGACTGAAAAGAAGAACCCCAGTCACCCGAAGCGATTGGCAGTGGCTAGTGGCGTGATTCGAATTACCTCACGCACGGCGACGGTTCCTGTTTTACTAGTCCGTTTGGCTTTACGCGGCCAGAAAACTGAATCGTGTCCTTAGGGTTTTGAAAAATGATAGCTATTCACTCCAAGGACCAAGGAAATGGACAGCCAACTTATATCTTAACTTTAGATCGTTGTGAGGATTTTCCGCCTTGAGCTCACGCGATATCTCATCGGCTAACATTTCAATGGCGGGATATTCAAGCTACTTCTAACTGCAACAGTTTATCCGCCTCAGTCTTAGTAACAATATAGGAAATACGCAGTTGTGCATGAGACCTTTGTTTATTTATGTTTATTCTACAAATTGAGGGACAAGGAATTAAGCGTTATTGAATTCATGGCTCCCGCGAGTTTTCTTATTGTACTTAAGTTTTTCAATCTCGATATCAGGATATTTGGCTTGTAGTGCTTCTTTATCCAAGTTGGGGAACCTTTTTATGAGTGACATTGCCTCCCTCTCGTGAAGTCTGTGAATATTTTTGTACATTGGATTTTTTATATGACGTTAATATAAAATTTCATGAGAATTTGAAGAGAAGTTTAGATAAAGGGAAAAGTAAGATTACCGTTTCTGTCGCTGTAATAATTTGCGCTCCTTTTCCTTCAATAAATACTGGAACTTCAGAGTTGCTCTGTCCTTCACTTGTGTCACAGCTTCCACTGGTTCACGAATAAGAGCTAATGGATCATTAGGATCTAGTTTTTTTATTGCTTCAGGTTTAGGTGCTTCTTCCCCAATTTCTAGTTGCCAGTATGCATCATTCCTCTCATGAATGACTTCTTCAAGCCGTGACATGCTGTCCTGAACTTTATCAAGTCTTTCAGGGGAAGGAAAAAGATAGCAAGCTTCACGGCAATTGTGCTCCATTGTAAGCAACATATTACGCTCTTTCAAGAGCACAAACCTAAACAAGTTGAACATTTTTAATAATGTGAGGCAGTGCTTCAACTTTTTCAGTAAAGCAGATTTTACCATAATTTGTGTAGATCAACATTACTCTTGATTCGAAGCTCATCTAATGTCCAAGAACGGCCACTTTTGACTTCACTTGCTCCAAAATTTTTAGTATCATCGAAAAATTGCATTAAGTTCGATTGTTTTAAGGTAGTGGTGTGGAGGGATGCAACATTTGTCGGTCGGAAACTGGAAGATATATTAAGAAGATCAAATAATAATTTTTAAGATGAAAGATGTGTTGTCTTCGTTACCATTTAGAAGACAATTGACTCAGTTTTTGTTGTGAATTTAATGTTCGACTAAAAGAAAATAAACACGGAAGAAGATTCTTTCGCATGGAGGCGGCCATTTCTTGTGTATATTTTTTCTATATTCAACTTTAGTAACTAGATGGCTCTCGTCCTCTCGAGGCTCTGGCGGGCGACCGGGGCGGAGCTAGGCATCTAAAATTTGAAATATGGCACCATTGTAATATACTCAAGACTCATTCGCGGCCAGACGAATGGCGCGTAACTTTCATTTAATAACAAACGAAAAAATATAACACGTGATTTCTGTAAAGATTCTGATACGAGAACAAAAAATGGAGAAATATAATAAAAAGATCGAGCAGGCGAAGCAAAACTTTTCGTTGCTTCATCAGGTTCGTGGTTACGTTTAATTAACATGTCAATGTTTGTGGGGAAATATTTTGGTTAAAGCTTTCTTTTATTTTGACATTAGGTTTTTAGTGAATTGGAACAGCAATTAACAGATAAACTATTAGATCTTGATAAAGATGGTGGGAAAATAGTTGAACTGAGATTCTTATGGGACCATTGTGGTCACTCTGACTATTCAGTTGCTTTTGAAGCATGCCAGTCTGTAGTAAATCTTACTCTTAATGGTCATCTTGGAATAAATGAGAGTATAGGAGCATTGATATCAAATGTTTCAACTGCCAGGTAAGTTCTTAAACTATTCCACCAACAACCTGAAGTTTTGTAAAGAGAATTATTTTACAGGCACTATGGTCTCTTAACAGACAGCATTGCACAGTTGATGGTGAGAGGATCGTATCAAGGGAATAGACACCCTTTCATTTCACTGTATGAAATGCAACCTGAAACATGGCCATTCATTTTACAGCAAACTAGTAGCATCATTTCATGTGGAATTTTTGAAGTTCAAGCACTAAAGGAAATTAAACCATTTGTGATTTACACTTTATGTTATGGACTATATGAGACACGGACATCTCTTTTGTGTCTACTAATGGAAAAATTGCACAGCAAAAGAAATCCATTGATTATTGACTGGTTCCTGGAAGCTTTGGTGTGGCATCCTCAGGTTTGTTCCTGAAATATTAATAAAAGTAATCTGCATTATATTTTAAATTTATTTTTTAAATATTGTTTGTAGAATTCTGAAAAAATGAACAACAACTTCTACCTTATGTGTGTACAACATCTATGTGAATATGCCATTATTCAAAAGGATGAAGAGTTGGGCAAAGTGGTGGCAATTTTCTTAACATCAGCAATGCAAATTTCTCACATTAAATTGGGATTTGGAATTCATCACTGTGTTGCCCTACTCAAACAGCTCAACGAGCAGTTCACACTTTATCTGGAACCCATCATTGTGATACTTAGTCTATTTCTACTTGATTGCCAAGCTAATTGCTATGAACCCATTCTAGATCTTTGCTTGTGTTTTTCGAAGAAGCACTGCAATACTTACGTCTGGGCTATGCTGCAATGCGCAGTTTTGTCTATATTTCCCTATTCCACTAAAATTGAATCGGATGTTATTCAAATTGTGGAGTCAACCACTTTGTCATCACTGGGAGCAAACGCTTTTGATCACACAAAACCCCTAAACTATTTTCAGCATCTGTCCCGCACAGAGAATAACATTCAAGTAGCAATGGCTGCTACCCAACTTGCCCAACATCTCGAGCAACACGTGGAAGATCTCTCATCGTTTGATTGCCGGTTAACATCTAACTGCTCGTCGCTACCCAAAGCAATTTTTCTATTGAAGTGCGCGGTGTTTTGGCGTTCAGACGATATTTCTTCATTAGACTACGCTGTTAAATTTGTTTCGTCGTCCAAGCTACATGCAAATCCGTTGTTAACCTTGCTGTTGAAAAAACTTACGGCACCCTCACCCGGAAAAACTAAATTGGCCATACTTTACCATCTTCCATCGTTGGCCATAGACAAAGTGAAAATTAAACATATCGCGTTTTTTAAATCCACGCTAAAGTTCTAATTTTTCAGACATGCGTTCCAAGAGTGCTTCAGATCTATGAAGCTCTCTCTTCCAACCCTCAGTTGAAACCTGTGCGAATTAGTTTGCTTACTGAGCTGTGGAAAATAGAGGATCGCGTGTATCCTTACCTGGAAAAATCTGTGAATTCAGACCAGCAACAAACTGAAGAATTTCTTATGGCCAAAGCTTCAGCGATTGACGTAATCTG
This sequence comes from Ceriodaphnia dubia, assembly GCA_022539655.2. Lineage (NCBI taxonomy): Eukaryota > Metazoa > Arthropoda > Branchiopoda > Diplostraca > Daphniidae > Ceriodaphnia > Ceriodaphnia dubia. Next base: position 211,455 of record JAKUCG020000076.1, read on the forward strand.
TGATTCTAGGTATGATTGAATCCCCCCTCCTAAGAAATCTGTTAGACCGTTACCAATTAAAATGTTTTTTACAGGTCCGAAAAGTATGGGGCCGAATTGTTGTCTGTTATCTCGGATTTACTTAATTCTTCTCTTGGGAAATTGAGCACAATGAGCAGCGCCACGATTGCTGCTTTAAGCCTTCGAAGTCTAGTGTCGCTTTGTCGTGCCGAAGTTGTTGATCTCAAGTCAGTTTGGGATCTCCTCGCACCGAAGCTAAATCAAGATCATCGAGCTTCTGTCGTCTCTGAAATGTGCAATTTGCTTGGGCTGACAGCTGAACTCAGGATTGATAACGAAGAATACGACGAATTTATAAGTCAAGCTATTTCAACATTGTTTCGAGTATCCATTACGACAAATGAGACTGAAGTTAGTTGCTTGGCATTGAGGTTGGTAAAGCATGATTTTCTTTTAAATTTAATTCTTGAATTCATTGTATGTCATTTATTGCACAGATCACTGAGTCGTTTCCCGAAGAAAGACTTTCACTTGAAATGCATGCCGGATGCAAGCAAGGACGATTTAAAAATTCCTATTAAATACCTGCCTCCGGGTAAAACCGAAATCGCTGTGAAGGCTGAAGATGTGCTTGATTACGTTCCGGGTCTTTGCTGGATGAAGCTAATGGATTTCTACGATGGCGAAGTACTGCTGACGGGTTTCTATTCTTTCCTTTATCTGATGATACAGAAAGAAATAGAATCCGTGCCTATTTGGATTTATAGGAAAGCAGCTACTGATACTACAAAGAAAAACGAACCGACCAACTATACGTCGTAATTTATAGTAATGATTTTAAAAAGTTTTTTTTTCTTATATTACTCCTTTTGATAGTGTCCTTAAGGAAGACAGTGTCTTAGCCGCCTTGATCGCCTACGTGCAGAGAATATGCGAAAATAACGCAGGAAACCGTCTGCGAATGTCTGTTGCTTTTAAAGATACTTTAATCTATGAGAAGAACTCGAGTTAACATATCATCTTTTATGGATCTTTTCTCGTCTTTCATAGAACTTGGAACCAGAATTCATGGAAATTGTGTTTAGTCAAGCTCCACACTCATATTCTGCGCAGTCGGTTGTTGAAGACATAATTAACAGCGAACCCTTAGACGTAAGCCTTTCAATCTAACAATTCCTTTGGTAGAACAAGAAACTTATTCAGAACTACTTCAGGGAAAACTTGCTATGGTTGCGCTTTCGCACTTGGGACCACTCTGCAAAACTGTGTCTTCAAAATCCGTTCAAGATTTTCTCTATCGGTTGTTGAACAACCAACAATCCGAGATTTTGATTATCCTAAATCGGTTGAATCATTCTTTAATTTCCGCGGATACGCCAATTCCCCTGGAAGTGAAAGAAACAATTGCCGATATTCTTGTGGGTTTATTTCCAATTCTTCCCGACGAATTAGAAACCGTAAAGCGATTTGCCAGTTGTTTCCGTCTGGTATCGGGACCGCATCGTTCTTTGTGTGATCCATCAACCAGCACAGCAAAAATGTCAGTTGTTACCCTACTCCATGCATCGCTTGAATCGCAATCCAAAACTGCTGTGGATTATCTACTAAAAGCATTGCAACTTACCCTCTATTTGCCTTGGTAACGCAATCGCCCTAGATTCTATGTGATTCGACACTTACGTTTTTTATTCCACTTTTTTAGTCTTGATATGGAAGTGATGGAACTCCTTCATCAGTGTGTTGACGCAAACATCAAATCCTCACCAAACTTCTTACTACAATTTTTATCCTACATCCAACTGACTGCAATGAGATCGCCCGACAGAGATCAGGTAATAACGTATTTTTCTTCTTATTGATCGTTTCATTCGAAACTAAATCTCTGGATCGTTTTTGGTAACCAGCATTTTTCGAGTCTTATGGACACGCTTGCCTTGATCGTGGGTTCTTGTTCCAATTCATTAATCTTCTGTCGTTACCCTGGCAACGAGGATCGACCCGGAAATTTTAGAGAAAATCTCTGGGAATATTTCTCCCTTGGCGTGGGTCGCCTATTCAACCAAGCTCAGTGGATTGCTGTGAAGAAAAACGTAAGCCCATACTTTATGTATGCTTACCCTTATTATAACAAACTTTTCAACAGATACAAGATTGGATTTTGGCTATGATGGAGAATGAACACGTTAAAGTTGAACAGCGAAGGAGAATGCTGGATGCACTTCCATCGACGAGTGGCATTGAGAAGGAAACCTTCTTTCGTATTATGGCGTTGATTTAAAACAAAGGTTATTCCCGCATTGTAAGACATATTTAATGCGTCTTACAATTACGCACATCGTGGCACTAATTTTCTGGTCTTATATCATGGTAATTACCATATAGCCCTATTTCACTGTTTTCGCTTACATCTGTGTAGGATGTAAGCGGTCAAAAACTTTAAATGGGCAAAAATGATCCCTAGGATCGTAATTTATAGAAACACTCTTACAGAGCTCGGTAAAAGTATGAATAATTCAATAATAACATGTCATATGAAGTGCACAAACTAAAAAAAAAACATCTGTTTGCGCGCGTTGCCAGTCTCTGGAAATACACTTTTTTATAACGTTGTTTCCTTTCCCTCTTTGCAGGATAAACAGGTAAACACGTGCAACAAGGGAAGATCACCTTTATGCTCCTGCTTACGTTTTGTAACGGGTTCATTTGAGCCGACAAAGAATGCATGATTAATGTGGCACAGACGTCAGTAGCGTATTACGCAGGCCTTACGTAATGAAACTTTTATTGAAATTTCTTCCCCTCCAAAGGCTCCAATTTTTTGAGCCAGCGATGCTATTATTTTGGGAGAAAGCTTATAAGAATTTGCCTATTAAGAGAAGTTTGTACTTGTGTGGGTACTCTGTCCCAGGGAACAAGAGACGGTAAAAGAGAAGGTAATAGAACAGCGTCCCTAATTTCGTCCCCTTTTCCATTTCATTAGGAGTAGGTGACGTCGATAGAACCAAGGAAATTAGCAGTAGTGGATCAAGTGATCAAATGCTCTGCGGCCGTAGATTCCGCCTATAAGGTTAAAATAGCACAAAGCAACACGAGCTTTTTATATGACGCACGTGAACGACAGCACGCGAACAACTAAGTGGTTCCAGAGCATGAAACTGAACGTGGGCATTTTAATGTTATCACTATCGAGTGGACTAGTTTAAAGGAAAATTCACCAATCGCATGGCAACTTTCCGATCGACATCCGTCTCCGAGGTGTCGTTATGCGTTACTACTTACTGTCTTTCTCGACACAACAGACGGAACAGAAGTCGTCTGAATACTGTGACAGTCTCCGACTTCTTTTTCTCTTAAGAGGATATGTATTTGATGTTGCTCAGCAAAAGCGACTGTCAAGGTGCCTAGCGTCCCCAGTTATTTATTTTTTCTGTTCGAATGGATTCGAGAAGAGCTTCAAATGTTGTGGTACCCGCTGCCGTGGTTAAAAATGCGTGGGTCGCTGTAAATATCGCTAACTCAAACGGTGATGTTGACAGTCTTCAGAATCCGATGAACAGAATTGCTTTTCAGTATTCCCGCCCGCTTTCTATAGAAAAACCGGAAAAAAAGAAATCTAGCAGACTTTCGCTTTGTTCTGAACTTTGGAAAAGATTCGCTAGAACCACTACGGGACACGGTTTTGCCAGAATGGTCGACCGAGAAGAGCCCAAGTCTATGAGGATATTTTGGGTGACAGTTATTGTTCTGCTGATATCCGGGCTGCTTACTTCTATCATCATCATCAGTTATGAGACCTTAGTAGTTCGCGGTCTCCGCAGGGAGTTCATCGTGCAGCACAATACAACCATGTTTCTTCCGGACATCCATATTTGCGATACGTCTCTCTTTAATCGCGCTATCCTTCAAGGTAGCCCCCAAGCTTTCTTTTATTGTTATACATGTGGTGACGGCAGCTGTTTATTAAAAGAAAAGTTCCACATTCCCGTTTGGCAGAATGGAAGGAAATATATTTCTATATGGATATAGTATTATATGCACGACATTTACGCATTATTATTCCTATTTCCTCTTTGTGTAGGTCTCTATGCACAGTTATCAGTGTAATTGAATTATTTTCTATCGAATCATTTCTTATACATATACATACTTTGTCGTTTCTAGAGATGGGCTTTAATACGACTATGGCATCTTATCTGACTTTGGCTCTATCACACATGCTGGCGTCGCGAGCCATAATTGAAGACAAAGATAAACAGAAGCGACTTGAAGCTGAATTTCATCGTTTGATGAAAGGCAAAAGGATTCAAGATGTATTTATCAAAGCAACTCTCAAGTATTCACATAGTCGATCCGACAGTCCTAACGTTTTGCAACCAAGAACTTTATATATTGAATAGGTGCGAAAATCTTATTCTCGGATGCACACATGAAAGTGTTCTCTATTCTGCAAAATCTTGCTGCACAAAGTTCTTTGGCAATCGCCGCTACGTCACGGATCTAGCGGCGCTCTGCGTGTCGACTCATTATCAACCGCGTCTAGAAGAGCTGTTTGATTCCCAAATTTATGGTTTCACAATTTACTTGAAGACCAACGTTGTTGATCGGTTCGGTAAAAACCGAAAATCTACATTATACGATGTTCTTATGCAGATTGAAGAGCACCTTTTTGATTGAAAACTCTGTGCAGCTTCACCTTCATTTTCTGTTTACTTAGCAGAATTCGATTCGACTATCATATCCAGCAATGTGGCTTCAAGACGAGGAATTATGTACGCAGTGTCCGATTCGATTACAGCTGTTAACCCTACAATCTCGACTGCTGGCCATTTCACTACGGTTAGCTAATTATTTGAAGATACGTTCTCAACGACATTAGCGTGCAGCCTGTAACCGACTTTTCTCCTTATTGCGTGACGTATCCCCATATAGCCCGGAACATGGACAGCCGTTTCTATCTCTCTAACAAGGGTAAATTAGTGAACTAGATAATCAATTCCGAAATAGCTCATTTTTTCCTTGAAATTTAGACCGACAACACTGAATTGCAACGCGGATTTTTATCGTCCCACTCTTGCGTGTCTCCAGACTCCCCCGACCATTTGCATCTGGTTCCCAATCACAACGTGTACAGTCAGCGCAACTGCGTTTTTGCTGCCACCCGAACAGTCCTCGAAACCAAGCTCAATTGCTCGCGTTTTCGCTTTTACCGGATGGGTAGAGTTTATATACAAGAGGGGAAACAAAAGATCTTCCTGAATCCCACGTATGTTTTTGCCAGGATCTTTAACGCCGTGCCTTCCGGATATGATGATAGGCGTCCACTCACCAGAGCTTGCTCACGAAATCAAAGAGAAATCTAACCGTAAGACAATCGCTGGTTTGAGCTTCTTATTACTTTATTATATAGCGACGAGAATATTCTTACAAGTAAAAGTTGGTCGGTACTTAGAGTGTCCGGAGGATTGCGTTTTCGATGATTATCATGTTTCCTCCTCGACCTCGCATCTGGACTTGGGTGATCACGACGATATGCACTCGGAAGAAAAGCACAACGACAACATAGTTCACAGCGCAATCCATTTTTTCTACCCGTCGTTTAGTATTACTGTTATTAAAAATCACCCGGAGAGTCTCGTCAAGTGGCTGAGTAGCTAATACTTGTATTTTATTATCCCTTCTCCTTTATCAATCGCTGACTATGAACTTCTAATTAGGTGACGTTGGTGGGAACATGAGTCTTTACTTGGGAGCCAGTTTCGTCACGCTTTTGGAAATGATTGTTTTATGCTTCCGCTGCACTCGAAAGTGTCTACTTCGGAATATGTAGCAGCAGGGCAGAACTTCGGAATATGCAGACCTTAAGAAAACCTTCAAAGCTTTCCTGCTGATCACTTAACATTAACCATCAATACCGGAATTTTTATGTTGCTCCGTGCGCACTACTGCCTACTAGCGTGACAACGTAAACAGTAAAAGATAAGAAACGCATAAAGATTTATGTGTGTAACTAAGGTGGAAAATACATGAGCAGCATAAACCAAATTCTTTATTTTTTTAATTCCCAATTTTCTGCGGAAAAACACCATGAATAGCTACGGTAGTAGCAGAACAGAACGAAATATCAAGGTAAACTGAAATCCAAGGTAAATTTCTTATGACGTTGGTTCGATAACTTCGATCAGTAAAAAAGATTACCACATCAATAAGATAGTTTCGAGGACTTCCGACTTCTCTAATCAAGACACACTAAGTTAAGGGACCATTCTTGGCCGTTTATCTCATCTATGGCCAAATTATATATACGCTAGCATTGTATAAATTACTGAAAAATGTTCAAACTAGCTATTAAATCGTGATAAACTGCAGGTAGCATTTAGCTCGTGATATGCAAAGTTCATTGGAAGGGAAGCGCTTGGAAACGTTCTAAGGAATTTGGTTAAAGAAGAATTGCGAACAACATAAATCATTCTGTGAGTGTTTATATTGATGTGGCTCTTCTCGTGATACGTCACATGAAAATGAACTTAATGTTACTTTATCCTACAATCAGCCTTTACCGAACTTTAGCCATCAGGCAATACATAAAACAAGACAGCCATTCTTATGTCGGTGTATCACGCACGTTATACAAGATCTGGAAGTGCACTAGTCTAACATCAATGCAAATGTACACCGCCTCTTGCTACCTTTCACCTTCCAAATTGTCCAATAACATAGAAATTTGCTTATTTGACTGAAAGCCGTTAACGCGCAAAGGTAATAGTACACTATAGTGAGCAACTAAGTGGATGCAAAGCATGGAACTGAACGCGGGCATTTTAATGTTATCACCATCGAGTGAACTAGTTAAAAGAAAGAGACTTGTATTCTCCAATCGCATGCCAACCTTCCGATCGAAATCCGTCTCCGAGGTGGCGACTGTGTCAGTCTCCAACTTCTTTTTCTCTTAAGCGGATGTATTTGACGTTGCTCAGAAAACGCGACTTTCAAGGTGCCTAAGTTCCCCAATATTTATGTTCAAATGGATTCGACAAGAGCTTCAAACATTGTAGTACCCGCTGCCGTGGTTAAAAATGCGTGGGTCGCTGTAAATATCGCTAACTCAAACCTTGATGTTGACAGTTTTCAGGATCCAAAGAACAATGTAGCTCTCTGGTATTCTCGGCAGCGTTGTACAGAGAAACCAGAGGGGAAAAAATCCAGCAGACTTTCACTTTGTTCCGAACTTTGGAAAAAATTTGCTAGAACCACCACGGGGCACGGTTTTGCCAGAATGGTCGACCTAGACGAGCTCAAGTCTATGAGGATATTTTGGGTGACAAATATTACCCTACTGATATCCGGACTGCTCACTTCTATAAGCATCATCAGTTACGAGACTTTAGTAGTTCGCGGTCTCCGTAGGGAGTTCATCGTGCAGCACAATACGACCATGTTTCTTCCGGACATCCATATTTGCGATACATCTCTCTTTAATCGCGCTATTCTTCAAGGTATATAGCCCCCTCCCCCCCCCCCAAAAAAAAAGTTCCTTTTTATTTTCATGCATGCAGTGACGATAGCTGTTATTTATTAAAAGAAAAGATTCACATCCCCGTTATACGCAGAACGGATAGAAACTACTAGCTACTAGCTATATATCGATATAACATTGTATGTATGCACAGCATTTAGTTTGCTACCGTATATATATTCCACCTATTCTTATTATTTCCTCTTTGGGCACAGCGATCAATGAAATTTATGGTGAATCATTCTTACGTAAGTTTTGTTGTTTCTATAGAGATGGGGTTCAATACGACTATGGCATCATATCTGACACTGGCTCTATCGCATATGCTAGCGTCGCGCGCTATAATTGAGGACAAGGACAAGCAGAAGCGTCTTGAAACTGAATTTCATCGTTTAATGAAAGGGAAAAAAATTGACGACGTATTTGCCAAAGCAACTCTCAAGTATTTATACAATCTACACGATTTATAATATACGTATTCCGATCGTTTCGCAGCCAAGAACTTGTTTGTTGAACAGGTGCGAAAATCTCGTTCTCGGATGCACGCATGAAAGTGTTCTCTATACTGCCAAATCCTGCTGCACGAAGTTCTTTGGCAATCGCCGCTACGTCACAGAGTTAGCTGCAATCTGCGTGTCGACCAATAATCAACCGCCTCTGGAAGAGCTTTTTCATTCTCAAATCTACGGGTTCACAGTTTACTTGAAGACCAACGTCGTCAATCGATTTGGTACAATAGGGTGAACCCAAATCATGTTACGCTATTATGTTGATCCATTTATAAATATCAATTAAATATAAGTCAAAAATGCAGCTTCATCTTAATCCTCTCTTTCTAAGCAGAATTTGATTCGGCTATCATATCCAGCAATGTGGCTTCAAGACGCGGTATTATGTACGCAGTGTCCGATTCGACAACAGCCGTTGACCCTACAATCTCGACGGCTGGCCATTTCACTACGGTTAGCTAATTTAAAATATAATTTAAACTATTTTACAATACGTTGACAATACAAGGCCTAGTGTGCAATGTGTAAACAATGGTTTTCTCTCTCTCTCTTGACGTATGCATGATGTTTCCCATGTGTAGCCTGAAACTTGGACAGCGGTTTCCATTTCTCTAACGAGGGTAAATTGGTGAACGAAATGGCTTATTCTGGCATATATTTAATTGTGTAAAATCTTTAAATCTAGACCGACAACACTGAACTGAAACGTGGGCTATTATCATCTCATTCCTGTGTGTCTCCAGACTCTCCCGGCCATTTGCATCTGGTTCCTAATCATCACTTGTACAGTAAACGCAATTGCGTTTTTGCTGCCACCCAAACCGTCCTCGAAAACAAACTCAATTGCTCGCGTTTCCGCTTTCATCGGATGGGTAAACCTGTTCAAGAGGGAAAACCCAAAATAATTGTTTTACTAAATAATCGAGATAATTTTTCAAGGATTTTTGCAACCGTGCCTTCCAGATAAGATGATAGGTGTGCATTCAGCAGAACTTGCGCAAGAAATCAAAGAAAAAACTAAAGGTAATCGTAATTCGTAAACAATTGTTGGTTAGAACTTAATTTTAAGTAAGTATAAGTAAAAACTTAGGGTGTCCAGAGGATTGCGTTTTTGATAACTACCAAGTCATCTCTTCGACCACGCATTTGGACTTGGGTGACCATGACGACATGCACTCTAACGAAAAGCACGATAACAACATAGTTCACAGCGCAATCCATTTTTTCTACCCGTCGTTTAGTATTACTGTTATCAAAAATCACCCGGAGAGTCTCGTCAAATGGCTGAGTAGCTAATACTTGTATTTTATTATCCCTTCTCATTCGTCAATCGCTGACTATGAACTTCTAATTAGGTGACGTTGGTGGGAACATGGGTCTTTTCTTAGGGGCCAGTTTCGTCACGCTTTTGGAAATGATTGTTTTATGCTTCCGCTGCACTCGAAAGTGTCTGTTTCGGAATGCGTAATAGCCACCTGATGGTTAGTATTTTATAAGGAGTCAAGATCAATATATGGAACCCCTGCTTCATTCTGTTAGATATTATAATGTTCTTCATGAGCGTATATATGCAGACCTTAAGAAAGCAGAGAGCTCTTACCTTTAAAGCTTTTACCTTCTCATCGCTTATATCATCCAGAAAAGGCCGGTAAAGGATTTATGCTGTTTCTCAATAGTGCACGCTATTGCGACAACATAGCCTATTAAAGTCTAGTTTACACTAGAGCTGTTCTTACGCGCTATGTCGCTACGTATTCCGTAAGTATTTCAAGCAATTTGATTGGTCGACGGACATCTGATTGGTCAAAATCGACGAAAATCGACATAGCGCGTAAGAAAAGCTTTAGTGTAGACCAGGCTAATTTTAAAGAGCAACAGTCAAGAGACTACAGCCCACAGTAGAGGATGATATACATAAAGGCATAAAGATTTCTGTGTAGTATGATCAAAATGGAAAATACATTATATAACGTTATCAGCAAGTGGCTCGTCCCCCCCCCCCGAGTTACCAGTAAACATCTGACATTATTAACAGCACATGTATAGGAACGAACAAATGCACTCTCAAATTCAAGTTTTGGTAGTTGGTTGACTTTGGATGATGTTGGTACTTTGTAGTCATTAGCAAAAAGTGATAAAATTTCTATCAGTCAGGCAACTGCGTATCCTCAAATCGACCTATAATAGCAATACTTTCCATTTAAAAAAAGAAAGCTGCGTGATACGCCAATATTACATCTTGTAAGTGCACTAGCACTAGCTAGCTAGATCGACTGTACCCATCGCCTTTTGTTGCCAATTACCTTCCAAATTGCGCAATAACACAGGAATTCCCTTATTTGTCTGAAAGCTACACTTTCGTTTCCCAAGATGTAAGACGTACGTCGATACTAGGTCAACGACTGGTCAGCACGAAGCTGGACAGTTCACAGGGAATGGACCTTTGAATTACACACCTATTACTCCAGGGGCTATTTTGTGCTTTAGTTAGTCGTTTTAGTCTTCTGTCGCTACGTAGTTGTGTTGTTCTGAACTCTGACACAAAAATTTGAAGACATTTTGGTAATGCCGCTGAAATGTCCAAATTGCTCGGAAGAATCAGTCTCGATTGGTTTTATAAATCATTCAAATGTCAGCCGGGCGAACACTAGCAATTCGTCCGGGGGTATCAGCGTCGACAGCGGTGAATTGGCTGGCCTGGTTGATACAGCTGCCCCAAATCTAGACGGGGATGGCAAAGATCTGAAAAAAGAATGGTGGAGGTACAGAAATCCTTTCTTACGAACAATTGAAGAAGATACAAATCGACCAACGCTGGAGCTTTTGAAGAAATTCGTACGTACGACGACTGGTCACGGTTTCGCGCGAATAGTCGATCCACACGAACACTGGCATCTAAGGATCTTTTGGGCGATGATGGTAATTTTTTTGGCAGCCGGGTTGTTGACTTCCGTGTCTCTCATCAGTTACGAAGCGCTGGTGTTACGGGGACTGCAGAGGGAGTTTATCGTTCAACACAACAACACAATGTTCTTGCCCGACATTCATATTTGTGACACGTCGCTCTTCAGTCTTTCCGCTCTCGAGGGTTTGTATATTGGTTCCAGAAATAGATACAATTTAGGCAACTTGTTTGAGCTCATCCCGCATGTTGTTCCAATTAAGCACGCAAGGTTAACCGTTTCCCCAAATTTATATTTAGCCATGGGTTTCAACAAAACAATGGGGAGCTATCTGGCTTTGACGCTCTCACCCATGTTGGCATCACGTTCCTTGCGGAAGAACTTGAAGCGACGCGAACTTTTGGAAAAAGTCTACGACAAACTGATGGAAAATAGGACCATTCACGAAGTCTACGAGAGAGCTACATTAAAGTGCCACTATTAACTTGAACAATTGTGGCGAGAAAATTGATGAAGTTATTATTTTAGATGCGAAAACATCATTTTGGGCTGTACACATGATGTGATGAGCTACAACAGTATTCAGTGCTGCCACAAAATCTTTGGCAACCGTACGTACGTCACCGACTTGGCTACGATGTGCGTTTCCACAGCACAGCAGCCTCAACTGGAGGAAATTTTTGCTTCGCAGATTTATGGATTGACTGTCTATCTAAAAACGAATACTCGCGATCGATTTGGTAACCCAGTCGTCGGCTTCTTTTAAAACAAATAAGCCCCGGATACTACCCTGTACATAAATGTTGATGGCGAACTCTTGTGAATACAGAATTCGACTCAACCATCGTCAATAGCAACGTAGCATCGCGTCGGGGACTCCTCTACGCCGTGTCCGATCCGATTACTGCCGTCAATCCCATAATCTCAGCAGCCGGTCATTATATGGCACCAGGTTGGGCAAATATAATACCATTATATTGATTTTTGGGCACTGAACATGTAAACTATATGTAACGAGTTTGTTGAACGATGTACAGGGAAATGGGCTGGCGTCTCCATCTCGTTCACGAGGGTAAGTGAATACATGGATAATGTTTCATCGAGTTTCCCCATTAAAGACAACAAAAATTAAATTCCATGCATGCATCATATTATGTAATAGACGGATAATTCGGAACTGGCAACCGGTTGGCTATCTCCATACTCGTGCGTCCCGTCTGGTTCAACTAGTCACTTGCATTTGGTGCCAAATTACGACGTATACAGCGAACGGAATTGTATATTCGCCTCGGCTCGGATCGTGTTAGAAAGAAAATTCAATTGCACCATATTCCGCTTTCGTAAAACACGCCACTATGGTAACTCTAGTTGGGACAAACGGTCATCACAGCATGTACACAATGACGCCCTGATGGCAATATTTTTAGATAACGGCACCCCTTGTTGCGATCCGGATATCATGATTGGCGCCTACTCTGTTAACTTGGCTCAGAAAATAAAGAAGCAGTCAACCGGTAAGATAGACGAGGTTCATTCAAAACCAGAAGAGCAGGTCAGTATCATTCTGATTGCAATCTTCTAGGTTGTCCTGTTGATTGCATCTTTAATGATTACCATCTGTACTCGACTCCGTCACAACTCCACTTGGGTGATCAAGACGAGTTCCTGGAAGGAGAAAAACACGGCGACCATATCGTTCACAGCGCCATCCATTTCTTCTATCCGTCTTTCAGCTACACTGTCATCAAGAATCATCCTCAGCGTCTTGTCAAGTGGTTGAGTGCGTCAGACGATAGAACACATTTCCATTAATCCTGGTCTCCCCTGACATGTCACTTTTTTTTCGTTGCTGGAACAGGTGACGTAGGCAGCAACATGAGCCTCTATCTGGGAGCCAGTTTTGTGACTCTACTTGAAGTCGTAGTTCTCATCTTGCGCTGCGCTAGATACATCACAACTAAATATAAAAACTGATCCTGCAACTCATCATCAGAGCGAATTCGTCCTAACCTCTCATCCCCAAACTTTGGATGTCACAGAGTAGGACGGTCGACAACTTTGAGACTTATAAATAATCTCTCGCCAGTAAACTTATGGACTTCATCCTTAGTTGCAACTTTCAAGTTGAAAATCCCCCGCTACACAATCCCGATGAGAATGCACTTTTTAAAGGCATGTATTTATTGAGCATCGCAAGTCCCACGCAATCTAATAAAGTTGATTTTCATATTAGGGATAATGAACAGTCATCAAAGTCTAAATGTAGCTGTGCGACTATATATATCTTAGTTTTTTCTATAGCGGATTGTTGTCCACGTCGGGCATTTATTGGTGTCACCTTCAGACTTGTTGAGAGGAGGGCTGTTGCACCCGGGCGGTGTTGGTTCACTTGGCCGATCAATTCCGCACACGAACGTAGGTCACGTAGCCAGTCGTCAAGGAAGCGTTGTTTCGGACAACGACAATTCCTTCTTCCTTTTACGACGCTTTTACGAGAAACAATCGCTCTGGCTGTCGCTCGATAAAAATAATGCAATACCATTTGCGCGACAATGGAATGGATCTCTCGCGAAGAGTACGGTACGGTAGGCGAAGAGTAAGTGATTGAACCAAACGCATTTCTTCACAGCACTCGCCAATCAGTCTCAACAGTTCAATGGCTTGTGTTGAATTTGTAAGGAGAAAGTATATATTTAGTGAATAAAAGAAAAAGTGTTACGTCGCAACTGAAAAATTCCTTTTGAAATTATAAACTTAAAGCTAATGGCCCCATGTTCGACGCTGTCGAAATTCGTGAAATATAAACGATCAAGTGCTGTGGTAACTAACAAAATTCGCATTAACTGGAATCTAAGGAGAAGGAAATAAGGCTCTTTTGATCATCAAAGAGATATTGATCAAACGCTGCGCTCCGTCGGTAGGATGAATTCTATGTGTGACGGCATAATCCATCGTCCGTGCTAAAGCTGGAGCTCAGTGCCTCGAGGAATCGTTGGGGATTTCTTTGAAACTATATCTTCGCGCTGCTTACATCGGACGGCTCAAGAAAATGCAAGCAGTGGACCACAAGCTACTGGACCCGGCCGTCAAAGTCAACAATCAACAAAGTAAGTATAGGATTTTCTTCCGCTTGACTGCCGAAAGAACGCAAGCCCTGTTCACCGAAAGTTTCAAGACAGGAGGCAAGGCGAGTTCTTGAGTAATGAGTAAATATTGTACTCTGGAGGCCCAGCGATCGATAAATACGTCAGCAGGTCCAATTAACTATTCTTATTTGGTTAAATGATGCATTCACAATAAGAGCTCTTTCACTAGATGGCTGTATATACAGCTTCTTATTTGAAAAATTAACCACCTTTTATTCGGCTGAGACCCCAAAAACATTAATTCCCAAAGTCTCATTTCATCGCTGTGAAAAAGAAAAATCCGCACATAATTGAATTGCCAAATCATTCGCCGTAATTTCCCTTGAGAATTGGGGTGACGAGGAAGGACTATTACGCCAAAATTATTATTCAAAATAAAGAATCGCGTGCTGCTATTAACTGGCGCGCACATCGGAACATACGTGTCAAGGCAGAAAAGGAACTGCTCTACAAGGAGCAGTATAGTAGTGTATAACGCCGAATCGTCTTTTCTCGAATCGCCGAGCTTGTATTGATGTTCTTTTACAATGGCCCGTCCTACTTTGACGCTTCCTGTCGATGCTGCGCTGCCGCTTGTTATTAGGCCATTAGCTTGCGTCAGTTGTTAATCATCGTTCGTTCCACTTTAATAGCGCAAACCTTACAAAGTTATGGCCGGTATCATATAGTCTGTTTTCAAAATGGCTCGGCAAAGAAAGCCATAAAAACGCACTCACAATGATGAAAAAACGCTGAAGGTTCTCACCCAGAGGCACCGCCTACGTCTCCTTCGTCGCCTACGTGCGCTATACCGTTTCCGGCCGGTGTCTTCCTTCGTCGTCGTCGTTAAAGTAATACAAGTGAGAAATGCACATTCAACTGCAACTGTAATACAATTTTCCAGATCAAACCTAGCTAGTAGCTACGCATACCTTTTTTTCCAATAGGGGAATTCAATAACATGGGCATTTCCAGAGCATTTCAGAGCAGCCGAAGAAGGACGGCGTCATCACTTATTGGTAAAGTAGTACGGTACTTCCCCTGTAAAGTAAACATTTACTTCAAGTCCAGCAGGGATCTAATACAGTGCTTGTGCATGAAATATTGATAAAGCGCGTGTCGGATACGGAAGAAAACTAATCGACCTATACATGCGAGATGAGAACATATATACCGCCGACTTGACGGATATGGCGCTTGTCTCGCGTGCTTCTCCAGGCTCTGTTTATCTCGCTTCTACTAGGTTAGCTAAGCGTGTCTATACTGATTTACGTTGAATAAAATATGGCTGACGACATAAATACAAGAGAAAAGGGGGGAAATGATGGAATAAATATTTGTGGCATCGCCGTCTAACTGTATTAGCCGCCCGTGTGATTGCTTCTCAGAACGCTCCACATATACACGGACGAGACGGGCCTTGATGGCACAATAGGTCCGGAGGTTTAATTAAATCAGCTGCTGCCGCTGCTGCTCCTCCTTTCGTAACCTGCTTTATAGGCCGTGTATGACATGCGAGAATGTTCCGGAATGCGTTTTATCGAGTGCGCGCTCTCTCTCTCTTCTTTCTCTCTGTGTGAGCGCACGATTTCATCAAAGGGCCAAGAGCGAATGAGAATTCGAACAAGATGGATGCTGTCGGGCGGGTAAATTTCGCTCAATTCCATTTAGTAACTTGATAAATCGAGATGTATGTACATCTATCGATTGAGAATTGCGCAAGTTTCTACCTAGAAGGTGATTTGACAAAATCCGGGCAAATGCGCTTTATACGCACGGGGGGATCAGTCATTGGACGAGAGCACAATAGGTGCGCATTAAGCTAAGTCCCGTATCGAAACTCTCCGAGTCGCATCACTGTTGGGCCCAGCAACCCTTTTTTTCCCCACCCCGAGCCGGCTCTCTCATTTCAAATGCGAATAATAGATTGAATGCTTCAGCACCAGCCCGGCATATTGAATGGCAAGTGCTAACCAAGGGCCGTAGAGTATTAGAGTTCCTTGGAGCTATTGATCTTTTCGCTGCTGCTTCTACTGGTGGAGAGAGAAAGAGAAAGAGCTGTTGGTATTCGTCACTCCCTCTCACATTCTACCTCTTTATACTGCTAGCTTAGTCTCTTCAGCTCAGCGTTTTGAGGCGCCTGCGTCACGCAATCGAGACGAGCTTTTCGGGCCTGCTAGGAACGCATAAATAGTCGGCTGGAGTCTTAGACGAAGCGTATTCTTCGTTTGCGAGCAGACGGATGCGTAGGCTGCCATAGGGCAAAGTGCTAGAGGAAGAGCCGAGCCGCGCGCATTGTGAACTGGGGGCTGTGCTACGTTCAGCGAGGAGGATCAGTTGGGTGGAGAGAAACGGAAAGAGAAAAAAAAACGGAACGATCCATAACCAGGGTGCAGTAGGGTGATGAATGAAACCACGTGATCCTACACTGTCGACTGGTTGCGCCGGCGCCGTCGACAGTGGCCCCCCGATGACGTCCATCTCCGTCAGCGAGCACCAGCCTCCGACGGTGCCGCTGCTTCAGCAACAGCAAACTCGACGCCATATTGAACGTCCCATTCGAGTTTGGCCGTTCGCGATGGAGTGTCTGACGGAAACCGATACCGAAACAGATACGGCGGAAACGACGACCGACGGACGCCTCGGAGATTCCAACCCGACTCAGCAACAACCGACATCGGCAGCCAAGAAAGACGGCACCAACAGTCATATCAAGAAATCAGCAGGTAATAACCAGCAGCAGCAGCAGCGGCAACAGTCGTTGGATGGGACCAAGAAAATTGTGGAGGCGGAACCCGTAGGTTGCGCCCCATTTTTCGGAGTCAAGCATTATCTCAACAATTTCTACGGCATCCCTGATGACGACACCAGCTCGAAAATTTGGCGACAAATTGAAGCCGTAAGTTCACTTACCATCGTTTTTCTTTTTGATCCGTTGGCTTTATACCCTTCCATTCATTGTGTCGCACAATCAAGGAGAACGAGGAAGACTATTTCGCGATCCTGACGGCTGGACAAAGCAAGAGTGAGGTCGAATGCTGGCACGTTCACCGTCGATGCTTCGCTTGGTCCGTCAGCGTTGGTTCTTTGATGATCCTGCTGGGCCTGACGTGTCTGCTCCTGGGTTTCCTGCTTCCCCGTCATCCGGTGCTGGTGAGCCAGATGGAGGAGAATGACCTGAAAATGTGGATCACGGCTCATTCCAGCGAAAGCGAACCATCGTCCATCTCATCGCTCAACATTCTCGACCGCAAAGCCGTCGAACACAATAACGTGCTCGACATCTTGAAGGTGGGCGGAATGATGGCGACCTGCATTGGCGTCTTATTGCTCGTTATCGCCCTCATTTTCCCACCTGGACGACATCCGTCAACTTGGGCCGACGAAGATGACACCCCTCACATCAGCCAGATCAACCAGGCGTTGAAGAACTGCCTGCGATCTGTTCATTCCAAAAATCATCCCACTTTCTTCTATTCCGGTCTCGTCGCCTCAACGAACGACGAGAAAATACCCGTTTTCCAACAACTCCAATCCGTACAACCCAAAGACTAATAGGTGGAGAGGAAGCGACGAAACTCTTGACAACCCTCTGAGCTGCTGCTGGTTCTTGTGAGAAAAAAAACAAGAAAAAAACAAACGCATAATCTAATAACGCATGACAGAAATTTCACCCCCCAAAATTTATGATTTCATTGTTTCTAACAATCAGCTGTGTAGTCTAGTCTAGTCGTTCGGACTACTAACACTGCATATGTCTGATCTCGTAAACTGTCGTCGTTCAATGTTGAATTACATATATATACAAGTATATATATATATATAAATAGACATTATATATATATATGTTTGACGAATGTCGACGGCGGCAATATATCTATATATATACAACATATTATCAGAGGACTTAAAACCGAAAAATTGCCATGAACTCGGGAGAGGGAGAAATTGACCAGTTGCACGTACGTACTGTAATATCACCCATGACGACCGAAATGATATAGAACATACACGGAATATATCGGCCGAGGATGTTGAATCGATGCTTTTTCCCTCCTTCTTTTATAACTTGGCACAATGCTTTTTTATGTAGGGTTGTACATGCGTACGAAAACATCAGTGTGAACACACACACCCGTCCGCCTGATGGTCGAATAGAGGACGACAAGAGAGAGCACATATACACAAAAAAAAAACACATTGACGTCACACCGCCGCAAACCGGTCAATAAACCTTGCCAATTATAGGACTTCGATCGGCCTCGGTCGACAAGCGTCGCTAGCAACACCCGCGATGCCTACCCCAGCAGAAAAAAGGGGTTCTATGGGATCGTCTCCATCGTCGAAGATGTTCATGATTGACTTCGTGAATGATTCGTGCCAAACGAAGGAAAAACACTCGTCGGTAACGAAAAAAAGGGATGGATCTGAAGAAGATAAGAAGCCTAGCTCTTTGATAAACAGGCGTGTGATACACAGAACGAGATCGATGGACTCGATATCGACATCCGGTTCTCCTTAACGAGGACACCTAAGCTAAAATACGTGACATAACTAGGGAAGTGATGGGCTTCTGCGAAGAATGCAATGAAATCGAATCTTTATTCCTAAAAAGGAATCGGCAAAAAATCTGCCAACCTCGTTACTTTAAATTGTTCCGCGAACAATGCTCCGTGAATGGCGCAGTAGTTCTGCAAGTAAATGGAACTTTTCGCCAATCAAAGTCACGTTACCGTACCAAACTCTGTTTTAACGTGAAACTTCCAAGATTAGAGATACTGGTAGCTAGGGCATCGCATCATTGATGTCTTGGAAGTCGCTGATGCGTTATATACCTGTATAAACTTCTCCAGTTATTTTCGTGCGACGCAATCCGCCTATGTGGCATGTCATCTTTTCTTTAAAAAAAAAAAAAGACAAGGGAAAAATAATAATAAAAGCCACACGTGTTGCAGTTGCACAAAGTTTGCCGCCAATACTCCCGCGAGTCAAAAGCAATGGCTACAAAAAGTTCTTATATATCATGGGAAACCCCGAGGGAATCGCAAGGCTACTGTTTGTAGGTTGGCAAGATTGCGATTACACATCCATTTCATATATGACGGGATCTAAATGCCGCGCTTGGTTTCCAATTGGATTTTTCTTATAAAGAGATGCACAACTATATATAGTAGCTATATAGTAGAACATCAGGGAACAGCAGATCGAGAAAAAGGAGCCAAGTTGTTTCGAGAAGAAGAAACGCTAGACAGTAATAGTGATATGGGGCATTATTAGATAAACGAATGCAACGATGGGAGAGATTGCAATTTCTGTCGACAGCAGAATAAAAAAAAGACGAGATTCAAGCTAAAAGGATTTCGCGCAGGTACGCGGTATCGACACAAGATTGTCATATTACTTTTAAATTTAAATAGTATATATGGAAGAAAAAAACTGATCAATTGCGACGGAAGACACGCCCTGTTAGATTTCAAGGAGAGTAGTTTCAGGTAAAGTAAGTGACATAAACAAGTAGAAAGGTCAAGGCAATCACTCAAGGTTATCGTGAACGTGAATTAAAAAAAGAAATCTTTTTGCGCAGATCTTGTAATACTTATCGATCGTCCTCGACAGGCACTACAGTCCACAAGCCCTCGGCTTAAAATGTTCTTATATAACTACGTAATCATCTGTTCAACAGAAAAGGGAAGGAAAATGTAAAAGAGGCCAAATCATATTTGCCAATACGCTAATACCTAATCAAAATACAAGCCGTAACTAATGCGACGTTGTAAACTCTAGATTTCAGAGTTTCTTTTCTACAAAATACGAGCATTAACAAGAATAAGCATCATTGTTATTTTGTTATTCTCCGGAGAAGTTTTGAGCATTTTAGAAAAAGCTTTGAACACCTGGTCATAAACTCAAAACCTTGAAATACTGGGTTTTTCCAAATGCGGACCATCAATGTCTTTGAACTTTTGAAAACCTATTGAAAATCTACCGAATGGAGATGAACTATTCTCCCCATAACTTTCACCCTTCACCCCTGACCTTGGTTTTTTCTTACCTGTATGGTCGTGCGCTTGAGTATAAAACCGGTGGGTTGGTAAGCTACTCTTCAATTCATTCGTCAAAAAGAACTCGAGATGAGTCAAGAAGTGCTTCAAGTTATTCGTCCCAGTGTAAAGGTGGGTCATCGCGTTTTCTCTCGAAACTTCAAGTCCTCATTACTGTCAAACTTTTGATTTCTCGTCATCATTAACTAATTTTAGTACATCAATGACTTCCAATCGATTTTCAAGGACATTTATTAAACTATGTTTAACGATCAATATGTTTCCGATTGAAGGCTATTTTGATGCTATTGACTTTCGCTATCGCAGCCATCTCGGCTAGGCCACAATTCTTCGCATCTTCGGAATCTGCTGTTGAGAGCTCTTCACTAGAGGATCCTGATGTAGAAGGAAGGCATTTTTCCCGCCGTTATCCTTACAACTACGGACGTCCTTTCGTTGGCCAAATGGGGGGCCATTTCGGACAAATAGGAGGCCATTTCGGACAAATGGAAAACCAATATGGGCAAATGGGAGGACATTTCGGTCCTTTCGGCGGAGGATTCCCATCCAACGGTGGTCCACATTCGTTCGGAACCGGAAATTTTGGACCGAATAATAATCAGTTCTTCGGACCGAGTTAGTAAAACAAAAAATGACCTAAAATAGCTATTTTCTCCTAGCTCAATTTCTCTGCACTGATTGACGTTGACAGCTATGGGAGGAGGTTCAGCGACTGGCTTTGGATTGGCTAACACAGGGATTGGCGGAGGTTCTGCAATTGGTCTCGGATCGGCTAATACAGGAAACGGTGGAGCGCAAGCCACGGGGATCGGCATTGCTAACGCACCTCCAGGTGGTTTTGACATGGGGGTAGGACTGGCGATTGCTACGCCGTTTGGAAACATGGCGCACGCACAAGGACAAGCGCTTTCTATTGGCTGAATTGAAAAACTCGAGCAACCGAATTGTGCTGACAACAGACAACGTAACTGTTGACGAACTTTGATTACACCTTTTCCTTACAAATTACGGGTATTGATGGCAGCAAGCTGTCGATTTTGTTTTCCGCATTATGTATTTCATGTTCAAATATAAATTAACAACCCAATGACAAGGAAATTTTTTCTGGAACTAACAATAAATCCATTCACCTAAATGTATTAACAATATCAAAATGAAGAGTTTAGCGTTCAAGCTGGGATTTTTGAATTGCATTCTCAACTGAGTTTCTTAGAAGAGCAATGACTTGACTTGGATCAGATGCACCAGTAATTGCTGTTCCCGAGACAATCATATTTGCACCAGCTTCAGCACAGACATCAATAGTGCTAGGTCCAACTCCACCATCAACTTCAATGTCCATATGGGGGAAGTTTGTTCTTAGAAACTGCACCTTTGCCATCATATCTTCCATGAATCGCTGTCCTCCAAATCCAGGTTCAACAGTCATAATCAACGCCACATCAATAAGGTCAGAATATGGCAAGATAGTCTCCACTGGTGTTCCTGGCTTGAGACCAATGCCAACTCTCATTCCAGATTCTTGAATTTTCCTACAAAGAGTGGGAATGTCTTCACAAGCTTCAGCATGGAATGTGTACTGATTTGCTCCTGCATCTGCCATGCTTTCTACCCATTTCTCGGGATTCTGTACCATCATGTGCATGTCAAAGTAGACGTCGGGCATTTTCGGCCGTAGACATTTAACAATTGGGTGTCCAAAAGTAAGATTAGGAACAAAATGACCATCCATGACGTCTAAATGCAAGTAATCTGCTCCACTTTGCATCATTCTACGACACTCGTCGGCTAGGCAAGATAAATCGGCACACAAAATAGAAGGACCAATCTTACAAGAAGGATGCGAATGTCCAGACATGTTGACAGTTATTTTCTAATGAGTTTTGGCAGTGATAAGTGTGATCAACTTGTAACTTGTAAGTTTTAATGCTCAATGACAGTTCAACTTTTTTTTATAAATGACTTTTTACTTCGTGGACTCGTGGGGCCTGGCAAACCGTGACAACAAACACTGAGGCCATCTAGAGAGTAGAGATAGGAAAACCCACAAATTGCGGTTCGATGACGATCCTTGGCCCCTTTTTCGCACTCATTGCCCTTGTAAGTTTGTTTCTTGTAAGTAACTTTCTTTTCAATATTACATATTATATGAGCAAAACAATAATTTATCAACACTGAAATTAATAATGGTTTACCATAATCGGGAATAAAAACAAATCAATGTAAGGCTTCCATGTAATTCTCACGTTGGTTACAACTTGAAATTCTTCAAGATACACGCGCAGACAAAGAAAATGGATCATTCTTGAATGGATTACCTGTCAGTAGCTACTCCCATCGTTAAATCTGCCACGTCCGTCCAAGAACATTGACGAATGCTTTATTATAAAGTAAAGCACATTTTCAGAAATAAATACTGTAAAAGCAATACTCAGACCGACAAGCAATATAAAAAATGCGCTTTTAAAATCGTCTAAGGTAAGCCTTCTTAGAGTTGTCCTATCAAAATTCGATCTACTGCAGTGGTCCTTTACGGAAAGATGTTGGATTCGCCAGTGCTCCATCAAGCCACTCTCCATCATCATAAGCATCCTTAAGTGAAAAGCCCATCAATTTTGATCAACAACTATGAGAAAAACATTAAAGGAAAACCAATATAGAATACTTTTTGTTGAAAAAGAGTCCAAGAGGACTTCCTTTTGACAGAGCAAATGCTTGGTTAACTTTATAAAAAGTTTCTTTAGCTACGCTTGCGCGGCATTTTTTTCCAGAATCAAGAAAGTCTTTTTCAATCATTGATTCAATTGAAGCTTTGTTCTTGATTTAGAAACCAACTATTTACAGCTAAAAAATTCATCAGGCTGTATGTGAAGTAAGTGGAATAACTTACATGCATGTAGGCAAAACTTCCATTATTAAAAACGGCTCGTCCACCTTCAACGACAGAGTTGATCAGTCTATTGGGATTCTTACGCAGTCCATCCCCAATTATGTGGTTGATTCCGTCTGTAGCTTCCTGGTGTGGTTCCGTCAAGCCGAGAAAAAATATATTGTAAATTACACTTGTAGTTTAACATCAATTACATGTTCTAGGCTACCATAAACAAAGACTCGAGATCAGATCCTTTCCAAACAATCCATTTTAATCCAGATGATGGTAGGTCCTCTAATGAGCGCAGAACTGGCTTTATATTCGGCACACTCAAAAATGACATGAGTGTTCCTAAGTAAGCGTGAATGAAGATCACAGCGCTAAGACACCAAATGATGGCTAGAAAACGCAACGAATGTTCCTTCCCAGGAATTTTCTGCCCAGCTGAAATTTGTTTTAATAAATAATAATTTATATACTTTACTTAGTACTTATTCCAATTCTTTTATTTTTTGGCATCTAACAAATAACCTACAACAAAAAGAAACATGAAAAATACGAATGACTTGCATTGCGTGAGTATCACTCCGTAGACAAACAGGAATCGTTGCTGCCGGTTTGTTCTGGTGAACGAGGATCTTGCGTTTTCCAGCAGTTTGGACTGAATCCACATAATAAACGGTAAGAGTCCCAGAATTGCGATTAATATTACCCAGACTTTGAATTGGAAAGGCTTGGTAAAAGCTGAAGATTGTTTGGCACGAGTTGGGGCGGGGATCATAATAGCGCTTGATTCTTCGTAGTAGGAAACAGTGAAATCGATAACCTGATGGCGAACATGTATCACGGAAAATGATCCAACTCCTATGTCCGACTCCTATTTATTACAATATGTATAGTGACAAATTCCCATAAGTTTATTTACTGTGAGCAATATCGTACGTTATTTAAAATCATAGCAATCATTCCACTCCACGATCCGTTTGCCAACTGTGTCCCGTACGCGTTGTCCGTAGGAACTTCAATCGAAATTCTATTGGATCAAAACGGGATTGTGTAGATTTTGAAAATAACGTGCTAGGGAAATATATTACGAAAAATTGTACGCTTCCATAAGAGCATTGAGGATTTCAAAAGAAAAGCCTTTGCCTTCAACGATGTTCCCATTTTCGTCTCGCACAAACTCAACAAAGGGGGGAATCTAATAACCGAATTGTCGACAAGCGTTATTTCATAAATTTTTATACAGGCATAATTTTCGTCCCTTCCTATGCAACTAGTTATTGGGTACCTCTACTGAGGCTACGCGCACTATTTTGCCGTTAAGTAAGTTTTCGCCATCACCAGTACCTGAATCGTTATTTAAAACCAAAAGTAGAAGAACAAAGTTATTTGTTTGGGTATATTTCTTACTCGGATGTTGTTGAGCAAGGAAAAATCCCGTTACAGTTTGTGAAAACAGTCCCAGAATGACGCAAATGGACAATTTATGATACAAATTGTTCATGACTTTGATAAATACAGTGAGTTGCAATAGTAACTGCGTGCACAAGCACACCTTACTAGTTCCTTCCTCCGGAAAAAAAGGCGAGGTGCAAAGCTGCTTCGAATATTTTATAGCTTGAGAAAGTCTTGAAACATGTCAGGTTTACATAACAAGTTGACACATTTAATATTCACAAGCACACCTGCGCTGTCTCGCATTGATTGTCGATAACAACTCTTTCTAGATGGGCCTGCGCAACGAAAATGTGTCGAATCATTTTCACAAGGCCTTTATTTCCTTCAAAACAAAAGACTTGCTAAATAATATATTGCACTGGGGCGAAAATTAGTTAGAGAAAAAAGTTTTTTCTTAGTTAAAACAAGAGCGATGCAACCTGTGTATTCGATTGTTTGAAGAATAGATAGAAAAACTCTATAAACTTTTTAAAAAATTTACCCCAGCACCGCTTTTATCAAATACGTTATTATTATCAAAGATTTATGGTTCAGTATTTTCTCGACCTTTGGCTTTGGCACGAGGTAGCGCAGCTAGACGATTTGAAATTGTGTTGCCACTACTGCTACTCGAGGACGGAGGGTGACTAATCGATACACGTTTTGATCCAAAACGCATTGATCCTTGACGCTGAAATTCTAAAGTCTTAGGAACAGGTTGCGGAGTATCTGAATCGTTTCGGCACAATGGAGCTCGCAGTTTTGATTGGAAAGTCATGCTAGGTGGAGGTGCCGCAGTTACACTTGAAGGCGCCAAGGAGCTGAAAAGTAAATGTCGTAAAGTAAACTATTTATGTCGTCTTCGAAACTGGTGAGTATACCGTCGAACAGGCGTATCCACTATTGGCCTGGTCGGTGCTTTGACAGGAGCAGGGGGAGGAGGATGGTTTTGATGAATGGCTTTCATTGGCCCAGCTTTCACGACGGGTGCCTTACTAGCTGGGATGTGATTAAGTGGTGCGGTAGCAGAAGAAGAGCGTAGTAACGGAGTCCTTGTAAAATAAACAAAAAACAAAAACATGAAAGATCACCATGAAAACATATATATAAAAACTGTACTTGAATGTCGTTTTCTGCGCTGCAGGCTTGGCAGGAGAAGGCATGGGCATAGACATGGGCAAGGGTTTCATGTTTCTTCGCAGTGGGCTAGGATTAGCTGCAAGTGACGGACGACTGCGAATTGGTGTGGCATAAGACCTGGCCACAACAGGACTAGCCGATCCAATACTCATTCTTCCTTTAGCGGGCTGTTGAGTTCTGGTAAACTAATAATTGTGAAAGGTTATGACATATCCATTGTAATCTGAAAGTTGGCCAATAAATATTACTCTGGGAGTCTTCTTCATATTTAATTCTGGGCTGCTATTAATCAAAATTTCTTCATCTCGTGAGTCGTTACGAGGTGAAAGTAACAAAGAGTCTGGAGATAATTTCATTGCCAAATCTACCACTAGATGAGGGGAAGGAAAATCTATTAAAAATCAATTTGATAAGCTAGATTTTTTTCACTAACTTTTTCTTGGACTGATTGTTTTCTCTTTATCATGTTCAATATGTTCAGCCAAGTTTAGAGCTTCTTGTTCAATGACATCCCATGCAAGTTCAAATGGGTTGGAAGCTGTGTGAGTAAAAACTGAATCTTTGACATGATTTTCACAAGCTTTTTTATCCTCAGTGGTATTCAGAATTTTTTTATCTGGGCTGTCATCAAAATTTATTAGAATGCCTAAATTTGTCTGGTTTGAGTTAACTGGTGTGCCTATAAACCAACAAGTAAGAGTAATTAATAGTATTTATTTTAAGTTTTGCAGGAATACCTGCTGTAGAGGACAAGTCTTGTTGTTGAGATCGCAATTTGATGGATTTCTCTAAAGCCAGCCCTAATTCAAGTCCAAGGTCTTGACGCTTTGCAGACTGTGTGCCTTGCATGGAACATAGCTCAAAGGGATCATCATCTTGCTGTAGTGTAAATTCAGAAGGTCGAAAAAAAGGTGTCGTAGATTTACGATCATAAGTACCGTCAATGTCTACTAGCATATCAACAGGAATTCCTGAAAAAAAAGGCCAATAAACGTGAACATCGACAGAAATCGGTGGAGGTACGAGGCGCTCTAAAGCCATATATCTTGACAATCACTCATAACGAAGGCCCAAGGATATAGGCGAGAAGATTCACTTACCCGACATCACAGTTATTTACTGGTTTACTACACATACAAAAAACAATTATTAAAACGGTTGGTGCGACCTTTCGACGACACCAGTTGATGACAATGATGAGATCTATTTTTTTGAAATCGAAAATTCCGACTATGAAGTGAATAAGTCGACCACCAGATGGTTGGTATATGCAATATAATTCAAGTTAACGACTTTTGTCATAAGGAATTCAAACACAATTAATTCTTTGTCAATAAAATTGTATGACTAGTAGCTTTATTTATTAGTTCCTAGTA
The DNA here is from genome assembly GCA_022539655.2 of Ceriodaphnia dubia. Lineage (NCBI taxonomy): Eukaryota > Metazoa > Arthropoda > Branchiopoda > Diplostraca > Daphniidae > Ceriodaphnia > Ceriodaphnia dubia. The sequence continues at coordinate 238,395 of JAKUCG020000076.1, forward strand.
ATTTGCGACCGATTCTCGCAACTTCTTACATAATAGACGTGATCAATAGATGGCACTGAGATGCAGATGATGACATTGCAGACGAACGAACATTTTTGACAGGTTTCCCAATTGCTAAGCAAGACAGCAGTCGTCGAAGGCCTAAAGAAACGGTGCAGTTCCCGCTTGCGCAGAGGAACACGTCAGCGGAGCCAAAATCTTTAGATCAGTCGCTTTGCGGGAAAGTCTGGGAGTACTCGTTTTGTCTCACAGTGTTAGTGTTTGGACGTTGTTCTGACGATTCGTTCGTGTGTGTCCCATCAACCAGCAGTTCTTCGAGAATGAGCAGCATGGTAAATTTATCTTGGTTTCAGTTTCTTTTTTGGTTAACTTTTATGAGGTTAGATTTGGAATGTGAGTCAAACAACTGAACTTACTTGAGTAGCTTACTGAAGTAAAGCAATCTTGCTGGTTCAAATCTCAGTGCAAAGGAATGAAGTATCTGTCAGCATTTTAAAAACGTGAGAGAGAATTGTAAACAATAGGAGTGTTGTATTTGTCATTGTTTTCCTGTTTTCCTTAGAAGACTTTGATGCTAGAATGAGTTGTTCTTCAAAGATGCCTAGTTCATCTTTGGTAACCTTCTTTGGTTTATTGACAATGACCATTGTGAAAAAAAGAGAAAGGACAAAGGAATGGGCATCAATAAAGTTTACTCTTCTTGAGTTGCGATGCGAGCTACGTATTGCGTGAGCAGACAACTATCAGCAATCATCGTTAATTCACTACTCGGAGTCTACTCGTTGAAACCCAACTTGGAAGACGACAACATAAACTGTGTACTAGAATCCATTTGATAAAACCGCCTATAAAAGTTGGCCAAAATCCAGCGAGTATTCCTCAAATCGATCATTGCGCAAAATTATTTCGAAATCAAAGAGATGATCATGTCCATTATTTGTTCTGCTTCATGGCCAATAGTGTTGCTGGGTTCTTTCAATACCAAGCAGGTGGTAGACTATATTTTCCGACTAACAAACACCCACTGTGAGCATCGTGCAGGAAGTCGAGCTCGTAGAGCGTAAGCTAGACTGTAGGGTTAGTGGACGGCACAATACAGCTGTGGCCTCGCTTTCTCGTAGGTTTCAACGTGGAGGTATCGATCCATCGATCGATGAACGGCTGCAATGGCCGCTGTTGTTGGTGCCACATTTCCCTACATATCGAAACAAATTTGTGTGGCATAACCATTTCCGTGCTAAATCTGTCAGTTGTTTTCTTTGTTCTACTGTTAATTATAGAGGATGAAGGCAGGAAAATGCCCCACGGACGAGCTATCCCTTACCAATTGCGCCGTGGTAAACCCCCAAGACTTCAACGATTCTATCAAGTAAGAAATGCTTTTAACATACCTATAAACATAAGAAATACCAGTGCAACAGTTAAGAGATTCTATATCTTAGGGCAATAGTTTTTTTTCTTTTTGAGGTATCTTTTATTTTGCTAAAAGGTGCAACGAAGCAAGACACCCAGCACTCCACCTATAGCGATGCGTTGTTTATTTGCGGTCGATCTTCTGAATCCTCTCAAGGGTTCAGACCAGAGTGAAGGCCCATGTAGGACTCTGATTGAGTGACGAACTCTTCTGAGCCCTTCTGCACGGTTTCGTATTTTAAGAATATACTCTTCTGATGTATTATGAAACTAAAGATATTGCAAATAAGTAAAGAATACGGAGTTTTAATTCATCCCCCCCAATTCAGCACTGGGTTAAAAAAAAACAACAACGCATTTTGGCGCATTTATAATATTCATTATGGACATAAGTAAACAGGGGCGTATTCGAACACCAGAAAGTGCAAATGCAAACGATCGAGTAGACTTACGGGAATGGGATATTTGACTTGAAAAAGAGGAGGGATTTGAAATTGAAAGGTCTCTCTCGTACTGGTATACTTGTAAATTAGCGTTGGTGTTCATTTGCATTCAGAGGGTGTCTTGTGAGTGATTGCGTGTTTCAGTTCAATAAATAAGAGACCGACTCCCCCATCCCATCTTACGTCTTGTTATGGGCAAAGCTTGACAATAAATCTTTGATTAGGCACATCGAAGTTCACACGGCGCCGGGACAGAGTTTTGTTTTTACCATCAAGAGCCATCGGGAAGTTCCACCATTAACCATTGGCTTTGGATTGCTCCAGCGAAAATGGGCAACTCTCTCACTCGGACAGGACATCGAAGTGCGTCCTTTTCAATTCGATCCAAATCAACACACGCTGGCAAACATCGTCCTCGAGGTAGACTTCCTTCAAAAGAAAAAGTAAGTTGCTCAATCCAATTATTTTCCCATCTCCTCTCCGTTTCAAAGGGATGGGGTAATTCAAAGTACACCGCCTTAAGGTTTTCGGGGGTCTTGTGGCGAATGATCGGTCAATTGAACATTGAGCCCTGCAATGTAGGGCTTGCTGCACGTATACCCCCCTCTTATTGATCGTTGGTAAAACTATAGATGACAGACGGAAGCTTATCTAATACTATGAAGCTCCGCAAAGTTACGCACTGTACCGTCTCGACTGAGATACAGGGTATTGATCTTTGCCTCCTCTTTCATTCTTCTTGCAAGGCGTTGCCGATGTCAGATTTGATTTGTTATGTGCGAAAATGCGTCATTCAGTATTTTCTCCGTCCTCTTCTTTGATCATATGGGTCGTAAATGTGGGAAATATATCGAGTCGTGGGTTGAGGTTTGACATCTAATGATTGGGATGCCCTTCCCCGGGGGTTGGTGAATTATCAACAGCTGTCGATTACTCCTGCTGTGATGCGCACTTTGATGGGTTGAGAGTGTGTGATGCATTGCTATATTTATGCGAATCTGGTAGCCTTTGAATGTTCTATTACTTTTGTTCTTAAAATGGATAGACAATTTCGGAATTAAGTTGATATGATTCCGTTCTGTGCTCTCATGATAACATTCTTTATACTTTAAGAAGTTCATGTTGCGTCGCATTGACAGTTTCACTTGCCCATCGGTTACCAGATATTCCATAGTAATGACAACATGCCAACTTTCAGCATTGGTCACGCAGAACTTTCCTCTATTCACGCCTCCTTGTTTGTCACGGATGTTACTGCGTCTCGAAATAATTTCCTACCTTCTTATTATGTTATTCTTAGCACAACGCTTGAACCATACGATAGCGATGCGATGGCACGTGAATTTCTGGCCCAGTTTCATCATCAAAGCTTTTCTATTGGACAGCAACTCGTATATCAATTTCAAGAGAAGAAACTTCTGGTTTTGGTCGTAAAGGACCTCGACGGTAAGCCAATAGGAACCTTTTTCCATTACATGTATACATATATGCACAGTACCCACATGCAGCCGCATATATGCAGTTTTTTGTTTGTTTGCTTATTTTTTCACACTTCCGATCCCGGATCGATAGTAACATTTTTCTTTGTGCATCTCTGCATGTGTCATACTATGCAGGGGCGGATATCGCAGCGATGCGCTCTGGTAGTAAAGAGGTCAAGTCGAAAAAGATCCGCATGGGTCAATGTTTTCCCAATACAATGATTGTTTTCGACAAGTCAGAAGGATCATCTGTTAACCTTGTTGGAAAATCTAAAGGGTACGTTCTTCAAGTTCATATTCAAATGTCATTTGCTTTTCAGACGAGAGCAGTGCACTAGCGCACCAGTTGGCGGCCCTTTTCGTCTCGGTTCGGAGCTGATTTGATTAACATTTTCCCTTTTGTTCTCCCATAGGAAAACAGTACATCACTCGATTATCAACCCTGACTGGGATTTCCAAAACATGGGCGTTGGAGGGCTGGACACCCAGTTTAATGCTATTTTCCGTCGAGCATTTGCCTCTCGCGTTTTCCCGCCTGAAATTGTAGAACAGCTTGGTGAGGCAACTTGATTTATTATAATGGCTCTCGTATGGGCAGTTGCGTTTAATGGTATTTGTTTCCAGGCTGCAAGCACGTCAAAGGAATCCTTCTTTATGGACCACCCGGAACGGGCAAAACTCTCATGGCTCGTCAAATTGGCAAAATGTTGAATGCTCGTGAACCCAAGATTGTAAACGGTCCACAGATTCTTGACAAATATGTCGGTGAATCTGAAGCCAACATCCGACGTCTCTTTGCCGATGCGGAAGAAGAAGAAAAACGGGTGAGTTATTCACGCCAAAAGGTTAACACAAAAGAGTTCATTCATTAAATGTTCGTTATCTCTCCCCTTTACTAGTTGGGTCCCAACAGTGGCTTGCATATCATCATTTTCGATGAAATCGATGCCATCTGCAAATCTCGTGGTTCAGTGGCAGGAGCTTCTGGAGTTCACGACACCGTTGTCAACCAACTTCTGGCCAAGATCGATGGTGTAGAGCAATTGAACAACATTCTTGTCATTGGTATGACAAACAGAAGGGATATGATCGATGAAGCTCTTTTACGACCTGGCCGTATGGAAGTAAGTGTAGCCATGTGAAACTGCACCTGCATTTTCCTGTAAAAATATTTTCGTCTTTTTGTTACTAGGTTCAAATGGAAATTGGATTGCCGAACGAAACGGGTCGAGCTCAGATCTTAAAGATTCACACTGCACGCATGCGCGACAACAAAAAGATAGCAGCAGATGTCGATTTGCAGGTGACATTAATGGTATAACGTTACTCCTGGTTTACATGTGTTCATTCTTTATATCTTGACAGGAATTGGCAGTATTGACGAAGAACTTCAGCGGTGCCGAAATTGAGGGCTTAGTTCGAGCTGCCCAGTCTACGGCCTTGAATAGGCTGATCAAAGCTTCCAATAAAGTGGAAGTTGACCCTGAAGCCGGTGAGAAACTTATGGTTGACCGCGGAGATTTCCTTCACGCTCTTGAAACCGACATCAAACCCGTAAATCTTCGCAGACTTTTACGTTGATACATGACGCTATAATGTTTGATGTTCTTGGTTATTAGGCCTTCGGTACTAGCTCGGAAGCGTTGGAACTATACATCACTCGCGGTATCATTTCGTGGGGCGCTCCAATTGTGAGCTTGTTGGAGTATGGAGTTATTTTGACCCAACAAGCGCGAAGCGGCTTTGGTATTTTCAACCTAATCGTTAGAGAACAACAGCATAATAACATTTTTTTATCGTTTCATCATAGGCTTGGTTTCCGTTTTAGTCGAGGGACCGCCTAATGCAGGAAAAACGGCTATCGCCTCACAGTTGGCCAAAAATTCCGACTTCCCCTTCATTAAAATCTGCAGCCCTGACGATATGGTCGGGTTTTCTGAGTCAGCCAAGGTTCTACAAATCCGAAAAGTAATCAAGATTAGAGATTATTATTTACATATACATAAACTTAAGCCTGTTGTTGCTTATAGTTCTTCGATGATGCCTACCGCTCAGAGCTAAGCTGCATCTTAGTCGACAATATCGAGCGACTCCTCGACTATGGTGCGATTGGCCCACGTTACTCCAATGTTGTCCTTCAGGCTTTGCTAGTTCTTCTCACAAAGCAGCCGCCCAAAGGACGAAAGCTCCTTGTCTTTTGCACGACCAGCCGCAGGTTAGAAGAAGATTAGATTTTAACGAAAACTTGGACGTTATGAACATAATGTTATCGACTTTCTAGGCAAGTCTTGGAGGAGATGGAGATGCTTTCTACCTTCACCGCTGTGCTTCATGTTCCTAATATATCGACCTGCGAGCAGCTGGTCGCAGTCTTGGAAGAGACTGACTCCTTCTCTAAAAGTCAAATCGCCACTATAGCTCGAAGAGTGGGAAGCAGGAGGTAATTAAAAACGAGTTCAGTAAAGGGTGCTCAATAGGTACTGATTATAATTTCATACATTTTCAGACTCTTCATTGGAATCAAGAAACTTTTGGGAATGATTGAAATGGCTAAGCATTTCGACGAAGAGCGTCGTGTTATTGATTTCCTTTCACAAATGGAAGGGGAAGGTTTTTTGGAGTTGGGCGCTTAGACTAGTGTTTTTTTCTCTTTCTCGTTTTTCTTCGTCGTTATTAAACGTTCTTCTTGAAGATTAAATGTTCTCTGTTGTGGCGACGTTAGTGGAAGAAGAAACAAAAAGCTGTACTGTGCACAGTCAGTGAGGAGATCAGTTTTCCAGTCGATATGTTGTTCGTTAGCAGCAATAAATTATTTATGTGCGCAGTCAGTTCTATCAGTTTGGTATTGGTATGCCTACTCCATTCCTCATGGCTCTGACTTACTATATTAGAGCTGCCCGATTTTGTAATAACATTCGTGTTTTAACATTTCTGTATGATGGTTCTTCACATTATTACAATTCATCATTCATCCGGTGTTCCTAACAGTCGTTTTTATACAGAAACTTTCCAATTATGTATACTTAACCACTAGGTTTTTCTGTTGTATAGTAGACATTAAAAAGATCTAATAGCATTTTGATTTCGCTTTATTTCCCGCCAACGCGATGGTTCCTCGCAATCGTAGAGTAAGTGTTTAGCATTTATTGTAGTACAATGAATTTAATGCTAATTGCTATTTAACGCTTACGCGTAGTTATTAGTCGCATTGTGTCTTATCTCTCTTCATCCCTTAGAAATCCATAATAGATATAGGCTACGTACGTCAGTTAAATCTGTTTAAAAGATTAAATATAAGTCATCTGCTCGTTATTCCATAATTGATGTAGTGCAGATGTAGTGTTTCTAAATGCAGTGTGCCGACCACATCGATTTGCTGAAAACACAACATAGTCGTACTCAAACATTTAATCGTTTTGCATATCGGTTTCCTCCTATAGCATACTTAATTCTATTTCTCTTTGCGTGCGCTTGTTGATGCGTTTCCAGTCATTCCTGATAAGTCTTCCTGGTCTCACGAGAATAGTCAATCGAATATCCAGTAATCTGCTTATTGATTTCCGAGTCTACTCCCATTCCCTCTTCATGTGCATTGTGCAGCAGGATGCACAGCATTTACTTTTTTCTCTGCATTAAGTTTGATAGTAACAGAAGAGCGTGCGGCCTAGTTTTCTCTATTCGTTATTGGTAATGTAGAATAGACCACCGTCAAGTTGGGTCATAAACTAATTTCTGCAATAAGGTGTCACGCCCACGTTTTATAATGCCCTTTGGAGGACTGAAATTCAAAAGAATTGAATCGAAAATTTGCTGAAATGCGCGCTTTTGTTGTAATGTGCAAGACTAAAGAGTCATCTAACGACCAACTTTTGTTTGTTTGTATAACATGTTTTTTTAAACGAAAAGTGGGGTAAGCGATTAATTATTACAAAAACAAAAGTTTTAAGTTGCGCGGGATCTCGTTGATCAATTGTCGCACCACAATCAAAAGTCATTTTACAAATCATATTTTTGACTGGCCGACTCATTTCATGTCTAGAGTTGCTGTCAGGTCAAAGTCGCGGGTCCAAATGACTGATTCAGACACGCAGATCGGAGCCCTACCCGTCCCAAGATACGCCAGCCGTTTCATAACAACAATAGAATGGGATCAACTGTATCACAGAACAATGAGCTGAAACGTCCAAGCCGTCTGTGATACGTGCGCTGCTTTGGTGCCAGATGACGATCGAAGACATACGGCCATCGATGCTGATAATCACATAACTGATTTAAATAAGATCCCGTCGGGATTCTCCCAGCGAGCGATAAAAGTCGGAGCTGGTAACAGTCCCTTTTTGCTGGAAGTTCAAAAGACAAAAATGAAGCATAAAGAATGACCGCTAGATGGCTATAATAAACGGTTTTGTATTGACTCTCTTGTATAGCGGGACGATCAAATTGGGTGTTTCTAGGGCGGGAAAACATGAAATCTCTAATTTATTATTGGGAAATATGAAATCTCCAAATTCCATCTATAGTTTTAAAAACTGGCAGCAAACCTGTCCCCGTCGATTTTGTAAAACCCTTAGGGTAACCGCAACAGAAACGTCTAAGTGGTCTATGGTCGTGCGCTTCTTAGGTGTCATGCAACACGAGCATCGCATCGATATCGTTGAATAACAAAGATGGGTCAAGAGGAGTTCAAATAGTTAATTACATATCCAACGAGTTGAGTAAACTAATCACGGTTATCAGATCAGGTCTTTGATCGGGCACCTTTTCAATCATTTTGGAAATTAGCTTACGGAGAAATTCAGGAATGTCACAAGAGGGATCTGAAAAAAATACATAATGGTAACTGCTTAGTCGTTTTCAATCACAAAACAAACAAAAATACAGTACCTTCAAGCACGAAAGGACTCCCATAAAATACATTGGCTTGAATCACAAATCTGCCCCCATCATTACCATATGGATTTTTTCCTTTAGTTAGAAAATAAAAGAAGAGGCATCCAAGTGCCCAGATATCACACTTTACTGTACCCCGCGCTGAAAGATTATCGCTTAAAATTTCCAAAATTTCAGGGGCCATCCATGATAGAGCTCCACACGCGTTCATAGGAAAAGTTCCATCCTCATCAATTGGTGTGCTTATTCCAAAATCAGATATCATAAGGCAAACAGGTAAGGTTTTGGAAATGAGGATATTGCATGGATTCAGATCCCTGTGCACAATTCCTTTACTGTGAATGTATTGCATGCCTGTTGCCATATTCAAAAGGCCGTCCTTATTCGCTGGAATTTCTCCTGTGTACTTTCCTTTACAATAGTCCTTCAGGGAACCAACTGCTAAACTCAATGCATAAAACCTGTTTTTTTTTAAATATAAATAAAAGGCTGCCTTCTGCATTATAGGTCTACAGCATAAAAAAACTAAATTTACCTTAAATATTGTGCAGCATAATTCTCGACTTTCAAAAGTTTTATAACATTTCGGTGGTCTAGTTGACGAAGACTCTCCTCTTCAGATGTGGGTCCTTCGCGACAATCGAGTCGAACTTGTTTTACAGCAACTTCCCTCCCTTCATAATAGCCGAGAAAAACCATACCACCCGATCCATATCCAATGAGTTTTCTTCTATCATAAGAAATACTCTCAATAATATTCAGGAAAGATTTATCTTCGGAAACTTCCCTGGATATACTAGCCATTCAATAATAATAACAAATTTTGGACGAAACTGAAATCAATTTATAACTAATCACAACAGAATTGTTATGCAGTAAGCCGTACGCGAAGCGCGTTAACTTGAGACGATACGGGCGATATTAACTTGAGTTGAGACGACGATAGATTGTCGTCGGTGCGTCCGCCAAGTAAAATAAGAAGGTCTGGCAACATCACACATATGCACAGACAGATGGCGTCCGTCGAATTTTGTCAAACAAAACGTGCATAAAAAATTTGTGGAATCGAAACTCGGAGATTTCTTTAGAATCAAGTACTCAAATTGTATAAGTTGTTAAATAGTCAGAAAAATGGTAAAACTGACGGCTGAAGTCATACACTTGAGCCACCAGTACACTAACGCTATTAAAGAAAGAGAACTGGACTTGAGAGGTATGCATGCTACCGGCGTTTAACTCCATAGTTTATTATGAAGATTTCAGTTCCGTCTAAATGATATGGTGTATTTATATTAGCTGTGTGCAAGTTTTCTGTGGAGGAAGTTGTATAAATCTCACTTTCCTGTTTTTTCTATTCAGGTTACAAGATTCCTGTTATCGAAAATCTTGGTGCCACTTTAGTAAGTAGTTCTTTGCAAATGTCAGTTTTTCTTTTATAACTTACATTTTAAATTTTTCATTTTCAGGATCAGTTTGACACAATAGACTTTTCAGACAATGACATCAGGAAATTAGATGGATTCCCCTTGTTAAGACGACTGAAAAGTCTTCTTGTCAACAACAACAGGATTTTGTAAATCAATTTATGCTAAGTCTTTTAGTCCAAGTCTTTTAATGATCTTTAAATCATTTCTAGGCGTATTGCGGATGGGTTAGGTGAAGTCATTCCAAACATTGAAACACTGATCCTCACTAACAACCATATACAAGAATTGGGAGATCTTGATCCTTTAGCAGAACTCCCCAAACTTACCTATCTTAGTCTGCTGAGTAATCCTGTAGCAAGCAAGCAACATTATCGTTCATATGTCATCCACAAATTACCCAGCTTACGAGTGTTGGACTTTCGCAAAGTAAAACTGAAGGTAGGATTTTACAAATTATATTTAATGTTTCAGGGATTCAAAAACATCTTGTTTTAGGAAAGAGAAGCTGCAAAAGATTTATTTAAATCAAAGAAAGGAAAGGTTTTGGCTAAAGAAATTGCACAGAAGAGCAAATTCCTTGCTGCTGAAGTAGGAAATAAAGCTCCAATTGGTATGTTCTAAGATATTTGCACGCAAAGAACCGATACTGAATTGCTGTCTCTTTAAGGAGGAGCGTCTGCAGAAGAAGCTCGTGCCATCCGAGAAGCTGTCGCTAACGCGTCTACCTTGGAAGAAGTTGAACGCCTCAATCAAATGTTGAGAGCGGGTGTCGTACCTGGAAAAGCAACGCAAGGCAAAAACGGGAAAGCTAATGGTACGTCAATCGTCATTTATTATGCAAGCCTTAATTCCTTTCGGTGTTGCTTTTAGTCTAAACGTCCGAGTTATTTTTTTGCAGGTGAAGATATGGAGGAAGAAGATGACGATGATGAACCCATGGAGAACTGAGAATATTACGGGTAAATGAAATGGTATCAAGCTGTTATGTGAATGTGGTACTACACTTTGATAATAAAAATATCGCTACCCTGAACTAAATAAGGTGGCAGGCCGACATTGGAATTAAGAGATGTGCATTTGTGGTAGCTGTATCGTTTTTAACACCCCTGTCCTGTAGCCAGCGTTAAAGACCGAGAAGCGATTACAATTGGTCATTTAACAGGGCTTGACAGAGGAAATTGAGATATGGTAAAACGTAGATGCAGGATGGGTAAAGGGCGTTAAGCTTTTCCGTGTGTCAGACACATTTACAAGCGTAAGGGGATGCACTTTACTCCCCTCCCCTCCACACGATATCCGTTCCCTGATAAATGCATCAACACGCGTGATGAAACAACCAACTAGGTATATGATTCAAGCTGATCAATTCCTGTACATTTATAAAACAGAACAGGATCTAACTATATCAGGACAAAAAAGTTAGAAAAATGGGGAAAATGCCACCTTTTTGGTCAAATCATTCGCTATACAATCATGGTAATCTTTTATGTTAATGGAAGGTAGGTTGCTAGAGCGAACTCGATAGGTAATTGAAGAGGCCCTACTATTGTTTGTAGAGTGAGTCACTCAGAAGGCGGATGCGGGGAGTGAGCGTTATTTTCAGCCGGACACGACGACGCAAAGAAGTGTAGCTTTGCAAACGGTAAGAGACGATCTTATTTAGAGCGTTTCGCGGGCTTCCATTAACGAGCGTGCCTGGGAGTAAAAGTTTCAGTTGTTTTCAGTAAGGTTTTGGCGCCCACTCGGATTTTCCCGACACCACCACATCCGGGCCAATATCTTGAGCAAAGCTAAGACCTCACAAGCGTGATAACGCCAGCAGAAATGAATAGGGGATTTTTCAAGCTTTGCGCTTGAGAGATTTAGTGCTGTTGCTAATCTCTTGTGTCAATAAAACAGATAAAATTTCCAACATTCTACAGAAACGTTTTTTTTTTCAAAATCATTTATTTAAAAAAAACCGTGTAATAATAAAATCTTTCATCAGGGGCGGACATGGATAATTAAGCGGGTGACAGGTAGATGTCGGGAGTTCTTCTTTGTAGGTAGTACGTCCAGGTAACGAAAAAGACATGAAACGAAGCCCATGGGCATTTTATTCTTTGTAGAGAGGTGTTGGCGTTGGCTTATACTAACAGTCGAAACAAATCTTGGAAAAGAGTCGTGTCGTAAGCTTTTTCGACAGTAAATGGGCGGGGCGTACGTGGAAGCGTAGGAAAGGACTAGCTAGCAGACGAACGGCCATCGTTTGTATAGTGTGTTGTAGGCAGGTCGACACGACTTCCCGAGAGAGAGGGAGAGAGAGTCAGTGGTGTTTCATCCTTGGATTGAGTAAGACGCGATAGCGAGAGACTTGTGTGTTTCACCATTCAGAAAGGAGGTTTACAAATCCGGCCAGACAGAACGTTCTCTGTGGTTGAGATCTAACGTGAGGGCTGTTCCGACTGTTCCCTGTGCGTACTGCAGACGACGCCCCGAATACCTCGCAAGAAGAATGCCCGTTTTTCACACGAAGACCATCGAGAGTATTCTCGAGCCAGTGGCCTCTCAGGTACTTGAACTTTACAGAAAAGTCAACGACTGACTTATTTTCCCCATTTCTGACACTGTCTCGTCCAGCGGGCTTGTCCATGTCTGTCGATGTTCACGCTATCGCCTTTTTGTTTATCATCTGTGCTCGCTTCAGTTTTTTGTGCCTGCCCTCTGCCCTTCTCTCAATGAGTGTAGAGGAAAGAAAAAACCTATTTTTACACGCCAGTTCCAACTAGTAGAGAGCCCGCCGAACCTCCGGCTATATTTAAAACACTCGATGGGATGTGTTTTAGCTGTCTGTATGGAAAGAGAGTGAGCGACAGACGTTAGTGCATGGAGGCATATACGTATACGTAGGGCCCGGGTTGTTGGGCGAGATTTTCGCGCTTATCTAACGAAATACATTGCCAATTTGGCGGTCAGCGAATCATTTCCATGTCGGTGGTGATGACCAAGAGTTTTAGGGCGTTGTCCCCGATCGCCTTCTCACATGGAATTTGAAGAGATGCAACAGAATGTTGTTTTGGTTAGGTTGTTACTGCTGCTGCTGCTGCTGGCCTGCTGCTCTGGTGGTGGAGAGTTTCGTCGGAGCGGATGAAGTGGAGCCCCGTACGGTATGACCATATATGGTCAAGGTCGACTCGCTTCTCTGTTGTTATGATGAAAAGGTAGCTGGTTACTTTACCTAGAGGCCACAATCGTGTGGTTTTGTCATCGTCGTGTTTTCGGTACTTCTTTCACTGTGCCCTTTGACTTGTGTGCACGCCATGTGTCCCTTAATATCAGGTATATTACCGTATTGCGTTGCCGCTTTCGCCCGAATCTTTCGCAGATTGTCGCCTTCCTATGGTTGTCGAGTGTCTCCTACGCATTTTTCCCGACTCGTCGTCCGTCCGGCCGGCCTGGTCATAAAGATATGCGTGTGGGAGCTGGAGAAAGAAATACAAAGTAAAAGCCCTCGAAGCGATTAGGTGTCGGCTCATTGAAAGAAGCCAAGCCAAGGAAAGCTAGCGAACCTTCTATGGTGATGACGGCTGTTCCAAACTCATATAAGTGGTTCCACCCTCTTTCCCCGGCATCTGCGATGTGACTTGATTTTTTATTCCCAGCAGTTCTTTCCACGCATTTTTTTAACGTTTTGTCGATAAAACGGGCGGAATGATTCGTAAAAATAACCTTGTGTCTCTTTTTCTTTCTTTTTTTTTCGTCGTTGTTGATTGACAGGTTGAACGACTTGTTATCCTACATGAAGAGGCCGAAGATGGCAACGCCATGCCAGATTTGGAGCGGCCTGTGCACGCCGTCTCGGTCGCCGTCACCAATCTCGTTAAGGTATGTTTGTGTGTGTGTTCTTTTCTGCTTTCTCAAGGATAAAATCTCATGAAAATCGAACTTTGGCTATATACAGGTTGGCAAGGAGACCATCCACAGCAGCGATGACGCCATCCTTAAGCAGGATATGCCAGCGTCGCTGCACCGCGTGGAAGGCGCCGCCAGATTGTTGGAGGAAGCGTCCTCTATGCTGAAGGCCGATCCTTATTCGGGACCCGCACGGTATGTCGTCCCTGATGCCCATTTTTCCCCAACCATTTTATGAGATTACAATTTATTGGGGTCATCGTCTAAACAGGAAGAAGCTGATTGAAGGATCTCGCGGTATCCTCCAAGGCACGTCGTCGCTTTTGCTCTGCTTCGACGAGTCTGAAGTTCGCAAAATCATCCGAGAATGCAAAAAGGTATTGGATTACCTGGCCGTGGCTGAAGTCATTGAGAGCATGGAGGACTTGGTCCAATTTGTCAAAGATTTGAGTCCGTGCCTCACTCGCGTGTCACGCGAAGTGGATGCCCGTCAAAAGGAACTGACGCATCAAGTCCATCGTGACATCCTGATTCGCTGCTTGGAACAGGTGAAAACCTTGGCTCCGATTCTAATCTGCTCCATGAAGATTTTCATTCAGATTGTCTCTCAAGGTAATTGACATTAATTGAGCGCATTAACTTGTAAAAGCCTTCATTCTCTCTTAATTGTTCTGTCAAGGTGGCAAAGGTAATGAAGAGGCAGCCGAGAACCGTAATTACTTGGCCGGTCGCATGACGGATGAAATCAATGAAATTATCCGAGTTCTCCAACTGACAACTTACGATGAAGACGAATGGGACGCTGATCAGTTGACGGCCATGAAACGAGCTTGCAACGCTTTGGAGAGCAAAATGCAGGCCGCCATTGACTGGCTGGAGGATCCTCATGCTCGTGGTGGCGGAATCGGCGAGAAATCTATTCGCCAGATCATCGAATTGGCCGAAAAAGTGGCGGAACATTCGTTGCCCGACGACCAAAAGGCTTTGCGCAAACTCTGCTCCGAGTTGACGGCTCTGACCGACGCTTTAGTTGAATTGCGCGCTGATGGGCAGGGCGCCACGCCTCAAGCGGAAGGATTAGCACGCAGCATCCGTCAAAAGTTGGGCGAGCTCAACACTTTGGTCCAAACGGCTGTCCAGAATGCCGAAAAGTACGGAGTCCAGCAGCCAGCTCACACCGTGGCTGGACGATTGGAACAAGCCCGCCGCTGGTTGGCCAATCCAAGCGTAGACGATCGCGGTTTAGGACAGCAGGCGATCGCTTTGATTGTCGAAGAAGGCAGAAAGGTATAATATTAAATGTTGTGAAACTGTGCAAGTCATGAATTCTTAATTGAACCAAATTCTTTCAGGTTGCCCAGGGTCTTCAAGGTGAACAACGAGCCGAAATTCTAGCTCTCTGCAATCAAGTAGACTCGCTGTCTCGCCAACTGGGAGATTTGTGCCGCTCCGGACAGGGCAATTCGCCTCAAGCTCAGGCTGTTGCCAAGTAAGGAATCCCCCCATATCTTGTTTCTTCCTGCATTCAATGGAATTTTTACCGTTTTTTATTAGGTTGTTGTCGCAGAAACTCGACGAACTCAAGGATAAGATCCAGGGAGCCTTGGTCGATCGTGTTGTTGAGGACTTTGTCGACATCACCACACCGCTGAAGCAATTTACCGATGCCGTATTGGCACCGGAAGGTAATGCTAATGTCGCCGACAATCTGCAAACATTGTCAACATTCAATTGTCAATCAGGAACTCCGAATCGGGAAGAGAACTTTAAGGACAAGGCAGCGGCACTCAAGGGATTTTCTGGTCGTGCTGCTCAGACGGCCCGTATGGTTGCCGCAGGAGGTAGCAATGGCAACAAGAAACTGTCAGAGGCCCTACTCAGCTCGGCCGGACAGGTGGAGAGCTTGACGCCGCAATTGGTGAATGCCGGCCGCATCAGGATGACCTATCCGGCCAACAAGGCAGCCGATGAGCATTTCGAGAACTTGCGCCGTCAGTACGCCGATGCTATCGCCCGCACTCGCCAGCTGTGCGACGAAGCTATTGATTCGGCCGCCTTTATCCAGCAGTCGGAAGAATTGATGCGCCGTTGTACGGCAGAGTGCGAAGATGCTATTGGCCGTCAGGAACCGCAGAGGTTAGTCGACGGTACGTCGCACATTGCCCGTCTGGCCAACCGCGTGCTTATGGTGGCCAAGCAAGAGGCAGACAACTCTGAGGACCCGACGTTCATCGGCAACGTGACTGGAGCTGCCAACCTCTTACAAGCCAGTACGTCGTTATTGTTTTTAAATATTCAATTCCAGTGGAACTGAACGTTCAAGATTAAAACTTTTTTTTTCCTCGTTTTGTAGACGTTACCCCGATGGTTCAGGATGCCAAGGCTGTTGCCACCAACATGCGAGATCAAGGCTCGATTAAACAATGGCGTGACTCGAATAAGAAACTACTCGAATCAGTCGGCAAAGTGCGCAAGGCCGTCGCCGGACCCGACGTTGTCCCACCGCCACCTGACATGTCTCAACTAAGTTTGAGTAAGGGGAACAACGACCGAGTAGCTACGCTAGTTTTTCCGGTTCAATTCGTTACATGTTGGTTTCGGTTACAGACGCACCACCCCGTCCGCCGCTGCCAGGAGGCGAACATCCTCCACCAAGGCCTCCTCCTCCAGAGACGGACGACGAGGACGAAATGTTCCGACACGCTCCGCAAGGAGACCAGCCCATCTTGGTGCGTTAACACGAAAAGACGAGAGAGAAAGAGAATTACCATTTCAAATTCCGAGTTGATGGATTGATTGTTTGTTTCATGGCAGATGGCGGCTCATGGTTTGCATCAAGAAGTGCGACAGTGGTCATCCAAGGATAACGAGATCATCGCTGCAGCCAAGAGGATGGCCCTCTTGATGGGTCGTTTGTCTCAGCTTGTCCGTGGAGAAGGAGGCAGCAAACGCGATCTGATCGCCTGTGCCAAGGCTATTGCCGAGGCTTCAGAAGAAGTGACGCGGTTGGCCAAGGAGTTGGCTCGGCAATGCACAGACAAGCGAATGCGCACAGTACGTCACATTCTCTTGACTCTTTTCATGTTTTTTTCTTTTCCCATGCCGGAAAAAAAACGAATGCTCTCTACCCTATTCATTATTTCATTGACCAGGCACTGCTGCAAGTCTGCGAGCGTATTCCGACCATCGGCACTCAGCTCAAGATCCTTTCGACTGTCAAAGCAACTATGCTGGGAGCCCAGGGAACGGAAGAGGACCAAGAGGCCACCGACATGCTGGTTGGCAACGCTCAAAACTTGATGCAGTCAGTCAAGGAGACGGTGCGCGCTGCTGAGGCTGCTTCGATCAAGTTGCGCACAGACGCCGGCATCCGCATGCACTGGATCCGGCGCAATCCTTGGTATCAATAGATCAGGAACAGCCAAGGAGAAAGAAATAAAGCAACCGTAACTGCCATGGGATCTTCTATCGTCATCTCTACGCGATTCGTTGACATTGTTTTCGATTTATTTTTTTTTCCTCTTTCAATGCTTCTGGCGCCGATCATTTTTCATCCAGCCGCTCTACTATACGTTGTTATCGTGCAGTGCCAGCCACATGAGAATTCCTCTTTTTTCTAACCAGTTCTTC
Source organism: Ceriodaphnia dubia (assembly GCA_022539655.2). NCBI lineage: Eukaryota > Metazoa > Arthropoda > Branchiopoda > Diplostraca > Daphniidae > Ceriodaphnia > Ceriodaphnia dubia. The sequence goes on from JAKUCG020000076.1 coordinate 255,570, forward strand.
TTCTTCTTCTTCGTCTTCTTTTTCTACATCGTCTTTGTTGCTCCGTTTGACAATGTGGTGCTCTTATTATTGATACCATCGGCCTTTGATAGAAAAACCTAAAATCTTTCGTATATAAGGGCTATTCTCATCAGTAATCCTTCCTTTTTACGATCATCGAATTAAACAAATTATTCCTTCCGCGTGAGCTGAACAAAAATTTAAAACCAAATAAATAAAAAAAAGCAATCAGCCGCCGCTCGGACGTGCCAAACTTCACGACGATGAGGGCGACGAGTTTAATGATAACATTTTGTAGATCCACAACATTTTTTGGAACATGATCTGCTATCTTATATTGTAGCCTCCACATAATACACATTGGGGTTTTAATATCAAAAGAATGTCCCCGACCATCCGTTCGTGCTACATTGAAAAAAAAGAAAAATATTGAAGTTGAGGGAGTGGGTCAGTACGATCGATAATGGTAGTACTTCCTTGTGTGTAGTGGACTTGTACGTAATATTCCGATTTAGTCATTCTATCCGTTATGCATGCTACGTGTGTAAAATGTTCTTTTAGTCGCCTAGGTTTTGTTACGGCAGTCCATCCACTGGCGACTCCCTTTTGGGAGGTAAACGCCCCTTTAATGCTACTTGCGGCTACTCTTCTGTCGCATTGTTTGCGCTAATTTCCGACCGAGCATCGCTGCGCTGCATAATGGAAAACCCCCGGACCGCCGCTGCTGCTTATTGTTGCCTGCTGTTACTTGTAGTGAAAACGAATCTGATGGGTCCGGCTGTCTAATTCTATTTTAGTTTTTCTAGTTCTTTCATGGCTTTCAGTAGTTGTGTTAAAATTGCTTTTTTCACGACCAAAAAAATGTGGCTCGTTTAACAAGCCCTGCGAGTTTTGTGAATTTGCGGGAAATCGTAAAAACAGTACTGCCATCTGCATGAATTCGGTTGATCCACATTCTACAACCAAAACAAAACAAATTTGCACGACGTTGGCTTTGGCTAGTCGCATTTTATGTTTTTACGTAGAAGGACCGAAATAGTTTCAAGTGTAAACGAAATGCCGATGTTCTCAGTAGCGTGTGTCGTAGTGTGGAGATCCTGAACGCCTTTTCTCACAAGATAAAAGCTCGGGGGATCGGTCAGTTTTCATTAATTACGTTGAATGCCAGTCCCTGTAAAATTGATGAAAGTTTTTCTTTATCTTTCAGCTCTTTCCCATCTTCTATCGACAAGATAACAAATTTCATCACCAAAACCGAAACTTCGACGATTAATGTAGCGAAAAGACTCGCGATCATTTGGTGAGAAATTTTAACATCGCAACGAGCTAATCGATCGATTCCAGGTTTCAGGTATGATATTATAAGAAATAAGAGATAACAAAAGATTTAAAAGAATTTGTCGTCGGTAGTATTTTAACAATAGATGTGTCGCCAATCGGGTACAAGCTACACGTTTGTTATTATTCCCTTATTGTGATCTTACTGAGCCTTCAACCAATATGAATTTCGCCAAAATCGCCCAAAGAATTCACCATGCTACAACAAAACTGCTAGGACCAATCCACAAGTTTGTATCTTATTTTGTTCGAGACAGAATTATGCCAGGGGAAGCGGAAACCGATAAGGTGGCAAAAGTGCTGAATTACTTAGTAATAAACAGATGGAAGGTTTGGCGTTTTAAAATGATGAAATTTTATTATGTGAATGGTTATTTAATATTCCGTTTGTGTACAGGTTGCCCGACATCTTCGACAGGAACAGCGGGACGGAATTATTAGTGCGGTCAATCAAAAGAGGTATAAAACAAAAATATCGGTTAACTTAAACATTTAGGCCTACACGAGCCTAAGTACTCTTTTCTTCTTTTTGAGGTAATCATTTAATTGTTTTCAAGATCGTTGAAGTCGGGTATTTTGTACGAACTCAACTATAAGGTCAGCGAGGCCTTGGTTTGTCTTTTTGTTGAAGATTTTGTTGATATCCATACGCCTCTAAAACAATTAACCGATGCAGCATTGGTACCGCCAGGTAAATCCAGTCTTAAAATCCGGTTTAAGGGAAATACACGCTAGCACGGTGTTTTGCAGGAAAACTCAATAGCGAGGAGAACTTTGAAGACAAGGCAGAGGCGTTAGAAAAATTTTCTGCTCGTGTCGTTCAGACAGCCCGTAGTTTGGCTGATTTCAATGGTAGCCCATTGAACGAGATGACGTCAGGCCCAGTTCCAGCAGGAGCCAACTTACTCAACAGCTTGACGGAGCAGGTAGAGAACCTGACGCCACAATTGATCAAAGCTGGCCGTATCTGGATGGCCAGCGATGCGACAAACAATGAGAGTGAACATTTTGAGGACTTGAGTCGTCAGTACGCCGAAACGATCGCTGACATTCGTCAGTTTTGCGATGATATTATATTTTGGGCTGACTTCACCCGGCCGTCGGAACAACTGATACACCTTTTTATGGCCGATTGTGAAGATGCTGTCATCCGCAGAGAACCGCAACGATTACTCGATAATACGTTGAACATTACCCGTTTGGCTAACCGAATGTTGATTGTTTACAAACACGAAATAAGGACGAGAGAGGAATTGAGAGATCAAATGGAGAAAACGTGGGAGTTAGAGGAGAACTATAGGTCAGTCACGAACGGCGCCGCAATCAGAATGGAAGCCGGTACACACAACTTAACATAATTACTCAACTGTATTTTCATTAGTAATCTTGATTGGCAATTGCAGAACTTACTTCGGTGGTTCAGAATGCCAATCTCTTGGCTTCAAAATTGGACGATCTAGAGATAACCCACCAGTGGCGTGATTCGAATAAAAAGTTTAAAGATTCAGTCCGGTGGGTTCGTGAAATATCTGAGAACATACTTCGCTTTAGTTTTTAATCAGCTTAATATGTTGTTTTGAACGTATCCGTCCTCGCTTCGTTAAATCATACAAGATAGCTCGAAAACTATTCAACCGTATTATAGCATAACGCACCACTTATCAAAGAACTTTTTAAAAGTTCTTATATCGTATTCATGTATTTGCATATCTTCCGAAGAAAGAAGACCTGCTTTTTCCCGATTCTTTATTTCTGCCTTATTTATGCGGAAACGAACTAACGTATTCAAAGCATTCGAAAGTTCAAATGTGCGACATTTAAAAGTTGTTTTAAGCTACAGGAACTTTCTTACGCAGAACCATTAGATTAGTTCTTGAATATTTAAAGAGAAGCTCATCGATGTACTATTTATTAGTACGGTTCACATGTGAATCTTCAATGGCGCTTAAAATATTTGTGTCACTTGGTTCCTCTTCAGTGATCAAAAAATGAATTACCCGATTTGCATAACGGTTAACTTGCGAGGAGGTGAATCTAAGCGAGTTACTCCGAGGTTTCTAATAACATTTAGAATTTCATACGAAAGCTTTGTCTTTCTCGGTAGAAGGTAAATACACAAAGTCTTTTAAAAGGTTCAGGTTTTATTATTTAAGGACTGCCAGACCATAATAGGATCTAAAGATTATTACGACCAAAGTCGTATTAGTTTCCCAAAATAATTCATAAACGAACGTAATAGCACGTAAAGTGCAGTTTTGCAGAAGAAGTAAGAAGCTAAGTTATGAATCAATAATTTGAATTTCCCATAGTATTGAATTTCAGGATCGCTGTAATATGCAAATGAAACTATATAATGTCAGACTCCAGGAGTGCTGTTCATTCCTAGGAACGTCAAATGTGCTTCTATTTGTGTCGGCGCGCGGCGGTAATAGCATTATTGACGAGAAGGAAGACTTTTTTTTAAAGAGAAAGAAGCTCCGAGAAGCTTTAATTAGCTGGCCTCGTGCCGCAGCTTTTGTCAACGCACTGGTCTAATCAGGATGACCTATCTGATTAATAAGGCGAACGAGATGAGAAGAGCATTTTGGAAACCTGTTTTACCAGTTCAGGGCGATGCTGTCGCTAACACGCAGGACCCGTGTGTGCAACGAATCTCCTTATTGGACATCCGGCAGTCACACGAGATGCGTATTTGCACGGTCAAGCGTAAAAACGCTATCGTTCATCAAGAATCATCGTCTCAGTTAATCGATTAAACACGCCTTGCCCGTAAACGGTAAAATTCAAATGAATACAAATGTATTTTAGCATCAAGTCGTTATTAATAGTCCAGCCGTGTTTCCGACTATGACACGAGTACGTTGTAGCAATCAGATACAGTTTTCGTTTCGCGATACCTGAATCAATATTTGCCCTGTGAACGCAAGACGTAAGAGAGTGTATTTGCTATACTTTCTTATTAATGTCTGTTTCCCCATAATACGTGTTGACCTTTGCCATCAAAACGTCATCATAGCTTGCCCAAGTACATAAGAAATAGAACAAAGATTTTGATATGTGGAAAATGGGCCAAAGCTCAAGAAGGAAGCCGTGCGATCAATAATGCAGGCGGAGCTGTTCTCTGTCAACTGTGTTTGCTTGCGTTTAGATACACGGGATGTGGTGCTACTTTCACGTAAATTCCGTGCTCCATCAGTCATACACGCTACTTTCATCAATTTCCTATTTTCTTCTTTAGTTCTTTTTTTTTGAGCGAGGTTCTCTTGATTTGCCTCCCGTCCATCCATCTTATGACTCTTCTTAAGGAAATAAACCTCCTTTCAGACACTGGGTTGAGCTCATCGACCGCTTGTCTGATGGCGAGACTATAGTGATGTATTGTTCACGCAAATTTTGCATCCAACCGGAACTGCGTACCAAGGCAGCAAAGAGAAACTTGGTGTTGTTATTTTAGACCACTTCATTGAACTGACACGTACGCAACACGTGAATCGTGCTATTTAATTAACACGAACTTCTAAAAATAAAGTAACGTGCTCCTCGTACGAACTGCGCTGACTATTTATGTATGGAGCAGTACTTTCAGCGAAGAGGGGTGAAAGATTCATTCATTTCATTCATGAAACTAACCACGCACTCTCTTATGGTGGTACAAACTAGTAGGAATTCGTTAGATAGATGGCAGCATTAGACACGTGGATCTCGGAGCAAGAAAAGAGGAAGGGAGAAAATCAGTGAGAGCCCTCATCTGGATCCATCGACTCATCATGGCGCCTGCTTGAAGCTTGACAAGTTTCGGATTTCTTGCAAGTGACACTGTTTTTATCAGACGATGAAGCATTTCGTCGTGGATTTTTAATATTTGTTGTTCCAATTGATTTTAACAATTCAATTTGATCGAAGACAGTGTAATACGGCGCTACCCGTTAAAGGGGAAAAGAATTGAGTTAGTGGACGCTTTTTTGTTTCCGGATCTATTGTGTGTGTGGGGCTTCACTCGTACCCCGACGACCGAACTGTTGGGATTTTCGACTTAAATAGTCCGACCTGACTATACGATGACAATCTGATCTCGATGACAAGTTGTGCTTCTACATTGTAACCCAAGTTTTTCAGCGTGTATACTCATTGTTGATATTTACTGTTTTACTTCAAATTGTTTGTGATGATGGCGGCTAGCAATGTGAATTCGAACCACAGTACACCTCACTTGTCGAAATCAAATGCCACTTTTGTTCCTAGTAAGAATTCTGAACAGACAAGTGCCATGGATATTGAGCAGCTTCAACACATGATTAACTGCACTGTGAAAGTATGTCTTTTTCAGTAGTTTATAAATTATTTAAAGTCTGCTGCATTTTTCATTTTCATGAATTGAACGTTTCTCCACAGAAAAACCCCAAAGCAGAACTTAGCAAATCTGATTTGCTTCGTCTATTGGGATATCTTGAGGGAGAACTTCAAGCCAGAGATGTGGTGATTGCAACATTGAAGGTAATTTGCCTATACACATACAACAGATTTTTGCAGTTTTTTCCTAATTGTGTTCTTTTTACTTCTCATTTGAATTGTGATCTTTGAAAGGCTGAGCGTGTTAAACAGCAGGTCAGCCATGCTCGTTATGGCCGTATTTTACCCGTCAACGACCCATTCATCGCTTTACAGCGGGATTCACGCTTTGCTACCGTGGGCGGCTCATCCAGCGACGACACGGCTCTTTTGAAGGCTGTGACGGAAGGGCCAATGGCGGCTTTGGAGGCTCTGGTTGCCCAGCATCGAAATTCGCACGTTAATCTCATCCAGGCCATGCAAGACGCTGAAGCACGCCACTCACAGGTACATCTCGTGCATTCCTCTCGCTAAATTTTTTGCATGCATCACGCACTTTGGTTTGCATCTGTCCACCGAAAAACTGAAAGCTTGCACTGCACGTCCGAATTTCCAGACACGGTTCACTACCAGCGTGAGCAGAATGTTGATTTCTAATCATTCATGTGCAACGTCGGAACCCTGTTTGGAATTTTCGTGATGATTTGCCGTCATTTCGTTGTTATATCCTGTATGATCCTTCATTGATCACAGTATAGTGTACACACACGACCCTTCTCTCTGCCACACTTTCCCTATTTTCTCTTGGGTTTCTTACCATTAGGTACTTCGTGAATTAGACGACGAGAGAAGGAAGCATGAGCATGACACAGCCCAAGGTGACGACATCACTTACGGACTGGAAAAAGAACGGACGAGATTGCGGGAGGTAAGATGGGCAGGACGACCTGACGCACATACCTATGACTGTTGTAGCTCGGGCGTACACACACCTGCTATTCCCCTCTTCTTTTTTTTTAAGTTTTAGTGTCCTTTCCTTTATCACAATTAGATCAAGGTAAAACGGGGTAGAAGACGAGTAAGAACAAAATGTATTTTGTCGCAGGAACTTGAGGTCGAGAGGCAGTCTAAGAAAAAACTCGACAAGGACATGAAGAAGCTGCAAGAGACATTGGATGAGGAGCGACAGAGACAAAAACAGATCGTTTTGTTGTTGCTAGCCGAGCGCAAAAAACTTATTCTCAAGTACGTGGAGGAACGGAACAAATCTGAGGACTTGGCTCAGATCCTTGGAGAAGAGAAGGGTCGAGTCGACTCAATGGCCGAGGGTCTAGAGGAAGAGAGCCAAAAAGCTTTACAAATGGAAGCCGAGTTGGAGAAACAGCTGGCACTTTTCGACACTGAAAGGGCTCAGCTCAAGGCACAGCTGCAACGAGAAGAGAGACGGACCAAAGAACTGGAAGCCGTCATCGATAAACTTCAAACAGAGGTCGATAACCTGAAGAAACAACAAGCAGAAGCTCACCAAGTGGCCATGTTCCAAGCTGGCCTCAACCAGCCCAACAGTCCTCCACGAATGACCACCACAGCCAATCGAAATAGTTTACCCTCGGGAACATCCACACTCGTATCGGCAGCTGCCATGGGCCCCCAACTTCCGTCAAAACCCACTATCGTCCCTCCGCAGACTCCTCCACGTTCCGTCAATTCTGCAGGTTGTCTGCTGGCCAAATTAACAATTAAAATGTCTTCTTAAAAAATTCTTTTTTTTTTTTGGCAGTCGTAAGTAGCAGTCCAGTCAGCATACCTCGTACGAGTCCGTCAGCTTCGATGCCATTGAATTCGGCCACTGGACACGTCGTTCTAGGAACATCGGGAAAAGCTGTGCAACCTATGGCTCTTGTCAGTAGCACTCCAGTTCAAGCACCCAGTAAGTCAATATAGCATTTTCGCATCCGAAAAATCCTTTTCTGACTTTTTGCTTTGTGCCCTAAGCTACTGGAATTGCACGAGCCGTCAGTCCTGCAACCGGAGGGATCCGTAACATTCAATACAGTTTAGGAGGCGTCACTGCAGCATCAACAAACCCGTCGACGGCTCCCGGGTCTTCCAGAACTTTGCCACCTCCGCCAGCGTCTACTGCCATGTCTAATAACGAGGCCAGTGATTTGACTTTGGTAATCATTCTCGCTCGCTTTGTGTGCGAATTACGGAATTGTGTATTGACGTTTGTTATTGTTTTCTTCAGGTTGGCCGAGGATCGTCCACTGCTACTATGCAATCAACTTCACCGAGAGTGGCCGTTTCGGCCTCTGCTGGCACCAAAGTCTTTACTACGACCAATAATGAAGGAAAAGTCACTTTCCATGTCACGACTAGCGCTACTTTGCCGTCAACTTCTTCAGCTGGATCAACTGGAACTGCATCTACCCCGGCTGCTCAGCCGACGACCCCCAAGAAATCGGCTATTCTCGCGCGAGGTGTTCCGCCGCCAGTACCACCGAACAAGCCGGTGATTCCGCCCAAGAAGACGTCGTCGGCGACGGGAACGACCACCACTTCCGTTTCAGGTCAGACATTCAACCCGTTACCGGTGGTTATATCTTGCTCGAATAACCCGCAGGTGACTACTGTGGACCACGGCCGGCCTATCAGCTTAGAGGTGCATCCGCTGCACAAGGCCGGTCAAATCGGTTCGCATCAGGGTGTCAAATTTGGCATCACGATATCCAAAGATAAGATACAAATCAGCAGCAATCCCCCCCAACAGCAACAGGGATTAGCGGGCGATCCGAAAGTCCGTGAAGGTGCTGTCATGCAGGTGGGTGACGGTGTAGTAGACGGTAGCCGGGCCGATAGCCAGGCGCATGAGGTTTCTGACAGCAGCAGTGCTGCTCCGTCTCTTTCCCCTCTGCTATCTCCCTTTTCTCTTGCTTTGCTGGAAAAAGAACTGGACGACTTCCAGAAGCTCCTCAGCAGCATGGCAACAACTCCCAATTCTTCTTCTACTTCCCCTTCGTCTTTATCAGGTAGACTGGAGAAGAGTTTTTTTTTTTTCGTTTTCATGTGAACAGAAAAAAAACAGCAACAAATGGCTTCCAAACGATACGCGCTTTGACTTGTCCGCTTGGTTCCGTTCTAAAGGAGGCGGCTCTATGTAATCGGATATCTCCGTATAGTGTAGGTGTCAACAACTACACACCCGTGTGGCAATATAATTGGGTTTGGTGCCACTCCTCGACAGGGAATGCTGTCACCGTTCGTGCTTGTCTACCTCATTGTTTGCCGTATCCAACAGCTTTTATTTCCTGTCCGATGTCAATTCCACGTACCGCCCTCATAAAGGAACTAGTTACCATCGTCAATTTCCGTTTCAAACCCGAAAGTGCTGAGGAAATTAGTTTCTCAAAACAAATCGATAACTTACCAACTTGTCATTCCTCTCATTATAGCAGATGTTCCAAGTTTTTACGGCAAATGCCCTCGAGTTGTTGCTTCGTTATAACTATCTAACCGATCGATAACGTGAACGAGTGGCGTCTTTTGTTCAATGAATGCTTCGTGTGAAGTCCCTAACATCGTTTCCAAGAGTTATGTGAATGCGTGCTTGTTTTTATAATGAAGCAAAAGGAAACAGACTTGGATTCTAACTGCTAAAACAAGATTAACTTTGTTAACTTTGGGTTTCAAAATAACTAAAATATTGACCTACACAATCTCTTCAACACACTCATTTTTGCAACACAAGTACTGATATCTCTTTTCCTTTTTTAAAAACATTTTTGGATGACAAAAACTCGTTATGGAGATCAGGTATTAGAAATTAGTTTTTTTAGTTTTGATTGATAAAGATGCATTTCGAACCCAAGTCTGATCTGGTGTGCCAAATTGGATGCTTCCGTTGTCCGCCGAAAACCAATATTGCCACAGGATCTTGTTGTTTTAAACTTGTCTCTTGGATTTATGTGCAGGTTCCACTGGTTTGACATCGTCCACTACTTCCAGCACTCCAGCGGAAGACAGCAGCAGCGTGATGCTGCATATGGGTGTTTGATTTGGCCGACGGATGAAGAACCAAGACGATTTGATCATTTTTTTTTTTTTGAAAAAAACTTGGACGACAACTGCGACTTAAGGCAGCATTGGATATTTAAATTTACAAATCGATCGTGAAATTTGGATTTTTTTTTTTTTAAGAAAAAAAAAATTACGCGCGGGTTTTATTCGTCGTGTCTAGTCGTTTCCCGTTTCCATCCTCTGAAAATTACTCGCTCTCCCCCCCCACTTGTTATTAGCAAATTGGGCGTGAATGAAAAAGAAATACCTGACGACCATCACTGCGTCTCTGATGTGCACGATTTCAATGGTTAAGTCTAATCAAATACGTTCTTCCTAACCTGGCGACTACAACAAGAGAAAAGAGAAGAAAAAATGTGCGTGTGTCTGCGTGTTATAGGCATATCATGTAATTTGAAACCTGACGTCTGATATATTATTACCTCCCCGAATCGACCCTTCCTGTCCTGTACCCTTATCCTCGGAGCCCCATAACTTTGTAAATATTTATACATATATTATCTATCTATACATACACGATAAGTGGGAAAGCGGCAGCTTCACGAGGCTTCGACATCAGGCAAGAAGTGAATTCCATTTTTTAAAGCACACTTTTCTGTGACATTGGCGTAAAGAAAAGATTACGGATTTCCCCCTCCCCTCCCAACCGAGTCAGAATTCTTGTTGTTACCAATATGTAATTTCCTGTATAAATAAAAATAATAACTAAAAAATTGAAAGGCAAATAAACAATGGAATCTGACGTTCAACATTTCAATTTTATTAACCTGCAACAGCCGCTCACTTTTCTTTCACAGGCACACACGCATACACAGGACGAGAAATTTTCACAAATAAAAAAAAAAAAGAAAGAAAACAATTGACGACTTCAGGGCTCCTCGTTGACAATCTCATCGTTCGACTGTACGCTCCCCGTTTGCTCGCCGACTTTATCGACATCTTCTTCGTCCACATCTTCGGTTTTAATGGACGATACTGGATTGAGTCTCTCGTTGACGTCTTCATCGACATCCTCTTCCGTCATTTCTTCATCTTCCTCTTCATCCTCACTGGAGTCGGATTCCCCGTTTTGGACAACTTCTTCATCTTCGTCGTCGGGAGACTGGCTGGACGAACTTGAACAATCTTCACTGGAAGTTTCAGAGGAAGGGTTTCTCAGCCTGACCTGTCAAAACAAAATGAACAGGGTCATGATATTGCCTTATTTGTTTGAATTCACATCTCTTACCTTTTTGCCGTGCATCGGACACCAGATGCGAAACTCCTTGATACGCCTGTTTTTGTCTTGCATGCACACTATACGGTGTTGCAACTGGCTCATGTAGACGTTTGAGTCACACATTGACAACTGCTGTTCTAGATTTTTCACTCGCTCTTCCAAGCTGGATATCTTCTCAACAAGATCTTCTTGTGTCCAGTCAATGGTTTCAGCTTCTCTTGTTGTCCTATACACATTCTCAAAGTCTTGCTGGAAATATGGGGACCACCCTACATCATCTCTGGCACCAGGTGGGGTGAAACCTTTATCAAAGTCAATAAAATATGCAGAGTTCTCATGATCATCTATGATAAATTGTGTAGAATTTTGGGGTGCTTTCGGGACTTTTGCAGGTCTCAGCAACCTTCTTCCATGTGCTCCCAGTTTGTGAGGATGTAAAAGAGGATGTCTTGGAGGATTGTCTTTGTGTAGCATTTTGAAATGCTTCCGCAGTGGCTCACCATCCTCAAGTAACTGTCTCTCTGTCTGTGAGGCGGCCGCCTCGGACACAATTGGTTCTTGATCACTTGTCGTCTCCAGCGAACGATCATTCTTGTCTTTTTTTCTTTTACCACCAGCTTTGCGACGATGAGTTTTTTTCTTCGTTAAAACTTCAGCGTTCTCCATTTTCGGCATTAATGTTTGTTAAAAATGGGAGAAAAATCATAAACACTGAATGTAGTACAAACTCGGGTTCTATAATAATACAACTGACGTTAATTTCTGTTCACAAACTTTCAAGACTCGCAACAGCGAATGGTAAATGATTTGTGTGTGCTGTTTCAGTTTCAAGGCCTAAGCAAACGTCCATATTCTACACTACACAAGTATACTTTTCGAAGGCCCACTTACTTTCAACTCTTCACAGCGAACATGCCTGCGCAGTCGTGTACTATTCGCACATGAGACGTATATATAGTCAAGCCACGAGGTCGCTACTTGCATGTCTTTTTTTTTTACCTCCAAGACCGATAATATCCTGGCCTGAATTCTAGCCTCCTCTTTCGGACGTGAAACAATAACAAAGACTCGGAAATAGCCAACCGTCCATAACTTCAATGGTTAAACAATATTTCGATTTTTTAACGAGTAAAATATACTTGATGAGGGTTAAATTTCTTTTGATTCCGTTTAGACTTGCATTCAAACATTTTTTTCTAACACTATTTTTCTAACATAAAATATAAATGAATAATGGCAACACCGCAGATGAATTTTGTTTTTCCTCTGCAAAAGTTCGGCTAACTTGACTTTATTATTTTCGTATTTCGTTTATTTCTTCACTGAGATCATGAGTAATAAAGCGCCGTATAAATTGCGATGCTCGATGCCAGGGCATTCGAAGGATGTTCGCTGCGTTACTGTTGGACAGTTGGTGGAAGAGTGCATCATATCGGGATCTAGGGACAAGACTGCTAAACTATGGTTACCGGAAGGGTATATTTTTATTGATACCAGAGATTCTTAAAAATGTCTTGACCATATTGAATTGTTTTAGTAGCTTGGGATTCGTCTGTGATCAAACATACACAGGAAATGAAGGTTATGTATCTGCTGTTGCAGTAGGTTTTGGCTCAGAAAGTTTCCCCAGTGGAACTGTCATAACTGGATGTCAAGATGGCAAAATTAGAATATATAATCCAGGAACAGTCAACCCAACATCAACCCTGACTGGGCACACAGACACTGGTAGGTTTTTCAAATAAATAAGTGTTCTACCACTGTCATTCAGGTTTAATCCTTTTAATATTCTAGTTTGTGCTCTTGTCACTCGACCTGGATTCTTGTTGAGTGGCTCATGGGACAAAACTGCGAGACTTTGGCAGTCTGATGGTTCTCCTGTTGTGACTCTTTCTGGTCATGCTGCAGCTGTTTGGGCTGTTGAATTTTTGCTGTGTTCGCCTTCTGCATCTGAATCAATCATACTAACTGCATCTGCAGACAAAACCATTAAAATGTGGAAAGGTGATTCACCATTTCAGACTTTTAAAGGTCACACTGATTGTGTCAGAGCACTTGCTGTCTGTGATTCCAACCACTTCCTCTCGGCTGCAAATGATGCTACTATCAAACTTTGGATCACAAGTGGTGATTGTATTTCCACCTTCTATGGACATACAAACTACATTTATGGGTAATAAATAATATTAAAAATTTTTAAAAATCGTACTGTAACATTGCGTCGTTAGACTGTGCATGATGCCTGGCGGCACTGCTTTCGTAAGTTGTGGCGAGGATCGTTCAGTACGCATATGGAATCTAAATTCACCCGATGAATGCCAACAAACAGTATTCCTGCCTACGCAAAGTGTTTGGTCTGTTAAAGCCATGGAAAATGGTGATATCGTTACAGGCAGCAGGTATTTCAAGTGAAAAAAAAGGAAAATAATCCTAACTACAACGTTTTTAATTAGTGATGGATTGGTCCGGGTATTTACCAATGCCTCAGAACGAGCAGCAAACCCAGAGATTTTGCAAACGTTTGAAGAAGAATTAGCTGCCACATCCCTTAATGCGCAGTTGGAATTGGGTGGTATTAAAGCTTCAGAGTGAGTTCATCAACTTCATCCAGAACTTTTATAAATTTCTTGTTCTAATAATATTTCTCGTTCGTGCTCGTTAATCTTCTATTTTGATAACAGTTTACCAGGACCTGAAAGCCTTTTTGAACCTGGCACCAGGGAAGGTCAGACAAAAATGGTTCGACATGGAGAAATCGTTTCGTGTTATAGGTGAACAACTTGGTTATTATGCTCTTACCATCGCAAACTAATAGATTTGATTTTCCCATCATTCAGTTGGTCCTCAAGCGATGCCCAGTGGACAAAAGTTGGTGACGTAGTTGGTGCTGCTGGTCAGTCGGAATCAACCAAGACTCTTTATGACGGAAAAGAGTACGATTATGTCTTTAGTGTCGACATTGATGAAGGGAAACCACCACTGAAACTACCTTACAACACATCGGAAGATCCTTGGCTGGCTGCGCAGAAATTTATTCACAAGAACGATCTCAGCCAATATTATCTGGACACAGTAGCCAACTTTATTATTACGAATAGTAAGAGTGGAGCGACAAACGGTGCAAATTCAAACCCGAGCGAACCATTTGTGGACCCGTTCACTGGTGGATCACGTTACGTTCCTTCGTCTGGAAACACTACATCAAATGCAACAATGAGTCAAGCAGGAGATCCATTTACGGGGGCCGGTCGCTATGTTCCGCCAGGCCAAGCAACGAAAACAGCACAGCCCTCTTATTTTCCCGTCCAAGATTTTCTACGTTTCGACCAGGCGAACATTGAAGCCATAACTGGTAATTATTTAGGAAATATTTTATCATGCTGTTGAAAATCGAATGTTATTATATTCTAAAGGCAAACTAAAGGAGTTTAACGGGAAAGTTGATCCAAGGCTGCAAGTTACGGAACCAGAACTGTTATCATTCATCCATTCATCTGATCCAAACTCTAGCGTTAAAGGAATTCCTCATTTGGAAACGTTTCTTCGTTGGCCGTCTGGTGATTTATATTAAAAAATGCATAGAGGAAAGAAGGTCCCATTACAATCTGATTTTACAGATAAGATATTTCCGGCTTTGGACATCTTACGACTAGCTTCCCGTCATCCTCGTATCGATCGATTACTTAGCGAAAAAGAAGGATTACTTGACGTTTTGCTAGCTGCAGCTCGTTCTTCCGTTCCCAATTGCATGCTAGTTTACAGGACGATTTCCCATTTACTCATACACAAGTCTGCTCAACAAATATTAATAGACTACCGCGAAGCGATCCTCGCATCCATTGTATCTGTTATGGCTGGCAGTGATCCGTCCTTTACAAAACACGCTCAGTGGAAAAATGTGGAAATATCTGTTTCGACTGTCATCCTCAACTATGCTGCTCTCCTTCACTCAAAGCCTGCATTTGCTACAGTGGAGGCGAAATTAAATCTACTAGGAGCAATTGGTGAGATTTTGTCTAAATTGCAGGAGGAAGAGGCTTTGTTCAGGACCTTGGCTGCAGCTGGTACATTGCTGTCAGATGCAGAGTCAATTGCTGTTGCACATTCTTTAAACCTTCAGTCTAAAATTGATTACTTGCAAAATGTGTCTGGGAAGGTTGGTGAATGTTCTAAGCAAATTTTGATTCTCTTGAAATAATAATGTTCTACATATATGAATCCTGTATTAATGATGGGAAAACATGAAGATGAAATACAATTTGGAAAATTTAGTTCCTGCATTGATGTCCAATTCTTGGTAATAAATTCAGTTTGCAGTTTCGCAGGCATCAATCCAGTCATTATAAACATCAACAGCTTCTGACAGGAAATTAATTGTTGTCTGGAAATCTTCAAGGCAAACTCTGCAGGTAATTCTTCCAGTGTTTCTTGTTTTATCCCTGAGTAGAAAAAATGTCATTGATAAGAAAAAAAATTGTTGGTTTATTCAATTCAAAAAAGTAAACAAATATCAAGAATGTAGAAAAAATGTAATCGCCTTTTTAAAAAATTTTGCTCAATAATCAGTTTACTTACATTTTTACTTCACACGATTTCTCGTGATTGCAGAATGGGCAATTGAACTGTGTGTCCAAAGGCTCAATTGCTTTGCGTTTTGTAGGCGGCTTCCTTTTGCTCTTACGTTTGCCCATTTCAAATTATTGAATTACCTTGAACAAAGATAATGAGCAACAATCAAAATCACCACGAGCCCAGCCAAAGAGAATTTTCTTAAGCGTCGTTCGTTGTAAACACAACAAAGGCAACATTGCCGCATATTACATTTTCCCTTAATTTATTATTTTTCTTTCAACGACGTTTAATTCAATATTTAAATATATTACATCAAATAAATATTCATCAAAAATTTAATATCGTTTTTTAAATATTTCATCACCTTTTATCGGCAACAATTTAATACTAATGCAAAACCGGCAAACGATCTGTCAATCAGACTCTGGTCAATCCTTCGCGAGTGCACGCCAAACCAAAAACGGACTGAAGTCTGAAGGAAGACTTAAGAGTCTAAAATAAAGAGTCTGAAAAAAAAGCTTTTGTAAGAGAGATATCATTGTGCTTTCTAATTATTTTGATTAGCCAGAAAAATGGACGTGAGACCAAACAGTACGATTTACATCAATAACCTCAATGAGAAGGTCAAGAAAGAAGGTACAAACCCATTTATACTTTACAGAGATGCTTATGCATTTCTGCTAGACGCGTGCTCGAGCCGGTTATATTTTCACTTTTGTCATCGGACTTTTAGATTTAAATTTTACTCTAGTTAAACCTTTATTTTTATTTTCTTTGTTTCAGAATTGAAGAAATCCCTGTATGCAATTTTCTCTCAATTTGGCCAAATTTTGGACATAGTGGCTTTGAAAACATTGAAAATGCGAGGACAAGCCTTCGTCATTTTCAAGGAAGTTACTTCAGCAACAAATGCTCTAAGGGGAATGCAGGGCTTTCCTTTCTATGACAAACCAATGGTAAAATATGAGTTATTTATTTTTGAAAATTTTTATAAAGCCAAGTTACCCTGTGATGATCCCTATCCTTGCTCTCTCATGTTTAATTACACATGCCGAACAAAATTGGCCCCCTCTTTAGGTGCAGGTTTTGCCCTTAAGAGGGCTGAGGGTTTACTTCTCATATTCAAGTCTTTAAAAGATTGTTGAGATTCTTTGTAGACAGTTTGATACTTTTTTTTCCAGAGGATCCAGTATGCCAAAACTGACTCAGATGTAATTGCCAAAATGAAGGGAACATTTACAGAGCGGCCTGCTAAGCCCAAACCTGAAGGAGAACCAAAGAAAAAGAAAAAGAAGGAAAGCAAACAACAACAAGCAATCACTCCTGGTACTTTTGGCGGTCCTGCCACATATGGTTACCCAGCAGTTGGAGGAGCTGGAGTGCCTGAGCAGCCACCTAACCAGATCTTGTTTTTGACAAACCTGCCAGAAGAAACCAATGAAATGATGCTTTCCATGTTATTCACCCAGTAAGACAACTTTTTTTTTTTTAACAGCAATATGAGCATTATTGATAACCAACTATTATGTACTAACAGATTCCCAGGATTCAAAGAAGTTCGTTTGGTTCCCGGACGTCACGATATCGCGTTCGTTGAATTTGAAAACGAAGTACAGTCTGCTGGAGCGCGAGAATCCTTGCAGGGTTTCAAAATCACTCCAACACATGCCATGAAGATTTCATTTGCCAAAAAATAATTTTTGCAATGCCTTTCTTCTATTGCATCAACATTTGGAATCATTTATATCTTTACATTGACTGTCAAGCTCTCCGAATACATGCATTGCACCCATTGCTCTTCGAGCATTGCACAAATGGGCATCACATCTGTGATACCTTTTAAAATTGTAGTTCTTATTTTATTTTTTCCCCTGCTAGTTTTTGAGAATATTTATCAAAGAAATTTCTTAACAGTGAGCAATCAACATTTGTCCTTCCACTACTCTTTAATTAATACTGCGTTGAATCCGAAATTTTATTCAAGTTTCGCGAAGGGATTCTATACGTTTTCCATTTCATACGATTTTGGCGCTACCTGATGCCGTAACTGTGTGAGAGAGGGGAGGGTTACCCTGTTCGCCTTCGGATGGATACATTTTTTCCCGTTTTTCTCGTTAAATCGAAAGGTAATGTAGGTAAGGTAATATTCAAACCACAGATAATCTGTGCTCAAACGGCTAGGCTAGAACAGAGAAGACAAATTTTAATTTTTAAATTGTCATCTCTGGGCTAGAATAGAAATCCATATATGCTAACTTTTCAATTTAAATTTGAAAAATGTGTTTCCTTTTTTGTGCTACGGAACTTATTTTTTATAGTTATCAATTCCAATAACGAAATCGCACGAACGCTTCACGCTTATTTTTATTTCCAAAATTTCATTTTTCGCAAAACATTAACCTATTTTAGGACCACTTTACACTCCAATCGAATAGCTTCTTTTTGTTTACCTTTTTTCCAGTTGTGCATAGCCAAATCAGAAAAATCAGAGATGATATTTCATGCTGCAAAGGTAAAAACTTCGATGCACCGCTAAAAACGTGATTCTTTGGGAATTTTCGTTCAAATATAGTGAACTTCGTGTATTTTATGAAGAATTGTTTGTATTGAGTTTTAAATTGTTGCTACACAGCCGTGAATTTTGTGAAACTTCGTTCAAATTTCGAAGGGGATTTATCCATTACGTTCAAATACATGCCTAATCACTTTTTCAATACTGATTAATAGGAAGCAGTTGACAAGCTTTATTATTTGAGGGACCACTATTATGATTCAGTACCATCAGTATTGGCCAAAGATGACAAGTGGGACCTTGTAAGAAAGGAAATGATGAGTGTAGTTGATTTACTGGAAAAGTCAAAAGAAATTACGAATGAAGGTAATATAGATGGGATAGTAGATATTATAGATTACAAAAATAGATAAATTAATACAAGCCGGTCCTGTTGGTTTATATTGTTGTTTGTCTTATAGATGTGCCTTCTGATAATCATTCGTCAGTTTTCCAGTATTTATTAGGAAAGGCTTACAATGTTATGCCAGAATTTGATTCTAAAGCTCAAAATTATTTAAGTGCAGCTGTTAAACTGAACCCTTCCTACGTTGAAGCATGGAATGAACTGGGTGAGTGCAGAAGTTTACAGCCATCAACAATTTTCAATTTTTAAAATATAACATCAATTTTGCTTGAATCACAGGTGAATGCTTTTGGAAAGGTGGTGACCCATTATCAGCAAAAAACTGCTTTTCTTGTGCTTTAGAAAAGGTGTGTATAAATATTTAAAATAAGTCATGTTATTTCATTTAATCTAACAAATATTTTTTGTTTTGCAGTTTCGCAACAAAGTTTCACTAAGAAACTTATCAATTGTTTTGAGGCAACTTAAGGCTGATCCAGAGGAGAGAAAGAAACTATTATTTGATGGACTTGATTTGGCTAAGGAAGCTGTTCAACTAGACCCAGCAGATGGCAAAAGCTGGCTCATTCTAGGAAATGCATATTTTTCAGTTGCTTTTTATAGCACACATAGTGATGGTTATGTTCATAAAGCATTGATTGCATATGGCCAGGCAGAGAAGTATGAAATAACAAAAAGAAATTTCAGCACTGCAGATCTTTGTTTCAACAAAGCAATGGTATTTGAGATATACACATTTTTTTACACATACAAATATTTAAGAAAACATTCTGCGCAGGCATTGTTTTATGATGAGAAGTATCAAGAAGCAATAGAAAATCTGGATATTTGTCAGAAGTTTGACCCATCTTGGGAACTATCAAAGTCCAAACATGAATCAACAGTTAAATTCCTTTTTTCAGTTAAGGAAATGGTCAGTTTGAAAGGGAAATTGAAGCCAAGAAAATTAAATACCTTGCTTAAAGTATGTATGGAGAAATAGAATGAATTAATTATTGACAGGATTTCTATCCTTTGTATGTATATTAAATAGGCTATTAATTCCAAGGATTTGGGTCCTTACAAAGGGAGTTCGGCCCTAACACGCGTTTTTCTTCAGGACTTGGCAGTGGGGGTCAACAAGGGGAAGTACGTTCTCGCTAAAGTTGTCGCGTCAGCATCGTTTGATGGAGGAAGTCCCTTGTAAAATAATCCCTTTCATTGATTTTTTTCACATTGATGTAAGGTCACATTTTTCTCTACAGGGCATGCTGTATCTGTGACAGGCAAGAATTTGCTGCAGTTGCCACCATCTACAGATTGTCGCAAGATTATGGTTTAACAATAGGAGATTCTCTTTTCATTCCAGAACCTCAAATGCATTCCATTTACTTTTCATTAAAAAATGAAGTAAGTATTATATTTTATGGTTCTTATAGCCTTGAAATTATGCCAATCAATCTGGCCCCAGTTTTTTTTTTTTTTTCGGACGAAATGATTCCAGTTGTTCTATAGTTATTCTTTCCACTCCGCGTGCTATTTTAAGGAATCCTACATGTGGGCATAATGCGATCTTATTTTAGTTTTAAAAACCTAATCTTCGGAGTTAAGAGGTCCGAACTTATACCGTCAAACTTTAGAACAAAATTGCGCTAGCTTCGAACACAAACTCAATCTAGCTTGAACCAACCCGACACAATAGCTATATTCCTTCTCATGTTGGCCAAAACCTATGGAAACCAGCGGGCAAAACAGTGAAGGACTTGCAGGACTGATGATATTTATTCTTGATAAAAAGAGAAGTCCGATTAAAGTCCCTCTACCCTGACTACCCGTTGTTTTCCTCCGACGATAATTTACGACAGGTCATGAACTCTTACATTACGAATCGTAACGACACGTTTCGCTACATTACGATTCGAAAAGTTAGCTCCATCCCCATTGTGAATTCATTTTAAGCCTTTCGGGAGATTTTAGTGTCAAAGGCGTAGTTTCATATTTCGATTTGATATCTATTTTAATGACAACATGATTTAGATTTATTCATTCATTTTGAAAAAATATGTATTTATTTCTTCTTAGGTTATAAATTTTTCGTGCATTCGGATTGATTCACCTCAAACAATTTTGGTGAATGGACATAATTTACAACCTACACAGATGGCATCCATGTTTATTAAGTTTTCATCGATCTAGTTTCGGTATATCCTTATCATCAACTTGTACCATAATTTCCAAGACTTCGTGTGATCAAAATTCTTCAAACTGCTGATAAGTTGGAAGTTTTTTAAATTATTCCCAATCTGTTCAATGTCTGATGCGCATGTCCTCACATTTTCAATTCCTAAGCCGTGATGCTTACTTTGATGAAATACAATTTTGGTTGGAAAATAAATTTGTCTCCGAGTGTCTCCCACCTTCGGGTGGGAATCGAGAATTTATCAAAGTCCAAACATGAATCAACAGTTAAATTCTTTTTTCAGTTAAGGAAATGGTCAGTTTGAAAGGGAAATTGAAGCCAAGAAAATTAAATACCTTGCTTAAAGTATGTATGGAGAAATAGAATGAATTAATTATTGACAGGATTTCTATCCTTTGTATGTATATTAAATAGCTATTAATTCCAAGGATTTGGGTCCTTACAAAGGGAGTTCGGCCCTAACACGCGTTTTTCTTCAGGATTTCCAATTTATACAACCACCACCACCAAAATTCACGAATTTAATTGGTTCTATTGGCCAAAATATTTCGTGTTAGTTTCCATTTTGAATGAAAATCCATGATTCATACAAGGGGATACTGCCGGTTAGATGGTGTCCTGAGGATGTTAATATATCTGCTTGATTTACCTTTCTTGCCGGTACATATATATTGTAAACCTGTACAGGGGAGCGAGGGGGATGGCCGGTGGGCGGCTCTACCCACGAGCTCCGTGCGTTTGAAAATTCATTATGATTTATTTTGATTTGATGATTGAACTAGACAACTAGTCACCCGGCCCATTACGCACACTTTATATGTGGCATATTCGGCTATCGACACCCATTTAAATAAAAGGCCCTTCGAGAAATTTCGCCGTACTAGGCGCTGGCCACAATGAGCGACGGAAGTCGGCGATAACAGTTTAAATTATGACCGCTAGGCGGCGCGTATGCGTATTATGATGATAGTCGAAATCCGTTTGTTTAGAACCAGAAAATTTCAGGGTCAGTCAATAGACCTGTTAAGTGTCAAACCACTTACTTTCTTACTGCTGCCGGAAACCGTAATTTAAGTGTACAAAAATGGCAAAGGAAACGGTAACTCCTTTTTTCTAGGAAAATTTCATCAACTTGTGTTGTTCTACATATATTATTACATTACAGTCCGGACTTCTAATGAACGTAATTGGGACTCTATCGTCCCTATCTTCAAACGAGCAGCGAGACCGAGAGAAGGCAAAACTTGAGCGTGAATTTAAACTTAGTGATCAGAGATTAGAAAAATTAGTTACAACACACCACAGAGATTTAGCCAATGTGATGCAAATTTACAGCAAAGCTTCAGTTAGCATCAATGAAGCTAGAACTCGAATTGCTATGGTGAAAGGACAGTTAGCAGCTTGCAGAGGGCTACTGCACTGTAGAAGAGATGAACTTAAAAAGCTGTGGCTAGAAGGAGTGGAGCATAAACAAGTTTTGTTGATGTTAAACCAAATGTAAATTAATAGTTGTTCACTAACCCCATATTATCGCAAAGCTAATCATTGAAATATCTTTCCGACTGTAGTGAAAAGTTGAAAGAAATCCCTGACAAAATCAATGAAAATATTGGCAAAAAAAATTATCTTGCAGCAGCTCAGCTTGTTGTCCAAGCACATGAAAACCTACAAGGGCCACTTCAAAATGTTGAAGGCTTGAAAGGTAAGGTTCCTTGGGCATAATATAATCTATGACTGGAATCAAAATTTGTTTTTTGGTTGTTTTTTTTCTATTCTTGAAAGATGTACGCACTGATCTTGCCACAAAACAAGAGGTATCTGTCATATTTAACTTTGCCAGAAAAAAATATGTAATTATTCATGTATTCCTTTTTATTTATGCAGCGCTTCTACAAAATTCTTTTGGAAGACTTGAGTCACTATATCTATGTAAAATCATCAAGTGATGTCTTGCAGTGGAAACGCGCTGCGACATCACAGGCACCTTTTCAAAGAGCCTCTAGTGGCCGTAACTCCTCTGGCAGGGCTTCTGGAAATGTGATTAAGAACGACGCTCCTAAAGTGAAATCATTAACGCTAGAAGTTGTCGGCAGCAGCCAAAAGTAATTTGTCTTACCATTATTAACCGCTCCTACATTATCACATACTGACTTTTTTTTTTTCATAGTTCTCAAGATGAAAGTAGTAATCAATGCATTTCTAATATTATACAATGTCTTGCTCTACTGAACAAGTTACCGGAAACATTAGAGGTAGGATAATAACTAACTTCATTGGTAGGGAAAATTGTTCTTCATATTTGCTTACATATATTTTTACAGAGTCTAAAAAATGGCATGGGAATGGAAATGACTTCAATCACAAGAAAAACCGCTCAACAAGTGAGCGAAATGTTTCCGTCCAGCAACAAAAATATTTTGAAAGAATTGTTTGAGGCTGTGATGGAGCAGATGAGAAGAATCGTAAAGGCCCATACAGTTGTACTCGATAGCGTCAAGGTTTTACTTCTGGATCAGCAGTGCAATAGTGCTGATGTTGCTATGTACAGTAAAGAGGATGTATGGTCTCAAGTACAGACAGTGGTATGATTTTTCTTCCATTACTAAATGTTTTTGTTTCTTGTTTGATATAATTTCTTTTGAACGGTTACATCCTTGCCATGTTAGATTCAAGTTCTTTTATCTCAGTACTGGGATATTGGTAGTTCAGCGTCCAAGAGCAGTAATTCGGGTGGTAGTTTCTCTGCAAATTCTCAGTTGGCATCCACCGATTTAAACACCCATTTTTCTAAAAGAAGACAACCCAGGTAATAATAAATTTAAGAAGTTAGTAACGCTGAAGCATACTAATTGGAATTGTACAAAAAAATAGACCACAGAAAACAACTCTCTTTAGATTCGATGGGTCATTACATTCGATTAGCTTAAATGATTCAACTAACGATCATCACGTCAAGCAAGACCAATATGGGGCTGATGCAACAGATCGAGTGTTAATTGTTGAACCTAATGCCCGTTTGGTAATCGAAATCTATCAACCTTTGATGGCATTCGTTCAAGAGATAGAAACCGCTCTTGGATGTAATTCACAAGGGTAGGGTTTTAGATGCTTATTGTGTTAGTCAAGGCTAACTGAACATCTATTATTTCTCACTCTTAACAGGACCCATTGCGCACTTCATGTTTTCATCACTGTTTTTACCCGCGACGTTTTTCTTAGTCAAATCCACATCGAAATGGGAACAGCATTAGATGAAGCTACGCGAAAGCTAGACATGTGGAAGTCTGTGAACCCAACGGAATCGCTGCATAGTACAAAGGCTACTCGTCCCTTGCTTCAGGTTGGACTAAATAATTAATTATTTTATTCTAAATGCAGTTAAAATGTTTCCTTATTAGAGCACTGTACAAGTCTACCGTTGTTTGATGGAGCTTCGTCAATTGATGGAAGCTCTTCCACAATTTGCTCAGCATTTTCTAGGTATTTAACTTTGCACAAAAAAAACGCGACCCATTTGTTTCTATGTTTGTTTAATTTTGTTTTAAAACTTTGTATAAGGCATGGCATGCAACATGTTACTGCGCTACAGCGAAACTTGTCAAGCGGCTTACCGAGGCTTGGTCCAATCAGATTTGGAGGACAAACGTGTTATCAGTGCCACTTGGGCCAAAGATGAAGACATACATCGTTTTTTGAGGTTAGTGTTACCGAACATAAACGATTTTATGTACGTGTGGTAATTCCAAAAAACGCCTGTGCACATTAGGTCTCTTCCTAGTTGGACGGCTTTGCAAACCGTTCGAGCACATCGTAATTCTGGTACCACGGATTGCGAAACCTACGAAGATAGTCCAGAAGAGATCAGACAACGAAGCGCCAAAGAGACGGAAATATTGACGGGTAATTTGGGTGACGCAATTATCCCCCCTCATGAAATTCTGGCCGATCCGACACAGTTGCGAATATTAGCGTTGCTTCAAGAATCTTTAGTAAGACTTTTAGTTAAGAAAGTGAGTTGGCCTTTCAAAACTTGATCACGTTATACACAGGAATGGTTTGCGGCGCACATACAAGAATTTGCGAATGTAATAACTCGTTCCAGCGCTTCCGAATCTCTATTGGCACTCCCAGAAACGAACGTCCAGACTTTGTTGGAGCTGGCAAAAGATTTCGAAGATCTAGCCGATACATGCCTTTTAGTTTTGCATTTGGAGGTGCGCGTCCATTGTTTTTATCACTTAGTACCGCTTGGAAGACAAGCACAGTTCTGGCTGAACGGTGATAATCAAGAGCCCGATCCTGAAATTGGTAGGCTTAGTAGGGATTTGACTGCAATTGACGAGTCTTTGTCAGCTTTCATACAACAACGTAAACATCGCGTAAGTATATTTATCTGATTGATATACTGTTTAATCTCTCAATATGACACTTAAATTTCGCATTATTCATAGTATATCTTCGAGGGAGTAAGCCACCTAGTAGCCAGCATCATCATGTCTTGTGTCCAGCATATTCGCAGGATGAACGAGAATGGCGTTAAAAAAATGTGCCGTAACATATTTTCCTTGCAGCAGACGTTGACCAGCATCACCTTAGCACGTGAACCAGCATTGGACCATGCCCGCCAATATTTCGAGTTGCTTTGTCTTACGCCAGAGGTAGGCTACAACCCTGCGTTATGTTGCGGCCGTCAGGTCGCGTCTTGTTGCAGACGGCCGCAAAAAAAATTTTTGAGTGCTCCATAGTCGGTTCGTATGGTGATAGAGTCCACCCGGACCGTACCAACCGGCATTGAAGCGTTAGGTTAATAAAGAGCGAAAATTTAACTTATTAACTTCAGAAAGCGAGCGAATTCCGCTTGGAACAGTCTTTTTTTTTTAATTGTTTCCTTGTGTTACTTTAATTGTAAAGTTCTGTATTGTATGTATAATCTTTTATGATAAAATACTTGTTCATTATTTTATGCTGCTAATATTCTAAAGGATTCTACATTTTCTCAAGGAATGGAAGTAAGACTATTCATAAGATTGTAGCCTGTAGGCATGGTATCAATTCCCTTAACTAGTTTCTGTCTTTTCCATCGCACTTTTTTGTTTACTGTTTCAAAGAATTTCATCAAAAATTTTCCCACTAGGAAATCTTAAATGGTATTCTTGAACGCGGATCCATTTACACGGAATTGGAATACATTCAAGTACTTCAGCTATTGAATAGAAGTCGCCCTGGTACGGCTTCCAACGAAATTATTCGTCATCTTGAACGCCTATCGGAAATTTTGGGAGAGTTGGGGGTTACGGTTTAATAGGTTCTAGTTAATCTGATCATGCGTGAAGCTGAGACTTAAGGTTCGTCTTTCAACGTTTCTTACATGTAACATATTCTTATTTTTTTTTAACTCATGGATTATATCATTTTCAGGATAACCCTCGTCCACTCCAAAAAATCACGATATAGTAGGTATGTTGACAATACTGCATATTTAACCGCCTTATAATAACCGAAAGCTTACGTACTTCTTTGCATATAAAACCCGTATATTATTCACCGTCCTTTGGTCATTAATTTTGTTTTGCATACACTTTTGTTACTTGTTGATACATATCGTCAACAAACTCCTTCAAATCACTGTTCATTTCATTCACTCGGCGTCTCTGATCCTCACTACTTTTGAAAGAAAAGTGAATTTTTCGTATTACTCGATTATAAGTATGGTTCATAATTTTTTTGCACTTGTTAAATACATGAATCTCAATTTCTTCAGCAAGTATAGAGTTATTCAAGGCCAAATTGATAGTTTTTTTTGCACTCGATCTACCTCGTTGAGTTTCAAGATCACTTTCAACTTCAATTGATTTGCGATGAAGAATGTGAAGTATGTGAGTCCTCCAAAATCGGTAAATCTCAGAAGCAAGTGACGATACAGAAGTGTTTTTATCGCGACACAAGCGGTGAACAGTTTTTCCAATTCCAGTTGATTTTAGAATTTCTTTTGCAGGTTTCTTGTTCTTTAATTTATTTAAGATGCTCACTTTTTCTTCAGCTGATACCTCTAGGCTTGAGAGCTGTTTGTTGGCTGCTACTAAATCTTCTAAAATAACAACTCCTCCAAGTTGATGAAGACTTGCTTGTTTCATTCCTCTTGAAGATTCAGACAAAGTTGTCTTGCTTCTTTTAACTACAAATTTATCCATGACTTTGGACACAACGGAAATACTCCTACATACACTAAAAACTGACAGCAGCCTTTGGTAACTCTACATAAAGAATTTTAGAGAGGTATTTGTTATTATTCTACTTTAATGTAGCTACATGATCTTATTAACTATTAGGCTACCTTTGGGATATGTATGCAACTTTTCGGCGCTGTGGAAAATACAAGTACCGCCAAATTGACTCCAACTAACTGGACATATACATGCTCACAGTTATTTCTACTTCCAAACTTACGAACGTAAATTGAAAAGATGATGACACTTACTCTTTAAGACTATCAAATAATCCTTCGGTCAGAACAACAGTCGGAGTCGGCTCGCGGATGACAGGAGAATCAGCGATGCGACCCAAAGTCCACAACTTGTTTTGTATTGAGTATTTTAATACTAACACTAGATGGCTTATTTAGTTACCAGATGCCGAGAAGCAACCCCACTCGTTTTCCCCCGGAGGGATTCTGGTCTGGTCAAAGAAAAAAGCCTCTAAACGACCTTCCTTCCCGCCAAACAGTTTAAACAACTCTAATCTCGGGGAAAAATTACGGAAAAATTACGAAAATTTAACGTTCCACTGGGTAGAATGTTAAAATCGAATAATCCTTCGGGTAAATGTAGTATGTGAGTGGTAGCAGTGTGGTAAAGCGCCGAGAAGTGATGACAGAGGTTCGAGGTTCGAACCCACCCGCAGTATAACTTTAAACAATCCGAAATAGTCCGTTTCTTTTCGATATGTCCAAGTTTCTTCGCCAAGTATATTCTCTATTATAATTCCCAATTGACATATCAATGATAGCCGTGTGGCAAAGCGTCGAGATGTGATGCTAAAGGTCGATGGTTCGAATCCTCATGACGTCTTAATTATACAACGAAAATGCTCCCCCTCTCCTAACCATTGGCGCAAGTGCAAAGCCTAGTGACGAATAAATACAAGTGTTTCACCATATATATTTTTTTAAAATTTAAAATGATTTATTTTAAACCCAATCGACTTCGCTTCATAATATATCGGTACGGACCGTACCGCCCAACGAGAGGCATGGCTAAGAGAAGCCGGAAAGAGAGAAGAGTGACGGTTGGGGCCAGTTCTTAGGGGATGCGATTGAACCTAGTCGGGCGCTTGGCTGTATTCACCCTTTCGAGACAGAGCCCATCCCTACCTCCTGCATTTCGGGTATCAGGACCGGAATTGGAAGGATAGAAGGTTACGAATCTACACTTAGCTGGAACACCTGAGTGTAGTGCAGGTTTGCAACTCCTGAAACAAAAAGAAGATGATGTTAGTTTATCAATAATTAAAACAAGTCACAAGTTACAGCGTTTACCTAGTCATATCGCTGCCAAAATGGTTCTTCAGTCACGTCTCCATCGCATTGGTATCAGCTATCACCTGGAAAAAAAAAAAAACTGTTAATCACTGAATGAAGTAGATGGAGCACTTTTTCTGAGACCGGAAATAAACCGGAAGTGAGAAATACTGCTTCAATCTCAAAACAAAGTAGATATTCAGAATCAGCGCTATTTTCTGAGCAAGAATAATCTGTTATTAATGAAATCTGAGAGATTGACCAAATCGCAAATTTTTGAAGTCTATAGACTTCTTAAATTCTCGATTTTCGACATGTTCTAAAAGTTGATAAAAACACCATATTCTAGCTTAGAATTTGACGAGGAATCCGATTCTACCCTTCATTTTGCTGTACGATGAGTTTTTGTCACTTCCGGTCCACTTCCGGTTTTTACTTTTTCATCTATTCATCGTCTAATTAAGGATTAAATTATACTTTGCAATTTGGAGTGGTCGGAGGTTGTCCCGCTATGTGCAGTAACTGCACATATGATGACACTAGCTCCACGGTGGTTCAGGTTGGCAATACTTGAAAGATAGGAAGAAAAATTTTAAGCAATTTGAGTTGAAAACAACGGCAAAAAAAAAATCTTGCGAAATAATACATACAGATGACGACGATTGGGAGTTGTTGTGCAATCGAATTTTCTTGCGTGGTGACTGGTGAGCCATCGTTCGCCTCCAAAATCTCATACAATCGGTCAATTGCCCCTTAATCAAAGCACTGTTTCTATAATCACTGAAATCTAGGTTCGTTCGGTTGACATCATCCAGCCAAGGGCAGCCCAGTCAACATTTGTACCTTCTCTAGCATCCTTGCGTTTTCTCTCTTTCGAATCGCCTTACTTATTGCTGGCAAATCGAGTCCATTCGCTAAGGTAAAATCGATGATGGAGTAGAGGACGGATCAAAAGAAGAGTCAACAACATCCGTCTCGGCTTCCAGTCCATCAGTCTCCACTTTTGGTGTGTGCTGGCTCTGTTGAATCAAAGAGGCTGCTTCCGTTTGACTTTGCTTTTCGTCCTAAAAAGTGAAAACGTATTTATTGAGACAATGACAAATCGATATCAAGAAAAAAACAATTCGATTTTACATGCATTTCGTAAACGCGCTCCTGAGTTCAATTGCACCTCCAGTGCTGCCACGAGAATACCTTTTTCTTAGCAACGACGACGTTGGGAGTTCATGGTGAATAAATCGAATTAGTAAAGGCCACGACGGCTACTTGCTGGCGAGGACCGCGACCTATGCAAAGTTCTGTTGTTAATAACGAGCTCGCGAATTTTGTCGCTATGAGGAGTCGCAGCATTACTCGAATTCCAGGGACAGTCTTGATAACAACGGGGCTGCAATTTGTTGACATCTGTGTGGGTACGGCGACCGTAAACATTAATCCAATCGCAGTTGACCTTTGAAAAGCATAAATTAAAGAACTGCTTCCATAAAATGTAAATAAGTATTTGACATACCAGAACTATATACCCCATTATTTAACATAGCTTATCCCAAATGTCTTGATTTAGGCCATAATATATAAATTTTATAGTTATACATCCAACTTTTCTGGCTGAAAGTTTCTCAAATTATCAGTCATAGCCTAAAGAGAAATATGATTTTGTCATCGGTATACAGCCATTGCAGCCTTAAGTTTAGATTGAAGTCACATTCAAAATAAGTTTTTTCAATTAGCAGTGTGATTCCAGTCAACACAACAACACAAAACTTTAACTCTACAAAATATATCTTTTGTTTTTTTACCCCCTAAAGCAACTTGTAGCCTATCCTGTTCACGTCACAATGTTATTTCCTAGTTCCAATACTAAATGAATTAATGAGCTGAAATACAAAGTTATACACACATGTTTTATTATTTTCCACTGCTTTCTAACTGCTTCAACATACGGATAAGAACCACAGCTGAGATTTATTATAATTCCTGGCTTTTCATCAAGTATCAGAGACACAAAGAGTCTAATAATGTCTTAAGTTAGATTAAAACATTCATAAAACTCCTTGATATTTACTAGTCTCTACTAAAACCCTTATAACATAAATTACACTGTCGAAATTAAAAACAATGAATTGAAATAGTTACCATTCAAAATCCGACACGACGATGCAAGGTGCAAGCCTAGAGAACATTGAACAACAAACAATGCGCTGTTGCGCGACTAACTAATTTTAAATTAGTTAGTTACCTGTCATTAGTTACCTGTCATCGAAAGTGACAGGCCACACGATGTCCCGTGCATAATCATAGTACATGCGATAATACATATATTTATATACTGTACATTCCCCAATTATATTTCATTTATGAATTTTCAAACACTTCATTCGGCTTATTATGTTACGATACACTTTTCATAATAAGCTATCTGTTTACAGATTCCCGTTGTAAGCACAAGTTTGTGCTTCTTTTTTCTACGTGTCAAATATTACCATTCTTTCTTTTTTCTTCCGGATCTAATCCCATACCTCCGGGAACCTCTCGACGCAAGTCGCGGGCGCTTGACACAATAGAGGCTAGGGGGTTACTTTTGAATTTGTATTGACCGAAAATATATCGACGTTGACAGGTTGAGACGAAATTAAGTAAATTAACACAAAATCAAGGAGACGAGGATAAATAATGACTATTCGTAAACAGAGCTTGTGGAGTTGTGGAGCTAAGCATAAATTAATATCGCTTACAGATTAAAGTACTGATAATTGTAAATGAAAATCAGCAAACAAAGTAACAAAACATTAACATTGTTATTCCACAGTTTCGTTCCGCCCTCATTGGTGATGCTAGAGCAGTAGGCTTTATTTAACAATATGTCGATAAATTCTTTAAAGATAATTGCTGCGCCTGAAGCTCCACTGCATTGATAAAACTTGGAAACCAAACACTGGTTAAAATCTTGTTGGATCATGCAGGCGTTCTGTGGGGAATCGGTAAAGTGTTCCCATTGGAAAGCCTTTCTGTCGTTTATTTGAGTACACTCTTGGACACTGGAAAGCATCAAACATTGTCCACCTCCCTCAGTTAAGAACTCTGAAATTTGTATGTTTTTGTAAGGAAAAAGATAACTAAGAATCACAGCCGATTATTAGCAAAAGAAAGCACTTACTCAAGATATGATTTCCGTTTCCTCGGCATATGTAATTCAACGCATTTGACATCGCTTGTTCTTGCGATTTTATATAGCCATCACCTACGTTGTCGGTGCATCCTTGAAGCGCGACGAAGAAGGGTTGAATACAGTTTTTAATGCGCGGTACGTAACTGTAAGTAGTCAATTGTCTCATTTTAGCATTTCAGTTAATTAGTTCCTTTTTGTTTCTGAATACTTATTGCACACAGAAGAAAGCGCAGAAATGAAGGCAGTGTTGTAGTGTGTCTCTACACTTGCTGTTCGCATTCGCGTGAGCGAGTTATTTTGATTGAAACTTGATATAGTCTCCTCGATGCAAAGGGCAATTTTTGCCGATTCACTCTAGAATAATATTGCGTTGGTTGTATGCAATGCATTAATTTGTTAATCAATAATAAAGTTAACAGCATTGTGCACCTTCACTTTATTCGAAGCCGACGACCCGTATTTGAGATTGCAGGTATTCACAAACAGATCGACGCCATTCGGATTCAACATCAGGAAATCTGACGCGATCCTCACCTCGACTTGACCTACCAACCATGTTTAAGTAGCACATTAATTAATCTCGGTCACCAACAAGCGTTTCGTTCATTTCCCGTCAGAGACGAGCTACGAGTACGACGCAGACCGTGAATAAACTAACGGAATATTCTCCTGGATGGAAATATCCACTATTTTAATGGATACTAGTTTAATGGATCCACTTATACGCTTCAAGCAGTGAGAAAAAGGGCAAACAGCATTGGGGGAAATAATGAACTATAGTGTAGGTGTAATACGTACAATTTGTGTTTTGAATCAATTGGACAGCCTTAATTTAAAAAAAAAAACAACAACAACTAACTCTAACGTGCTCCGCATTTGTTGGTCCACTCCATTATCAACTAACAAAATATGTGAAATTGATCTTACCGAGGTTATGAGCGCACGCGAAACCGGAAGCGCAGATCAACAAAAGAGTGCGTATAAATAATGATGTGGACGTGCGATTCATGGCGGACTGCAAGCAAAGAACGACTGACTCTAATCTAGATAGACTCTATCCTTGAACTGAAACCGTATTATCGGAACTAAAAGTCAATTGAGTTGCAGTAGCAAAACAATGGGTAAAACCCCGGCTCATGTGGTTTCACAAACAAGAAATGGGTCACTTCCGAATCGGAAGTGGGCATCGCACATGCTAATAGTCATAACGGACGGGCGAGGTCGGGCGAGATTACAAGTGGTAAAATATATAAAAACTCACACGGCCTCAGTAAAACTTGACATGCCTTTCATCGAAGTGCTAAGAACTGCCAACGTCCGCACCGAATACCAAATTGACGACTCGACGGACGTCATTTCCACGGCGACTACCGGCGTTCTAGCGGATGCTGAGTGTTAAGGGATTAAAGGATTATCAAACTCTTGTGGTCATTCAAGTTGCGGATAAATCAAATTTAAAATTTACTAGGATTTCCTTTTTCAAAATCCATTTTTAGGAACTCGGGCAGACTACGACATTTAAAAAGGTCCAGATAAACGTTTCGGGTCACGGCAAAAGTCAAGGTATTCAAAGAAGGCAGAGACGCGTGATGAATATGGGAGCGTTCATAAATTACGTAACGCGTTTGGGGGGGGAGGGGGGGGGGTTCAAAAAGTGTTACCGCCCATGTATTGGGTATAGGGAAAGTGCGTTACGAAGGGGGGGGGGGAGGGGGTCGCAAATCGCCCAAAATCGCGTTACGTAAATTATGAACGGCCCCTATGGATGCTAGCGATTGTTACGAGGCTTGTTAAATCCCCGGTAAAGAGAATTTGAGCGAACAGCTACCAAGAGGCGATTCTGGATTCTCTCTCCTTTGACCACCGCGGGTTAGTGAAGCGTCTATAGAAGCTGTCGACCAGACTCGATATGGCTACTCCTGCACAAACGTCGAGAGAAAATTATCCACCAAATATACCAATATGACTCAGCGGGTTAACGGATGTATACAGTTATACACAAGTATCCGTCGTTACGTTCGCTGACTCAACTCGACGGAAGTAGTATGAGCAATACTCACTACGAAAATCCGTCTGCTAATGGCCAGTGCATGCCGTCACCAGAGCAGAAGAGCCGAGCTTTCGTTGCATGTATGGTCCGGCGACCTTACATACTTTTCTCTATAAAGACGAGAAGGATTGTATCGAGCTTGGTCTGATTAACCTGAGTATCGCGATGTTGAATACCCGGAAGATGTCGGATTGACTGAAGTCCCACTGTAAAACAAAGCATCGTCAGTACTCAGTACTTGACGCAATCGGATAAGGAATCGTACGATTAGTTAAAAGCCATGAATGTTTCAAGTATGGAAGACTAAAGGATG
Source organism: Ceriodaphnia dubia (assembly GCA_022539655.2). NCBI lineage: Eukaryota > Metazoa > Arthropoda > Branchiopoda > Diplostraca > Daphniidae > Ceriodaphnia > Ceriodaphnia dubia. The sequence continues at coordinate 289,250 of JAKUCG020000076.1, forward strand.
TTTTTTTCAGTACTCGCAGGATTGGGGATTAGAACCAGATTCGATGTTCGAGGTTCGAATTTGTTGGCGCGAATGCGCGATTCGTTTGTTACATCTAGCTTCTCGCCACGATATTGCAACGGTGTTACACTCGCTTGTAAACAGACGGACGGTTCGGGTTCGAATCGAGGGAAATTAGAATATTTTTGTCACAGGTGGGTGTTTCCTTTGGAAAAGTTCTGGGAAGCTTTCATTACGAGACTGGCACTCTTCCTCTTACCAGATTTAAGGGCTGACTTCAAGTTTTGTATATCAGGACATGTCGCGGTCGCCGTGTGTTGCAGCCAGTCTAAAAAACTTTTTACCTATTAAAGATTTTAAGAGTCCCAATCACTTAAGATTGAGCCCTACTCCCGCCACACAAACTCAATATCGAGCAACGCTATCACCATTTCCTCAGTGCAATTCTCAACCAACATTCTTATCCCTTTCACCTAGTCATTTTAGCTTCTCAAGTCCAAATAATTTATTCCAAAAACGTGATTCCATTTCCCTCTCTGTTGATAGTCCCCATCGTTTGCTCTTTGCTTCAAAAATTAAGACCACTCTCACCTCTTCTAATTTACTTGGACGAGGACGATTTGGTCAGGTGGTGTTGGCAAAGTACAAAGGTAATTTTGAGTCTTGGAAGTTGAAAAGGTTGTCTACAAATTTCTCTCTCTCTCTCTCTAAGATTCACACGTTGCAGTAAAAATAATAAAGAATGCAGCCAAAGAGCAGATTATGAATGAAATTAATGGGGAACACTTATCCCACCCTAATATAATTAGCACCCTTAAAATAGAGAAAGTAGAGGATGATGTTCTGATTTTAATGGAACCATGGGGTTCACTCAATCTTCAACAACTTCTTAGTATGTCTGTGAAGATTGCTTGGAGTGACATTCTCAGGTATGTAGTCAGTTTCTTTAGATTACAGGTATTCTTAACCTGCTTTTTGTTCAAAAGTTATTCAAAGCAACTAGCTATGGCACTTGACTACTGTCACTCAAATGGTGTGTTACACCTTGATGTTAAACCTGCCAACATCATGGTAAACAGTCAAAAATGGATTAAACTAGGAGACTTTGGGAATTCTGTCAGCATGCAACAACTTGATTCATTTCAGGTAATTTTCCTGCAATATTTAAATATGCTGTTTCTTAAAAATAATATTTGAATACTAGTGCCAACAAAGAGTAGGCACAGTTTCTTACTGTGCTCCAGAATTACTCCAGGGAGACATTCCTTCAACAAAGTCTGATGTCTATTCATATGGTATCACATTATGGCAATTTGAAAATAATCAAATTCCATTTTCTGGACTAAGCTGGCCAACTGTAGCATACTTGGTACAGAATTATTTGTACAGAATAAAGTTATAAGCTTGTGTTTTGCATGCTAATTCCCATTGTTCAGGTTGTTGCTAAGGATGAGCGCCCTACACTGAGTAATCTGAATGGAGAGGTAAAAGCATTTACAAAGCTTTTTCAAACTTGTTGGCAACCCAAATCTGAAGATCGTCCTTCCATGTCTGAAATTGTAACTATTCTCAATAATTTTGAATGAATGATTGATGTATTATTTTTTTGCATCTGAAAGAAAAGTTCACTAATGATGAGCTTCTGGTCCTTCTCCACCTGGAACTAACTAAATATCAATCATAATCCTGTTAGTTCAAAAAGTAGTCTACTAATAAATTATGTTGGCACACCATACCATTGTGATGTTGTTTCCATTCAACAGGATTTGATCTAGCTTTGTAACTCTTCTTCCTTCGGGGGTAGATTCAAATTCAGACACGTCTTCTAACACCATGTTGACAAAATCGTCGAATCCCAATAAAGTACCCACAATTTCTTTATCATTTTTCATGATAATATGAATTCGTGAGCCGATACATTTATCAACCAGTTCTAAATAAGAAAAAAAAACATTCAGTTGAAGAGAATGCAATAACTTAAAACAGGATAATCTACCGAGAGGTAAAAGCGTGGGCACCGGTGCAGCCATTTTCAGTTTCGAGTTCTGTCACTTCTTTCGTCGTCTGCTAAGAGAGGGACGCTTTTGAATTTAGTCTGCTTACCGTGCGTGCTTCAAAATGCCGACTTGGAATCAGATTCAAGGACAATTGAGAAATCCTAACAATCCCGTTGTTTTTTTGGATGTGACTGTGGGATCTACAGTAAGGCCCGGAATCCTATTCAATTTTCTGTACATTTTTAGTAATTGTACTGGTGTTTGCCAGGATATCGGACGTATCATCATAGAGCTGTTTGCTGATGTAGTACCAAAGACTGCCGAGAACTTCCGACAATTCTGCACCGGGGAATTTAAGCGAGATGGACTTCCGACAGGATTCAAAGGGACTGCTTTCCATCGTGTCATAAAAGATTTTATGATTCAAGGAGGAGATTTTCTCAATGTAAAAAAATTGCCTCAAAATAATATTGAATGACAGTTAGCAGCTAACAACTTTTTTTTTCTCAGGGAGATGGAACAGGATGTTTAAGCATTTATGGTGAGACATTTAATGATGAAAATTTCAACTTGAAACATGATTCACCTGGCCTTCTGTCTATGGTAACTTCATTAAAATTGGAAATGAAATTTTTTATTCTATTTTACCTTCTTTATTTTAATCAGGCAAACAGTGGACGGGACACAAATGGCTCTCAGTTCTTTATAACTTGTTCCAAGTGTGATTTCTTGGATGGGAAACATGTGGTGTTTGGGAGGGTAATTGATGGTTTACTTGTAGTGAGGAAAATTGAAAATGTTCCAACTGGGCCTAACAACAAACCTAAGATTGCTGTTGTCATATCCCAATGTGGTGAAATGTAATTGTTTCTTGTTTGTGAATACATGAATTTCTTCCCTTTGGTGGTTTTGCTTTTTTTTGTTATTTATTTTCATTTTTAACAGCATTTTCTCACAAAAGCCTATATGCATTCACTAAAAAATGTTGTTTGAATTAATAACACATTAGTAAGCCAAAACAAAACACTCAAATCTCAAGGACTATATACCACACGAAGTATTTTTACGACACACGACAAGATTCTTCAGAGTCATCCAGACACTCGGTTCCAAGATCCCCACGAAGAACGGTGTTCACAACAGCGCGAGCCAGATAGCCATTAGTGGTGGCTGCAGTCGCATTGTAAAACTGGGTAAGACCAGGTTCAATGCTATCTTTTTTGTGGGGACGATCATTAATTGGAGGTTTCCAATCTTGTCCCCCTCCAAAGTCCTATGCCAAAGAAAAAAGAGTTAAAATTATAATTAGGAATTTACATCAACAGCCTCAAAAATTACCTTCATAAACATTGCTAAGGCTTCAGCAATGACAAAGTCCAAGTCAAGTTGCATTTTAAAACGCAGTTCAGGATTGCGCAAAAGAATAGTATTTACGATGCACAACAATTCGACGATTAACTGACGATATTCTGGTCGGGCAATCTAACGAAAAGTATAATCATTATTGTCAAGTTAAAAGTTGTGCAATTAAAATGGTAACTGAAATACTTTAAATAGCATGTCTTCAACCAAAAGCGAAAAATTCAACTCAGACATCGTCATATTGGACAAAGTAGGTTGCTGAGCTAATGTATGACCCTGGACGACGATCCCAGACGGCGTTTTCTTTAATACATTCCAAACTTTTTGATAGAACCCTTCTGGCACTCGAGCCAGGCAACCTTCTATCTGTCGTCGCTTATATGGCGTTATACTGAAGAAAAAAATACAAACATCGAAATAATTCAATACTTAGGACCAACAATCTATCCAGTTTTTTACTGCAGGCCAGAATGCTTGTCATCCGGCGCCCAATTTTTCAGATGTAACACTCGAAGGAGCAAGCGACGTATTTCACTTGGACTGCGACTTTCTAATGGTTCTGGTTTGAAGTCCTCGTCCACGTCTCCATTTGGGATTGTCAAATACAACCGAATGGCATGGAGAATCCAACTACAAGATTTTGGCATTGACTAAAATTCCTAGCAAATTACATTATTGGTGATATATTTACCCGACACGTATTTTGAGAATTCCGGAAAACAAGTTAGGATGAGTAGCAATCAATCGTCCACAATAAAGGAGAACCTCCTGTTGCAGCACAGCTTGAACTGGATCGTCGGCAGGGCAGTGACGGTAAATAGCTTCCTATCAATCACACGCTCGATTATTTATTTCACATAAAAAAATATGCAAGCTATATTAATGTACTTGAATTTCACTTGGAGTCATGGGTTTGTCAAGGACAACTTCTTCACCACCAACAACACCGACCGTCAGCTGCTTTCCGTTGACCAACACTGTCACAAAATTTATTAACAATAATGTGCGTGGAGCTACCTATAGATTACTTTAATCACCTGTGGTAATGAACGGCGAAATCGAATCAACAAGCTGGAAGAGTAACGAAGAGCACAAACGCACGGCCGACCACTGACGAAGGGAGCCTGCTTGTCGCTTTACGTTGATCAGGCGCTCGCGAACTTACAAAGAAGAATACAGAATTTGCGACATCAAAATAAAAAAAAATAATTACTACCGGTGCGATTATCAATAACGAATTCCGGGTTCTCCCGCTGCTGGATGATTCCCAAGAGGTATGCCTGCGCGTGAAGGCCTTCAACGAGGCGCAACGACTCGACGAGATTTGCGGTGGAATTTTCTTTGTTGAATTGCGAGAAGTCGAATTCTGCCTCCGAGTAAGCTAACGCTTTCGGTACATCAGTTAAACTTTGATAGCCAATGTAATCATGATGAACTTGGCCAAATGGCTGAATATTAAGCTCTTTTAAGTCAACTTGGTTCATAAAATCCAAATGTTCTGCCAAAATTTTTTGCGGTTAAATTTTCTGAATAATAATTGATATTGTAAAAACCATGTACCGATGCAAGATGATGAGATTAAATTCTGAAGACGACCAGTGCGCACTTTTAATCCATCGCAATGACCTTTTTTCAGCATGGCAAGCAACTCGAGCATCTCTTTAAATTGTGGATCTCTGTGTCATAAAATAATGGGAATGTGAAATGTCTCTTGAATGCCAACGACTTTGTTGGCGCATTACCTCATGTGCTCCTCGCGGATGAGAATGCAAACGGTTGGGCGGCCTGACAGCCGCCAGTATCTTCCAACAAAATGGAGCTCCGTCTTAATATCGTCAATTAATAAAGACATATCGTGCGACAGATAGAAATCTGAGACCTCGAAGATAAGTGGGTAGCACAAAACTGTTTGGCCTGAGATTCGATAGATTTTGCTAGTGCCAAGGGCACCAACTGGGCGAGTAGGGCGACCCTGCAGAGTTTTTTTCGTTAAGAATTAGAGGGGGAAAAGTTCAAATCAACCAAATACCTGAAGTCCTAGTCGTTTTGACAATCCAAGATGCTCATAGACTTTTACCAGCTCTTTTGGAGGCCAAATTTGAACAGGTTCGACTTCTGTATGTTATTTATCATATTATTAGTTCAAAATAACAGGATTCTAACTTCTACAGTTAGTGGAAGGGCCAAAGTTTTATTCTTCAATATTTATTTTTCATAGCTTTCCCGGCACCAATGAATGTTCTTCTCTTTTTTTTTTCCTCTTTATTTTTCTTTTTGTCCTTCCACAGAACTTCCTCAAAAAGAAAGGTTCCAGAAAGGGAAAAGAAACAACAGAAGAGAGACGTAAGAACGAAAAAAAGAAAAATACCGAGGGCTCCATATCAATAGTGGAATACATTAAACTGATTACTTACCGTGTGGTGTTTGCGTTTGAATACCATAAGTTCCCATCATAGCTGTATGCAAGATCGAAAAAGGAGACAAAATAAATAACATTTAAGAAATACAACGTCAAATTACTGAAGGTGGCAATATATAATTAAAAATTTTTAAAACCTTGTAATCGCATGGATTCTGCAATTAAGACGATCTGCACGACCAAATCGCTAGCTGTACCCTAGTATAGTGAATGAACAAGCAAGTTTAGTATCTTAAAGTAACATTTATATCATACGGAATTCAGATGGGATAACATCAGGCTCACCGGAAAAAAAATTGCAAGATAAACCAAAGGTAACAGCCAACAGATGTAAGAAGCATGAGGAAATATTCTAGCTAGCAAAACGCTTTATTCAGATCGAATGGTGATAAAGCTAGGTTCACACCGGTCATAGTCCTTAACAAGTCAAAAAATTCGTTAAGTAAAATTTTATTAACAAACGTACTTAGTGGATAAGTTGCCTCCAGAGTCAACTTATCCACTATGCAAAAAATCTGCTTTAAGCCTCTTAAACATGTTTTTGAGGTTGTTTTAAGTTTTAATGCCCAACTCTTAAGTATGGTCGATTCACACCAAAATTCGCTTAAAACAAGTAAAACGTACTTAAACGACTGTTTTTAGATTTCTTATGACCGGTGTGAACCTAGCTTAAGAAAGAAGCAAAAAGATTTTAAGGAGAAACTTATATAAGGTATTCCGCGCATTCATGAGATGGAGAATTAATAAAAGGAGGCAAATCGCATCGCAACACCTCAGCAGGCAAACAAGCGTAAATCTTAAACTTACGTGTTTGCTCTGGATTCAATACATCGCCCGGTCCGCGATGATCCAAGACAAAGAAAATAAATATGAATACAAATAACACTTAACCCATCGGTGATCAATCAAATTCATCGTTCAATTAAAAAATGTTAAAGGAAAAACACAAGCCGGTCTTATAAGCTTCGAGGCAGTCAGTAATGCCGCAATTCCATTTTTTTAACCACTCGTTAAACGAGCAAAATTTTTAAGTTGAACGAAAACTTTTCGAGAGTGGAATTCGACCACTTCAATTAAAATGAAAAAGTTTAATTCATTTAACAAAGTCACCAAACTGATGGTCCTTCGTCATAATAAATTTAAGAGTAAAGGTAATCACCTGAAAAGCAGAGTATCGTCCACCAACTTTCCTAGGTCGATTGTATGACGGCAGGTAGCGGCGGATAAGGTCGAGTTCATTCACGTGAACTAGACCCTCGGCCAACAGGGAAGCAATAATGTAAAGCGATTGTCCCCATAGGAAGAGATTGTTCGACACTCCTTCGTCAGATGCCTCGCGTAGTTGACTTCCTGGTTCCATTTTCTCGTAATCCACTGCTTCTCGTGGAACATAAAAATATTTGGGGATGACTGGATCGCCTCTATGATCGTGTCTGACGCGGGATTTTAAAAGTTTTTTGTATTCTTCCACTTGATCTGGCATGCCCTTCAATAAAAAACAAAAATATTATTAACAAGGGAAAACATAATTCCAGTCAATGATCAACAAACTTTGAAAAATCCATCAATCATCATATACAGATAGAAAATTGGCCACTCCGCCTCTACATTCTCAAATTCCTGGGATTAGAATAAATAACGAATCAAAATTAGCGTGCTGTTGGTCAGAAAATATATGAACCAACTCGAGTTTCGCCTTCGTGGTAGAATCGACGATCAGGATCTTCCAGGACTGTCCCGTAGCCATCTCGGAGAAAACGCTTGAAACCGTAGTTGCCTCTAAGTCGTCGAATAATCTTAGATTTAGTTCGGTTATAGAGCACATCATCGTGGGTGGCAAAGCATGGCCAAGAGATGGTTGGCAAAAGAGACGCATCCGTGTTCTGGAGGACAAATTTCGCTACATATTTAGACACCTCTATGTATGTATACGTACTATTTTAAAGAAGTTTACCTTGGAACTCGATTCTCTCGGAAGAAGAGTTTCGAAAATCGAGCGATTTCGGTTATGCGCATCTATGTCGACGTAAATAACGGAAACTGAAGATCCCTTTTCACCAAAGAGATTACACCCATTGATGGCTTCTAGTGCGGCCTTAGCCATACCAATTGAACTGAATGTCAGAGGAATACGTTAGAAAGTCAGTACAATTTTATCAAACCGAAAGTAAGATTTAAAAGAATTCTAAACCTGGCATGGATTTCTGGAGTTCCATCATTGTACTTTGAACCTCTTTGCCACAATCCAAAATCAGGGGTACGATATGCTCGCTCGACGTAGTATACAAGATTTTGAATAAAAACTACCTCATCCATTGTATAAATGACTTGAAGCCCTGACTGGATCATTTGCACTAAGAAAAGCAGATACAGGGAAACGACGTCCAACTAAAAGTCAGAAAAACGATAAGAGTAGATTGCTGATTGCTGATTGCGGAAACATTGAACTACAAGAAATCCTACTTGTAAATGATTATCCATGCAGGGATCAAGATCTTTTGTAAGAACCTGACCAGTCTGTAAGTGGTATCGCGTATACAATGCATTCTGTGCTACTTGGTTTTTTTTAAACGCTTCTACTTTGTCAGCAACTTGTAGCCAACAACGTAGGATCCCACGAAAACACTTGACGGCTGACTGGCCTAGTTCGTACGATTTACCACGGTCGTCATCAATTCGACTGCACAAAAAAAGTATTCAAATTAGAATCATGAGATTAAACTGTCCTCCGTCATTTGTAACGATTTACCGGTAAGCTTGATATAAGCTCCAAATGGCTGATGCGCAATAGATGGAGTCTCTGACACTGGCAACTTCTTTATCAATGGATTGGGCAGGAAACAGTCCAGTTGTAGGGCTTTGAAAATGCAACAGTTGCCTCTTTACTGTTTTTTAAAACAAATTTGTTTAGAAGGCTCACATTTTTCTTAACTATACTTTTGTTTGATTACCAAGACCGTAGTACATGTCAAGCTGACGAACCGTGTCTTCATAATTGTTAATTTTCAAGCAAGTATCAACATCCAAATCACTAGATCCATTGCTTTGATGATCATGATAAGGTCCAAGGACACCTCCAAAATGGATTTTTTCTGTTGCGGCAGGGGTGGATGTATTTCCATGACCAGTGTGACTAGCCAGATAGGCTTGTCTACATTTACAAATGGCCAGTTTATTTATTATTATTGTGTAGAAGATAGAGACTGACAAATTCTAAAATTAAATAAGCTTGAGAGTATGGGATGGGAAATGTGTCATGTGTGGTTACAGCAGGACTGCTTACATGAGCATACCAAGACAGGTAATTTGTGATTGGGTTGGACAGTCAACAAGCCCACTGTTCCAATACCTTTTCAGAAGCATCTTTTCCATGCTGAAACCAGTTCTTCTCTCTCTAGACTTGATGTAAATTAACTAAGGAGATCCCTTGATGCCCGTTGATGCCTGATATTTCCAAACTATGAATTGCAGACCCCAAACCAGTCTCCCATGTATAAGTTCAGACTTGAATTTTGAATGGCCTTTTGTTTTTCAAATTGTGTTTACCTATCAAGTAACAAGGGGTAATAACAACTCATGGGAAAACGCATTGAAGGTCATAATGGTCACACATCGACGACAGTTATTTGAAAAAAAAATCAACTAAAACTAATATTTCATACCTTTTGATGTCACACAACATGTCAGTTACTTTTGACTGAAACCTCCAGCAGGATCAATGCATCCAATAGGTAAAGCAATCGAAGTCGAACGCCTTATAGTGTTTATAAACTAAATGTTATTGAAATCCGTTCAAGGTCAGCAGACGATGTTTTGCCACCTAGGGAGTAAAAATTGAACTACTAAGAGCGTGCGTGAATTGTTTCCTTTTTATTGAAAATTAATGAAAACGGAAACGAACAAATAAAAAGCGGTGAACAAATTATTTCGACAGAAAAAAATCTGTTGATTTTAGTGCTGATCTCCAGTGTTTGCATCTTTTCTTTGTTGGATCATTTCTCTAATGTTGTTCTCACTCTCCTTCAAGCTTCGCTCTAGGTAGGCTTTAGTCCCCTTTTAAATTTTGGTCAATAACATTGTTGAATCAGAAATAATTTTAATAGTTTTCATCTAAACATACCTCAAGAGTTTTTACTTTTTCCTCACATCCCTTAATTTTGTTTTCAAGGTTTGTTCTTGCCTCTGTAATTTCCTTCAATACAAACATACGGCCCACACTTTCGTAAGTTTTTGTATCAGTAGGGAGCTGGCTTATTTCTTTGTCAGTAAGCTGGGCATGGGTCATACTTCTTTTGAGGGTCTCAATCTGAAGATCGGCCAATTTGAGCTTCTGTGATGTCTCAACCATCTTTTGTTGTAATTCGCCAAATGCCTTATAAAAAAGACAAATGAAATGTTTTGGAAATAATAGTCAACTGAAACCTGTGATACCTTTTTCAGTTCCAAATCCATCTGACCCTGTTTAGTCATTTTCGGATAGGAATTAGTTGCAGCCGGCTAATGGGATATGAGAAATGACAACAGCCTTTCAACAGCAGACTAATTTGGAGATGTTCAATTGTTCAAGACTTCAGCATTCAGCCTTCAGGGAACATTGAATTTTACTAAACAGTAGTTTGCTGCAGCCAGAGATGGCCTATGCAAAAGATTTGATTCGTGCTATTTAGAAATATGCTTTTAAAAAAGTTTTATTTCTGGTTTTATAATTTAAAAACGTTTCGTTTAAAAGATGGTGAGAAAAACCGAAAAAACTTAGCGCACAGCAGAATAACCTGACGTCACAAATCAAGACCCTGTTTAAGCATGAGCTAAGGACCCGAAATGCAGACGACATACAATCAAATTTAGTGAGTGAGTGCTGACTGCTCCAACAGCACCTCTGTTTCCTACCCGTTATCAGCCTCTGATCTTGTCAACAAACTCAATGCTAAAAGACAGGAAACCCTTTTGAGATAATTTAAATACGTTGGCAACGGCATGAGTCTAGAGATGTTTCCATTTGCTTGCACAGAAGGAGTGGGCACAACAGACTGAATCGTAGCTTACGTCATTTCGACCCTGAGATTGACGGATTTTGCCCTAACGGCTGCCCTATGGAAGACGCTGCTCATATTCTCCTAGAATGTCCCTCTTATAACGACCATCGTGCCGATTTATCCTCTCTTCTTCGATCCCTTAACTTGGAGTTTGATTTCCCCACTCTTGTTGGCAGTCAATTCCCCCCGATTTCAATTTAAGATTAGAGACGGCGTCATCAAATTTCTCATCAATTATCTTATTTTCCGCCTTTATGCCCCCCCCCCCCCCTCATCATCATCATCTTTTCTCATCTTTTCTTTAATATAGCCTTGCTATGTATTCCCGTCGCTTTTTTCACGCCTGTTTTCTCGCTCTAATGTAGTCTGCTGCTACCAAGCTAGCACCATTCAGTGGCACCGTTAAAAATCATCCACACACACACACACAGTGCTGACTGCTGACTGCTGAGTGAATATATCCTCCTTTTAAAAGGGAAGGATATCTTTATATCTTCATTTATTTGAAATGTCAGCGGGTAGTCTTTGTGAAACTCCGGGGTGTAAGCTTGAAGCCCGGTTGCAGTGCCCTACATGCATCAAATTGGGCATCAAAGGTTCCTTTTTTTGCACACAAGAATGTTTCAAGGATAACTGGAATGTACATAAGGTAGTCCACAAGAAACAAACAGCAGTAACACAGCCAACTGCATACAACCCTTGGCCTGGCTTCACATTTACTGGTCTGTATTTCAGTTATTTTTGTTAGTGCGGCTCTGCTTCTGTAACAACTGATTGGTTTGTCAGGTTCTTTACGCCCGTACCCTCAAACACAAAAACGTGTTGTCCCTTCTCATATTGGTAGACCAGACTATGCTGATCATCCTGAAGGATTTCCTGCAGGTGAACAAACTGCTAGAGGCAGTTCACATATCAAGTCTTTAAGTGATGAAGAAAAAGAAGGAATGAGAGTTGTTTGCAAGGTAAACAATCGATTGTACTTATGTTGTTTACAAGTTAGTTAACCAGCTAACCTGTCTTTAGCTCGGTCGTGAGATATTGGAAGAAGCAGCCAATGCAGTTGCTTTAGGAGTGACAACAGATGAAATTGACAGAATTGTCCATGAAGCTTGTGTGGAAAGGGAGTGCTATCCATCACCATTAAATTATTATGAGTTCCCAAAATCTTGTTGCACTTCTATAAATGAAGTCATCTGCCATGGAATACCTGATTTACGACCTATGCAGAATGGAGACATTTGCAACAGTAATTCTTATTTAAATTTCTTATATAGTCAGTCAGTCAAATGCTTTATTATGAAAATTAGTTGATGTCACGGCTTATCACCGAGGGTTTCATGGTGATCTGAATGAAACTTTGTTTGTCGGTGAGGTTAGCGAATCGGCCAAAAAGCTAGTGCAAGTTACCTGGGAATGTCTCGAAAAAGCGATTGAAATTGGTCTGTAAATCGACTATTGACGTACCTTTTCAATCTCTATCAATGGTAAAAATTTTTCTTCTACAGTGAAACCAGGTGTCAAGTATCGCGAAGTGGGCGCCGTTATTCAAAAACATGCCCAAAGCCACGGCTTTTCTGTCGTACGGAGCTATTGCGGACACGGCATTCATCAGCTTTTTCATACAGCACCCAATGTCCCTCATTATGCAAGTATGTTCTTTTTTATTATTTCCCTAAACAAAAATAAATTAAACTCCATTTCTTCATTTTCTCGTTTTAAAGAGAATAAAGCTGTTGGAGTTATGAAGCCTGGCCATTGTTTCACGATCGAGCCAATGATATCAGAAGGTAATCTTTTAGTTTTACCACCAACCCGCAATTCCTAAATATTAAAATGATTTTAGGAGTATGGAAGGACGAACAATGGCCTGACAATTGGACAGCAGTTACACAAGACGGAAAACTGTCAGCCCAATTCGAGCACACTCTGCTTGTGACCGAAACAGGCGTCGATGTATTAACCCGACGGTTGGAAAAAGAAGGAAAGCCTTATTTTATCACTAATCGATAAGGTGCAACTGACTTAACCCCCCCCCCCTCTCTGCAACTTCCTCGAAAATTACGGGGAAGAAATACACGAGTTATCATCAAATTTTGGAATTCACTTTGGTCTGCGGTTTTTTGTACGATTCTAGAATTGTCTTGCTATTCGAGAGCTATTCCCTAGCGACTGCGCATAGAGACTTACAGTGAGAAGAAGAGATAATAGTTTTTAAATGATTGCTATAATAGCTTGTTTCTACTATCCACCTTCGGCATCGTAACACACAACAAGGACCGTTTCGCGAATCTCTAGAACCATTTCTACCTAGAAGTAATAGAGTCGAAGTACTAGAGTACTAGGAATTGTAGCTATATTTCCTAATTATTTATCCTTGATTATTGCTCCCATATTTGGTTTAGGGTTGTCCCTTTATGTGTTAAGAAGAATTCTCCTTTTCAGTTTTTTCTCGCTTTTGTGTCCCTGCTGTTAACTTTTAAAAGTTTGCAGCAAACGACTTGAATCATTAGAAGGAAACCGAGTAGCTTATTAGTTATTCTATAGAACTCCGACAAAAGAATAGAGAGTAAATCGTCCTCTACCTTGTTTTATCCGGGAATTTTTTTCCACCGCCGCAGCTTGTGCGCCACATTACAGCAATGACAGAATTTGTGACTATCTTAAATAAGTTTTTTCGGGTTGTAGTATATTCTTTTTCTACTTGGTTTCGTGGATTCCGCTATGAGCAACATTTTAAATGGACAACATTTGCAAATTGCTACGCTAGACGTGAGTTTCAGTGCATTTCATGATATGTGAGTACTTTACTTATACTTAACACATACTTTAAGGTAAGGCCTTATATGAGCATCGATCGGGATGATAAAGGAAATATTTATCACTCAGAGGGTCTTGTTTCCCAAATCATTCACTGGCTTTCGATTCGCTTCAATTTCACGCAAGTTTAGACTTTTACGCTGGGTTCTACAAATGATTATGTTGAATTAATAACCCGATTGGTTTAAATCATTCAACAGCTTTACGCTGGTTGTTCCACTAGACGGAACATTTGGTGCTTTAATAAACAACACTTGGAATGGGATGATTGGAATGGCCTTAGATCGCGTAAGTTAATCTTTAGAATAATACTAAAAATCCGTACAATATTAGAAGAATCAATATTCTCTTAGCAAGTTCAACTTATTGCAGCGCCAATTGTGCCTTCATTTGAGCGCGTCCGTGTACTCGACTTCACGACGCCTTTCTATCATGAATCGATATGTTGCCTCATCCCGGCACCTGAAGCTCATGAAGGGGGCTTGACTACCATCGCTAAGCCGTTTAACTATCAAGTCGTTAAAAATATACGTTTTCCATACTATCGTATCTTAATTTTTTAATAATTCAAATTCGATGGATTTCTTTGAGTGTTCAGGTATGGATTTGGATCCTCTTATCTATGTTGTGCATTGCTCTTGCTACCTGGCTCACGGCCAAGTTAGATCCGATACGTCAATCGGTGACAAAGGGCAGCACCTGTCCTCGCCAAAACCAACACAAACCAAGGACTTTAGCTGAACATTTGTTTTTAATTTTCGGAATTATTTGCCTCCAACGTGATTTTCAGATTACCTGATTTTTTGGGTTCTATAAGTTGTTGATTGAAAAATGTCTTTTTATCACCGCAGCGAAAGACAGTACAACAAGTTCGCCTAACTGTAGTCCGATCGTCGGCGCGGTTTGGTGTTTGTCGTGCGTAGTTCTGATTTACCTCTATACGGGTGTTCTCATCTCTTACATAACAATCCCCAAGGTACGACCCATCGTCGATTCGACTGAAGAGTTAGCCAACTCCGATAGGCTTCAAGTGGCAACGATTAAAAATTCGATTTTCGAGACTACATTATTGGTGTGTATGTCTACACTTGAGCTTTAGCGAACAATCTATTTAACACTTATTGTTTCCTTGGTAACGAATCCAGCAAAGCACCTCTGGCCCACTAAAAATCTTAGGGGACCATCTACGTCAAAACCCCCAAAATAGTTTGTCGGGCGAATTTTATAACTTGAATAAGTTATTGGAGAAAGCCGTGCTCGGGCGATACGCAATAGTTATGGTAATAATTTTAAGTTTAATCTACTTGGCTTATTGTAGCCTAAACGCTAATCATAAAGCTTTCCCCTGATTTCAGGGAAAATCGCAAGCAGAATCGGTGATAGAACTAGACTGGAAGCGGGAGAACCAATGTCGCTTGAGCATTATGCGGGAGCAGGTCCTTCCCACTAGAACTTATTGTTTCGCGTTGCCAAAAGGACTACCATTTACACAACTAATAAATAAGGGGTACGTGCTAACAAAATCTAAATCTATAAAGCGTGATATTTTTTTCAAGACATCAATTAATTGTATCAAATTTACACAAGTTTCATTGATATGTACGACACAGGATTGATAAATTATTGGAAGAATCGTTCTCCTCTGGCGGTAGCTCGTTGCGATGCAACTTATAAGGGAATTTTTGTTTCAAATAAGAAGAAAAAACCTCTTTCACCAAAAAATTTGTCAGGAGCATTCTATCTTCTCATCATAGGAATTTCTGCATCCCTAACCACATTCCTTATTGAAATCCTTGTCGCCAAATGTCATCTAGTAACTACTCGCGTTTCAATTTAAATGTTATTAATTTAATTTTAATCTTAAAGTATTTTACGTAGCTACATGTAATGCGTGGTTTCTTGTAGTTATTATAAATATATATTCATATGGGCTGGTAGTACAGTATACATTATTGTAGGTACCTAAATTTTGAGGGTATGATACTACGATATTGGTTAAATGTGAACATAAGAAACACAATCATCTTAATTATTTACCGTATGTTAGTGATATGGTTTTCAAGCACGCCCGCTATATAAAGCTATGGCGACTTTTATCTTAATCTTGCGATTCTATCTGACAGAATCTGACTAGAAAACTAGGCTACATTATTCCGTAGGATTTATTAGAATGGCATGGACGCTACGGATTGATGTGGATCGTCATTAATATTCATATATGACAACGAGTCTACTGTTGTCTATACGCACATGCATTGGTAAGGTAGTAGCCGTATATAGTACTATATTTCGAGGAAAGTTTACTTTGCCGAATTTGTTTCGACATACACCATTAATTTAAATTTAAGTAGTATTGCTTCCTTCTAGAATCACTAGCCTAGTTTACGTGCGCTAGGGGGAACACACTTGAATTTGAGCCTATATATTCTACCTACAGAGTCGACTCAGTATGATGGCCGCCGCCGCCTAGTACGTAGTACTCGGCTGGAAGCGTTATAAAATGGTGGTTCTAATAAAAAACGCAGTATTCTTTTTCAAGATACTCTTTTGGAACATTCATTTCTTCGGACCTTATTTAATTTTATTACTTGCAACGCCTAGTGATGCTGAATTCACAAAAACTACAAAAACTGGACGTTTTTCGGAGAGTTCAAACGGAAATAAAAAAGTTAACCTTTTAAATGGGCAACATTTGACTATTGTTTCGCTGGACGTGAGATTTTTAGAACTGTAGTTTGGAGCTTTAGTGTGTAATTCTTTGTTGTTACTATCATAGATAAGACCTTATATGCAAATCGAACACGACATTCACGGAAAGATATCAAATGCAGATGGGGTTATTTATCAGATGGTTGTATGGTTATCGAAACGTTTCAACTTCACGTAAGACGCAAATAAACCTTGCAGCTAAATTTGTGGGTGACACATTATCTAAATGTATCGAAATACGGTACTTTGCATTGACAGATTTAATCTAGTTGAACCAAAGGATGGTGGGGTTGGAGCGCTTGTGAATAACACCTGGAATGGAATGATTCGTATGGCCCAAAATCGAGTAGGCCTACATATTATGCCAACTGAATTCCCTTTCGCTCTTCATAAATTGATGTACTACTTGCACTTCTTATTTATGGATATTCAGGAAGTAGATCTCATTGACGGTCCGGTGATACCATCTGGAGATCGAGCTCTTGTAGTCGATTTTACCACGAGCTACTTAGATGAACCGGCAGCTTGTTTGATTCCAGCTCCGACACTACTCAATAACAAATGGAATGCGATTTTCAATCCCTTTCATAGCGACGTACATAGTTATTTTTGGTAATAACAATAATCCATCGCTTGATACAACTTGTCTTATTTCAGGTCTGATTCCTGATAATCACCTCTCTGATTAGTATCTCTTTTACTACCTGGTTGACAATGAACTTATTATATTGGAAATGCATCAGTTGGAGCAGATCGAAGAATAATTACCCGCGCACCCACCTATCCTATTCAGATCATTTCATTTCCGCCTTAGGAGTGCTCTGCAGCCAGTGTAACTATTTCTATTTTGTTTTTGAAATCCCAGAGTATTGCCACATAAATGGTCCTTTATTAAACATGTGCTTGCAGCAAGGTGGAGTCCGAACAGTCCTTCTTACTCCACTCGTATCACAATGTCTGCTTGGTGTTTGATGTGTACCGTCCTGATATATGCATACTCGAGCTGCATCATTTCTTATCTGACGATCCCTAAGTCTCATCTATTGGTTAATTCGATTGAAGAATTGGCGAACAGCAACACACTTCAACTGGCTACTCTAAGAAATTCCATCTTTGAAACAATTCTTATGGTGGCGTAACTGTTGTTATTCTTTCCTGAATTTATCCTTATTACAATATTACTCATTGTTTAACCACTGGGCCCGTATAACACATCACCTATCATAGCAATCTGACTCGGGTCCATTCAAGCTTCTGGGAGACAGCTTGCGGAAGCATCCGGAAAATAGATTAACTAGCCAATATTACAATCAAAACCTGCTTTTACAGAAAGTTCTTGAAAATTCGCACAGAGGACGATTTGCTCTCATGACGGTGGGCTCTTCATCAGTTGAATTCATTTACTTATAGTAGATACAGCCCAAAATATTGATGTTAATAAAACTTTCAATTTAAAATTTACAAATATTCAGGGCCAACTACAACTTGAAATGTTGATAGAGTTGAACTACCAACAGACAAGGCGGTGCGATCTAACACTCTTACCCCAACAATTTATGCCACTTTTGAAGACTTGCTTAGCTCTGCCTAAAGGATCTGTATACACTCATCTTATTACTTTAGGGTATGTATGCTGAAGTTTGTTTATGTGAGTAGATCTCTACGAAATTTTACTTCCTTATAATTATAGGATATTGGAAATGAAGCAGTTGGGACTAGTGGATTATTGGATCAGGTTTTACTTAAAGCAAACAAATCGGTGCGATCGCGAAATGAATGCCTTTGGTCAAACACTTTCCGAAGAAAAACTACCGCTCGCACTTTTAAATTTAATGAGTACTTTCTTTCTTCTTTTGATGGGCATGACATTATCGACTTTCGTATTTACCGTAGAGACGTGCTTGATATTCCCCCGTCGTAATCCTCATGGAACATAATAATTTGATATTTCTAAACTCAACCAAAAGGTTTTTCCTACAGAACCTAGAGATGTTTAACCTTTAAATATCTTCTTAAAATATATTTTCTGTTGACCGTCAACTCCCGTTCTGAATTACTTCGCATACGGTAGCAATATCTATATCCTCTATTACTAACACATCTCGATGGGCTTGAATAAAAAATATTTTCGCCATTAAATCAAAGCCGATCAAACCAAAACAAAGTACAGTAATAATAGTGTCTACATCTTAATATTCCTAGCAGCGGAAGGTTCTGTGCTGTACGTATAGTGTGTCGCGGACGCAAAAAAATGAAGAAAAACCTGACCAAACAAGGTCTTTTTCAGGCATTTCATGTTTATTTGAATGGTTTTTATCGCAACGGTCGGGATATATATACAGCAGAGGAGATGAAAGCATGACACAAGTGGACAGGAAAACCAGCTAGGATAGTCACTTTAAAGTATGTTTTCTTTCTGTCTCTCCGTTTGTCGGTTTCTATTCTTGGATCAGTTTTTTTACTGCTTTTTCGCCTATACATAACGTCAACAAGTGGAGGGATACAATTTTGTGGTATTTGTTTTTGTTTGTTTGTTGTTGTTTTTTTTTCTTTTCCCGACTCGCGGGGAAGCCGCGCGTGGTCGTCCAACTTGGAATTCTTATTTCGCTGAAAATGACGAAATATTAAGTGACGAAGGTTTAAGGATGGAAAACATAAACAAGGAACATTACATGCACGAAACTGAGACTGAAAAGTTGAAGGGTAAGAGCATATCGGGTGGAGGGAATAGTAATTAGGATAACGAACAGCGCCGGGCGGAGGAACAGAAAAAAGAGCTGAATTGTGCGAGAAATCAGACTCTATTCCGTCGACAGGGGAAAACGGACGACAGAAGGTATACGAAGGATTATCGGGTGGAGGAACAGAGGGGACAGTCAATTGTAGTCTACAACACAACCAACGGTGCCAATATTGTGTACATTACATCCCTATAGCTAGACTCGGAGTTGTTTGAAGGTAGTGTCACGAACTCCTAGAATCGAAGTTAAAAACAAAAACAGGATCGTCGACTATTGTTTTTTTTTGTCGTTTAAAGCTAAAGAAGGGGGGAATATTCTGCACTTGAGTATAGAGAAACAGAGAAGAGTGGGCAGGAGTGACGTCGCAATGGCAGAATTCTTTTATGCGATTTGTAAACTTGTGTTTCGCCAGATTCTTTGTGTTCAAATGACACCTCCCGTGTTGAAGAGGGGGAAAGCGCCAAATTGGGCGTTCATAGGAGTCTTGGGCAGGGCGTAGGCAAAGTAAATATCTTCCGATTGGAAATGACTGCCGCTCAGCGTGGGTTCGGATGCAGAGCGATGGATTTTAGGTAGGGAGCGCGAAAGGCTCTCGAGAGAGACGAGTATCTGGCGAAAGAGAGGCCGTTCTTCTCGCGTAAACTTGATCGATGATTCCAGCAGTCGGCGTAACGCTTTCGGAGTATCTGATCGGACATGACCCAAGTCAGGACGGAGGAATCCTCGACCCACCATAAACAAAATCTGCAAGATCAACACGAAATCATCGTCAATGGCAATCTTCATCAATTACATCTCTCATCTTTTGAATACCTGATCTTTGTTGCTTATGTGCGAATAAGGTAGCTGGCCACTGAAAAGCTCGTAGAGTACAACGCCGAATGCGTACACGTCTGATTGGAAACTATACGGATTTTCGTCCTTCATCCGTATCACTTCAGGTGCCATCCACAAAATCGAACCTTAAGGGAAGAGAAAACAATAGACAAAATTTTTCAGTTGAATGTTTCATGATGATAGTTACCAGATGGTTGCTGGAATTGATGAGATCCGGACCAACGCGTCTTGACCGTTGCCAGACCGAAATCTCCAATTTTGACGGTCAAGTCATCGTGCAAGAAAATATTGTTGCTTTTAAGGTCGCGATGGATAATATTCTTGGCGTGAAGGTAGCTATACATTTTTCAAAGACAAAAAGTTTAGTATTTTATCCGTTATGTAAATGCTTAATTACGTACTCCATGCCCTGAGCTGTTTGACGCGCCGTCTCGATGAGCGTTAACAGCTCGAACTTGGTCTCAAGTACGTGGAGATGTTTGTAGAGCGATGAGCCTTCACACCATTGAGTCACGATGGCCAATTGTGGCTTGCTCACGCATCCCATGAAGAGTAAAATATTGACATGTCTAGAAGATAAGGAAAAAAGGCAATGAACATTTTTGTTCAAAGTGATACCAATTTGGCCTTCTACCTGGTTTTTCTTAAAACAGCCACTTCATTTTTGAATGCCTGTAACTGAGCTGGCGTGGGATCTTTGACATTAAGGGTTTTAACAGCGACTGGTCCATGCCAATGACCGCGATATACTGTTCCGAAAGAGCCGGATCCGATACGTGGACCGATAAGAATCTCGTCTGCTGGGATCTCCCAGTCTTCGATCGATTCTCGTGACGCTCGCACCTTGACATTTTTCAATTATTTAAACTTGATTCGCCTTCCCAAGTTATTGTTTTTTTAGGGTTTACCTTTTTGCTACTTTCATCAGCACTTCTTGCTCTTGGCCTCCATGGCCTCAACGTGTTAGTAGGACTGGCCTGTGCACTGTGACTGTGCGACGGTTTGGTCGGGCTGCTTCCAGGACTCGAAGCGCCTCCTAGACCGCCAAGGGTAGGTGCGGCTCCTCCGTTGCCGCCACTTCCTCCTCCGCCCATAAAGTTTGTTACTGCGTTACAACCAGTAAACAAAATAAATAATGATGATTAATTAAATTTAACAGGACGACCGGATGTGCTTTGAATGTCAACCCAACTATCGCAGGTGATCGCGACTGTTGCACTTGAATTTACCTCTGTGGAAGTAGCTGCCGTTGGCTGGTGGTGATTAAACAAAGGGCGCGAAGCATGCAAACAAAAAAATGATAGTAAATTGCGTTATGTTAGCAACATAAAAACTGAAGACTCTATAAACGAAAGAAAAAGGTTGAAGTAACTTTTTGAATAAGACGAGGAAAGAAAGAGGGTGAGCATGGCGAAAACTGAAAGCAAAATTAGCATTCCTCAAGTGAAAGCTTTCCCAGAATCGATCCAAAGACCAAAATCAGCAACACGGCTATTCAAGCGAATAAATTAAAACCCCAGCAGTGCTTTAAGCTCAATTGTGGTGGGTTTGATTTTGGATTCGACGGTGAAAAAATAGACGGACAGAAATAACAGAAACAACAAAAAATTAACGAAAGAAGTGGGAGAGCAAAAGACTTTGGGTTAGGTTACGCACAGGTGGGCAACGTAAGTCCTATAGCCAGATTGGTGAACGGGAGAGCCCAGGCATGCCTCCCTGCGACATGCGGCTGTTGATGCTGCTGTTGCGGCTCGGGTGGCTGGTTCTCATGCTGCTCTTCCCGGATGCCGTTCAAGCCTTTGTTGTTGTTGCTCCGGTTTTGTACGAATCGTGTTAAACTGATCAGGCCAGCTTCTGTGTTTGTTTGTTTTTGTTTTTCGTTTGAGGGTTTAAAGGTTTGGTTTTGATTGGGTTTTTGTTTTGTGTATACGCAGGGCCCCCATACAGCGGTTTTATGGTTTGGTTTGAATTGTGGTTCAACATCAATTGCAACAGGCAAACAGAAAGAAAATAAAACAAATCAACACACAACGCAAAAAAATTTAATTTCGTGCACTTAATTTTGATTGATTAAATAATTTTAAAAATTATAATTTTGTATGCTACGTAATGAAAGTTAGGGACAAATCAACAGCCAATATCTAGAAAGCCGATGTGTAAACAAAAAAAATAATGGTCATGCGAATAAACAATTGCCAGACGTACCTGTTGCAGCGAGGTTCTGAACTTTGATACGGTAGGACCAGTCTTCTAAGGCGGCATCCATACCACTCTGCGTGCCAACCATATTGAAACAAACATTAGGTGCCGATGTGGAGCGTTCACGCTGAGCCAAAGGTGGCGGATGGCGCCGGGGGATTTGTATCGGCTGGAATGAAGCAGGGTAGGAAAGGCCAGCCGAATAGATTTCGGGACCCTCCGGACACGATATTAACCTGTAGAAAATCCATTTCGGTAAATACAACGTCTAGATGTATTATCCTACTAATCTAAAAACTTACATCTGGAGAAGTGTGTTTTCGGCCACGTGAGCCGGATTGCACAAGGGTGGGACAGCAGCAGCACAGCGCTGATGAAAGCGATACCCGCACGTCCGGCAGTAGAAGCCTTGAAAAAGAAGGCGCCGGCAGGATTCACAGTAAGCCAAAGAGAAGAATGTCTTCCGGACCTTGAAAGTACCGAAACTTATTGATTTGTTGTTTGGGAATCGAATGTATCAAATTTCTTTTTGTTTGGGGAAAACTTACAAAATTGTGAGATATGCTGGTAGTGACAGAGAAATTCTCTTTGAGTTTCACGCGAATCTCACCACCTTCGACCGATGCTATGTCTGCATCCCATTGTACTTTCGACTACGCAGAAAAGTACAAGAATGATAAACCGAGTTTTTAAAAACACAAGTAGTTTTTAGCTGATACCTCAGGCTGAGTGCACCGATAGACAGCACATGTAGAAGGATCTAGCTTGCGCAGTTTCATAGCTTTAGATAGGGCTTCGCGAACTGTTTGACCCGGCTTGACTTGTACAATGGTCCTTTGCTCATTGGGCAGGTAGGCGCGCACTACAGATTTCAGTGGTGATCGAGGAGGTGGAGGGATAGCGATCAAAGGCGGGACAGGTGCTTGCTGATGATGTTGTTGTTGTTGTTGACCATGATGATGCCCTCCTCCACCTCCATCAGGGGTGAATCCCGTTTTAAGGTGCGATGGTAAGTCGGCGTCTGAACAATCTTCCAATTCGTGACCACCAGGACTTTGTCTTCCGTTGGACGCTGAAGCAGCACTTAGCCGTTCGATCAATTCTTGCTCTCTTGCTTTGAATTCGTGCAACTTGCTAGTCAACTCGTTATATTCCTGCAACAAAAATTATACATCATCAATCTTTCAATTGTTGATTCCATTTCATTTTCAAATGTAGCATCACAAAACTCAATATGCAAACTGGAGAGATGCAACAAACTGCAATCATGCAAAATCTGCTGTTTTGCCTCAGCTTCCAGAATTCACATCAATAATTACATTTGAAAATAAAATAAATTCAAAAAATTCAAAAATACCACAACAGCAAAGTCCGGTTCATGATTGTCACAGACAGAAGTATAATATACAATGTGAAAGAATGAGTAGCTGGTAGATACTTACAGCTATGTACATCAAAGGTGGATGCTGAAATCCAGCAAATTGGGCATTTAGGGCATCAATATTCTCCTTGGTGAGACGGATGACACTCTGAATGTTCCGCAACTGATAAAAATTAAAAACAAACTATTAGATTGCTGAACAATGACAACACACCATTTTGAAGCAACTTAAAAGTTAGATTTATACTGAGGGATTTTTATTGTTATTTCCTGAATGCTAGATTTAAAACTTGGCCTAATTGCAAATGCAATGGACATCTCTTTGAGGCTGTCATTGAATCAAAACAATTCCCTCGAACCTGTTTATAGTAGGCAACATCTCTGGGAAGTCTTAAAAGTGAGAATTTAGAAACTGCTAGTAATTTCTAGTGGAGCACAAATCAAGCGAAACTAAAAAATCTTGGCGTTTCTCTAGTAGACAGGAAAGATTTCGACAACAGTAAAAGAATAACGCCGAACATTCCGGTTGAAGGTGAATCGACATGACATTTCCGTGGACCTCTATCCTGTACGTTAATCCCAATCGAGAAAAAGAACACTAGAATGTATAGTCACCTCATCGTGAATCGTTCCCGTTTCTTCATATTTACGATGTCTCTTTGGGCTGGGAAGAGTGAAATTCGTCATTGTACTGCCGAGAAGAGTCTCGTTCACGGCCATCTTGGACCGATTTTCTCTCCCTTCCTCTTCTTTCCATTTATTTATTCGCTTTTTTTCCTCCGTCAGGTTTCGTCCGCCATCTAACGAGCGCGACTTGAACCAATACGTGCCGAACGTCACGGAAAAAAAAGAAAAAGAGAAAAAGAAATAAAATATAAAGAGGAGACAAAGACGATATAATAATGAGTGAAAAACAACAATTTGATCTTACTCGTATATTTCACTAGAACTATTATAAGGTGAATTACAAAGTTTATAAGGGATCAGCAAAAGTAGGGTGACTGAGTGGCAAGTAATCATACTACATTTGAGGAAGGGTTGTTTAATTGTCGAGATATTGTACGGGTTGTTGAATGAATGGCACGGTAGTTTCTGGCATTTGAACTGTCTATAAAAAATTAGTAAATTACGTAGCATAATTACGTCTTAATATCATCCTCCTGATGTCAAAGGATTATTGTATTACCAGAACAGGCTGCTCTGTAAGTAACCAACCCATTAGCCAAAAATAGTTCAAACTGGTTTTTGTTTTGAAGGTTTTGATATCAAATATGGATTAGGAAATGGATTAGATTAGAAAATTTTTAGAAAGTTTAGAAGAATTTCCTAATTTAATGGGAACACTTAGTACAAATGTCAGTACACGACACTCGCACTTTAACTTTTGAAACTTTTCAAAATTCGAAAGACGGGCTTTTTGTAACACGCCGTAATACGGTGAAACAGGTCCCGTGAAAATGGACTAGCAAAAACATTTGGGAGGAAGGGTGAAACTGGAATCTTCCAGTTGACTGTCCACGAAAGCTAATGAGGGAAAGTCATTTCGAATGAAAATACGGTGGAATATGAATTAGTTATCTAAAACTATCTAACTATAACCCGAATTGCGATTTCTGAGCGACTGGGACTAACGTGCTATCACACCGCATTGCAAAGGATCATCATAAGAATAATTTGACTGACTAAGGAAAGGTTGCTGAAAGGCTTCTTCTGTCAGCTACGTGTGAATTTGAACGTATAACTCAAATTTGGTGGGATAATCAATCGGAAAGACTTGTATCGACTTCTTCGGAGATAGGTACCGTATCCTCCCCCAAAAGGACGCATAACTCCTGCATTTTTCAAAACAAAAGAAGAAAGTATTGTTAAAGAGGAAATGAAATAACAGTACATTAGCTACACGGATTATACCTTCAAACGATCCTGCATACGAGGTATACCAGAGAGCTGCGCTTCTAAACGTTGTTTCTCTTCCTTGAGAGTAAGTCGCGTTTCGGTATTCAGCGGTTCCAAAGTCCACTTACCCTCACCATCGAACTGAAGTAAATGTGTATGGAAATTCCTAAGAAAAAAAATTGAAATTGGGATATAGATCAGAATTAATGGCGGGATATTTTACTCACCATAGAGAAGGTCGATGAGTGATCGTGAGTAGTGTGATACCCGCATCTTTAGCTGCTTGGTAAATTTGACTTTCGACATCTATGCTGACAGCGCTGGTACATTCGTCAAGCAAGGCAAACTGTGGTCTGCAGAAAAAAAATAGCGTAAGTAAATTTCATTTTCAAGAAGTACTGAACGCTAAAAGGAAATGAAAAGAAATCATAACATTACTTGTGGTAGAAAAGCCTAGCCATTCCCATTCGTTGCTTTTCTCCTCCCGAGAGAACATCCTTCCAATCGGCAGTAGCATTCCAGCCACCTTCTCGACGAACGATGTGTCCAAGGTGAACTTGCTGCAGAATTTCATCTAAATGTTCATCAGTAATTTTTTTGTTTCCCATCTCTTCCAATGTGTCGGGGTAAATGATCTGATCTCTTAAACTGCCGATGGACATGTAAGGGCTATAAAGGGTGTAAAAATAATGTCATTAAAATCCCGAAAAATCAACTACAGTTCCGTTAATGTTGTAAACTAACCGCTGAGGGATGTAAAACATATCTTCAGTTGGTGGCTTGTGTAATTTACCCCTATAGACTGGCCACAAGCCGCTTAGAATACGAAGCAGCGAACTCTTTCCGCAACCGTTAGGTCCTGTTATTAAGAGATGCATACCCTTGACGACCTATAGTGCCGAGTGAAAGTATAAGTTCGCAAGAAATGTCACTTTCAACCTTGCGTTACACACCTTCAAGGATAATGAAGGTACGACAACGTCAAAATTGGGCGTCACGATGGGAACATCCTCCAGCGATATGATTCCATCAGAATATTCAGTCAATTCACCTGCAAAAAAAATCACGTTTTGGCTGTGAAAAATAGGTTAATGGTGGCTGTTTAAAGAATTATTTCTAACCTGTTGCAATGGGTATGCCATTTTTAACTGTCAATCGGAGTGTCTCCCATTGTCTCTGACCCGATTTAGAATTGCCCTTGATGGAAGGCTTTTCATAATGGCCCTGTCCAACTTCTTCGAATACATCCAGCATGTTTCCAACGCGGGATGTGTAGCCAGCCAATTCAACAATTTCCTTGATTGAATAGGGAGCGCACAACATTAGAACATCATGAAACGAGTATATGAACGAACTGACATACTTTATAAGATGTCATCAAACGTTCCACAGCGTCCGCGCCCGAGACCAGCATGTTTTTAGCAGTTGTGAAGTACTGTGTTCGGGCACTAACGCCCCCGTCTTTGCCATTGGAATCTGTTATTTTGAAAAATTCAAATGTAAATCGTAAGCGCTTTTAGTCATTAATTTTACAGCATACCTTTATTGCGATCTCCAAAGATAATGGGAATAGAGACCATAATCATTCCAGTTCCAGACCAAACATACTTCATTAAGAACTGTTCCAGCATGATATACCACAATCTTTGCGAGAAGATAGTTATCATTTGGTCACAGACTGCTTTGTAAGCTCTGTTCAAATGATTTAATTCAACCTGGTAATTAAAAAAAAAATGTATATACAATTTTTTAAATTATTATATGCTCGTAGATACCTGGTGTCCGTTGTAGAAAGCAATCTCTTCAGCGTTAGCTATGATTCGCGAATGGATGTAACGTAAATAACCTTTACGGTTAGCTTCATCTGCCACTAATTTTCCAAACTTAGGGGATACGGCTTTCAGGATTTGGCCCGTTATGAAGATGACCGTTCCCGCTAAAACGGGACCTTGAATGATTAACGAAAAGAAACAGATTTCAATACGATAACGCAGCTGATGCCGCAACTAATAGTCTTTTCCAAACCAGGTACAGTGGAACCCCCCATTCCTTTTCCGATATTATAGAGAGATATGGTGATCAGAACAAGATCTAAAATAGGCTTCGTGAGATGAGAATAAAGATGGGCAACGGAAGACGTGAATGCCGTGATATCATCAGTTAAGCCTTGAAAAAAAAAAAGAATTCACATGAATAAGAAACTTGCGGAATGAAAACAATGTAAGCATTATTAATTACAATGGTCGGCGTTTTCCAGTCTGCCGTCCAGGTTGCTGACACGATAGTAGGTTTGATTATGAAAATAAAGCTTGTAGGCATATCTGACTAGCCTGGTTCGGAATCTCATAGCTAAATGAGACTCTAGGAAGCGGATCATGGAATTGATGAAAGTGGCGGGCAATGCAACAAGGAGCCACCGAAGCAACATGAAAGAGAAATTTCTCACATCTCTGCGAACAATATACTTGACCATGCGGCCTTCTAACATGGCCACGTAGATTGAGAGAAAGGTTCGCGCGATCAAGGTTAAGGTGTGCGATGTGAGAATTCCGGATTCCCGCGACCAAAAACTGGGTACCATGATTTTCAAAAGTTTTTGAAGCTGGACAAGGAAGGCTTTGTTGACAGTAGGATTCTTCTTCTGTTGCTCTTTCAATCCTAAAACTTCCATTTCTTTAATTCCAGGATCTTCTTGGTTTTGTTCTGTTGCTGTGGCCACATTTTCCTTGTTGTCATTGTGATCCCTGCTGATCACTTTCTTCGGATTAAGGGTTGAGTTGTGAGCCATAAGGTTGACAAGCTTAGGGTGTATGACCTTTCCATAGTACAAGGCAATAGCAGCAACATAGATGGCCCGGTGAATGGATGTTTCAGGAATTCCAGTCACAGTAGATAACTGGTTAAGATGTTTTGAAATAACACCAGGCATCCTGAATGGTGGTAAAGTGTTGTGCACACCTCCGGTACTAAAGAAACACTGGCAAGACTGAAGTGAAATGGTCTTCTTGCACAATGGAGAATTGCAGGAAGGAGACCAGCCAAGCAACCTTGAAAAATAGAATTGGGTTATCCCTCCCCTTTATTGACTTTCTTTTTCTTTAAGTACATACTTACCCAAAGGCAGTGGCTGGTTAGTTATCAGATTCCACTCCAAAAACGACAGTCATGAAAAAAACAGGCTATGATCTAATCTGTGGTAACCTTCGACATGTAAATATCGACGATCAATGTTGTAGGATAGTAGCAAACGCACACAGTTATCTCTTTGGTACGAGCGTACGCATTGCCACAAATCCAAAAGAAAGTAGTAGACTCTAAAACTGACAATCAGGCAAAATAAACTAATCAATGCGGCACAATGCGGAGTTTTTGTCAGTGACGACTTGAGATTACGACATTCATTCGTTTCTACTCGAAACGAATTCATGTAGCAGAAGAATAGCAGAAGAAAAAACTAAAAAAAACTACTTTCGTTTTTTACGATTCCAATCGAATGGTGGTGCCATCTATCAATAGAAGACTGCAGTATTATGAGTGTACGACGGAAGATGCGCTCAGGAAGGATTCTCGAGCTGAGAGCAACAAATAAACAAATAGTACTACGACCTTGAAAGGAAATTGCGATTTAAAAGCAGAAGAAATGAAGTCAAAAAGTAAGTTAGTAATAGGCTTCTGGAGTTAATCACATTCGATTGCTGAAGCGAGAAAGAAAAAAAACAGTTCCGCCTTTAAAAGGCGGGGTAACGGCACTCGTGATTTTCGGACGACTCTTTGTTTAGTTAAAAGAAGAGGTAGAGAAAAATTAAAGGTTAGAATCGCTTCTCGGCTTTCCTCCGAAAAAAAGAGGGGGAAGTGCTAATGAGATTTAACAAACAGCTTTCTTTACTACTTTGCTCTCATTTTTCCTCCCCGTCTTTCTCCGTATGTATAATGAACTCTATGAAGAATTCAAGTTTGCCTCACAGTTTGTTTTCGTCTTTTTGTTTCTCCCTGGGTGACGTCTTAATGCCGTTCCGAAACACACACACACACATATATACAGAGGCACATGAAAGAATATATGGCCTTAGAGCGCTACCTTTTATTTGCTTTTTACATTTCCTTTGTGTCTTTACTCGGAGAATGGTGAGACGGAAAGAGTACAAAAGAAATGTTGTAGCAAGGAAGAAAAAGGGCGGAAACAAGCTGGATTGGGGCGGTAAACGAGAATAAGAGCCGGTGAGAGGGTGGAAGAGAAAAAGGAGAACAAGGGACAAATGACACGGCAATAGAGAGAAATAAGCTTGACGTTAGGAGAATCGGTCCGAAATGGGTTGGCGTCGACGACGGTAGACCGGCTAGCCGCGGCTCATTCACGTGCCGTGCATGGCAACCCCCAAGAGAGGTGCACGTCTCCGCACAGGCCAAGTCGTCCGGCATTTGCTGGCGAAAATGTTCAGGATCTCTTTCGTGATGATCTCTCGAGCTCGATGACGACGTTGTATATTTATATCAAGGACGATATCTTGACTTTTCGCACACGACTTGTGTACGAGATGAGGATCTAAAGGGTTGGCGCCATCTTTCGCGGTCGGTGACTGGTCGCGGCCGCGGCTCACGCTCCCTTCAATTGTCGTCAAAGTGGTTCCCGATTGGATCAGCGCTACTCTGTCACGCCAACTTGTAGTATATTCCAGTCAGATGCGCATCAAAGATATTTATACGTAAGTTTCTCAGAGACTTGGAAGCTGTAGTACTTCTGTCAGCTCTTTTGGCTGCGATTGAAATCGATGGAAGCGTTAATGTGTTGTTTGTATCCTTTATAGACTGATTAACCTATTCGTCAAGCTTTCACGATATTTCTTCAGTGCGAACGATGACGTAATAGAATGAAGTATTTCGAGGATTGGAAGAAGTCGACCTTTTCTTTTCTCGCCTTCTTCGCTTTCTTCAAAAGTTTAGATCGGCGTCCTTAGGTAGGAGAATCGCTAATCAGGTTGGGTGGCAACCTTCAAAAGGGGGATCAGGTTTAACTATTGAAAAAAAAACCGAGTGGAAGCCTCTTGGAAACCGAGTTTGGTGAGCTAGAATAAGGCTGTGATTTTGGAGATGTTGAATTGTGAACGTGTTGGGCGCAACCGAGGTCGTCCCCCCCCCCCCCCCAAAGAGAATCAAAGAGAGCAGCTGCTGTTGCCGAGTATTGGATCGTTGGAAGAATCATGTAGCCTCGCTCAGCTGATGGTATTTTTTTCATATGTGCACGCACGTCGGGGCACGCGAATGCCGAACGCCTCGGCCATGCGTCTTGACTACTTTATTATTTCTTTTGAAGTGCTGTAAAGGGAGAGCGAGTGAAAAGGGGCGAGCGCGTGGTAAGTATCAAATAGAGTTCAACAACTTCTGATCAAAGACGAGGCACTATAGTCTGCATGGGCAAAAGGAAAAAAAAATATTTTTATATCAGATAGTGGAAGGTTGTTTTTTTTTTCTTCATCTATCTCTTTTTTTTTCTCGAACCCTGTTAGATTTTCTTTTTGTTATTTCCCTTTGTATACAATATGTATGAAAAGGCGAGCATGTATATCATAGAAGACCGCGGGGAAATCTTTGGTTGCCGTGCCCAACCCGAGGTTTTGGTAGTATCAGCAGCAGGCAGTCCGGACAAGAGCCCTTGTATGTATATATCAGTAAAGCTAGATTCAGTCGTCGACGTGTAACTCGTGTCGTTTGGTCACTCTTAATTCCCCGGCAATCCGCGCAAATCCCCGCAAGCACCCATGCACCCCGGGTTGATGTTCCAGTTTCTCTCAGCGTCGTGTTTGTGTACCGTATACGTACAGTCTGTGTTTTTGTTCTTTTTTTCGTGCGCTGTTGCGAAAATGAGATCAAATGGCTCCAAGTTGTCGGCTCTGGCCGTGGCCAATTTTCTCCGGGAGACGGCGGCAACATTGGTGTTGTCGTGCAGACAGCGGCGACGACGACGTTGCATACATATCCTCATTTTCTGGCGGCGGCACTGTACGACGATGCACGGAGCGCTAGTCATGTCAACATTTCTATCATAGACGGGAGAGCACAAAACAAGTCTAACAAGATTTGCGAGCGATCGTATAACCCCAAATCCAGTTCCGGGAAGAAAAGTGGAAAAGCAAATAAATAATAAAACATCGCTTTCAAGCTCAGCTACGTTCTATAGGAGGACGGCTCATTTGTTTCCGACGAGGCGTACACTTATCCTACAGAGATGCGCTGCCTCGCGTTTTTCTTTTGTTTCCCTCCGCCACCGCTGCGCTGCTGCCTCTATATGTTGTCGAGCACAGAAAGAGAGAGCCTTGATGAAGCTTTTGCTGCAACTATGTAGGCCTATTGTTGAGCCAGAAAAGACGGAAAGTACGGAGAGAGGAACGGCCGTATTGAATTATAAGAGAGTCCTGGTCTCCCTAACAATGTGTACGAGTATACCGAACGAACATTAACCTGCGTCGTCTGCGCAGAGTCTGATGATTCTGTCGCGTGCATTAGCGCACAGCTCCCAACTGGAGACAAACGATAGATCTCGGCGACGCAGTGAATCTGTTATATGAAGAGCCGTTAGATTTTAATGGCCAAGATGTAAATTTAATATTTTGATCTTCTTTTCACACCTTTAAGGAGGCTTATTGCTTTTTAAAAGACGGTTGACGATACACTTATCATTTTTCTTTTCTATTTCACAAAGACAAGCGATTTTTCACCCGAACTGAAACAAGAGTACAAGAGATTCCCGGAAGACGGGAGGACGCAATTGGAATCGATTCGACGCATAAAGTCCTGAGGATTGGATATAGCGCTTCTGCATATTTCAATGATTCCTCGTCTTGTTTCACTACACTTCCGCCTACGGCTTTTGCAACTTGCATCTTGCAGCTACTTAGAGGGGGATCTACCTGTGCTGCTGTATATAAGGTATCTGGTTATAGCCGTATGATTGCGCTCGCAACCTAGTGTTGTTTGTTATTATTTATACATCTGTCTATTGTTCTGTCTGCGTCAGATCAGACGTCATTGCAAGTGCACCCAGTTCTCAGCAAACATCGACAATCTATACGTACTATACCGATCGACATGTCGATGGTGTTTTCGGATTCTACCGTAACGGGTCTCGATTTGTTTTGAGGCCGAGGGAGGTGTGCCTGTGTCAAGTTGACGCCATTGTTGTCACGAACAAGAGCGACTGAACCCGTCGATATTATCGATTGTAATCATGGGTCAAAAATCTTTGGCACGAGTCGACAGGGATCGTCGAGTTCGCCACAATGAAGTGGAGGTTCCATTACTACTAACACAGCGTCTACCTCGTTAAAAACAAAACAGGAGAAAAGCGTCTCTGCTCTTCCATATCTTTTGACACCGCTCGCGTGACTTGCGCGTCGGCTCGTTCGAACGGAAAATCGTTCCAGCTTCAAATTTCTGCCGAGCTATTAGAACAAAGAGCCAAAAACACGGGCGGACTCGTCTCTCTTTTCAACGTCTTGCCATCTGTTCACGATTTGAATCGATGCGACGCAACTGGCTCATCTCGCTTCTTTGTTGGAG
Source organism: Ceriodaphnia dubia (assembly GCA_022539655.2). NCBI lineage: Eukaryota > Metazoa > Arthropoda > Branchiopoda > Diplostraca > Daphniidae > Ceriodaphnia > Ceriodaphnia dubia. The sequence goes on from JAKUCG020000076.1 coordinate 322,198, forward strand.
CCGGACAAAAGATTGATTTTTGGGTTCTGTGCGTACGTACGTATATATATTTTCACTGCGGGGACGCCCCGGCGTCGGTGAGACAGTCGATTTTCAAGTACGCGATTTCTAAAGAGACGAAAAAGAAAGGAGTGACGAGTAGTGAAGGAGAGTGCGTGACCTGTTTTTTCATCTTTTGGTGGGATCGAGTACCTCTTTTTCTTCGTGTACATAACGCGCTTCGTATCTCTTTTGTTTGTAATTGGCAAAGCAACCGAGGCGCACGTCAACTTCTTCAGTCCTCTGCTGGTTTTTCTTTTACTATCATTTATTTATTCTTTTCGTTGCATATTCAGAGGGAAAAATGGATTTTCTTAAAGATCGAATACGACATTGCATTGGGTTCGATGTCTTTTACCGCTTCTTCTCCGATTATAAAATATAGATGCTTTCGTTCTTCGTTGTCGAGCGCCGTTTTATCTTTTGGATTTCTTTTTTGTCGATAGACGCTGGCTGTTCTTGGTTGTCTCTACCGAGAAATAATTGTTTTTCGTCTTCTTCTTCTTCTTTCTATCTAATCTTGAGTTACTACCGTGTTGTTGCTCGTTTCGACGAGCGAAGAGTCTAGCGCCAGGCTGTATAACAACCGAGAAACAAGAAGCGGGACCACTTAGGATCCTTTCCTACGGCGCTGTCTGCACGCCTTTCTGCGCCTACTACCTAATATTACATTACCCAACAGAACGAACCTTGTATAGAGTGCGCGTGATGAATTTTTTGTTTCCTCCTTTTTTCACTTCTTTCTTCTTGAGTTTTTGTTCTTTTTGTTGTTGTTGTCGTTGGGTCAAAAGCAGAAATCACCGATGAAGACTTTGTTGGCTCCGAAAATCATCCCGATTGGCTCCTCTTTCGGACGTCTGAATGGAAGCCAATTTGCCGACCTTTGTGACGGTTTCTCGTAACAAAAAAGAAAGAGGAAAGAGAGAGAGAAAAAAAATGAAAAACGTAGGCTCTATCTTGTTTTCTTTTCCATTATCGAAGAATAAATAAAAACACAATGGTATATATATCTAGACTGCGTTGACGCGTGCGGACCGGGCCGCCACGCTCTAGCTCGTGTGTTTATCCGGGCTGCGAGCCAAAAACGAAGGTTGCGCTTCTTCTTTTTCTTTTTAGTTGCGCTTCTTTTGATCTATTAGATATATATATATATGTTGGCCCCCTTTGTATTATTGGCTATACATGGGGAGGCCGGTCATCCTAGTCATCACCGCCCGATGGTTTCCGGTGCGAACAGGAAACAGAAGATGGATGGAGAGTGAAAAAGAATATAGGCGTCTCTCTATCTCTTTTTTCTCTCTCTTTATGTATATATAGGACGAAAGGGAAGGCGAGAGAGTGGGAATTAATTCAATTAACCGTCGTCGCGCTCTATATATGGCGGCGGAGGCGGCAGAATGCAAAACCTCATTGCCGTTCAATCTAGAACTCTTCTGGATGTAGGCTACCAGTTAATAAGAGCTCTCCTTATTCTTGCCGACCTCTTTTGATCGTTCATTATGTAATAGCATCCCTACAATAACTTATTTAAATGCCACTTTTCTCCCCTCGTGAAACATTAGGGCTCGCCTTTCTTCGCCCTTCTTCCTAATGGCACTGTGTCCCGCAGATCGTTCCCGAACGGCCGCTCCTCTCGCTACTCGACAACGAGTCATAGGGGGGAAACAAAAGTGAAATAAGTTAGCCTGAAAAGAAACAAAGTTGGCTGGCCTCAACTTTCCCCTGAAAACGAATTTTTTCAAAAAACCTTTAGGTAGACAGCCACCGCCATAGGATGAGGGAAAATCTTGGCCGTTTTCAACGCCCTGGCCGTTCCCCGAGTTCCATAAATATGTATATCATATACATCTATGCCATTATATATACAGCCTTCCATCTTTTTCTAAATGGATGCAATATAAATGAAATGTAGGCGACATCAAGACGGATCAGCGGCCGAGTCTAGCTATATGCTCGACTTGTAGCCTTAGATCTATGATGTTTTTTTTCTCTGCTTATAATGTATCCCCTCTCTATAATAATAATAATATCTTTATTTAAAAAAAAAAGGGAGGCAAAGGAGGTTGGTGGAAAGGGATGACACTCAAGTTGAGCGTGATGCACGACGCCATCTCATGCTCAATGACGCGAGTAGCTCCAAAGAGGGAAAAAGGAAAGCGAATGGAAGATAACACGACAAGTTTTTCTCTCTCTCTCTCTCTTTTTTATTCTCTTTATATCTTTCAGAGCCTCTTTCTCTCTTTCTCTCTTTCTCTATGTTTAGGGGGTGGTGGTGTGGGAGGTGACGGTTCCGGCTTCCGCATTCGGGGGGCCCCGCTGCATCACTTGACTCGCGCACTACGCCGCTCTCTCGCCCTGTGGGTCCCCCTTTTGGGGCCTTTAACGGCGCGGGCACCAGACAATCTTTCACCACGTCCGACCAAGTCATCTGTCAACGGTTTCGGACACATTCACGTGGAAAATAATTCCCTCCACCCCACACCCTACTTGAAAATGGATGTCTTACACAACTAAGTCGATAGTTATGTATCGGCACAACCTCCTCCTCTGGCTGAAAATAGCAACACCATAGAAATGCAAAAACAGCGCAACCGAGGACGACGCCGCTCTGTCGCTGCTGGTGTTTTTCGGTGGATCTATAAGTGACGAATCATCACGTTTCTTCGATTCCTTTCTTCCCTTCTCATTCCAATTCTTTTTATTTGATGTCGTTCAAGAACGGTCGGATGAGAGGAGCGTGAGTGTTGAAAGGGCCGGGTGGTAGAGCTAGCGAGATTGAGCGGAGCGGGAAGATAAGAAGAAACAAGAAGCCCCCTATAGTCAAGTGTTGGCCTAACGTATTACCCGGCTTTGCCATCTCTCTTTTTTTGTTGTTCTTCTTTTTCTTCTTTTTTTTTTCTCCGACGATATATAGAGACGAACGAAGACGACCGGACGTCCGACACACGCAAAGACAACTGTGTCTTACTCTTTTCGTTTACTCCTGATTCCTCGTCTCGCCCAGCTCCGTTTGTTTTTTCTCTTCTTGTTTTTTTCTTCTTTTTTGTAGACTTCCCAGTAAGAGCCGTTACAAATCATGGCGGAAAAATCCGGCCGTCATGAAGGAGAGCGAATAGGAGCCGAGAAGTCTAAACGAAAGAGAGAGAGGATAGCCTATATATATATAAAAGGACGACGACGAATTGTAGCGGATGAGATAGGCGCCGTCAACGACAAGAGCTGAAATAAATCATGTCGATATTGCTGGCCTTGCCCGGCCTCGTCGTGTCACGTATCGGCATCTCTATAGCAAAGGCCGAGCCAGGCGCAAGACAACAAAAACCAAAACAAAACAAAACAAAACAAAACGAGAAAATGGGGATTTATCGATCGAGCGAAAAAGAGACAAAAAGGAAGAAGAAGAAGATAACAAAACAAAAAAAATCATAGGAAAACCTTGTTTATTACATCCCCAAACGAGACCGACCGATGATTGCCCGTGTCGGGAAAGGAATGATGTTCGCCCCGGCAGCGTTTCGCCGCACGCAGCTCACGGAACAGCACCTTTTTATATTTTTGTCCTTTTTTCTTATCCAGCCGTAAATGTTTGCCGTCATCATCATCATTTACGGGAAATATCGTCTTGACGTCGAGCACTTTGTAGTAGCACAGTAAATAATCAATTCGAGAGCGACCTCGCTCCATTCGCCATTTGTTACCGAGGCAATGAAAGTATTGCCTTCTATTGGTTCCATTTTTTTCATTCTCCGTCGTTTTTTCCCAAACTGAACAAGTCTTCCCGCGGGACAAGATGGTGGACGAGGCAACAGAGGACATAGTTTGGTGACGCCAGTAGATAATCTTGGCTCTCATCAAAGACGACACAAGGCGCTCTTATGTTTGTTTATTATTTGTACAGCGGATTGCGGCGCCTCTTCTTCCATTGTGTGCTACGCGGATTGAGCGCATCAAATATGTAATTTCGTTTCTATTTACGTATTCAATAGCCGATCTCGTTTTAAGAAGGGGCGCTGGTCGCTTTTCCGCGGCTATAACCGTCAGAAACCAATGGTCTTCAAAAAGAGGATCGATCCTCCCCCCTATCTCGTCAGGACCGGTTCCCCTCCACGCAAATCACGCCAACGTGACGGGCCCATTTCTCCCTCCACCAACCCCTCGAGTCGGTGGCCTCTTTTCTAGATATACTTATATATGAACCGATGTCCATCCGTGTAATTATGAATGAGGGAGCAGAGTCTGTTCCATCTCCTTAGGTTACCTCACCGTCTTTTTTGGGTGTAGAGCACATCTATGAGAGTCCAAGGAGCGGAGGAGCCCATCAGTTTTCTCCCTCGATCTCATCCACAAGGGGATCCCGGGTAACCGAATGGGGCATCAGAAGTCGCCCGTCGACCGTCGGTATATCGACCGAAATGTCCTACGCTGGCTACGCACTTTGGATGTTCCAGTACCTTTTGGGTTCGTACGTACACACGTTTGACCATGGCCACCGAAATTGGATGGGGCTTGGGGGGTTCTTCCGTCTTGTCCGCTTTTCCTTATATATTATATGAACCAGTACATAATCCGCTCTATACGACTCTCTTTGGGGTGGTGCTGATATGGCGTCGTGGCCGTCGTGGCGGTCGGCTCGTTTTCTCTTGTCTTCCTCCTCCCCCATCCACATCGGACTGACTCGTCCGTCGGGACTAGAGTGGCGTCCCAGCCGATGATGACGATGTCGGGTCCGCCAAAATAGGGGAAGTGAAAGTAGAGCACGAAAGCAACTCTACAAGACATGGAAATGTATTACGTTTTCTTTTCAACTTTCTTCTTTTCTTTTCTCCTTCCAGTATATATATAGTAGACTCGTAGAGAAGCATCGTGATTATCGAGACTAGCTAGTTGAACTGCTTTTGTTCCGGTATCCGGAAGTCGAGATAAAATCTCCGACTGTTGGCTAGACGGATAGTCAACAGTCGGAGCCAAGTGATGGAGGAAGTCGTTGTCGTCGAGAGAGAGAGAGAGAGAACAAAAAACGAGTGCTCCATATCCTGATGCCCCGGCAACGCATCTTCCCTTCGCCATTTCTTCTCTTTTGTTTTCAACTAGACAGCGTAGACTATCTTGTAGACTACGTATCTTTTGTCTCGCATCATGTTTTTCTTGTCCGACATCCTCAATGACTCATTCCGGATGGCATCCTCCTCGCCCGTCTTGTTGATTCAAGCTACTTTTCTCTAGCTATTATCAGTGATTTTCCCTATTCTCTCCGATCTTAGACCTGATTATGGACTCGGATTGCGCCTCAATGGATATCCATTGTTCGGCTGGTATTTAATTGGATCTTATTAATGGATAAATGAAGGGGGAAAGTCCCGCTGTATATTCGCGTGCTCTCGCCGATTAAAGAGAGAAGCCCAACTGCTGCTCTGCTGTGTACTGTGTCACAGCTGGTAGGTTCAAGATTTGATGACGATGGTCGCACCGAGAACGCAACTAACTCTCGGCTTGTGTGGCGCGGAACGTCCAATCTAATCATCGAGGCGCACACTTTGCCTTCTGTCGCTATTGCCTCTTGTTTTCCTTTTGATCCTCTCGAGGGAAAGAGCCGGACGACTGGAGAAGCCGCGCTCGCAGAAAAGGTCGTTCCGCTAACCGCTAAATAGACCGTATATGGATTGGTCGGTTGTAGGCGTTGCAGCTGACGAGTGGGTGTTGCCACGAAATGCGGACGAAATGAAACGTTCGGGTATAGAAGGAGGGAAATCATCGATCATTCACGATAGATCTTCCAAGACGTGCGTCAGATGGTCCAACTTGAATAATTGAAACTCCAGCAGCCAGAAGGCAAAGACGCTCCTCTCTATATCTAGCAGCTTATTAAAAGCTGTAGTCTTATTTCCTAGAAAGTCGATTAGATTCTGTAAACATTCAGATCGGCCCGAGACAACGTTCCCAAGCCGTGTTTGCCCTTGTTATAGGAAGTTGCCGACGCGTTTTCTGAGTTTCTGAAACTCGAGACACTTGTTGAATTCCTTGGATCTTATTTCAACTTCCCATTTACTTTGTACATCTTGGAAGAAAAGGTGAAATAAAATCGATAGTTTCCTTTAGACATGCATGGATTTTGCGACCTTTCTCAATTCGAAAGTTAGCATCCTGAATGATTGACTTTTGCTATTACAGAAGGAGCAACATATAGACGGAGAATGTCAATGCTGTAGACGAGACAACTTTCGTAACTATTACAGAACTTGAATATTATGTAAACTACTTAGCAATTGCGAATAAATGAGTAAGAATATTTAATTTTTCAAAGCCAATTCGAGTTTTGGGTAGAACCGGAATAAGTCAAAAGCGTTGGACCAGAAGTTGAATGTCGAACGGTTTCCGATCATTTTTTTAGGTGATTGCTTTCTGTCGCGATACAGCGATACGCCTCTTGCAATAATGCATAGGACAATAGTTCAACTGTGTTTGTTTCTGTGATTCCAGGTCCCTTCTTCCCGTCTCCAAGGTAGCTGCTTCCAAGCTGTATAAATAGACATTGTACAGCAGTAGGCTCCGACTGCTTCCATGTTATAGACGGCTGTTTTCTAATATAATTGGGCTTCGTCTGGACACTATTTGTCCTCAGGCACTCAAAGAGATCCGCCATTCGCCTTGAGATGCGAACCAATCGAAAAATTGCCTTTGCCAAAAGTCCTTCTATTTCACAATGGCTGTAACATTCACGTAATTTGGGCTCTATATTTAAACTGTCCTACGGCTGCAAAATGTTCTACATTTTTTGCGATAAACTTCCTTGTATATTTATAAGATATTCAAGAGTTATCTCGACATGACGTTGGCTACCAGCGCAAGAGTATCGCCTACGCTTTAGCTCTGGCCGTTCCTCCTGGCCAACGACTATCATCATAACAGTTTGAGGCATTAATAAAGGTGTTTGTTTGATCGCCTTATGAATGTTTCTCCGCGCTGTAATATGGCACCAAGTTGCTCATCGTCTTACCGCTGACGACATTATAGCTACTTCCTAAGCCGGCTAATAAGTACGCAGGCTACGGCCGGTTAACTTGCAATAAGACTCTCGGTACCAACTCTTATTTGGTTACATGTCTTTCATTAACCGGGGCAGAGGTGACCTTAATAAGAGCTTGTTTGCATGGGCTACATTTCTAGATGAATCGAAATCTTCTTCGCTGTGCCTTCATTTGACATCAAACGTCACCAACGCAGTGCAGTGCGCCAGCGATCTCTAGAGATCATTAAAAAATTTATATTTTCCTTAAGAAGAAAAAAGATTCAAATTGGATCCCTGAGAGTTGAATAAATAAAAAAAGACGAAATCCGACGAAAATAGAAATGGTACCGGTAATAAACGTGCTAGAAAGTCCTTCTCTTACACAAAAAAAATGCGCCTACGTAGAATGCCCAGTACACGACTACATATACATATATATTTACTGCATGTGCGTCAAATGGGACGGGCAACCGGATCATTACTACGAGAGAGAGAGAACTGTCGCTCTGCCGTCACGCAGTGGTCCCGCTGTTTATGCGCATACTCGCATCGATCTTCATTAGATAGGATGGGCGTCGGTGTATGTCTTGAAACCCCTGGACGATCCACCCACTACATATCTGTTTGTATATCATCATCAATTAGCGCACATTATGGATTGGAAACCGCTTTTCATTTGCGACCTGTTCATGCGTGTACTTTGAAGATCCAATATGAGCGCGCCAGCGGGGTTTTATCGAATAACGTTCGGGACTCAAGAACTAAACACCTTTTAACAAGGGGATGAGTGCGACCCGAGAAAAAGGATGGACATTGGCGAGCTAATATTGACACGTGTTTTTGTATTGGCTCACAACAGCCAAGTTTTTCCCACCCTCTTGGGACGGTTTCTTAATGTTAACACGGACGGGCCTCGCGGCGGGTCGAGTGTCAACGCCCAGCGCCTTTTTCGAACTTTTTCACCAACTCTTTTGGTGGCGTTAATCTCGACGACAAAGGCACTCCTTCCCAATCACCTTCGCCACCTTTCGAATAGGGAAGAAGCTCTCGAGTTCATCGAGTCCATCCGCCGGCCCACTCTCAGCCAATTTATTTATTGACTCGATTTATTCGCACAGCGCGGCCGTTTATCGTCGGAATTGAACTTAATGGTCGCCCGCGCACTTTGAAGGGAAGAATCGAGAAATGCTGAGATCTCCGATGTCATCAACTTGGAGGATCCTGCGCCAATTTAACGTTCAAATATTGAAGGGTAATCAGTGCCGCTGGAAGCCTAAATACACATCGCCCCAATCCGCCAGCCCCGAAATGTTGAAGAGAGAAGGAGACATGGATGGAGAAGGCTCATGGGAGGTGAGTCCTTGTTGCGCAACGCAAGCGCACTAGCGGCGGGATCCCGGTCTTTTTCTACCCCCCGTCGTACTACTACAACTCCTCTCTTTTTCCTTTCCGCTTTTTCTTCTTCTTCTTCCTCCCTCACCCAGCACGGGGGGTTCCGAAATACGGAGGGTGGTGGATGAAGCGCGCGCGAACCGGACCGGCGGCTCTTTGGGATCACCAGTCGCTCCGTGACTCCCGCACGAGGAACAAGCCAGACGACGAACGTGCTGTCACCGCGTTACTAAAAATCGCTTGTGTTTCCGTTGCTGTTTTTCAATCCGTCACAATTCGAGCGCCCCAGGTGACTTTGCTCTAACCCGAGTGTCGGTTCCACGTTTTGACTCGATCCTGTCAGGACTTTTCTCGGATGCGCGTGCACAAAGTGTCTGAAAAAAAGAAAACTCTGTTTTGAAATTCAACTCTTCCGGTCGCCCGACTTCTCCTTTCATTAACAGGTTAGAAAGAAAAGTGAAAATTCAAACTTCTTTTTCCAAAAAAAAAAGTTTTCTGGGGTGGTGGGAGTCGTCGTGACGTCATTGAGAAAAAGCGGACGAAGCAATCTAAAAGATGTCGTCGTCAACTTTTCGGACGACGACGGAACCAACTCTTTCTCTGACAGATGAAGTTGGAATATGCTGTCGGGAACTCGGGCTAGCAAGCGCTGAGACTGAGAGAGAGATCAAGTTTTCAAGTAGCTATACTGTACAACCTCTTCTCCGTGAGTCAATTGTTTTTTTTTTTCTTGAAAAAAAGAAGAGAAAACTTGGCCTTCGGAATAGTTACGACAGTTTCTTCTCGTTTGCTTTGCATTTCGTCCGTCTTTTTTTTTTGTATGAGCAGGATGAGCAGGTGCTGGGGTTGAGTTATACGGGGACGATTCCAGTGACTCGTTAAACGTTTGATACCCGCCTCGGCGTTGGCGTGTAACACGAGCTTCCCCCTCAAAACGCCACAATTTCGGCGGATAGACGAGGGTCTCTTTTCTGTTTCCTCTCTGTACGACATGATGGCACAGCAACTTTCTGCAAAGACGCCAACAAACTCGTTGATGAGTTGATGGTCGATCGCTCGCCCACTCGTAATTGAATGGTTCGGCTTGGCTGCTTTTTCCTCATCAGTGAAGACGTTTCATGCAAAGTAGCGCGCCTCGACTTGTTGAACGTTTTTAAAAAGACACCGAGACGAGCAATTTAAAAAAAGAAAAAAGTCACTAGATTTTTTTCCTTTTTTCCTTTTTCCTCATTGACGAATCGGTGAATGGACCGTCTTTTTTCAAAGGAGCGCCGCTCGGCGACAAGAAGGATTTTCGGTTGGGGTAAAATGTCAGATGTCAGAGCTTTTATGCGCCGCGATCCATCATCCAATACGAACCGATTGCTGCTCTAGTATGTGTCTGTGTGTTTGAATGCAACACAACGTCCCTGGATCAAAAGAAGAATGTGGCGGGGGGAAATAACCAAGTAGTCGGTGGGAAGTGATGCCCAATTCGAAATTCGTTTCGCTAGAAACACTCTAATAAATACATAGCCCTCCACAATCCGACGTGTTTCGCAGTCGGTTCGCCATTTCGGCTATAGACTGACTATTGGTTCATAGAAAAGGGCCGTCGCCTCGGGGATACACGCACATGCAAATAAAGGTTGCCCTAGCCCCCGTTATTAAGTGTGGAGCGAGTAGATCTTTGGCCTATGTGTTTAGGCTTAATATGCGAGTAGCTAACAGGGTTGGAAAACGGGTTCCGCGAAAACGATTCGTTGCCGTCATTACCTCCAAAAGATTTACAACAAAACTTTTCTCATGTAGTAAAGACGTGGGTTATATCCGTCGAAGATCTAAAGCTCCCGGAGAGATATTCTAGGTATGCTGATTAAGGAAACATCAACTGTTTGGATGTTGCTTACAACCATCCTCTTTTGTGCCTTGCCGAAATGACGTCATAAAATGGCGACCCGAGTGGGACAGGTTTTATGCAACGCTTAATCCTCCAAAGGATCAATTAGATCTAGGAAAAGGATATGATAAAATGGCTTAAGTGCTAGTCTAAATATATTTATATATATATATACCCTTGGATGGCCAATGTTCTGTTTTGGCTTTTATTATGCGACGTATAATCCTGCGGACTGTAGCTGCCGCCTATCGGGTAGAGACCCTTCAAGTTTTTTGCATTCGGCTAGTCTACTAGTAAGGGCACTGTTGAGGAATGCTCAGGGATTTTCCGTACGCCCCGTCTATAGCCGCTCGACTGGAAAACGAACAAGAAAAAGAGATTGAAAGAGAAAAGGGGGAGTGTCAAACAAAATCGAAGCCAATGTGTCGTGAAAAGGCGTCGGCCTCTTAGCCGAACGTGAAGAATTTCCCGAAAAATGGTCCTTCTCCGGTCACCTCAAAGACATCCCCTCCGTGAGTCCTAATCGCGTCTGCCGGCATATTCTTTTCCGGGGTAATTTTTTCTTCCAGTCTTTTTTTAGCTGTCGATGACGAAATTCCGTCCAAGTTTGAAATCTCATCCTGATATTGGATTCACTATAGGTGCATTGTATGCAGCGAACTTGAGGTTCAGACCTTGTAATGTCGAAATCGATCGGGATTATAAGTAGGTCGCGAAAATCGTTGAAAAGAGTTTTGTATTAATGAGGAGGACGGATTGGGTCGGAGACGCGAGTGTCGAGTTATTTCTGTCTGCAAACGAAGCCCAAAGACGACTTGCTGAGTGAATGGACTAGTTGGAAAATCCATCAGCAATCTGAAATCGAATTCGCTTGATTGCCTTTGCCCCAGTCGGTGCGCTTCTGCCTATTCCTGCCGCCCGGTAATTCGATCACGGCATTACCATAAAAGACTTTTCTCCTCTGTCTATATCTCTCTCTTTTCTCCCCCCTCTTATTCGTCCTCCATTTCACGCCGGCTCTCCATTATCGCTCTAATAACAAGCTCACGCAATCCTCGGCACTTCCGCCTTACACGATGGCGTCCGCTAACAGACTTTAGTAATAGACCAGGAAGAAGAGCAGGCCGGTAGCAACATGTCTGATACGTAGTATACTAGCCGCCCATCTGGCATTTCCAAATGGAAAGTTCTTCTTCATTCTTTGTCTTCATTAGTCATGGGAGACACTGCCGCACTCACCTGCTTGACGTGGATCGATCGTTTTTCGTCTCTTCTTTTCAAATCACGGCCGAGAGAGAAAAAAGCTGATCTACTCTAGACGCGTCCTGTACTTTTGTTAGTAGTCTAGATAATATTTCACGATTTAAAAGAACTTAGAGACAGCCAAGTTTTGGACAGCATTTCTCTTCCGTCTCTTCCGTGCATGTTGACCGCGACTAGAGTGTAAATAGAGGCGCGGTCGTTAATCAAGTGACGGCTGGGCGGTCGCAATGTCACCGCCGAAAAATAACAGCGGGCGCATATACCATCAGCCAAATAGCCATCGGATCCATTTAGGATTTTTTTCAAAGAGGGGGGAAGTCAAAAAATAAGAGAGGGGCGATTTCAATCGACGTTCGGGGTTGTACGGTACTATATATAGGGAAATGTAAAATCTTTTGTCATGGCTGCCGGTCCATTTAAGTACGGTACACATGTAGGGGCGTGGGTGGTGGGCCTTATGCGTGACTTACTACCATGTTTACTAACGTCCCTTTTTTCTTTCGGTACAAAGAAAAAGGAAATCGAAATACCGTACTCGGTTAGCCTAGTTTTTGTCGGGTTAGTAACAACGGGTCGACTAATATAGATCTCCGTTAAAAGAGAGAAAGAGAAATAAAAATATGTTAGACAATTTTTCAGATTTTCAAAGCCTATTTTTATGAAGACATTTCCCATTAGTCTTCGGCTCGACTTTTCTTTTTCACTTTGATATCAACCAGGAGAGCCTGAAACGCCGTTTCGTCATCATTTTTAGATTCGCCGAGCTCTGCGCGCGGGGGCTACTATATACTACTCTGCAATGTATCGAATTTTTAATTACTTCCCATCGTGATGCTTTTCTTTCGCCGAGAGAGGATTCGAGGATTCTCCGCTTCTGCCCGCTATCCGCATACCTTCAAGGGGCTTCATTAATATGGTTGCCGGGCTTTCTCTCAGTTTGAAACAGTTATGAACGTCGTCCGGGAGGGAAATCTTGGGAAGCGGTTGGTAGAGTAACCTTTACGAATTCGAAAGGCCAAAGCATATCAGTTGCCAATGAGCAATATAATAACAAAGCGCTATCGACTCTGCTCGCCCTCCAAAAACAAATCGATAAATGACGTTTCGTCGGTTTGTTCCTTCTACCAAAACCCTTTTGATTCTCGTCAAATCTATTATAGATGATGACGTATGCTAAGATTTCCTCTTCTATCACGTGGAGTTGTCTTGTTCATTTATTCATCTAACAGCACAGCAGGAAAGATGAGAAACAGAGCAGGTTGGACTGACTCGTGCTCCTCGGCCCAAACATCACTATTCCATTCGTGTATCTTTTTTTTTTTTCAACTTTCTCTCTCTGCATTTGATGTCAATATCACTTCGGCTTTCTTTCTCTACGTTTCACCGAGTTTGGTGTAAGCGTCTAGGCTTTCACGACGTCCGCTATACCACCGGGTACTTCAAATTTGTTTTTTTTTCTCTCTTGTGATCCCTCGCTATCTTATAGGCAACGCACATACTACGCAGACGGCCTTTAAAAAGCTATCTGTGTACAAGTAATGTACCTGTGAGCGTCTGTCGGGCGCATCAATCACGCACGAACCGTCAAACCCATTTCGGCGTAGGTTGCATCCAGACGGAATGGGCGGATTTGCTTGATATAGTACAGCATTTCTAGTTTATTACATAGCGTCGTCTACTATATATATATATATGGATGTGTAGACACACATATAGTAGTATTAGTACGTAACCTACATGTATTACAGAGTTGCGTCGTCATCACTTTCTGGGTCCAGAAATCCGACCGCTGTTGCTGCTCCTCGCTGAAAGGCTCGCTCGTGCATTCTGATGCAGCGTTACTCGGTCGAGTCTTGTATGTGTCACTCAAACCGGTCATCTCTTGAATAAGACGTTGTGATGAGATGAAGAGTCGGACAGCGGGGCGACAGCCGTGTTCTTCATTTCTTCTTGGCTGTCCTTTTTTCTATTTGCTTTTGGCCTTTTCTTCTTTTTGTAGTCGCCAAAAGTCCCGACAGGGAATTCTCTTCGACACGTCAATGAAAAAGGAGGTCTCGGGACGTAGACCTGACGTGCTAGCCCAGATTTATTGATGTTGTTGATTCTCTTCTCTGGACCCTCCGTGTGATGCCCTGAACGGCTGACCAATTCGTACACTCTATACGATTGCTGCGCTGACGTTTGGCCCCTCACGCTACACGCGATCTTGTTTCCGACTGCTAACCCGTTTTTGGCACGTTTAATAAATGGCTTTCGCCAAGACTTGGTGACTAGTCCTTCTCGCTTTCATCATATTTGGAAAATTTCTAGTTTCAGTATCAAACCATTATTGGCTCCTAATTCCCTCAGTAAATGGGGGGAAAAAATATTGAATTGGTCACTACTCATTTTTAAACTTTTAAAAGAAAATAAATTAGTTTCAAATAAATAGTTTCTGTACTGAGAGCAATCTGTCAACATCTATGCATCCGGCGCCAAATGACGACCAAGAAAGAGACAGCACCAGCACGTGTTGACGTGTATGACATTTTCTAAGTTAATACGTGACTTTGCTGTTCGCCTGTTTGCACTTTGCCGAGTGATTATTGCTCACCCAGTCTAAGTGAATCCCCGTTTCCAATTGTCTGCTGCAGTAATAATCCTATTAAGTGATTATTCGTAAGATGAATAAGTTGAAACAGTTGAGTACTAGTAAACAACATGGACAACTTTTTGTCATGAAATTGCCACCATTGTACCCTGCACAAAATTGTATTGATTTTTAACCAGGAAAACAATTCGTCATCTACCTATCTTTTCTTAGTAACCAACGAACTGAGAAAATAGTGCAAAAATAGTGATAATATTAATAATGATGCATTTTCCTCATTTCCACTTGTTACGAACTTAATTTCACTGTTTGAAAAAGGCATTTGAACTAAAATCTAACTTATTTTTCTCTTTTCATACAGATTGTTAAATTGGCCCCCAAAACCGTCGTTAATCAAATCAACTCCGGCGGATGCAACCGTTCACAATCGAACCAAGTACGTTGAACCTTAATTAATTAAATTCATCTAGTGATGGATATTGAAGAGGCTTTCAAATTATCTGAAGTAATACTAAGACTTAGCTATTGGCTGAAAGCCTACTACTATTGATCAGCCTCAGTATGGTCATCCTTCATGTAAGCGTTTCAATTTCCTCTATCCGTCATTCGATATTATGAAATCGATCAGACGATGAAGTAAGTTTCGTTCAACGTACAACAAATTGAACCCATATCTCCAAGCGAAGAAAATTTGTTTGACATACAACTGTACGTTGTTTAAGACATTGATGCCGCACCGTCGGTCTTACAAGACAGGTGGTAGACTTACTCAAAAAGTAGAATGGTACACATGTACCGTTATTCCGAGGCGTCCTCTACAATCCATTTTGTCGCATTCTTGGCCTGCTTATTTTGTTTTGCACGGAACGAGTCGAGGTTTTCTTGTATTGGAAGCGAACTCGCTGACATTTACCTTGTCAGTCCACCTGCGACGCCGTTTTTTTCCCTGCCCAGCAACTTTTCCTGGCTTTCTTGATCTTATTACGTGGGGTCACGACGGATTTAAATGAACCCTCGAGCCCTTATCTTCTTTCATCTTTTCTAGACTAAGAACTCGTCCTTTTATTCCAATATTTTCAACGTGTCTGTTTTTTTGTAATATTCTCTATCGCGGAGATATCTCGGGGTGAACGACGTCCTCTCCACCGTTCTTTGTCGCCGCACCGTGCGATATAGGCCGTGGCCAATCAATAATACACTTGAGACTTTCGGATGAACAGACCTCAAGGAGAGTGAGAAAAACAAGATAAGAAACGATGCGAAGAAGAGAGTAGTAATAGGAATCCCAATTAGCCATGTCCCTTGATGATGGATCTTGCCACCGAGCTCTTATTTCGCTCGCCCGCACGTAGAAAATTCTGGACGTCGTCTGTAATTTGCGGTCGAACGTGAACGACACTTGTTTTGTAGCCTTTCTCTCTGCTTTATTTACTCGTGTCCTCTTTTTTTCGCAATCTTTTCACACCAACTTTTTGTCTGGAGAGTATTCCCCAAAACGATGGCAGACAGTTCAGGACTCATTAAGCTTCCTTCAGTTCTTGTACGGTTTCTCGACCGAGCGACTCTTTCTCCCCCTAAAGACACGGTGTCGTGGTTGAAATCCCTATCTATATTTAAACAAGTAAAAATTAATCCTGCGCATTCTTGAGTTATTTTTGATTCACGCGTACGTTCTTTTTGTGAGGGGCGTTGGCGGCGAGGATGTTCGAGCTAAGCAACCGAGGTTGGACGGACGGTAGTAAATTATAAAGCTATATAGCGCTCGGGTTCGTCCCCGACGGCGGTACGGCGGTCGGGTTTCCAGAGTTGTCGTTGTGGATCAAACGTGAGTTTATGGCTCCCTTTTGCCTTGACACTGGCATTGAAACTCCATTAGGCAACCGTTGGCGTCATCGTGAGCACGGTATCTTTTTAGCATGTGCGTACAGTAGGAAGCAGCGGGAGCCGTGGTGCAAGAGCTACTATGTATATATACATACACATAATAACATGGCTGCGTAACTACTACCTTGTAGTATAGATATATATATGTATATATATCTATAGTGTGTGTACGCGTTATATAAATAAATAGGAGCGGTCCGTGTCCTTGTATAATGGACTCGGCAGCCGGAGACATTCTCGCTGTGCATGCCGCTCCTCCGCCGCCGCTTATCCATTTTCCCCGAGAGAGAGAGAAATAGCATGCAACTGCGACCCCCCTACTGCCATTTCCGAATATGCCGACGAGCTTTATGGTGACGCCGCGGACATTTCCAATTTTATTTTTTCTCTTTGCTTTTCTTGGAATTTAGTTCGGGAACTCAAGCGGAGTAGGAATAACCTTGGCGGTGTAGGGATAGTGTATCAATCTGGAGCACATGCTGTTTTCGTCCTACTTTCCCCCGCGCCGTCCGTTGTGTTTAATCAATTCCCCTTTTTTCTTGGGGAAATCTGTAGCCTTTCGTCTTGCTTATTATGCAAATGAGGAAGGCGCGGAAAGATTTCATCCCGCGATTTAATCACCTGTGATGGATGGCATTATGTATCATCCGGCGGCGCCGCGTCTAAGCAATCGACGAGTCATTAGGCGTCGACTCTCCGCGTCGGCTGTCGGATTTTTTCTTTTTCTTTGGAATTTCTGATCCTTTGCCATTCTTTTGATGAAGAAGGGCGACAGGTTAATGTTGCGTGAATAGTAGGGAGAGACTAAGCTTCCTCCCTAGGCGGGCGTCGGCACGAGCTGGCGGCCGCACTAAGTCGGTAACAAATGCAACTTGTAATAACGGGGCCGTAATGGCGCACTTGTCGGCAGATAGTAATGAGAATGCCGAGTCTTCCATTTGTACTCGACAGACTGGACACCTCTCTCATTTAGCTCTTCCCTCTACTCGCCCGACGAATCGAAAACTTTGTTCCGAAGTGCGGGGGCTCGTTCACGAAGCGCTTCGTTTCTCCTTGATCTTTAGAAGAAGCGCCCCCAAAAGTTTTTTTTTTCTCTTCCAATTTCAAAGAAAAAGATGTTACCCGTGGAGTTGATGAGGCCTCTCGACACCGTTACGCTTCATCTCCCTTGTTCTTCTTAATGTTCCTTCCGTTCGTCCTTCGATTTTTTTTGGGAGGGTTTAGTTTTTCATTTAGAAAAAAAGGGAAAAATTGATTTTTCTCTTTTATTATTATTTTTTTTACAAGACTCGCTTCTTCAGCCGGTGATGATTGCAGCAGCCCTTACTTCCCATCTCTATTTACACGATGACAATAGATCTTAATTGATGCGGAAAGTGGGCCGGGAGGTTTCGCATGGTTGCCAAATGTCCTCCCTGTAATACAACTCGACATTAAATAGCCATCAACTTTTTTTTTTTGGGACAGACAGTCTAGCGCCTTTTTTTTATAACCGTCGGTATGCTGCCGTTGGTGGCTAATGTAGATAAGGTTAATGTTAACTTGTATCTCTGGGTTCTCGTGTCCCGGTTTTATAGGGTCGGCGGTGAAGACAAAAGCACCCCAAAAGTCTCTTACATCAATGAGCACGCGACGCCTCATTGGAGCCGTGCGTGGCATTTTGGATGGAAGTCTCTGGTGGCGTCGGCGGTAGAACAGGGTTCTTGATGGAAACCGCGTCGTCGACTCGTCGTCGTCGTCGTCGTCGGTATATAGAAATCGAACTACTGGAGACTCACACTTGTACACGCTGGCCGAGGATACGAGAGTATAGGTGCATAGACACGTCAGAAAACCATCATCGGCCCCGATGATGATTGCCGAGAGAGAGAGAGAAAATGTAGAAACTCTCTCTCTTTCTTTTGATGCCTTGCTTCTTTGTATATTCCTTATTGTGCTCGAGCTGTCGGCCGTGTGCTGCCGATTGGACGCGTTCCTTGTCCGCTTTTCGATCACGCTAAATTCGCTTCGGAGCAATTCGGCTGACTGCTAGTCGCCATTTCAAAAAAAGGGATGCGCCAATAAGTCGATCGCTGAGAAAAAAAAAATCCTTAAAAACAAAAACAGGACGTCAGGTCTAATTTCTGGGATATTTGAATAACTAAAAAGAGCTTTTAAAGAGCGCTTCTGGATGGCTGGACACGCTCGTCCACGAAAACTCGATCGCCAATCATGTTGTTTACGCAAGCAATTGAATTTGCATATCAATCGATTGAGCCAACTCGGGCGACGTTCGCTTGCAAGGATTGATCCGTCCGCCCAGGGAGCAAACTGATAGACAAACCAATCACTTTATTGCCTTGGTTATAGGTCGTCAAGTTCCCCCTTTTTTTTATTCATCGTCAATTATTAATAGACCCATTTATTTGCTGCCAATAACTTGTGTAATGCACTTGAATGAACCCCTCGCATCTATAGGGCCATTGATATGAAAAGTAGTTGCATAACCCAATGCAATAAAAAAAAGAAGAAAAGTAGGTGAGGAGCAACTCTGAAAAAAAGAAGGGCAAAAAGTCTCTTTAATGGAATATGGCCTTTGAATTGGGGGCGCAATGCGCGGCCGACGAACACGCACACGCACACACTTGGGTGATTAACTCTTGAGGCGAGGACACCCCTGAGACATTAGGTGTAGCACCGCACAAGATGAGGGCAAAAGGCAACAACAAACAACCGAGGGGAAGAAAAAAGAGAAAGAGACGACGGAAATGTACGAAAGAATAAACGATAATCTAGACAGACAGAAGTAGTGAGAGAAAAGACTCTCCAGTTTGGCCGTGAGTAGGGTTCGGAAAGAGCTCGTCGGATTGAGTGGGAGAATAGAATACTGGTAGTCGTTCTTCTTCTTTTTCTTCTTTTTGTTGTCGACTACTACTTTTAATGCCAACCCCAAGAGCAGTGGCTAAGAAATCGGGCGGGATAGAAAAGCACGTGACTCGGTAACTCTGACTATGTACGTGATGTGTACACGGATGGTCCCGACGTCCGACCAACCGACAACTTTGTAGCTAGCGTCCTGGGTGGAGACGCAGCGGCCGCCTTCGTCAGAGGGGCTATAAGGAAATAAGCGAGAGTAGGGGCATTCTTTTATCTTGCATTTTCTCTTCTTCGTGCATCTCCTTCTTCTTCCTTTTCTTGTTCTTCTCCTTTCATCTACTTTGTTTGGGATTCCAATTTTATGAGGGCAAATTTTTTCTCCCTTTTTCTCTGAACTGAACGGTCCCGGTCTCTTCTTCCACATCGGATCGGTGGGGAGGAAACTAGAGAAGCCAAAAGTGTACGTAGTACTTTTTTTTCTGCTGCGTCGTCTGTGTTTGCACTCCAACAGGCCTATATAGAGAGGCTCGGCAGCATCAGCCAAGAAACGAAAAGTAAACTCTGTGTCCCTCGTCTCAGTCACGGCTTGTCAAATACTACTACAGCGCTAATGTCGGGACCCTCTCGGATTACTGGACAACTCTCGCGAGGAAGGCTGGCGAACATTGGCTCACGGTCCGTTTACCGCTAGCCTCCGTGGAATTCTCGGCCGTAGGGAAAATCAACATTCTTCACCTGATGAGGACCCAATGTTGTACATAGAGAGATGATAAGAGACGCAAGAGTCATTAAGCTCCTGCCAGCAATTAAAACGGATACGGCTGGTAGATACAACAGCAGCAGCTTACACAGTTTATATTAAGAGTCCGGCCACCACCCGACTCTCTCTCTCTCTCTCTATATATAATAGCTCTATATTTATATGGTCATAATCTATAGAAGAGCGGAGCTGAAAAGCTTATGGTTCACTCTATCTACTTGGCTCCTTTTTGTTCTAGTTCTAGTTCTCTTTTGCCTTCCTCTTTTGTTGTTTGCTGTGAATGGAGACGTAATCAAGAGATCCGAGTCGGTGCCAGGCGGTGGCACTAGCTGGTTCAATGAGTCGTAAGCTAATAATCGAGGTAGCCCAATTGAATTAGCCGGCCGCATTAGTATCGACTATTATATCTTCTTCCCCTCCGGCCCGTCCCCTCTCTCTCTCTCTGTCTCTCTCCTTTATCCAACTACGTTGCTCTTCCCCTCCCGCACCTCGGCTTTAACACCGAAGAGATACGATTCTATAGTGTCTGTCTTGTTGGTCTATCCGATGGGGGCCGGTACTACTAGTAGTAGTATGTGGGGAATCATCCGTATCGATCGCTGGGCGCCAAACGCAGTAAACTCTCTCGTCACAGCAGCAGCTCAACTCGCCTCGCCTCGCCCGTCTGTCCGTCTCTTGGCTGCTCCTCTTTTCTATGTTTCCCTCGTTGATGTGCCCTCTGTACTAGTTGTCTGCGTTCCTGTCTGTCTCTGTCGTCGGAGACGCTGCCATCTTCTTCTTCTATCCCCCCACCCACCCATCCCTTATTGCATATTCACGACACATCGCTGTATAGGAGCTGCGACCCACCCCGAATATCCGGAGCCGGAGCTTTCTCTCATGTTTTCGTCCGGCTTTGAATTCCATCTTTTTGTAACAGTGTTTTCTTCTCGGACTGTTTTCGGCAAGGGAGAGAGCTCTTCTGTCTCTCTTTCTTCTTCTACTAGGAGCTGGCGCCCAGCTATTCGTTAGACAAATGCTGACAAAGTGTATACAGTAGGCTATGCACGACGGACTGCTTGACTCGCATTGTGTCTGGGTCGACTCTTTTGTTCCTCGGGCGGAGGGAAATGGTAGCAAGTCGCGATGTCGTCGACGATAACGAAGTCGGAATATGAGATGGACTACCTGAGAGACGACGACGGCGACGCATTGACGCTCGCTGTCTGCCTCACTGTGTAGGCGTATTAGAGATGGATGGAGGCTGGAGACGTCAGCGCAGAGTCGACGATGATGATATAATGGCACGGCAGCAGATAGATTGGATTAAGGCATCTCCTACTGACAACGACACTGTATATGCATGGCTGGTTTGGCGCGGCGGTGGGAGTCGCATCGTCGTAGGGCGGAGTGGGGAGGCGCACCCCCAAACAGCCGGCCGGAGCGGATCGTGACAGGCGACAGCCCCCGACGAAACTACCATATAGGCAGCAGGAGTAGTAGCAGGAGCAAACTGAATGGCAGCAAGTAAAAGAGAGGGAACTGCATTGCGACGGATCGCATTTGGCTCAAATCGAGCAGCTTTAGTCGTACCCTCCGGCTCCCAAAGAGTTTTTTTCGTACACAAAATCGCATGGTTCCAGCAGACGGCGGTAGAATGTCTAGGCCGCGCACGCTTCCAACCCCTCCGCTTCAATTGAAGTTTGATTGAATGTACAGTATGTGTATATTCGCTTCTTCTTCTTCTTTTTTCCCTTCTTTATCAGAGGAGATATAATAAATATATCTCGTCTTCTTTTTTTTTTCTTTTGCGCTGCCGTCGCGGCCATGTGGCTGGAAAGCGTTCGGGAGAAAAGTCACGGCCGAGGCCGCGTCTTGAATTCGAGAGTGGCGAGGTGACTGCACTTGTGTCTGTCTGTCGTCAAGTCGGAGAAACGCTATCGAGATCGGCGTGACGGCGTTGCTCAATCTCTACGTTCCGTACCCTTTTCCCTCCGCCAACCCTCCGCCTCGATGATTTGTATTTATATGTAAACACACGAAGCCTGGCTCTCTCTTGGATGCTGCGTCTCTCTCCAACAGTATCAGCCATGCATTATCGCTCTAAAAGGAATTTGATTCCGTTCCGATGAAATATTAGATAATGGATCGACGAAGAGGAGGAGAAGAGAAGAAGCAATGAAATATGCGGGAACTCCCCTCCTACTCCAAAAAACTTCTTTCCGTCTCGTTCCAGTTTTTTAATGTCTGGCTTCTCTCCCCTTCCCGGTTTATATCTCCTCCCATCCGTTGTTTCGTTAAAACCCAAATGGATTCTTCATCGTCCAAGGGTTTTATTTTGTTGCGGGTGAAGGGATGATGTAGAAGCCCCGGTCGTGAAAATCCGAATCGTTCTATACGTCATAAACATTCATCCGCCAGCTTCGTTCCTCTTTTTTTCTTTCTCAGTAATGATAAACATTTTGAGAAAACTATTTGCCAGCAGCACGTCGTCCGCTACTACTTTGTTGCGCTTTACTGCTCCGCTGGTTATTTACGACGATGAGTTCAATCTCTTAAGATTCAACGACAACAAAGAGAACAGAGAAAGCTGAAAGCAAATCAATACGAATCAATGAATCAATAAAGAAGCTAAAGAAGGAGATAAGAAAAAATTCAAAGAGACGAGGCGCTCATTTTTTCTTTGTTGTTTCTCTCTTTTTTGGGTGCATTTCTTAAGCGGTTGCAAAATCCACCCCCTACGCTTTCGAGCATGTCGAAGTAGCGGAGCGACTGTTCTTAAATGCATCGACTCTCGTCGGCGACTCGCGCAACTGCGGCGCATTAAATAGTAGGACGTTGATGGAATTGCATCGGGGAGATTTACTCTGACTAGAACAGAAATAACTCGTCCTGTCCTTTTCATTTATTTCCTTCCTTGTGAGTTTTGGCGTCGTCTTGACGAAAATTACCTCACCGGCTAAAAATAAGAGAAAAGTCGTTTATCAATGGAAAGTTGGAAGTATTAAATGCGCCCGAGTTGATCAAACGAATGGGTTGATGAACGGGAGGAACAAATTGATTGCGCTCGGATTGACGGTGGTTGGGAGACGACGGTCTCCGTAGGTTGCCCAATCCCTGCGGAAAGTTTCTGTCGTCATTCACCGGCAATACTAAACGCTCTCCTCCTGTAGAGAGAAAATGGAAGGGTCGGGCTGACTCTTTACGACGCCATTTCCACAAAGAGTCGCCCGGGCGGGCGGGAAGGAAGACGATCAAGAAGAGACAGTCACCGAGAGAGACAGAGACAGAGACAGAGACCAATTTTACCATTGGGTAACGACATCCATTCGGATGATTTAAGGGCGACATCGGCACGAGATGATTCGCCTCCCCTATCGCCTCCTCCGCCGTTTCGTCTCCTTCCACTCTTTTCCCTTACCCCATATATACCCCATAACGGCATTACCTTTATAGATGGATGTAAATAAATGGATAGGCGCGTACGTACTAGGAAACCTTATATATATTTATATATTTATATAAATACGCGGAGAGAGTGAGAGAGAGAGAGATACAAAGCGAGTCACGACATCCGCACATCGATGCAACTTGCGAGGGGTATTTCATCGTTCGGAGAAGGTTCGAGCCTTGAATAACGATAGGGTTGGGGCCAAGACTGTTGGCTGATTGCGAAACCCGACAGAGGAGAAAAACGCGGACGGGCGGATGGGCTAAAGCGCTGTTTCAGCGAAGGGGAGAACGGCGCGGAGACGTCGGCGGCGAGTGCCGGGGTCCGCCGAGAATATCTTCAAGACGAATCGAGTCGATGTTGAGAGCTTTTGTCTTTTGTTAAATCGTTCCGTCTCTTTCTCTTTATCTCTCTCTCTCTCTTGTCTCTTGCACATCTCACAGTCGCCCGCACACACACACAGAGCAAAGACATCAATAAAGGAGAAACTCGTGTACTCTCATCGCCTCTTGTATACTCCTACCCCTGTCCGCCACTATAGCTACCAGCGTCCTCCTATTGACGTTGTTATGGATTGTAGCAATTGGATCAACTTGGCGATGGCCAATGTTATATGTGTTTCGTTTGTTGTTCGAGATTGCTAGAGTGAAAAAGATAGGGCGAAAAATCAGGGGAAAAAAAGAGAAAAAATCCCGAAGAGACAGAGCCAAGGTCCGCGACGCCGGAAGGGCGGAAGACGAAAAGGATAACTGTATATATATATATAGAGAGAGAAAAAGATAGAAAGAAGAAAAACTAGAGCGGAAACTATTCATCACGACGCGTCCCTCGAGTGTATCCGTCTTAAGGGCACACTACCGGTATAGGCCTATACACTACTACTACGATTGGGTGTGGCGTCGTCACGACCGTCTTCTATGCGGGACGTGGGGATTTCGAATAGCGGCAAGCGAATAAAGGCAACGACCGGCATAGAATGGAAATGTGGAATTGTCGAACGAGCTGATGCTTGATTGGATTGCCAGGCAGCTGATCGTCGTCAGATATCCCTTTACCTATTGATTTGCTTGGGCGCAGCAACTGCGCCGATGCTGCATCAATCCACAGCAGGCCGACTTGTTTGTATGGTCTATACCGCCGCCGCCGCCGCCGGCGCATTACGCAATTCTATACAACTCGGTTTAGATGTACCAATCTGTTTTCTCTGTAGATATATACCATCCCCCACAGCGCCATTCGCCATTTATTCCATCGATTTTTTTATCTTGTTGTTACCAACAACTCTTTCATTCCAGTCTGCTGGAGACTTGTTCTGCAGACAGACTAGCGTAACAAGGGGCGACAATTACCCTGTTGGGATCATCGAGACCCTGCTGGCTTTTCAAATGCGCCACAGACCCGTTTCTATTTATATACAAAACGCGCAGCACTGCTTACTAACAGTTAGATATTAGGTAAACCATCATGCGACGTAACTGACCGTAAATCACGAACGACTGTCCGACTCGTCCACGGGGCACTTGAGACAGAATGTCAAGAAAACGAGACAGGTGTCTTGCACAGAACGGACCAACGGGAGTGCTGCTCTACTCTGCTCTGCGTAATAGTGTATACATTTCATGTTCCCCGTCCGTCCCGAACTGGTAGGAAAGGTTGAGGGGTTATCGGTTGCCTCGTCCTGATTTATTTATTTGCAATTCCTCAGCTCTTTGCCGAGTCAATATTGATTCGGATGATGCTGTATTTTCTCTCTGCTTTTTTAACGGCAGGCAGAGACGACGACATGTGCCCATCTTCTTTTATGTAAATTATGAAAATGTAATCAAGTTGAGCGATTTCTTTCGTTGATAAACATTGGAAGATGTATCAATCCGAGCATGTCTCGAGCCGTCGACGGTATCTATACATCAGAGATATCGACTAGAGTGTCCTCGATATGTACATCTCTCTCTCTCTCTCTCTCTTTGGGAAAAGGGACGAATCGATCAAGATATATCCGTGTGTCAAGAAGAGCCAGCTTGATTGCAGCCAATGGAATTGGCGACTGCAAATATGGATCCAGTCATCCATCAACGAAGCTATTCTTGGCTAAGCCCAAAAGAAAACTTCTTCTCCTCTATAACTGAATAAAAGAGAGGAATAGCCCAGCCAGAAAACATTGGGGATAGATGTAGTTGCAGCCCGCCGCCGTCCTGTATGTAAGCTCGTGAAAGAAAGAGCTAAAAAAGTTGTTTTTGTCTTTTTTTCTTTTGGCGGGATTTGGAATTTTGGTGTATAGGAAGTCCGTCAAACGCGTCGCTTTTTGCCTTCGGCTTTTTGTCGTCCCTATAGCTCTCGGTCTGTCTCGTTTTCTACCTGGTTTCACAGGCACGCGACGACCCTACCGAAGTAATAGTAATATCAAAGACAAGGAATATTCTTTAATTGGTTTATTTTTCCCACTCTGTTGACACCTTAATTCGATTTACAAAGAAATCGGCGATCGTTAAACGACTCCCAAACTCTACTGGTGTGTGCACACACAACAGCTCGACGTGACATTTCCGAACGGAAAAAGATTTGCAGATGGCGGGTGGCTGAGGATTTCTCGGAACTCGGCGGAATTGCAAGTGCTTCTTTGAGTTAACGGCTGCTTATATTGACTACGGCTGTGGTGTAGTTAGCTCCTCCTTACGCAGAATTCCTTTAAAGAGACCAATTTTTCCGCTTTTCAGCAGAATTTACTTTTCCTTTTTGTTTGTGGATTGCGGGGAAGTCCGTTGGGCCACCCAGATTCAAAAGATGTGTACATATCGAAATGATAACTGCGCACCGATACGTTACATGTAGAGAGAAATGGAGGTTGTGTTCAGTCGAGTGGCAACGCTGAAGAAATGTGCTGGCCTTTCAATCTAGGCACGTGGAGCCGGGTTCATGGTCTACCTGCTCCCTATTGGTTTGGACCGATGGGGTCCTATGTACGCCCAAAACTCGAAATGATTCTATAATGGAAGAGAGAGAGAGAACAAAAGGCAGACGAAAATCGATGGTTAACTAGTCTAGTCACGATGTGGTCGACGGGCATGACAGCAAATTGATATATCTGTGTAATATCAACCACCGTGCTAGATTCAGCTGGACCCATTGATTCGTCCATCCATATTCAGCGACTTATTGGACGAAATACTGTAAGATAATAGCTATTGCGCTCCGCGACTGCCCTGGAGATGTGCAAAGACATTGCTCTCCTCGGTCCTCAAGATGATTGATTTGACTCTACTCTGGAATCGATGACTTGCGTGACTTTGTCAACATTTTCAGATCAGACCTAGGTACCACCATGTGGACGCTTGCTGCCTCTTATCGACAATTCATATGTTTTTGTTTTTTTTTTAAACAAAAAAGCCGGACGTCTTTTCAATTCTTTGGCAATTTCCAGACAATTTCATTTTTCAAGTTCACCTGTCACTATTCATGAGGTACACCGAGGTACACAGTCTAGACCATATTCTTTTCTTTCTTGTCGGGAACATTTGATATTCCTATTCATCTTTTTCATCGAATAAATGCATAGAAATTATGAGTGGCTGACCGATCATGAATTGGATTTCTCTTGACAGCGGATTGAGACGCACAAGTCCGCTGGCCGCTTTTGATGAATTTACGAAGATAATATCCAACTCCGAAAGTCTCTATATCCGCGACACTCGAATGAGAGATGAGCTTGCGTGATTGAAGCCAAGGTTTGCGCACAACACCAACGCCTTCGAATATATACAATATATATACAAGAGCCGCCTCTACTTGGTCGAGAGTCTGCCCTTTCATTCGGTTATTACGTATATACTCATTTGATTGAGCTATCTTTTTTTCTTGGTAGAGCTCGCAGCCAAAGTCAGACTGCGGGTGGTGGGGAACGTTCAAAAGAAAAAAAAAAAAGTACTATATATATATAAATCTGGTCTACGTAACATCGGCTCTTTCATCGTGAAAAATTGGATTTCTTCAATGGCGTCCGTGCTAGTATAGTAGTAGGAGCACCGAGAGGGGGCGGGAGGTCGAATAAGGAGAAAACCTCTTGTGCTTCTCCAGGGAAGAAGCTATACAGCACAATGCCTGAAGAGAGAGAGAGAGAGAGAGAGAGAGAGTATGTTTGGTTACAGCCGAGGTTTGATGCTGCCATGGTAACTGACATTTTCATCCGGTCGAGAGAGGGGATGTGACGGGATACTACCTCAAGAGTTTCGGGGGAGGGATGTTCAAAAAAAAAAAGGAGCCATCCTTCCTTCTGAAGAGGAGACTCTCGTATAATCCAACCGGTCCCCCCAAAATAAGAAGAAACCCTTTTCACTGTATTTTTCTTCTTTTTTTCCGACGGAAAATCTTGGGACGAGCGCTGTCTCTTTGGCCGCGTAATGACCGGGTTCCTCGCAACTGTGCGGCGACTAAAGCACGCGCGGCTCGGCTGAAAGCCCCGAGCTCCTCTTACCTTGCTTGTTGCCGACTTCCTTCCTTTTTTCTCTCTTTTTTTTTATTTTTTTCCTTGTTGGGAGAACACGCGCGCGCGCGCGCCCTGGGCTTTTTGCAATATCTGGGCTATTGCGCTCTCTCGTTCGCCATAGTCTATTCATATATATATGTATATAAAACAAACCAGCGTATCCGGGATATAAGTGAAAGACAGATGCGTCTCTTAGCTGCTTGTAGTATATATCTTTCTTTTGCCCGGATTTACG
Source organism: Ceriodaphnia dubia (assembly GCA_022539655.2). Lineage (NCBI taxonomy): Eukaryota > Metazoa > Arthropoda > Branchiopoda > Diplostraca > Daphniidae > Ceriodaphnia > Ceriodaphnia dubia. The sequence goes on from JAKUCG020000076.1 coordinate 350,012, forward strand.
AAAGACATGTAGGTGCCCGGTCTCTTCTCGTCATTAGCGCGGTATCGGCCGCCATTCTGAGAAAGGAAAGAAAGAAAAAAATGGCTCGGTTGGAATCGATTTTTCTCCCGCTAGGTTGTTTGTTTCCTTCTTTTTGGGGGGCCTCGACAGCAAATCATTCTGCCCAAAGTGAGACGTTGGGAAAAAGTGGCCACCGCTGCGCGACAGACGGCCCCAACAAAAGACTCTTCTCCATCTTCGTGCGTGCTGTTTTGCCCCTCTTTCGGGTCCAATTGAAACCGCGACTCGGCTCTGATTAAAAAATAAGCTGCGACCAACAAATAGCAGCCGCATAAAGTTTTTATTTCCACGCGCCCGGAGTTAAAGTTTTGGGATAGATATTTCGCGGAAAGGCGCTACTGCGGGAAAACACAGAGATAATTATCCCGGTTCCGACGAGTTTTGATTGTGTGACCTACCTTTTTTTGTTAATTCTCTGCAGTGGGTGTAGTAGAGAGAGAGAGCGAACTCTGCTCTGTTTCCAGTCCGAGACGTCCAACTTTCCTCGTGATGATCCGATCGATACGGATCAAAGTTTTCTTTTTTTGTTTTAAGTATTTTTCACCTTGTTCTCTTTTATTCCGAGGGAAGAACAAGGTTATAACGCCCCACGACTTTAGTCTCGTCGGCTCGCTGGGTTCTGTTTATTGCGTCAGTGCCGTTCCCTCCCAATCGCTGAGAGTGTTCTCACCTGTACACTGGCGGACCCGTTTTGGGTTTCCTTGTAAATGCGATCCGCTTCAAATACATTAACGTCTCTCTTTCTTCTTTGCAGATGGTCTTGAATGGGTTCTCGAGCTGTGACCGACATCCACAATGAACCAGGTACGTTGGTTCCAGACGTTATCTAAGGTGTAACATCAGAGAGAAAAAAGAATGACATTAACGTGTTTTTTATTTTTTCTGTCTAGCGGGTCCTGATCAGACGGTTGTTTACGATGTCGTGGCTCCTGTTGGTCCTCTTATTCGGCTTTTTCCTGACAACGACCAACGCCTCCAATCGAGGTGAGTAAAAAGGCGCTCCCCCGATAAGAGCGTCCATCTCATCGACTGCCATGTGTAATAAAAGAGAGAGAGAGAGAGAGTAGAAGGCCACCGTTCAAGTGGTGGAGCAATCGTAGGGTCGTAAGAGTTAGGGAGCGTCTAGTTCTATATAACCCACATGCTGGCTGTGCTGCACGTCATCATTAGGCGCTTGGGCTAAAAAGCCCCAGTCGCTAATCACCCTGGGCCGCCGATGACTTTATGTTCCCCCAAGCGCAACCCGCGACATCACATAAACACACGCACGAAACAATAGAGAATGGGAGAGAGTCGGCGTCGGGGATTTTAAACGAAATCAGATAAATAAATAAATAAAAATAGAAAAGATTGCCAGCGAGGAGACACGCACTCACGCGAGCCACTGATAAATACGACGCGGGGGCTCATCTTCTCCCGGCCGGGCTCGGCGTCGGGGACGTGTTGCGCTCGCCCTAGTTACCACAACGGATGACAGGCTTTTGATCGCTTAGGAAGGACTGGAAGAAAAAGGACTGTCATAACAATGGAGGATTACATCAACTTTTGGGGAAAGGACGAGGGGGGACGACGACGCCAACAAATGCACTGCGCCTTCTGTCGGCTCTGTTGAGTGGTCAGACAGTCCCTGCTGGTAGGCGGCTTCTCCTTCTTTCTCCCCCCACATCTAATCTTCCTTTCTTCTACTTTACACAGTTCCTTATTTGGTCTGGCATTACTTATATAGCTATTGATTGTATTATACGACACTGGGAGCTCCCGAGGATAATATATAAGAGTCTTTTTTGTTGTTGTCGTTGTTGGAAAAAGTCAAAGCCGCCCATATTTGTTTCATCTATTGGATTGTCCGCGCGTCGTTTGATGTCGTACGTTTCACTAATAACGCTATTTGATGTGATTAGAGCGGAGTGGCCAACACAACCAGCAGCTGGGACGGAGCCACCATCACAGACGCAACAGTAGCAACAGCAGCAGCTCCTTGGCCGCCAAGAATAGCGGCAAAAGCGGGATGAAGCGAAATGTTGAAACGACGACGACGTCGGCGACAAACTCGCCGTACTTGATGGCCGTCGAAGAGTCGAAGAAAACGATGATCGCCATCCAGGCGTCGCTCAACGGCAATATATTTATGCATTGTCCAGTCGACCTTGCCGAAGACTTTCAGGTTAGTTACTTTCCATCTGTTTTGGTTGGTTGCTCAAACTTTTCCGTCGATTATTCCACGCCACATGCATCCATTCAGATGGATGTTTGACTTTGGCATCGACCAGTTGTAGCCTCCAGGGGGCGCTGGATACATTTACTACGCATTAAATAAATACTCAAGATGAGCGCGTGCAGATATTGCGGAATATAGTAAAAGGCCAAGTCTATTGTGGGAGAGGATCACGCGATTGTCCATCATCTTCTTATTTTTCAATTCTTACACGGCGACTATATATATATATATATATATTGCTTGATCCAGCCGCGCGACTCCTTCATCCTCCGTATACAGGGAGGGTCTACTCGGTCTCCCTTTGAAAATGAGGATGCGACGTGGCTCAAAGGTGCCGGTACGGCTGTACTTTGATGTCGAAGCGGAGCAGAGGGGTAACGAGAAGAGGGTTTGATTGGTCGCTCGATCGGCCTCCCTCTATGTAGATGTAAAAGCCCAGTGTTTGATGGCCAATCTCGCTTCTGTGAATGTCACAATAGCCGCAGACGAAGCAACGGGGAGCCAGCTTTATACTTGCGGGGTTTCCGTCGTCGCCGCCGCCGCCGCCGCATCTCGTCGTCGAGACGAATCTCTTTTGTCGATTGTCTATCTCGTTCCTTCCATCAAAAGGAGACAGACGCAGTGCCAAAAGAAAAGGAAAACATATCCGTAACTGGAACGTAAACCGTCTCTTCTGTCGTGTCATTTCTCTCTCTCTCTTTCTAGTTTTCTCCAGTTTCGCCGTTGAGAGAGAACCTAGACTTCTTCTTTTGTTTACTGACAGCTACCGTAATTCGATGACGCCGCGTCGTCGTCGTCTTGGCTCTCTCTCTCTCTCTGTTTTCTTCGACGGTACAAGTTTCCGCCGTTAGCGACCAAAGACGCTAGAGTGCCAATCCTCTATATCGGAGGGACGAAAAAAACAACAACTTTGGCCTCGATGCTGTTGTTCCATCCTTTCTTTTTGTTTGCCCTCCTGAACATCACCTCTGCCCTATCCATTGGATTGACGTTGAGACAGACGGAGATGCGGCGAGCATCAGCAACGATAAGGAATCGCGATCGGAATAACGGCGCACCGACAACTACAACTATACAACGGCGATGAGGCCAAGGGACGCCAAAGGTTCGAGATAAAAACGGGGTTTCCTTCGTGATGGAACGTATTACACTCGAGGATGTAAAATAATCCGACCGCGATCGAATTCCGGGGGCACGTGCTACCTCTATATAGCCCCAATACGCTCTTTTTCTTTTTCAAAATGCGTAGTCGAAATGGCCCCGGAGAAGTTTAAACGGCTGACACGCACGTGATCGCGCGAGACCTGTAATGGCGAACACAATACTACTACGACGACGACCTCCCTATTATTACCACTGCTCCGAGTGCTGCACCACAACTACCTTACGACGGCGGAAAGAGCGCGCGTGGGCGATAAGGAGCGTTAGGAGCCAACGTCTTGTCGAGTTAAAGAGGAAAAAAAAAACGTTTCGTAACTTAACGGCGGTACGTGATTAAACGCTGAACATCTCGCGCAAGTTGACGGACGCCGCGCCAACTGTTGAAAGTTTGGTCTCTACGGGTAGCCGGTAGCCCGTGTGGCAAGTTGCGGGATTGCATAATAGCTCCGACGGACCAAAGGGTGTTTCGTACATGTTGCTCTTTATTGATTTCTTTTTTGTAGTGCCTTTTCTTGTAATAGACGTCGCCATTTTTATAGATATTTAACTATGTCTCTGTGTCGATCGGCTGGTCTAACCTTCAGGTCTCGTGGGTGAGGTTGCCCGACTGGCGAATCGTGGCTTCTGGCCGGCACATCTACAACAAGGACGAGCGGTTCCGAGTTTTGCACGCAGAAGGGACAGGCGAATGGACCTTGCAGATCAAGTACGCCGCCCTCATCGATCAAGGCCTCTACGAATGTCAGGTAATATAGAACGTTAGTACTATAGACTACGTTATATCGATTTTGGTCTGCAGTCTGGCCCGTCTGTACTGGCTTGTTGGTTGGATTTTTGATTACAAAACCCACCAGTCTAGTTGTTAATTTACTGGAAAATCACATAACTAATGGAACTTCCAATTGAAAATGCCGCACTTTACCGACAGGTTTCCACTGGAACTGGCATCATGATCTATTACTACAACGTCAGCGTTGTCGTCCCGTCAACGTCGATTGTCGGCGGTAGCGAGTACCATGTGGATAAGGGCAGCGCCATACAGTTGACCTGCATCATCCGAAATGTAATTGAACCTTTGTGATGACGAGGAATAGAGAGAGACAATTTATGCAACCATGCCACTCTTGTACAGATTCCACAAGAGCCGCAATTCATCTTCTGGTATCACAACGACCGGATGATTAATTACGACTCGTCGGCCGACGGTGGCACGGCAGGAGCCGAGACGTCGAGTGACGGAGCCGTCGGCGGGAGCAGCAGCAGCAGCACCAAAAACGGCAGCCGTGCGAGAACGAGGACCAGGCCTCGAGTGGAGGTAGTCACCGAGATCGACAGTAACTTGATGCTGGATGACTCTTACGTTCACCAACCGGACGACCAACGGGACGGCTCGGGCTCGGATCGAACCGTCACGAGCCAGTTGACAATACGAGACGTAACGGACGCCGACTCGGGCAACTACACGTGCTCTCCCTCTAACGCCGAGCCGGCCAGCACCATGGTCTACGTTTCAGAGGGTAAGTTTACTTTTCCTATTCCCCCAACTGCATTCGTTACCGTCAGCTACAATGTCAACAGTTTCTTCGTTCGAAACTTTGGCTATTAAAAGTGGCCTCATTGGAGGCAGCAGATTCGATATATGTTCAAGTTTCGCCCCCTTTCTGACAAAAGTTGTTGTCGGGGGCTTTTTTGAAAAGATAGCGAGATATTACCGAGAAGGAGACAATAACCGACATCCGAGTTTTGTCGGGAGACGTTGAAATAATTGAAAAGGCAAACGCAAGTAATCGCTTTGGCTCCGACAGACACGGCGTGAAAGTTACGGAGAAAAACAGAGCTGAAACCCTTTTTTTTTCATTATTAATAATGCGCCGGTCCTAGTTCTGGGCAAGTGTCTCCGAGGGGAGAAGCTCTGCGAGGCTAGACGATGTAAAAGACGGCACGAGTCGATTAAAGATGGACAGATAGACAGAGTGGGTAGTACCATGACTGTATAAGCCAGTTGCGGGTTTCGGAAACGCATCAACAATTGAAAAAGACGGAAAGGGCAGCGGATTCTAATGGTCGAGTTGTGGCGGCGGCGACCACCGAGAGCCGTTGGGAAGTTTTGATGGACCGGAGTGCATTCTAAAGAGAATGGTGGCGTAGATATATGGCTCACGCATGCAGAAAGCGCACAAGCTAAAGGATTCACGGTCGATTGTTTACAATAACGCAGGCGACGACGCGGCGGCCGCCATTCAAGTCAGCGTCGGAGAAACGACAAACGTCAGTGACGTCGCCAGCTCGGCAGCTTCGGCAGTTTCAGCCGCTTCGTTACCAACAGCCTCCAGCAGCCGAACAACATCGGCATCGCTTGCGGTTCTCGTGCTTTCCTGTCTCACAATGGCTAATCGCCACATCCACCGAAGGTGATTCCGGCGGCTGAAGAAATCCAAGACAAAATATTTCAACCAACAAAACAACCAAAAAAACCTTCAGCAAAACACACAAGATACCCAAAACTGAAGACTAAGTGTCAAGCTACTAAACTGGAAAACAAAAAAACAAAAAAGGCAGTATATACATATAAATGACTGTCATATTACCTGATGGATTGGGTTCGGTGTCATTTCGGTTGATGACTTGACGACCTATGTTTCCATGTTTCGTGCGCTCTCTCTTATTTTAAAGATATATTTATACGAGTACAGTCTTAACAGTATATATATATAATTATACATACAATCTCGTGTGTTTCCTCCTCTTGTGTCTCGTGTTTTGACATGCCGAACTGAATCTGATCGTTTCGTCGTTTTTGATTAAGATATATATAAAATGAATCAATCACGAAAAGATGTGACCCCCTTCGTCCCAAAGTTCAACATCTTTTGTGTTTTCGTTTTGATTCGATATTCCTGCCATCCGATCCGTATAACTGAGCAGTGAGTGCGACTGTGTGTTAGTGTTTTACATGAACGGTCAAATTACAGCGCGTCCAAATTTTCCCGCTTTAATTTCTCGGTTTCAAAACAAACAAACAAAAAAGATTTCTTTTTTCGTTCGTTCGTTTCTTTGAGTTTTTTTTTATCTCGTCAACTTTTCGATCGATATGTTTGTGTATACTGTGTACGTACGTCATATTATGAATGGCGTCCCGGCGCCGCCAAGGCGCCCAATTTGCACGCGCGAAAAAAAAAGAAAACACAAGATCTTTGCTCTCTTCATGACCATTGTTTTCACAGTTAATTCGATTGATTTCATATTGTCATGGCATTTTCATTTTCGGTGGTAATTTACCGTTTCCACTCACACCCTCCCCCCCCCCACCCCCTACACTCTCGCGTGGAGAGTTTGTTTTTCGTTTCTTTACTTGTGTGCTCTTTTCATCATGTGTTGTCAACTTGTCATCCCTCTTCCTTGCCCCATTTCCCTTCCCCATCATGCCACACACCAACGCATTATGTATGATGCGCCATGTTGTCGAGAGCAGCAACAAACCAATACATTCTGACTTGAAAAATACAAAAAGAAATTCAGAGAATCCTGCTGGGAAAACGAAATCGACAGACACAATAGAAAGTAAATGTCGCGCTAGCATCTGTTCGTGACTGTCAATACAAAACACACAGCATACAACTTTAAGGTGACCCGGATTTCGGGATTGGTGCGCGGCTCCAGTGTCCAGGTGTGTCCGTCCAGTTCTTTTTTTCTCATTTCTTCGACTATTTTCGGTTTTGTTTGACTTGATGACGAACCTGTAGCTTTCATCATTAAACCAACCGAGTTACGAGCTAAAGGTTAAAGTCCTCCCTGTCCAGTGCTCGCAACGCAACGTTGAACTGAGTAGATTGACTTTACCCTTTTCTCGCTCTCTTTTTTAGCCTTTTTTTTTCGAGACAAGTCGAGTTCAGATTGCTGTCCAGGGTTCGCTTCTATACTACCTACACCTCGATCGATATCTCGCGTGTTAGACGGACCGGAAAGAGAGCTCCGTGTCCCGAATTTTTTTTATTTTTGTATTTTTTCCTCCTTTCCTTCCGTTCTTACGTCTTTCAAGTTTGCGGCCTTGTATTCGCCTCCCTTTCGTTGTTTGTTTGTGCGCTCTTGTGTTTTGTTTCGGAAGACGATGCCCCGAGGATGACGTCGTCGTAGAAGGATCGCCGCGTGCCGTTTTCTTATTTATTTGATCGATACCGATAAGGTAGAGCCTAGCGTAGTACTAGTAGCTGGTACCTCACAGCGAGTTGCGGGGCGGAGCGATTTTGTTTTCTTCTTTCTTTTCACTGAGGACGTTTGACGATGGCAATACTACCAAAGCCGTTGCCAGTGGAAAAGGCTAGAGGGCGCTTGTAAAGTGCGTGTATGTACTGGACTCTCTCCGGTTCCGCACTGTCGAAAACGTCCAACCATCAACCGTGAAATGATTTCGTTCTCGATGCTATTACAGATCCGTTCACCTGTTTTCTATCTGCTGTCGTCCAGGAGGGCGCTGCTGCGGCGGATGTTCTCGCCGGAAATCGATAGGTTCATCAGACGAGTTTTCAATTAATTCAAGAAGCTGAAATGCGAAACAACAAGAGCAGACGACGACACGGGCCCGTCGTCGTCGCCTGACGTCGTTGCGTGTCTTCTCATTGGGGTGTCAAGTCGTAGCGACGTACAAATGCGGAGCGGGCACGACGCTAATTCAAACTGGTGCGCTACTTAGGCTAAAGCGGAATGTACAGTCGTCGTCGTTGTCGTAAAATGAAACGTCACGCAAAACTCGCTATATACACGGTCGTTTGTGGGTTTTTTGTTCCCTCTTCCCCTTCCTTGCCGTGTAACTCGATGCCATGTAAACCAGCGCTGCTATATTCGCGAATGTTTAATCTTTTTATCGACTTTTTTCTATTTTTCCTTTCGTGTCTTCTTGTTATCTCGTTCTTCAAACTCGCCTCCAGTCGTTCCCTTCGTTTTTTACATTTTTCTTCTTCCGTTCGTCGTAACGCACGAGCGGCCCCCGTTAGCGTCGTCGAAAGCGCCAGTAATTCGAGTGTTGCACCCTCTATAGCAGCAGCGGTATCTCTCTCTCTCTTTCTCCCTTCGCTTTTTTGCATTATGCAGATGGAGAAGGACGAGTAGAGCGCTGTTGCTTTTATTCAAATGAAAATACGCGGGTATAGGTTTTTTTTTCTTTATTCGGCTCCGCTTTTGTGATGGATTCCGCAGGCCGGAATGGAATCTAAAGAGAGAGAGAGAAACAGGATTAACTTTGCACACGAGCGAATCTTCGATTCAACTCTTTTTCTCTCTATTGCCGATTTGTCGCGACGTCTCGTTTTTCCGCAATTGCGGATATTGTTTCGTTCGACCGAGTCGAACCTGCGTCACGGTCGGCCGACGACATCGTCTGACGGCGGTGAAAGAAGAATTCGCGAAGAAGAAAAAGGAGAGAGATAGATAGGCGAGATAAAAGGAGACGAGAAGGAAGAAGAATAGAAAGGAATCCGGGCGTGTCATCTAGTATTCACCCAACTTATTGGCAGATGGATTGGATTGCCTCTGTGGTTTTGTATCGTCGCGCGCACCGGATTTAGTCGGTGACAACAATGGGACAGCCGACTGATCCAGCCCGGGCCGTTCCCAAGTCCAATCGTGAAACTATTTTCTTCTCTTTTTTCTTGAAATTTTTCTTATCCGCTAGATCTTTCATGCTTTCCATTCCTGGCCGTGATGAAGCGAGTCGATGGCGGCACTTTTGAAATGTCCCCGTCCTTCCATTTCCACCTCTGCGGGATTGAAGGATCCCAGAGACGTCAAGAATAAGAAGAAGAAAGAAAAAAAAAAGAGAATTCCTTTCCTTTTCTTGATTCTGCCAAGGAATAAGAGCGTCGCCGGAGATCAAAGCGACGACGACGTCACACAAAGTAACGACGAAGAGCAACAGAAGCTCTTTGGGCACCACCACCACAGTGCTCTGGTACTACTACAAGGAGAAATAGAAAAGAGAGTAGTAGCAGTAGTAGTAGTAGTAGCTACGGAGAAGAAGAAAATCACATCTTTTGTACTATACATGAGCTTATTAACTCAATGGAGACTGCTGTAGATGTCTCGCCTCCATCCCTGGTTTCCCTCTTCTTCTTTTTTGTTGTATTTTCTCTCTCTCCCCAAAGTGTAGGCGCCTAACAATGAACTGCGGTGAGGAGTTCTTGATCAAAACCCATTGCTGTCGTAACGCAATCCAGCCCGGCTGTTTCTACTCTTCTGGGTACAGTACGTTCGAAGAAAAAGGGGGAAGGTACAGTAGTATATAGATAGATAGAGCCAGCGCCTCTCTCTATGTCGAGATCGATTCGGGAATGAAAAAGAGATAGATTTATACACTACTAGGGGATGTTGTTTCCTGGCATCTCTTTGAAGTCGTCTCTCTCGACGGACCAAATTGCCCGCAAGGAAGAACTCCAGCCTCCAACCACGTCCTATTTTTTTTTCTTTCTTTTCTTCTTTCTTCATTTTTTTTCTTCTTCTTTTATTTTTAACTGGATTGCACATCCAATTTTTCCAATTAGCCTTCTTTCTTTCTCTCTCTCGTGGATTCTGCAGCCCAGTCGCTTCATCTGCAGCCGCGCTACTGAAAGATCAAAAGCTCTCGAGAAGACGCGTCGTTCGCCGGGTTTTTCTTAATGGTCGACTCTACCTTATGTCATCCCACCTCTCAACTGTACTTGGCCGTGTTGTGTCTTGGCCGCCGAGTCGGCGTTCCTTTCACCTGATTCTCCGAAAGCCACCTCAGCGCTAGACCTAAATTATGTGGGCGGCGCTTAGAGTTCTTTTTCGCTCCCAAATAGGAAATTCGGACAGTTTTCAACCCTTTTTCCTTGGATGTGAAAGATTCAAAGCCGTCAACCCACTTTGAAATCATCTAATTTTCACGCTAGAAATCTTTCCTTGTGGAACGACGATCGGAAGAACAGGGAATAAACTAAGACGTTATTCAACTTCCGCCGCTCTTTCTCTTGTTTTATTAGTAATCTTCTTTTAAGAGCTTCGAGTTGTTTTCCTTGGCCAAGTGAAAATGTCGTCACCTGAAACACTTAACCTTATCGTTTAGACAAGTCAACTTGTCCACTTCCGCTACTGCTATCAACTTTGTTCTTTATTTCACTGACAATTAAAAGCCAAACTCGCGCGGACAATGGGGACGTTGTCGTCGTCCAATTACGGGCCGGCTAAAATCGAATCCCAGTTGAGCGTCGCTCCTGTTTTTGAGGCCACCCTGTTCCGCGCCAATTCTAAGGCTCCTTATGCCGTTGGGCGACAAAGTCCAGTCTGCCAACTAATTACAAATGTTCGTGCCTGGCGGGGAGTGGTGCCTTGCCCGTCTATAGCGTCCACGGGAGTCGATTAGGTAGGAGGAATGTCGGCCGTTCAGCTCGTGATTCTCGTCAATTATGTCGAGTTAGGTCATTGACGACGGTGAGACAACGGTACCTTGGCCCCACCCATCAAGGGAACTCTGGCCACTTCTACCTAACGCCCCCTCGTTATTCCCATCCGTTGTTTCGTGTCATGCAAAATTCTGCGTGTACTATTAGCCTTATTTGAGAATGGATCGACATTTTACCCAGGTAATAACGACGTGCAGTTGCTGGTAGTACTACTCCACTACCACTGTCTTCTTCTTTCCTTTATTCTTTCCGGATCAATTCTTCTTCTGGTCGTGGGGCTTCTATATCTTCATCATATTCGGAATGGCAAAGTCACGAAACGCCAGGCAGGACATTGATCCATCCGCGTGCGATCTCCTGTATTTCAACCATTTTCTTTTGTTTCTTTTTTCCCCCGGACTCTTCTGTTTTTCTCCCCTTCCTGTCAGCTTGCCTTCATGCACCGACGACTGAATATAACCGAAAAGACACGCCGAGAATGACATTTGATAGAATCGCCGAGTTGCATGCCGCCGGCAAAAGAGCGTGACAGTCGCAATAAGATAAGGTCAATTGGAAACAATACGTAGTGCAGCTTTGCCAGTAGGGACTTGCGCCGGGCGGAAATAAGGGAGGAGGCAACAGAAATAACAGGCAGCGTGGATGACGATTGATATTGTATCGAGTCAAAATGTCTTTTTCAGCTCAGCGGCAGTAGACAATAATATAAAAACAAAGTTTGGAAACTGGCGTACGATAGTGGCAGGAGGCTTCACATCACCGGAAGAGGAAAGTGCGCAGCGAGCGGGCGGAAGTATTGGGCGCGCGTGAAAAAAAGAAAAAAGAAAAAATCACGATTTTCTCCCTGGAGCTGGGCGCGGACGCATGCGCTAGTTCATTACGCATCGGTTTAATTGATACGAGCTTATGGATGTGAACAACTTATTTCCATGTGCATGCTAGTGGTAGTAGTCCTCGGCGCGCTAACTCCGCAGCTCCGGAAGTTCATCTTTAACTAGGGCAGCGGCGGCAGCGGCGGGCGGCAATCTATTTAGTTTTGGCGGCGGCGGCGTCGCCGCACGCCCCGCATTGCCTTTTCCCTCTTTATTGATTTACACGGCTACCAACTTACCATGCGGTGGGGTTCACACGTACTTTCCTTTAAAACTAGAGAATTTCGTACGATTGTGACTTTCAGCCCCCCTCCATCCAACCCCGCAACGATCGATCTCGCCTCCCTTTTAGCCCCCCTCTCTATCCCGGCGCTCTCTTCACCTGCAGGGCATCCGAGAGAGAGGATAACGCCCGGAACAGCATTGACTTTTGGATGCCGGGCTTGCTGGGCGCGCTCGTTATTTTGAACAAAAGAGCTAACTAATGCGGCCGCTGGTAGTAGTGAACTGAACAGCTTTCTCGATGTTGGCAATAAGTCGCCGGGGCTAGAAAAGAGAGTAAATGACAACAGCGTCAGCCTCGTCGAACTCGTAATGCGTCATAATGCGACTTTATCGAAGGGGGACGCATCTTTTGCGCCGTACAATCCCTCGTCCTTAGTAGATCTCCGAGACTGTTGTTAAGCCAAAACACTTAACGCCAACGCGTCACCATTGGTGACGCGCGTTTTGGGGTTCATCGGCCTCGCCGAATGTGGGAGTCTCCGGGAGTCTCACGTCATTAATACGGTTGTCAAGTCTCGATTCAATCTAGGTTACTCTTTTTGATTGTCGAGGTGCTTTGCGTGCGTCAGTAGGTCACAGGTGCAAGGCCGTGTGAATTGTCGCACTGATGTCGTACGCCCGGCAGAGACGAAGCGCTCCTTTTATAACCTAGACGTTTTCTTTTCTTTCCCACTAAAGTTATTTGTAATTTATTTTCGAACCGAGAAGAATTATGTTGACGTGTAACTTCCGTCTTCATTTTGTTTCGATGCGAGCAGCAGGTGGTTTTTTTTTGCTAACTAACGGATGAGCCCGTCATCTGACCTACCCTGTAGTAGCCCAAGGGTTTGTAACATCCGTCACCGTCTAAACACGGCAAAAAGTTGGAGGAAGACGTCATGGATGGCCGCAAGAGAAAACGACTATATGGTACTAACTTTTGTAAGAGTTTCGATTCCTCTCCTTTTTTGTTTGACAAAAAGGTGGTTAAATTAGAAATTATGATTCGTTGTCAAAATAAAAAGGGATGAGCTACACGGTTTCTTGACTTTTAGTGCGTCATTTCGGCCGTCGTGACTGGATCGTTTCCTCGCTAAATTGCTACTAGTCCCTCCCTGTCTATGTCGTTGGAAACTCGAGAGTATAATACGAGCATCAGAGTTGTCGGGAAAGAGGAAACCGTCACCTTTTGATCTGTCGCTGCCGCAGAACGACGAGCTAGGGATGTCCCCTTTTCTTCCACGAAAGAAAAAGAATCTCGACCGACTTTTGAAGAGAGGTCAGGCATTGTATTTCTATCTATCAGGTCTTCCACACCAATAGTTATATGTCGAATATTCTGAGTTTCTACGGTCGATTAGAGGCGGAAGCAACGTGAATCACAGCATGAGTCGTCAAATACAAGCGATCAAGTTTTGAATATAAAAATACTGAATAAGGCGTTAGACACGGAGTTTGGCGCACATCTACCACCGAAACGGTTGCTATCAAATCGCTTTGCAAGCCATCGAGGCTGTCCCCGATGTTCATTCTAATCCATTTCTCGTCGACAGTCGCATTTCTCATTTTACGGCCTTGGCGTTGCGCCAGCCCAACTGGATAGAATCGGTAGGGCGATGAAGATGATCGTGAATAACCATGACCACGGGATTGCAGGTAACGTGATTCCGGCTCCGCCGCGACTCCCTTGCGGTGACTCTGATTGGTCGGAGCACATGACGTTGTCCATGACGGTTTGAATGGCGCCACGGAAAGCGCTAACGTCACCGGACCCGAATGGGCATTGTTCTAATGTGTGGATGGCGCAGTCGGTGTGTTTTCGCAGCAACCTGTTTTTTAATATTTAATATATATAAATATAAATATTATATAACAGAAAATGGATTTTCTAAGGCATCTGGTGGTGCAATATCTAGTTATTAATAAATCTCACTCGCAGTTCTTCGGATGGAAGAAATATTTGTCATCGACGGCTTCCCAATAATTCGGGTTAGATGCGTGCTCGCTCCGGCCGGGGAAACACCGCGCCAATTGCCTTCCCGGGCGTCGAATAAAACATCGAGGGAAACCTTCCTTGTACAGTTCTACACGTACGGCTCGAAATAGCAAGCAACAAGACCCAATAAAATTGTGACGCTCGAGTTATTGCCATGTCGGTGTGGTAATCATCAGTGACGAAACAAGCATCTCTACGTGCACTCACGGATCAGTTTGGCGGCCTTGTCCTCGCAAAAATACCGTAAAGCAGCATTCATGCCCTCACCGACGGCTTCCAGTGTTTTCCTTTGAACTTCTCTCTCGCCGGCACACGATTTCAAAGCTTCGATAACGGATTCAAGGCACTCGCCGGCAGCCGATAGGTCACTAGTCAACGGATATTGATTTCTTCTTTACTCATAATTGAACGTATTTCCTATTTTTCTTCTGTCTTTTTTCTCTATTTCAAAAAATCATATCAGCAGGCAAAGTCAATAAAAATCTTACTCGCACAACGATTTGGCGTCCGGCGGTTGCTGGCTGATACGATGATAAGATAAATCCTTATTACTGATGCAATCTCCGGCTTTCTGTGCGTAGGCGAAAAAGCCACGTGCGCATCAAAATCAATTAAATACTATATAATAAATCATTAATTGAAAATTGTACGACCTTGAGCGTCACAAGTGCATCAGGACAATTTAACGTAAATTCAGCGAATTCATCCTGAATGGCGCTGCCAAATAACTTTTCGATGACATCGTCTATCACTTCGTCTGTTCCGTATCGTGATTCATCAATATGCACGACGGTGGATAATGTCGCGGATCGAATGCGAGGACACCGACGATGAAACAAAGCAGGCACCAATCCATAAATAATAAATTCGAAGGGCACTAATGGAATAAATCTGTAAACAATATTACCGAGATAGAGTTTCGTCGAACTGAGTCCGCGTGCAAAGGTGATCAGCAATAGGGCGTGGAGTAAGATGTCGTCACTACACTTCATGATGCTTCCTTCACTGAACGTGTAACAACAAAAATGCCGGCCCGGTTAGTCGAAACCCTTCAAGTCTCCACTCCGAATGTAGTCACAGTAGTCTGAACGTCCGCTATGCGCTGGTGAGCCTGGCTTTGCTTGCTATGGGAGGAAGGAGAACGGAGCTGTAATCTCCGCCCGGCCGACTCCCCACAGCTTAGTTTATTTACTTTGTTTATTTCCCCCTTACCGCACCTTGAATTCCCGTTTCCTTTCACCCATTTACTTTCTCAGAAAAACCATCGTAGCCGCAGTTTCCGCGCGATTCTTTCGGGATTTTGTTGATTCGGCTTTCACTTCTTCAAAGATGTTTGTTTATACCGTAATCACGACCTTTTTCTTTTCGTGTGACGCTTAGCCAAACAATAAATGCCGGCCGATTCCACTTCGGTTTG
Organism: Ceriodaphnia dubia; assembly: GCA_022539655.2. Lineage (NCBI taxonomy): Eukaryota > Metazoa > Arthropoda > Branchiopoda > Diplostraca > Daphniidae > Ceriodaphnia > Ceriodaphnia dubia. Next base: position 365,412 of record JAKUCG020000076.1, read on the forward strand.
TTTGGGCGCTGGCGCGGCATCCGAATCTCTCATCGAATGCTTCTACACAAAAAAGCATTTGCATGTCCTAATCATTTGTAAGACTGACGCTTGCCGACATCATCCTATCTTTCATGTAACTGATGCGTGTCCGTGAATCTACATTGAGTATACACGCAAAATGTTTTTTAAAAAGCCAAAACGGATAGGAAAGAGGAGACGAATAAGAGAATAGAAGGAATGAGAAGCCGAAAACGACGTCACCATGGGTTTGGTGTCAAGCGAAACAACACTCCCAAAGATACCGGAGCCAGTTTTTTGGCAAACGACGCCTCCTGCTAAGCTCGTCTAGACACCCACGCCGTGCATTACGCAGTCATAGACGAAAATAGTGGGTTTGAAATGTGAAATTGATATCTTTATTGTTGATAAGAGAAGCCCTGCTCGAGTGTTTTATGTCTCCCTGTTGGGTTACTGGTTACGTGGTACAATTTCTTACTCCTGTTTTCCACCTAAACGGCTTTGTGTTGGTCGAAACAGTCGCCGGGCAGACGGTCAAGCCATTTTGGCAACTGACCCAATCGTTTCTCACTAGGGAGTTCTCTACTATTAGTCGAGTGCTATATAAAAGGGGCTCTCAAGAGGTCAAGAAGCAGGTAACATGGACAGTGTGCGTCTGCCATTTGTTTGGAGCGCTAAATATAGCGCAACCCGGTTTCCCCTTTTTTTTGCCGTCCTTAATCGTACGTCCAAGTTTAGTAACAAAATGGTTTACACATTATATTTTTACATTTAGGTGTATATATGTGCGTCATACGCAGGCTATCATTCGATAATAAGCAATCACTGGGGAAATCTGGGAAAGCAAATGAACTTGTTCGGTCGTGCTCGACTGATTCGATTTCTTCTGATGGCGTAGTCGACACAAACGTACCGACGAAGACAGGGTTCACTGGACAGCAGGCGAAAATAAATGAACACAAAATGAAGGATAAACAATGGCGTTTTGTTAACAGGAGGTTGTGAAGCTAAGCGAGAATTAATGACGCTTACAAAAAGTACCGATAACTGTAAATGAAAATCAATAAACATGTTGACAAAACATTAGCATTGTTATTCCACAGTTTGGATCCGCCATTCGTTAGGCTAGAACAGTTATAGCCTTTATTCGTCAAGATATCGACAGACTCCTTGAAATAAACTTTGGACGGGCTTGGGAGAGTGCTGCATTGATCCACCGAATCCACCTTGGAAACCAAACACTGGCCCAAATCTTGTTGCATCGTGCAGGCTTTTATGGGGTCATTTAACATGTTATCCCAAATCTTATTTGTGCCATTTATTTTATCAGCACACTCTTGAAAATTTATCTTTCCCAAACATGCTAAACCTCTCTCTTTGGCGAACTCTGGAAATTAAGTTAAAAGAATCATAGCCGATTTATAACAACGGGAAGAACTGAAAGTACTTACTCGATAAATTATTTCCGTTGTCTTGGCATATGTGATTGATCGCATCTGACAGTGTTCTTTCTTGCGAATCTATATAGCCATCAACCACGTTGTCGGTACACCCTTTAAGTGCGACGAGGAGGGGTTGAATACAGTTTTTAATGCGCGGCAAGAGACTGTAAATAGTCAACTGTCTCATTTCAGTTAAATGCGTGCATTTGTTTCTCAATACTTGCTATTGCTGCTACTGCATACGATTGAAGGGATGGAATTGTAGATAGCAGTTTCATCCTTCGCTGTATTATGAATTCGCGCTACATCTAGATTTAAAAAATCGATTGTCTCTTTGATGCAAGCACCAACTTTTACCGATTCATCCTAATGATAACATTGCGTTTGCTGTATATATTATTTGGTAAGTAATAGTAGAACCAATGTTCAGCACTACGCACCTTTAATTTATCCGCAGCCGACGCCCCGTATTTGGATTTACAGGCATCCAGGATGTTCGGCGAGAACCCGAATTCAAATCCACCTAGAAACCATTAGAAAACGTTGAAACAGCATATTAATTGATCTCTGTCGCCAACGAGCGTTTCGTTCATTTCCCGTCAGAAATAATCAAATTAAAGATCCATTTAGCAAGAGGGTGAATAGACTAACGGGATTTATCTTCCTTGAAAGATAGTCTAATGGGAATCATTGATATGCTTTTAGCAGTGAGAAAAAGGAAGAATATCATTTCGGAAAATAATAAAACATACTGTTGGTGTAATATGTGCATTTTGTGTTTTAAATCAAAGTGGACAGCCCCAATTTAGAAACCAACACACAACTCTAACGTGATCCGCATTCGTTGATCTACTCCATTATCATAACTAACAAGACAAGTGAAATTGATCTTACCGAGATTTTGAGCGCATGCGAAACCGGAAGCGCAGCTCAACAAAAGCGCGCGCAGCAGAAATAATGAAGAGGACGTGCGATTCATGATGGACTGCGAGCAAAGAACGACTGACTCTAGATCCCTGCCTTGCTTGGTAATGAAACCGTATTGTCGGAACTGCAAGTCAATTGAGTTGCAGTAGCGTAATGGGTTGAATCCCGGCTCATGGGCTTGCTTGAAATAGGAAGTAGCGACGACCACTTCCAATTGCCTCATCTCAGCACAAACTACAATACATTTCTAGCTATAGCAATTCCAAGTTCTCTAAGTACATTTTTAAGATTCTTATCGAGAATCGAGATGACACCCTCAATTTAATTTACAACATGAAGCAAAATGTCCCGAAAAGCTAAGGAAAAAAGGTAAAAATACTCTGGTCAACCGAAATAATAAGCCAATTACGTACTCTCCTTCTCTGATCCTATCTGATGGATGAGGGACTACGTTTATTTAATAGTATAGGCAGAGAAAAAAGGAAGGGACCTGCACAACGCGCTCTTGACAAAACGTTGAGTGTTACGAACTCTAATCATCTTCGAATTTACTTCTTATGTGAAAAACGAGCTCTTCATGTTCTGGCTTGATATTATTGTGTGCAATAGCTAAAGTGTAAACAAAGAAATGTGACTCAGGAGAAGAATTGAAAAATCATAAATATGAGCATGGGTATAGTGGAATGCCACGTAAAGTTACCCAATTTTCCGAATGCCAGTCAATCCGGCCCCAGCTGGTCCAACCACAACCTTCCCGGCCGAAATTTTTAAAATTTTGGAGCCCGAACGATTTAAACTTATTTGCCGTTTCCGGCGGCTCCAACTTTTCCAAACCATAGCAAAATAGAAGTTAACGTTTTTCTTGCTCATGGCTCTAAACAAAACGAATTTTTCATTGTCTGAAGAATACCAACAAACAATCAAATCATTTTTACCGGCTTTTACGGTTCTACCTGTATTTCCTCATTTTCTTAGTTTCCGATTTTCCGCCAGGGCAGGTAGCCTTGCTGCAGTTTCCCGAAGGGATTCTATACAAAGTTGTTTTCCACCTCTTTAGTTGCCGTAATTAAGTCTAGGTGGCAAGAGTCGTTTTTAGTTATTTTAAAAGATACTAGATGGCGCTTTGTCGTTCCAAGTTTTGCAAAATTCGGATGTTGGTAAAATGCAGAAAACAGAAAAAAGAAGAGTAAAATACAGAAATCGAACGCAGAAATTCGGTTTTTTAGAAAATAAAGCTCACGGAGGAAATTTCGGGGAAAATTAAGGCTTTACGGCGGAAATTTCGTTCGCTCTAATGTTTTGCATAAATCTATTTCATAATCGGACGGCTTCTGTTTTCGACTTCTGTATTTTACTCTTCTGCTTTGTTTTCCCTTTTTCTGCATTTTACCAACGCCCGCAAAATTCAAAAAATTCAAAATACTAATATCTGCTAAAAGCTTACGCTTACGCTTACGCAAGAAAAAAGGTGGCATAATTCATGCTTCATTCATTATATAGGCCTATATCGATATGGATTTATTTCATGAACACAAAATTTTGAAGGAAAATTGGTTCTCTTTCTAAAAGTAATAAGAAAACTGAGTCGTTGGGCAATCGTTTATGCTTATGCATCGAGAAAAAAAAAGCGAGGACTCACATAGTGGAAAATACGTATCATCTGCTCAATGAATGTAATATGTAGCCGACCCCGCGCGAGACAATACATATATGGGTAATTTTATGTGACACAAAAGTAATGCTATAGGCCTACCTGTTATTGTAACCGTTTCATAAATGTTACTAGGGTGGGCCCAACTTCGATAATTTTAGAAATATGGTTCTCTTGTGATACAAGCATGTTGCGGGAGCGAGCGGGGTGGGGGTGGGGGGCGGAGCCCCCCAACCCCGACCCGCGAGATCCCCATATAAATACGAATATAGTTTATGATTTCCCTCTTGATCGGCAAAAAATATGAACAGCCTACCAATTTTTTAAAATTCAAACAAAAATTAAAATCTTTAATTAAAATTAAAAATTAAATCTTTTCGGCACTCTTGCGCTTAGTGCGCAATCAGTGGGTGGGGCATATTTTCATTAATGCAGAAGGGTGAAATTTTTGAAGAAGAACAAAATTTCTCTTTTAATTTTTGCGTTGATATATTCTAATTCAAAATTTAGCGAAAATTAAAAACACCCCTTCGGGACCCTCCCAGCGAGCGACGAAAGTCGGCGCTGGTAACTAGTTTCCCGAAGGGATTCTATACAGATTTGACACAGCCGCTTAGTTTCCCTGATACAACCTAGATGGCTACGAGGGCTGGTTTTTTTTCAAACTGCAAAATTCAACTCTTGAAACATTTCAATTCGAATTAAAACATGGACAATAGTTATAATTCGTGTGCCCCAATTTTTATCTAAAATTATTTTACAGTTTCGACGATTATATCGATTATTTCCATATTTTCGACGTTTTCTCCTTAAAACTAGGTAGGGCACTTACGTCGACGACGCTAATTTTTCGATACTGACTGCAGTTTTTTTGGTACGCTCTTATAAACGACGGTGGTCGTAACATTTTTATTAAATTGGAATTAAGTCCAATTTAATAGTTGAAAGTTGGATAATTGAAAAGTTGGAAGTATATGTATAAATTTAATGAAATCTATTAAAATATACTTCCAACTTACTCTGAAATCCAAAATCACAAATCGACAACTCATTCAATTATGTGGTGCCTATGTCGTATAACGACGAAGCCACGAAGGGAAAATATTATCGCAGCGTAACGGTATACGAAAGTCGAAAGACAACCTAAGATGCTCTGGCTGTTAAATTAAATTGTGCCATGCGACTTTACGTCGCGAGGTTCCCGGAGGGTATGGGGTTAGAGCTGCTAACTGAACGTAACGCGATGTTACAATGCAAATAGGTAAAGCTCAATGTAAAAAATGTATCGTAAAAAATTAAGAAATATGGGCGGTAAAATTTGTAACCATTTTTTAAATAAAATCGGTGGGGAAATGTAAATTCAGAATTAGAGATAGGCTGTCTATTAATATGAATTGCGTTCATTCACGGGACCTCGTGGGACGGCCGGTGGGGGGCGCGCTTCCCGTGTGCAGGCTGTTAGAAATTTAAACCAAGGTGTGTGTGTGATTAAAAAGTAGGCAAACCTACCGTATTACATTCGAACAATAAACAGGTATATTGACGCATTACACCAAATAAAAAAAAAGGAGTTTGGCAAATTAAGAAATCCGACTTTTATTCCGTCGGTTTCAGTGCCGTTTAATCAAATAACAATGCAGGGCAGGGTAGCTCGAATGAAGAGAAATAGATTTAAGTTTGCCTCCTGCATTTCGAATTCGAAATTGTCTAAACTGACATTTAAATGTCATTTGATTGGTGTAGTGCACAAGTGACGTACAAATACAAATTTTCCTTTTTACAAAGCCATATCTAGTTAACCTACCACTTTAAAAAAAACTAATTAATTATCTTGAAAATAAAAAAAAGCATATCTGATATGAAGTAAGTTAAGTAAATGAGCGGAAAAAGCACGAAAAAGTTTTAAATTAAATTTATGCTTAGCACCTCTATTGGCGAAGAATGTGAACTTTAATTTTGGGCAAATCGCAATAAATCGACACGGCTACGTTATCGACACAACTACGTCGCCCGATTGGTAAATCGGAAAATCGATTTTTCTCACAATCACACAGAGCTAATTACTTCTAAACTTATGTTTTACCATTCTACCCAGTGGAAGGTTGAATTCCATGATTTTTGAGCCCAAAATCAATATGTACGGATTTCCCGTTTAGTGGAACGAGTCCCCGAAGTGAGAGCCGTTCAAACTGTTTGGCGCGAAAAAGAGGGTCGTCTGGGGGCTTTTTTTTCGACCAGAATCCCTCCGGGAAATTTCATAAATGACACAGAAAAGACTACACCGCGGCCCGAAATCCCCGTATCCCGATGCATATTGTACTCACTCATTCATCGTCTATTAATGTCTTATTGATAGATTTATTCCGCTTCTATTAGTTAGTTTTTTTTGGCATACATTTTCTTGACTTCTTCCCCGTGCCTTTATGATTTACCTACAGTTCTATTCAGCGCATGGCCACTATTTCACTTAAGTTAATTTAGGGGAGGCTTACACCGTGAAGTTTCTTCAAATATTGGCGGTTGTAATCCAAATTCACAGAAAACACGGTTGCTTAGATTCATGAAAGGGAAATTTTTATACGTTGCAGAAAATCAAACTCGCGGGGGAGCGAGCGGGGCGGGGGGTGGGGGGCGAAGCCCCCCACCCCACGACCCGCGAGATCCCCCATGTTTGATGTATATTACATCTCAATGTCTCATCGATAGGTTTCTTCCGGTTGTTGATTAGACTAGGTAATTTTGTGGTACACCAATATCATGAATAGCCTAAGTGCCTAACGACCTAACGAACTTTTCACTCAGGGCGTTAGTCCTTAAGGGGTATACTTTAGACTACGAGTGAGAACACAAACACCATTAGACTTTATAATATTGATAAAAGCTACGATAAATGCGCATTTTAAAATACCAGGTTTTTGTCTAAAGGCATATTGGGGCTTAATTTAACAATTAAATGTTCTTAACTATCTCATGTGCATAATTTAACTTCGCGCAAGGAACAATTTTAGTATATCGATTCTTAAAATTTGGGAGATTATAAGACAGAAGAGGAATTCGAACTATAGATCTAATACATTAACTCCGTTTCTAAAAGCTTCTTTTTTTGCTAATTTTAGAATACATATAAATCTAGTAAGATGATATCCCTTCGGGATCCTCCCAGCGAGCGACGGAAGTCGGCGCTGGTAACAGTTAGTTAAACGACCGAAAGGTGGCCGCGCCGCGGCGGACCGTACCGTAGCGTAGTGCCTGTGCCGAGTGGCGGCCCATGGAATGACAAGCCGAAATATCACAGGTAAGTTCAAATATTTTACAACTGTTTCTTACTAGTTTAATCGGTCTTGCTTCAAATCATATGTTTACCTTCGAAATCTTTCTGAAAATCTATTTGTTATACTTATTTTGATAACGTAAATTGTGTCTTCTCGTCATCTTGAAAGTTGCAACACCACGTGTTGCTTTCGTTTCTTAAACAGGGTTTTACGTTAAAAGAAGAACTCTTGTTTGCATTAGATAGTATATTACATTTTCTTACTGGTTTTATTAACAAGCATCCAAGCATTCTTAATACTGGGTTTGTTTAATTACTGAAAAATTACATGCATTGTTATATTGTCAGAACTGGTACTTGGATTATTTTGATGTTGGCATAAATCTCTACTGGTACTACATTTGGTTTGTGGAATAGCTGTTTGATATGTTGATTGTGGTAGGTCCTGTTTGTTTACCCATGTTTCCACTGCTGTTAGGATATGATTCCTTGAAACCTTAATTGACACTGTTCCTCTTAACTTTCATTATTATACTACAGGTTGGCTTGGAGCTGTGATATTTGTTGTGATTGGTTTAGTTTCCTGTTTATCGCTATCATGATGTGATGAAATAGGAAGAGTTTTATGGACATCTGACTGCCTTCACCTGCCATCTCTTCTGAGTTGGTTCCGGTTTATCTGAGTAGTAGTTTTCTCATTATTAAGCCTGCAGGTCACTGTGTCAATGGTTATACAAGCTTGTAAAATTTACTGTTCTGTACTGTAGCCATTTTAAAGCCTCGTCCAGACGGACATTTTACTGTGCATCAGAAAAGTCAGCTACTTACATGCTGAATTCGGTATGTAGCGTTTAATACTTCGATGTTATATTAATCGTTAATGGGGTGTGGTTGCTGGTGCCGTTCTGGTTTCGGGTATACCTTAAGGGTTTCGGGGTACTTAGACAGTTGAACGAGGAACTGCACTAGTTTCATAGAAAATTCAGTTCTGGACGTTCCCTTTCAGTTTTATTGTAGTTTTGCTATTGTTCGCTATTGATGTATTGAAACAACTAAATCAGCCTAACCTGCCTTGATGTCTGGAATATTCCAGACAAGTCCAGTCTTTTCCATATTCTTGCGAAATTTACTGTTGTAGCCTATGTTCCCCCTCCGATTTGCCCCATCCCCATCAAGGTCGTCTTGAACCTGCTCTTTCTCTCGCCCCCCTCTCGTCAGTTCTTTGTTCATAATCGAGAACAGCACATCAACGTTGTTGTCTCGTACCCAGAGTGCTCATTTTCAATAAAGAATGGCTTTTAGCCAAGTTTCTTCAGTTTATTCAGTTTTCATCTAGTTACTTTTCTCCATTCAATTAGTGTAAAGTTCAGTGTCGGTACGGATATTTCCGACATTTTGGTGCCGTGACCAGGATAGTCATTATCCGAGCTTTACACCACGACACATCGTCATCCAGTGTCGTCTTTCTCCAGTTTCAAAAAATCAAAACGTAGGGTACTTTATTCGAATCATGGCCGATCGTGCTCGTTTGGTCGTGCAACGTGGTGGCAGTCGGGGTGCCGTCACGCGGCTGATTGCCAGGATGGCAGTGATGCACGCGGATGTGAATATCGACCGACCACGCAAGATCCACGACTTGCGTCAAAAACTCGCTGACTTAAATCGCCTGCTTATCAAAATCGAAGATTTCGATGATCAGATCTTTGCGGAAACAGACATCGGGGATTTAGAAGCGGAACAAGACGCTGTGGATACAAACAACACAGTCATCAGAGATGCTCGAGACTTGGTACTATTCCAAATTGGTACGTTGGAAGCAGAGGAAGCAGCCGCTCTGGTCCCAGCTCCACCAGGGCAGCCTATTCCACCGCCAGGACAGCCTGCTAACCCGCCAGGTCAGCCTATTCCACCGCCAGGACAGCCTGCTAACCCACCAGGTCAGCCTATTCCACCGCCAGGACAGCCTGCTAACCCACCAGGTCAACCTGCTCCAGCATTACCTCCAACAACTCGGGTCAGCAGCCGACCCAAAATCCAACTCCCTCGCTTTAACGGCGAAATACTCAAATGGCAATCGTTCTGGCAGGCTTTTGATGCCGAAATCCATTCGGATCTCACCATAGCAAACATCAACAAGTTCAACTATTTGATGGGTCAATTGGAACCAAACGTAGCTAACACCGTCGCCGGACTACCTCCATCCAACGCTAGTTACCCGGAGTTAGTTAAACTGCTTCAAGAGCGCTATGGAAGCGCGTCCAAAATCACAATGGCGTATATGCGTGCTCTTTACGGCCTACCGAAACCCGAAAACTCAATCCATTCTTTGCGTCCCTTTTACGATTCATTGGAATCTTATGTACGTGGGCTAGAAGCCCTCGGTAAAGCACCTGATACCTACGGTGATTTACTAGTCTGCATTCTGTTAGACAAATTACCAGGCGAATTAAGGAAAAATCTCGCCCGACAACACGATCAAGATGAATGGACTTTGGAGGAACTTCGGAAGGCATTGCGCTCCGAGATTCGGGTCCTGGAGGCCGGCCAAATCACACCATTTCAACAACAACCATCAAGACACAACTCGAACCATCAGCAGCATCGGACAACATCTCTTCATAGCAGCTCGTCCAGCGGTAACTCTTCACCTACTTGCAATTTTTGCAGTGGTGACCATTTTTCATATCAATGTACTAAATATTCGACGGCTGAAGAGCGTTGGAAAGTGGTGAAACAAAAACATTTGTGCTTCAATTGTTTCTAATCGTCTCATCAATCGAACGATTGCAAGTCTAAGTATTCGTGTCGAGTTTGCAGAGAACGACATCATTCAAGCTTGCTTATCACTAAGAACGCTCAACCAGCAACCCAAATCATCTCGGCCACCATACAGGCGTCACCAAACTCCAAGAAAACTAAGAATCCGAAGTCAAAGAAACCCGTCGTAGCGACGTATTCATTGGTGGCTAATTCGCCCTTTGTATTTCTCAAAACAGCCATTGTTTCAGTCCGCTCTCTTCGAGGGAAAATTAAAGCAAACGTTCTACTAGATGAAGGGTCCCAACGTACCTTTGTGACGCGTAGTCTAACCAAGGCGCTAAACATTAAGTCAACAACACAACAACGTCTTAGACTATCTGGCTTTGCTGGTGTTTCACAGGCCCCACATCTTTACGACGTCATCGAATTCTCTATCTTCGATCGCCAGAATTTAGTCATCATGGTGAAGGCGATCGTCGTCGATCAAGTCGCGAATCCGTTAGATGATCAGTATCGAAACGCCTTACAATCACTACCTTATCTAAAGAACTTAGACCTTGCCCATCCAAGCACAGGAAAGGAATCTTTCAATGTTGAAATTTTGATTGGAGCTGACTATTACTGGTCAATAGTGGGAGATGAAGCACCCATACGAGGAAAAGGCCCAACTGCTATACAATCAAGAGTCGGGTATCTTGTTTCCGGTCCGCTCCCGGATACTCAAGTTAGCAACCCTAATCGCGCTGTTTCACTTCATGTTACAACACTAGAAGAAGACATTTCTCGTCTCTGGACGTTGGAGTCAGTAGGAGTTTTCCCTCACAAGGAGAATCAAGAAGAAGTAGCTGACTACGCTAAGCGATGCATTGAGTATCGTGAAGGCCAATATGTCGCAAGATTTCCGTGGAAAATGAATCATCCAGAGTTACCATCAAACTTCAATATGGTGCAAAACATGACGCGCTCGATGATCAAACGTCTCTATCGTGATCCAACTCTCTTCAAGTTTTTCGGCGAGCTTATTCAACAGCAGTTGTCTAATCAATTTATCGAGCTAGTTCCCGAATCTCAGATGTCTTGTCGGAGTCATTACATCCCTTATCACTTCGTAAAAAAGGACTCATCCACTACCCCAATCCGGATTGTCTACAACTGCTCATGCTCGGGGTGGAATGGAGTGAGTTTCAACGACTGTGTGGAAACCGGGGTGGCATTGCAAGGTGATCAAACTCACATCATGATTCGCTTCCGTGTTCACGCAATTGGATTAGTCGCAGATGTGGAGAAAGCGTTCCATCTCATCGCACTACACGAGGCGGATCGCGATTTTTTGCGCTGGCTCTGGCTGAAGGATCCAACTAATCCAGACTCTGAATTTGTGGTCTATCGGTTCAAAGTAGTTCCCTTTGGAGCAAAATCGTCGCCTTTCATTCTTAACTCTACAGTGATCCATCACTTGAGCAATGAATCTTCGTCCATCGCTAAGGATATGCAGAACAACATTTTTGTGGACAATATCATCTCGGGTTGTGACACTCGTGAAGAAGCAGTGGAGTATTACAAGACGGCCAATAAGATCATGGAAAAGGCCGGTCTCCCCCTTCAAGCTTGGGGATTCAGCGATACTGCTATTGAACAACAAGTAAAGTCAGAAGGTCGTCTGGAATCAAGCCACAATTCGAAGACACTTGGTTTCGTTTGGAACAGAATTGAAGACTCGCTGAGTGTCCAACCTATAGATCTCAAAGCATTTTGTTCCGTGTCAGCCACTCGGAGAGATGTGATTCGTGGAGTCGCTACACTCTACGATCCACTTGGTTATTACGCGCCTCTCAATACAAAAGGAAAAATACTTTTACAAGACTTAAGCAAGGAAAAGGTGCCTCTTGACCAAGTGCTTCCAACTCAATTCAAAGATCGCTGGTTGGAGATTGCTAGTTCCATCACGGACGCGGTCGATCAACGCATCATGACCGTTCCTCGGCCATTTTTTCACTCAATTACAGCTGTTCGAGAGCTTCACGTCTTTGGAGACGCCAGTCGTCGAGCCTACGGAGCAGTAGCCTACTTGGTTCACGACAACAAGGTAGCCTTCGTCATGGGAAAATCAAAAATCAACCCTAAGAAAGAAGAAACAAAAGAAGGAGAACGTGAGTAATCGATTCCAGAAGCTGAATTGATGGCTGCCTTTATCGGAACATTAATTGCTGAAACAATTGCCGCCGCCTTGGACCCTCTTGGCATACGTTTAGAAATCTTTCTATGGAGCGACAGCCAAATTATTCACTTTTGGATTTCAAAGCCAGATGGTCACCCTCGGCAGTTCATCACGAATCGTGTTAAAAGGATCCGCGAATTTAACCAATTGAGATCAGCCAGCTGGAAGTACGTGCCAACAGATCAAAATCCTGCTGACATTTTATCTCGTGGCGCCTCACTAAAAGAATTCAAAGCATCAACATTGTGGGCAGCTGGACCAACCTGGTTGCCACACCGCAAAGACTGGCCAACTTGGTCAGTAGATCAATTCAAAACCTGTCAGCAGTTACATGTAGCGGAAGAGAGCAGCGATCTTGACGGTGTCCCTTCAGTACCACTGACTGATCTTTCTGCAATCGTGGACCCGTCCAAGTATAGTTGGCGTATCTTAGTCCGCCTATCCGCAATCATTCTTCGCTTGCGCGCTAATCTGGAGTTCAGAGATCGTTCGAGAAGAAGTTGGAATCGTCAAGCTCTTTCAGCGTCAGAACTTTTGGAAGCTGAACTCGTTTGGATCCGCACCTATCAACGTATTCATCTACACGACGAGTTGACCTATCTACAATCGAAAAGGAAGTGTTGGCGTCCGGCTTTGGTATCTCAACTAGACTTATTCCTTGATCCAGAAGGAATCATCCGATGCGGAGGACGTTACGGAAAAGCAAATATGACGGAAGCTGCGAAACATCCTATTTTGATCCCAAAAAATTCTCAACTGTCCAAACTACTTATTACTTCAGCGCATGAACGGATCTTTCATCTGGGTGTCGACTCAACTATCGCTTACATGCAACAGCGATACTGGATTACATCTTATCGTCAACAAGTAGCTGCCGTCGTACGCAAATGCGTCCAATGTCGCCGCATTTCTGGTCCCGCGTATCAATTGCCGGATCCGGCCCCATTACCTGCCGCTCGAGTTCGAGAAGCCTACCCATTTGCTACAATGGGCCTAGATTACACCGGAGCCATAAGTATTAAAGTAAAAGGATCGAAGGGGTTGACATCAGCCTACATCCTTCTAATGACCTGTGGATTCTCAAGAGCTCTTCATTTGGAAGTCGTTCCAGATATGTCTACAGAGTCCTTTTTGAACGCTTTTAGACGCTATACCGGCCATCACCCCCTTCCGCGCCTAATTATCTCGGACAATGCTTCAACTTTCATTAGCGCTAGTGGATTCATCACCAACCTGTTCGCCGACGCTAAAGTGTCAAGATTTCTAGCTGACCGTCAAATTAAGTGGCAGTTCATACCTAAAAGAGCCCCTTGGTACGGAGGATTTTGGGAACGCCTCGTCGGAATAACCAAAACAGTCTTGGGCAAAATGGTTGGACGAATGAAAGTGACGTTCGAGGAACTTCAAACAACCGTTTGTGAAATCGAGGCGATTCTAAATGACAGAAAACTAACAAGGATCCCTTCTACGATCGACGATATTGGACCTCTGACCCCGTCGCACCTTCTGTATGGTCAACGTCTAACAACGCTTCCGTACGACTCGACATTGGAAGAGGAAATGGAAGATCCAAGCTACGGAAAGTCGCCGTCGGTCCTATCGAGCCATTACCTACGCAGTCAAAACCTCAAGAAAACTTTCATTCGGATGTGGAACAAAATGTATTTGCCGTCGCTACGCAGTCATCATCAAAAAACGCACGGCCCGCTAAAGGAAATCATCAAGGTTGGAGATGTCGTACAAATCCACAACGAAGGTAGCAGAGATAGCTGGAAGCTAGGCGTCATCACCAATTTAATTCGAAGCGACGACGGACAAGTGCGAGCCGCGGATATTCGAACAGCCAACGGAAAGACCAATCGTCCCATCAACAAGCTTTATCCACTTGAGGTAACCGAAACAGAGGATATAGTCTCGGAGCAAAAAACGGGTCCAAAACAATCTCCGAATCCATCGAATAGCCGACCGGCCCGACGAGCAGCAGCAGCGAAAGCCAACCAGCGCAAACCGCGCCATCGCCCAATTGGACTCCATCGAGGAGACGGAGTACGAGGAGTAGGTGTCAAAATGCTGCCGGGAATATGTCTGGAATATTCCAGACAAGTCCAGTCTTTTCCATATTCTTGCGAAATTTACTGTTGTAGCCTATGTTCCCCCTCCGATTTGCCCCATCCCCATCAAGGTCGTCTTGAACCTGCTCTTTCTCTCGCCCCCCTCTCGTCAGTTCTTTGTTCATCATCGAGAACAGCACATCAACGTTGTTGTCTCGTACCCAGAGTGCTCATTTTCAATAAAGAATGGCTTTTAGCCAAGTTTCTTCAGTTTATTCAGTTTTCATCTAGTTACTTTTCTTTATTCAGTTAGTGTAAAGTTCAGTGTCGGTACGGATATTTCCGACACTTGAATTGTACCCCGCTATTTAAGACGATTTGGTAAGCTGATAACTGGTAATTGGTCTCTTTAGTATACTGGTGCCGGGTGGGAACAGTAATGCCATTCTGTGTTTCAGCTGTATTTTATCCATATACTATTCAAAGGATTTTAGCGACATTCTTTTTAGCAAACTGTTTAGTTTGACAAATGTTTGTCTAAATATGTTACTGTTAGTTATCGCGACTGAAGAGAGAAGCGTTTAGGCGGACACATTGGCGGAGCTCGGTCATAGGATTGACGTTTCGTAAGAAAACTCGTTCAGAATTTGTTGCCAACAATTCATGCAAGAGCACAAATATTTCAATTTCTTGTTTTTTTAATGAGTTAAATTAATCAATAGCCTATTTATTGAAATTTCGTTGATGGAAAATTTAAATCGGATGTGCATACCCTTGCGTGGAATTTTTGGTATATAAACAAGGGTGGATCAGGAGGTCTTTCATTATAATATATAATAAATGACCTCAGAAGGCCCGTAATGGATACTGATAAACATGTCCCAGTTTGATTATGTTTTTTCTTCGCCAAGATATTGTAAAACATGTTTTTTTATACCTATTAATACAAAATATTACAAAAAATTTGTTTACCCATTATCACTGATTGCTTGGGAAAATGAAATATAAACACATTATAACGGATGTTTTCATGAATTTATAAAAAAAACATTAGACACTGATGTATAAGTATGTTTTCTGCACGATCAGAGGCGACAATCTCTACAAGAGATAATCATTATTTATCATTACGTTCAGAGCCACTCGTCGCTCGGTACGGCCCGTACCGCCCAACGAGAGGCATGGCTAAGAGAAGCCGGAAAGAGAGAAGAGTGACGGTTCGGGCCAGTTCTTAGGGGATGCGATTGAACCTAGTCGGGCGCTTGGCTGTATTCACCCTTTCGAGACAGAGCCCATCCCTACCTCCTGCATTTCGGGTATCAGGACCGGAATTGGAAGGATAAAAGGTTACAGGAGGAATCTACACTTAGCTGGAACACCTGAGTGTAGTGCAGGTTTGCGACTCCTGAAACATTAAAAGCCAAATGTTAGTTGATGAATAATAAAAACAAGTCGCAACTTTCGGCGTTCCTAGTCATATCGCTCCCTTAAATATGGTTCTTCAGTCACGTCTTCATCGGCTTGGTATCAGCAATCACCTGAAAAAAAATATAAACAAACTGTAAATCACGGAATGAAGTAGATGGAGCACATTTTCTGGAACCGGAAATAAACCGGAAGTGGGAAATACTGCCCTAATCTCAAAACAAAGTAGATATTCGGAATCAGCGCACTTTTCTGAGCAAGAAAAATGTGTTATTATTGAAATCTGAGAGATTGACCAAATCGCAAATTTTTGAAGTCTATAGACTTCTTAAATTCTCGTTTTTCGACATGTTCTAAAAGTTGATAAAAACACCATATTTTAGCTCAGAATTTGACGAGGAATCTGATTCTGCCCTTCATTTTGCTGTACGACGTGTTTTTGTCACTTCCGGTCCACTTCCGGTTTTTACTTTTTCATCTATTCATCGTCTAATTAAGGATTAAATTATACTTAGCAAGTTGGAGTGGTCGGAGGTTGTCCCGCTTTGTGCAGAAACTGCACATATGATGACGCAAGCAGCTACGATAGCTCCAACGGCTGAGTGTAGTGCAGGTTTGCAACTCCTGAAACAAAAAAAGGAGAGATAATGTTGGGATCAGCTCACCATTGTCATAGGAACTCTGAATGAAATAAGTACGTTTCTCTAATCAGCACTTGAAAAAGTAAAAGAAAGAAAATTGACTCCGCCGAATAAACTTCAAGACAAACATTATACAATCAACTACACACCTACATGATTTTAAAGGGCAACGATAACCCGGGGAGCAGAATTTTCCCTTAAATCAGCTCAGCATGGCCACAGGCACTCTGAATAAATGAAACAAGTTTGTTGATTGGAGGATGAGAATATTTTGGTAAAAAGGCCGTATCATGTCGAATACAAACCTTCCGAGTCTTCTCGAACACTGAACTACGAACCAAATTTATTCTCGTTTTGGAAAGAATATTTTGACAGTTTGCAACACCTAAACATTTAAGATAAATAGGCCATTCGTTAGTTTAACAGAAATGGAAAATATAATCACTAAAAAAAAGTTTTAACTTTTACATACACTAGTAACCTAGTATCACTAACAACTGAAAAATTCTATGTCCTTAATGGATCCATGATGTCTAGGCCCTATATTCATCCCTGAAATTCAAATTGGTTGGTAAATTGCTAACAGCATTTAATTAAAGGGTGCTCCTCGCAAACTACAAAACCTGTCAACTTTTCATTCTTAAAAACAGTTACTTAGTTGGTCTATTCATTGAGCAGTTAAGTACATAAAGCCACTTAAGCTCAGAGAGGGAAGACAAGAAAAATAAGTTTTCAAAACAGTTTCAGGCAAAACAACAATGAAAAAACTTTGAATTTCAAAAACTCATTGTGCGATAATGTAACTCATACAACAAACAACTAATAAATGAGTTAATGAGCTGGAACACAGAGTTACACACATATTTACACTGCTAGCTTACTGTAAGATGCTGTAAGGCAAATCTCAGCTTCAAAGCATGAAGTATGTCATACTTAATGTTCAAAGTAAGATATTGTATAATTTATACCATTTATACCTGTGACACAACAAGTTTAAATCTACTCATTAACATATATATTCTTAAAACTTCTTGATAGTTACTTAGTCACTACTAAAACCCTTATAAATTAATTAAACTACCTAAACTAAAGAAATTGAATTGAAATAGTTATCATTCAAAAAACTTACATCACACCAAGATGCAAGAGCCTGAGAGAACAACAATCCGCTGTTGCGCGATTTAGGATTGGTTACCTGTCATCGACACTATCGGATATCGGCTGCCGCCTGCCGGCCTACCGGGCGTACCGGCTTTGTGGGCCCCAAAGCCCAACCAATTAAGCCAAAAAGGCAAGGGAAGCTAAATGCCATTGGGAATTTGGGATGTAGTCAGAAGGACTAATAACAGTATACGACTCTAGGACTAAAAACTGGATACAAGGACAGGCGCAACATGCTTCGTTCGGAAATTACATAGCCTAGCACTGCAGGGCAAAAGAACTAATAACCTAAGCTTACTGGAATTTACCCTTTTTTAAAATGTAATTTAATCAAACCCAACATAACCCAATCGCATATTCGGGTTACATGTGTGTTACTGTACGAGACCAAGAGGACACAAAACGTGTACGCACTACGCAGTCCTGGAATCGGGATCATAGAAGAAGAATCGGGATCATCAAAGCTTAATGAATGCTTGTGTTGGTGTCGACGGGAATGTTAAGATGATGCAACCAAATTTTGTATTCGTGGCCGGAATGGCTACACATAGTACCCTTTACATGACTCACCCCGCGTCTAATTTAGAGTAGCGGTTCGCACAAATAATACGGTAAAGCACAAATGTTTACAAGTATCGTACAAGAAGGAATCAGTTCATTAACCAGTCGATGTAATGCAGTGCAACTTAAAGCAGCGAGTATAAAGGCAGTGTAGATTACGGTAGATTCTAAAATAGAAGATATTTCCAGAACGCAAAATAGATGCATCAAATGTTGTTTTTTCAAGATAATACCTGGATAGTGGATAATACTGTCACGTCTATAACGGAATCCATCTGGATTAATCAACTTCAACTTAGGTTGAGGGATACGTAGATGAGTTTGTGAAAAGGTTTTATTTATATCCCAAGCTTGCTGTATCCAATTCTTGTTAAAAGTGTGACTAGACTAACTTTTGCATTAGCGATAATTTGGAAAAGGCTAGTTAAATAATGAAGTCAAGGGTAAAATCCGGCTAATAATTATGGAAGAGAAATCACATGAGGAAAGCTATAGCACCTGTATCGTTTGAACTGGAAGAAAGTTAATGCGCATGGTTAGGCCGCGTGAGAATGGTCTGTTTAGCATGTGACATGTTGGTCACTCGTTCTATGACACATCACATTTTCCTTATGGTGCAACTCCCAGTGTAATACAACACTTTTTTGCTATTGTGGGTATTCTGAACTTGAAGCTCTTGAGCGAAGACGGCTGCTAACAATAGAGCAGCATCATCCATTGCAAATTAGTTCGACCTTAAAATAAATAAGCATGGACAGCTATAGGCATACTGATTCTTCATGACAAACAATCTATTTGATATGGAAGGAGCTAAACCTACGATGGCTCGGGGGAAAAATAGGTCGGATTATTAGCGAGTGAAGGGAAAGCAGTTATTAATAGTCTTGTATGCTGAATGAATCGCTCGCTTGGTTTAAAAATTCTGGTTGTGAACTCAAGCTACCTTGAAGGATCAACCGATATCAGCTGGTACGCTACATAATCAGAGTGTCAACAGAATCTCAATTAGTAAAGCGACATCCCCGAATGGTACGTAATATGAAACTCCTCCCATCGCAGCCAGCTATATAATGACGGGCCAATGCGTTTTGTTACCATTCACTCATCACAATTATCTTAGAATAATCCTCGTCATGAAGTATCTACTCTTCTTGCTCTTGGTTGTTGCCGCCTCACAGGTAAACGTTTAATACCAGGTGTTAACTTTCAACTTACCTACTTAAATTTATTTGATGTCTAGGCAGCAACAGTTAAAAACTTGGAGGCGGATGCCAAACCCCAAGATGTTGGCACTTCGATGAAAGTGTTGCCTGCAGCCGACCATACTGTGCACATCAATGCTCCGGAGACCAAACCAGTGGTTGCTGTTGCTGCTGCCGAGACTCTCCCCAAAAGAGAACGACGACAGGCGGACAAGAAACCAGCTGATGCAAGCCTACCCAAGTCACCAGCGGCTACCAAGGCACCAGTTGCGACCACTAAGGCACCAGTCGCTGCTCAAGCTCCTACCCGCAAAGCCCGAAACGCCCCAGCTGCCCCGGCCGCCGCAGCAACAGCTAAGCCCGTTGCGGCCACTAAAGCACCAGCTGCTGCTCCAGCTCCTACCCGCAAGGCGCGAAACGCCCCGGCTGCCCCAGCAGCTGCAGCAACAGCAAAACCCGTTGCGGCCACTAAGGCACCAGTTGCCGCTGCTCCAACCCGCAAAGCCCGAAACGCGCCAGCTGCCCCAGCAACAGCTAAGCCCGTTGCGGCCACCAAGGCACCAGTCGCTGCTCCGGCTCCTACCCGCAAGGCCCGAAACGCCCCAGCTGCCCCAGCCGCCGCAGCAACAGCTAAGCCCGTTACGGCCACCAAGGCACCAGCTCCTGCTCCAGTCCCAACACGCAAAGCCCGAAATGCCCCAGCTGCCCCAGCCGCCGCAGCAACAGCTAAGCCAGCAGCAGCGAAACCCGCTGCGACCACCAAGGCCCCAGTCGCTGCTCTGGCTCCAACTCGCAAAACTCGACAGGTCCCAGCTGCACCAGCAACAGTCAAGCCTGCAACCCATGCGGCAACATCGAAACCGGCAGCAGCTACTACAAAACCAACCAAAGCTTAATTAGCACGTTACTTTGTGGGATTATTAATATTGCCATTTCCAAATCTTGCTTCCAAGTGCGAAAATTGGGTTCAGCAATCAGTTTGTTAGTACAAACCAAGTATCTACTAAAAGTCAAATGGCTACTGAACCCGATTTCCGGATGACGGAAACGAGCACAGGTTTGGATCTGGTTCAAGTAAATTAAATATTTGCTAACAAAAATATCTTAACCTATTGGTTAAATTCAATCGTATCGTTGGTTTGGGACTTCTTTTCTTAACAATTGGCATGTGAATAAAGTAAATAAATCAAGACATTTCGACTAACTTGAGAGTACTTATAATTTAGTTTTTTAGACTTCTTTTTTTTAAATAATATACAATGCCGACAGATTTCGCAATTTTCTACCGGAAAAGAAGCGACCGCATTGAATCAAATACAAGGAAAAATTCGTGCTCCAAAGGAAACTTAACATTGATATGAAAGAAAAAAACCCAAAACGAAAACAACCCGTTAGAGCTAGATTAACACTTGACCCATGAATAAGTCAAGAAGAGTCAGAATTTCCTAACCTCTGTAGGGTTTTGCTGAATCATCTTATTCCAGGAAGAGGAAACTCTTTCACTTTTTCTCTAGCGATATCAGGAACGTGAACAGGTTGCACAAAACTGAATCAGGCACGAGATTCGAATTAGTTCTAGAAAAACGTACAAAATCGTCTTAGACTTTTGTTAACAAAATGAGTGGGTGTAGTCTATTGAAACCAGTTTACAAGTTCTAAAAAGAATTAACACAAATCGGGAGAGGGGGGAGGCATGGCTCACGATATATAATATATATAATATGTATAAATCAACGTTAAATCGATGCATTTCAATGTGGGTTGTTCCCCTTGACGCGCGGAATTTGCAGAAAATTTCCATTGTCCTTGACGTTAACTGTCTGTTTTGTCTTTTGTTTCTGTTTGTTATTACGCTCTACCCAAAAAAAGAAAATGTCGGAAGAAAACACGAAGGAGTCAATGAAAACTGTTTTTTTTTTCAGTTGTGCGCCCGGAGAGGTCGCGGATCAACACAATTGGTATATATAACACAAGTCTCGCTTTAAGCCGCCACCGTTGTACTTGTAACTGCCTCAAAAAAGTTTTGCTTTCACTACTTCTCGTTATCTGAGCACCAAAATAATGCTCCTCACATCAATTTCGTTCTTTAAAAAAAAATTAGAATAAATTGGTAAATATAGTAATTATATGGAGGTATGAAAAAAAAGAAACGTAAAGTACGCTGGCGCCACGAAGCGCGTTATGTACAAGACCCGCTAGCAAACGATACAAACAGTCGGATCGGCACAGAAAATCCAACAAAAAAGAGAGAGAGAAAACATTTCAACAACAAAATCGAGGAGAAAAGAAGAAGAAAAAAAAAACAGTCACGCGAAAGAAAATGTGTGTGCGCGCGTGTTGTCATAGCAGCAGCAAAAGGCAGCGTTGATTACACCTGAGAGCTCCAGGGATTACATAGCGACGTAGCAGCTAAACCAATAGGAAGAATTACGGTGAAAGGCGCACACAAACAAACAGGTTCGACACACGTTCGACCATCGACCAAGAGAAAAAAAAAGAGAAATAAATCGGAGAGAAAAATACACGCATATTTTTCGTATGAAAACATCCGAGACACCGCGCACACATTAAGAGATTTGAGGGGCTCGACACGTCGTCACACACCACGGCGCGTTGCGCTAGAAGATAATATCATCGTCGATTTGGGTCCACTCTGTGGATTTAACAAGTTTCTTCGTTCACTCTCTCGAAAAAAATAATAATAAGGTTCGTTTGATGTCACTGGCAACTGGAAAGCTGCTCCCGATGGATAGTGAAGAGGGATCATTAAGAGAAAACGAATAAGCACTGGTCACTCGTGAACGAGCTGCTGCGAACACATTGCATCTTCTTCGAGAAGAAGAACATTTCAAAAGGAGAAAACAAAGTTTAAAAAAAAAAAACTAACAATCGAGAAGAAGAAGCAGCAATTATCGTTGTTGCTGCTGCGTTTGAGTTTGCTGATTTTGTAAGAGGATCAGCTGTTGGTGGCAGCGCTGGATGGCACATTCTACCGCTTCTTTGACCTCCTCAAAGACGGGGATTCCTTCTCGATTGGCCAAATCGGAAAGGTAATTGCGACCGCGATTATAGTCCTTGATGGCGCAAGATGAGAGCTGTCCATTCCCAAGAACAAAAGAAAGAATGGTTAAGTCAACTATTTGACGCGGTCGAACGGATAGGAATTTGAGCGAACCCGATCTTGGTTAATTTCCGCATTGTCGGGCAAGCGCTGGATGCACAGAACCACATTGCAACCAAGTCCGATATAGTGGGCAGCCAAGGCCATGGATGAAAGGGAACGAGTTTCTCGCGAAACGACAAACAATAGGACACGGCTAGCGTCCATGGCCGCCGCCTCGATCGGAATAAACCGACGACTCCAACCGCACGTCTGCGGGTTAAAATACGTCAGCCCGCTCTTCCTGCAAAATTTGTGGCAATTTTTTAAATTGGAAATCAAAAAGATAATAATTAGATGTTTTACTTCAACAGCGGGATGGCCGTCTGTTCACGCCAGATGGTGGACCCGCAAGATCCTCCCAAATAGATATCTCTGGCTCCACCTACTGTCACCTCTGGCGAGGAGCTGTCACATCTAGCCACTCCTTTCGGACTCGGACGGCCTGTGAAAATGAAACCAAGAATGAGTGTCGGTGGAAAACTTGTTTCTATTTTCATCTCCCGTAACACTTCTGACGGGCTTACAGAGAATTCGCGAGACGGGTGAGACCACCGAGTAGAGCAAGGCTGCGGCCTTGCCGACCAGCACGTCCCACAGACGTCTTTGGTTATCGGCAGGCAAATTACGAAACTCGGTCAAGATACAGCAGAACTGATCAAAGGAAACCGATGCTTGTTCTACAAGAGGGAAAACGCCAAACGTCATCACGTTATTTCCCCAAATTTTATTACCAAATGGAAGCAACGGAATCTTTTTTTTTGTACCATTACTGCTGGCCACTATATTCTTCAAATCATCCACCGAGAGATCTCTGTTGGTGAGTATTCGAAAAGCCATGCAGACCTGGAACGAGTTCAATGACAGCTCGGATAAAAAATGATGTCTACAGATTTATAAGATAGAAAGAAAAAAAACAAGAATCTTACGTCTGCCATGCTGATTTCACCCGAATTGCTCGTGTCCAGCGCGTTGAACGCATCGCGCAGTTTACTGTACAGCGTGATTTGCCCAGTGGCGAAAAACGAGAGAAAATAACAAAGAGAAAAGGATCAAGGAACATGTTCGACTCGTTATTTCAACGTACGGCTGTCTTACATCAACTTGTCGCCTATGGGGTAATGAGGATTTTTCAAAGGGTTGATACCATCGATGAGACCCAACTCATGAACGCTGATCCGTTCTCGTAATATCTGCAACAGAACGAGAAAAAGAAAGTTTGTGTTTCACTGAAAAACGCCGATTAAGCAACAGTAGACGTCACACGGCTGGAAAAAACAAACCTTGGCCGTGCAATCTAGCGCCGATCTGATGTTGTTGAAAACGGGTATGCCCAGCCGTTCGACCATATCCTGTAAGACGAGCTGACCGGTAGCCAAGTCCTCATATTCCCTAATTAGACGGATCAATCGAGTTCTGAATTTTGTCAATTCATTATTTTTAAAAATTTCCAAATCGTACTGCTCTGTAATGGGTTCACCCTGGATGAGTTGTCCAGGCCCTTCGAACGGATGGATAACGAGGACGAACGTCTTTTGGGCCGCCGTGTAGTAAGCAGCCTCGACGATCGTGGCTACGCTTCGGGTCTGTCGGTCGATGACGAAGAACAGCACATCGGCCGTCTGTTTGGCGTGGTGCTCTTTCTCAATCAACTCCGGTCCCCATTGCGGAACTTGCTGCTGGCCAAAAACAATTGTTTTTTTTTCCGCTCAGTTAAAAATCCGACTTCTTCCGCATTTTGTAAAAAAGTTCATAATATTTAAAGTGACCGTACTGGATTAAAGTAGGTTATGCCCCAGCTCTTGAGAACGGGAATGGCAATGTCTTGCCTCCACGTGGTCGGATTGCACGAACCACCCAGGAAGACCTGATACTTTGCGGCAGATTCTAATAATCATCAAAATATAAAATTGTAGAAATATGTTGGTAATTGGTAGAAAAATAGAAAGAAACCGACTTGAGATCTTGCGGTCGCACATCTTCTTGTCGTTGCTCTTGATGTCGACCACTTTCGACAACTGCGTCGGTCGAGGTATCCTATTCGTCAAAGGTAGAAATAAATCATCGGCTGCTTTGGAAAACGAACAACGGGGCGGAGCGTCATAGGTTGAGAGAGAGGAACGAGCCTCGACTACTATCACGGGGAGGCTTATGGCGCCATCGACCGGTTCCTCCCCCCCTTGAGCCGATACCATCTTCGACGTTCATCAGTTGTAAACCTCTATTACGTGGGTGCCCATAAATACACCGTGGTCTACGCCATCATAAATAATATGATTTTTTTTCTTCTTCTTTACGTTTGAAAAAAAAAACGAAGACCCGTTCAAGGCCCCCTCGGCAACCCGAAATATAATGAACCGTTGCCATAAAAGTCGGAATCCATTTGAAAGAGTAAGAGATAAAAAGGATGACGATATGGCGAGTGGCTGGTGCTTACTCTCGTTCGTAGCATTTCCGCAATTCGTTGGCGAACAGGCAGAATTCGCCGAATGTGAGAAAGTTGCGTTGTTGTTGTTGTTGTTGCAGCTGTTGCTGTTGCTGTTCGGTCTGGAGATGATCGACGCCGCGGGATTCGACGGAGATCGGCGTCGCCGTGGTGGCCGCCGGTGCTGGCTCCCGCTGCGGCTGCTGCTCGCGCTCTCTGGCGCAGTGGATCATCTCGAGGATCTGCGACTGTGACGGGTAGACGCTGGCCTGGTGGAAGAGCGATTGCAGCCGTTGGGTTTCACTGACGACCGAGCCGTTCTCACTGCCGCCGGGATGGACTGTGGCCACACGGCACCATATCTCGTACAACTCTCTGAACACAATTTACAATTTACAATTTTACAATTGAATATATTCCGGTTGAACGGAGGAGAAAGAAACCAACTCGGTAATATAAAGCAGGACGACCCAAACTGAACCGAAGCTCAAACTAAACTGAAGGAAAAGAAAAAGAGCAGACTAGGGTGGAAAATCCAAAAGAGAAAATGAGGAGATACGTACATAACGAGAGGGACTCGGGAAAAGAGAGCTGCTGCATACAGAATAACGAGCGAGGAAAGAGGCGTAGTTAGTATATATACACATGACGTGGGGAGGTTGGAGAATGAGCCCCATCCATTAACCAACACAGGTGAACCGCACAGCGACAACAACAACAACAACAGTTTAACATGGGGGCACAAGCAACGAGCCACCCGACAAACTTGTTTGCGTTGCGAAAAATAAAAGAAAAAAAATGGAGAAAGAATAGAAGAGATAGCCGCTTGCTAGAGACGATGATCTCAGCTGTTTGAAATAGAAGTGAGCCTGGTATCGTAATCGCATAAAAAGATCCATGATCTAACTCTCCGTCTTGAGATAGATAGACGCAGACCAAAAAGGCGACCCATGACAGATTAGGGTTGGTGTCCCGAGGCAGCGTTCAAATCGCCCGCCCACACCGCGCAAAAAGAAGGCAACGTACGAAAAAAATATACGGTATACAAAATTATTAGAGAGGACTCTGTAGAATGCGATGGGAGAACTCTGCTCCCGCATAGAGATCCTCGACTACTGCCATTTAAGGTTGTCGGGAGACGATCGTCGTCGCCTTCTTCAATGAAAGCTCGTAAAATCGACAAGAAAGAAAAATACGGGCCAATGATTTCCAGAGAATTTTTTTTTTTTTTCTTCAAAGAAGAAAGAAAAAAGGTGCTATGCGGCTGACGCCATATACAGCTGAAGAGATAGGAGAAGAATCGCGGAACTGACTCAATCACTCGATCAACGTCTCCTCAATTCTGCAGGACGGACGGACGATGGTGTGATGGCCGACTGGCGTATCGAATCTTTTGATTTTCCACGTCGTTTTGGGCCGTCGTCTTTCATTACGGACGAGAGAGCGGCTAAACGGGATAAGATGTAGAGGAGCCTCCTCTCATCTTCTTCTACGGGCTTCCAGTGCTTCCACTACCTACCACCAACTACGATGACGGCATCACACAGACTCGACCGGGCGCGCTGAAGTCATCGAAAAGCCTCGGGTCAGAAAAGACACGAAAGAGAGAGAGAGAGAGAGAAACTGGACAATCGGCACTGCACACACACAAGGCCATTGGCTTCTTCGTACTGAGAGAGAGAGAAGGAGCGAAAGAAAAAGAACCAGCAGGGGGAGTATATAGCCTCTCTTGAAGTGAGCACGACTTGGTCGGCAACGGATGGCGTCATCACCACTCGGCAGATAAAGAATTCAGTGATCATTTTTTTTCCTTCTTCTTCTTCGTTTGTTGTTGAGGTAACCGTCCCACCAACAACAACACAGTGTTGAGCTGACTTCATCTTTCTTTCTCAAATGGGCTGGACTCCACCCATCCAATAAGATTGAAATCGCTCACGCCCGACCCCATCTTCTTCTTCCTAGGCCTTGAAAGATTACGGCCCGGGCAGAGAGGGCTATCCAACACAACAAGTGGAGGTGGTTCTTTATGTCAACACAAAAACCGAGTGATTTCATCACGGTGATGTCACCTGCTTTTCCGAGTTCCTTGTCAAACCGGCAAATCTTTGACCAATTGGAAGAGAAAGAAGTTGAAATATCTTTTCCGTCGCTATTTTTTATTTTATATATTTCCCATTTGTGTAATAACGTGTGGCCGGACGTATCGTTAACAAACGCGCATTCCCCAACGGTGATAGAGCTACCTGGCACGGCCAGCCCGCCCGAAGGCCAGCTGTGTGGACATCCAAGTTAATATACGATCGTCATTTTAACTGTTTCTAGAAATTCGACTGGGTGCCGCGCGCGACAACGCCAAAATGGCAATGCAGCAGCACTACAACAGCAGCAGTTTTACCACAATAAACATTAAGGGAGAGAAAAGAGAACGAGCGAGAGAGAGAGAGAGAGGAACGAGTCAAAAAGAAAAAATACGGGACTACGCCCAGGTGATCCAATAACGTTTTGGCTACCATTCGACCAGGTTCGGGTGCCGAATTCGACCCGATATGGGTACAAGGCGTTGGGCACATACATTTCCAGACCTTAAAAAGACATGTTAGCGCTCTTTAAGTATACCTAATCCATCAAGGGCTTTTGCACGGTGAACAATTGGCTTTGACTACAAGCTCGTTTCTTGTTTCGTCTTGTCGTGTTCTTGGTCGGCTAACTCGCTTGAGACTGCCTTCCGGGAGTGGTGGATTCAAAGTA
This sequence comes from Ceriodaphnia dubia, assembly GCA_022539655.2. Classification (NCBI taxonomy): domain Eukaryota; kingdom Metazoa; phylum Arthropoda; class Branchiopoda; order Diplostraca; family Daphniidae; genus Ceriodaphnia; species Ceriodaphnia dubia. The sequence continues at coordinate 393,055 of JAKUCG020000076.1, forward strand.
TCGACTGGGAAAAAGACCGAGAGATATTGGTTGGCGAGGCTAACCGGTCGAGATTTGAATCTACTTTGAAAGAAAGAAAAGAAAAGAAAAGAAAGGGCCCCCGATGGTGACATAATCCATCACGCCAGATGCAGCCTATACGCCCGGGCCGTTGACTTATTTTTTTTCTAGCTTCTTTTTCCGTCAGCATTTCGAAAGAATCTTCGGAAGGAAATGGGCCGGCTTGCTCAACAAACAAAGCACTCTTCCCCATATATATATAATAAGAAAACCCCATATGGTTTTTCCCAGCAGCATTGTGGTCGAATGTAATGCAATCACTTTGGGGCGCGCGAGAGTCGCTTGTTCATATTTCGTCAAGTGTTACACAAGAATTAATGCACGAAACACGAGCGCCGAGGCTAATAGTTATTATCATTGGACGACGTCATCGCCGTTAACAATATACAATGCCCTTATCTACTTTATCTTTTATGATGACAAATTTTCTAGAGGTATTGCCCACCGACTATTTCGGTGCAGGTGATGTCGTTGCTGCGAAAATATCAAAAGGGGCGATGTCGTAATGGTGACCCAGTTCTAGTTGTCGTTTCAAAAAATAGCATCCCGTGATCCGGCACGGAATTTGCACGCAGCACGCCGGACGTCGTTTTTCGTGGGAGGGCTTTTCAGAGTTGACTGTCAAAGGACGTTTTTGATTGGAACGGACGTTTCTATATCCATCAACCCGAAACTGCACTCAACATTCAGCCATCAATTTTCTTTTCTTTCTTTTTGTGTTGTTGCTTTGTTTATGACGGGGGCTGACGTCATCCGTTCGGGGAGGAGTCGGGCGATGATCGACTACGATGAGAACATTTCCCTCATCTCTTTCTCAAGATAGTAAAATTTCCAGTTGATAATTTCTATTTAGGAAGTCGAGACGACGCCCATCTCCAGACTCCAGAAAGAGAGACTGGACTAAAGAAAGAAAGAACGAGAGCTAGCTACATTTCATTGTCAGCCGATCGTTATCACGCAGCGCGAAACCTTGTAGGGCGGCCAATTTGATCCAGCAGCCATGGCGGAAGGGGTGCCGGCCCACTACTGATATCTTGCAACTCATAAAAGCCGATTAGGTCCTCTTGTTCGATTTGACCTCCTCGCGTCCTCTCTGCGAGCTAAACAATCTAGAAATCTTTTTGGAAAAAAATATCCGTAAACAAGATGACGTCGATGTTGGGTTGTGAACCTGCGGTAGGAGAGCAAACACGCTTACGTGAATCATTTGAGTAACCATAAATGGTGACGATGACCTTGTCCTACAAAAATGTAAAATGTTTTTTTTTTCTTAAATGCATTTTGTGAACAAAAGAAGAACGCCTATGGCTCGGGTTCAACATAATTCGGAGCCCGGGCGATCAAATGCAACGCCTGTCGCTCTCTCACGCCGGATGACATCACCGCCAAGAAGCTCAGCAATCATTAAAAGCTCATCAACAATAGGAGAGTGAGAGAATGCGTGCGAGGGATAAAATGTCGAAAATCCAAAAACAACAAGAAAATCCGATGGAAAAATGAAAAAAAAACATAGAGAAATCGTGATCAAACGATGACGAGGCCCGATTTAGCTTCGGAACGAGGAAACGCGCTAGGTAAAAAAAAATTGTTGGAACATCTTCCTCTTAAATGACAGATCGCAGAGTGACCTCCAAAGAAAAAATAAATAAAAATAAAATAACACTCGGGAATGATACACAACCTTGGCACCGATTGCTTGTCTCCTCGTTCCTCTTTGTCCGGTGCGATCCGTCCAAGGACTTTTGACGATACTCGTTTCTTTCTCAATAGACATATTCAATTTCTTCTTGTTTCTTTTTCCTCTCAAAGTGATCTAATCGCTTTTTTGACTACTCAAAAAGGGAAAAAGTCTCAATCAGTTAACGTGTCTCAGGTGAACAACCTGGCAGCGCAATCCACGCTTCTCAACTTTTGCGCCCGACCATCAAAGAGTGGAGGGACGATAACGTTGTGTGTGTTTTTTTTTATGAATCGGGCAGCTCGTAAATCACAGAGAGCAGTTCTCCCAATTTCGGGATTTCCTGTCAAAAAGATAAAACAAAAAAAATTTCAGACGACAGATACGTCGTCACCATAAACACGGACCCATGCCGGTCCCCCGGAAAAAGCCCATTCCCGTCATTCTTTAGCCGTCGCTGGCGGCCTTTGCAAGCGCCTCCAAATGGTTTATCATAATAACAACAACAAGAGGAGCGAGGAATCGAATCGTAGAGATGACGGAGATATTTTTAGACCTTTCCATTCCGTTTTCTTCCCATACGGAAGGGACGACGACGACGAAGGTCCCAAAACAAAAACAAGGCATTTTTCTTCCAGTCACCCAAAAGAGTTGTGTGTGTAGTAGGATCAAATCGGGACGGGCCGTGAGTGCAGCACACACACGCGCCAGAAAATGTTTTTCAAACGAGAAAAATAAAAAATAAATTCTTTATATATTTATTTATATATTTTTTTTGTTGTTCAAAAAGAAAACCGAGGATCTAAGTATGTCGATGACGTGAGCGGCTCAACTACGCGGGTCTGCCGACGGGGCGCTCGCTGGACTCTTATTCATTCTCTCCTTCTTCCCTTCTTTCGCTTCGTCCGTGAATGGTCTAACCGAACCCGAACCGCCGGCTGGCTCGTCGACTAGCTCTCTCTCTCTCTCTCTCTCTAACTCCCTCGTTCAACATTAGAGGAGAAGTATGGTACGTACACAGTGTCTGCTGCATCTCTCTCTCTCTCTTTTTCTACATAAGAGGAGAAAAGAAGACATTGTCAAAACCGCAGAAACATTTGGCGAAATGAATATATGGCGCCAACTGCTTCTCTTTCCCAAGTTTGATTGCATCGCGTGTAGACGACTAGCTTGTAGCCGAGCCCTTAAAAAAACATAGTCTACTACTTGCACAGCTCCTCTATGGGAACGGTCTGTTGTTGTTGCTAGGGAAAGCGTCGCCGTCTTGCGCGTTCGCGCGCGCTCCTCTCTCTGTTATTCAAACAAAAACCCAAAGAGAGGGCCTGTGCGATTACATCAGGGAAAAAGAAGACAAAAAAAAATAAACAAAATACTCTGTCTGCCGTTTTTCATACTAGTTGGTGGTGCGCCTACAGTTGGCAGCCCGTCTTTCTTCACTTTTGCCGTGACATCAACAGTGACGCCATCAGCGAATTTAAAACCGCAACCTATATCCCGGCGCTTGACGACGCCAACGGCGCGCGGGGCTTTAGCGGCCGTGAAATAAAAAACATTTCTGCTTCATCATTCCACGGTTGTCATCGTAATCTCCTCCTCAATTCACACGTTGGTACGAATACAAGCGCTGCGACACATCCCCCCATATGCTCAAAAGGATCAACTCAAAACGATCGACGGCAGCAGCAGCAGAGCGCAATCTTTCGAGTGTATCCGGGGCGGGCGGGGATTAGATCATTCCGCGCATACCACAATCGCGGCGGACAATAGTGACTGACAGCAGGTAGACTGCGATGTGACTACCATTCAAGATTATTGATATATAGACAACAGAAAACGGGAAAAAGCAGACTCACGCACTGGCGACGAGTCGGCGGGGGCCTTGACGTCAGGGCTCGCGTGCACGGAATCCCGCGTGACACGCTCCCTAGTTGTAAACACATCGGACAAACGGCCGGCCAGAGAAGAAGAGCCTTCCTTAGCCATTTGTTCAGCGAGCTCGACGTTACGTTCATAAAACATATAGATTTTATTTTATTTTTTTCTCTCTCTGGTTGTTCATCCCCCGAGCGGCAAAGGGAGCACTGGCCTTTAGAGAAGAGAAAATACTCGTTTTTTTTTGTTGGTATTCGTCCTTTTAACGAAAGGAGGGAGAAAGAGAGAGAAAAAAGGAGAGCTTGAGCTATTGATAGAACCGGAGCGTTCATGAGGGAGAGATGGCCCGCGCGCTCGGCCCTTCAGAGAGTACAATGACGTCGGCTTCTATTTTCGACTCGGGTGGGGTGTAAAAACGACGCCAGACGTCACGTTCGACCAATAGGGGACGATGATGCAAAAGATAAGGCCCCCAGTTGGAGGAGAGAGAGAGAGAAAAAAAAGGCAAAAACAAAAAAAGGAAAAACCTCCAAAGGGGATTTGTAGGGAACAACAAGAACAGTGCGAGCGAGCGAGCGAGTATTATTTACCTTGTGATATCTCCGTAGATGAAGTTGTCGGACATCGCCGTCCGTCCGGCGATGAGCTTCGAGTCGGTTAGACGCTTACAACTGTTCAGTCGCTTCTCGTCGAGGACGTTTTGCAGTCGCTTGGGCAGAGCTGGATGGGGCCGTATGATGTCGGCGCAGTGAGGAAACGAGTCGGCGTCGGAACAGGAAGGAGAAGCTGAGCTGTCCGTGTTGGTGCCGACGCCGCGGAGCGAGTAGGGCCGGTTGTTGGTTTGTCGGGATCGCCGTTGAAGCGCCGTCGGGGCAGAACGGCCATGGCCCGACCAAACGGCCGACGACGAAGGCGAAGCGTCGACGGTGTTGGATCGCGGATTAGGTGCCAGGGCTCGTCTTTTGGTGCGGTCCGCCGCTACTCCGCACCACTCGGCAATCCAGCAACAGCCAGCAGCCGGCTCAATCTGCGTCAATCAGAGACAGAGAAACACAATCAGTCATCATCCCATTCGGCCATTTCTTTCGTTCTTCTTCTTCTATTTAAGACGTTGTCGTTTTGACTGCTAATTTACTTTCGATTAAATCATCCGAATCGGCAACGCAGAAGAAATTCAAAAAGAGGAGGAAAACGGGGAAAAAAGCACGCGATCGCAATCAAGCCAAAAAAAAAAACAAGCCAGGGAGCGAGAAAGCACCCGCACCTGTTGGACGGCAGACGCCAAACTGCCAACTGAAAGGTGGAATGGTCCCGCTCTCCACTTTTAGACTGACTCTCTCTCTCTCTCTCGTTCTCTTCACACACGCACGTAAGACACGAGGCGCTGCTCCAGCGGCGGACGCCCGTAACCGACTGGAAGGAGAATTCTTTTGCGAGGGAGAAACAACAAAAAGGCAACGAAAAAATATCCGCGTGTCTCTTCATTTGCCAAAACACACGCACTCGCTATAAAGGCAAGCAGCACGCTGGCCGTCATAAATACGTAGTGAAGGTCCCGGTGATGTATCGATTGATTTTTTCCTTCTTTCCCATGATAATCGTCGAACGAGAAATGAAATAGCCAAGGCCGTTGAAGGACCCCTCGAGGGTGCGCACGCCGGCCCTTAAGGGTTCCTGAAATCAAAGCTGAGGAGCAGCATCGGATAGAATGGCGCGAAAAAGAAGAGAGAAAGAAAAAATAAAAGAATAATCATAATCGGGGATCGAATGACGGCGGCGGCGTCAATTGAATCGACACACGATCTCACGCGTGCGAACAACAAAGGCAAAACGGGCGGAATGTCTGATTGATCTGACGTCATCAAAGTGGTGATGGAAACCTTGAGAGAGAGACTGGCAGTGCAGAGATGATGTGTTTGCACGCGACAACCGCTTCGAGAAGATTTTCTTGGCATTTATCGCCATGAAATCGAACGTTGTCGATTTCGTGAGAAAATAATTCCCGACGACGGAAGAGTTGACGAAACATATTTGTTCTTTTGGAAGAAAATTCCCGGGCAGCAGTTAAGGTCGCCTGGAACGAGTTTTGCAAATGTCTTTAGTCGGATGAAAAAGGAAGCGAATCAAATGTGACAGATAGATGGATAGTTGATAGAAGAAAAACAACAACTTTTAATGGGCGAGTCAGGGAAAAGAATTTTAGAAAATAAAAAAAAGGGTCGAGAACTACTGGCCTCAGTCGTTATCCTAGTAGAGGCGCCGGTAATATTATGGGTGGAGCTTTTGATGTTTTTTTTCGGTTCAAAGCAAAGAGACTCACTTGCAACATGAAAAAACATGACCAAAAAAGTGCTTATAACGTCTATCTAATCAACAGCTCCTTCCGATGAGGTCATACTCTCGTGAGGGCACGACAAATTGCGAGTATTTAGAGTTAACTTGGCCCACCCCTTGGGTTGTAAAATGAATAAGTAAGGTGGGCATCGCGATTACCTGGTTGTCACAGTCAAGCGACGTTGAAATTCAAGCACTGACAAGGTCGGGACTTTTACTAGATTCAACTATCGACAATTTAAAGCCGTGCGTCAAGCCCACATCGGCTTGATATGCATGACGTCGTTGATTGTTGTCTGCGAGAGCGTCCGATCCACCATCACGCTGCTGCTTGATTCAGTCACTGTTTCGGCTTGATGCCGTCGCCAATTCGACCTCCCGCACAGTTTATTTCACACTATCAACAGAATATACACCCGATACACACACATTCAGTCGTGTTTCGTCTGTTCGCTTCCTTTCAATGACTAAAAAGTTTTTCGGCTGCTTCTTCCGAATTAACAACACCTTACGCACTGGCATCTGGCGGGCGCGATAAGCACCGTGATGTAATTTCCTTGAATCGGATTTCATTCATCAAAGAAACGAACAAATATGAACAAATTCACATTTCCTTAAAAAAAGAATATTTGTTACTGATAAATGAAAAATGAATGAGTTTATCAAGAATTTATAATTTACTTTATCAACTAGCTAGCTCACAATCCTCATCCAAATCCTTCTTGTGTAGGGAAATTCATTGCTGTGTTTAGGGATCCAACCTATCAAAATCGTAATACCAACTACCATGTGAAGTGGCCATTTTCTTTTCCGCCGAGTCGCCAAGGGTAAGACACGTGAAAACGAACCATTTTGTGCTTGGATATTGAATGTAATCTGGAACTTGTTTGATTTAGACGTTGCGAAAAAATGTCGTCGTCTCATTTGCAGTGGCTCATTACCCGAAACACCAGCTCCTTCATTCTGAAGAAGCGAAATGTCAAGCAACCTTTCAGCCGGGTAAGAAAACCTCCAGACCTCGTTGCGGCATTATGTTTGTTGTAAAATCATAGTGATGCTTTCACCAAGATCGCTGAAGCTAATGCTGAAAACCCTTGAACCCTGAATGATTAAATTCTCACCTAAATCTAATTTTAAAAATTGTTAAAATAGTCCTCTAATCATGTTCATTGTTCATCACTTCAGGAACCACTCCACTTGACCAACAGGCATTGCTTCAAGTACAACACCTTGGTACACAAGAATGTGATTGGTATTGAACCAGCCAAGGACAAGAATGGATTTGTTGTTGTACAGAAGAGCAAGACCAAAGTGGTAAGCATTTCCCTCTTGACACCCTAATCATACCTAGACTTGCCTGAAAATGATGTGATTTTTTATCACCAAGATCGCTGAAGCTAATGCTGACAACCCATAAAAACTGATTTCTTCATGTTAAACAAACTATTTAACCCCAAATGTATGCCATGTCTTTAACTGGAGTTGTTTTACTTTACAGTTCAAGCCCAAGCAGTCCTTGGTCCGATTCCAGATCAAGTCTGGACCCCGTCACACTTTGGCTAAGCTACGCAACATTGTCAAGGGAGGTTACCGCAAGGACTGCAGAACTGCAGTGTTGAAGAAGGCCTCTGCCATCATCCGTTCTGAGAAACCCAGGGCTGCAAAGAAGACCAAGCCCGCCAAGAAAGCTGAATAAGCCTTTGTATGACAAGAGTTGACACAAATAAATTCTTGTGGGTACAAAATTCCAATGATTTCATTTCTTTTATTTATTTATACTAGCCAAGTTGGGTCATTGAACCCTTGTAGAAGTAGGCAATTTCCCAACACAAAATTATTGGGTTTATGGTATTTATGGTGTGGTAGTTTTGAAAAGTAAATAAGGGCATGATTATTTCAATAATGTTTATTTATGGTACAATGAGGATACAAGGATCTCACTCACAGCCAATGAGAAAAAGTACAGGTGATGGATGAGTGAGACAGTAGCATAAAATTCACGATAGTGAATAATTCATTGAAATCACAGTTTCGCACAAGTGGAATGTTGTCTTTTTAAAAGAAGTCAATAACATTTTGTGACCATACATGCATACAAATTACATAGTCATAAATCCCAGAATACATGTGAAAGAACCACGCGTCTTCATCTATCTCACCAACATAAAAGGGAGAAAAAGAGAGCTGCGCTAAGTAAAAATAAAACAGTCGCCGACAAGAGTATTCATCATGTGCTACGAAACATAAATAGATAACGAAAAAGAATAAACGATTGATTTCCAGTGATTATGACGTTAGATTTTCCACCGAGGTTCTTGGAGAGAATCGCAATTCCAGTTTGCTCATGTCTTCGTCATCATCGGACGGATCAGACACATCCTGTTGATGGGCCAATTTCGAAAAGCCGTTAGTCCCACCCAGTTTCCGATTGACGTGTTCTAATCTTTGAATCTGAAAACAAACAGAAGTTGATGGTGTGTCGCAATGACGTAGACGCAATTGGGACAAAACGCGGGTTCGTGTATTGGGAATGCTATTAATTATTAAAATACCTCTGCTTTCAAATCGCCAATTCGATCTTGGAGCTCGCGGACTCGGTCGCTGTCCTCTACCATACTCAGCTCGCCTTCAGTCAACATTTGCTCATTCTAAACACGGAAGAATAATTCATTAGACACATGCCGCTTGGAAGTATGAAGCTGTCAAAACACACCTTCATTTCGAGCTGAGAGATTTTTTGGCTCAATTCTGCGACGTGCTGCGAATGCTCGGCGTCGTGAATCCTAGCCAACATCGAGTCCTCCCTCATCTAATATAAACGAAATGAAACGCTCGTAAAAAAACACGAGCTTTGGAGGTTGCTGCATTCGTGATTCTGTACAAACCTTGGCCTCCAGGTCGGCATATTTCCGTTCGTGTTCTTTGATCTTGGCCTGGTGCTCCTTGTCGAGCCTTTCTGACGCCTCCGTCTTGGCAACCAAGGCCTTGATTTCGTCGTCCTGTCGCCTCAGTTGATTACTCAGCACTTGATTCTATTGGAGTGAGAGAGAAGTTTGAATACAGGTTTGTGACATGTTGGGTAGGCAGCAGTGGCACTCGGCGGCTGCCGCCGCCCAATGCTATTTGTGTATAATGCTTACTTGCGTCTCCAGCTCCATGAGACGCAACCTGAGCTCACGCAGTTCAGTCACGGCTTCCATTTCCCGTAGTCTGATGGTCATTAACTCGTCCGACTTGTTGCCACCGCCAGAAGACGATCGATTATTCTCCCAGAAGAGCAGTTTCTTTGGTGTAGATTCGAGCGATGTTGGGGCATTTTCCGTCGTGTGTTCATCCTGCGTGATAGATATAATCCCGTTAGAACTTGCGCGCTACTTGATCGATAATATCGAATTTTTTAGGTCTCATCAACGATTCACCAAGACGATTACGTCAATGCCCGCCCGCCGATCGATCTTTCTCAACAATACTAAAGAGCCTTTGCACAGGCAACGTCAGTGCTGTAGAGGCGATCGATACGGTACTACATTGTGTTGTATCAAATGATGCCGCTCCAATCGACAACTCTTTCCCTTTTTATCAAGTGGCCTTTTGACAAAGGGCAAAAAAGGAAAAGAAAAAAGAGGCGGCGAAGAGAGAAATCGTAATTGAGTCGTGGCCTCTCACCTGCAGATGTCGAAGCCATTGAGAACTCAATTCCGAAATTTTAGGACGGAGCTCTTTCAGGGCCAAAGTGGCTTCGGCTTCGCGCAACTTGACGGCAATCAGCTCTTCCTGCAGCGCCACCACCACGTTGTCCGGAGTGGCTTCTCGCAGACGCTTCTTGTCCTGTTTTTAATCAACAACGGGAGAAAAGTTGTGGCGTTAATGAAAAAGAAAAGAGACGAGAGGGTTAAATTGCGACTGTACTACCTCTTCGTGCTCGTGGAGCTGATTCTTCATGTCGCGGATCATGGCTTCCATCTCGGCCTGGCGGAGACGTCCACCAATCAGCTGCTCTTGAAGGCACTGGATGAGCTCTTCCTTCTGCTTGAGCAGCTCGGCTTGCAGCGACGGCGAAGTCGTTGCCTCCACCTCTAGGGACGACTGTCTGGAATAGGTCTATCGATCGCCAAAGTAAAAAAGGAGAGAAAAAAGAAAGAAACACATTGTATAGTAAAGCGGATCATCGTATCCAGTCGCCCAGCACTTGACGGACCTCTTGTTCCATGTGCTTGAGACGTTGCTGGAGTTCGCGCAGGTGTGCAGTGTTCTCTGCGTCGCGTTGCCTCGACGCTTCCAGTTCCCGTTTCAAATGAAAGGTCGTCTCTTCCTGGTCAGCTCGGCTGACTTGGCCCCGAACCAATCTCTCGGCCAACTCACTCGACTCTGTTTCCAACATGGAGACTTTTTGACGCAGCATGCGGTTCTCCGCTCTCAGTCGCTGCATTTTCCCCCAATAGAAAATTAATTAGCTCGCCGTCTCGTTAAACACAAAAAAGTTCATCTATTATTAATTACCCGGACTTCTTCCTGATCCTCTTGCTCTTTGGTTTTCAGGGCCGTGTAGTCTTTTTCCCACTTTTTCATGCGCTTGGCGCTATATTTGACGTTGTAGGCGGCTACGAAAAGAGAATCCGGGCACGGATCGAACCTGGCCGGCACTTCTTTTTGAAAATACTGTCAACGGATTTGTCGCGTTAATCGAAGCCGTTTTTAAATGGAATAATTCGTTTATTACAGACCTTGAGCATCCCCTCCATGTCGAGCGAGAGGAGATCTTCTTTTCCAAAGTTGAGGATGGCCACAGCCAGGCGGAAAATGATTTCCATGCCGTCAATCAAAAAGGCGTCCATCACCCTGTAGGTATTACAAAAAGAAAAAAATGAAATAATACATGAATTAAGATGGTGTCGACATTTTCTTTTTTCGTGTTCCGTTATCCCCTCCCGCAGTTTCCCAATGCATTAAACATTTTGGGCACGGATTATCTCAATTTTTTTTATAGGATGGACGTGAGATTCTGGTCTGCTGATAAAAACCGGCTTCTTGATATTCAAAACGATAGGGAAATTTTCAAAGTTGTTTTTATTCCTTTCGACTGAATTAGGAATCGTTGCTGTCCAATCAGTGTCCAGTGAACATTCTAAAACGCTTGGCACTGGGAGGTTTCCTCGAAATAAGTTTTTTTTTTTTAAGAAGGGAAAAATCACAAAGATTTTCTCCTTGTCGTTTCAATTTTTTCTAATTTTAACGACAGGAATTCCAATACCCCCGGCATAGTTTCGCCTCTTCGGCATTTCCATATTAGCTCAGGGAGCAGCAGCAGCCGGCAAAAGTTTCCCAGAGTACACCGGGGAGTGGAGATGTTAATAGATGGGAAGAATATGGCCGTTTCTTTTGTGTCAGCAGATCACAACCGTTTGAGGTGGGGGGAAAAGCGGAACAGTTGGCAAAAACAGCAGACCGTTCGTCGTCGGTTGTGTTTATTACCTGCAGGCCACTGAAAGGGTCAACGTAGTGCTGAACAGGGTGAGGAACCAGCTGCTGGCGTACATGCTCGTGTCGAAACTTTGCGACAGGAAGTGGGCGTGGAGATCGGGTATCAGTTCCTTTAAATTTAGTTTTTCAAAATTGTAGAAAATCAAAAAATGTGGAATTTTCAACAATTTTCATACCTCGACGAGATTCTTTAATTGGTACAAGACCAGACCCAGTTCGGCCATCGAAGGTTTGAAAATCTCTCGCAATCGATATTCCTGCATCAATTTGACAACAACGGCGAAGGCTTCCTCTTCAGGCATCTTGTCCAGACAAAGAATAGAATAAATATATGAAATAAGAGAAGCCGCAGCGGGCAACCCCGCGGTTTCCCATTTAGAAATTCTTTGATTCTCTTCGTGAGTCGTCGAGACGAAAGAGAAAGAAAGAGAGAGAGGGTTGATTTGGAAAAGGAGAGGAGGAGGCGTGTATCAGTCGATGATCGATGATGAGGTTTTTAGAGATAGGCGAGTGGTGTATTATGCGCAATATATCCATGTATAGTCCGTGTTGTATATTTTTTACCTGCATCAGGAGGATGCCGACGATAAAAGCAGATCCCTGGCAGTAGCCCACCTCACGATCATGCAGCGAGTAGGCTTTCATGACGTTAAAGAGACTCTCCTGGCCCAGGCCATCTTTCTCCTTGAAGAAGTCGTGCTCGGGATACGTGCGGGCGATATCGCGACGAATCACCTGCGTCCAACCAAAAATAGAGAAACGGCATTTTTTGATTCTGACAAAATTCCAATCTGACAAAATTCTTTTTTTAAAAAAAAGAGACGGACGGACAACGAACCTTTTCACAGGCGGATGTAGCTTTGATGTATTCAGCGTATTGCGATTTGGCCGGCGAGTCATTAGCGCCGCACAAAAGAGGCCAAACGACGCCGCGGAAGTGATGAGGAATGCCCTTTCGGACCAAATCTTTAACGTAGGCATTACGCTTTTTATAGGTATTGGCCCAGTCGGCGACCAGACGGCCCCAAAGACTCCACTGATCCTCTTCGTTGTCGTCCGAGCGCGCCTCCTGGCTAGCGCTGGAACCTGCGTTTATCCAATAGAGACCGCTTAGAACTTATGTATCTTCTCTCTTTTTCCCTCTCGTAAATAAATGCATCTTCTTCTTCCACTCAGAGAGATAAAGCGGCCGGGCCATATGCCGACCCCTCGACGGAAAACAGATCGAGTTTCTCTTCATGGTAGACGTCATCCGTTATTCGCAAGACGCTAACAATCCCTGATCCAGCTATTTATATTCACAGTCTTATCGTTCTCCGCCCGTTTTTCAAGAGCGAAAAAAAGCACAGTGCCCCCTTGGGCATTAGAAGAAAAAAAAACATGATGGACTCTGGCCCAAAGAATGGAGTCGAGATAAACGAAAAAAAGAAAGAAAAAAGACTTGGAAAAAGGTTATCAAGTGGCAGAGCGGAGAGTAGGAGGAGACGACGAGATTCCTTTGCACAGGAATGACGTCAGTGCAGTCAATTTCAGCTCGTCGTTTCGTCAAGAGAGTCGCTTACCAGAATTGAGGGAGATTTGCGACGCGTCCGAGCTCTTGCGAGAATGTCCCGACGCGATGCTCGTGCCGGTTCCGGCCAACGAATTTAACGATTTGCTGTCCAGCTCGATCATCCTGTAAGACAAGCAATAAAAAAATAAGAAAACGGGCACATCCATCACTAAAACAGTCTTTCACCACGGCTCTACACCAGAGAGACACGTCTTTTCACTCACTCTCTCTCTACTCTTCGGGTTTTTAGAAGGAAGCAAGGAAGAAACGCGGGGGAAACGAATGGAAAAAACACGCTCTAGACTCTTTTTGTATAAATAATGCATGAAGCAATTGGGTGGGCAGCAGCAGCCGAAGCATCAGTGGGTGCTGCTGCTTCTTTGGAGCTAGAGAACACCACTTTGAAGCCTTACTTGTAGTATTTATATATGTAATATAAAGTGCTTTTCTTTTTTCGACCAAACAGTTAAAGGTCCAACAAGTCGCCTTGGTAACGATGCCAGTCACAAGTCGACAAGGCAAACGGACGAAAACAAATGAACTGTCAACCAGTTACAGAGCTAGTTTCCCTCTCTCTCTCTCGCACAAACAACGAAAACGACGTCATTCCAGATAAATGCCAAAGGGGGGTGGACCGGATGTTTCACCGCACGAAATACGGGAATAATGAAACAGCTGATGAAAAGACTGGCAAAGCCGAGCCAGGATAAAAACAGAGACCAAAGTCCCGAGTTTTATTTTTCCGAGAATTATTAGATATATATATATAAAGTCGTTGTGTGGTCAGAGAGAGAAAATGGGAGCCAGAGTATCCGGATTTTCTACGTCTGGAATACGAGGCCAGGGCGCACGTGACTAAACTGCACAAGACTCCTTTTGTTCTGCTGCTGCTGGTTGCCGCTAGTTTCGTTTCCTCACCGTTCAAAGTCGACAACATCGGGCACGGCGGCCAAAAGGCTCAAGGGATTGTGGAAGACGTAATCCTCTGCGGCCCCGTCGTTAGCGTCGTCGTCTTCTTCGCCGTCCGACAGCTCGCACAGATCCGGCAGCATCGCCATTCACCAAGTCCTTCACATCCGACACTGTACCACCACCACTACTACTATTATTCGGCCAGGTTTTCTCCTCTCCTTATCTGATCGCTCTGTCGCTTGCACGCGATCACACACAGATAAGAAATTCTCTCCTTCTCTCTACTAGCTTCTTTTCCCTTTCAAATGTCTTTCGTAAAAGGAAGAACTTTTCTCTCTTCCACCATCCAACTCTCCCCTGGAGGCCAAATCTTCTCCCGACTTTATTTGGTTACCTGGTGGTGCTGTAAGTGGTTAAAGCCAACACAACAAAAAGGCAATCTCCGAGAGAAATAAAGAAAAATAACTTTTTTTTTCCACCCTGCCCTATCTGGGTCTCTGAGCTCTGCTCCTACGCGTTAGATCACCTGCGGCTAAATAAAGAGGTATAGCGCGCACAACAATGAGCTCGAATCCGATTCGGAAACAAGCGCGCCACCACCTCCTCCACGCGGCTTGGCGGCTCGGGCAATGAGTCAACAACACGACCGGGCAGTGGGGCGTGAAGCCAACGACTGGAGAGAGACCGGTTCGTTGAGAGATTGACCGACTGTGTGGTGGTGGTAGTAGGGGTATACGCCTTCGAGCATTGCTCCTCTCTCTCTGACTAGACTTTCGTCCGACCAATCAGCACGGCCTAAAGCTCTTCATTCCGCTACTACGCTCCCCCCTCGTGTGTGTTTTCAAACTCAGCGGGCACCAGACCAGACCAGAGATTCTCTTTTTCCTCATCCGCCTTTTTTCTTCTTCTAAAGAAGAAACAAAATAGTCAGAAGAAGAGTACACGACACTTGGCATCGTTAACGGCCTCCAAAATAAGAGAGAAATTCCCTTTTTCTTCTGAATTCCTTTTTCTTCTTAGAGGAGAGTGAGCTTGGCTGTTGAGTGATCGTCATTGTCTTGCCCACATTTTGTTGTGACGCGAGCGCGCCGAGTCTTCGGTTGGCAACAGACACAATGTGGAAGAATGTTGACAGTGCATTTTGGTCCTGGACCCGGTTAATGGCCTTTCCTTTCTCTCTACAACCGAAAAAAGCTTTCAGCCGTTGCAGAAAAAAGAGGCAAAAGCCCATAAGCGCAGCGCCGAATCCAGTCACGGTCGCCTTGATTTACCGCACGCCGAATGTCACGCGCGATCTGGAACAGTTTGACTGGGAAATCGGGCAACATCATCACGTCAATTCGTGTGTCATCCAACCGGCTTTGCGGTTCTCTCCCCCGTGTGAAGGAAAGAAACCAATTGCGACCCCGTTAAAGTGTCATTATCCTTTGTGTCGCTCTGGTTCTTCTTCATTCCCCCCGTCCAGGGTGTTGTCGGTTCTTAAAGGGGGTAAAATACTTGTTCCAGATAAATAGAGAGAGGGTGCTAGACGTCGTCATTTCCTCACTGGGTGAACCGGCGTGATGAGAGAGAGTGAGTGAGTGTGAGAATGAGTGAGAGCTCATTACGCCCTACGGGCTTTTTGCCCTTTCTGTGTGTGGATGTTTATGTTTAGTTTACCTATTGGCTTCTTCCAACTTGGCCAGCAGGGCGGCTTCCTCGTCGGGTAGAGCCGGCGTTTCTGGCGAAGACGGACTGTAGAATCCATTGGTTCCGTTGCTGCTGGCGTTGCTGCTGTTGATCGTGTTGTTGTTATTGTTCAACGCGCACGGCAGACTCGACGGACGGCCTCCGCATTTTACCTAAAAAAGAAAAGAAAACGGTGTCATACTCCCGTATCGAGCGCGCGGGCACAGAGAAAAACAAAATATTAACTATTTCATCATCAAAACCGCTAAACCGCCGACGGGTCGCTCCAGATGTTGGTAAGCACCCAACAACAACAACACAAAAACTCCTTCCTTTTTTAGTGCGCGCTTGCCTGTTCCAGAAACCGTAATAACCGGCCGGGCGTCCAATCTTCTTCCTTCATTCTCACACGCCATTTTCCGAGACAATAAAACCCTCCAACAACAGCGACAACGACGAATAACGCTTTTTTTTTCTCCAGACGCCAACGACAAATGTATGATAATGACTCAATAGCCTCCGCCATTGAATAAGGCGGCTCCGAAAAAAAAAAAGTAATTTTTTGTTATTTTTGATGTGAAGAAAAAAAAAATCATTTTCAAACAGAAAAGGGCCGATCCCCTTACGTGTGGGCGCAGCGTGAACCTTTTTCTTACCTATTGTGTCACAACGCCCTGTACCAGCGTGCCGACACACATGTTGTGTTCTCCGCCCATGTTTATTCCTCTCTCGACATTCTTTCGGTAAGATGTCATCTATTCCACTCCGTCATGCAACAGTCGCCAGACGGATTTATGATCCTCTCAAATAAACCAACAGACTCCAACTACTACGACGACTAGCTCTGTTCAATTAAGGTAGCCGAGACTCGGTAAAAATAAACTTTGAAACCGGCCAGCGGCTCCATTTATATTTTTGTCTATTTATAATAACTTTCGGGCTAAGGGGGGCGAGAAGAGCGACTCCCGGCCGTTTTTCCAGTCAGTATAGGCTCGTTAAAACTCGTAGAAAAAGAGATCCAACGGCTTATCCGTCAAAACGGCCGTGATTGAAAACCGCAGCGTTTTTCCCAGGTAGAAAGAAAATAGAATTCTTCTTCTTCCTCCTCCAAACCCAAACGAAGAAAACATGCGATGATTCATTGTGTGTGTTCTCTTTTAGATTCAAACCTATTCGGTTTCCGTCGGTTCCCAGACGCCGATCCGGCGTGAGAGACTCGGTCGTAAATCATTTCCCATAACGCACGCAGCTGCGATTTTCCTGAGATGGCCGAACAAAACTTCACCGTTCATTAGACAAAGAGCTCCTCTCAACGTTTCTTTCGATGACGAATGGATTCCCAAGTTTTATTTTTATTTTATTGGATGGATTTTTATTTTACCGAATCGGTTCGTTGGCCGTTGCGTCCGGCATCGTCTAGTTGGCATACACCACGGTAGATGTCCTTCTTAACGGCTTTGGGCGTCGACATGGTAACGGCTGAACCATTGACGTGCGGTTTGGCCGCCGCCGCTGTCGATGCTGCTGCTGCTGGGCTGGACGACGACGATGCAAAGACCACGGAGGCGATAGCCTTGAGTGGCGAAGAAGAACTGAGAGAAGAGGTCGAAGCCATTCCGTCGTCGGTCGCTTCTTCCTCCAGAGCCATCAGCACCGGCCTGTGCGAAGCCGTTCCCAGTGCGACGTCATCGCCAGAAGAATGCCTACTGGTAAATCACACAAACATACAAAAAGAATACAAATAAATGATGATGGCTACTTTCAAAGCTAATCATAAATCAATAAAAAACTCATCGTTTCCAAGGGCATCAAAGCGATCGCTCTCGTCTCCATAATAAAAGAAAGTAGCGCGCCCTTTTTCCGCTCCGTTCAAAAAGACCTTCGGGGGGGCTAGTGCTAGTACGGCGCTTTATCGATCGTCAGTGTTAATTAATGCTATGCATACGACGATGCAGCCAACCGCATCATAATTGGCTTCGAGTCCGACAAGAAGTTTGCCCGCCAGTTTGCCCGTTCTCCCTACAAAAACCATCCGTCGCTTCCGCCCAGATTCGAAACTTCTCTCTTCCGTTGTCAAGGAGACCTGCTGTTGGCTACTGCTGCCCCAGCAAAATGAAAGGCAAACACCAAGTTTTAGTAGCGTGAATATTCATCATCGACACATCCGCTCCTTTTCCCCATTTTGAAAATGTTAATCCATTCTCCGGTAAATAGAATTAAATTCCAACAGCCATCCCTCGGTTGGGATGATAGTAGTAAAGCGCACCCCATTTGTCATTCAGCCGTCAAATGATATTGAGAATATGACGAAATGGATCGCGAGCCTGGGAGGTTGGTCGACCAGAGTGCGCATATCATCCAGACTGGGTACTTTTTCTCTTTCTCTTTCCTTGGCTTTCCACACGACGATTCGTCCTGCTGATTTGCTCCCGAGGAGACGCACGCACAAGTGGGATATCGATCCCAGTACTCTCCAAGACCGACAACACAGGAAGAGAAAAAAAAAAACTCACCATTTCTGAGAGAGCGCAAGAGTAAAAGATGCGCCAGATTGCCAGATTGTCATATATAAAGAAAGGCGAAATAAAAAATAAAAAAAAAGAGTTGCGGGAGAAAACGGAAAGAAAATAATAACCTCGACATCGATAAATTCTTCGCCGGTTCGTAAACGAGACGCGCGGTCTTATGGCCTTTGATCTCTTTTCCAAGTCTTTCCCAGGAGAGTCAAGAAGAAGAAACGAAATAACCAGGCCGTGATTCTTTCTTTTTTCTTCCCGACAGTAAGGCAGCAGCACGTTGTTAATGGCGACTAATTGGAGTGCGGTGCCAGAAACGATATCCCGTGTGCAACGACGACGACACCTCGTTTTGGGGAGGAGAGGAATCGTTTTGTCTTGAAGCGGGGCGCGACGGCCGTGACGTCACGGACTGTTCTTTTTTGAAACACGAGCGGAATCAAACGCTTCTAGGAAACGGTGTCATTCAATGGGGGAAAAAAGTTCCGAGTTCTCTTCTGGTCGTCGTCTTCTTGTCCGACAGATAATGAGAAATCCCGACGACGACGACGACGACGTCTGCACAGCATGCAAATCTCCTCTATTCAATCACCTTATTCAGCACTCCGTTCTACCCTCCCGACCAACTACTCCCGAAAGGGACGGAGGAATCAATACTTCTGGCAGACTGTCACGTATGATCAAGTTTCCCGCTCTCCCTATATACGTTCTTCGCCCGTCCTTTATACATTTGAAAAAGGCGAAAAACTTTCATCTGCAAAAGCTTTCCGGCTTACATGTCCCAAGGAAAAAGAAGAGTTCATTTTTTCAATAAAAATGTATTTTTCTCTCTCTTTTTTTTCCTTTTCACCGCTGGGCAAAAAGAGTTACTAGCTGGTCACTGACTTTTCGAACATCCTCGACAACGTAGCGACACAAACAAAATCGATTCCCTTCGAGCCAGCACACACCACACCAGCGAAGAGGCGGAATGAATGAAGAGTTACTATCCTACGGTTGCTCTCTCTCTCAGGGAAAATGTCGTCGTCGTGATAAACGGAGCCGGTCGTGATCGCATTTCAGAGCAATCAAATCGCTCGACGAGTCACGGAGGCCTATTTAACCTTAATTCGATATTTGTCTCTCTTTCGTTCTCTCTTTGAAAACATGTAAAGGCCATCTTTTGTCGATGGGGCGTGGACGTGTGGGAATTTTCTGCCTTTATTTTTTGCCTTTCACTCTCGTAGGTGCAACAATGGCCGATCCAAATGATGGCAAAATGTTTTTACAAGTAATTGAGAAAAGTGGCACGGATGACGTTGGCCCTGCTACCTGTCGTTATATGCACAATAGACTGAGAAGCAGAAAGAAATACGCACGCTTTCACTCCCCGGTGGCACGGGCGTCGTCCCTTGTTTGAGCGAAATATGTTTTTTTTTTAAATAAATAAATCAAGTAGAACAATTCAGTGTTGGCAGAACACGGTCACGAACTTGCTAGTCGTTATTCATTGATCTCTCTTGACCTAACCCCAAGAGTGATATCGTGTAGAAAAGGGTTTAGGAGTGCGTTCATCACTCACGAGACGGAGCAGCACACTGATTCGGCGTCGCAATCATCCGTCAAAGTGAATGATGTTGGAGCAAATCGGTCTCTCTATTCAATGGATCCCTTTTGTTGATGTTACCATCCATCGAGGGATCTATTATATTATTCTATAGAGATGATGATCTAAAAGACATCAGAGAAGATGCAAGTATAGCTTAGAAGATGAGAAAAAACCGGCTTTGTGAAAATGCGGTCGGTTCACCCTGACATGATTGGAGCTAGCGCTGGGAAGATGACAAGGAGAAAAAGAGAGAGCTTACCATGTCGATAGGATTGGTGATGGCGGAACGTTGTGAGCGGCCTTGTAAATCCACAGTTTTTGAAGCACCATCTTTTACTTTTTATTTTTATAGGCAAATCGAGTCTTTTGCTCGGCCAACATAGACAAACACAGACACAAACCCCAATCTCTCTGGGCTCTAAATGAAAAAGACCAACTGGTCGCTAGGCTGGAACGACGGCGACTGAACGCCGTTCTCACACGGCAGCCGTCCAAGATCGTCGTCGGGCGAGAGTTCCGTTCATCGAACCAAAGCTCAACGACACAAACATACAAGACTACACTACGTACGTACGTGTAGAGTAGTATATACGTAGTCCTTTTTAATGGGAAAGCCCCCTCTGGGCGGGATACAACAGTTATGGACCGGCCGTGATAGGAGGAGCCAAAAGAAATCTACAACCAAACAACAACAACAACGAGGAAAAAGATGTCGTCGTCGTCGTTGGTAGTGTCGTCGGTCTTTATTAAGTACCTTTCACTCCGGAACACGCCAACATTTTCCACCTGGTAGACTACGACCGTACAAGTTAACTACCGACGATCACAACCTTTCACCTCGCCACTCATTTTCTCTCTCTCCTTTTCTCTCTTAGCTCCAACAACTGAAAGGCGATGATGAGAGAGAAAGCCCGCTCAGTCAACTTTCACCCAAATCCCACATTTACACTACAACGACTACTATCCCCTACGTATATGTATATATATTCCTTTCCCTTTTCCAAGTTCTTCCTCCTGATACAAATTTACAGCCGCTTCTTGCCCAAATTTGAATTGTAAAACTCGTCTCGGCTTTGACTACCGCTAGATTCTTTCTTTCTCTCTTGGGCCAAGGCCTGGTAAAATAAAAATAAAGAAAAAACAGCCTCGGTTATATTATGCACAAATTTTTGTAGACTCTATAGCCAAAAAAAGGAAATATTCTTTCACAAGTCGACTTGGCGGGCCAAAAAGAACGGAGCCGACAGCACACACAGCGGCAGACGGTGTGAATGTGCGCCGGGCCAGAGACCTCATTCGATACGCTTCGGTGCACCGATTCAAGTGGTCCCGGCCTCTTTTTTAGCTTCTCTTTCTATCTCCCAACAGGATACCCGTGGAGGACTAATCACGGGCATGAACGCAAAAAAAGACCAAAGAAAAGAAGAATAAGCAATTTCCCCTCTGGTCATGGCCATCGCTAGCGCAAAAAAAAAGACAAAAGAATAAAAAGAATTGAACGTCGACCGTGACACAATCGGTGATGAAGCGACTGGGCAAAGTCCGGTCTGCTTGAGGACGACGCCATGTCATCCATCAGCCTTCGTAATGGCCGAGGCGGTCGTGTATGTGTGTGGGTACCGCAAACAAGCCGATTCGCGGCCGTTAGGAATATTCAAAATGCCCATATTTTCTTGTTTTGGTCCCGGTTAGAAACAAAACAAGGGGCCATCATCATCATCAGGCACACGCTGCTGCTGCTATTCGACCCTCTTTCTTCGGGTTGATGATGAAACCGTCGATTGAGGACAAGACGCGCCAAGTCTATTGAGGACAAATGGCGATTTCAAAAGCAAATAAACTTCCTACGACGTCGCGATTCCGGCCCGTAAGAGGTAAGCAGCATTAGAGTCTAATAGCATTTTTTTTTTAACCGAAAAAAAAAATATATATATAAAATCTTCTGTGCCGGGAGTCGTAAACCCAGACGGAGATTTAGGTAAACATTTTGCCCTCTTTTTCCGCCGACAGACCTCAACAGTCGTAAAGTAGAATAAGAGGATAACATCTGCGATATGTCACGTTGTAGTTCTGGGGGGCGTGCGCCAATCGTTAAAGCGTGAACAAAACGGACCGCAGCAACTGTCTTTCTTTCTTTCTTTTCTTTTGGGCCGACGACTACAATACAACAAGGAAGTGGCAAGTGCAACGCATCAAGAATTTCCAATCAATATCAATGTCACATTTAGAGTCAAGGTGTGTCGACGACCGCGCCCCGCCAAAACCCGAGTTCGCGGGGACACGTTGTCGTGACACGTCAACGTTCATTTTCCGGGTGTCGCAGCTCGCACAATCGATATCACACACAACGGCACCGGTTTCCTTCCAAAAGTAAATTACGTCTCTCCATCCTCTCGTCTATTCATTAATACGAACCTTTTGGCTTCTCAGTCACGACCCGGAATCCCAGAGTCAAAGAAATACAGGGGCTTTCCTCCGGTTCGCCCTTCTTTTCTTTCTGGAAATATGGGCGAACATAACAGGACTTTTTTTTCAGTTATATAAAAGATAGAAGAAAAGTCATCATTCGTGTCTTGTGTTGTCGTCGCTATCTAACGGATCAGTCAATCGGGAATCTATATAGGGCCTCCATTGTTGCCGTTTTCTTTTCACAGACGGCCAATCGTCTTTCTATTTCCAGATCTCCGATTAATATTTAGAAAAAGAAGTGATGTAACCTTTTGAGAGAGGCTACAGGAATTAATGATAGAGGTTGTTGTGGAGATGCTGGTGGAATCATCATCAAAGGCCGATCGGTTACCAAGTACGGCTTCATCCAACTTGATGACTTTTGGCCGAAAGAAAATGAGAAAGACAGCTAGCTACCAACCCACTCTCTCTCTCTCTGCCCGTCTTTCTCTTTTTTGTGCGAGCGAGCGGCTGTGGTCACGAGTTAATGACGGATTTCAACGGAATAGATCCTTCCGTCTCTCTCTCGAAAGAGAAAGGAGAAGCCAAAAAAGGAGAAAAAAATCCTCTGGGAGAAAGAGCTTTACCCCAAGACGCGCTTTTAAGATAATAACAGACGGAGCAATCGATTCTCTTTCAAGAAAATACACAGTGCCTGCCGAAGAGAACTAAACAGAGAGAGGGGAGTCAAGTCGGACGCTTGGGAATGCGGAAGAATAACAAAATACTGTAGAGAGACAGAGAGAGAGAATTTGAAGAGGAAAATATGAAGTTTGGAAAGAGGGTCTAATGGTTAGCAATTCATTCCGTCGGCCGGAAAACTCGATTAGAAAATAAACAAGTGTGATGGGGTAGAAATAACGATCCTCGTCTGTTGCTGCTGCTCCTGCTGCAAACCACCCACATGTTTCAAAGATAAGAGAAGAGATGGAAACACTAACGTTATGATGACGACTACGGACCCTGGCGGAATGGTCGGCCATTAGTACCCGCAGCTCGTGATTCGTCCGTCTGGAACGACCGGCTTAAAAACCTACGGAATAACAATGTAGCAGTTTTCCCAACCAAGACGTCATTCGAGATGAGGAGGGCAAAGTTTCGTCTTAACGGGCTAAAACTTGGGTTCGAGATGAGTTGCGAGTTGCGACGATCCTCCACGACCATCTCAACTTTTGGTATTTCTTTATTGGGTTTGAGGGGATCCATCAAAGAGGCTTTCAAGACCACCCGGCGCGGGGCAAAATCCAGCTCCGACAGAGAGAGAGAGATCTAAAGAGAGTTTGGCAGAGAGTATAAAAAAGAAAAACCAGCAGCAGCGTCTCTACACCGATCGATTCCGACTCCACCCCTCTGGGCCAGTGCGCGCACTGCTTCCAGCAGTGTCTGGCCTGATGTTTGTTTGGAGAAAGAGAAAAACGGGATCGAATGTATTTGAAATAGAGTGACGTGTTATTCTTGTCGATTTTCCACCCCCTTGGAATCCCATCCGGCGCCAGCTGCGGAGAACGAGATACTCGTTTCAAGGATGCAACGCCCCCGTGACCCGACTCACGGCCGTCCACAAGTAGACCACATTTCTTTCATTTCTCTCTCGTTCAAATGTTGAATTAGGAATGTTTTTGAATAATGACAAAAATGGTTTCACAAAAGAACCAGTTGAACCGGCTAGATTGACGGCAAAAAAAAAAAGAGAGAAGCGGAGCGGGATCAGAAAAAAGCGGAAGAGATTGGAGATTATACCGTTGCGACGACCGGATACAGTCGAGCGAGCAGAGAGGACGCACAAAGAAAGTAGTGCACAGAGTACTAGCAGCACTGAGCAGACAGAGCTAAAGAAAGAAAAGACATCAAAGTATCTTCTTCTTCTCTTTTTCTATTAAATGGCGCAGGCGTTGTCGATTCGGGCAGCGCGAGTTAATCAAGCTAACAGGACACGAGAGCGGCTCCCGACGACGGGGATTATGATAGGGTGGCGTGATAATAATAAAGCTGGTAGACGCACAGAGAGAAGTCGTTCTCCAATTTATGGCCGACGGGCCTGTCGAATAGGATACGGGCCGGCCCACGCGCACAATAACTACACAGCAGAAGAAGAAGAATAGACAAGATCCGCCAACTGGGATTTGCACGTAGGGACGATTCCATCCAGCTGGATAGAAGAGAAAAAAAAACGAGAAAATAACGGTGAATGTGTCCAACCCTCGTGACCTGTCCATTTAGATAATGTCCAAGTTTGGGACAAAAAAGGTCGGCCCCTGGACTCTCGGGAGGCCTTGCTACGAGCCATCGTGACACGGAGAGAAAGCCCAACGAACCTTGGGAAATTAAATGAGCAAAAAAATAAGTGATGGATGCGAAAAAAGAAACGGTGTGACCGTCAAAAAACTCTAATCAGTCGAAGAAATCACGTGCGATTTTCACATGACCGGGACGTTGACACCGACGGATCTCCTTACAAGTCTCTGAGGGGTGTGTGCATCGCATTACAAATCTTGTTTTACTGCTACTGAAGCCGCCAGAGTTTCACTATGCGTCCCTGACAGAAAAGATGACCATCTAGCGTGATTTCTTACTCCCGTTAAAAAAAAAGGCTACGGCTGCTGCTGTGAAATGACTGGAATCATCTCCCGGAGAATTCCCGTTCGTGATGACGCTACTCTCCAAAACGACATTCCGATGACCCATCAGGTGGAAACAACGAATTGGCCATCGTATATACACTACCTTTTTCTACTTTTTCTTTAAAAAAGAAAAGAAACGGGAATATACTGGATAGAGAAAAGAAATAAAAATACTACTCGGAGGCGATGAGGCCATTTTCCAAATTGCCAACGATTTCATTTTAGGAAATTCGGTTCGTTTCACGCGGGAACGTCATTCGACCGGAACCGAGCGATACGGTGGGAGATGCTGAACCGGAGCCAAGTTTTGCCAAGCGATACAACAACAGGCAAGGACTTTTGAGGGGTGGCCATAAACAAAATAGACGACAAAAGCCAAGAGAAAATAAAAAAAAACAACAATGGGTGTCACCGAGTGCACCCACAACGTGCTGTATACGTGAAACCGTGACAGCTGATTGGCCTACGCCCAGGTGTCGTACTTGCAGCATTTCTACCCAGAGTGCGTAACACCACACTCATCAATTGACTTGAACTCTCTCTTGATTAAAGTGAGAGCTAATAACTTGACTAAAGAGAAAAAAAACACACCAGTCGGCTTTTTTCCCCAACGTCAGAGATGGCGCGCAGGCGCGTGTCGAGCTCGAACAATACCTTGACACACTAGTTACAGACGCACATATATTTCAACGTGGTCCTCGTTGTCTATTCTGACCCTTTTTTTCTTTCCACACTGTATTCTCAGAGTTGATGCGTGGAAATAATCACCTGAACGACGTGCTGCTTTTATTCTAGCTCGACTGTTGCCTCAGAGTCTAAATTCCCAAGAACTCGACATTAGCCCACTTCCGGTGGGTGCACGCAGATTCGGTTCGTCTGTGTGTGTTTTGTTGCTGCCTTTTGCGAAACAACAGCATAGATATACTGTATATTCTAGAAACGAATACGCAACACGGTTGGCTTGATCCTCCGGCCTCGGCGGGAAAGAGAGAGAGAGAGAACTTTCATTGGCCTCCCCGTGCGTGAAATCTAGGACAACCCTTAGAAGCACCAGTGTTTGTATTTGCCTGTTGGACAATTCGCAATACGTCGTCTGATACAGCCCTACACCTGACGCAATTTACTAGGAAACACATCAATGAAATTCCATCGATTTCTTTTGTCTGCTCAAACGTCTCGAGATCTAAATAACTTCGGGAGAAACAAAAAACACACACAACCAAGAGTCTAGATGACAACAGCGAGGACGATGGCTCTAGGCGATTCGAAAAAAGTACCTTCTCTTTTTTCCCCCTTTTGGGCGCTCTTCAGGTGAGTGAACTCGGCGCGTTCCACCACACACACACACACAAGACCTAACCGTTTTCACATTTTTCTTCGTGGATGGATTCGTACATTGTTTTAAAACAGTCAAACTTACCTCGGTAATAATCAATGTGCGTTGGCGAGTGGAGCGACGACGACCCTTGTGTGAAAAAGCGTGGGATGGATTCCCTTAGATGGATGCAGCACTGACACGAGATGGTGGACCAACAAAACAGTTAGCGAGGCGTTGGTGGACGGTTCTGTGGACGACCGTCTGCGGCTCACGATTCAACACCAACTGGCTACGTTCCCAACCTGCACTCGTTTCCCAACCTCTTCTCCAAAGGAAAGAAAGTAGTCAGGTGTTTTCAGCATCTAGCGGTCGATTTGTGAACTTCTTTCAAATCGCCGTTCATAGATGGCGTTGGCTGTACCAAACAAATAATACCAGGAGAAACGAGGCGAGGAAAATAGAGCGTGGCGGGGTCCCTGTCTGTCTTGTAAGGATTCCCGTTCGACGGCAGTCATACACACACATCAAGTGTCTTTTCTTTTTTCATTTTTTTATTTTTTTTTTGTTGAAAATGGGGAAAAAACTGTGTAACGGTTCCACTTTGGCGTGTAGCACAGGGAAGCCGTCCGAGACGCTTTGAAAATGTTGAAACCGGGAAATGATTCCGACTGGCACAACCCCACCGGGTTTTTTTTTGTCGTTGTTGTCGTCATATTCACGATATATCCGGCCGCCGTTTGAAAGGTAACGAGTGAAGCCAAAGATGGACATTGTGTCTATGTCATTTTCTCTATCGGACGGGAAATCGGGAATAAAGACTACACGACGTCCGCCGACACAAAACACCGCCGTTGGGCACCGCAGCGACAATATCCGTTCGAAACCGCTAAAAACTAAGCCGACGCTTCGAATTCGTTCATCTCCGACGACTTATTTGACAGTGTCGATACCTCCTCTCCTCTCTCCCTACGAGGGCGCTTCGATGATGATGTCGACGTCTTCGTTACAGGGATGCAGTAGAGCGTGGCCAACGGGCGGAATTGCGGCGTCAGCCAAGAGAACTCGTCCAGCTGACATTCCCCCCAAATCTCGCACAAAACATACAAACATTCCTTAAGAAAGAAGAGCTATAGGACGAATCGATATAGAGAGCCCACAGAAGGATAAAACAAAAGCATTTTTCTTCTTTTTTTTTACAAAATGAGAACAAGACTATATAAAAGAACCATGTGTGCGCCGTTGCCTAGCAATCTCGAGTGCCAAAATCACAATTCTTCCTCGTGCGACAAACGAAACAATACAAAAGGAAGGAATTCGTGTCGAGAAGAATGGTACTTTTTTCTTTTTTTGTTTCGTCTCTTTTTTCCCCCCGACGTCGTGTCACTTCCACTTTGCAGAGAGCTCGTCGTCGTTTGCCACCTAATCTCGCACGAGTTTCAAATCCGTTTAGAAAAGAGTCGCCGTGCATGAATGTGATGTGATTACTTTTCCCGACGTAAAGCTGGAATTATTTGTTCCTCCTCTGGTTCTTCGTCTCTTCTGTATATAGCTCGTGCTCTACTACAAGAAAGAAAGAGAGACGACAACGGTAAAAAAAAAAGTATGATGAGGCTTCTGCTGGAGAAGAAGAAGAAAAAGGTGTATTGTAGGCTTGACGAGAGGACTTTTCTGTTTATATTTGAACTTCTCGTTCAGCGTGGCTCAAAACCGAGTAGGGGGCTTAACAATAGACCAGTCAAAAAGAGTTCCTCTTTTTTCTCCCCCCTCTCGTTGGGGTGCCCGTTTCTCTCTCTTTCCGACACTCAGTCATTCAAAAATTTCGGTTTTCCGAGTGATGAGGAAAAGACGCCAGCCAGCCGAGCTAGCTAGGGGTTGGCTGGCGATGAATAGCCTTAGCACGCTCCAGCTGGCGATCTATATATACGGTTAGAAGAGCCTCCACTAACATTGTCCAAGTTACAAGGTAGATAATATAACCCAAAAAATCCCGTGGCTAATTAGCGCGTTAGTGCCAGACACAGGAGTTAAAAAGGAATGGAGAAATCACTCGTCAGGGTCTTTCATTTTCTCGTGTCCCGGTCAGCAGCATCCAGCTGTCGGGTGTTGAAAAAATAAATGCATTTCTCACAAATCTCTCTTCACGGTTAGCCGGGCTACGACAGTACTGTAGTGACGGAATTCTTTCACCCCCTTGCTTTCTTTCCGACTTCTTGCTTTGCTAAGTAAACAGAAACCGAGATTGGAGTCATTCAGAGACAATCGATGCAGGGTTCCAACCCGAATCCCTCGAATTGTCCATTGCGCGCTGCGCCGGCGTCAGGACGACGGCGTAACAATGAGCTAAACTAAGAAGGAAATCCCAATGTTACAAACGGCGATGGTTTATTTTTCATGGGTCTTCCGTTTCTTCGTCGAAAGAAGAAAAAAGAGTAGTAGTCTACCATCAGTTCTCCGTTGTGTGCGACATTTGATGAGAGTAGGAAACGATTCGAAGTGAGCTTGTTTTTCTTTTTCCTCTCTCTCCCCCCCTACTCCTCCCGTGAACGAGGCAACGCTGCCGAATAGTTCAGTCATGGCTGCCGGTTGCTGTCGGGCTGACTTTTATCCCAGCAGCAGCTAAAGCATTAGTCCAAGAGGCCCTCTCGGTTATCTTTCGTGATACACAAATATATACACAACCGAGTACGAACTGAGTAACAGTTGACATTAGACGAGTTGTGACGTAGGATTTTTTTGTTTTTTTAAATCGAAAACCCATTTAGACGAAAGCAGGGCAGTGTTTTGTGCCGTAGCCCTAGTTGGAAAATCAACACAAAAGCCCTAGCAGCTCTTGTCTGCTACTCTTTTTTTCTTTTCTAAAGTGCAACATTCTGGTTCCTTTTTCGCCGTTTGTCTCCATCGCCTGTCATCACAAATGAAACGGAACTAGACACTAGCCTGATAACAGTTTGACTGTAAGTGGATTATTCATCATTCATCAAGAGAGCTGGGTCATTGATCAAGTCCTAACCAACCTCATCTCATTCATCCTCTTTCAGTTTTGCTGCTTCTCTCAGCTGGCGATGTGCATATCAGGGCAATGGGAGCCCAGCAAGGCAAGGAACGTGAACGGACAACCACATCAACTGCTGGCTCCCTGCACTCTCTCACATTGGCATCTCAGACTGGCTCTCGCCCGGTGAAGGCAAAAACCAACTCTTTGAGGCCAGCCAGAGACAACTCATCAGCTTCTCGTTCGCAAGCCTTCAATGTGTTTGTCGAACACAATGGTATGTCCTGCTTTATCCAAACAGTGCTTCAGTCGTCAACATGTCAGTCGGTGGGGGTCGTTTGGGGCTGCCATTAGGTCATGCCTCATAATTGTGTCTGGGCACACAGTTACGATCCAACCTTGAGATGAAGATTTGAAAGCACTCTTGCTAGTACCCTGCAGTTAATAGGCCATGGGAATCCTAGCAACCTACATTCGTCGTCGTCGTCGGTTCGTGCCTTCGACTCTAGACACTAGAATCGAATACACCCTAACTGTAATTTTGATCGGTGAACGAGCTGGCTGTTTACGGCCGGAGGTGTTTGCGGTTGATCTGTCACCATGGTGATGGGACGCCCCACCAACTTCTTTTTTCTTCTTCTCCTTTTTTGATGCAAATTTCCTCTAGTCAGCTGTTTAAAGGGCACGAGGAGTACGATAAGATGGCTAATCTCATGCACGAAAAGAGAATGTCGGATAATTTATTTATTATTCGACCCGACAGACGAGAGTTTGTCAGGTGATGTCGCCTCGCTCGAGTTTTCCTTTTTGGCCAACTTTGCATCCGAGAAGCCGTGAGAAGGTCGTTCGGTTGACACACAACTCCCTCCTCCGTCAGGTCCCAAGAGTGATAGATGATGAAGGAGAAGAGAAGACTAGAAGAAGAATCATGGGAGTTTCAATTACTCAGAGTGTACCGGAGGAGTCACGGGTACTGGCACCCGTCTTCCTCCAGATGCTTCTTCCGTTCGGACGAACGAAGGAAAAAACGACCGAAATTCCCAGCTTAATTTGATTAGCCCAGAGAAATAGGGCCATTTCCTTCCGTTCCCCGACGGACAAGGGCAAAGCAAGCAGCTCTCTTTTTTCTTCTCTGTTGGAAATGGCATTATTGTTTGCTCCTAACACTAATGGAAGGCCCTTTAGAATGTCTGGACGTTGTCGTAAACGTCTGTGCAAGTCGGGTGGTAACCTAAACGCCTCATCACGCTCCCACCACCACCCACCTCCTTCATCCTTTAGCCTCGTCATCATCTTCCAGCTGACATGTCAGATTGCCATCAAGAGGCGAACGTGTCCATTGGCCGACGTAATCTCGCCGTCGTTTCTTGTTTTGATTTGGAAAAATGTATGTTTCCCAAACAATCTGGGCAGGAGGACGAAAAGAAACAAGAATCTGGGTCCGTCCTTCTTTCGCGCGATGACGATTTGATAAATCGCATGCGGGGCACTGGAGCACTGAAAACAGCGTTATGTATGTCTCTCAGCCAGCCGAAACGGTTGAAAAATGCCGGCCAGATGTCGTGCATCCAGTGGGAGGAGACCCGACTTGGCTACCGCAAAAGATGGAAAGCAAAACCGGTGGTGCGTCCAACCCCCGCCGACGGTTTTCCATGTTCCCTTAATCACGAGCCGCAAGAGAAGAAGATGAGAGAGACAAAGAGAAAATGTTTCAGTCGTTGCCGCAACTCGTCAGTCGTCAGCAGTGCTAATTCGCCCAGTCTTTTCAGCAACTCTTGTTGTTTTTGTTGTCTTTTGTGCCCGCTTATCTGCGTTCGGTCAAAGTTCTCTCGGCCAGAAAGAGAAAAAAAAGAAGCGGGGCACGAGACGGAGAAAAAGTCGGTTCTACCATGTCCAATCCGACCGTCCTACCGCCATCCGTCATGATGCGGCTCCTACAGATTCTTTATCCGCCCGTCGTCAAGCCCAGACTCGGTAAGAGAAAGAGTTAGGGGGGCAATGTCAGCGATAGTTCCTTATCGATCCGCGACTCCTCTATTATTGATGTTTCCTCCCGTTTCTTTACAACTTCCGAATGCTCTTTGTACCGAGCCCCAATCCCGCGGGTCCGATTTCGCAACGCTGGGCAAAGAATCTAAAAAAGGAAGGAACCGAAATTAGAAGACATTGTTTACCTTTTAGGCTCTATTCTGCCCCTCTTTTTTATTTAATGCCCCGGCTCTGGTTGTTCGAATGGTGTCGATTCTGCCCTAATGGCACAAACGAGTTAACGCGCAAAATCACCGTTTGCCTTGCTGTCAAAAGACCGACAGGGACGTTTAACGACCGGTTAGAGCCTCGGAGGTCGAACGAGCGGTTCTTCAAAGATGTTTGCATCGCCCTCGAAAAGAAAAAAAAACGAAATAATAAAATCTTTGTTAACGACGGCATCTGGAGTTGAGAGAAAGAACCCGACGGAAGAAGAGATGAGGCCAGTGTCGGGACCTGGAAAACCGGCCCGTCCTGTTTATTACCGTTAGACATTGCATACCGCAGGGCTAGCGGATTGGGATAGCCTCGCGCATGGGGGTCAACTCTGTTGCTGCATGCGTTCCGAGTTTTGTACTAATTCTTTCTTTTTTCTTGATTGTGTGTCACAGAGGCATTGTTGCAGAACCGGCCGCTGCCAACGTTGCCCGACTTGGCGACAGGAGCGTTGGATCTGGATGGCGGCGGATCGTCTGGTCTAGGCGGCCACTGCGGCACCACCTTTAGCCTCGAATCGGCGCACCGATGGACGTCGAGGGATAACCTGCTCCACACGGAGCCCGACGATGAGGATCCGCAACTTTTCGTGGCTCTTTACGACTTTCAAGCATCGGGCGATAACCAGCTCAGCTTGAAGAAAGGTAGTTTTAGTAGTCTACTCGTTGAACTTTGGTCTTATCTTTAAATTCTTTTATTTTTTTTCCGTCTCCCTAGGCGAACAAGTCAAGATTTTGAGCTACAATAAAAGTGGAGAATGGTGCGAGGCTCATTCGGGTTCGGGCAGAGTCGGCTGGGTTCCGTCCAACTATGTGACGGCCGTCAATTCCCTGGAGAAACACTCGTGGTACCACGGCCCTATCTCCCGCAATGCAGCTGAATACTTGCTCAGTTCGGGCATCAACGGCAGCTTCTTAGTCCGCGAATCGGAGAGCAGTCCCGGCCAGAGATCCATTTCGCTGCGCTACGAGGGCCGAGTCTATCATTACAGGATTAGCGAGGATTCCGAAGGCCGGGTAAGTTCGTGGGAACCGTTGGTGGCGGTGGTGGATTAACTGTCATTCGATTGGCGAATCGTCGTTTTAATTGGTTATTGATTTCTTTCTTTTTATCTCCTCCGTGCGGATGCAGGTTTACGTCACGTCGGAGAGCCGGTTCCGGACGCTGGCCGAGCTTGTTCATCATCATTCGGCGAATGCGGACGGGCTCATCACGCAACTGTTGTATCCGGCACCGAAGCGTCACAAGCCCCAAGTGTTTGCGCTCAGTCCCGAGCCTGACGAATGGGAAATTGAGCGGACCGACATTGCCATGAAGCAGAAGCTCGGAGGAGGTACCTAGTGTATAATTTACACGACGACGACGACGGGCTTTTGCTTGTCGTCTCTCTCTGTTTTATTTGATGGGGTGGAAGGAGTTTGTGTTTGCGGTGGCGGCTTTCTTTCGCCGTGCGCCCTTTCTCTTGTGCCGATTGCGGCATTGATGGATGGGAAGAGGATACGTCACTCACCGGCCCTGCTTTCCCCTTGACGACGACGACGAATTATATCAAAACCACCTCTTTTTCTTGATTATAGGTCAATACGGAGACGTCTACGAAGCCATGTGGAAACGCTACAACATGACGGTGGCCGTCAAGACGCTGAAGGAGGACACGATGGCGCTCAAGGACTTCCTCGAGGAGGCGGCCATCATGAAGGAAATGAAGCATCCGAATCTGGTGCAGTTGCTCGGCGTTTGCACGCGGGAGCCGCCTTTTTACATCGTCACCGAATTCATGTCGCGGGGGAATTTGCTCGACTATTTACGGAGGGCCAACCGCGAGGAAATTGATGCCATCGTTCTTCTCTATATGGCCACACAGGTGGCCGCCGCCATGTCCTACCTGGAGAGCAGGAATTTCATTCACAGGTGCGCGTCGTCGTCGAAGAAAACAAAAAAACACCGCCCGTCACTTTCCTCCGATGTTTATTAACACGAGTGTCGTGTTTTTTTCGCCACCCCACAGGGATCTTGCCGCTCGTAATTGCCTGGTCGGCGAGAACCACTTAGTCAAAGTGGCCGATTTTGGTTTGGCCCGTTTAATGCGCGACGACACCTATACGGCTCACGCCGGGGCCAAATTCCCCATCAAGTGGACCGCTCCCGAAGGGCTGGCATACAATAAATTCTCTACCAAGGTGACACTTTCCTCCTTGTTACTTATTATTAATCGTTTCTTTCTTTCTTTTTGCCAAGTTAATCGTTTTTCTCAACACAACCAAAAAAAAATTTGATTTTTTTTTCCACAGTCGGACGTCTGGGCCTTTGGTATCCTTTTGTGGGAAATCGCCACCTACGGAATGTCTCCTTATCCCGGTATCGATTTAACCGATGTCTACCACACACTGGAAACGGGTTACCGGTGAGTTATTGCTTCACACAGTCGCCGCAATCCATTTCGTCTTTTTAAAAGAGGCGAATGGCTTCTTCGTTCAACGCATTGTCTCGTAACTTTTCTTTCTTTTTTTCCTTGTAGGATGGAATGCCCTCCCGGTTGTCCTCCTCGCGTCTACGATCTCATGCAGAATTGTTGGCACTGGAGTGCCAACGACCGGCCCACTTTCCAAGAGATCCACCACGCCCTAGAACACATGTTCCAGGAATCGAGCATTAACGAAGGTTTGTCCGCTCGCCTTTTTTTCTCAGATTCATTCGTCTTTCTGGTCCATTGGAGTTAATGATTGTTGCTTTCTCCCTTAATTAGAAGTCGAGCGGCAATTGCAAGGGAACAGCAGCGGTGGCGTCAGTTCCTCGAGTCCTCGTTTGGCGTCGAAGAAGAGCGCCAGTCAGGGACGCGAAGCTCAAAGTCAGAGTCATAATAGGCCAGGTGCCAGCACTGTGATGACTAGTCGTTCCAGCACGGCCCCGGTGCAAATGCGCCGGGCCACCAACACAAAAGGAAAGCCAGTTCCGGCTCCCCCTAAACGAACCAGGTATAGTAATGTCGCCAAATCAGCCCTTTGTCTTCTTTTGTGGGACGAAAAAAAGAAGACAAGAATGTCAAAGACTTGGAAGACAAACAAATGATTTGAAACGAGGGTCAATCTACATAATACTTCCATCTTCATTGTGGCTTCGCGCGGCGCACGCATTCTGATTTCAATTCACTCTGCTCTCTGCGTTGTTTGCCTGGCTAAAACCAAAAAAAAACAAATAAGCGAGTTATGCAGCGTCTGGCTGTTTGTTCGATTGTTTTTTTTTTTAACCTTCCTTTTGATTACTGATACGTGTTGTTTTATTTGATCTTTTTATTATTCCTAATATTTGTGTTTTTATTCCCGCTCGCCACTCCGCCATCCCGTTCATAGAGGAGGCAAGCCCAGTAAGGTGTCCGACAAATTGGCGCACCTGGGTACCGCACCTCCCAGGTAATTATTAACCAAATTAATCTCAACTGGAACAAAAAGAGACAAATTCGACATTTTCTCTCTCTCGATCACGCAAAAAAAACACGACCCACTTTTCTGATTATACTCTTTCTCTCTGTCTCTTTGGCCAATTCACTAACGTTTTATGCTGGCGTGTTGACTGTAGCCATTTTATCGGGCAGCTTTATATATATATATATATTCCGTGTTACTTTTGCATACTAGCATATGTTAGTGGAAAAGCATGATAGCCAGATGGAAAGAAAGAAAGAGTCTTTTAGACGGGGATTCTCCTCGAAACTTATCTTCTAACTTGTCCTGCTTATCTTTCTAGTTCCTTCCGGGATAGTACTTATACGGATCAAGACTTTGGAGGACCTTGTGGCGATGATGGAAGCGATTCAAACGGCATCGAACACGTCTTTGAAGGTATTCGTCATCTGCAGCTTACCTACTCTTTTTGCCGATTGATATATTGTTCTTTTACAACACGAACAGGCATAAACCGGGATCTGCAAAGTTTGACGCATGGGGACGAGTCGGACGGCGACGTAAGCGAAGGCGATCCGACTCACTCGAGCGGCCAAATGCAGACGTTACCGGGTGGTAAATTTCACCGACAAATGTCGGAGCAGCCGCGCGGAACCAACAGTTCCAACCGGAAGAC
The DNA here is from genome assembly GCA_022539655.2 of Ceriodaphnia dubia. Taxonomy (NCBI): domain Eukaryota; kingdom Metazoa; phylum Arthropoda; class Branchiopoda; order Diplostraca; family Daphniidae; genus Ceriodaphnia; species Ceriodaphnia dubia. Next base: position 428,416 of record JAKUCG020000076.1, read on the forward strand.
GAGAACATATCCGCCGAAAGAGACGAGCCCGATCCAAGCCGATTCCAAGCCGAAACCACCGCAAAGAAGCAAAGTCCAAGTGGCTACCCTCGAAGTCCACAATGTCAAGAAAGCCATTAATAGGTAGGTTCATCGACGACCAAAGAATACGGAGACGCTTTTTTCCCACAATTCATCAACTAATGCGGCGGCATTTTCTCGGTGTAGGTATGGCACTTTACCCAAAGGAGCGAGGATAGGAGCCTATTTGGAATCTCTGAGACAGAGCGGAATGACTGGCGAGCCACCGGAAGGTGTTGACATGGAGGGAAACAAGGAAGAAGAATCACCCAAAGCCGGCCATGCCTCTTTGCTGCGTCAGGCAGTTAACCACAATCGCACGGAAGATCCTCGACTGAGACCGGGCGTCAAAAACTCGACGGCCGGTTCGTCGTCCAATCCGACGGCCAAGACTCCTCCGGCCGTCAGGAGTCACTCGGTGTCGGGCGATGGAGTCCGTACGCCCAGTCCGAAACCGCGAAGCGGCCTTCGTTCCAGTAACGCCCAGTCGAGCAGTCGAAATCAACGGGAAAACTCTCCAGCGCCCAATTTGGCCGATCTGGAATTCCCTCCACCTCCTCCGCCTTTGGACGATGATCCGGCTTCAGCCATCGATGAAAACTCGTCGGAAATTTCACACGACTCTGTCGACGGCCTCAAACCGCAGGAGAATCCTCCGCCTACTCGGCCCATTCCGTCTCCTCGGGGGCCGCTCAAAACGTCGTCCATCAACATCCAAATGCGTGCTAGCTCAGCCGACCGGGCCGGCGGCGCCCGGCAGTCACTCGAAGATCAATTCTTTCTCGGCGAGGAAGTCAGCGTCGAAGAGAATTCGCTCAAACGGAATATCGATTCCAACCGGACGAATCGTGAAACGGCCAACGACTCGCCCAACACGACCACAGGGAGCGCCAACTCTGGCGGTCTCGTCACCAGCAAGAGCGCCGACTCGCTTTCTTCCTCTGAATTACTGGAGAGGAAGAGCGGAGCAGCGTTCCACACGCTGGAAGAACCGCCCGGCAGCGGTGTTGGCATTATGAGTCAATCGATTTTCGGTATCCTCCGCTCACCGAGCCCATGGGAAGAGAATCACCATGGGTCCGACCCACCACCAGAGCCAGCGCCGACGAGTTTGGCCTCTTCTCTGGCGAAATCCAAGCCGTCGACGCCGAGAGGTTTACGCCACGTCGACCACCAATTGGTGGCCGAGCTCAAAGAAAAGACGGACAAGAAACTGTCTCGAGGATCGTCTCTGGAGAATATGGGACCTCAGAACCCTCCGTCGGTGCACCTTGTCAGCGAGCTCTTTGAGAATTTGCGGTTGAAGGCGGGCAAGAAACCCGGAACTCCAAGCGAAACGCAGACGGAATCGTTGCCCAGTGAAATGCCTCCACCTCCTCCGAAACCGGCCCATCCCGCCCCTCAGCGACCCACTTCGCAGCCGCTGCAGTCTGGAAGCAAGAAAGTAGATCTGACGCAGGCTGATTCCTCCCATCAAGAGCAAGCCAACCCTACGTCGTCTGGCGCCGGTGATGGCGCCAAATTCGATTTCAAATCTCGTTTACGCAAAGTGGCCAACGACAAGGCCGAACAGCCCGAACAACCGGCCCATAGCGATCACCATCCGCCTCCGGTCAAGCCAGCGCCCAAGCCGTCGGCCGAGAAGACGGAGAAATCAGCGGAAAGTTCGGAAGATTGCGACGATAAGCGGAAGAGCAGCGGCAGTATCAACAGTTTGAAGCGGATGTGGGAAAAGGATCAACAGAACCAGCACTCTCAAGCCGCGCAATCCCAACAACAACAACAACAGCCGCAACAACAGCGAATCTCTCTCAAAAGTGGTGCCAACAGCGAGACGATGCCCAACAAGCCGCCGCCACCTCCTCAGCAGCAGCCGGACAAGCCAGCCGTCCCGGTGAAACCGAGCAGTGTGGTGATGAAGCCGCTGAAGAACTCGTCGGCCGCCATCTACGCGACGCCCACATCATCTGTGATCAACTCGAAGCCTCCCGTAGCTAACCGGAGCAGCGCCGTCTACGCCAAAGCCCCCACGATGGTCATCCCGAGTGGCGGCGGTGGTGGTGGTGAAAACGGCGATGGCGATCGGCAGAAGATCGTGGCCCTGTGCTCTGAAGTGGAACAGGTGCTATCGCAATCCCATGCGACCCCAACCCAGTGGATGGATCTGCTGACCAATGTCCACTCGTTGTGCCACACTTATGCCGATTGCATCGCCCCGCACGGCCGCTTCCATTTCCGGCAGCTCATCGCCAAACTTGAAACTCAGACCAAGGAGATGAAGCAGACGAGCAGCGGCCCATTGAGGAATTCTTCCGAGCACAGCCGTCTCATCGGTGACGTCAAGAACACGGTTCGAGATCTGGCCAACGCCTTGCAACGTTGAAGAAAAATATGTGTTGGAAACGCTACGCTAGGTGGGAGAAACTCTGAAAGGAGAAGGCGAAAAGAAAAAGAAATTAAAGTGCAGCCATTCCATGTTTGTTTTGAGAAAAGGGAAGAAAGCTTCAAGAAAAGAAAAAAAATCCGTCGTTACAGTGCGATCGCGTACGTGCGTGTCTTTGAGTGCCAGCAGCAGATAGCGCAGCTTTTTTGTGAGAAAGCAGCAAGTGTGAGTGGTTCGCATTTCTTGCCATATTGGAAAAGAGCTCGTATAATTGTATGTGTTTTTCTATTCATCGCGTCAAGAAAATCGTCAATTCTCAATCTTTCTATCAAACCTATAACTCTGATCATATATTTTCCCTTCCCTTTTCCCTTTTTTTTTTATAATGAAAGAAAGCAAGTTTCCTCTATAAACTAAACAAAAAGCAGATAAGTGATTCCTCCATCTCTTCGGCTGAATGTCAGAAATTGAAAGCAACGATTTTGTTTTTTCCTTACATGAAAATTGGTTGACGTAGCCGCCCGTCGCCTCCCCGTTGTATGTCTAGTCCCTCATAACCGTCTCTCTCTCACGCTCTTAACTTCTCTCACTTAATTTCTTCACTCTTGTTCCATGTATCTGTCCTTCTATCTCATATCCTCCGCCCCTTTATGATTCCCCCTATTAGCCAAGTTGTCAGAGAGATAAAGCAGAGTGTTTATAACAGATTAAAACAAATGAAGAAAAACTGAAATCCATTTCGTCTACACCGTCAGAAAACAAGAGAAATCTTTCGTCCCTCCAATGATAGTTGATTGTATTGTGGAGGGTAGAAAAACTTATCATCAAGTCGCTCTTATATAATTCCTTTTTCCTTTTTATGTTCCATATAGTCCCCTCCCCCCCACGCACTATTGAAGTAAACAGACTCGATTGCTTCCTAATTGTGACCTTCTCCCATCTCTTATTACGTGAACTACACTCTCTGACTGTGTACGTCATTGCGTATCTCTCCCTTTCTCTCTCTCTCGACCTTTTTGTGGCTGGCGGATCCATGTCTAGCTCGTTGTCGAAATCGAGTCTGACGTGTCAAAGTGCGTGTTTATTATAAGGTGGCATACTCACTTTAATCCTATTAACACGTGTCATTTCTCATCGCCTTGTGTATTGGTCATACATAAGCTAAATTAGTAATGTTTGCCTTCGCTGTTTTGATTTCTTCTTTTTTCACCACCTTCAACCTTTTGGACAACTCGTTCAACGTTCAGCTGTTTTTTTTTCCTACATCTACGTTCAAAACAACTTACTTATCTCTTTAGATGTAACGAAGAATTTTATAACCCCTAATTCCCTTATCAATCTTTTGGCACATACCGTTTCAAAATCTACTAAAAAGGCGACTTCTAAGAGAGAAAAAATCTACGTCCACTTGATTAAACGACGAATTTTTTTTTACTTTTTGGGTTTTTGAATAATCCATATTGAATTACAAAAAAAGAAAACGGGCATGTATTAGCCAAAAGGACAGCAAGTATCTGAAGAACGACTCGTGATCGATAGGCAGATCCTTGGGTTACATCCCCGTCCTTTCGATTGCAGTTCGGTTATGGCTCTGTCTGATAGGTTCCATCGGCGACCGATCCATCTCACTAGCTCGGTTTCGAATTTAACATCCGTCGTTTCCTGGATTAGACGGTACTTTTACAACGATTTTCCTTGAAATTCTGAGAAGCAAAATTGCATTTACCCGAATTCGCTGAATGATGACATCTGGAATGACGAAATTGACTCGAGCGGTGAACGTCCCTGAGCTTCTCTGAGCTGCAATTTGTCCTGCTACATCCACAACCGTTTCAGTCAATGCGGATCGCTCTGTAGAGTTATAGACATCAGTTCCGTCAGATTGGAGCGCATAAAAAGAATGCAAATTTAGAATGTCTTCCCAAAGACTCTTATTAAAAGAAAATTCACTAACCGGTTGGATTGAGGCTACGGAAGAAAACGTCGTCTGGAAAGGTTCCGGGTTGAATCGGGTTGGAAGTAGCCAACAGAAAGAAGGTCAAGAAACTCAACAACTGGATAGTACGCATGTTGGATTTGTAGGTGAGACAGATGTTTGTTGAATTGATCAAAACAATGAGCCCAAGGCAACTACGTTACCGAGCTTGAACGTTCCTCTTTTTAAAGCGTGTTGTTTCGTAATCACTTCTCTTCAAAAGTTCTTCTGGTCAAATGCTAAAAGGAGCATTCGGTCAATAAAGACTTTGAGCTGGCACTTGTTGTTTTGAACAAGTTTTTAGACACTAGCAGCGGTGTTTTCTACTTGACACGGAAAAATTTTTGCCCTTTGATAAAACCAAGTTGTGGCACGTCAAGCGGCTTAAATTCTCTCTTCTCATTCGCTTCCCCTTGCCCTGTTTTACAAGTATGTTTATCAAAAAGCGCACAAGGATTTTTCCTATTGATACAGATAAGTAAAAAATAACACGATTAAGTTGTCATCGGTAGCTTGAAACGAAGTGACCAGTATCCAATTGGCTGGATCCAATATTTGGAATGCAAGTCACGCTTACGCCCACTTTTGGCCTTCTTGCCTCATTATGAGACACCTTAATGAAATAGGAGTTCTACGAAGCAATAAACTTGCCAACGTACTTAATGACCGCGAGATCATTGGCAGATGTATCGGTTTCCTTTGGTGAACGTCTCTTTTTACACCTACGGACAGCGGTGAGATATATATGTAATTGGTAGTAGGTATGTCATTATCCTACAACAACTGTTGGGTTGTTATGTACATGATACATTGTATCTTGCCCTGCACATCCTCGAGGAAAACCCAAGCCTTGTTGACACACATGTTAACATTTTAACATGCGTCATTGAGGTTATCATTTTAAGCAATTACCCGAGTGTTACATTCCAATGATGAAACTTTGGGCTCACCAGCGCATTCCGTGTAACTTTTTATCAACGTCATCGTTAACTCTCAGAACCTTGTAAGACTTTAAGTTAGGAATGAGAAATAAAAAAATCAGACATGATCCCTCTATAAAAGAAATGAGTCAGCGCATTAAAGAAATCGTTCATATCTATCTAAATGTAGAACTAAGCCTACAATAGGAAGTCCCGATTGTAATGGCAATTCGTCTCTGAGAGAGACTGTGGAATCCTATCGAAGGCAAATATTAGTTCCGGTAAGCGTTTCACGTGCATGTTAAAACGTAAATATATGATCTTGTTTTGCATATCTTTATTTTTACAGAATGTAGATTGAATGCGTGATTTTTGCTGAAGGTCTAATTAACATTTAGAAAATGGCAACTATGTGAGCCAACTTTTATAGCAGACGACTTGCATTGAAGACGAAGAAAAATTGAGGATTTGGGCTTTGGCTGATCGGATCTCTGAAAAAGAAAATTAAGGTAAACATTTCTATCCTGAACTGGATTACGTCTTTAGATTTGTAGAAAATGTAGATCCATGTAAAGAAGGTTAAAGTGGCTCACGTGTTTCAGTAAATAGGTAGAAATTTAAGTTAGCCTTCAAGTGTAAACTCTGATCATGGATCATGCACAAACCAACACATAGAGAAAGTAGTTTGTCACACTTAGTTTTCCTTACCTTTAGAACTTTTTTACATGTTTTACTTAGTATAAAATTGCATAGACATACAATTCCGTCAATGATTAAAAGAGTGTTGATTATGTGTTTCTTTGTTTATCCTGTAGGTTGAAAATGGCAAACCTGCAAGAACCTATCCTCCGGACCCGATTCACAGACATGACAGCTGCAATGTTCACACATCAGAAAAATGAAGGTTGCAAGGATTTTGAACTCAGATTTGTGTATTGCATGGAAGCTTATGGTAGGCCATTGGGTGATACAAAATGCCAAGAACTGAAAGATGATTTAAATGAATGTGTCTTCAAAACCAAACAGGTATGATTATACGGTACCTTTCATTAAAAATACAAGTACCTCAACAACTAAAATGTCACTTTTTAAAAATTGTAGTTGCTTCGAGTTCGTGCGATGAAAGCAGAGCGTGATCGTCAATACAAAGCAGGCGAGCTCAAAAAAGAAGACTACTACGGACCGATCCCCAAACCTGATAGCTACTGAAAAATGTTTACATACATAGAAAGAGGATAACTCCTGTTTAGATTTCTAGCCATTTTGAAAGACTGTACAGGAAGTGGAAGTACACTTATTAACCGGATTTCAAGTTTTTTTCTCTGTATTAGATTTTCTCTGCGTATTTCAATACTATTGTAATCACGACTCGTTAAAGTGAACTGATGTGAAACAATAACCATGTAATAGCGATGTATTCGAACAAGTTTTATTCCGTAAAAACTTAAATTTAGCTTTGATTGTTTAATCCAAAAGAAGCATAATTCCAACCATTAGTCGATTCTTTATAAAATATGCTATTCTAATATAGCATATACGGTGCTATTACTACTTAAAACTGTGTTATTATTCCCTGAAGCAGAGCTAGTCAGCCAGCTTTGAGCTAAAACCAACTGCTATTTAAAAAAAAAACTGTTTTTAATACAATAGTGGCCGAGTGTGCACAGGCTTCGTATGTATCGTTTCATGAAGATTCAAACGAACCCTCGTGTAGTCGTGTTGCAAGTCTAACGATTTGTACTTTTCATTGTTGTTAATTTCAAACTTGTTATTAAATAGGTTAAATATTTCCTTCAAGTGTGAAAGATTTTTCTCAGCTCAGCGTTAAAAATGCAGCAGCAACGACCAACCAAGTTCGGACGTGTAAGTTGAAATATCTTTGTGACGATTACTTGACGAGTTTGAAAAAGTTTTCTCTCTAGATTGAATACGAAGCAGAGGAACACAAAGTTTTGCAGTCTACATTGCGCAGGTAGAACGGAAAAATAAAGCTACCTTTATAGGAAATCTTAAAGCTATAAATTTCTCTAGGGATCTTGCTCCCGAAATGGTGAGTCAAAGATGTGGGCCAGGTGGTCAGAAACTTGCATACATAGAAGGATGGAGACTGATAGCCCTTGCAAATGAAGTATTTGGGTTTAACGGTTGGAGTCATTCAGTTACTCAGCAAGTTGTTGGTAGTATTTATAGTCTTGTAAGACTATTTATATCAAATTTTATTTTTCTATTTCTGTTCTGAAGACTGCATTGATCAGGTGGATGATAAGTTCTATGTAGGTGTGTCTTCAACAGTGAGAGTAGAACTTAAAGACGGAGCATTCCATGAAGATATTGGCTATGGAGTTTGTGAGGGAATGAAATCTAAAGCCTTGAGCTTGGAGAAAGCTAGAAAGGTAACTCCATTTCTTGCTCGGCACTCATTACTTTGAAATAACCATAATATAATTTGATTAGGAAGCTGCAACTGATGGACTAAAGCGTGCTTTAAAGGGATTTGGTAATGTTCTGGGAAATTGTCTTGGCAACAAAAACTATTTGCGATGGGCTAACAAGTACCCAGTGTCAACACCGTCTCCGCCTCAAAAAAGTGACACTGTATTAGAAGTGCCCGCTGATGTACATCGCTCCCGTTATAACGCAATGGAAGGAAAACAACGTGAAGCAGCGAAGGCAGCAGCATCATCGGTAGCACCAATTGCACCGACTGTCAAAAGAGAGAAAGAAAATATTGAAAACCCTGTTTTGGCGAAACAAAATGGTCCTTCGCTTCCTCAAGAGTCTATTCCTAAACAGCCATCGTTTTCCGCTGATAAAACAGCTAGTGTTTCTGGGGCTCACAGCATTGCAGTAACTTCCGCGCTGAAAGATGACTTGTCAAATGAGACCGATCCCGTTAAACTAGAGCGGAAACGGAGGCAACAACAGAAAAAAGAAGAGTTTTTGCAGCAGCAGCTGAAACGCCGTAAATCGGATGATAATGTCCCAGGCCCTAGTTGTATTAAATCTGAAGAAACGTCCGATCCGATACCTGAAGGTTTGTGTTTCATGCTTAATTCCTTGTGTATTTTACCATTGAAACCGCAAAAGGAAAGATTTCCAAGATGACTAAAAAAACATGTATTTTAAAAATGCACAGACGACACGGAAACTTGGATGCGGGAAATGATGGATCCAGAGACCTTTGGCATAGCAAGTGAAGGTAAATTGAGCGACGATGACAAACCTGTGCAAAATCAAGTGAACGCCAACCAAACCAGCGCTAATGCGAAACCTGCCTACAACTACAAACCACCGGCAGCACCAACTGGCTTGAAGCCTTCAAACTTCCGGAAATAAGATAAGGCACTATCGGATTTTTTTTTTTCAATTTTTGTTTTTGTATTCACATCCAAGATTGAAACGATCGATCGCCGGAATACCCCGTAATTTATTGTTTCTAAAATATTCAACATTTCTACAGTGCTCTTAATGTTATCCATATGCTCCGCCGAATCCCGAGCTAGAACTTCCACCGTTGTATCCTACTCCTCCGTAGTTGCCTCCATAATACGTGTTTTCTCCATAATTACCGTACGTCCCTGGGCCGTAACTGCTATAGCCATAACTCGAACCTGAATAACCTCCTCCATAACCTGAACGCAGAGATATGGTCACATGATGAATCTTGCGTTAAATTTATAATTCTTGCTTGAAACACTCTTGGAATGAATCAAAATCACTGGTTACACTACCTCCCCAAGTTGGGCGTTTATAATAGTACTGCTGTTGATAACCAGTAAAAGTAGTTGGGGATGGATCTTTGACGAAAAATGATCCGGATGGTAAACCTCGTCGGTTGCGACCAAGATTCTCGGTCAAAACCGCACCAATAAGTACACCAAAGAAAATAGTCTAAACAAATCACACTAAAGTTAGAACTGAATTAGTAGAAAATACGCTTCAACGATTACCTGTGAGAGTTTCATCTCGAATATGGAGGTCTAAGAGTATGCTGCCAAGGTAGACAGTACCTCGGTCCCTTATATACGCGTTTTCCCTGTCGATGCTCGGCGCTGTTCACAAAGGAAGAGTTTTAAGCTCTGATAGGTTGTTTTTGTGTATGCTGTCGTTCTTTATCTGCCGGGCTCTTCCTATATGCTAACATGGTAGTTCATCACCCCCTCACGTGATGAATGGCTTTATAGTTTCAAGTTACAGGAAAGGTTGTCTGGCGGTCAAAGGGCCAACGGCTTTTAATGGGTTTGGGAAAACTTGCTTGACGCAGCTTCTATTTACCTGTACAAGCAACCCCAAAACCATGAGTCATTTTCGTATTTGCCCGGGAAATTTACTTTCCTTCTTTCGTTTTTTTTTCTCGAAAATCCGATTGTAAAAATTTGGCAAGGCAACAGGCTGGAAAAAGGGTTTGACCTTGCCCGACATAGTAAGCTAAGCTATGCCTTCTTTGCTTCTCGTTATCTTTCACATCACAACGGTAAAATGTCGAATGCGAATGCTAAGCTACTTAATGCGGTTTAAAAGGGTTTCGAGATTTTTTCCTCAAATTTCCCCCTCTGAATTGCCCGATATAAAAACCTCTTGAATTTGTCTGAAATAACAATTCTAGCAATGTTCTTACTAGAATTTAAATTCGTTTCCCCTTAAAAGGGAGGCCATTAAATAGTGTTCCCTGAAGGGAAGAAAGATCTGTTTGGAATTTGTTCTCAAAATATTTTTGAATTGAATAATCTTGAACCTTGCTCTTTAATTCCTTCTTTTTTCTTCCCTTTAGCGCATTTGTATTTCGTTTCGCTATTTGTGAGTAATGTCAAACCTTATTACTTGCGATTCTTGCTCATTTAAAATATAACGTGTGATCCAGTTACTGTTAAATTCAAAGCAATACAGAGCTCCAGAAGTAGATAAAGAATCGTCAGCTTATTTTTTTACTGGCCCAACCTTTTTTCGCAAATTAAAATTAGAATTTGGTCAAACCTTACAATATCAGTTCATTCATTAATAATTTAGAACGGGGGAAATATCGATATCATTTGTGTTGCAATATGTATTGGAAGTTGAATTCAAAGTAAAGAGAAGACTTGAGCACAGGTCGAAATGGATGTAAGGTTAGTTATTGAAATTGGCGCCGTAAAAGTCTCTGCCATAGTCAGTATTATACGTTGTGTACGTACTGGGAAAGTATTCGTCATTAGGTCGCAATGCGAAGCTTGGGCGATAAATAACGGCACTGGGCCTATAGTTTGGTCTATAATCTGGCCGACTTACAGGGTCGTAAATCTGCGAAGTTATTGGATATGCGAAAGCTGGTCGAAATCCAATCCCTTGGCTACTCGGGTTTTCGAATTGGTGGATGAAAACAGGAGCGTAGGTTCCAAAGGTTTTTAAAATTTCAATCTCTTCTCGGTTTTTATCAGTAGTAGGTGTTGTTGCTTCTTTTACTGGTTCTTTCCCTGCTGTTCCGTCAGCATTTTTTCTCACGTTTTCCTTTACTTTGGATTTGTACAAATAAATGGGAATAAATGTAGCACGAGACTTGCGGCCTTGCTCGTCGGGAGTTTGACTGAAAAGGATACCAAAAAGATCTTATTAATTTTGTATTTCATAAGGGTATAAGAATTATTTTTGTGCTACCTTTCAGTATTTAAATCAGCACTGGAAACCGATTTTTCCAAAATCTTTTCCGTATCGGTTGCTTGGGTGGTTGAAGATGCCGCGATGTCGTCTTCCGTTGGAGATGTCTCTTCCGTGTACTCTGGGATAGGAGGAAACATAGCCAGGGCAGTGCCCAACATAGCAAAAGCGACTATCTGTTGAACATTATATATTTTAGAATTAGTACAAAAGTAATAATGTCTGACCAACTAAACAATACTAGCAGAGCGTTACTAACCAATTGGAGTTTCATGTTGCGTAGTTCGTGGTGATCTGTTACGAGGCAAGCTAAAACTCACCTTTTATACTAGCCTGCATCCCGTGTGCCTTTCTGCACTTCCTTTTCCTTTCTATTTTCTTTCTTTTTTACATAAAATGAGGGAGGGGAGTTAATCTGTTTATACCTGACATAGCCCTCTTTTTAGAAAACGAAGGGGGGGGGGGGGTTGAAGATACGCATAGGTCTTTTACTTGACCTGAAATAGAACATAATTGTTGGAGGTTCGATGACCCCGATGTCGCTTCACGAACTCAAAACATCCCCTTTGATGTACGCGTTTTGTACGTAGTTCTTTAATAGATTTTGATGGTTACCAGTTAAACATCAGTGTTCAAAAAAATTTATTTTGCCAGCTTCTAATTAACCAACAGATTGAAAATTCATTTTATTTTTATTTTTATCGGTTAAGCTCTTTTGCAAACACTAAGATGTTTCAAAGTGTTTTGCATTAGCTTTCACTAAACTGATTAAAAGTTATGCCTGTATTTCTTGTAAACTATATTTTTGATTTGTATTCATATCCAGTATACAAATCATTTTATGATTTTATACTTTCATTCCAGCTGCAAATTGGATGCTGAAATTGAATTATCTCGCTGATTTATTGATAAGATTGAGGTCTCTAATGGTTTGGAGTTTCATTTCGAATTGTAGGGTATTCATTTAGATTATATTTTTACTTGAATTTTTAATTTTAAAGTCTAATAACAAGCAAGCAAAGTTTTTAAGAGAAGGATGCATGCATCAGTTTATTGCACAATAGAGGTTCGAATACAGATATAGGTGCAACATGCATGCATGTTGAAAATAAATAGCCATTTGCATGTTCGGACGGTCGTTGCTTTTTATTTGTCAACTTAGCGTTTACCAACGACCACCGTAGGGGCGATATCCACCAAACCCGCCTCCGAATCCACCCCCATAAGGTCTATATCCACCATATCCACCATATCCACCGTATCCACCACCATATGGACGACCGCCCCATCCACCTCCATACGGACGCCCAAATCCGCCATATCGCTGCTCATCGGTTTGTTGATCGGAAGAGGCAGGAACGACTCCAAAGCTGCGCATATTAATCATGGTCGAATCAGCTATAGGTTCTTTCATCATTACTGGGCGATTGTCATCATCTGTGTCGTCTTCCATCACGATCATTCCGTCCATGGTTACTCCAACAGGAACTGCATGTCGACTTTCTCGAACGGCAGGATTCGCCAAAGCAGTGCCAAGAATAACGACGAAGCAAGTAATCTAATTAGACAATAACATACAGTGGAACCACGAAAATGCATGTTAATTTAAACTTGTGGTTAATGTAAATTAACTTATATATTTTTTTTTGTTTCTTTTTTCCTTACCAAAGTGAGCTTGTTCATGATGCGAAGGTTCACAGGGTTGTGATGCCTATTTTCACGACGAGTCGGAGTTTATATACCCAAGCCTGGCTATTTTTTTGTTACGATTGAGTTCGAGAAAACACGACGGTAGGCAACTATTGGCTGATCTTTTTACAGGTAGGCTCCTGATTTCTGACACTGACCTACAGCAACAAGAACCAAGAAAAAGTTCATTCCCCCCTATTGTTATGTAACTTTCTAAAAATGTAGGTCTCTCTTCCGTGTGCTTTCAGAAGTTACACATTTTCCCGGGGGTTACTTGAAGGTTAAAGTCGCCATTATGTTATCCGGGCATCTAGCACTATCAGCAGACAATATCCCTTAAGCTTTATCAAGACTGTTTTTCTCTTTATTGGATGGGACGAAGGTTTTTGCATCTCATTGATTATAGCGCTCATAAAATGGAATTTAGGTACACAGTCTCGTAGTCGTACACGGTTTACAAGTTGGGTATTACGGAATGCAAATCTGTCATAGCTAGGTGGGCTAATCTAGGATCTTGATCTAAGTTAAGCGACATAGATACTTCTGGTCTCATCGTTTCTTCAGTTTCTCTTTTGCATCACATTCAGATCATTTTCTGATGTTCCTTTCTACAGAAAAAGCGACTGCGTAGTCCAGTGTAATCAAGTTTTCTATGCGCATTAATTTTTTCGAATTTTGAAAAACTTTTTCTGCAATTTTTTTTCCCATTTGCTACCTAAATCTACTATGTTGTGTACAATTTATCGTCATTGTACCTCCCGCACTTCTTTTAAAAAACACCCGTTCTGTTCTCTTTGTGTTTGGATTAGGTTTTAACACTTCCCTACTTAATCAGCTTTTTGAAAAGGTTTCAGTGCTTTATTTAACTTTTCATTATTATTGATGCCTCAATGAAGAGCATGATGTTATTTGAATCAAGCATTTATGTTAAGTGTGGTGTAAGTCGAGGTGTAAGCTTATGTTAGGAGAATGAGGAATCAAGTTTATTGCATAAAACTGGCTGAGTATGTGGAAGGATAGGAAACAGAATGTTGTAAATAAGTAGCCATAGTTTCGATTTGATGACAATGTTCATTGTTTGAATCTGATGTTTAAAATGGACCCCACGGCCGATAGGGGATGTACGGACCCCATGGCCTACCATAAGGGCCCCAGGGACGACCATAAGGACCCCATGGACGCCCCCATCCGTATCCACCTCCGTACGGATAGCGTTGCTCTTCGCCTTGCTGATCAGCAGGCACCATTGGCATGGCTCCGACTTTGCGTGCTGCCAACATGGTAGGATTAACCATGCGGCTATCCATGCCTTCGTTCCGGCTGTCCAAATCGTCTTCCATGACGATCATCCCGTCCATGGTAACTCCGACTGGAACCGCATGTCGAGTTTCTCGTACAACAGGGTTCGCCAAGGCAACGCCAAGAACCACAACGAAGCAGGAAATCTAAGTCAACACAAATTAAAACATATTCAAAACTATATTTAAATGCAGATCTATTTACCAGGGTGAGCTTGTTCATGATGTGTAAAAGACCAACGAAGGTTGACGAGATTCTGATGCCGACGAGCGAGAATTTCGAAGTTTATATACCCAGGTGGAAATGTTTGTTACGAGTAAATTGCATAAAAATGTTACGGTATATCAGGGAATCTCAAATCCGATTGGTTGTTTCACAGGTACACTGGCAAATTTTCAGGACCTGACCTACATCAACAAGATTTGAAAAGTTCATTCCCCCCTCCCCCATAGCCTATTTGGTAACTTTCTCCCCAAATGAAATTTCTTCTTCCGTATTTCGGACTAAACTATATATTTTCTTTTTTAGCTTTTGGCAAGGTTATATGAAGGTAAACCAATTCCAAAAAATGGCTGTCTGCCTGTTGCTTGTTGGTTACGGTATGTATATGGGAACTTTTATTTTCCTTTGTTCTGAATTAGTTTAAATAGGCAATCATTTGCCACCTTATTTAACTTTAAACTGTATGTGATGGTATTACTATTTAATGGGCGTCCTACATATGCATTCATAAAAGTGTGGTTCATTGATTTTTTGAAGTTGTTACTTCGATTTATCTTAAAGTGAGAAGTCGATCCATTTTTAAATTTCGTTTATGTTTCGAAAAATTGTATTATTCCAAAATTAACCCACACCAATAGCAATATGGATTCAAAGACGAGGAATAAATAGAGTTATGAGTAACTTGATAAGTTTTATGGAAGTTCTGCTGCTGCGATTAATGGAAGAAACACATTGTGTTGGATTGGAAACTCGAACCAACTCTCCGCGGGAAGATCGTTAAATGTGTCTAGATTTCGACTGAGATGAGATGCACCTATAAAATTCAAAGAATATTGTAACCTAAAACTTAATGAGCAAGCCAAAATTATCAGTAAAATGTAGGGTACCATACCGTAATATCCTCCTTGATTATTATAGCCAGAGCTTTGACTGCTGTAACCGGAATTGCTACCCCATCCTCCGCCAATCGAACTTGCACCACCGCCGTTGTATCCCCCTCCGCCGCCGAGTCCTCCGCTACCACTATATCCTCCTCCGCCGCTGTATCCTCCCCCGCCTCCGCCGCTATATCCACCTCCGCCGCTGTATCCTCCACCGCCTCCACCACTGTATCCTCCTCCGCCTCCACCGCTGTATCCTCCTCCGCCGCTGTATCCTCCACCGCCGCTGTATCCTCCACCGCCGCTGTATCCTCCTCCGCCGCTGTATCCTCCACCACCGAACGAACTTCCTCCGCTATTGTACCCGCTTCCACTTGTCAAACTACTGCCGCTATTGTAACCTCCGCCGGTTGCTGAGTTTCCTCCGCTGTTGTATCCACCACTATTTGAATTCCCAGCGCTTCCGAATCCTCCGCTACTACTCAGCCCGCTGCCTCCGTAATAGCCACTATTTCCGGCTCCTCCAGCCCCGCTATTACCTGAACCCAAGATTGCAGCATTGTTACTGTAGCCAGCGCTATTACTGTAACCCGAGTTTGTGCTGTAACCAGCTGAATTAGTGGACCCTAGATAATACTGTGGATCAGATTCGATGTAAAATCGACCCGACCGCTCCGCGTTTAAAGATTCTGAGGCTTGGATAGGCATAGCTTTTGATTGGGGACAAATCATTGTAGCTAGTAGTATTAAAAACATCTGTCATTAATTGAATAAAATTTGTTAGTATTTAAAATGTGTTACGAACTATTGGTGTAGATACAAATAATAAGATACCTTTTTAGATTCCATTTTAGGCAGACTCTTCTTCGTTAGAGTCCCGACAGCATTGGTGTTTTTCAGTCGCTGACGAGATCTTTTATAGGCTCAGGACCTGAGATGACCAAACGTGTTACCTGCCCATTTTCCAGTCTTGCTAACACTGAAACATCGTTACGTACCAACTTCTCCACTTTACGTTCAAAGGTCATCAAATACTTGTTAATATTTTATTTTACCCCCTACAAATAATTAATCGAGATTCACAGAACTAAAAAGGTCAAGTACCTATCGGAAGGATTTATTATGCCTTTTTCCATTAGTTAGAAAACTTCCCCCAACTAGACTTAGTGTACCTAAGTCTCCTCAAAGCCTCAAGAAATTCTAATATTCTTTTTCAATGATGACTGTTCTGAACTAAAAGATGTTAATTCAAGTTGATAATGTCTAATTTATTTTCAGAATTTCTAAAGAAAAATATATTGGGGTAGGTCCGACACAAACTATGTTTTCTACCTGAAACGGGGGAAACTCAACTTTCTCTGAGCAATAGAAGGGTCGTCGCCCTGGAACAAAGCTGCAAAACATTAAGGAAGGTCAGTGACCAGCATAACATATGTTATGTGTTACCTGCTTTTGGCTTTCTCTTATTTCAAAAAGGGTCAGCGAACTAAAGGTAAAAAACATTTTCTAGCCCTACATTTATCACTGTCTGTAATGTTGTTCATTTAATTGATAAAATAGATTTATAACTTTGGGCACCCTGCCGTCCTTCCTGACCGTTATTGGCTTAATTTCGAAGGTAAGAGATCAGTAGTTTATGTCTATATCTTTAAACAGATATGCTTGGTAAAACCATCAAATGTTATAAGGACGGCGATCACAATTACTTTGCTCTCCTTTCAGTCAACAGTGTCTGCACTGATAAGCAACTCTGTTTCAAACATTTAATGATTGACGTTGGATCCGACTTGCCTGGTCGTAATATCGCAGTGACTTGTGGGTTTTTTAAGCATGTTTTGATAAGACTTGTAGACTATTAGAGAACTGATATCTCACAGCACTGCTTAAAATGGCTATAAAACCAATGACGGCAGGTAGCCAAGACCGTCTTTAGCATTTCTAGGATATTCCAGACGATCATGAAGCTTTTGCTCCTTTTGTCCGTTCTGGCCGCTTCGGCCTTGGCCACCCTGAACACACAGAAACGCTACGATGGGTAAGTTATGTTGACTAATTTATAAAATATCACATCTAAAATATACCTACTAACCTTTATTGCAACTCAGTTAACTTACTTTCCACTTGCATTCATCAGTTACCAGTTGTACCAGGTAACGCCCAAGGATAAGGCCTCATTTGATGCCTTGGTCCAGCTCTACGAACAGAGCGAGAATTATGACTTCTGGATTGAGCCTCGTGGCATTGATATCTCCATGGACATTATGGTTCCGCCAACATACATCCCAAAATTTGTCGAACTTTTGCATACTTTCCAGATGGATTATCGAGTGAAGATGATCGACGTTCAGACGTAATCCATCATAATTAATAAAAAGTTCTATGAATGATTTTGTTTGACCGTTCCCGGAAAATGTAATGTTTCACTAGTGTGATCGACATGTCCCGTGAAGACCAAGCCCCAGCTAATTCTCCCCGTGTTGGCCGCGTTGGTGCTCCTCGTTACTCTGTTGACTGGAATGCGTATTACGACTTCGATGCCGTAAGTAGCGTTAGTTTAATTTCTAGAACTGTTCGTAAGACCTTTCAGTTAGACACAGCTAAATTTGAAATTAGATCACAGCATTCATCAACGAGATCAAGGCTGCCCATCCCAATTTGGTTACCGTGTCAAGCATTGGTAAAACCCATGAAAACAGGGATATGCCTTTAGTAAAGATCTCTTCGGGTGGTACCGGGAAAAAAGCTATCGTCGTTGATGGCGGTAAGTTTCCGGTTATTCGCCAAAAAACTCGTCTCACTGAGGCACGATCGCTATCTATTGTTTGGTTGTCCATAGGTATTCACGCCCGAGAGTGGATTTCTCCTGCATTCGTTACATGGTTGATCAACGAACTCGTTGAAAACTATGCTGCTCACCCCCAATACGTCGACAACGTTGACTGGTATTCAAGTTTAATTGGGAATGATAGAAATTTGAAGCACACTAATGTTATATGCTTGCATTTTTTTACTAGGTACATTATGCCCGTGATCAACCCTGATGGTTATCAGTTTACCTTTGATGCCAATGGTGTATGTAGTAGTAACACATGATCAGCATGAATCGTTCTTTGAATTTAATTTTGACTCTGCAGGATCGCTTATGGCGCAAGAACCGCAGACCGAATAGCGCTGTCTGTATTGGCACAGGTAATTGTAGAGGTATTTCAAAGAAAAGTTGAGCTATTATATATTAGGGGAAATTACGCAGATATGAACCGAAACTTTGGTTTCCACTGGAACGAGGGAGGAAGCTCTGCTAACGGATGCTCAGATACTTTCCATGGTGGCGCCGCTTTCAGCGAGGTTGAATCGCAACATGTTCGTGATGCTATCCTCGGCGTTGCTAATCAGGCTCAGATTTACCTAACCTTCCACGCTTATGGGCAATACTGGCTGACACCGTAAAAATAATTCTTACAGCATAAAATCGGTAAATGGCCATCAATATTTACCTTTAACTTGCAGGTGGGGTTATACATCAACCCTTCCAAGTGACTACACACAGCTCGTAAGATCATTTCTTTTCAATTAGCAATGTAAGCAACTATATATCTAACCCTTTCCTTTAGTACAACTTGGCAGTTAGCGCTGTCCGCAGTCTAACCGCTGTTTATGGAACCCAGTATACCATTGGAAGCTCTACCAACGTTCTCTGTAATTATCATCACATTTACTAAATCAATCACTTTTTAACTACTACTTTCTTTTTTAAAATCAGATGTCGCTTCCGGAGGAAGTGATGACTGGGCTAAGGTAATATTTCTTTATTTAACTATAACAAATAATTCGACTCTAATCGTTATAACTCAAACATTTAGGGTTCCGCTGGAATCCAATATTCTTACACGGTTGAGATGCGCGACGAAGGTCTATACGGATTCCAACTTCCCGCCCGGTAATTTGTTACTGAACATCGTTAGTTATTCTTCTTCAGTAGCTTACGTAATAATTTTGTATCAACCAAATCTAGCCAAATCCTTCCCAACAATCTGGAGGTCTGGGAAGCCGTCAAGGTTATTGCCGAATCCGCTTTTTAAAGAAATACAAAGCCAGCTTCATATTAATAACACTGATAAGAATTCGTTGACCTGATCTTATATATTAAGAACATGTCAGATTGGTAATACAAACCTAGCCCAGCGCTACAATAAGCAAATCTCTAATGTTGCTAGTGTGTGTATGTGTGATAACCTAATAAAGACAGAAAGAAGACTATAGCTATAGTAAAAGAATGCATAGTCCCATGCATATGCACGATATATACATACATGCATGCATACATACAATAAGCTTGACACGAACACCCCCCCTCATGATGTATATTCTATTAGCGCTTTGATGTTCAATAATCAATAAAATATAATCAAGAACTCTATGTAATTTTGGCTAGCTTCGTAGCAAGGCGTGAACGTCCTACTCCGCACTTCTCAGCATCTCGCTTTAAATTGCGCAGCATAAATCAAACACAGAAACAAGCTGGGAGCAGATTTCATGCAGCTTGAGCTTGACAGTGAATCAACATACGTGTCTGACTAAAAAAATAGACGGCTTCTCTGATAAAGGGAGCACAACAAGAAACGTAGACATATGGCTCCGGTAACAAATGAGATCATCTTTGTCTATCTAGAGACAACGTCCTGCTGTCATCCTGTCATTGGACATACGTACACAAAACAAGTTGAACTCAATAACCTCAAAGAAAAAAAATACATTAAAAAAATCATACTGCTTTATAAACCATAGACATTTTGACTTTTTTTATAGTCTGTTTGTATCGGCTAAAGAAAAGAGTCACCTGTTATTCAGGAACTACTCGAAAAATGGAAAACATAGCGAAATTTTTATTTGTTTTCGCGTTAGTGTCCGGAACGGCGCTGGCTGGCGAAAAACGCTACGACGAGTAAATATGGACAGTTTTTATTCTCAAAGTTTTCCAATTATTACACGTATTACACCTTTTTTTTACAAAGAAATAACCTTTTCGTTTATTAAATAAAAGCTATCAGGTGTTTCAAGTAAAGGCCAAGGATGTATCTTCGCTTCGCGTCTTGGCGAATCTTTACAGCGAAAAAAGTCACATATACGATTTTTGGACAGAACCTAATGGACTCGATCACGCTACGGACATTATGGTTCCGCCAACTTATACCAACACCTTCGTCGAACTTCTAGATACTTACGGCATGGATTACCGAGTTAAAATTGACAACGTGCAAAGGTATTTACTGAATAATAAGAACAGTAATAAAATTAGGACATATAGTTCGCATTTTAGTTCAATTTAATAGTAACATTTGTATTGAATGTATCCCAAGCCTGATAGATAAATCTCGTAAAGATCAAGCCGCACCTGCTGTTGCCAAAGAACCGCGCTCTCGTTCGGGATCACCACGATACACTATGAGCTGGACCCAGTACCACGACTATACAACAGTACACATTAGAATCATCCTTGCCTTAAGAAATTATGAAATATGAATGACATTTTTATTAGATCGGGCTTTTTTTAGCCGAGATGTCGAGAACCTATCCTGACATGGTTACGCTGATAACCATCGGTAAAACTTACCAAAATCGAGAGATGTACATGGTTAAAATTTCCAACAGCGTCGCTTCAGAAAACGTTACTGAAAGTAAGAACGCCATTATCGTAGACGGAGGCATTCACGCTCGAGAATGGATTTCTCCCGCTTTTGTTACCTGGCTTATTAGAGAACTTGTCGAGAATTATGATGCACACCCCGAATTCGTTGACAATCTCGACTGGTAATTTTCCCGAAAGAAGTTAAATAGTGTACACAATATTAGTTCGATTGTTCTTTTCATCGATAGGTTTATTATGCCTGTGATGAATCCTGACGGTTACACATATTCCTTCGCTGATGTGGGTTTCATACTACATACTGGATCGAGGTCATTATTTAAACTATAAGATGTAATCAATCACTTATTGTGTTTTAGGACCGTCTATGGCGAAAGAATAGGCGCGCCTTGAACGGCCAATGTTACGGTGTTGACCTGAACCGCAATTTCGGATTCCATTGGAATGGGAAGTTTTAATCTTGATTATTATTGCAATTTCTGATATTTTCTAACAGATTTTAAAAAATCTTCTTCATACAGAAGGCGGAGCTGCAGGTAATGGCTGCGATGACATCTATCATGGTCCTTCCGCATATAGCGAGGCTGAAAGCGCTAATGTACGCGATGCTGTTTTACCGGTAGCGAGCAGAGCGAAGGCTTATTTAAGTTTCCACTCTTACGGACAATATTTTCTCACTCCTTGGGGCTATACTGTTGATCTTCCTGAAGACTACAGCCTTCTCGTAAGATGAAACTTAACTTTCTCTTATCAGTAAGGTTTTGTTGTTGTATGATACGATCCTTTAACAAATTAGTATGCCTTGGCTTCCGATGCTGCGGGCAACCTTACTGCTGTTCACGGAACACAGTATTCTGTTGGGAGCACAACTGAACTACTTTGTAAGTTCCAAACGCACTGTTATTTTCTTTGTTAAAGTTCGATTGTGCTGTCTTTGTAGAACTCACAACTACGTCATTTATTCACATTTTGCTGTCGACATTGTTAGATGTCGCATCGGGTAACAGTGCTGACTGGGCTAAAGGTGATGCAGGGATTGCTGTATCCTACACATTGGAGATGCGCGATACTGGAGACTTTGGTTTCCTTCTACCAGCTGAGTAAGTATTCTGAATAGACGTCAAGCGAAGGATATAGGCTAAATGAAGTATGTCTCAAGATCAACTTACAAATTAATCCCACTCTCAAATTTTTGTAGGCAAATCATTCCTAACAATGAAGAAGTATGGGAAGCCGTGAAAGTAATTGCAAATTCTTTCATGTAGTTCTTATGAATTTCTGTAATAACTAATACCTTGAGGGCCCAATACACTATTTTTTAGGTTAATTTTAGACTGAAACATAACTCGAGAAATGTAACAGTTTTGAAATAAGTAGTTAGATAATGGGGAATTTCAATCAACAATTCGCCCTTTACTTTATTGAAGCTCAGTTTTACAAGAAGTCAAATTATTGCAATAAACAAAAACCTTCAGGATCGTCGCAAACTCTTGCCACATCTGGCAAAAAAATTGTGCGTCTGCCGGCGTCCATTGCCTATCCCGATAATACTGGCCAGCAGTATAGAGTATACTACGGCGTCTTGGTATCTTACGTATCCCCCCTCCTTTATTGACACCCCTGTATTTCTGTACTATTAAAAAAAGTTTCCAATCAAAAGCTCTTTGATCCGGTAAAAGCCAACATTGCTTGAAGAAAAATGTAACCTACATATGTATCATTTGAACAGAATTTTTACTTTGATTCACACATTTAAGCACTAATAGTAAAGTTTTTCATTCACCTACATAAAGAAAAAATAAGAAATTACCCGCGGCCGAATCGTGATTATTGTAACGAAATGCCATCTACGCTGGTCTACTTTCACTTTCACCCTATCTTTACCCCTCAACCCCAATGCTGCGCAACCTGCTACCGTCCTTGATCCAGACACAGTTTCTCGCCCTCGTGAGCGGGCGACTACCTGACTTTCTTCCGCTATAAATCTGACGACCTTTAACTATAAATTCTTTCGAAAGTAGAACGTTTGCCCGTGTTAAGCCCACCCCAAAGAATGTTGACTTTGCTTTGACAGAACTGTCAATCGATTTCGGGGTAGGCCTAACACAGGGACATTAAAAGGTGAATTACTCCTTTTGTTTTCCCTATGCTTCCTCTCTAAACGGGTCACGACCTGGCTAAGCCTACCATATAAGCCGGCGTGATTCCTCACACAGCAGCACAGTGTTCACTGTGTCTCACCAGAGTCTAGTCTAGCCTAGAATCTCTCGAGTTCTGTTCAGACTCGATGTGATTCGAAGCTAACTGGCTCGCAATATGTCTAAGTATTGTTATTTTGTGTGAGTTTAGAATAAACATCTGAGTAGCAGAGGAAAGACTTTTCATCTGTTACATTATCGTAGTGAAATGTGAATGACATGAAAACTTCGTGAATATCATAGAACTTGCAACTGCCTAGCATACGAGTATAAAAGATTTATGAACAAAGCAAATAAAGCGACGATTAACATGATAAGTTTTGACATTGACGCTTTGTACAAAATACAATCTCTGATGTGCAGCGACGATCGAGGACTCGACAACACACATCGTTATACTGAATACTTCACGGGTGACCTTTAAGGTGAGTACGCGGGTGATTGATAAAGCGTTATTTTCCAAGCTGAACAAACGCACATATTTACATATATTACCAAACTAGTTATCTAGTGAACAGTTGAAAAAAAATATTTTTCGAGATTTAAAGTGTGATTCCAAAATGTATTGCGTATTAGCTGTGTTATTTCTTTGCCACTCATATTTTATGGGAGAGAACTAAAAGAAATTTGAAACTATAGTTGCAGAAGGGTTTTGCTAATGTGCATGACTACTCCGCATGACTGCATGACAATAATCTGCATGAATTCGCCGCATGAAGGGCATCGTCATGCATGCCCTCCGGGCATGATAAAGTGCATGACTATATCTGCATGACAGTGCAAAAACCGTGCAAAACAGTGCTAAAAATACCGAATTTTTGGTCGTTAGGAGCGATCATTTATATTGTTACACGCTATACCAAGAAAAGAGACAAAGGGTGTAGGAAAAGATTTAAGCACCTGTCTTACGGGATTCCTTCCGATTGGGTCGCTACATCCAAAAAACGAAAAAAATGTGAAACCTAACTATTCTTCTATCTGACCATTCTCTAAGAAATCTAGAAACTTTTACTTTCTCCAAAAAAAGCATCCCGCCCACCAACCTAATAGTGAGCTGATAGTGAGAGGAAGAAATAGAGAATAGATGCGTCGTTCCTAGGGATGAGGAAACAGGAAAGCAGAAAGTTTCTCCCTAGTCTAAGCTCTGAGCTTCTAAGGGGGGTTTGCCTGTTTGGACCCGCTTGGCCGTATACAGCGGCACCTGAAAAAACGCAAACTTTTGAAGTGTGATCACTATAGGTCACGCGTTCATTTTCCATTTAAATACCAATCGATCCGTCTCAATGAGATGTTTCGATTAGCGTTAAGATCGGAGGAACTTTGTTACTCTATTTAGCTGTTTTAATATGGGCCTCAAGTGTAGTCATTTGGGCCCTGGTTTTGGACATTCAGGCCCGGGCCTGAAGAGGGTAGGCCTGAAGGGGTGGGCCTGAACGTCATGCATTCGTGGTGTGTTTGCAATTGCTTTTGCAATTGAGGTAGCCCTGAACCAAGATCCTTCAACAATTGTTTGTTAAAGAAGCACAAATGAAGGAGCATTTAAGAACATGTTTGCGGGATTCAAAAATCAGACCAAAAATCAGACCTTACAAAATCTCTCTTCGCTCGAGAGGTTCCCGATAGGGATAAGTCGGCATTTGTATTAAAAATACGGTTTGAAGGTGAACGCTAGTGTAAAAATGGCCTAGCAGCAATTTTTGGACTGAAAATTCTTTGTGAAACCCATGAAAACGAAAATAATTTATTTAAAAAGTTGAAACCTTACGATTTTCCCCATTTAACGACGATTCAATCCGCTGATAAACGCTGTTTACGAAAATATCAAATGGAGAAATAAAAAAGTTTTGGTGAAATCAAAAGTGGGCACTAATCTGCATGACTATTTCGCCATTCATGCGGCGGATTCATGCAGATTATTGTCATGCAGTCATGCGGAGTAGTCATGCACATTAGCAAAACCCGTTGCAGAACGTAGTACCACCTTCGAGGTTGTCTTAAGGAAAACACCCGACCCTATTGACCGCCATTTGTGATAGCGGCATCAATCAAAGACTCAATACGGTACTAGTTGTTTGTTATTAGAGTAAAAAAATTAACGTAGTCGATACGCCCATACAAGATAAGCATATGCATACGTATTTGAATAGCGAAGAACTAGTCTTTAAATAACGAGTAACAACGCATAACTTCTACATCAGATCGACAAGTTACACCTGCCAACCATGAGGGTAGTATTGTTATTGGCATTCTTTGCCGCATCGGCAGTGGCTGTAAAGCGCTATGATGGGTAAGACCTTTTTGAAGCAGGCTATTTCGCTGATTTCCAAATACCAATTGTTCAATTATTATTTGTAAAGATATCAGGTGTTTCAAGTGAAGGCAAAAGACTTGTCTTCATTCAATGCCATTGCGAAGCTTTATGATGAACAAAGCAGCATTTACGACTTCTGGACTGAACCCCGAAGTCTCGATCACCCTATTGACATCATGGTACCACCTACTTCTGCCAAGACTTTCATCAATTTTTTGCAAACTCACAATACTGACCATCGCATTAAGATTTCTGATGTCCAAGAGTAAGTAGAACACATACTTTTCAAAACTGTGGCAGTCATATTTGTTAAACAACTGATTTGAATTTTTTCAAAATTCATAGACTCGTTGAGCTCTCTCGCAAAGATCAGGCAGCACCCTCTGTCGCCAAAGAACCCCGCTCTCGCTCATCCGGCTCTGCCCGTTACAAGCTGAACTGGACTGAATATCATGACTACACTACAGTAAAAAAAAATTGCATCCCCAATTTTTTTATTTGAGGTATAATTTAATTAATTTTACATGTATTTAGATTGCGCTGTTCCTCGCGGAATTGGCACAAAATCATCCTGACAAGGTGAAACTGATTACGATCGGTAAGACAATAGAAAACAGGGAAATGTACATGGTCAAGATTTCTACCTCCGGAAACGATACGACTAAAGACGCCATCATTGTCGACGGAGGTAAATTAACCATAATAATCTTGTTTGTTGGTCGATTGTCCCTTGTGTTAAAAAACGAAGAACACATAATATCGCCTAATTTTTTCAGGCATTCACGCTCGCGAATGGATTTCACCTTCTTGGAATACTTGGTTGATCCATGAACTGGTCGAAAACTATGCGGCTCACCCCGAATACGTTGATAATCTTGATTGGTAATAATATCACAAGGACTCCCTTTTTTTACATTAAAAAGTCCTACGTAAACTTTTTTCTATTGACTCATCAAGGTATATCCTGCCAGTTATGAACCCCGATGGCTACGTATATTCTTTCGCCGACGTAAGTCTAGGATGGAAATTCAAGTTTAAATAAAAAACGTATTGTAGCTATGATTTTTATCTCAGGATCGCCTGTGGCGCAAAAACCGAAGACCGCTTAATGGCAACTGCGTCGGCGTTGATTTGAATCGCAACTTTGGTTTCCACTGGAATGGAAAGTTTTACGTTTTATTACATAAGTGATTTTGACCATAGAAAAATGTTTGTTTTTTTTATGCAGAAGGTGGAGCTGCAGGAAATGGATGCGACCAGACCTACCATGGTCCATCTGCTTTCAGCGAGGATGAAAGCGCAAATGTTCGGGATGCAATTTTATCCGTTGCTGCTCGGTCAAAAGCTTATTTAACTTATCATTCTTACGGACAATATTGGTTGACACCGTAAGCATCTCATGAAAAATGGTATTCTAATTGGTGGTACTCATTAATATCACATATTGTAGGTGGGGTTACACTAGCGACCTTCCTGAAGATTACTATCTTCTCGTAAGAATTACATGCTCTAGCTTGACTTCCTAGGTCCTAGTTCTTTCAGTTTTTCTCTCGTTTTAGTACGATTTGGCATTCAATGCGGTTAACAATTTAACAGCCGTCTACGGGACACAGTACACTATTGGTAGCTCAACAAACGTTCTCTGTAAGTTGAACCACGGGAAAATAATTCTTAATCTTCGATTGAATCTAATATAATGTTTTCAAAATTTCAGATGTTGCATCCGGAGGAAGTGATGATTGGGCAAAGGTAAAAAGAATAGATATAATAATTTTGTATATGGTAGTACATTATACATTACGAAAAGTATCAACTGATTTTTACTGTAAATTTCAAGGGGGGTGCTGGAATTGCCTACTCTTACACTGTTGAACTGCGAGACACGGGAGATTTTGGATTTCTTCTTCCAGCCGAGTAATAGAGAAACTACATTTTCTAATCACATTAAATACGTTTTATTGAAACAATTTTTCCGTTTAACAAACAGTCAAATTATCCCAAATAATCTTGAGATGTGGGAAGCAGTTAAAGTTGTTGCCGAGTTTTTCATTGATGGATCAGCAACGGCTACGACTACAGCATGAACCACCACACCTTCCGCAATAATAATGACGTTCAATTAGTAAGCCAAAATGTGTGAGCATGAGGTTCAATAAGTAAAACCATGGCTGAAATAAATTTAGTAGTTTAGAATTCCAAATTTTTATCTTCACTATCTCTTATTGGTCGCCAAAACTGGGAATGCGACAGTGGGTTCCTTCGACTCAAGGACTCTGGCCGGGCTTTTAGACAAGTATATAAGGTCCACCGTACACAAGATCTCCGGCCACAAGGTCCCCAATTTGAAATTCCCACTGATACGAGTTGGACGCAAGGTCCCCAAACTTAAATAGTATAAGGCATAAGGTCCCCAGTACCCAAGGTTCCCCAACACAAGGCCCACTCATTTTAAATTCACACTGACGAAGTGATTGTCTGACGTTCCGGCCTCAAGCGTTCCGGCCTCAAATTAGTTTGAGACACAACATATGCGAAAATCACATTAGGTCAAGAGGTGATAAAGGTTAAAAGGTATATAGTTGTTACTGGAATTTGTGATCTGGTCACAAGGACTAGTTTCAACACTTTAGGACGAAATATACTTGACACAACTAGGGACTCGCGCATTTCTCATAGGCATCACTCGGAAATTACGAAACCCAATCATGTGGGACAGAGAGACGAGTCAACCTATAGCCTCTTAAATAAGCTAATAGTTGGTGTTTTAGAAAATAACAAAACCTAATAGCCTCTCCTAACCCATCCCATTAGTTATTCGTCTTCTTAAGTGCACCTTACTTTGCGAGGCCAAGAAGACACGCGCGAAGAGATTCCGGTGTTGAAGCCGTCCTTTTGTCAGTGATTAAAAATTAAGGTAAGTATTTTTTAAATATGAATTATTATGATCATTTCATTTGCATTTAGGGCCGGAATGGTATAGCAAGAGAACCATTCCGCCTCCATTTTGGGGGGGGGGGGGGCGGAAAAGTTGGGTCCGTAACGCTTGGGGCCGGAATGACTACATACCTATACGATTGATGTAGGCTACAATACGCGCCTGGCTTATTTTGTAACTGAATTTAAAAATTAATGAGAAAAGCACTGGTCTTTGTGAGTGCTTAGAAAAAGTGGATGCTGATTAGAATGCTATGACTATGGGGAAAAATCAAAACCCAAAATTTGTGCAAGTCATCCATGAATTCGATATTGATAAGACCATTCTTTCCAGTCTCAATATTTTGGTTTAATAACAAGAAAAGTAGAATAATTTTGCCTTCAAAAATTAGATTTAAAAACGAGCACTATAGATGCAATTCGAGATTGAAAATTAATAAAAAATAAAATTTTTTATATTGATCACAAAAAAAATTTTCCATTGCTCCGGAGAAAAGAAGAAATTTGTTAGATATGCCAACTGAATCCTTATCGTTCGTCTGATGGATAAACGTGATCCGGGTCGTAGGTAGCTGAGCTGAATATTTATCTCAGTTGGCTGTAGAAGTAAACACATCGATAGCTGGCACCAAATCAGTTCAATATTTTTTTTTTTAAAAATCTATGATACAAGTGAGGCCACAAACATTATGAAGTGCTAATCGACTAACGTACTCTATACAATAGCAGATGCCTAAACACGGAGGATCGGGTTCAAGTAACTGTGCAACCTTCGGGAGCCATTGACCAACTTCCATGCGATAACCCTATTACTGCCTGACCATATACATATCTACGCATATATAGTAATACGTTCATTTTATACAGAATAGAGAGCTGAATTATCTACTCCTGCAACCATCAAGTTGCGAGACGTAAGACAAATCGAGAAAAATTCGGTTTCTATATATTGTCTAGCATTCTGAGGGGATCCACTGAACTAAAGAAATTTACTCTATTTTACAATTTTAAAACGTCGTATGATCCGTCAGATTTTAAAATAAAACCCCCCAAAATAAAATAAATTCGTTATCTTAAGTAATGAGCCCCTCATCCGGGTCGTTGTAAATCTTGGTTAAAAAGTAAACTGTCGTACAACAACCGGCATTGTATTGAAAAATCCTGCTGATAGTGTTCGACATGTGATGCGTTTGGGTGCAAAGGACATAAACTGATAATCAGCTATTTAGTAGTTAGTCTACACCTAGTGAAATTTTGAAACATCAGGGATTATATTGGACCGTCGAACTCATTTTCTCTTCAGTTCCATTGACTGTTTTCTCGCAGCTTACATTCGAAATTTTCAGCAATGAAGTTGCCTTTGGTATTGGCACTTTTCGTTGCGTCTGCCTTGGCGTCGCAAAGGCGTTATGATGGGTAAGTCCCGCTCTTAGAAATAAAATAAATTTATTGACCAATTTCAAGAAAATATTAAAATTTGGTGCATTCCGAACTTTAGATACCAAGTGTATCAAGTAACAGCTAAAAACAAGGCCTCGTTCGAAGTTTTGACGAAGCTCTACAACGAAAGGAGTGACGTCTATGATTTCTGGACTGAGCCTCGCAACATCAACCGCCCAGTTGACATTATGGTTCCGCCTGCTTTCGCTACTAATTTCATCAAACTTATGCAGTCCTTTGACGTAGACTACAAAGTCAAGATTGCTGACGTTGAGAGGTGAATTTGATGGAAATGTAAAGCTTGGCTTAAATTCTAAGAGATTTGTAATCTTCATTTTTAAAATAAAAAATACAGCTTGATCGAGGCTAGCCGCAAAGATGTTGCTAAGCCCCTCATCAGCAAGCAACCCCGTTCCCGCACTGGAACCCCTCGTTATTCTCTTAACTGGGAATCCTACTCTGATCTCCCCGTCGTAAGTATATAGAGTAAATAAATCTCATAAATGAAACAGTCAGTTTTTCTTTCCTTTATTTCCTATATAGATCCAAGAATTCCTTTTGGAGTTGGCCGCCACCTACCCCAACTTGATGTCCGTTTCTGTTGCTGGTCAGAGCCCCGAGGGTAACGATATGCACTTGGTCAAGATTTCCACAGGTGGAACTGGCAAGAAGGCCATCTTTGTTGACGGCGGTATGAATTCCAATTCGATAGTATGTATTAACTACGGTATCAAGTTACGTGATATATTTTCATTAAATTAGGTATTCACGCTCGTGAATGGATCTCTCCGGCCTTCGTCACCTGGTTGATCCACGAACTGGTCGAGAACTACGCTGCACATCCTCAATACGTTGATAACATTGACTGGTACATTAAAAATGAATCACAAAGAGGAATTATAGTACAATATAATCTGAAAATACTACTTGATACATATAGGTACATCATGCCCGTCATAAACCCCGATGGATACCGCTTCACTCATGCTAGTGGAGGAGTATGAAAGTCCATACAATCATTTCATTTCATATTCTTTATGTATAAATACGCCAATTTCTCATGTACAGGATCGTTTGTGGCGCAAAAACCGTGACCCGAATCCCGGAAGCACTTGCATTGGCACTGGTAAGCTAACTTTTTTCCCTATAAACTCGGCACTTTTAAAACAAAACTCACTGTGGCTGTTCAGATATGAACCGAAACTTTGGTTTCCACTGGGACGAGGGAGGCAGCTCTGATCTTCCATGCGGTGACACCTACAACGGTGGAGCTGCTTTCAGTGAAGTTGAGTCCCAGATCGTCCGAGATACCGTTTTGAGTATTGCTGGCCAAACCCAGGTTTACTTGACTGTCCATTCATACGGACAATACTGGTTGTATCCGTAAGTACCGATAGAATAAATACGATGTTGTAAAAAGTACTGCTGTATTCCAATAACTTAAATTAACTTTACCATCGTAGATGGGGATACACATCTGCCCTTCCTGATGACGTCGCACAACTTGTATGTACCATGTTTTAATCATCTACTAAAAATGTGTCAACAAGGAATAATTGACAAATTATAATTGACAAATGTAGGACGATTTGGCCCAACGCGCAGTCGCCCAATTGACGAGTGTCTACGGAACCCAATACACCATCGGATCTTCGACTAACGTTCTCTGTAATATTTATATTGGAACTTTGATAGCTACTGAATAGTTTTGTAACTATAAATTTGCATTTCGGAATTTGTTAGACGTCGCCTCTGGAGGCAGTGACGACTGGGCCAAGGGTGGAGCTGGAATCCCCTATTCCTACACTCTTGAACTACGCGATACTGGTACCTTCGGTTTCCTTCTACCTCCCGGGTAAGTTATTTGTAAATTATCATTGAATTATTTAAAGCGGGGAATTGCGGTGACTAAAAAAACATGTCTTGTATCTTCCGAATATAGCCAAATCATTCCCAACAATCTGGAGATGTGGGAGGCCATCAAGGTGGTTGCCGAAGATGTCATGGCGATGTAATTTAAATATATTCAACGCCAATATTGTATCTAGAAATATGACTTGCGAAAGTGCCATAAAATAAAATAGTGATTTCCAATGTCCAAATTCCTGACATACAACGCCGTGCGAAAGTTTCGTGACAGGATTAAAAAAGGGTACGCTTTTATTTTGCATATACACCGGTAGTACTGTTGTAAAGGGTACTTTTTATCTTACCCTAACCCATTTGAAAGGGGGTAAGGGGTACCTTTTTCAGTCCAACTATCAGTGGGTGTAAAATAAAAGCAATTACTTTTTAAATCCTGTCAAGAAACTTTCACCGTCGTTGTATATTGTCTGGTGTCCGCTTATTTTAACGAAACAAGATAGGCTCATCAAACCAGTGGTCGGTGGCCACTGGCCAGTACAAAGTTTGTACTGGTAAAATATAATGAAAAAACAATATAGGCTACGGAATAAATGTCGCAAGAGAAAAACGAAGGTATATACAGTCTTTAAGCTCTGTTTACACACGCATAAGTTTATAAAGTACACATATGTTATCCTCTTTAAAATGAAGA
The DNA here is from genome assembly GCA_022539655.2 of Ceriodaphnia dubia. Lineage (NCBI taxonomy): Eukaryota > Metazoa > Arthropoda > Branchiopoda > Diplostraca > Daphniidae > Ceriodaphnia > Ceriodaphnia dubia. The sequence goes on from JAKUCG020000076.1 coordinate 460,560, forward strand.
AGTTTAATAGTCCTGTGAGTTCGTGATCGGACCGTCTGACTCGTTGAGTAGATCCGCTTAGTGGACGTTCGACAAGATAACAAAAAAGGAATAACAGATACAACAACCTGCCTGATAACGTGTCATCCACTCATGACGTGCACAAGCCAAGGGTGAATTGGTTTGATTGGTTCTGAGGAGAGAGAGAGTCTATACATTTGTGAAATTGTCAAAAAAGTGTATCTTTCATTCATCGGAAGCTGTCGCCTGCATTAAGATTTGGTAGTAATAACTTGCTTTCCAACAAACTCAGCAATGAGATTGCTTTTCCTGTTGGCTCTATTCTCTGCGACAGCTTACGCTACGCAGAAACGTTACGATGGGTATTAAGCATATTACGATCTTTGATACATAATATAACTAATGCAGTAATTAAAACAAAACTATATCGATTGGTATGTTAAATCACAACAAAATTGCCATTCTGTTTTCGCACAAATTTCTCATATACTGAAACTGTTTTAATTTTAACTTCATAGATACAAAGTTTACCAAGTAAAAGCAAAAGACGAGGCCTCATTCAACGCCTTGACGAAGCTCTATAACGAGCGAAGTGATGTCTACGACTTCTGGACGGAGCCCCGAAATGCTGATCTCATGGTCGATGTAATGGTTCCTCCAGATTACGACAAAATTTTCGTCAATTTGATGCAAGCTTTTGACATGAAGTACCGCGTGAAGATCACTGACGTTCAAAAGTATGACAGTTTAAACAAACATATTATTGAAGAGTACGCTAAATAATCTAGGTAATTAAAATATATTAGAGAGATAGAGCTAAGTCGCAAAGACATTGCCGTGCCTCCCGCGACTAAACAATATCACCCAAAAGTAGAAAAAGTTGGATCGCCTCGGTATTCTCTTGATTGGACTTCCTATTCTGATCTACCGGCCGTAAGTTCATCATTCACCAACATCTGATGTATTAGAGAAATATAGCTTAGAAAAATCAATAATATTTTCCAGATTTATGAATTTGTCAACGAATTGGCCGCTGCTTATCCGAATTTGGTGACTGTCACTAGTACCGGTAAAAGTTACGAGGGTAACGACATGCCAATGTTAAAAATTTCCACTGGAGGGAGTGGAAAAAACGCTATTTTCGCCGAAGGTGGTAAGTAACTATTTAAATAAGCTAAACCCGCTACCGGTATTTGGTTAGTTTGCGGTTACGATAACTATAACTTTAAAAGGTATTCATGCTCGCGAATGGATTTCACCCGCTTTTGTTACATGGCTCATTAGTGAGTTGGTAGAGAACTACGCCGCACATCCTCAATATGTTGACAACATCGATTGGTATGTTAAATCACAACAAAATTGCCATTCTGTTTTCGCACAAATTTCTCATATACTGAAACTGTCTCTTCAGGTACATTATGCCTGTTCTCAATCCAGATGGATACACATACACATTCTCGCCAACAGGGGTTGATTTTCTAAATTACGACATTAACATTCTTGTATCCCAACATTTACATATACGTGGATTTTGCATTATGACAATTCAATAGGATCGCTTGTGGCGAAAGAATCGGGCTCCAAATTCTGGAGTTTGCATCGGCACGGATTTGAACCGCAATTTTGACTTTTACTGGAACACTGGTGGAAGCTCGTCCTTGGAATGTGCAGAAACTTATCACGGAGGTACCGCATTTAGTCAAATTGAGGCACGCAACGTTCGAGACGCTATGTTAGGTGTTGCAAACCAGACCAAAGTTTATTTTTCGTTCCACTCCTACGGCCAGTACTGGCTGACCCCGTACGTAAACGAAAACAATATTACAGAAACTTCAAAGTGACTCGATATTTATATTGGCATTATAGATGGGGTTACACCTCCGACTACCCGGAAGATTACCAACAATTGGTTCAATAACTAAACGTATTTCAGCATTTGATAAAAATTTTACATTTTTTTTTTCTCGCAATATATTAGTACGATTTGGCTGTGAGCGCTGTCGACAAATTAACAGCCGTCGAGGGCACGCAGTATACCATCGGCAGCTCTACCAATGTTTTATGTAACTAAACTTTTCGCTTAAATGCAAATACTTAATTTTTTTTTTTTTTTAAGAGATTGGTGCAGTTGCAGACGACCAGCGTTGCCTGGCCGGCGCAACTATCTGGCGTCTCATAAAATTAGTTGAGACACCTTAACGCACCGACGGATTGGGTAAGGCCGGGTAAGGAAGGAAACGGACCGTCCTCTGGAAAAGGGACAGAAAGGTAGAAAGTGAAGCGAGTTAGATTGTGTGAATGAGGCCTGATTGAAGGAGGAACTGAGAAAGGAGATTGCGAATATGAAACTGGGCCGATGTCGGGATCTCAAGGTTAAGACCAAGTAAGGAAGAGGTGTCGAGAGAGAAACTGTTGGACGAGAAGTAAGATTTAATTGCGTTTCGGTGCTCTTCCAGAACTGGGCAGTCGAGGAGTACGTGTTTGACAGTTTCCAATGCTTCACAACCTCTACGGCAACTCGGGTCAGCATTCTGATCGATGCGGTGGCTGAAATCGTTCAGAAAAGTGTGTCCTGACCGAAGGCGATGTAAACTCGTGGTGACTTGTCTGTTGGACGAGAAATGCCACTCGATTCTTCTAGTGTGAGTCCTGATTTGAACGGTAGTCTTTTGGCACGATTTCAGACGGTGTAACCAGTCGTCCATCCAACGATGACGGAAGATTCCAAGATGTTCAGCTGCTGCAAGTTTGTTATGGATCCGATTTCCCGACGGAGAGGTGCATTCTCCAGAGGCCAGCGAGTCAGCAACCTCATTTCCCGAGATCCCGGCATGACTCGGAATCCAGACCAATGACACTTTAGTCCCGGCTGACTTCAAACACCTGAGAAGGTTGGTAATTTCTGGGATACATGGATTCGTATGAGGTGACGAGGAGGAAATTGCTTGAATGGAAGCTTTGGAGTCGGAGAAGATATAAACTTCGTCAAGAGAGCGATCCAGTACATAAATAATCTGCAACGCTTGCCGTATACCATGCAGTTCTGCCGAAAAAACACTGGAACCTTTCTGCAGTCGCCACGAACGTGAAATATTCAGATCGGGAATAAAAACGGCACACGCTGTTGTTTCTTTATCGCTGGACAGAGACCCATCAGTATACACTAGTGTGGAAGACGCTGGGAGCGTCGACACTAGAGACTGAAAACAACTTTTGGTGAGGCTGTAGTTCGATACAGATTGCTTTTTCGTCAGCGGGAACCAAAGAGTAACACATACAGGAGCTTCTGAGGGAGACCGGGCCGAGCCCTGGTTAACGTAACCCGGTTCAACACAAAATAGACGAAATTTGAGGCGTTTCAGTAGGCGCAAATCAGGAACAACACACGGGGTACTACGCGCCGGCCACTCTTGTGTAGAGTGGAATAGCCGAAAAGCCGACGCATACGTTGAGTTATTAGGGTTGTCACTCAGCTTCAGCAGATAATTCGTAGCTAGCCAGCTTCTTCTCTGGCTGACTGGTGTAACACCCGATTCCGCATATAACACCTCAATAGGAGTTGACGAGCGAGAGCCGAGAATAAGTCGAAGAATCGCTCGCGAAACCACGTTGATCCGTTCGATATTTGATGGGCTAGCCGCCCCATATGCGATGATTCCGTAATCAATTCTACTCTGCACTAAACTTTTGTACAGGAGTATAAGGGTTCTGGTCGAAGGACCGTATCTCGTTTTTGCGATGATTGCAAACAGATTCTTGAGGCGACCACACCCTGCGATAACATTTGCTATATGATGATGCCAACGAAGCTTGTAGTCGAAAGTGACCCCCAGCAGCTTGAAAAACGGAACAGTGCGGATCCGCTGGCCATCAATAAAGAGTAATGGGTCGTCCCCCGGGTTGTGTGCTCTTGTAAATACGACCGCTGCTGATTTTTCTCCAGAGAATTTAAATTTCCATTTTCTCCCCAAATTCTGACCTTTTCGAGAAACGGTTGAAGGATAGATTCTGCTTGAGAGGGCAAGTTGACCCTGGTGTAGATGGTGATGTCGTCCGCATACAGTAGCTTTTTAATCAAGGACAAAGGTGTCGGGAAATCGTACAGCATAATGTTGAACAGGAGAGGACTTAACACCGCTCCTTGGGGAACACCAGTCGTGGCCAGTCTAAAATCAGAGAGATGATTACCAATCCGAACGCACAACTGTCTGTCGGAGAGGAAGTGCTGGATCCAACCCAACATCCATCCGGAAACGCCAATTGTGGCCAGCTTGAAGATGAGCCCCTGTATCCAAACACAGTCATAGGCCTTCGATATGTCCAGGAAGACGGCGACAGTTGATTTTTTAGCTGCAAAGCCTTCTTTTATGTCCAGCTCAAGCTGGACGATATGGTCCGTGGTATTTCTACGTCTTCTGAAGCCAGCTTGAGAGTTATTCAGGATGTTTTTGGATTCTACGAACCAATCGAGCCGGGCGGCGATAACCCTCTCAAACAGTTTACAGATACAAGATGTAAGCGATACTGGGCGGTATGACACTGGATCGTCAGCAGCCTTTCCTTGCTTCAGGAGCGGAACGACTATTGCGGTTTTCCACTGCTCTGGGACGTACATATGGGCGAACATGATGTTGAAAAGATGACATAAGTGAGACAGGTTGCACGGGGTGAGCTTCTTCAGCATATTATTATGGACCATATCGATCCCCATAGAAGAATTCTTCAGTTTGATCAAACAAGGGCTAATTTCAGCAGTAGTGAAGGGCGAGTTAAGGGTATTCGGTGTGAAAGAGCTAATGCTGGTCAATATGACTGAATCGTATACTTCATTGTTTGGGATGACCGTGGCAAAATTTTTGCTGAAAACGTCCAAAAATAATGCGGCTTTTTCTTGTGCAGACTGACATCTACGACCGTCAGGGCCCGTTATCGTTGAACCATCTAGCGGGTTACCACCTGTTTTCTTTCCCAACATACCTTTGACAAAGTTCCATAATTTGGAGGGGTCCTCCCTGGGATCGAGGTTGCTGAGGTGGGCGCGCCAGGCTTTCTTTTTCGCCTGAATAATAACTTTCCGCTTACGGGCCTCGGCCTTTTTCCAATTTTCTCTTGTTTGAGCAGATAATGGGGCAACTATCCACTGTCTGTGTGCCCGTCGTACTGCCTTCACAGCTGAGCAGCAGTTAGAGTCCCACCATGGACGAGGTTGTTCCTGACGGAAACCGGGATCGGAACTGGTTTTTCTGAAATATTTGTTGCTGGCTGAAATTAACGCTCCATAAAAGGCTTCGTAGGCGGAGTCCGGCTCCGTGATGCTCCGGAAATTTGAATCTCGAAGCAGAAGATCCAGATGTTCATTCCAGTCAGCCCACACTTCGTCTTTGAAGATCCAGCGTTGGGGTTTACCGGACGACGGCAGTGGAGAGTCGTCAACCGTAATCAATACAGGAGCGTGATCGCTTCCCATATCGGGCCCCAGTTTCAACTCCGCATTCAAGGAAATAGAGGGGGACGAAAAAGTCAAATCGATTGTTGATGACTTACCCGAGGCTGGGTCGGTTCTTGTGCCAAGATCAATAGGGGTGAGCAGGGTTAGATTCGGTAGGTCCATCAGCGCCATCCAGATTGAAAGGCCGCCTCTATTCGGGTTGAAATGAGACTCCCACATGGCATGATGTGCGTTGAAATCGCCCCCAATCACAAACGGACTGGAACGATTAAATAAACTGAACATTTCTTCTTGGGAACTGTCTCCCTTTGGCGCATAAGCCGAGATGATATCCAAATTGGGGTAGGTTGTTGAGGAGATAGAGATTGCAACTGCTTCAATGGAACGAAAAGAAACCAGGGGTAGAATGGCAAACTGAAGTGATTTATGAATAAGAATTGCGACACCGCCGCCTCTTCCGTTGGGACGGTTCTTCTTAATAACATTATACGAGGTGAACTGAACATTGAAGGAGTCAGACCAGTGCGTTTCACTTAACAACACCAGCAATGGTGAGACAAACTAAGGAAATGCTTAAATTCTTCCAGCCTCGCTTTCGTGAGGCCCCGAGCGTTCCATTGAAGTATTGTGATTTTGTTGTGGTTTTTAAACATCATTTGACATGAGACCCGTCCATGCGTCGTCTGGCGGATCTGAGGGGAGGAGCGGAGATTGCTGAGACAGAACGTGGGGGTTAACCATCACCATTTGGCCCGGGGACGGCTCTGAGTGGACGATAGGCATCATAGGTATGTGCCTCGGAGCGTTCATCAAGCTCATCATGAATTGATCAAGTTTGTCGAAGCGAGAATCAAACTTGCTGTTCGTCGACTCCACGTCAACTGCGATCTTGCGGACTTCGGCAACGACAGCAGGGATCGTAGCCTCTTTCATCTCTTTCATTTCGGCTCGTAGTTGTGCCACCTGAGATTGAAGCAAGGAAAGCACAGGTGGCTCTATAGGGACATTTACCCGGCCCACCGACGGGATGCTCGCTTGATGAGAAGTTGGAAGACGGAGGGCTGTGCTATAGAATCTCTGGGATCGGAGCCGGGCTTCCTTCACCGAAATGTTTTCGATCGTCGCCACTTTCAGGACATTCTTCATCTCCACATATGAAGGGCAAGACAACGAATCGGCTTCATGGTCCTGTTTCCCGCAGTTCACGCATTTTGATTGACACTCCATCTCCGGGCCATGCTGCTGTTGGCCACATTTTTTGCAGATCTCGGTCTTACTTCCGCAGTGCGAATGGGTGTGACCTAGCTTCCAGCAAAGCCGACATCGGAACGGGGTCGGAAACGATTGCCTCACCTCATAGCTGATCGACGCAATTTTGACTCTTGATGGAATTTTGCAGGAAAACGTTAGGAAAATTCTGTCCGATGGAGAACCGTCCGGATTGTTGGGTCGAAACGCATCAGTCACATTCTGGTCCGCCAACGCTTTTTTAATATCCTCGACAGAGTCTTCCGTCGGAACGTCTCGGATTAGCCCTTTGAAAGACCTGGAGGAGTTGGGAAGCGAGCATGACACCTGTCTCCCGGCGATCGATTTAAGATCGAGTACAGCCTTCAACTGATCCTCGTCCACTGGATGAACAAACAAGTCTCCACCGCGGCGGATTTCGGAGTCACGCGGGTGGCCTACCAGAGAGATGAAGTCTTCGTTTATTGCATCTCTTTCCGCAATTTTCATCTGGCGGAAGTTACCCTTCCCGTCCGACAGCTTAATGATTATCGGGGGGAGTTGTGCAGCGCGGGATTGATCTGCATGGAGAGAGCTAATGAAGGGCATCGTATTTTTCCCAATTTGGGTGGGGTTAAACGACATTCGATCCTGAGAACAGAAGCGTTTTGCTGCGATTTGATCTTCCATTGCAGCAGGCAAAAAACGACGGTACAAAAGGGAGGGGGGATAAAAACTACACCTTATTTGGGCGGCCGGAAAAAGTTCGGAGGGGGGGAAGCGGACCAATAGCGAAAGAAGAAAAACGGACACTAAACCACTGGGAGGGGGGGCAAGAAAAAGAGTAAAGAAAAGAATTATCTCTCGCAGGAGGAAAAAGAACACGTCTACACTCGACAAAAGCTAGAACGAGACTCATGCAAATACTTAATGCAAAAAAAAAAAATAATGTTGACATATGAATCAGATGTCGCGTCGGGCTGTAGTGATGACTGGGCAAAGGTAAATACGAATTTAATTTGAAACATATCGAAACCTGACTAAGATTTTGTTCAAAGGGTGCTGCGGGAATTCCTTACTCTTACACTGTTGAAATGCGCGATACGGGAAGGTTTGGATTTCAACTTCCCGCAACGTAAGTGAATTAAGCTAGCTGCCTGTATTGTTTCACAAAACTGTAATGTGCTTTTGATTGTTTCAGCCAAATTCTCCCTAATAATTTGGAGGTCTGGGAAGCTGTCAAGGTAGTTGCTGAAGCAGTGATGACCATGTAATTAAAATCAATGGCCAAAACTCTTTGTATGTTTTTGAGACACATTACGACATTGCATTAACAAGAAATGATCGAGGAACTTTTAGCTGCATACACTTTCACTTTGTAGGGAAGCATATTTGGCTAACAATACAATTATGCTATAGTCAGTAAAGGGTTTTCGTTAATTTCGTCGTTAATTCGTTAATGTAAATAATGAATTCGTTAATTGAGATGTGAATAAAGAAGTAAACACAGAAGCAAATTAAGAAGCGAATTGGCAATTGGGGATGAATGACTGATTGCAGCGGTTTCCTAGAGGCAAAACAACCAAAAGATGACCCAGCCGTCCGTCCAGTTGTTGTGCTTGTGCAGAGATGCTTCTAACGCTTTTACGTTTTACCTGTATTTCTCTGGTGTCTATTTTTACCGCTAGGTAGCATTCTGGTAGCGCTGCTGCAGTTAGATAGCTCTCCCGCTTGTCTCAGCAATCGTAGACTCTCAATACTAGTGAACGAAAATACGATAATGTACGATGTAGCCTACGTCTCCGTGAGTGGGCCTGAAACGACAGAGGGCGGGCCTTAAACGCTGGGCCTGAATGTCGTATCCAAACTGTCAACAACTTCTGCACCATGGGCTCTACAAACTTGTGAAATCTATTGTTCTGTACTGTAGCTATTCACTGTTCATCATTCACTTTTGTTTGTATGGTATGCTAAACCAAATTGGTCATCGAAAAGTCTTTTACTTGTATGCTGAATGCTGAATTCGGCTTGTAGGCTTTGTAACGTCTAATATTTCGATGATAGATGTGGTGTGTTTGCTGGTGCCGTTCTGGTTTTAGCATTTTTCACACCTGTGAATCATTTTTCAAGTTCAGGGGCTTGAAAGTTGAACTTGAATTTTAAACTGCACTGGTTCATTTTCCTACAATTCTTGATGTCCATTGTTAGATTAATTAACGTAAAATCTATTGCACCGAAAGATTTCGGTGCTCTAAGGAGCATTTTTGCTATTGCACCGAAAGGTTCGAAGCTTGAATCTTTCGGTGCACTAACACCTTTTTTGGCTATTGTACCGAAATGTAATTTTATAATTTTCTGAGATAGGCTTTTGTTAGCATTTTCGTCCTCAGTCTTTCCAAATTTCCTTTGAACAAGAGCCAACATAATTTACAATGTTAGGGAAATTTCTATTTTATAGGAAAACAACTCTAGCAATGTGAATGATCTGTAGCTAAGTTGGTAGCGCGATTGAACTTAAATCAGAAAACAAAAAAGTTAAGATTCGTCCGGCCTAAGTCATAATTTTAGTTTTTATTCCCTTCAAGTTTAAACGATACTTTATGAAGGGAATCTGTAAACTAAATTCTTCTATCTATTCCGCTATTGTGTTACTCTGTATTTTCTTCACGACAACCCTTCTATTAATCTTATCGACGTACGGTGTAACTTGAAATATTTTAAGTTCGAATTTTTTAGTTAGGTACTTTAAAAAGTAAAGTTTTTAAACAAGTTACTTTATATTCAGAAACCTTATGAGATAGCTTACGATTGTTCCTTTTAAAAAACTACATTAAGCTAATTTGTATCGGCTGTAAAATGCTTCAATATTTCGGTGAAATAGCCAAAATGCCGCCTAGTGCGCAGAAAGATTTCGATGCAATAGCTAAAAAGGCGCTTGGTGCACCGAAAGGCTCGTGTGTTGCGTCTTTCGGTGCAATAGACAGAAAGATGATTAGTGTACCGAAAGGCTCGAGTCTTGCACCTTTCGGTGCAATAGCCAAAATGCCTCTTAGTGCACCGAAAGATTTCGGTGCAATAGACACCACCATTAATTAATGTAATTGAGTTAACGTTGACTCATTTGTGTATCTCAGGACATTGTTATTTATCGTGAACGAAATGGGTCTGGTGGCGTGCGCAAACTATAATACCAAGAATTTTAGCGACGTTTTTAGGGTGTCGGTAATCTGCATGACGCATGACGGTATTCTGCATGAATTCATGCATGACTGCTCAAAATTTCGAAAACCATTCATGCAGATTACCGTCTTGCGATAGCTACCTATTTTATGTAATAATAACTCCTATTTCACGTTATTTAATAGAAATAAATAATTTAAAAGACTACCGACTACCGTGTTGACAAATTAGAATGGTCGTTTTGGGCCTATTGGCAGTTTTGCCTTTATTAATTTGCCTCTTCGAATTGTGTGTTTAGGGATTATCTGACAAATCTTAAGCAGACGACAGGTCGACCGAAATGTATAACCAACGTTTGTGTTGTGTTGTGTCAAAAATGTATTCAATCAAATTCAGAAGGTAATTAAAATATCAGAGTTAAAATAAGTTGTAAAAAAACGAAAACGAGCATCAAGTAACGTAATCGTAAACAGGTAAACAACTTCATAATCGATCAACGTTAAAAAACAGATGGGATAGTAGTAACCTTAAGTCTACTGACAAGTTTTCTAGAATTAGAAGTCGTCGGGAATGCAGTTAAGACACGTTTTTTTAAACAGTCTTTTAAGTGTTCCCTCATCTTTGCTTCTTTTTCAAAGACAAGTGTGGAAGGATCAAGACCTAGTGCAATAGAAGTGGCAAACGCAATAGCAAATACCCCACAACTTGTACGGTCTGTTTGTTTTTGGCAACTTGGGGTTATCAAAGTATATTCCTTATTGCCAACTAAGTTAGAAATAGTTGAAACAGAGAACTTGTCGTTTTCACAGTCAAAACCTATACTGTCAAAAACAGCCACATCATTGTCACCACATAATGGGAATCCAGAAACAGCCAAAAGCCAATAGCAAAGGTTGTTGTTGATTATTTGCATCCATATTTTGTTTTCAGGTGCTGGATAATTGCCCTTCTCCCCATGCTGGACTTTGTAGAGACCACCTATCTCAGGAAACTGCTGACGCATTATAGCAAGTACTCCATTAATGTGACTGGTGACTAATTTAGTTGACCGCTTCATTTCTTGTATGCTTTATTGGTCGGGACAAAGTTTTCATTTTTTTTCTTTTCCGATTTAGCATTACCATGACAGTGCGGCTTAGCAAGGGTATAATCGCCCATGTAAACAAGAAGAACACGATGAGGGATTTCTGGATGGTAAAAGACCTCACGTTTGAAACCAACATCCGTAGACAGGGCCGCCCCAACAATCGAATAAAAGGGTATTTTCTTAATCTTATAATCACGGCCTTCAACTGTGATGGAGTAAACGTAGGTACTGTTTTGGCGCCAATGCCATCCATCTTGCCTCCAGTCTGAATTAAATTAAGCATCGAATATATATCTAGGTAAGCAACTAGTTAAACAGCACGTACCTTCTTTTTGCTTACACGTAGGATCTGGCTCGAACACGTAAGAGAAACCACCTTTTGGCTGCATCGCAACTTTGGCAACGGGCTCCATAGAATAAAGGAGATTGAATATCTCGATTATGTTAACAGATGACATCTTCGTTCGATGATTTTAAAGCGAATGACTTGCTCCCTGCGCTAAAACCCATCCTTTCCACAGGTGTATACAACCAGCGCGCTCTATGTTATTCATTTAACTTACTGCGGTATTTCATTTGAAACTTATCATATTGTACTCTACCTCCTCAATTGTCAACGACTTGCTCCCTTTGTAACTTTATGAAACCCATCCTTTCCAAAAGTTTATACAACCAGCGCGCCCTATGTTATTCATTTAACTTACAGCGGTATTCTCGGCGGTATTTAATACAATTTATCATATTGTACTTCACCTCCTCAATTGCAAATAATGACTTTCTCTTTTTTTTTTACATATCCATAAGCTCTGGCATAATGTACCGGCCATAATAGTCAGTTTTAGATAAAAGATAAAAGATGTACTCGAACGGGGAGTATGAGTGGTTCATAACTTATATTTATCCCTGAAGGATTCCTATCCTTCAGGTTCTATAGGCCTTTACGCCGTTTCCCAAACCGAGTTCTAAAACTTTATTGGAAAACGCCTCCGGCGGTTATTGTGTGGTCATTGACCCTACACCCCCTCTTTTCCACCCCCTCCCCCCCCCGCCCAAACACGCCACCTAGTGACAAAATGTTAATTCCCTACTTTAAGAGAACGAGAGTAATCTTTGTGTTTCAAATTACCGAGGGATTAAACTGAAAACAATGAAAAATGATCGAGTGTTCCTATGCGGTGTTTCACAACAAAATCAATTGAAATTAAAAGATTTACATATGTCATCATCCTACCAAGAGTTTATCTGAAAAATGGAAAGAAGCTATTCAAAGACCAGACTTGACAACAAAATCACTATTATTTCCTCTTCTTCATTAAATTTTAAATAACAAACCAAATAACAAACTAATCCTGAAGGTCCAGCACGAAGTGGATTTATTTTTAATTTCGAATTGTAATCTGATTAGGACAATTCGTGTAAATAGAACAAAAACATTAATAACTGGCGTTGCCTTTATCAGTTATGCAAATAACTGTTATGCAGTTTATCCTTTTATTTTGGATGTCATGCAAACAGACTCATGCACCGGATTCATGCAGAATACCGTCATGCGTCATGCAGATTACCGACACCCACGTTTTTAGCAAATTGTAAACACACTTGAATTTTTGTTTGACAAATGTTTGTCTAAATAAATATGTAGCAGCAAGTTATCGGCGGAGGAGCGGCCCTTAAGTTACTAGGTGATAGACGGGGTTCGGCCATAGGATAAACGTTTTGTTAGAAAATTGGTTGACAATTCGTTGCCAACGATTTCGTGTAAGAGCATATATATTTAAAATATCTTTGTTAAAACGAGATTAACTAATTTTAAGAAAATTAATGAACTTTCAATGATGGAAAATTTTATTATACAGTTATACTCGCGTGGTATTTTTGAAACTTTAAGCACAAGTGGGTTAGGAGAAAACCATTTAAATAAACATGTTACAATGTCGATACGATTCAATTGTTCATGTCAATTTCATACTTCTTCACCATGCCATATAATGTGAACAAAGTGTGTTTAATCAACACAAAAAAATTGAATCCTTATCAAATCTAATTAGTTGGCGCGTTTGGCATCGCAAAAATGACTACAAATATTTACTAGATTTGTTAAATGAATTTACTATAAACCCCTTTGACGCTGATGATACATCGCGCGATGGTACACAAGCACAATCAATTTTTTATTTAAATATATATTGGTTCTTTAATTTATTATGGATCAAGGGCGGGAGAAATATGGAGGACTTCTATTCATTCTGGCATGGCCACCAGGGGGACAGTAAGGTCAGTTAAGATTTTGTATTTATTGTTATTGTTGTGTATTCGCAGTTCGCACTTAATAGCCAAACCAAAACAGAAACAGTCGATCGTGGAGTGTGTCAAGTGGCTACCTCCGATCAGGTGGGATCAGTCTGAACTGGGGAATCTTCCCCATGTAAAAGTTGCGCGGAACAGTGCCTGATCCGTACTGATGATTGATTGGGTACGGGTAGCCACTTGACACACTCGTGGGCAAGATCCAAATGCCATCATGACAAGCGCGTCACAGGAAATGTCACAAATAAGTTCATGTATACTAGCACTGTTTTTACTAGTCTAGCTTTAATTCGTATATTTAAATTTGTTAGTCCCTATGCTACAAACTTATTTGCTACTTATTTTCATAACGTAAATATCCTCTCGTCATCTTGTCAAATGGTGTTTCTCAAACTGGGTTTTTGTAAAAAAAAAAACTGTTTGCATAGGTACTTAATTACTAACTTCATACTAGGTTTTAGCAAGCATTCTTTATTCAAAGCATTCTTAATACTGGGTTGAGAAATACATTCTATAGTCAGAGCTGGTAATTTGATGTTGGCATAAATCTCTACTTGTACTAAGTTTGGTTTCCGAGATAGCTGTATAATTCAGGGAGTTGCTGTTTCTTTAACCATGGTTCCACTGCTGTTAGGAAAGAATTCTATTAAACTTTGTACGTAATGGACTTAATTAATGTCCATACGCCTACTTAAGTAAACCTAGTTTGATTGTGATTGACTTTTCCCCTCATGATGTGCTATAGCTAGTTCTTTGAGCATAAGCATAAGGTAGTGTTTTGCTTTGTGTGAGCTGCTGCAAAATTCAATTCAGACTAGTCTGCAGAAAGCTATAGCTACCTGATTAACTGTTGTGTTCACACTTCTTAGTGTGCTGTTCTTTGTCTTCAGTATCAAATGAGACAAATGGATTTCTAACACCTCGTTTGAGTTGACCTTTTGAAATTTCTCTTAATCTGATATTACCTGTTTGAATCAAACAAATTGTATTTATTTTATCATTTGTTCCTGTAGGTTAGCTTGGAGCTGTGACATTTGTTGATGTTTGATGGCGGGATGGCAAGCACGTCAAAAAGGAAATGTCAGAGGTAAACTCAAGTATTTTATCACTTTCTTAGTAGTTTAGCTTTAAATCGTATATTTACATTTGTTAGTCTTTCTAGTCATGCCAGGAGAAAACCCGCAATTTTTTTCACACAACGTGATATTTGATTTTTATTGTCATAGATCGATCTTAAGAGCCGGCCAATTTTTGAAGAATCCGGAACTGGTGGTATAGTTGGAACAAATGATGGACCTAGATGGAACAAATGGTGGCGTGAGAAGCAGTGATGTGCACCTGGATCTGTCAAACGTGAAACGTCGTTGATTTCCAATCAAGTAATAGTTGTCTTTCAATTTCGGATGCCACTAGCGGCTGCCGTCATCTTCCCCCAAAGAGGCAAAAGAGGTCCAGCCAAGTAGCAAATTTGACCATGTTGTCTACCTTGTGCCGAGCAGTTCGCCCAGCCAGAAAGCGCGATGCCACTTTTTTCAAAGACGTGCTGCCAAGGGAAGCCTGTCAAGTGAGTGTCCGTATGATCTTATGAGTCGTTTCAGACATCCTTAGTGTGCCTTATTTTTATTCTTATTTTCACTTTTACAGAAGGAATTCGATGAAACTAAGGCCAATGAAGCGACTCAGCAGAGCGATACTTGTCTTCTGTAAACGGAGCCATGTCTGCCGGATCTGTATTATGGAACTAACTGCAAATCTTCATTTAAAGACTTGTAGTTGGACGCAGATTTCAGAAGCATGAGTCCATTGTGAAAGAAACTATGAAAATCGTTTTCATTCGTCCTTCTTTACTTCTTCCGTTTATATTTCTTTTCCTACTTAGATTCACTCTAATTCACTATATAGTATACCAATGTCAGTAATAGCCGTGTGGCAAAGCGTCGAGATGTGACGCTAAAGTTCGATGGTTCGAATCCTCATGACGTCTTAATTGTACAACGGAAATGCTCCCCCTCTCCTAACCATTGGCGCAAGTGCAAAGCCTAGTGACGAATAAATACAAGTGTTTCATCATATATATTTTTTAAAAATGATTTATTATAAACCCAATCGACTTCGCTTCATAATATATAATAATTGACATGGAATTATTTTTGGAACGATCAGAGTAGATAAATCTCTAGAAGAGATTATATCGTTGTTCATCATTTCGTTCAGAGCCACTCGTCGCTCGGTACGGACCGTACCGCCCAACGAGAGGCATGGCTAAGAGAAGCCGGAAAGAGAGAAGAGTGACGGTTGGGGCCAGTTCTTAGGGGATGCGATTGAACCTAGTCGGGCGCTTGGCTGTATTCACCCTTTCGAGACAGAGCCCATCCCTACCTCCTGCATTTCGGGTATCAGGACCGGAATTGGAAGGATAGAAGTTTACAGGTAGAATCTACACTTAGCTGGAACACCAGAGTGTAGTGCAGGTTTGCAACTCCTGAAACAAAAAGAAGATGATGTTAGTTTATCAATAATTAAAACAAGTCACAAGTTACAGCGTTTACCTAGTCATATCGCTGCTGTCGGAAATCTCCGACCTACTTTCACCATAGCGATCTATTCTTTACACTATTCATCGACCACATGTTTTCCGAACTCTTCTCACTTTCTTAGCAAGGCCATCGTCCTTGCATATCTTATCTTGCCATCCGTTCTTATCAGTTCATCGAACTGATTTTTCCCCTTTATTAGTACCATTGACCTTACTTATTGCCCCCCTCCCTAAAGAAAATCATATCTACTGTAGCCAGACCAACGCCCATGACCTATTGTTCCACTTCGCCTTATATAGGCCTACACTTTTCTTCTACATTCAGTCGACATCAGCATTCTTCTACACTCAGTCGCTTTTCACAATCATCTCCTGCACTTAGCTCAACCCCGAGCGAGGCACACCACAAGTGTCTCGCTCGGGTCATCTTGAATCTAGTTTGAATTCGTCGCAAATACAAAACTCTTAACTTAATTCCCAACAAAACTCAATCGTCTCGACTTCATTTAAATTCAATGTCGGAATTTCTGACAGCTGCCAAAATGGTTCTTCAGTCACGCCTCCATCGCATTGGTCTCAGCTATCACCTAAAAAAAAAATATAAACTGTTAATCACGGAATGAAGTAGATGGAGCACTTTTTCTGAGACCGGAAATAAACCGGAAGTGAGAAATACTGCTTCAATCTCAAAACAAAGTAGATATTCGGAATCAGCACACTTTTCTGAGCAAGAATAATGTGTTATTATTGAAATCTGAGAGATTGACCAAATCGCCAATTTTTCTCTTCTTGAGCCTACCTATTCCACCCGCCCTCCGTGTCATTCTTTCGGACATCTATGTGGACAACACCTTCCAGTTCGTCGTCGGTAAGGAGCTGGTTGCAGTCAAACCCACTTCTGGCGTCCGCCAGGGGGATGGCCTCAGCTCTATTATTTTTAATCTAGCTGCTGAGCCGCTCATCCGTTGCGCGAAGGGCTCATCCAACGGTGGTTTCCCGCTCTTTGGTTCCGTTCTTAAGGCTACCGCCTACACTGACGACGTCTTGTTGTGATATTTTTGAGTTTTGGCGACTCGCGCGTCATCTATGAGTCAAGATTGTAACCAAGTGTATGGACGAGCAGTCCGCCATCATCAGTTGGCACGAAGCAGCCGTGGAGTGAAGGTCTATTACAAGTAGCTCTCAGCCAACTACACAGTTTTCTCGTTATTTCTCTCTGCTTTTATGGATTTCTTCTGAAATCTCACAACATTTGGTGGCAGCGGCGAGATACTAACGAAATTGTGGTAAAGTAAGCCAGTTTTGAGTCAATTTGTGTACATTTTTATGTCGTGTGTGTCGTAACTTGGCTTGGCCACACGTGGTCAGCACGCGGTCGGCGTGGCTGACGGTACGTTTCTGTGTTAGTGTACGTTTAGGTTGTTGAGGGTTTGTCAGTTGTTTACCGACGAGGTCTCTTCTTGACGGAACTTTCTCTCCTTTGGCAGGTAGTTGAGGATTTTGTCAGTTGTTGACCGTAAGGTCTCTTTTGACGAAGTTCTCTCTCCTGTGACCGGTTGTTGAGGGCTTGCCTAGTGTTGATCTGTGGTCTCGACCACGGATCTCTCTTTGGTGGAGTCCTCTCTCCCGGCGTAATCAGAAAGTTGAGACGAGAATCTGACGGAGGCTTTCATGACCTTTTTTTGATTCTCGACTCTCTTTTGATTGAGTATAGAGCTGATTCGAGGAAAGATGGAGGGGGAAGTGGACCATTTCGTGCTGAGGCCGGCTCCAGAAGGCACGAGTGAGGCAGAAAGGAAGCTCTTCTACATCAAGGAGCGGCGCCGGATTGGGAAATGCATGGCCAGGCAGAAGAAAAACCAAGATAAGAAGGCAAAGAAGACCGGCCCGTCCCCTGCCCAGCAATCCAAGAAAGCAGGTGCTGCCCCCACTCCAGCTTCCACCCAGGAGCCAGCCGTCATGGGCTGCTTGGCGACTCAACGCCTGGCCACGAAAGGAGACTACGCCCAGGTAGATGCCGCCCAGTACAACCGGCTGAAAAAGTGGCATGACGCCTATCGCTACGCCATCTCTGTGTGGGTGGCGTCATTTCATGGGGCCGACGTGGAGCAGATCAGCGCTGCAATGAAGAAAGGGCTCGATGCGGGCCACCAGTTGCAGAAGGAGATGAACGCCTTCGCCTATCACGCGACCCTGGAGACCGAGAAAAGGGTCCAGGTGCAGAAGCTAGGACGGGCGCTACTAGAGAATGACGTGGCCTTGTTGGAAGAGGAGCTGTGGCGACGCCACTTGCCCATCGCGGATGAGGAGCCCCTGCCGGCCCAGTTGAGGGGCCGCCCTCCTTCTCGTCGTCAGGAGCAGCCGCCTCCGCCATCCCCGGCCCAGTGGCGTTATGCCCATTACCAGACGGAAGCTGATGGGCCCGGCTTCCCCTTTTCGCCCAGCTGGTCTACTCCGCCCCCTCCTCCACCGGAGCGCAGCGCCACCAAGCGGACGTCGGCGTACTCGCGGATCCACCCTCCGATCGACCGTTCCAGCCACAGCCGTAATCCTAGCCAGTCGAGACAGGAGCAAAGGAGCCCGTCGGCCAAAAGGAGAACAGAGATCCCGGGAGTGATGCCTCGCCCGGCCGCAGGACCAGCATCCGTAGCATCCAAGCCTTCGGTTGATCCCACTCAGCGTCAGCAGACCCGCCCAGCTCGGCCAGCCGCCATGAAGGAGAAGCCAAAGGCGCTTCCGCCTCTACCGCCCGCTGCCCATCTCTTTTCGCCCACCGTAGAAGATGCTGGCAAGCTGCCGCCCCTTAAGGAGGTGCCGGAGCAGCCGGAAGTGGGTGACGCAAGGCCAGCCAGCCCAATCCAAGTGGCCGGCCCGTCAAAGGAGGTGGAAGAAATGCTTCTGCGCTCCCCCGTGGTCGTGGAGATGGAGGAAGTGGCCAATGGTTCCCGGCCCCCTACACCGGATGTGGCTGACAAGGAGCTTGCCACTATGGAGGTTGACAACCCCACAGAAACGAGCGAGCCTACCCAGGCAATCCAGGAGCCAGAGGGAATCGACGAAATAACGATTCAAGAGAAGGACCTCATCCCCTACTCCCCGGCCCCGCCCACTGCCGCTGAGGAGCAGCATGCTCCCGAAGAAGTCGCTGCACCCGCGACACCGGAAGCGGTTGATTCCCCCCGTAGGAGCCGCCACGATGACGAAGGCCGAGGAAGACACCACTCCCGCGAGACCAGCAGGAGATCCAGGAGGGCCGAGAGGACCCCGAGCAGGAGCCGCCAGCCGGAGGAGAGAGAAAAGGAGCCGGAAAAGGAGCCAGAAAAGGAGCCAGGAAAGGAAAAGCCGAAGAACAAGAAGAAGACAAAGAAGAAGTAAGCTTAAGTAAAGTTTTTTTTTGTTTCCCAAGCAATGTAACTGTGATTGTTCCGCGTAATTTGTTCCAGAAGATCCAGACTGTCTCCACAGACTGCTCAAAGCTAACTGTTCTCTCTTCGCCAAAACTCCCGGTGTTTTCACCCAAAGACGGGGGCGTGGCTTAATTCCAACTGGGGATAGGGTAGGACATCAGCGCCACCTGGTGGCGCCTTCCAGGTGACCTCTGGCGGGGGCATACAACTCGTACATGGCACATTATAATTCCCTAAACACACCTACACTTTTCGTACCGTACTGCATATTCCTACGTGGCACATTATTTTTGTTCCGCACACTACATACACAACTTACGCGGCACATTATCTCTTTTTTTCAACACGTACGTGGCACATTATTAAAAAAACGGCTATCTTCTGGAACAAATTACGCGGAACAATCACAGTTACATTGCTTGGGAAACAAAAAAAAAAACTTTACTTAAGCCTACTTCTTTTTCTTCTTCTTGTTCTTTGGCTTTTACTTTCCTGGCTCCTTTTCTGGCTCCTTTTCCGGCAAGACCGGGAGTTTTGGCGAAGAGAGAACAGTTAGCTTTGAGCAGTCTGTGGAGACAGTCTGGATCGAGAGCGAGACAGAAAGCGTTGAGCAGTCAAGTAGTAAGGATCTGATAGTCTTGAGTAGAGCTCTTGAGAGGAGGGCTCTAGGTCTAGAATGGAGGTCGAGTCGAATTGGCTGGTTTTAAGTTTCATTTCGTATTTATTTTGTGTTGTACTTGTCGTCGGTCTGCCTGGGGTAGAGGACGAAGAAATACAGAGTCGAGTTTTGAGTTTTGAAAATTGTGTTTGCTGTTTGTTTGGAGTTTGACAATTCGGTTGTCTGTTTCAGTGACTTGTGTTCTAAGTTTTTGAGGACTGGTTCTTCTGTTCTTAGTTCGACAAGGTGGTGTTTGCTGTTTGTTTGGAGTTTGACAATTCGGTTGTCTGCTTCAGTGGCTTGTGTTCTAAGTTTTTGAGGACTTGTTCTTCTGTTCTTAGTTCGACAAGGTGGTGTTTGCTGTTTGACTGGAGTTTGACAATTCGGTTGTCTGCTTCGGTGGCTTGTGTCCTAAGTTTTTGAAGGTTTGTCCTTCTGTTCTTGGGTTGGCAAGTGTTGTGTTGATTTGAGTCTGACTGAACGGCTTTGACAGAGAATCTCTGAGGAACTGATTTGTAACGAATTACTTTGAAACCTAGCAGTTTCTGGTAAGAAGTAACAGACAGTATAGTTGAAGCATTTCTCTCTTCTTGAATTCCTTTCGTGAGTTCTGTTGTTGATGAAAGCTTCTCTCGGGGCTTTCAAGACAAGGACTGCGGGGGCCGGACGCCTCCGAAGAAATTTCACGGGTTCACGCCGCCGAGCGCACCGAAAAGGATAACACAGTGTACGTGTTATAAGGGGGATTGTTCGAATTGCAAGTGTTCGAGACAAAAAGATTATTGTACGTCCAGGTGCAATTGCTCGGCGGACGTCTGTTCAAATCGACGGAAGATGTTTCCAATCCCTGGACCACTGCCTATCCCGCAACCTGGTGCTCAACCAGGGCTTCAGTTCGTACCACCGCCTGGCCCTGTACCTGCTCCAGCGCCTGTACCTGCTCCAGCACCTGTGCCTGCTCCAGCACCTGGCCCCGCTCCTAGACCTGCACCTGGTCCCGCTCCTGGACCTGCACCTGGCCCTGCTCCTGGACCTGCACCGGGTCCTGGCCCACTGCCTCCACCACCACCCCCAAATATTAACGCACAGCTGGTGGATGCGTTAAATCTAATCATGGGTAACGCAAGGGATCTACAGCAAACCCTGGATAATGACCGAGTAGCAACCCACCAGGCATTAGCGCAACTGACCCAACAGTTGGCGCTGGCGAACACAGCTCCCACAGTCAAGGCGTCGATGGAAGAAGGGGAAAAGTTCTCAGGGACTGAAGGAGAATCTGTACTAGACTGGATCCGGAAAGTGGAAAGAAGATCTGCAACCGAGGGATGGAGTGGAGCGGACACAAGGAAGGCCGCGATTGGAGCACTCACTGGCCGTGCACTAACCTGGAATGATATGGTCGGATCGAAACACACGACCTGGGTGGACTGGTGCAACGCAATCAAAAAGACCTTCTCAGAAGAGTTAACGGAGTCCCAGTGGAGCATCAAAGTTGAAGCCAGAAGACAAGGTCGAAGTGAACCAGGGCGGAACTACGTAATGGACAAGGTGACTCTGCTACGACAACGAGCGGTTCCCCTAACGGAGGCAGATATGGCCCCATATCTTGTGAGGGGGCTGTTTGACCCGCTTCAAACATCGGCGGTGATGGCAAGAAATATCGGAACAGTTGACGAGCTGTTGGCAGAACTTCGGCGCCTGGAGTCATACAACTATGTGTCCAGTGAGGTGTCAACCGAAGATGGTTCAAAGAAGGAAGAAACCAAGGACCACGCTCGGGAGATAGCCAATCTTACTGCCCAGCTTAGGAATTTGAGCTCCTACGTGCGGAATCAGACGACACCCCCACAGAATTCCCCTGTTATGGTTCCACCGCTTCAAGTACCAGTTGGCGTGTCTCCGGCTCCTGTCTTAACGGGCGCGAATGCAGAACCACTTGGAAGGGCACCGGCGATGAATTACATCCGAAGACCATCTGAATATGAGGAATGCTTCCGCTGCCATATGTATGGCCATTATGCAAGGGACTGCCCCACTCGTCCAGCCCAGGGAAACGGGAGAGCTGGCCCGCCAGGGCAGAGCCAGCAATAATCACCCTCTTTAAAGCCCCTGTACGAAACCAACAGGCTAGAAGTCCAGTCGTGTTGGTCAACGTGAAGGAGATTGGAGACGTCGAAGGAATGGATGATACTGGCGCGAAGATAACCGGGGTCTCCTTGGATAGCTTAAGTAAAGGAACAGAGATTCGCCCTGCCACGAGAAATTATCTAACTGTGGACGGGAACTACATCACGAACGTCGTTGGAGAAACAGATTTGACGGTGACATTTCAGGGCAGAGAAGTAAGACTAAGAAACGTCGCGGTGTTTGAGACTATGGTCTATCCCCTTGTGCTAGGGATTGACTGGATTACCAAGGGAAATATTATTATTTCCGGACGTGAAGGAGGGGCACTGGTGTCGGTCAATAACCCAGTAGTCCCCAAAACACCGAATGTTCCGGCACCCGTCACCAGATTTTCCTTGGAGGAAATTATGAAGAAATTTGAAGAGGTAAAAGCAGCGCTGGAGTTCACCAACAAACCAGTAGTAATTGAAGAACCACCCATTGCCATTCCGACTGTTACAGCGGAAGTCACCAAGTTTACGGTTGAAGATGTTAAGAGGAGATTCGAAGAAATGGAGGCCATGCCAGAAGAGGATGAAGATTTTGAAGGTGACGCGACGTCTGAATTTGCTGATGGCTCTGTCCCTTTGCAGGGAATTGAGTTAGAGGCTGTTTTTGACGGAGCGTTAGCCTCTGCGGAAGAGGATGCCCCGGAACCGGCCAGCCCAGCCAGAGAAGAGTTAGCACCCGTCGCTGAAAACAAGCCGGAGGATGTGGTCGTTGGGATGTTTAAACCCGAAAAAGGAACCCTTATTCCTGAGAATTCATGGGGGTTCGTGAGAGGGAGCGCCCCAAGAGCGAAGAACGGAACACGGATCGTGTCAAAAACCATGTCATCGATAGGATCAAAGTGCTGGGTTATACCTGAATGCATCGTCAAGACAAAAGAAGGACGATCGTGGATCCCTGTTATCAACACTGGACCAGGATCGCGCAAGAGGAAGGATCTTTTAAGGAAGATTCAAAGGGAATGGGTTGACGAGGTAGATACAATTCCTAAACCCATTCTACGGATGACTCTACTGCCGCCTCTCGCCTCTCTACCGCCGGAGTGGAAGAATGAGGCGCTTACGATCTCACAGTCGACCGCACTGCCCAGATGGAAGAATTACCCGAAGAAACCGAATTATGATTATTGTTTTGAGTAATTTTGTGTGTTTTGAGTAATTTTGTGTGTTTTGAGTGTATTTTGTGAGTTTTTAGTTATTTTTGATGTTTTTTAGTTAAAGTATCAAGTCCAGGAGGACTTGATGTGGGTAGCTGTGGTCGAATGTTGTGATATTTTTGAGTTTTGGCGACTCGTGCGCCATCTATGAGTCAAGATTGTAACCAAGTGTATGGACGAGCAGTCCGCCATCATCAGTTGGCACGAAGCAGCCGTGGAGTGAAGGTCTAATACAAGTAGCTCTCAGCCAACTACACAGTTTTCTCGTTATTTCTCTCTGCTTTTGTGGATTTCTTCTGAAATCTCACAACAGTCTCACTTATTGGATCCAGTCCGCGTCAACTTCAGCCCATTTTGGACGCCATGCTGCAGGTGGCAGCTAAACTTGGCCTCCGTTTCAACGGCGGCAAGTGCTCCTTTCTCTCGCTAATCAAGGGTAGAGCTTCCGGCGCTAACCCTCTATCCATCCATGGCGTCTCCTTACGCAGCCTTGAGGCGGGTGAAACGGAAACCTACCTTGGTGTCCCATTGGGCACCCAGCTGACTTTCCGCCCCGCCACTGATCTGCCTGAGAAGCTGACGAAAGTTGCTGACTCGGATCTTGCCCCATGGCAGAAGCTTGAAGTTTTCCGCGCCCATCTGTTGCCTTCACTTTCGCACCACCTGGCCACAGGACGCGTGCTTCGTGGCTGTCTCATTGAACTCGACATCCGCTGTGCGGAATTCCTTCGGCTGGTCGCGGACGTCCCTCACACGGCCCACAACGCCTTCCTTTTCTCTGACCGCCGCGCTGGTGGGCTTGGTGCGTCTCAACTTAGAAAGGATGCTGACATCTGGGTTGTGGCCACTCAACTTCTCGACAGCCGTGACCCGGTTGTCCGTCTCTCAGCCCGCGCCCAACTCACGCAGAATATCAGCAAGGGATTCTCCGGCAAACCTCCTGATCCACTTCCGTTAAACGACTACCTCTCGGGCTCCACGCAAGGAGGACTCTACGACACACGCTTCTACAAGGTTGGTTCCAACACCTGGTCGTGAGCCAGAAAAGCAGCGCGCCGATTGAGAGCCAGGATCGACGTATCCAGCGATGAATCGCAATCAAAAGTGACCGATGACGACGTGTCCTGCTTTTCTGCTAAAGCTGTCAGAGGCCTCCGCACCGTCATCCGGAAGCGATGGACCACCTGCCTCACCAATGCCAAGCACCAGGGCCGCGTAGCTAGAGGTCTCATGCTGGACAGCTCCAACGACATCGCACGACTCACATCATGCCACACCAGCCTCTCCTTCGACGAATGGAGCTTCATCCACAGGAGCCGTCTTGGCATCTTGCCACTATTTGGCACCCCTGGCGCGTCCGCTCTCAGCAATATGTGCCGTCGATGCAAAGAGGACGTCGAGACCACCTCTCATGTCACCAGCCACTGCCGCTGCAATCTCCCATCCATCAGCCGCCGGCACGACCTGGTCTTGGCCCAGATTGTCAAGACTATCTCGAGGGCTGGTCATGAGACTCGAGTCAACAGGGTCTACGACGGCTCCACACTCAGGCCGGACATAGTCGTTACCACCTCTACTCCGCAAATCATCATTGATCTCACAATCACATTCGACGCACCTGAATCTCTCCACGCTGGTTATGCCAGGAAGGTCTAGAAGTACAGCAGTCTTGGTCTCACGCTCCCCTTTGTTATCGGTGCACTCGGCTCCTGGTTGCCGTCCAACGACGCGATAGCCAACGCCCTCGAGATCCCGCCATCTGCTTGGCGCCGCTTGCGCAGAAAGTGCCGACTCATGGCCATCCAGGGCTCGGTCTCCATCATCTCCCGCCACATCCACGGCACTCAAGAAGAAGACGACGACCCGCCTCTTGTTCAAATGTTGTAGTAACCACACGTACATTTTATCTTCTCCCTCGTCCCTGTGTGCTCTCACTGAGCCAGCTCCTTTATTTTTCGCCAGTCTTTTATCTACTCTCTCCTTTTACTAAAACGTGAACCAGCTCCCTTATTTTTTAATGTCGCGTGTACTTTCCTTACTCATTTTATGATATAACGTTGTCATGTTTGCGTGAAAATAAAACTCTATCCTTCTTAAATTCTCGATTTTCGACATGTTCCAAAATTTGATAAAAACACGTTATTCTAGCTCAGAATGTGACGAGGAATCCGATTCTGCCCTTCATTTTGCTGTATGATGTGTTTTCTTACTTCCGGTCCACTTCCGGTTCTTTACTTTTCTAGTGTTCATCGTCTAACTAAGGATTAAATTGTACTTGGCAAAGCTGGAGTAGTCGGAAGTTGTCCAGTTATGTGCAGTAACTGCAAATATGATGACACAAGCAGTTACGATAGCTCCAACGGCTGCAACGCCTTAGTGTAGTGCAGGTTTGCAACTCCTGAAAAAAAAGAGATATTGTTGGGATCAGCTCAGTATCTTCAAGGCATTCTGAATAAAATAAATACTTTTCTCTAGATTCTAATCGTCATACTTTTACGACAAACATTATACAATCCTAGCAACTACACACCTACATGATTTTAAAGGCAATGATAACCCGGTGCAGAACTTTTCCTTGGATCAGCTCAGCATGGCCACAGGCACTCTGAATAAAATAAACATGGTGTTTGTCGATTAGAGGATGAGATTATTTTGGCAACAAGGGCCGTATCTTGCTGAATACAAACCTTCCGAGTCCTCTCGAACGCTGAACTACGAAAAAATAGTAAATTCCCCTTTTGGAAAGAATATTTTAACAGACAGTTTGCAACACCTATAATATTAAAGATCAATAGGCCATTCATTAGTTTATCAGAGATGGAAAGTAATCACTTAAAAAAAGTTTGAACTTATTACATGAAGTAGGGTTGCTCAAGCTGTCGTATTGCGCATCAAGGCGATCCTATGGCGACGACGGCCAGTTGGAAGTCCATTGTAAGATTTTTCCTAATTAATAAATGATTTTCAGCATTCTACATTGAAACTGGACAAATAAAAAAGACACCAGGCTCTGAACAATAAAAGAATTGACTTATTTGGTTTTACCTTATTGTACAAAAAATTGTTGTGTAAAAATTGTTTAGAAGACATAGGGATATGAAATCACAGGACTTGAGTAATCAATGATGTGATGACATCTGGCCCCCTGGAAATCAAATTTCCATAGATTCTTTCAGTAAGATATTCTTCTCGAGTATTCAGGGTATTGCTCATCATGAATCTGGTTTGACAATGGTTTCCTTATATGTTCTGGAAGCAGTAATTTCATCAAACAAGACTGGATTACAGGACCACATTATTAATTTTTGTTTGGTGAACACTATCTAATAGAATTAAAACTAAAAGCAAGTTAAGTATAAAGAATTTGAAAAAAGTAATCATGAAAATTTACTTGATCATCAGCTGTGTTCTACATTGTGTTTATAGTCACCAGATTATTTTTTTTACCTTTACTTATGATCAAATAAGTTTGCTTGGAGATTCAAATATAGATGGCGTTCACGTGCCTTTTCACCAGTTTTTACGAGACTTGCGTGAAGTCATTTTAAATTTTAAAAATGTTACAATTATATATGAATCCATAGAACTAAATCTGGAACACATCGTTTGACACACACCATTGTATTAAAATAATTTAAAGCTATACTGGCCGTTTTGTTTAACATGAAACAGTATATTTTATAATATACGCGAGTTCTTGAACTCGGGTCTCTCCCTTTCGATAGAGTATTTTCTTTTAAAACGGACAAGAAACATATCAACATTTCGGACAAAACAAAGAAGAATAAAGGGTCGGGAAATCCAATCAGGGTTGTGAGGATAAAAGAGCAAATGAAAACGGAGAAAAGAAAAAAAAAACCGGTATGGTGAACACGGGACAGAGCATGAAAAAAATGTCTTCCAAATATGACAATAACATCGTAACCTTAGCCAACGACGCCGCCAAACGTGCTCGTTACGCGAAAAAGTAAAGAAGAAGAAAAAAAAAAGGAAAAACTGGTTCTATGACGAGGTCGATTCTGGAGCAAAGTGAGGAGCTTAAGGATACGGAATCATTTTGGAGCGTAAACATGTAGGCAGGATACACGGTCGAAGGAGGGTTTTTTATTTGATGGATTTCTCTCCTCTATCTCTTTTATATTTTGGTTTGTAACGGGGAAGGTCTTTTTCGTTTAACCGCACATCTAATATATATATGTATAAAGTTACATTAAGGTAGTTTCTCGAATGGCGCCTGTAGACATCGTTTGGCTGACATCCGGTAGAACCACAATCGTTTGTTGTGACGACTGAAATAGCGGAGGTGCCGGCGCGTCAGTCCTTCGTTTAGGCTTTCGCTTGGTGTGGTCGATTTGGGCGTAAACGACTCCTTCTGTGGTCTCCGTCCCTGATGAAGGCGATTTGCTATTTGGAACGGCAAGGTGCGTCGGCCGATGACGAGACAGCATCAGTTCGGCGTAGACCACTTCCTCCTGTACGGAAAACAAGAAGACCAGCAGTTTAATTAACTTTCTCTCCCCCGAGTTTCTCATAACGACAGAAGACGGTATTGTTTTTATGGGTCCGTCTGTCTCTCCTTGATCGATGGAAGCACTCAGCGGATTATATATAATAGTGGGCTAAGGGCTCGGGTAAGGGCATGCGAGGGCATGTCTGCCACTTGAAGGGCGAGTAAGGAAGAAGAAACGGAATCCTGTGAGACGGTCGTTTTCTTATTGGTAGAGACGAGAGAGAGAATGAGAGTGAAAGAGCGATTGAAATTCGTCTCTGGATGAAAGCCCAATAATCTGCGTGAAAAACTGTACGGTACTTAAACGACCTGTTTCTAAGGATTTTCATTTTCTAACTAGGGGGTCCTCGGGGGTGATAAGACGAGAAATTGTTTAAATTGGTTCGTAAACAACCATACCAATATGTCCCTTAACTTCCGAGGACGTTTTCAAAAGAACGTGAGATGACAAAGGGATGTACTTGGTCTCAATTTGAAGCTCTTTATCTCCTCTGCGTGTTCTATGACTATAATGATGATGTTTGGTTATAAGGAAAGAAAAGGCGATCAGAGTATAGAGTAAAACTAGTAAAGAGCGTTCAACTCGATTTTCTTGAAAACGAAAGATGCTATAACGTCGTACCAAGTCTCAAAAAGATCCTTTTTACTTCCTCTTCCATAATATGGTACAGACCTGGGTAGTATTTCCTCCACCGTATTTAACGGATAGTAATAACGTAATAAAGAACAGTAGAAAACTTGCAAGCCATGGATCAGTCTGTTTTTTTTACTGCATTTGCAAAAAAATTGCGAAACACAAACAGAGCTTATTTGGAGCGTTGGTGGTACAGCTTCCTCCTCCGAGAACAAGAAAATTTAGCCAAAGACGCCGAGCAGCAAAATCATTTAACCAGAAAAAATTAAAGTGCCAAAATATTTATGGTTTCCTTGGAAGTGAAAACTGTGTTAAAGAACCAATGACACGAAAAAGGTACAATTTTCAAAGTATGTTTATTTTCCGCTCAAATTGTTAGCAAATAATAATGCCGAAAATTGAATGAACCTTGAATTTTTACTGATGGAAATGTATGGGCTAGAGAAGAAAGTCATGCAATAATAGGGTCATTAATTTCCCTTTTAAAAAGGCTTGGCCATTGGTGGTTGCAGACGTTTTTCCAAACTGCCAATCGAATAAGAGAAACATTGGTGGAATGTGAAAAGGCCTCCCAACATCTCAATTTGGCACGGAAACTGCTCCATTTTCTTTCACTTACTTTTCAATTTTTTAACTCTATGTTACAGACATAATGTACAAGAATGAATGAGGGAGAGAGGGAGTGGCTTATCCTACGCGCTGCATCGTAACTTCGTCTCTTCGTGATATCTTCTTAAAAAAAAAAAATTAGAAAAACTTGACCGCATCAACAGCGATTGGGTTGGAATGGATGGAAATCATTTTAGTTAGCTAGTCTCAGTCTTTAGATCAAAAATATGAAGAACGATTGGCCAAATAAACCATAGAAACCCTTACTAAACATCGCAACGTTAATGGAACTAACAGAATCCAGAGAGAGAGGAATGTTGATGTTCCGATCGGGATAACATTAGGCTATGGTACAATATTTGTTGACGTGGGGATTATTATAAGATGAAACCCTGTTGGGAAAATTTTAAAAGATTGGAGAATAAACACGGAAGTAGAGGATGAGTGAAATGGCACCGACGGCTACGCAACATCGTTCATGAGGTGGACGGGGCTTCGGAAAGAAAGAAAAATATAGATAGACAGATAGATGGAAAGATAGAGAGAGAGCTCGACTGACGGACCCTAAGCATGGCCTCATACTTCCGCTTTTCCGACTGAGAATGTAAGAGAGGGGGAGGGGGGGGGGGGGTAGGTCACTGAAGGATTTCTCTTCAGTTTGTTTCGGCGCCTCATGATGTGTGTGGGCACGAACACCCTATCAATGCAATACGGGTGAAAGGGCGCCTGTTTGGCTGCTGAGAGACACACCTCCGAGCTACCTCGGAGAAGGAGGAGCTGGGACGCCCATCCGTTGCTGGATCATCGAGAGTAGCATGTCAGAGTACTGTTGCATCATCTGAACCATCAACGGATTATTTTCTGACGGTGTAGGTGATGTCGTACTCGCCGATCGATCCAGCTCGATGCCAACTGGTGGAAACTGCAGGGTTTTCAGACTCGCGATGATGGGTATTGAAGCCGAGGAGAGCAACTGCAATAATTCGGCCCGTTCTCGATCCGACAGGTTGGATTCTGAACCCTCCGACGAACCCGTGCCACCGGCAAGACGACGCTGGAGTAGCAAAAGCTGTTCGGTAGAAGCCTTCATCGTTTCGATGGCTAATTCGCACGAGGCTCGTGACAAGACTTTGTTGACGTCCGGTGAGGGACCGTTATCCGCT
This sequence comes from Ceriodaphnia dubia, assembly GCA_022539655.2. Classification (NCBI taxonomy): domain Eukaryota; kingdom Metazoa; phylum Arthropoda; class Branchiopoda; order Diplostraca; family Daphniidae; genus Ceriodaphnia; species Ceriodaphnia dubia. The sequence goes on from JAKUCG020000076.1 coordinate 490,658, forward strand.
GGAGTCGCCGGAGCCGAACGAGGTGCGCTAACTCCGGAAGCAGACGACGTTGGCGTGACTGGACTGTTGAATAGACTACGACGTGCCGGATTGTTCTTCGGAGTCGGAGTGAAGAGCACGGACGAACGTGCTGGACTGCGTCCGACACTTTTTTCAAAACTCATCACTCGGGCCTTGACGTTGGTTTTCGGCTCGGTACCACCAGCTTCCTCCGAGCTGGACGAATCATGCAACGCCTGCTGGATGTCGCCAGTCGAAACGGCCGATGAAATGCGACGAGGACCCAAGAGGGACTTGGTCGGAGTGCCCGAACTACCATTGCTGCTTCCTGGACCAATTTTGCCACCGCCAGGCATCGTTTTGTTGGCTGAGCTGATGGTGGGTCGCATGGCTGACGGGGTCGAAACGGGGCGAGAGATCGATCCAAAAGATGGCGACTTGGAAACGCCGGAACCAGCGGTTAGACCGCGAGATGAATGGACAAGATTGGTTGAACCAGAAGCGCTCGACTGTGGCCGTTTGAGTTCGCCGTCAGAATCAGTAGTCTAGAAAATAACGATAATTAAACGTCAAGCACGAATGAATCAAAACTCCCCATTTGTACAATTTACCTGATTAAGAAATCCCATAGAAGAACTTCGAGTGAGGTCGGCCGAGACAGGCCGAAGCGACGTCCGTTTGGCGACAGGCTGAGCTTGAACAAACTGCCTAGCTTTTTGAGGCTGTGGCTGTGTTTGTGGAGTTGTCGCCATTGGTCGGGACACTTTGCCAGACACTAAAGAAGCAACACAAAATAAATCCGGTAAATAAAACAAAAACAAAGGAAATTCCAGGAAGCCTTTCGTTCGTTAAGTCGACTATGTTTCCTGCTTCAAACAATTGGGAAAAAAAAGTCTCGACTGAACTCTAAGACACGCCACGAAGCGAACAAAAAGGTACAACAAAAGAACAAAAATAAAAGCCAGGTGTCTTTAGAAACCAAAATTCAATGAAATCGACTTCTAGCTAAGAGTCGAGAGAGAGAGAAAGTTTAAAATGAAAGCAAAACTGAATCGACAGTATATACCATTGTTGGGTGGAGAGGGCAAGAGTCTACGTGGCGAAGGCTTCGATAGGTCGCTCAACGAGCAGGCCCGACGCAGACCGCTGGCGCCGTTCTGAGCGTCGTCAGCCTCACCATCGGTGGCAACTGCTCGACAAGAACCCCGGCGGCGCGCACCAACACAACGCACAGAAAAAGCCGGCGGACAACCCAATAAATAACAGGAAAAAAAAATTGAAGAAAAAAAAAACGAAACAAACAAAACAAATTGTCAGAAAAATGTGAACGACCTAACCAAATCAAATAAATCACAGGGCACACCACGAGCTATAGACCCCCTTCAGATATACACATTTGATGGCAAAACACCAACCGGAATCGGTGAATGATGCAGTGCGAGTAACGGTCATCCAGCTTTTACGGGCCATCAATTTGGCCTCTCATACAAGTGACAAAAGACCATTTGGCAATGGTCAACATAACAAGCAACAGAGGGACATGCGATCCAAGCAGCTGTTTGACCGATGAAAAGGGAGAGGGGGACACCTAGTAATATATAGAAAATGGCTTCTGCATTTTGAAACACAAATAAATGATCAGCGAATCCGAATGATAAGAGGTGCTTCCGATAGAGTGACGGACTGAGTGTAGACATTGTGTGCGTCATTGGTGATTTATGGGTGACGTAGAGGAGTGCTAAGTACAATATATATATATATATATGTATCCAATATGTACATACAACCCCGAGTGGTGCGGAGTGTGCGGAGTATGAATATTGAAATAAGTAATCGGCAGTGCAGTAGCTCAAAGAGAGAAGATGGAGGCGACCGAAAACAAAATCAACAGAGAACGCAAAATTCACATTCCAACGCAAGACCGTCCCCCAAATTGAAATTCCCGCAAACGACGAACTTTCATTCCGGAAGCGCAAAATCCAAGTTCATCATCATCATCCTGATTTGCATTTGACATCATGCAAAGTTTTTTTGGATCGAGTACCTCGCCCAGATTGGGCATCGGCTCTGACGTCCAGCGAGGAGGACGAGAAGCGAGCTTTGGACGGAAGTATTTGCTGGACGCTCACACGGCGTGTCCATTTCAATTTGGCACTTTGACGATTCGCCATTTCCGGCATCGAGTCCGGTCCGTTGTTGCCCCCCGCGGCGTTTGAGGATCGCTCGCGACTGGACGGGCGAGATCGCTGCTTGCAACGACGATGCGCTTTCAAATCGCATTTGTGAGCAGCAGGTGGGTTGACTTCGGATCGCATTCGAGGCTGAACTCTGACCCAGGGTTTGGCCACTCCGCCTCCCGACCGATGCGGGGTGAAAGGGAGTTCCCAGCAAACGAAACGCGGATGAAGTTCTTCCTCCTCCTGTTGATGCTGAACACTCGACAAGTCCATCGGCTCGATACACTCGAGCAAACTCGGTCGAGGTGTTGAACCTGGACTTTGCCAGCGTTTGCGCGGGGTCGGGCACGGCGGGGGGCTCGGGGATGACACAACGGTGCTAGGGCCAGCAGTGGCCGACTGGGTCGAGGACGGGTCAAGCGAGTCGCAACTGAGACTGCCTTCGTCGTCCTCAAACGTCGTCGACCAGATGCTCGAATGCGGCAGCGAATGATAGGTGGCGTCGCTCCACCGATGGTGCGATGTCGTCCGCGAGACGGGTGGTGGAGACGAGGGGGAATCGGTCAAACGGTCAACTTGGACGGGCAGGGTATGGGTTGCGGACGTGATGGTGGTGACGTCTAGCGAACGGAAGAGACGGTGCGACTGCTCCAGACGAATCTTACCTCGATCCTTGGTCGTTCCCCACGTTCGCCCACCAGACGGCGAGTCGAAAGCTCCTCCTCCAGCGGTGGACGACATGGTCGAAGTTGGCGAAGCGGCCAGCGAAGCGGGACCACCTTCTCGCAGATCGGTGATGCTTTGACTGTTCCTCAGGTTGGATTTGTAGCCAATCTAATAAAGGGAGAGAAAACATACAACCACACAATGAAAACGATTTCGGCATCGATCCCCATAGAGACGATGCTCAATCCTATTTGAGTATGGCGGCAAATGGCGCGAGCGGGACGGTATAAGAAAGTAGAAAAATGGCTGCTGTTAAAGCGAATCGTTGGCACACACAACTTTTCAAGCTGTTGTGTTTTTGTTGTGTTTTTTAGTTATCGTTAATTGAATTAAGTTCAAGAGAATGTAGAGGATTTTTAAATGCGTACGCTTTGCAACTTGCGCCGCGTCTCCTCGATTCTGCGTTGAAGTTCTTCGCGCTTTCGGACGGCCTCCGGATCACGCTGGGTCGCCTTTAATGCGCTGATCATATCCGCGTTGCTGTTGGTTTTCGTCAAAAATTTCGAAGTCAAACTGCTCATATTCGTCTTGTTGAGCGAGGAAACGTCCTCCGTCTCGGCAGAGACGACCGTCATATCCAAGTTGTTTTGGTTATCGTTTTGCTCTCCAAGCGACTCGAAATTGTTTTTCAGGTAAGTCTCGCGACGGCCAACTCGATCCAGACTTTCCGAACTGTCAAATGGTCAATAATTTGTAGCAAGTGGCGCATAACATTTGTTGGAAATGTGAAGAGGTACCTAACGGACAGAAGAGAAAGTAGATTTCTCTCGGCAAGCTCGCCGCTAGGAGTGGACACCTCGTCATCGTCTTCGTCAGAATCTTGGGATCCCGAGACGGACACGGTGCTACTCGGCGGGTTCAAATAACCCATACCGAGCTCAGAGGCGGTTGATCGCGGTTTCTTCATGCGGCGCTGCGATCGACGCAACTCTTCCACATCCATGGCGTTGACGGTGTAATCACTATTAGATAACAATCAAAGATAAAGATAGAAATAAGGCAAGAAATCAAAAACCAAATTACCTGCTGGTTTCTTCGTTTTGCGGATAGTACATCAGCTTTTCCGTTTGTTCCGGCTCGGTGGATTCGTTGTCTGAATAATCTTCGACGTCGCCGTCATGTTCCGTGCCTTCAAAATCCTGGAAAATTTTTAGGCAAAGCATAAAAGTAATTTGCTATCAAAATTTTGACTGAACACCGCACGAATACCTCCATTTTCAAACTGCTAGCGCTACTGTCATCCGTCAGTGTCCTTCCACGCCCACTCTCGGCCGAGCTCTCGCCTCCGCGGCGTGTAATCTTTGACGTCGGAATCTTTTCATCGAGAGTGAAAAGTGGTTGAAACAGGCATTAGTGTTAAATTCAATAGCTTTAGTCATCAAGAGATGAGAGGCACGATAAAAAAAAGAGATCCCCGGATAATTCCCACTACAGAGTAGGGTAGGTGCTAAGCTGTCAGGTTCTGTTACAGTACCTGGAAAGCGAGAGAAGCGCGCTCAATTTCATCAAGGCTCGCGGGACAAGGGACAAATTCGTCAGGCCCGTTCTGAGTAGCACATAATAGCAGAAAAAAGGGAGACAAAAGAATCCGGTAGGATTAGCAACAGTGACGCAATTCGTTCGGGGCGGCAAAGCAAACGAGGGCAAGCGGATATCTATCTAGCCTTCAGACCAGGCAGTAGTGGAGCTAGACGGACGAGAGCGGAACGGCAACAATAACAACAACAAAAGAATGACGTATCTCTTTACCTCCTTAAGGAATGTCGAATCGTTACGGCCGTAGCCGCCGCGGAACTCGTTACTCTCCAGTGAACTGTCCTTGGAACCATCAGAGTCGGCCAGGTTACCTTTCTCCACTATAAAGATCCGCAAAGAGCAACAAAACGTCAGTTCATCAATTCACAATCACCATAAATTGGGAGAACTGAAAGAAAAACTCACTCTGAGAAGGAGGAAAGGGAATGACACTGTCGCCTTGGTAAAAGGATTTGACGGTGATGCCGGATGCGTTGGTCGTGTCCATCCGCTGGGCCCAGCGACCTTTCGGCAAGTCGACTCCTCCTTTGGCATTGCTTCCTGGCTTGGCCGGATTGCCCTCACTTCCGATCTGCTTCTTGGCCCACAATGGAAGTTGGCCAACGCTGAAACGATAGTCTTCTTCCATTCCGTGTGGGCTGGCGTTGGCGTTGGGATCGAACAGTTCCGGTGGCGGAGAGCCGAACTCTTCATTGTCGGTTTTCAGTTCCGGTGAAAGTGGCCCACCACTTCCGCTGCCTCCGTGAGCGTTGTACGTGGCACGCCGGCTCTCCTTGGCCGCTCTGGCCGTCTGTTGGGCAAGTCGGGCTTGGACCGTCACCGTCATATCGTGCGGCAATTTCCAGATGAAGACGCAGCCGTCGCCAGACACGCTGACGAGATGTTTGCCGTCGTTGGTAAAGCGTAATCCGGTTACAAGCTCCGAATGGCCGTACATGGTAGCCATGCATTCACCCGAGTAGTAATCGTACACGGCCAGTGTTTTGTCCGTGCAACTAGTGGCGACGTAAAGTCCGCTGTTGTCCAGGCAGAGCTGTAATTGAATCAGGCAAAGTATACGTGAGTTAATTTGATCCACACCATTGAGCTGCCGATCGACTAGGTTACTTTGATAAGAGTTCCGTCGTCGCTGGTCGATCCTTTAAACGTTTTGCTGTGTTTGCCCGTCGAGGTGTTGTAGACGCGCACGCTGCGATCCTGGCAGGCCGTCAAAATGTGTTTCTGGCTCTGGTCCGATTCCATATCATAAAAGGTAGTCTTTCCAACGATATTGTGTCCTCGGGCAAACTGCACCTGGCTGTTGCCATTCGCCTGTTTAGTTTGAAGAGATGACCGAATTTTACGACTTTGCATCATTGAAACGCCCATCATTTGGAGAAAACGGTTACTTGTTGCAGCTGGCGGAATATGAGCGACTTGTCGGCACCGCAAGAGACCATCTGAAAGAGTCCATGACTCAAAACGAAACGCACAGAAGTGATCGACGATGAATGGTCGTCCAGCGTCTGGACGAAACTGTAGCCCTGAAAGTCGTAACGGACGAGAACAAAAGATCAATTAACTGTTGAAGACGGGGGAATAAAAAAAAGGAAAATAGCGGGCCCGTTGTGCTGCTGCTTTTTTTCTTCCTTTAACTGCCGGCAGTATACCTGATCGACGCTAAAGATGTGAATGAGACGATCGCGCGAAGCGGAAGCCAAAAGTCTCAAGCCCGATTCGGGTCGTGAATATTCCAAGCTCAACACTTCTGCGTCGTGGGCTTCGATTTTGTAGAGTTGATCCATGAATTGCATGTCGTGAATCCTGACAATATAAAGGAAGAAGAAAGAAAAAAAAAAGGGAAGAAAGAGAGACATAAGGAGAAGCCACATCAATACACAATGCATCCAACAAATTAGCCGGCTCGAGTAATTAGGGACTTCCGCTGCACGACGACGACGACGACGACAACGACAACAACAACAAACATATGCGTGTGCTTACCGAATGTTACCGGCTCGGTCACCCGAAGCCAGGTGTTTGCCATCCGGACTGATCCGGATACATCGGACTCCGTTGCGGGCGTCATAAGTCGAATCGGTTTTGTCGGCCGATCCGCCTGCCGCCAGATCTTGATCCTTCAGGAAGGCCAAGTCTTGATCCACGTACAAGGTCTTGAGTAGATCCTATTAATAATAAGAGCGAAATAGTAAGACACACTGTGAGATTTGTTGACAGCGCCGGCGTGAGAGTGAGACATAAAGGAAGTAGGTTAAGGATCGCTAATCCCGTGTCGTATTTCATTGACGTGACGACTTTACTAGGGTAGACTACTGACGATAGGTATCACGTGTCTATGTCTAGGTATTTGCCCTAAAAACGAGGACGGGCAAGCAAACAATAGGCCAACACTCACGTTGCTGTAAATGTTGCGCCGGTAGATGGTGTTGGTGCCCATGTTGGGGTCGAGATTCCAGACGCGGATGGTATCGTCGCTGGAGCAGGTCACGAACGAGCCAGTGGGCAGAACGCCCTTCATGCCTTCTTTGGACGAGGGGTACGACTCGACGCCCCAGATGCACGCAGCGTGGTACAAAAACGAATGCGATTTGCCAACCTATCATAAAGAAAGAAGAAAACGCAGAGTTATGACAAGTCGGTCGTTGGAATTGAGAGTGGTCGAGGCGAATGGACTGGACTGGACTGGACTTGATAGTCTCGAGAAATACAAAACAAATAAATAAGAAAAGCAACGGGAAAAAACGGGATAACCTTGCGAATGTCGGTGATATCCCAGAGGTAGAGGCTGCGATCGCTATAGACGCAAGCCACCTTGTGGTTTGTCTCGTCATAGGTGAGCGCCACCGTGTCCGGATATTTGGCATTGGCCGGATGCGAGGCCATGTGACTGATGGAGAGACCTTTGGCCACGTCGACGCCGAGGTAGTGCGTCCTCGGCAGGGTCGTCACAAACTGCAGCGTGAACGGACTGAAACAGCGGACGATGCCGTCAGCGCAGCCGACAAAGATGTGCTGCTCGCCCACCACTAAACAATTGGCACTTGACGTCTACAACGGTTAAAAAAACAACAAAAACAAGAGAAACAAATCGTCAATCTCGCGCGCAAGGCAACCGGTTGTTAGCGGTCGTGTTCGTTTCGTGTCCGTACCCTCAATTCGACCCATTTGTCCAGCAGCCGACGGTTGTTGAATTCACAGAGGAGTCCCGTCTTGGTAATGGCGTACGTCGAGTCTCCCATCTCGCCTCGACCGCATCCGACGTCGCAGAAATAGTTGTTGCGCTGTTCGCCCAATATGGCCGAACGGCCCATCAACGGCACAGGCTCCTTATACTGCAAACGGACGGACGGACGGCAACGGCAACATTTTCCGAGAATGGCCGATGGGAAAGATACCGGCCGTTAACGTAGAGGGACGAGACGGTTGGAGAGGACCGATGGAAATAAAGGAAATAAAATAAAAAAAGAAGTTATGGACCAGTGAAACATAGCGCGACCATTAGCATCAATCAATAAGATACCGAAAGGAACAAGACTATTAAAAGCAACAGGCCAAACGGGGAGCACACTCACCTTGGCCGAACGGGAATATTCCAGGTACCAAAATTTGACGTGCCGATTGCCCACCGTCACGAAATAGGATCCGTTTTCGGCGAAGGAAACGGCCTTCACCTTGGACGACACTTTGTTTGAGGCCACTTTGACGCCGCTTCGCCAGTCCCACACGTTGACGATCATGTCGTGCTGCGATCCGACCGACACCACGTACTTGTGGTTCGGCGAAAAAGCCTAAAGTAGTCCGTGCGGAAAATAAAGACAACTAAATCCGTCTATCCGCCACAAGGAAATTATAGGAAAAAAGAAAGAAACACAAAAGGAAAAAAAAGGAACAACTGGTTGCTGACATCTACCACCTTTTCGACTAAAAAACAAGTTTGACATTGGAATTTTTGATGAAGAAAAACAAGGAATAAGAAACGAAACAATGGCATCGGCTGGCTGATCACGACGGGAGGAGTCGTGTTATTGTTATTGTGCGAGCTCCGATGAGGAATAGCAATAATCAAGTTAGTTGGGGGAGAAGAAGAAGAAGCAGAAGATTCAGTTTGGTCGTCCCGCATCGAGGAACCGAATGAATCAAAGTCGAAAGCCGAGTCTAGTCTTTCTCTATTTTTTATAATAATGGAATGTATAATGAATGAAGCGGGCCGTACCGCGCATACAACGCCGAACTTGTGCCCAGCAAATTCGGCCACCTGGCTCCTGTCGGCCAGGTCCCAGATGCGGACGGACGGCTGGTGACCGCACTCGCCCGTCACTAGGTATTTGCCATCAGCCGAAAAGGCCACCGCCGTTAGCGTCTTCCGCGACGGGTTGACAATGTGAGTTTGGCGGTTCTTGCGCGGGTGGAACAACACCACGGAACATCTGTCAATGTAACATACAATTGCGAGAATGAGAAACGAGCTAAGAAATATCAAAGACAATGCCAAGCAAAAGAGAAGAAGAAGAAAAAAAAAGGAGAACGATATTATTCGAATGCAACAGGTGAATAACACGAAAGGGAGCGGTCGGCAACAACAGACCATCGCCATCCATCACGGAATCAATCGACAAGTGAGGAAGATTTTCTTGGACTGGGCAGTCGAATCTGCTGGGGCGATTCATCATCTGTGTGGAAACACCCGAAAAATGCCCAGACGAAAGAAAGAAAATGCCGCCAGGTAAGCGCACTCTCCAAAATAGACATTTGTATAAAAGAGAGAGTGGACACCATGACGAAATGATTCGGCAGCTGAAAGCACGTCAAGATGACGAAGTCGACCCAGCAGTTTTATTTTTACAACAGTCCTTCATAAAGATTCACGCCTTCCCCTGTTTCCATAGAGTCTGCCCATCAACTCTACTTTTCTTTTTTCTGTTTTGTCGTGTGTACATTTTTCAACCGGATTTCGACGCAGATGCGCGAATTCGCTTCTTGTTGGTTTATTCTTTAGCGGCGACGAGAAAGGCGCAGCCAAGGCAAAAGTGATGGATCATCCTACTTGGGCTCCTCCATCTTTTCACCAATTTTTTTTTCATTCCTCGTCTTCTTGTTCTTCTGTTGTTGCATGAAAAATTCCAAAAGACGAAAGAGATGGAAGAATAGAATGACCTACCCTGCTGGATAAGCGATGGTCCCAGTATTGGGATCACAGGCCAACGCCGCATTTGATGTGACGGTCAATCCGAGCACTCGTTCCAGCTTCACCTGCGTTCAAAGAATACCAAAATTAGAAAAACGAGAAATGAAACATAAAAAGCCTTTTACTGTTAATAAATAGGAAAAAAAACAATGGAAGGGGCGCGACCGGTCGGTCATCCAACGGCCCAACGACCATGCCCTCTTTCGCACGGCGGACTAAAGAGTCAACAAGACATCCGAAACCGTCAAGCGGTAGGAAAACAAGGGGAAAAAAATAAAGAGAAGAGTTCTAACTTTCGGGGAAGTTACAAAATAATCCCACACATTCCTCACTTCCACATCCATATTCTCTCACCTGGCCGTGCCAGGCCACTTCCTTATCGGCCACGGGATGATGAAGCGACTCGTCATTGTTGGACGAAGAGAAGGCTACGGGCGCCATGCTGGACACATCCGTAACAACACCAGCGCGAGACAATGGGTAACTAACAGCACAAAACAAGCAAACTAATCTTCTCTTCTTCTTTCTTTTTCACCAGACACTTTTTGTGTAATGGAACGGTCCCGACGTCTTCGGGAGTACCGACCTGCACGAACCACCAACTCAAAGTGAGTGGTATTCACGCTGAGGCCAGCGACATAGTCCCGTCGGCCGTTTTCTCTCTTCTTCGTTTTCTTTATCTCTTACTTCTTCCTCCTTCCATTCGCCTTCCTCGAGCTCTTTCTTTCTCTACCAGCGCATACTGACTACAAGTGCCTAGCGCCTCACGAAGAACTCAAACGAGCCCATAAGGCGCGAATAGAAAGATAAAGTTAAAGCAAAGAAGAAGGAAAAGAAATCGAGGCTAACGACGGGCGTCAGTGACGGCGTTCGCCGATCAAACGGAACGTGATTTTTTTTCTTCTCTCCTCTAAGCCGAAACGGGTTAAGGTTGCGGAAATGAGCGGAAAGCGACAAGAGACGCGAATATAAACAAAAGATGGACGATCCGCTTGGCCAATCGAGCGTCCATTATTCCGTCTGATATCAACACGACGGCGCGCTGGCCGTCGTCAACTTGGAAGGTAGAAGCCGCGATCTCAATTCCAAACCGGGCAGCGCGCGCAAGATAACAACTGACCGCAATTGGATTACGAGGACAGATTCCACGTCAAAACATTAACGAGGACACCACGATTTCCAGAAATGTGTTGAAAAAAAATAAAATAATGCTGCCGACTGTGAGCGATAATCATCAAACAACAACAACACACACCTACGCACAAATACGACGCTACACGCCTCTAAAAGAACATCAAAGAGGGTCAATTCCAAAGAGAGCGCGCCTTAAGTCTTTTCACCAAAGGAGACTCACGTTCGACTCCCGCCCACAATGCGCTTCTAGCGCATCTTCTTTATTCGATTCCTCTTCTTTATCCGCTGAATCAAATTGCAAAAAAAATTCACCAAGACCTCGAATGAGAGGAGGAAGAAGAGATGATGATGATGACAACCTTATATAGCAGAAAATAGCCAAAACGATTGTCCGGTTCTTTCTCCTTCGTCGTTTCGGGCTGCGGTTCCGAGCGAAAGGCCAAGACTCTCTCCTTCGAGCCCGTTCTTTGTGGTTCTGCGGATTTTTGTGACGCGATCGCGATCACGGAATTGTGTGCGGCAAGTCGAGCGCGGAAGACGACGCCCACCAATAAAAAGAAAATGAGAGGGAACGAGACACAGAACGAGAGAAAAAAAAAAAATAGGAGCGACTTATTTTTTTTTCCTCGTGTTCGTCGTTCCTTCGTTCGGGAGTGGCGCAAGTCGAGAGTGTAACAAAAAACTCAAATAAAATAGATCTAGCGATTTCGAAAGGGCGGATTTTCTGTCTAATGAGGAGGGGCCCCTTTCACGATGATGGCGGATGCGCTTGTGGACGGCCAAATGGACGGAGAAAATGATGATAAAAAACACGAATAAAGATAAAGAGAAACCGGGCATATGACAGTTCGGTAGTCATTGTTGTTGTTGTCGTTGCACAGCACTGTACTCGAAATAAGAAAAAGAAGTAAAAAACAAGTAACAACCAAAGAAAATAAAAAAAGATCGCCTTCAGACATACATCCAATTGTCGCCGTAAGGAGCCGGAGGGGGATGTGAACGCACTCGTCGGGTCTCTCTTTCGTGCGTTCGTTCCTTCGTTCGTTCGGGCCATTCCGAGTCACGGACTTTACAGGTCGACTCTCGTCTCTCTACTATAAATTATAAAAAGCTCTCCGTCATCGTGTACACACTACCTGTCGAGACGACCTGCTGTGTTTCCCAAACAAAAAGACTTTTTAACCTTTCCTTCTTTTCGTTTCTTTATTTTTCCCCCTCATTTTCTACTTCATTTCAATAACAGGGACGTCGCTCCGTCTCTTATACACCGCTTTTCGTGGTTGACTTGAGACAAAAAGTGCTGATTACAGACCTAAATAGCTTGTTACAAAAAAGAGAGAGAGAGAAACAGGCGGGTGCGTCATTATCTCAAAAGAAAAGAGAGACAGCAGCAGAATCCAATTGCCAATAAACGACGGCGGACTTAACGGTAATCTCGCAGTACAGATGACGCGACGCCGACACTGCGCGCCAGACCTGTTGCAACAGCTGGGCTCTCTCTCACACGACACACACGCGCACACAAACAAAATCCCTGGCCATATGCCACCTTGCATAAAGGCCTATGCAGCTCCAAGTGCTAGGGTTGATTTAACTCGCGTTTCCTGGATGTGCAACAGTCAATCATGGGGTTCGGTTGCCTGTCTCGATGTGGCAAATCCATTGATCTGCTGTTGGCGTGATACGGAGCAATAAAAACAAGTACCAAAAAAAAAAATAAGGCAAGGTGGATACAGTCGGTTTCACCTGAAAGAGCAGCCCTCAAGTCTCTATAAATAAAATAAAAAAATATATATAAAACACCGTGAACGAGAAAGAGAAAAAAAAAAGCCAAAACGCTATAATCGATTTTGCCATTTCACATCGAAAGCGTGGTCCCGGAAACTCTCGGTTCCTCACGACTGGCCCTATGTACGTGTGTGATTTTTTTTCTCTTTCTTCGGTACGCAACTCGATTTTCCCCCCTGAAATCGTGTTGGCACTTTGGCCGGTAACGAAACGGTGGTTTTAAACAGTGAGGTAAAAGTTAAAAAGAAAGAAAGAGAGACGGACTAGTGCTCCCAGTCAATATACCTTACAATAAAGCTATTAGCAACCCCTGGTCGGATATGGAGGGCGGTTCCACCAGCGACTTATATATGTTTGAAAATTTTCCAAAAAAAAACGAGGAAAGGGAAAATAAAGGTTGTCGGGGTCCATTTACACGGAGAGAGAGGGGGGCTCACACAAAACGTGCCGGGGCATAAGGGAAGCTGGGAAATGTTTCAAGTGCAATACAGCGACGCTGTCTGTGTTTGCTCTCTCTCTCTTTCCCAAATTACACTCTCGACCATGTCGGCAGGAAATCCAACACAGTCGCCCCCCTCTATGTTCACACAACGTACACAAATAAAATCAAATAAAAAGAAAAAAAGGGATGTAACAAAACTCTGTCGCCCTGTCGTGTGCGTGTGTGTTTCAACCTTCAACAGTCTGATCACATCGACATCATCATTAAAATAAGGTAGTCAGACCTTGGTCGATAAAAAAAGAAGACGGAAAGAGGAAGAAAAAAAAACCGGTTCCATCGGAGTTTTCCATTCAACAAACAACTGTTTGTAAAAGATACGCTTTTCGACTACCAAGAGATGACTTTCAAGTTCTACGGGGCGAAAACAATCGTCTAAGGGAGGGGATAAAAGGGTTTCGGAAAATGGAAAAAAGAGTAACCGCTTATTGGGAAGTGAAGACGGAATTGCTGGCTCGTTTACCAATCAGCTACGGAGCATAACCCGAATAGAAGGTGGAACGAAATGAGGCGCGACGACGACGGGGCTCGTTCAAAATATAGTATTAGTATATCCACTCTCGAGAAATGAGAAAAGACGGTGACGAACGTTTCTCTTCTTCTTCTGCTTCTCAGTGCTCAAAGTCGGGACCCACTTACGTTAAAAGTTACTCTATCCAGGCCATCTTCAATCGTCTGTTGCTGAGCGTCGTCGTCTTCATCTGTTGTAGCACAATCATAATGACACAATCTTACGACCGGTGGAAATGGGGACGTCGCAGACTTATAGAGTCACGAATGGGTGAATAGTACAAATAGAGAAGAAGAAAAAAGCCAGTTCTCCTTCCCAACCGTTGTGTTTCCCTCCGATAAGATGTCAAACTCGAGGGGAACAAGAGGAAGAAGACTCTACGGGAAAACTCTGGGTGCGCTAGTCGTTAAAGGCAACAAGCAAAGCTCGTCACCAAATCCGCAGGAAGTTGATAAAGTGCGCCAGTTGAAAAGCCGATTGTTTCAGTCGAGTGGGAAAATGGACGACGCCAAGACGACATGAATACCGTCAAAAAAAAAAAAAAGGCAGTCGAGGATTTTTCGTCCAAAAGAAGTTCAGGAACGGAAAGCGAGAAGAGAGAAGAACCTGCTCCCAAAAATGGAATGCGCAGACACAATTTTCGAGATAAGGGCATGGGTGGAGAGTGGAGTCGAAAAAGAAAATTTTGTTTTTTTTCCTTTTCTCTCTTTTAAGGTTTTCCCGACAACATCGATCGTTTTCTTTCTCGTTCTGTGAAAATCTCGTCCGACCCGCAGCACAGAGAAAAATTGAGGTAAAGGAACGAGAGTTTGAATGAGGGCGTGACACGCGGTTTTTTTTTTTCGCTGGGTTCTTACTCTCATCTTTTGGCTCTTGACGACCTCATTCGACGTCTGTTTCGGTTCCGCTGACTGCTCCCGACTGCCGTTGATGACGTTCTTCTGAAGCATTCCTTTAATCGACCACACTAAAAGGCTCAAATGTCTGACAAAACAAATAATAAACACGCAAGGCTCTCCTTCTTATCTCGACATGTTTGCTGTAGGCACTGAAATAGCAACCGGCCAACACTCACTACTACCGATTCGCAGCTGGTCTTTTATCACTCGAGTGGAGAAATATTTTCGTAACAAACAAACAAAAAACAAAACAAAAAAACTGAACAAGTCGACGTCGGCTATCTTTTTGTCTCAGTGTCTCGTTCGGGCGCGTTCGTTGTGAACGGGTCGCTAGCACGGGGCAAACTGGACGTTGGTTGGAGACGGCGGCCCTAGGAACGACCTCGTTCGACTGGGCGGCCGTAGACGGACGGGAGTGAAACATACGCGCCATACACACCCACAGCTCTCACCCCTGTGCACCTGACTTTTTGGAGAGAGAGAGAGAAAAAAAATACAGGCTTCTCTCTCTCTCTGTCTAAATTCTTTTTTTTCCTTTTTCCCTTTCTCTTTCCTTTTCGCCTTGCAGCCAGGACGCACATTAAGAGTGTTTGTTTTTCGTTCGTGATGCTCGGCGGGAAAAAGGCGACGAGGCAGAGGAAACATCACGCTGTCACATCCGACTGACCTCGACCCAGTCTTTTATTTGCTTTTTTGCCGCTGTTGGCTTTGTTTGTAAAATAAAAAAGGGGGGAAAAAATAATAAAAGAAACAAACCGTGTTCCATCTGGCCGCATCATCCGGATGATAGACAAGAAACAAGACGTCAACGTTTTCTATTTCGCACGCCTTGAACTTCAGCAGCTCGAGAGCGATATAGAGAGGGGGAAAAAAAGTGAAATTCTAGAAGTGTAGGCACTTCTTCAAGCGGAAATAGTGCCGCCACCGACAACAGCTCCAACAACAAACAAACACAAAAAAGATCGGCGGCATTAATGAGCTTTTGAAGGAACCAGTTTCCATCTCATCAGAGGCAACGCTGATGTAAGAATCGTGGCAACATTTGTCGCGAATATTTCAACGCAGAAGAGAATAGAGATAGAGAAGGAAAAAAAACAAGACATTTAAACCTAGCAGGGGAGGGAGTTACGGGGCAAAATTGGAGGAACATAAAAAAGGCAAGAAGAAAGGAAGAAAAAAAAATAAAATAAATAAAAAGAAGCGAAGGTTAAACGGGCCAAGGTATCCTCTCCGAACGACTACCCATCCATATTCATGTGTGGTAATTTTTCTCACGAGGTAACCACGACAACGAGATGCACCAACGAGGCTTTTTCTAGCTTATCAGGTGGCGATCTGCCCACACGGCGTATTGGGAAACGAGCGCTTCCAATTGATCACGACGATATGCGTAGGTGGGTGGGTTCGATATCTATTGTTGCAGGCACCATCATGATTGACATCAATTATAAGGAACGGCCGATGAAAAAGTGCACAGGTGGCTAGATGGTGTCAGAGATATCAGCAGTCGCAGCAGTTGAAAATCGCTCCGAGCGCTGAATAAGAGGCTCAAAACGAGAGAGAAAACGGCTGTTTTCATCAGGATAAAACATCCGAGAAAGACCGGTTTTCTCTTTCATTTCAAACTCCCATCCGTCGAACATACAACAGGGAGGAGTCGTCCTCCTGAAAACGGCCGTCCTAGTCGTCGTCGTCGTCGTTAAAAACGTGCAACTTTCCCTTTTTACATAATCATAATTGGCGGAGTTTACTATTAAGAGTCGTTGCAGACTAGCGGCTTGATATCACGTCCGTCTTGTTGTCAACCGAGGTCATCTTTCGGTACGATTCCGACAGTATCCGCGATTCACGCACGACACCACAAGGAGCCGGCTTGACAGGTGCGCTTGTCTCTTTTATTACATTCAACTTCCATTTCGGGACAATGCCAGATCCAAGGTTCCTATTCTATTTTCCTCTTTTGTTTACTCTTTTCCCTTTCGGATAGGTAGACTTTGGACGTTGCTGCTGCTGCTCCTGCTGCTGCTGAAACGAAATGATCACCTGGAGGGAAAAATCAAAGACGAAGACGAACAGAAAGGGAGAGCACAAGTCGGTCGATCAGTTGCCTACTGGCCTTGATGACCGCGGGAGAAGCGCGTCCGGAATGCGAAAGCAGCCCACACAGACAACTCAAAGCTCGCTATGGTAATCGAGAGAGTGGTCGTTCGAGATGAAGGAAGCAGCGAGTGAATATTGGCTTGAAACAGTTGAGGAATCTTGACCGTTTCTCTCTCTCTTTCTTTCAGGTGGAACGTGATCTGAATGCGGCAGCAGGGCTCTCTACATTCAAGGAACCAAGAGTCGATACAAAAATGGAGTGGTGGCCAGTTGGGAAGAAAAGCGAGAGGACTACTACGACGCCATCTTCGGACCTACTGATTAATGGTTACCCCGAGAAAGGTTTATCGTAATGGGCCATACGACTCTGCCAAGGCTCTCTTTTTTCGTTCAAACTGCCTGGCGGGATCACGAGTCACGTCACTAAACAACAGGGGTGCCACGGACAGTCACGTTGCAGTATGAAGAATCCTTACAACTCGTTTCGAGTTTGTAAACCAGTGCCGACTAGTTTAATTACGAACTTTGTTTTTTTGAAAAAGAAGGGGAGAAAGAAGGAGAGAGAAAGAAAGAGAGAGTAGAATGGCCTAAAAGGAGACCGCGTTCAAAATTTACATCGCGTCAGACCATCTTGGGAATGGGTGCAGCAAAATAGGGTCCTTCCACATTCCGATTGTTTCTCATTCGTACTTTAGACCGACGACGAATGAAGGATTCAGAGGACAAATTATTAACATAAAAAATTAACCCCCAGGTTCCGTGATGCCGAGATTCATAGACTTGCTGGCTCCGGCTCTTTATGAAAGTTGCCCAGGCAGGCAGACATTTCTCCGGCAACAAAAGACGTAAAAGAAAAAGTTCCGCCGACAAGTGCCCACTTTCGCCCGAACAAATGAAACGAGAAAATAGGCCCCGTTGCTAGGATTTTGGGTGGATACACGAGTTTGTATTGGGGCTTGGTTACGGAGAGGCGTTGTTTCCAGACTGACGTTGATGTTGAGCTCTATTCCCTTGACCGCCAGCTAGACAAACGTCTTCCAGAGCATCTTCTCCTATTGTAGACCAGACCAAGAATATCGCAATCCATCAGCTCCACTTGCTTCCTTTTTCTTCGGAGGGGGAGGAGCTTTAGTTTTCGATCAAACAGCCGGCAAAGGGCAGACGAGATTATAGTGTTACACATTAACATAATTTAATAAATGGGATCTAACTGTCCAACACTTGCCACTCCCTCCTCATAGAAGGGAAATGAAATTGTATCAAGATGAATGTAAAAAAAGTAGCACTTGATATTTGATGGAATGTTTACAGGTGTAGTCCCTCACACATGAGTAACGCCCCCTGGACATGTTTCCTCAGCATGAAAAATTATGACTCATGACATTCAAGCTTGTTGCCAAAATGGTTCCAACTTGAAAATGACCACCCAACCATGTGTGTAGAAAAAGGATGTAAGTGTCACAATTAATCTAATCTCAGAACTTGTTGCCGGTAAGCAAACAAGAGGCAGTCTGGGGGGGGATGAACATCGAGAAGAGTAAACTTCTGGCTTGATGTGAGTGGGGTAATGAAATGCACAAGATTTATTATAATTACCCTCTCTGAAACTGCAACATCTTCTTTTCCCCTGCGGAGTTGGGGAACTCTTATCACTTTCCCTTCTTGATTCCCTGCAAACTCCATCACAATTTAGTTGGTACAGGCACGTTTTGATGGATCACACGAGATGAAACCTAGACGGCAGCAAAAGAAAAAGTGAAATAAAGAACCAAACTTGAGAAAACTTGAATTAAAATGACATTTTGTCATACCACTGTTACAACATGTAATGTAAAAATGAATGTCAACACGACCATGCAGGCCGAAACTTCTGACGAACTTGACAATTTACCTTTCAGTACAATGTAGAAAAAGACATCCCAGACACACGACGACAAGTTTCGAAAAGGACACGATATGTGTAACAAAATTGGAAAACGGTAGTCAATCACATTAAAGGAAGAAGTGATTCAAAGCCGACTGTGAACGTTTGAGCACTTAAATGTAATCCATCGACACTGTAGAAAAAGACATGTTCCTATCAACCGCAGTATGTTAATACAAAGACGGCCGTTGAGAAAAAACGGGCGCGATAAGCCATCTAGCGTTCGTTCGTGACGCGATATTGTGGTTTCTCTTCGATACCTGCGCAAGGTGGCGCGAACTTCTTTTTCTTCGAAGAAATCGATATACGTTACGTCTGGTTCGAAAATAAATAAAAAATGGAATAAAGTAATAAAAAAGAGAGGCATGTTCGCAATAAATTTACTTGAGTGAATTTTGCGGATCATTGACGACGGAAAGAATTTGATAAACAGCTAGATTAAACTCGACCATTTAAGACTTTTGCCGTTTCTTACGATATCCTCTTATAATGGTGATTTACGATCGATCGATGACAATATCTACCTAAGGTACCCATGGGTTGATCAACTGCCTACTCCTTTTTGGCTGTAAAACTTGACCCCATCCACTCTTACTACTCTGTCCAGTAAGTTTCCGAGAGAGAGAGAGAGAGTTACGAGAGCATTTCGACCCCTGAGATTTAAGTTGGCAATTACTATAAATTCTTCACGGAATGGCAGATCATTGACAGAAATAAACTTGACATGACGGCCAATCACCTTCGATCTTTCAAAGAAGAAAGCGGCTTATTCGTGGCAACTTGAGCATGACAACCATTCTTATACAAGTGTTACTACGCGATAGCGGCTCGACGTTCTCATAATATACAATCGATAGAATGAACAAATAGAAAACACAGAAACTACTAGTCAATGAAAGAAACCTAAAGAAGTTGAATCGCTGGAGCTGATGTGAGAGGAGGCCAGAAACACTCTCCTGTTTTAACTGAAGTTTTCTTTTATCAGGGTCACGAAGTTGGAACCGGATCCGTTCGTGCAGGCCGGAAAACACGTGGCTCTCCATCGTGATAGGGACAAAGGCCCAGTGGAACTAATAAGCTGTATGGATGAAAACCAACATCAAGCCAGAATCATCAACAGTGCCAGTAAATGCCAATTAACTCAAACGAACAACTGGAGCGATGTGAGCACGCAAACACTGCAATTCCTGGAAAAGGGCTAGTTTTCGCTACTCGCGAAACAGCAGTAAACAAACCAAACAGATAAAAGAAAAACAACACTGACGTAATGGTTTCCGTTGCCCCTCTTTTTTTATTCGCCGTCTCAACTCAATTTAAAAGTTACTCAGTCTCTTTTTCACGAAAGGCTTAACGTCGAATCTTATTAGAGGCTTTAGAAGTTTAAGGTTATGTAAACCAGGTGCAATTTTCTTTACAACCCACTACTATATATAGTAGCTAATACCATTAAACATCAAAAATATTTCAGTGGAGCATAACATGAGCCATTTGATAACATAAACTGTAGACGACGGGCCGAGCGTTTAGTGTCCCCTTAAAAACGATCGCAGCCCAATGGGACCGTAATCTAATACCTAGGCATAGACAAACTTGTTTTTTCTTTTTCCTTTTTACTAGCGCGATCGTCGTACCCAATGCTCTCTACGAGCTCAGGTTTAATCGCCGAAACTTTCGCCGAGAAATATATTCCTTCGCTACAAACAATATGCGACCGTATTCATAAAAGGAAAAATCTATATGTACGAGGAATCGTCCCTGAGGATATTGTTCTCCACAGTTAGCGACGAGACGAGTGCAAGGTAAATACAGTTTGGCGTCCCGAGGAAATTCGGCGACTTATTCCCCGACCGGACGACTTAATTAAAGCACACGAAAAAGACTCGTGTTGGCCGTCGACTTAGTGCGGCGGGACGGAAGTCGTGTTCTTGGTTCCTTTTGCGTCGCGCCAGGTGGCTGCTGTTTCTTAGCAACTAATACAAGCCCGGCAAATACAACGAGACTGCGCCATGATTGATGTAGACACAGGATCGGGATTTACGCACAAGGAAAATCCGTTGAAATTCTTGTTCATTGTACTTTTACCGTTTCTAATAGCCTTCTGCTGCAGGCTGTAATCGCATCGTCATATAGTTACGGAAATAGAAATACACAGATCGCTCAGACTGTATTAACCATTCCATTTGAACTCGTGCCAGTCTTAATGGAAACGACGTAGATTTGCTTCCTCCTTAAAACCCCCGGAGAAAGATGACGGTGGCGGCTGTTCGAATCGCGCCCATTTCGTCGGTAATACAAGTCCCTCTACAATTTTTTGTTTTCCAACAGAGGCTCAAAACCAGAATTTCCCCTGTTCATTACTTTCAGTTGCTGCTGTCCATGTTCAACCAAAAAACAGTCGACAGTAAGGCCCTTCTCGTTTACGACACCGCCGAACGGAACGTAAGCAAAAAAAGAAAAGAAAATTATAGTAGAAGGAAGCGAAGGCTATTCTAAAGAGCCAAACGGAGCGTAAGTAACTCGAACCCTGCCGCTTTCCATCGCAAAAACGGGTTCACAAGTTCTTCAAACTTGTTTATATTTTTTTTTGTCAAGAGAGTTGAGCTCGTTGATGAATTCGCGCGATGCCGTGCGCGATGTTGCAGTAAAAATGAAGAAACCCGAGACGCCAGCAGAGACGAGTTGAAGGAAAAGCATGCCGCAACGCTCTCGAAGAGAAGACGGAGAAACAATTTTAAATGCCCCTATAAATCCGTGTCTCCCAACAGATACTGCCTCCGAACTGCGTAATAAAACGTTCTTTATCTCCCATCTGCAAAAGAAAAGGAGGCTAAAATTCTTCTTTATTCGTAAAGAGCTTACGATATATATCCTGACTATTCCTAGTCGTCCCCGAAAAAGCTAGGTATTTAAAAGTGATCGAAGCTTCACTTTGATTCTTTTAAAAGGAATCTGTTGGTCTAGAGGACATTATACTAGGGGATCGTCCCGACTGTACAATGAGCCTTGCGTGGGTTGGGACGCAACGACGACGATGCTGCAGCGCAAAAACTTTGTGTCGAAAGAGAAACGGGACGCCTATTGTGTCATCGTCCACGTCCAACTTCTAGACGATGTAACAGGAGAGGAAAGAGATCTCTGGACACGCTAGTTGATTGGAAAGGACCAAGACAAAATCCCGACGTCTTTTGTGATATGTCGGAGAAAGACTGCAGTAGCAGGGAGAGTATACATTATTGAAAGTCTCGGTACATATATATATATATATATATATATGTATGTACACGCATCGACTATCGATAGAGGAGCGACGGCAGGTCTTATATAACCTCTCAATGATGGTAATCTTGGGCTTAGCCGAGTTCTATTTCCAAGATTGCGGCGTTTCAAATTGTTTCCTATATAGTCGGCGCGTAGTTGCGTGCCGTCTACGGTTTCTTTCTGATGCTGGCGTGCCCGGTCGCTTGAATCAAATCTTCAATGTCGCCAGCGTCTCGGTAAATACGCGGAAAAGGTCATTTCCGTCACGATTCCTCAAAGGGCTGCTCGTCACGCACAAAAAGATGACAAAACGGTGAGGGGGAGAGAAGGACTATTCAGAAGATGTGGATTGTACAGACGAGATGCGTGTCACCTCCTTTTTTTTGTGTGTCTGTTATTTTATTGGCCGGTTGTATAACGAACACCATACGTCCGGCCTAGCCAATTTCCAAGATCACGAGACGTCTACGAAAATCGAGCTGGGGTCAGTTACCTTTTTACACCAAGCCGCTATATATAAATATACAGAGAAGAAGAAAGTGTTGCCGACTGAGTTCGAGAGGAAGAAAGAAAAAGAGGGAAGAAACTTTGCGGGAGATGAGACGGCCCTATTTTTTACAGCACCCGATCGTGAATAATGTGTAGGACGTGCCCGACCTCATTGGATATGCACCCATGGTCTATAGAGATCGCCAGTTCAGCTATTAGGTCGCGTCTGAACAGAGGCCGTGAAGAATATATTTATCTAACGGCCACAGCAGCTCGCCATGCAGTAGGCTGGAGAAAAGCAACAAACACGTAAAAAGATGAAAGGCAAAAAGAAGAAATATGACTGACCAACGATTTCCGAAAAAAGGCTGGACCAGCGATAGCCTCTGTGCCCGACTCTGTTTGTTGTTGTTGTTCGGGGAATATATACTATACTATATACGTATTGCATAGGGAAGCATTGTGACGCCAACGAGAAAATATACATTCTCTCTCTCTTTGTGTCATCATTCCTTTCTTTATGGAGAGCTCCCGTACAGCAGCATCGTCGGATGTGGGGAAAAAGAGGGATCCTGGGAAAAGGAAAACAAGAAAAAAACATTCGCCATATACAGTTCCGCAAGGCTGTCACGTTTTTATCTCGACTTGAACATCCCCAGACGATTAATTACGGCCGGGCCGATATTGTATCTACGCCACTGTTCTTCTTCTTGTCTCTGTTGTTTCTTTTGTTTCTCTCCTTCTTCTTTACGGGAATTGATTCCGCGAATCCTCCCATTAGACCGTGCTTTGCCCCCCTAACATAATACCGGGCGTATGTATATGCAATATTTACATCATTGTTTGTGAGAGAATGCCATCTTTTCTCTCTCTTTCTTTCTCTCGCTGGAAATGAGATGAAAGGAAAAGGGATGAGAAACTCCTACGCGATTTACGAGCGAGTGCAGCTGCCATTGGTTCCTTTTTCCATCTCATTCAATATGGAAGTTGATTTTTTTTTTCTCCCTTCTTCTTTTCTTCTTCTTTCACATTTTTATATACAAGTCCTTTTCAGCATGAACGCCACTGCTGAGCTGCTGGGGGTTTTCTCAGAATGAAGGATCCATAGATCTCCGCGTCGTCGTTCACTTCTCAGCGACCGAAGACTCGTCGACGGCCAGTCTAGCAGCAGTGGCATTTTACCTCGGCCATGTTCAAATATTTGGTTAAAAGATTGTTTAAAAGAAGGAACGAGATCCACCAAGACCTTTCTCTCTCTCTCCTAATATAGTTCCGCTCCCTCTGTTCTTGACTTTGCTGCGCCCCAGTGATTCGTCTTCGGCCTCGAGGAGCTGAGCGAAAATGGCGAAATTCATTTTCTTCCAAGATGGATGGGGAACTCCGTCCGTAAGTTGCGCATCACCTCGGCGGCGTGTTGATTTTTTGGTAGCGATGGGGCGATGAACATTGGCGTGTCATTTCCGATCAATCCCGGTCTCTCGCTCCCGTCCGCGTCCTTCAGTCGCCTTCAGTATATTATGACCTGGAATTTCTTTATTCCAATAGGAGCTACTTTTCGGAGAGATGGCAACTTCTTCTTCTTCGACGACGTCCCACTCGATTGGCTGCCGTTTCCGAGTTGACCAAACAAGTTTCCAAGATGATGGCCATTCGTCAAGTGCGACGACGACGACCAATACAAAACATATAAGAGGAAAAAGTGAATAGGCACTCATCGATGGTTCGGGGACGACTCCACTCGTGAGGAAAACGCGGGCCGAGGGGTCGTCTTCTTTCCTCGTCGGATAAATGCAGATCAAATATTGAGTCTAGGCAATATGTGTGTACGCTTCATTGTCGATCGCTAGTCGTCGTCGTCATCGTAGGGATTGACAGATCGATGCTTCGACTCTTCTACTACTGCGGTTTCTGCGGTCTTGGGTCCGGATTGATGCGATGGCCTCCGCCAAATATATATCTAAGAAACGAACCCTCTCTCTCTCTCGATTTCATTCTCTTATTCCCTTTTCTTCTCCATGGACGAAGAAACGGACAAAGTCTGCCGGACATTGGACGTACCCAGTGTAGTAAGAAAAGAAAGAAACGGAGCAAAAGAAACATCCGTCAGAGCTCTCCATCAAATCTCCAGTTACTGGCACAAACTCTACTCAAGACTAGGGTTTGTCTCCGTCGTATTCATTCGCTCTTCTCTATCAACAAGATCCGTCTAGCCGGATCGGGAGTTTTTTTCCGCTTTTAGTCTTCCGTCTCTCCCTCTTCCGGGTCAATAAGAGAACGCTAGCGACATCAAAGATGCGCGCGTTTTAGATTTGTTGAAGACACTCGGCAACGGGCAACGAGTCGGAGAAGTGAAATGAAATCAATCTAAAAAAAGAAGAAGAAGAAGAAGTTGTTGGAGGGGGGAACTAGGGGCCGCATTTCGCCTCGAATGGCTAACAAAGTGGCGTCTGCATATCGATTGACGCCCGCCGTGTCTATGCAGCGGCGACGAAGAAGACAAACTTGGGCGCCCGGCCAAAACTAATAATCTAGAAGAATTTCTCAGAACATCCACTTGTGTGTCCTCAAGACCACACGGAGAGAGCATAGCTCCTCTAGCTCCCCGCTAGTATATACGTTCTAAGAGAAAAAAAAAGTGAGGCTAACGAGAAACAATTTGCATTACATCAAACGGAAATCGCGTCGTCTGGGGATTTCTCATTGATGATTTTCTACTTTCTCTTTGGCTCTACTACTATTCGGATGGCCCTCTATAGAGCGACAGGGGTCAAGTCTCTTGATTGAATGAAAGCTTTTTTCGGTACGTATAATAGATGGATAAGGAAACGGACCGACTTTTCCCGTGTACGTACCTAGGTCGCTACTCTCTAGATCTTAGAAAAAAACCAATAGGCCTACAGATTCTTTTCGGTGTATAGAAGACTTGGGAAAACGTAGATATATAGGACGAGTCAGTGCATATAAAAGAGGAAATGGAGTTGTACGGAAGGCTGGAAGTGAACGTCTTCCCCGTGACGTCACAAAAGAAGAGAAAGAGAGAGAGAGAGAAAAAAAAACACTTGATTTCCGGAACGAAGAAGAGAAAAAGTTTTTATCCCGTTCGTCGAGTGGAACAGAGAAAATCCAGGAGTCTTCTACTACTACTACGGTACTAGGTAGCTATATAGAAGCAGCAGCGGCTACCACTCTGTTCGTTTCATCCATGACGGACATGTTGACCGAGTGTTCCTCGTCTTGTCTCGTTCGTATCCGTCTTCCTCTGTCCACTATAGTGTACTCCGGTGTGCGACGACATTCCCGGAATTTAACGCACACGTCCCAACTGATGCAATCGCAGACGCACGCACACTCTTTCGTCGATGCACGCAAAGAGTGTCCCTAGCTCTTTCTCCCCTCTTCTTTGCTCTGTGTGTATGTCGGTCGCCTTGAGGAATTGAATCGCCCGCCCTCATCCGGCCACCTCCCCAACAGCAGCGCATCGCGCTCAGCAGAGCTCCAGTCCATATAAACGAGCTGGTGGGCCCCATCCAGGAGCCAGTCGTGGGCTAGAGCCTCACCTTTACGGTTGTGCTTGTGCCGTTTGCTTTTCTCCAAAAAGTGCTTATACTCGTCATATAATATTAGATGATAGGAAAGACTACTACTACCGTATCAGTGTTGTTGTGTGTGCGCCCGACCTCCTTCTCTCTCTCCATTCGGTTTTATTACGCTGGACATTTTCTACGTTCGAGAGCAGATAACAACAGATAAGAGCCTCGTGGACGAAATAACCATAGCGAATCGTGTAATACGCTACGCTGAACTCGACAGTTCCCATTTTTGGTCCGTCATCAAGAAGGGAGACCCCGCTGATGGAAAATGTTTTTCTGAAAAAAAAAAAAACAAGAGAGGAAAAAGAGATTTGATTTCGTTGGTCGGTTCTACTGGACCAACAACAATAAATACAACGACGTCGTTTCCCCTTGTTATTGACGTTTCTGGTGTGTCGTTATTGTCACCGGTGAGTGTCTAGCGTTCATTCGGCGATGGCGGCGCTCGCTTAACTTTTTAACCCCACCGAAAAAAAAGAAGAAAACGTCAAATCAACCGGCGATTTCCCCGGCTGGTCCGCGTCTGACTTTGAAGAAAACTGTCAGTCCGGCTGTACGAAAAGAGACAGTTCTTGCCCGTCTAGAACAACGGACATCGGCCGAGAGTGCCAATATACACGGGGGCTCGATATTGCGACAGCGTCACGTCAGTCTGACGTGGATATCGAGTATTGAAGGAAAGAAACAAGAAAGAACCGAGAAAGCGACAGAAGGACCCTGAAATCAAATAAAACAATAAGAAGAGGCCGGACGAGAAAGGAAAACATTGGAGTAGACCCCCCCTCCTTGTATACGGAAAATAAATATCAAAGAAAAAGAAGGGGAAGAGTCAACAAAATCGAGAAGACAAAACTTTTTCTTACCGGCCAGAAAACTTTGGTCCGTTGCTGACACAATCGAATTTCGTTTGCGTTTTTTTCTTCTTCTTTCTCGAAAAAAACATTTTGTGCAATGACGTCATTCTGCTTTGTGAAAATGATCCTCATCCTCCTATTGACAATCGCCGGTGCCCAGACGGCCAAACCCGCAGCGCCTACCACCGAACCGCCGGGTAAGTTTCGTTTTATTTTTATATTTTATTTAGAAATTATTTTGGGGTTTTTTTCTTTTTTCTGGATGCCGGGCGCGCATATGCGGCAACTTCCCTATTTTTTCTATCTTTTTTTTACTTGTGTACGCGTATCGATTGGTGCACGCAAGCACCTCGCTTTCAAGAGGCCGGGCGTCTAGACCTCGGCGCGCGTAGAGAATTAAAGAAGAAGGTGCCGAGGGACGACGGGCCAACGGCCAAATAGAAAAGCAGATGTTCCTCTCACGGATCGCAGGAGCAGCAAGGGCAATAAAGGAACGATTAGGCATACATTACGTAGGTCGGACGAGACGCCGCGTGATGCGTACCCTATTCAACCGACCGCATTGCAAAGAGGATTGATGCGGAGCTGCTAGTGTTACCTAATCAAGGCAGAACATTCGTCATGAATGCATACGACTAGTAGTAGTAGTAGCATGCAGCGCGTTTCGCCCGTTTTCCCGGTTAGGAATCTGCCATTCCCCATTGTTGTTGTGGCTGCATTTCTCAAAGGACAGCAGAGACAGATGCGCTCGGCCGGCAGCACATTTAGTGGGGGCGAATGCATAAACAAGCGCAAGTCTTGGCTGTTATCAATGAGACGCACCGAGATAAACATCGAGTAGGCGGCCTATTGGACATCAAAAAGAGATGGCCGTCTCATCTTCAAAACGAATATCCTATAAAAAAAGTCATTTCTTTCCGTCCGATCGGTCTTGCTATAACAACGGCAGAATACTAAGAAGCCCCCGAAAAAAATATTTGGCCGGAAAAGAAATCAGTGGGCCTTGCTTTCCGTCGAAAAAAGAAACGGTCAGTAAGCGCGTCGAACGATGTTCCACTACCAATATATGTTGGGTAGAACTGACCAATGTGGCATGACCGGTCTTTTATTCTTGGACAATGGTTTTTTGGGGTAAAAGTAGTAGTAAAGAGAACAGAACCTTTTCCGGTCCAATTTTGCGTCGGCGGCGGATGCTGAAATTAACAAGACGAGCTGCGAGATTAGTGCGAGGCAATGAACGCCTCAGTTCTCCCCGAAGGCAAACTCTCCTCGCCGCTTTTGTTAAAAAGGACGAAAAGAGAGAGAGCGAAACCCGCTGGAGCAACAGAAGCAGTTACGTAGTGGATGTCGTTTTGCGGATGCGACGACAATGAGCAAGAGCTCTACTCTCTCTCGCAGCCCTTTTCTCCCGACAACGCCGATTGTGAGACGGTAGCGGCTGCTGCCGCGCCCATAGTAGCGCCAGTCGGCTAGAAGAAAAATCCCCGGTTGTACGACCGGTTCAAAAGAAGGTGATTACCTATACACTACACCAACAACAACACAAGAGGAAAAAATCAAGTGCGTTCTCTGTCGAATTTTTTTTTCTCCCCTGGAAATTCCCCTTTCAAATAGATTGAAGAAGATCGCGTTGCATTCGGAATTAAAGATAATGCGACCAAAGCATCTAGCTGACGTCTAGATCGATTCGCCTCCCTCTCGTTTTTTTATTGGAGCGCGCGGAAGGTGAATCTGTTTACAAAGCTTTGATGACGAGAGATGACGAGACTCTTTGATCCCCCACAAATCCATCTCGAAAGAAAAAAAAACCAACGGTTCATTAAGCGAGGGAGAAATTTTCAGAGACAGACGGATCGCATCATCGTGGGAGTGAAAATAAGAGCCTCCGACAAAATTTTCTGGAAAGAAAACGAACAACCTGGAATTCTTCTCCCAAGTCCATTCGATTTCTTGGCCGTTGTTTTTTCTTTTTCCCTTTTTAACATTTCGTCTCGGTTCCCCTCTATCTACGCGCGTAGATAAATAACGACAGGACGTGATGCAACGATGCCTACAGGGCGTCAAGGGGACGCCGAGCGGCAATTTCCTACCACCTGAAATGCGCGTTTTTTAAAATATTTATTTTTACTTTTAAAAGAATAAGTAGAAAAGAGAGCAGAAAAAAAGTAAACAAGAGATTTATAGGGACCTTGCGTTAATAAAAATGTGGGCCAAAGGAGAGAAAAAAACGGGTATAAAATATTGAGGGCAAACGATAAAGAACCCAAAGAGGAGACGGTGAATTGACGGTGACAGGCCGATGGCTAGACAACTTTGCCGGTAAAGTGGCGTGGGCGATGGAATAGGCCGTTAACAAGAAGTGATCTAGAGAGAGAGAGAGAAATCGAACTGCTCCCCTCTCTGACGACCTCAGTTTGGTGGTGGGGGGGAAGAAGACGAAAGACGAAACAGCAAAAGGCCAAAGGCGGTAGCCTCGTTAACAAAGTGATGAGCTGATGACTGGAGACGACACTGGAGACACACATCCTGATGACGTAAAGTACCTCAGGCCTCAACCTTCCTGTGTTGTCTTCTTGTTTCTCTTCGTTTGTTCATCTCCTTCTTCTATTCTTTTCGGGGTTCGTCTTCGGAGCGAGAGGCTCCCGTTACTGCGTGTCCTAGAGGCTTAATTATGACGCCGAGTTGCTTTTAATTAGCCACGTAGCAGAATATATAACCCCAACCAACCGCACAGGAGCCCATCGAATGCGTCGACGAGGGTCTACCAGAAAAATAAGGGATCCTTTTTCGCGCCGACGTGATCAATATCCTCCACATTCTTACTTTTTTCACCTCGGCGCAAAGACTTGAATAAGAGAAGGTCGTCGAGTTCTATGGGGCGGTCTTGTTTATCCATAATGATGGCAACGCTCTAGAACCCTTTTTTCTTCTTCTTCTAATAATGAAATAAAAAAAGGGTTTGTTATATAAGCAGAAGCAGCAGTACTGTCTTGTGTCTTATTCCGAAATGTCACGGCACGATGCGAAAGAAAGTCAATATCCAAGGAAACAACCCGGTGGTGCGCGCATCTCGCGTGACGTGCAGGTGAGCGTACCGGTGTCGGGCGTCAGTGTCGATGTTGACGTCGTCGAGAAGGAACAACAACAACAACAAAAATAAGTCGCCAATGTCCGAGGGGGTATCCGGTCCTTCCCCGAAACTTTTTCTTCGTCCCCTAGTTATTTGTTTATTTTTTTCGGGAGAATAACCAAGGACGATGAGGGTTACGAGCTCCTGCGGATCGATGCGCCGATAAATCATCGATTAGGCAAACGATATCCTGGGGTAGTTGGAATGCATCCAATCGGTGAATTGAATAGCGGGCACTTGACTAGATGCATAAAAACTCGTCTGGGGTTATTTATACATGGTTATTATCAAAGAGATCGTCGCCCCTCTTTTTCTTTCTGGCTCCGTTGTGGGAATTGCCCCATCGTCTACCGTAAATACATATATATATATTTATATATAAATTTTCTCATCTTTCCCCGGTCGTTTTCTATCAACGTGAAAGATTCCCCCAGTACCCCGACTGCTGCTGCTGCCTTTACACGCTGACGTTCCCTCGGGCTTTTGTCCGGCTGCTTCTGTCAGTGCGCGCGCTCTCTCTCTCTCTCGTATGTTGTCGTCGAGCAAATGTTGACGGCCAACGGGCAATGTATCGATCAGCAGACGACAGACAAGACTGGCCAGCTCAACTTCTAAACAACACGGCCAGAGAGCTCTGTAGAGTGGCACAGGAAGAATGACGACATTGGCTCGACGGACATTTCCTTTAGATATCAGAGTCGGTGCAGTGAAACGGCTCCACCCGATCTCCTTGCAGACACCTGGTCGTTATCCAATTGGGGAGGACGCGTCACGCGCGTTCCGCCATCCCCGAGAAGGAGAGCAAAATGGGCACAAACACGACGACCGGAAGATCGCCTTGTTGCATTCGCCGGAGGGAAACGTAGTAGTAATAGTATATCTACAAGACAATGCCTCCGATGGCGAACGACATCAAGAGCTCTCTTTCTTTCTGCAGCCCAACTTTGGTGTTTTAATGGCCAGCAGGAAACGGGTGACGACGAGTTTTTTGGGTTTTTCTTTTCTTATATCCGAGAGAACACGCCAACGATTCGCCAAAAAGTACCTACGCTGCATAATAGAGAAGCAACAGCAACAGCAGGAGCAGGAGCTACCTGTGCGTGCTCGGCCGCTTTTTGTTAGTCGACTCGAGTTTAGGTGGCAGTTTGTTACGATCGGAAGGAAACCACCAAGCCGCAGCGATCGTTATATTTCGTCTTCCTTTTATTTTCTTTATTCTTTGCTGAGAGAACCGATGAAATAATAATCATGACGACGGTGCTGCAGGTGTTATGGCCTTAAGGTGTAATAGATCACGCTCGTTACCAGTCCACACCCAACTGGACGAGGCCAGAAAAGCCTTGGATGTCTTTCTTTATTAAGCGAGTCAGCACTTTCAGTGAACCTATTTCTCTTTTTTCCGACGTCTTGTTCAATTGGTGATTACCCAGGTGACGCGAAACACGGTCCCGCACTCTCTTCCTTCGAATTCTCTTAGACGTCTTTTGTTGGGTTTTTTTCTCCGTCGGAATATCGAAGAGGTAGACCACTTTTTCTCTTAGTTTAGTGCGTTTTAGGTTGGCCTCCTTTTTTGTTTTGATTTCCGTCGCTTATTGCCTTCGAGACAAATTCCCTTTCGCTAGCGTCGTTTCTCTTAAAGGCCCTGTTGTGTGTTTCTTTCCCGGAAATGCAACGGAGGCCCCACCACTTGCGCCGCCCGTGGGCCACCGCAGACCGCCTCCGCCCGACGCCACGAGCAAATCGATAGGAAATCACTTGGTTTTTTCAACTTTTTTACTTTTGATAAAAACAACAGCGCACGACATTGCAACCAACGCTTACCTTGGGTTCACTTTCCGTTTCTACGAACGTATTAGTCAGCGATTCACGTTGCAATATGGTCGTCGGATGATTCATACAAGGAAAACCGGAAACATCAATTATGAGTCACAGAGTGACTCGCCTGCCACATCAAGTAATCAACTGTTTTCCAGGGAAAACCAGACGGTCTCGGCTGCAACAAAGTTTCTTGATGAATTTCATGGCAATCCGCTCTCTCTCCGGACCGTCTGCGTTCTCCGACTCTGCATTGTTTTGAGTTTTGTCTCGAGACAGACAGCCGACTCTTCCAGTATTGTTGGCCTTCCATTTTTGATGCGGATAGAATTCCAAAATGGGCCCTAATCCATCAGTTTACATAAATAAGCTACTATAGCTCCTAGTAGACTGCTGCGATGTATTTGGCGCTGTTTTTACCAAGACGGAGCTGATGGATTTTGGGGTGCGTGAGATTGACGAATATATACAGTCGGAGGAAGTCAGTCTACACTATACCGTTGGCATTGCGTGTGATGCGGAGGCAGACGGATAGATAGATGTAGAGTGAGTGGGACGATTCAATATTGACACTGTAATGCACGTGAAAGAGAAAAGGGGGCGCGTGAGGGGGCACCGCAGCCGGTTCAAAGACGCGGCCTCCGGATCTATCAAGGAGAGGCGTACACTAAATAATACAGCGGCAGCAGCGGCGGCTTCTCTCTCTCTCTAGCCTATACAAAGATTAATATAGAGTTTCATATCTGTCACCATCTTCTTTTTCCACTCCATCTCTTCGGCGACGGAAAATCCGCCGCACATGGGAAAATCTCCGTTCCATTACGCCCGCTATGTACCACCACCGAGACGATGTCTATTTGTTTTTTCTATATCTCACCACCACCACCGGAGGAGCAGAGAGAAAAAAAAGATTAGATTTGTGTGTCAGCAACAGCAGTGCATGTTCGCACGTCCCGACCAATCAGCCGTAGGTAAATACTATCGTTATAGAGTCGACCCGACCTTATGAGATCCATTGTTCGCTGCGGCGGTAATGAGGCTGTCGAAATGACACGCACAAAGTACAGGTGTCCAAACTAACGTACGGTACCAAGAAGAAGAAGGGAAAAAGTTTTGTTGTTGTGTGACTAGAAGCAGTATCAATCCGCCTTGTAATAGATCTACTAGTCTACATTATGTAGGCTATTACACGCTGAGAGAGACATAGACGGAGGCGCCTCTGTTGTCCTGGTAAATAACAGGGCGGCTATTTGGGGGGGATCGGCCTGCTGTTGGGTGTAGACTCTCTGGAGAGAATCTCAATCCCCAGTCTCACTTATATATTGTGCGTCGTCCTGTCTCCTCCAATCACCTAGATGAGAGGGGAAAAAGTGCGCATCTCCCCCAAAAACAAAAGACGAAGCCAACATAGATAGACAAAGGCTGCGAAAAGAAGAAGAAGATGAAACCCTATACACTACGCCTCTAGCAAACATAGATCTCCTCTTCTTCTCCTTTCAAACTCTAAAGACACGCCACCTTTTCTCATTGGGAGGGCGCCCCCTTCTCATCAACATCTTATTTCAAAGGCGACGGTTGAAGAGTAGCTTTTGTTTGTAATCGGAATGGTTTTAGCCTGCGCTACGGTCCTTTATCAGGACACAAGCAAAGGCTTTTCTGACTTTGAAATCTTACGGGTAGTACAAGTAGTCGTCGAATGTTAAAAAGGAGTGCCGGCAAGAAGAACAAGATCTCATCATGCCTCCTCCGTTGCGCCTATTGAGCCGGAGCAGGCTCGGCCGGATCATTTCGTTGAGGCTTCTTCTTCTTCTTCTTCTTTAGACGGACGGCATCAAGCCTTTCTTGTGCTGTCGTGTCCTCTATCTTTTATATATATTGAGAGAAGAAGAAGAAGAAGAACCTTATCTCTCTTTGGCTGCTGCTCTCAAGTAGAGAAAAGAACTCGGCTTTAGCTCGGACTGGCGAACCAGAAATCGGCGCACGAGGACCCCAGCATTTCTAATTGAAATTCTTGGGGAAATTTGTTTTGCCTTTTCCGAAGGTCGGCGTTGATTTCCCTTTTCCGACAAGCCGAATAAAGGAAGTTGAAGGGAAAAGACGGCCCGAGTGGGGTGAGCTATTGAGCGCCGTAGCTCATAAAGAAGAAAAAGCGCATCGGACGCCGATGGAGAGAGGCAGAAAATGCCAGTCTCCCTCACTGTTGTGTTTCCCTCAGCGCAGAAAGAGGAATGAGAGAAGCTTTCATATAAATAAGAGCCAGGCCAGTCGGTATACATAGAGTAGACGAATAAGAACTCGATATCATCATGGTAACATGAAGTCAGGCTAACTTACCGCCGAGTTGATTAATTGAGTTGCGCTTGCGTCACTTGGTTGCGTCTCCATTTCCAACCTCCCCCATGCTCCACTTTAGATTTGGGTCGTTGAATAATTTGCTCGTAACATTTGAAACTATAACTACGCCATTTTTCATCAACGTCTCGGGTGGGTCGAGCCATTCTCGCCTTTTTACTTATCGAATCTTGGGGTTGATTCGGTTAAGAAACGCGCGGCGTTGCCGCTCTCTGGGCTAAAAGCGGTTTCGTTCAAAGTGTCATTTCATTTCCTTAGTGGTTGACACTTGTCTAGATGAGTCGCGGCGACAATCCCATCTTCATCTCCGTCTCTTTTTTCTCACTACTACACCACCAGCAGCTGGTGTAGTAGCGGTGGGATTGCATCCGCACGCTAAAGAGTGTCTCCGCCGAGGCGCTGGGCGGATGAAGTCTCCGGCGTCAGTTCCATTCATTGGCTGATGTACATTTTGTAATAGTTCTAGTACATCTCTCTCTCTACTTTGCCCCAGAGTCGCGGGCTGAGAGTGTTGATGGCTGGGGCGGGCGGAGTGCAATAACAAAATCCATCAGGAAAAGAGTCGCGCGCGCCCGCGTTTTAGCGCGTCCCCTATATATTCTATTGTCGACATACAGCGCCGCTCGGGCTTATTCATTTCCTTCCCAAACTATCTTCTAGACTCTCTCTCTATGTAAGACTGCGCATATGTGCTGTGCTCTCCGCCAAACGTCGCCATCAAAAACTTTCACAACAGCATTCCGCCACCATCCAATTCTATGACTCATTCAAATTTTCTTTTTTTTTCCCTCCTTTTTTTGATGTGTTACTCAAAAAAGAATAAAGTAAAGTTTGCGCTGCAAAGTGCACTTCCAGCTAGAGTTGAGGTCAATTGTAACATGGCGAAAAAGATCATGGAAAATTTGCCAGAGAGAGAGGAAAATGTTTACTTTGCGGGGGAGGTGATTCCTTGTTGATTGTGTGGCAAGAACGAACGACGCCGACTGAGATAGAAAAAAAAAGAGACAAATGGAAAGAGATTGTCTCTTGGCCGCACAGCAACTAGATTGCTAGGCAAGATGAAGTGATTGTAGTGATTCGGAGGAGCCTTAGCAGTCCGAGGCTAGTAGCCGGGGAAAGATCTGAAAAGATTGATTCTTTTCTTTTCTTTCTTATTCTGAAAAAGAAAAAAAAATCCGGCCATATACATCTCTGTCGTTCCCACATAATGGGCCCCGATGCGATATTCCGTCATTCATCCATTGATGGTGATGAGAATCGTTTTCTCTATTGTTGGGCGCTCACAGGTCGAACGCAGCGCGGATGGTAGAGGCACCGCACCTTTAGATTTCTCTGTGTGCGGTATATAGGACTTCCGTAGTGCATAAATAACAGTCATAAAACTAACCCCGCCGTCCTGCTGCCTACCCCCTTTCTTGTTATTCCCAAACTTTTTCTTTTTTGTCATTTTCTTTTCCCCTTTTCCCAACGTCCAACCTGTCGATTATTCAGTTTCCTTTCTCTATTTGTTCGTCATCTTTTTTTTTCAACGCCGGCATCTCTCTCTCTTTCACACAGCATTGTGTCAGCGAAGGTCGTCCGTCGTACCTGGGAAGGGTTAGCGTCCACAGTTCTCATGAGAAACATTTGATTCCGTTCGATATTATTTTAAAGTTACAGGCATGTTTGAAACTAGGACTTTTGCGGCAGCGCTGCCATAGTTAGATCAGAGGAGGGCTGGAAGTATGCTCGCGCGTGCAAGACGTCGCCGTATCCGTCGGGGCTTTTAATTAGTCGATGAAAATGAATAAGGAAAAGCCAAGTACACGCTCCGTTAGCTGACGAGCAGTCTAGGCTCTACATAACTCGCTCCTGCCGGGGTAAAAGACGTTACGGTAGTACTGGTCTCATCAAGAATTCACCGTCGTGCTTTCTCATTAGCGCCTAGAGGTATTCCAAATGAGGCTGGCGACGACGAAGAGACAACCGACGAAATTCTATTCGCCAAAATTCTCCTCCGACGAAGAGAAAAAAAAAGAAAAAGAAAGAAAAGTTTCGACACGAAGCCAATCGACGTCGCTCCCAACTCCATTTGAATTTATAGCCGCGCGCAAACACTTTTATTACTCGTTCGTCATGTTTGTATTGGCTTTTGACTGCCATATACGTTTTGCGCATCGCAATTGGAAATGGTGTGCGGAAAGAGGCCGATTACCCTCGCGCTCGTAATAAGCCGCTCTGCTCTTCTCTACAGCGACTGTGTACACACATGTGCAAAAGATATGGCGACAGGCGCGTCCATAATGAATTCATTAAAAGGGGGCGGCCAAGGCGTGTCGGGGTGACAATTTCAGGCGCCGAAAGCGCCGTCAACCGTTACGACAAAGACGCGTGGAGAAAACAATCGTCGTCAAAAGTGGCCCCACTGGGAGGATAATGTAAAAATAAGGTTACTAGACTACTGCCCAGTTGCAGCAACCAGCAACTGGGCAAAAAGAAGAAAAAGACTCTCTCTCTCTCCGAGAGATGAGTCGGCGGGATTGGCGGGCAGATGGTGAACGCGCTCGACTGCTTCGGCGAATTTGTGCTGAGCTATACGCGACGTAAGAAAAAGATTGGGCGCACTTGAAATTTGCATCATCTTGGACGGCCAACGAGTACTAGAGCATCGAAACATTTGCCCCGGGAGAATGTTTGATTGTCGTTGTGTCGCGCGGACCCGCCGTCCCTTATTCAAATGAGGAAAGAGACGTCTTTCTCTGCTGGCAACGTCGCAGATACTGCCATTCTATTATGCAAAACAAGACTAACGAACTAACGGTCGTAGCGGAGAGAGTGCCCCTTTCCATTTCGCGCGCGCAGAAAAGAAAAAGAGTCGCATTCAATCAGCGACCGCGGAGGAGATTTAAACTGGGAAATTGGTAGTAGCTAGCTCGTTCCAATCATCAGACGCGGGATAACAACCGTCGCCTCGGCTAATACAAGGCAAATAGTTAATGTTGATTTGAAAAGGAAAAGAAAATGTCAACATATAAGATGGGACACAAAATCCCGTGTTGATAAGAAATTCGGGAAATCCAGGCGCCTCGCCGCATATCCTCCAATGTTGCCGGAGTAAATTGCGGAATTTTCGTCAATTCACCGTTGATACAAAGCCGTATGTCAATGAGGGAACGAGATTTGGGGCGACGTGCAACTTGGGAAACAATTTGATTCTCGTTTCCGGTCGAAAGGCGCGACGAAAGAGCCTCGGCGCTGATTGAACAGCGACGGCGCCAGACGTCATCGAACATTCATCACGATCAGTCCCCGATGCGACGGCAGAGACGAAGATGCGCGCGGTCGACTGTCGTAAGGGTAGTAGTTGCTTCGATATTTCGTCTTCTCCTCCTGAAGGTTATTTTCTGGGCTAGGACAGCGTGCACGGAACGTCAATCCCGATACTTTGGTGTTGACAGATGGAGAATGACGCGACAGAGAGAGAGAGAGAGAGGCAGCACAGAGCTGCAACTACGGTACGGCGGCGGTGGTTATATATATGGCAACGTCTATAGGAAGAGAGCACGTCACATCCATATACATAGAGGGTGGTAGCATCAGGAATAAAGAGCAATTCCTTGTAGGCTGCCTATGCCATCTTGATGGAACGAAGCGCCGACGTCGTCGTCCCGAGTCGATATGATGACTATAGCCTACGACGCCGACGCTGACGCTTGCTCTTCCCTTCATTTTTGGCACAACTGCGTCGTCCTACATAACTCTATATACGTCCAAGAAAAAGTTGTAGCGACGCACCTAGATGCAGGCCATTCAATCAAAGCCGCTATCAAAAGAGAGACCTATACATTTCCTTTAGTTTATATATTCTTTATAGACGCAGCCCTACAATATTTATATAATATATATATATACGTATATATATAAAGCTCTTTTATGGGATGTAGAGACTCAACTACAGCACAGGCAATATGTTACCATGGTGTAAATCTGAAAAGCATTTGGCCGTCAAGATCGGTTTCATCATCTGTTGAACATTGATGGAGCACACGCCATATAGGGAGGCAATCGAACGGCTAATGCTATATACCAGTTAACTCTGGGAGGAATGGACTGGAAAGAAAATCCCCGAGTCAAAGTAATAGGTTGCGTGTTGTTTGATCATTCCGCGCGGAGATTGGATACGTCGCCATCGTCGTGTTCGGAAAATCCTGTTAGGTAAACGCAGAGTTGATTCGATTATTTATACACGGGAGAGAGAAAATATTGAAGCGGACTCTCTCTCGTCGGGCACCAGTTGCTTTCTTCATGCATGGCCCTTCTTAATTCGATTGAACCGAGGCGTGCATAATAGGAAGCCATCAGGTCGTCATCTGGCAACGTTGCGTTTCTTCCTCTCAAGGTCCTTATTTTTGAAGAAAGCATCTGGCCGTGAATTAATCAAACGGCAGCACAAGGCGCACGCACCGCCATCAAATTCAACGGCACGTGGTCCTCCGTTGGTGACTCTCCGGAAACATCACTGATTACAGTAGTGAAGCCATCAAGAGAATTGTAGGAAAAAAAAAGGTTTGAACTTGGGTGGTGGCAGCAGCTCAGTGAGGTGAGGCAGATGAATTGCTTATTATCCGCTTCTATCGCCCCTCTATCAAGGCCAGCCATTTCCTATTAAAAAGGAATCTGCTACTGCAACACAGTCAATGCCGAGTGCCTTCTGTTTGGTCTAAGCGGAGGCGAGTCGAGATTAATCGACAAGGGAGAGAAGATGGCCAGTTAGACGGGTCATTGAGAAGACTCGGCAGTCCGTAGTAGTATACGGTCAACTTTTGCGAGTGGGGCAGTAGCCGCCTCCGTTTAATGTAGCCTATCGTGCTCCGCATAGACAGCTCTCTCAACTTGCTCATAAGGACGGGAGATTAAGCAACGGCGATAGTCTCTCTCTCTCTCTTGGAGAAAGCTCTCAATCTCTCCCCTTCTATCTCTCAGAAGTCTGAAACTTACAGTTGAGGCAATGGAGTGCTGTCGATCCACAAACTTGGCCGGCTCTTGTGTTCCACCCTTCAAGCGTCAGCAGTTGGGCCACTATTGTAAAAGCAGCGTCGCTCCTGAAAACTAAAACCCCAAAAAAGGCCCAGATAAAACTGAAAAAGAAAAAGACAAAAAGTGACGACGGCCCGCACCGCACTCCACTTTGATAGGCGAATCCGGACGTCATGTTTGGCCGTCCTTCGAGTCCAATCCGGAGTAGCAGCCTCATCGCATTTAGACCCATTCTTAAGCTTTGTCGAGTAATTGGGTCCAATATATACGCTCTTAGGGTCTATAGGTTCGGCCCCTAATAGTGCTGGCCAGAGAGAGAGAGAGAGAGAGCTTTATCAATAGATAGCCGGACAAAACGAAAGGGACCGTCGATATATAGTCTAGACGAGGATTTATGAGGCCCGTCTGTTGGCGACGCCCGAGACCGGCCCAGGAGCGTCGTACCGGCCGAGCAGCTTCATAATACCATAAGGGAAGGTACCATCACGGCCTTTCCTTCCTTCCATGTCGCCAAGGATACAACACGAGCCGAAGCCGTCACCAACATCTGCTGATGTGGGGCGAAACTGGCCCTCTTTTTTTCCTCGTGTTCTTGTTGCCAATTTGACACGTCAACGAAATGCTGAGGCTCGCTGCTGACGCGGTGTAACGCACAGGTCGCGTCACCGAAACATTCACCCAGAAAAAAAAGAGAGGAAAGAAAATTCTTCGTCTTCGCGTAGGAGTAGGCTATTAGGTGAAGGCGTCAAGTCTCATTGGCTCGTGTTGACGTTTCTCGTTGGCATTCCTCCACATTGAAACAAGAAGAAGATGATGAGAGAGAAAGAGAAACAAAAAAGAAAAGAAAGTTTAACCTCCGGGAAATGAAGCTGGTTCGGCTCGACAAACATAGAAGGCGCGCACCCGTCTTGACATCCATCTAGGCAAAGAAAACTAATAGGTAACACGATCAAAAACCCAATAGATCGTGTTACAACCTTCCTTTTAACGGACGAAACGTCTTTTCTTTTTTATCCCGGTTGCTTCACGCGTTCAAGCCCAGACGCAACCAATCGATAAGCAAGTAGTAGCGGGCACGGTAACATCTCCTTCATCACGAGTTTGTGTTAACGCAGGCTACACTTTTTGTTCACTTGATACTTTTGCAAACATGTAAATCCACAAAGTTTATTCAAATGGGTTAAAGCATTCATAAATTCTCGAATCGGATCGAATGGGGCGAAAAGAAAAACGAGTTCGTCTGTTGAACACGTAGAGGAAATATCGACAGAGTTTTTTTTTAAGTGCTCCGTCGTCGACTGTTTTACACGTAGACGGCATTCAACACGGATGGCGTGACCGAGAATGAATGCAGCATCAGCTGAATCAGTCCGTCGTCGTCACGCAGCACGCATCTTCTTTTTTTTCTGGGGGAGGCTGTGACGAAGCCACGTCATGGGAATTCCTTTGGATTTTCGAATTGCAAATGAGCTTAGGGAGAGCGAAAGAAAAAGCCAAGAGTGGGGGGTTGAACATGATGTGAGAGATTCTCCCTCCGTCTGTCTCGAGCTCTGTTCCTATGCAGAAACATATATACAAAAGCCCGAGAAACGAAATAAGAGACTCACGGTGGCTCACATCGAATTCTTTCGTCTTGGCATTTGCCTACTTTATAAATATCACGGGGGGTGTTTGGTCCTTCTAAATGTTCAACCGTACCAGTGAAATTATTCAACTGCGTGCCTACGTTGCGCAACTCCCGCAGGGCGAAACAAAAATGTTATCTTCCCAAAAATAGAGTCAGAAAAAAACGCGACAGAAGTTTTAAAGTTTAATAAGTCAAAAAGGGGTAGATTAATTTGAGAAATGTTTGAATATAACATTCTGACATGCGAATGTTCATGTCGGATTTCTATCCATGATACAACAGGCACCAGAAAAAGAAAACAAAGTTGATGTCCGGCCGTTTGTTCTTTAGAACTCTAAAATGGCTATCGATCCGGCCGTATATATAGTCGTCCCTCTTTGGACTCGGCGGGAGATATTTGATTTGAATCCGGAACTTTCAAGTTCGCTGTCCGCACATGAAGCAACTGCCCGATGTAGTTGAGTAGTGCACTAGTTTCTCTTGTAGTAGCCGCTGCTTCTGGAGGAACGTGAGCGAAAGGGGGTGTCTGCGAAAGGAGCTCGGGTTTGTGCGCATGGAAATTCAATTCGCCGCAGCCGAGAATATATAAACTTGAGTCGCGCACAAAAGAATCAAATCAAAGCGCAGTAGGAGCGATATAAAAG
Source organism: Ceriodaphnia dubia (assembly GCA_022539655.2). NCBI lineage: Eukaryota > Metazoa > Arthropoda > Branchiopoda > Diplostraca > Daphniidae > Ceriodaphnia > Ceriodaphnia dubia. The sequence continues at coordinate 531,912 of JAKUCG020000076.1, forward strand.
TAACGGGACGCACAGAGCAAGGGTGTCTATGTACTATGTCAGCATCCTACTTTTTTTTTTATTCCCTACTTCATCGACCTGATTCCCCGACAAGCCCCGTCACTCGCTGACGAGTAAAGTGGAAGCGTCTAAAATATCGAGGTCGCCTTCTGTAAAGAAAGAAAGAAAGAGACGCACCTGATTGTGAATGACTTACATGTTATCTAAAAAGGGGTCGGTTGCTCTAATCTTCGGGGCCAGACAGGGTTTTTCTCTCTTGATACATCTTGGAAGAATATAGGAGGAAGATGCGTAAGCCCCTATATAGATCCAACGGGGAGTCCCAGACTTACTAGTGATTCCACAGAGAGGAGGAAGAAAAAAGTCGGCCGACTGAAATGGGCTCCATCGATCTCGAGTGCGCCCTCTTATATATCTATAGTATATATATATATATATACGTATGTGTGTTGTTGCACTCATCCACAGAGAGATAAGACGGGACGGACTATTCGTCCGCTTCGTGCGGGTGCAATCGGGATATTGCGTTGCATTTGAAGCTCACAATATAGACGAACAACTGATGGATTGACGAAAATAGGCCTCTCTGCTGTCTCTGAGCTCGTGCCGCGACTATATTTCCTCGACAGACACAAACAACGAGACACTAGCGGCGCCCATAGGCGCTGGACCAGACAACAGTGTCTACCAATTTGATATCGACCGCGTTCAGCGGGACGGAAGAAACACGCGAGCCACTGAATCACAACGTGTATGACACAAAGTTGTATACAACTCGCCGTCGCTACCCTATTACTACCCAACGGGAAATCACGGAACCCGGTTCAACTCGAAAGACAATGGAAGAATATTAAAACAGCGTCGATCTCGCAGGAGGCAAAGCTAAAAATAAAGGAAATTTCTCATGTTTTATTACGAATGTCTGCTCTTGTTACGTCTACCTGGAAAAGTCAGTTAGTTCAGTCAGTTGACAATTAACCCAGCGGCTAAATAATGAATTAAAAATTAGGCTCGGCGCCAAATTGGAGTTGGTAGATGTTACTTTTTCACAGAGACGAGGAGTCGGTGCGACGTCCTCATCTCTCTTTCCCCGAACGCGCGCCGCCCTGCACTTTTCTCGTTTGGAGAAAATCAATAGTCAATCTATCGGAATCGTCGAGGCGCTATCGGGTCGAGTCTGCCACTAGATTGCAAATCAGTTTGTTGACGAATGACAGAGAGACGAGGCTGCCGCTGCTGTTGATATTTCGATCCGCCACTGGATCACATTGGAACGCTTCAAAAAGAGCGAAAAAAGAGAAAAACTTCTTGACTGAATATATTCACGCTCGATCCAAATCTTCTGTCACTTCGGCCGCGGAGTGGAAACTGTATCAGATTTGGAAATTGAAACGCGAACGAACCATATTCCAGCCCTTGAAACTGTTTGCTGCCGTCTTTCCTCGGCGACTACTACTAAGTTTTGATGGTTTTCAAATCGGGCTGCCACGTAAACTTTAGCCGTCGTATTCGTCTTGGCATTTGCCGAGAATTCCGCAACAAAACATGGCTTCCGCATCGAAAGGCGTCCATTTTTTCGCCGGTTGTCAAGGCTTTTGTGCTTTTGGTTTTTCATTGCGAAGATTTTATTAGATTCGCCAAGCGAAGACTTGGAATGTAAGGAAAGATGCCAAAATGATCGGCGCAGTCGTCGCTGGCGGAGTCACGCGCTGGCAAAAAAAAGGAAAGAAAAAGAGGAAGAAAAGTTATGCAAATAATGGGAATCAACCGCACGACTAAACGAGCGTGCAAACGGGATGACAACTTCTCTCGATTCAACTTCTTGTGAATCGTTTTGAAAATAAAAACACCAACGGACTGAAAGGACGCCTTAATGTTTCTATTAAAATCTTTTTTTTCTAAAAGAGGAGAGCTCTCCTTTTTCCATCACTCTGTTTGTTTTTAATTATTCACCGGCTCCTTCCTCTCGATTCTTGGCTCGTCTCTCGGGATGCTGCTGCGGTGGCGGCGGTGGCGGCGCTGTTCTGACAAACTAGACTGATTTATCAGCGGCTTTTTGACTTAAGTAGCCGTCTTTTTCGGTCGGCGATCATTTTGCAGTATTATCTTCACGGTTAAAGGATTTTCATTAGAACGTTGTGCCTGCCACTCGGAAATGAGATTACGCCGAGTTTTTTTTAAACCCCTTTTTGCTGGGCTGAAGACGAGCGGCCAGGGCGCGTCATCGCGCGTTAGACTTTCATGCGAATGCAAACTCGTTGCAGCGAGAGAGAAAAAAAAGAGGGAAAAAAGTTTCGGTAATAAAACGGGAAGCGCGCCGTCTTCTTTTTTATGCGCGCTTCCCTTTTTCAGTTCTTTTTTATTCGTATGTGCATTATTGAATGTTGCGTTACTGCAATATTTCGAATAATAAACGCGTATCTACGTAGTTTGGCCATTGACGCCAAACGGGGCCTGAAGCTTTCAACAGCTCCCAGCTACCGGCCCGTCCAAAGAGTTTTTTTTGCCGACAGAAAAAAAACGATCACTTTTGACGATGTACAACAACAATAGGGAGGAAACGAAACGAAAGAAATACAAGAGTTGTGTAACTAGCCCTATTTACAACGTCAAAAATGTATTTGAAATCTCCCGCATTCACCGCCTCGACTCTTTCGCTTTTTCCTTTCTCATGTAAAAGCGACATCTCCCTTCATAAACTAAAAAAATTTTTTCTTTTCTTTCTCAAACTTGAAATCCAGCAGTAGCTCTAATTCACTCGGAGGTGATTATTGGAAACACGGCCGAGTTAACCTGCGACCTGAAATCGTCCGTGCCTGGTGACTACGTCCTGCTCGTCCTGTGGTACAAAGACGGAGAAACGATGCCGTTTTACAGGTAAGGAAAAGAAAGTTACGAGTTGAGAAAAAGGAAAAAAATATATATATCTAGAAAAATAATAAGATGGCATTGGGTCCGGGCTACCTCGCTATAGGAACCTAGAAGGCGTAGAAGCTAAAAAAGAATCGAAACTTTAGTCGAGAAAAATAAGAAAAAGAAAGACAATGTTTCGAACTTGACGTCGTCGCCGCGAACTTGGTCTCCGGTTGTTATTCCCCCCCTACTCACTTTTTATTTGAAACTGCGCGCTACGACTCCATTATGATAATTGGGCGCGCGCGCGACGGGGGGAAAAAGGAGAGCGGAAAAAAAAAATACTAAGCCAACGACAACGAAGAACGAGGCGACAGCTTATTATGTCGTTTGACTTTTCAAATATCGCGTGTCTTATCATTCCCGAAGAAATATGAATACATAAAAAGGACAGAGGGTTAACGAAAAAGAAAAAGGGAATTTTTTTGAATAAGGAAAAGACTCTAAGTAACACGGCACGACAAGAAGATCAGGAGAGAAAAAAAGGAACAAATGGCGGGAGACGAGGCAGATTGCGTCTTAGTTACCGTACACATATAGAGTCTCTCTATGTGCGCCTATTTCGTGAGGAAGAGAGAACCAAGGGTTTGGGGTCAAGTAGTTTTCCGTCAAAGTGTATCTCCTCGAGTTGATGGTCGGCTAATTAGGACCCTCGACGATGATGACGCGCAACGACCGGATGAGCCGCAGCAGCAGCATTCCACCCCATCCGCTCCCAGACGGACCGAGCTGCTGCCTGTCTACAACCGCACGGGACCCAGAAAACAACAACGACGATTATAAGCCGTTTTCTTCACTCCACTTGGGTTATATGTGTGCTCTGCGAGGGTTTTACGTCCGTAAGCCTATTTAGTGTTTACCACCGACCAAGTTAGGGGTCATGGATGGGGCCGAGTATAAGACCTGGTGAATCGTCAAATGAGTAGGAATACATTAAGAGAATAGATTGAGAGAAAGAGCAGGGTCAGACGAAGAAGCGCTCATATAGCTATTGAAGAAGGCGCTTTATTCATGAGCGATCGGTTTGGATCAAGTGATCCATTAGTCAACGTTACGTTAGAGCGCTCCTGCTGCGTGCGCAAAGAGATTTAGCCCCCTAGACCAACAGCACGTCTTTCTTTCTAGGAGCAAATCTGATGGATGAACCTCGTTTCCCGTCAGCGCCAGAAGAACAGCGCGCTAGAATAGAAAAACGAGGCGAAATACAGCAGAGAGAGAGCAGGGGTATTCAGTGGTGTTGTCTTTTCCGTACCCCATCGCCACCCGTCGACTCGACTGATTTTCTTTTCCCATAGACGATTCTTCTCCTTCGGGACATCCCTCATTGTCTAAACCCGGAACGGGCCATAGTCGATTGGTTCATCAACACGAAGGAATGTTCATGAGCCCGTCCAAGTGCGAATCGTTGCTAGACTACATCGACAATAGTCTAGAAACGTACCGACGAATGTTGGTTTCGGCGAGAGAACATTCGTTTTTCCGTGCGGTACGTGTTGCAAACACACAAAAAGTCCTTGTAAAAGACTGTTGTGTAGTACAACTGTACATGCGAACGCGTCGAAAGGGCGAAGGAAGTTGATACATAAAAGATGCTTTTTGTAATAAGGCGACGACGGATCCCCGTGTAATAAAACAGTTGGGATAATGGAGCGAGGGGGGTCGCTGTTTTTATCCCGCTCCTATCTCTTTCTGGCGCTCGTTCTCTCTCCCTCTCTATTTGTATGCTGGAGCAGTGCGAGCTAAATGTGAAACAAAAGCGGAAAAGAAAGAACAAGAGGAAGAACGGAGACAAAAGAGCGCAGCGGAGAATAACTGCAGAGCACCAATTTATCGACTAGTGCGCCAGAGAGAGAGAGAGAGTGTCTCTCTTTATGTATCCGACTCGGTCGTCTTTCTCTTTCTCTTCTGTGTGCGTTTCGTCCATATATACATTTTCGACGTCGAACAAACAAGCAGCAATAGAACAAAAGAGATGATAGAATAAATAGATAAATAAAGCGAGGATGGAGAGAAGAAACAGACGAAAAGGAGAAGAAGAACTATAGTAGACGCCAATGTGCTTATAACGTCAGGAAGCGTACCGTCGTCCGAAAGCAGGACAGGAAAAATACCGGGTAGTGCTCTCTCTATTTCATGAAAAAGGTAAATAAATAGCATTTTATGCGCTCGACATAATGCACAAAGTACACCTGAGCCAACGCTCTGCGCATAAATCCTTGGAACGAACTCGCGTAAGTTTACGTTATCGACAGTCTTACAAACAGAGTCGCCGAATCTGCTCGTTCCAGCAGCGACAAATAATAGAGCAGGTTTTCTGTTTATGAATAATTTTAGAGTAGAGTCTAGAGAGAGGAAGTAGTCAGAACAACAGACCAGTAACAACCATTCTTCCGGGTATAGTGCCTAGTGTAAAAGTTAGTAGTAGTAGCAGCTCTCGGGGGACACTAGCTTTCACATGCCAACGCCGATCCATTATCGAAATGAAGACCAATTCGGTACCGTACTAGAGCGACAACCAGCACCAGCAGTTTTACGACCTCGCCCGTCTTGTCCGGCAGTTTCCGTTGAGTCAATGTATTTTTTAAAGAGAGTCAACTACTGCATCAAAAGTCGTCAACTTATTTATTTCCATTGAAATTCGCCAAAAACAAAGAGCTGAATAGACAATATACGAAGAGCGGAAGATGCACAATGGCGTCATTGCCCTTTTCGACGTGTGGAGGCGTTGATGATGCTTTGAAAATTTCAAGCCAAAACCACTCCGCTCCGAGTGCGGGACTGGGTGCGTGTTCAACGGCGTCTCTTCTAGCTCACTTATTCCTCTTTTATGACCGCACGAAACGTCCCAGCAATGTATCCTCTGCGTACGGCCGCGATCCGAATGCGGAGGAACGTACGTCAGCCGGACCAAGGCCAAACGGCATCATGGGGGGAAGACCCGGGTCACTCTGTACACATAGAAATGTGATTATTCAAATGTGAAATCCGCAAATGCAAAGGACAGCCCTCTTTTTGCTAGGAAGAAGAATAGGACATCAAGAGACGGAAGCTTTGATTTCTTTTTTTAAATGCGAAACGGGCAGAGTGGAATAAATCCGCCGGTCCTGGCGCTGAATCGTCATAGAAAAGTAGGATTCTCCAATCGAATAGAATCACTTCCAACCAAAGGACAGCCAAAGCAGAGCTGGCCGGCTCCATTCATCATCATCTCTACAATATACGACGGTCGACCTCCCCGCTTTCTTCGTCAACCTTGATCCGGATTGGGACTTATTTCAGCGACTCTCTAGGGTAGCAACAAGCGAACTCGACTCTCTCTCCCTCTCTCTTCATTTTAATATTTACTTTCAAGAATTGTCGTCGTCGTCGTCGTTTCGGAACGAGTTGCGCAGCGCGGCGAAAGAAGACAATAATAATAATTACATCACGGCGGGGGAATTCCATGCGCAGTTTTGTTGACGAACCCGGTCTTAACGAGATGAAGGAGCAAGCACTCTCGTTATGGCGTCGCTAGACTACTCTTTAAACGATGTTTTCAGTGTCGATGCTCACGCCGCGCGTTAGCGATGGAAAGGAAAGACACCGGAAATCCCCGGTGCCTTTCATCAAACGCCGTCCACCAACGCCTACGCTTTTTGACTGGGAAATAACGCCACAACGGCAGAAACGAATAAGGAGAGAGGGCGTACGATTCCCTGGACGGACTCTGCTCAGAGGTCAGAATATGAAAAGAAGAGAGATAGAGAAATAATGCAATTTTCCTTGATGTCAAATTAGATATATTCTTCACATCTCTTTGACGAGCAGACGAAGAGAAAAGGCCCGTAGCGTCAAGCTGTTCTCGCTCTGGGCGGACCATCGTCTCATGATGATCTCGATTTGAGATGGTAGAGAAACCATGACGGACGGATATGAACGTGCAGCGTCGTAGACTTGTTTTGGCGTGCGCGCATACCGCGGACGATGTTGAATTCCCCGAACGTCTTGAATCCCCCAAGACACGGAAGGGAAGATGACCCCCCGAACCGACCGACACAACATACATTTCTCCTGTCCAGCAGTTTCTGCTGATGGTCCAGCCGCGGAGCAAACCAAACAAATAGCGCCGGAAATCAGCACGCAGACCGTCTCTCTCTCTCTCTTAGCTGCGACGCAAACATGTGTCTCTTTTGTTTAACCAGAGTCCGCCCACGACGAGCAACTCTATCGTGCGCCACTGTCTCTTCAATCGATTTAAGCTGACAAGTAGCATGCTAGGTACTACTACGTAGAGAAATGACGGCGCAGACAAGGAGCCCCGTTCCAAGTACACTTGATGATGGCGCCCACCGGATCGATGATGCCGCGCTCTCTGCGCCAATCTTTTTTTGTGTAGCTTCCTCCACAACCAGGCCTTATTTTTTGTTACTAACCGAAAAAAAAGTGGAAATAAAAAGTCAAGGTATAAATACGAGTACTAATAATAAAGAACCGGAGGGAAAAGGCTCTTGATCATTGATCTGGGCGGGTTCAGCGGAGCGCGCGGCAATATTCAACCACCAAAAATAAATGTTGCACGCGTCCCAAACTCTCGTTGGTGTTTTCTTAATAGATGTAGACGTAGAAAAGGGTGTATGGATACAGGATCCGGCTCCATCCGCGCCGTTGAGCGGAGGAGGGAAATGGGAAACCGATGGGGGCATCTCGCAACCAATTCGTCATATTATGATGATTCTCTTGAAGAATTTTTTGGGGGTCAGGAATGACGGCAGACGGAATCAAAGATGAGATGATAGGATGGAGGCTTAATACAATAACCCAATTTTCTTCTCTTTCCATGTTCATTTCTTTGAATTTTTCCTTCTATGATATCGTCTGGGATCAGCGTGGACGCCAGGGGCAAATACATGAAAGACGCCCAGCACTGGTCGGACGACAAGATGATGCTCTACGGCCGTGCCCATCTCAAAGCCAACAGCGATAAAGTGCGCCTCGTTCTGGAGCCGGTGCTCCGCGAGGACGAAGGCATCTACAAATGCCGGGTCGACTTTAAGAAATCACCGACTAGACACTACCGCATTCACCTGGCCGTCATAAGTATAATCAAAAGACAATCTATTCCATTATTATTTTCTGTCTAGCTATATACAGTAGGAAACGTCTCTATTGGTGGCTTTGTTCGCCAAGAAGAACGATGCAGCCAACAGCTCGTTCTATATTATATGGAGGCAGACGAATAAGATAATCGTCAATAATCAAAGTCTGTTGTGTTTATTTTTGGGGTCAACAGCTCCCGCCTCCAAGCCGGTTATTACCGACGCCAAGGGGATTGAGATGAGGAACGTCAGCGGGCTCTACGATCGCGGGACTCCGCTCACCCTCATCTGTACCGTCACGCAAGGTACGTCCTACCACTTTTCTCCGATTTTCTTTTTTTTCCTTTCTATCTGCGTCTTTATATGTCTCGACGACCAAGGCCAAACAAACAAAAGTCACATCAGTTTGAGGATGCGCATTTCTCCCTCCCCCTTTTTTCGTCCACCTCCTCCCCCCTGTCTTGATCGTTTGTTTGTGGCTGTCGAAGCCGAGCGAACGCGCGTGAAACCTCCATCTCTTCCGCACGACCGAGCCGGAATGGATGGCAGGGAAACATGACCCGTTACCCTTCACCGCTCGCGCACACAATGGACCGGTCACGAAAGCCACAATTGCTGCGCACAAGATTTAAAAAAGACAAATTCAAATTTCGCGCTTTTTTTTCCTCCCTCGGCAAACCGAAAAAAAAAACAAAATCTGTATCCTATTGTACAGTTGAGCTGGCCTTAACTTTTTGCGAGACGTTGACTCGGGAAGTTGTCTCTTCCGACCAAATCTCCGCTGCCATAAAACTACGCTACACAGAAGAGACGAGATAGAAAAAAAAGAAAGAAAAAAAGAAGGGAAAAAGTTTTTGTATCTTAGACGTGATATTAGCAACAGATTTAGGGCCATCCGGTTCTGGACGAATTGCTGCTATAACTATCACGATTATAGTTATGATAACATTCAAGATGGAGGACGAGAAGAAGAATAAAAAGAAGAAGAGGCTTGATGATTTCGTGGAAATCATAATAATGCTAGGTGAATAGATTCCCGGAGAAAACGGGCAAGATAAGAAGAGATTGCAAAGTCTTTGATCGCCGACTTCGCCGTGAATCTGTGTAGCGCAATTCGCTAGTCATACATCTTCTTTATATTATATCGACGTCGGGAATAGGCGAGGCGATAGAACCCTAACGACGCATCCTTAACGGTAGATTTGTGCAGTAGGCGAGGTGTAAACCTTCCCTTTCATGATCCATAGACGGGCTAGATTGCTTCCCTTCTTTTTCTACATGGCGCGGCGGCATGGGCCCGTCGTCGTCCCATCTGGACGACTCTTAATACCAACTTGTATTTATTCGGATATAAAACGGGGGAAGAAGGCGGGGGGCAGAAGCGGCAGCGGAATCAAAAGGAAATCAATAATGAACGTCTTTTCATCCTCATCCAAAAAGACTTTGCTCTTAAAGGGTGTTTGTTTCGCCCCATTGCCAGGCGTAGTCCATGGCAACTCTTTCATAAATATGTCCCACGTATCTTGGTGATTTCACTGACTGATTTATCCCGAAACGAACTTCTATACCTAACTCACTAGTCACTACGGTTCTATCGAGGTCAGCCGGTCCGGAACACACTTTTGCCCTCTACAAAAAACCGTAGAAAACGCCAAAGTTGGTTTTCTTTATTGGCTGAAAGGAGAGCGTGTGCGGCCCATTACACACACAAAACGTCTAGAAAAATAAGAGCCGGGCTTCGTATTTTCTTGCCCAACAGTCGGATTGGTAGCGGCATGTACCGTCTAGCGTAATGGTACGGAGCTCTATTGCGTGTGTGGATTCTGGCTCGCAGCGTCCGCTGCTTTTGTAATTGAGACGATAATGGATCCCTTCAGTTAGCGCGTCGCGGCCGGCGCATTTCAAACCGAAAGGCTAAAGAATATATAACAGGAGCCACAACATCGATCCACCTGGTTAACTCTTCTTTTTGGGGCGGGGGATTTCTTTTCTTTGACGTATTTTTAATCAAATTTTCGTCTTTATCTCCTTCTTTTAAAACCATGTGACGTGCCGACTCACGTGTTTAGGTCAACCTGTGCCGCGAGTTATATGGTACGAAGACGGACGTGCTGTCGAGGGCCTACTGGAGTACCTCCCCAACAAGCAGATTCGCAATGTGCTGCACATCTCCGAGCTGAGCCGAGCCAACCATAACGTTCGGTATTCTTGCGCCGCATCCAACAGCCGGATCCTACCGCCACTCGTCTCCGCCATCACGGTCCTCATGCGTTGTAAGTCTTCTTTTTGCGTCTTCTTCTTCATTCTTTTTATAGATATATATATATATATATACACCGCGCGGCACCGCAAGCCTTGCTCCCGGAGCAAAATCAATAAGTGCCGAGTAAAAGACAGGAAGGACAACAACAGCCCAAAAAGAAATAGGAGAGAGAACCAACTTTCAATCAACTCCATTCTATACGATGTCTGCATCCACAACTTTCGGTCGTTTTCATTCCGAGAAGGAAACAATGGCGACCGAGACGAGATGAAAACAAGTTGACCCGCGTTCCAAATTGAATCAAATCCTATTTGCGGAAAGCGGGTTCATCAAAAATCTTCTCGGCCGCGTCAAGAGTTGACTCATCGCCTTCTTCTCTTTTTTTGATGGAACGTTATTAATCATAATAAAATAAGTTTGCGACGAACAACAACAAAAAAATGAGGCTGCAAAAGGCCACGAGAAACAAACAAGCGGCTCGACGAACAAAGACGCTATTCCAACAGATGATCGTCATTTTTACTTCAGAGAACCTCAAAACTTTGAAAGTTGTTGTCTCTCATGACAACTTATGTTTTTGAATAGTTTTTTAAATGTCCAAGTTAAGTTGGTGTGTTTTACTCAGGATTTTTTTTCTCTCTCTCGTTGAGTGTTTACCTTGTTACCATAGAAACACTGTACGCGGAAGATCGGGCATCCCATTTTTACCGAGACGCTTCCGTCTAAGAGAAAGAAAAATTTCGAGGAACCCATCGCCGGTCGCGGATCAGTGGTTTCGATAGGCACACACAGTCGCCGAAATCCGCTGACAGAAAATAGACTGTCCGGTTAATATTGATTTTAGTTGCTGCTAGGCCGATCAGGATAGCATGTTTGGTTTCGATTCGAAACGACAGTCGGCGACGTCATCGAATTCAGATTTAGGCAGGAAAGGATGCATAGCAAGTGACCGTGGGTACCAGCCGTTAGGCTTGAGCGTAGGTCGTTTCATTGGCGGCTGGACGTTGCGGTATCCAAAACACATCCGCGACGCAGACAAAGTCAACCCGCTCGTTGCCAACCAGAGCATCCTTATCCTACACTCGGTGATGAATATTTAATGGGCGCCCATTTTTCTCTGGCTAGTAGCGGGTCGTGTCCCAACAAGGATCAAGAACAAGGTAGAGGAGCGAGTTGCGGAGATTTTGTTTTCGTCGGGGGATAAAGCGCACGTGTGGAAACACCCACGAAGCAAATATAAAATGTGCGCGGCATCAGTGTGAAAAGAGCAACGTCCGTGATTATTCCATCACGATGGATCCTCGGCGGAACCGGATGGACGACGAGACACAATCATCGCAATAATAACACATTCAAGAGGAAATACGAGTCTGGAGCTATTGAACGGTGTGGATCCCTCTATGACGGTGAGGAAGCGGGAGAAAAAAAGAGGAAAATCGGGAGAAAAAAAGGGGATCTCTATATGTACGTACTAGTCCTACTGGTGGCGGTAGATGATCCTGCCACTCGTCACCCACGTCACAGTTCCGGCGTACGCGAATAGCACTTGAAGATGAACGCGTCCAGAATGAAAGAGAGGTAGATGACGCTTCCTCCTCGCCGACGCCGTCTCGCAGAAAGCAATCAGATTTAAGAGGAGCCCAAAGGCGAAAGAAGAAGAAGAAGAAGAAGATGGATAGAAGAAACTTTGTTGGTCGATTCGTATAGACAACGACGTACGACTACGTACTACGCCTTTGGGCGCATTGTCTTTTTTTTTCGACGTCATTATCATTATGCAACTACTAAAGAGAGACGCCGACGACGACGACGATGTTGAACCACTCGTGGATTAATTGCAGTGGGTGGGACTTGTTAGAGGAGACAAAAGGGGTCTTGTCAAGTCAGTCACCGCCCGATGCGCCCAAATGAACTTCTTTCATCATTAAGCTCTTGGCTGCGGGGACGCCAGCAACTTCTGGGAGAGTCAACGCGCGCAGAATGAGCGCAAAACAATGCTCGTCCCTTGTTGCGGGTACGCATTGCGTCCATGGGAACACGTACTATATACGTAACCGATTCGCGTGTGCTGTCGTCAATATATAACTCACTGACGATTTAGCGCAATCCGTCGCGCCATTACCGCAGATTGACTGGAAAACAGCAACAGCAAAGTTCCATCTCTGTCATGGAGACGTGCCTGCTCTTTGGGGAAATGGGGAAGCAGCTCACTTGCCTTTTGTTGCTGTTTGCCTTGGAAACGATAACAGTCGCTCTCTCTCTCTTTCTCTATACAACTGTTGTTCTGTTTTCTTTTTCCCTCCCTACTTTGATCTATTGTTTTCTCTACTGAGAATTTAAAGTTCGGGGCCAGCGACGACGACGACGACGGGATTTCAGACTTTTGCCACTTTTCCATTACGCGCGCCCGTCCCTAGATAAAGTTCAGACAAGACAATCTGAACAAAACAAACGGCTTTAAGTAGACACGCGACTTCAACCTAATTCCTACGACCGAAAAAGACGAGTGCTCCGGCTACAAACTTTGATGCCTTTTAAATTTTGATAAGATTGAGTAGTATTGACTACTTGCGTCATCTTTATCCGTTGTAATCTTTTGGTGCCTTCCCTAGCATAAAGGAAATGATGATTGAAACCCCCTTCTTTTTTTTCCTAAAGGCCAGGCTAAATATTTGATTTTTTATATTGAAATTTAAGAGGAGACTCGCGCGCTGGGTTATTCCCCGTAAAGTGGAGGACCGAAATTACAACAACCATCGATTTGTGGGCTGGTGGAAGAAGAGCTTCCGTTATAAAGATACATTCGCTCCTCATTCTCCGTTACTACTCTACTACCGTACTACTTTTTTTTTCTAGGGGAAAAAGCCTATAGTCGTAGTCTGCTCGCTGATCCCTTCCCGCCTTGCTCGGTAATTAAATACACGCTCGACGTGCGTCGGGCCAACTCGAGCCAAACTCTATCCTTTACCGAATAGTAAATAAGAAAAAAAAGGGGTTGATGGAAGAAGGTCCAAGAGAAAAAAAAAATTGAAGGAATCGAGGAACGCGGCAGAGCTTCGAACTTTTTTTTCCCGGAGACTCGAGCGCTTATCACACGCTCGAATCGCCTGGTAAATGTGGATGCCATCGAAATTTTCCTCTCGGTTATACATATAGTGTATTATGAGGATACACAGAACATAAGCTCGCTTGTCATGTCTTGAGTGTTTGAACATTTAGCAAAAGTTGGTTCTCCTCGCGGCCGAGTGAGGCGCAGCACGGGACTCGGATCCCATCTTCTGCTACTGAAGCAGAACTAACTTGGGATTGCTGGTGCGCTCAGTACTTGATTTCAGAGCAGTCAGACGGCGATAACGAAGAGGCAGCGATAGCGTAACAAGCCGCAGAGCAGCAACACTTTTTTACTCGAGGCAAAAGTGCCATCCAAGCAGTTACTAATGATTTGATACCTAGCGGGCTTTGGCCAACCGATAAGCGCAAGATGAAAAGTGGTTGACATGCCACTCGTAGCCCACTGTATATCTTGATATGTCGTCTCATAAAAAGAAAACTGACCTCATCGGCGAAGTAGACCGAGACGTTCCGCGAAAAGCTGATCGATCCCGGTCAGTAAACACTTTGCGGATGAGCTCTTTATTCTTTAAACACCGCGCTCACGGTTTCCTCTCTTTTTTTTGTGTACATCTAGTGCCTCTTCTGGAGGTCAAGATCGAGAAAGAAAGTCGGGCAGTGTCGGCTAATAAACCACAACAGGTCACGTGTCGAGCCGTTGGTTCCAGTCCGCCGCCGCACATCTCTTGGTGGAAAGCTGGCGCCCGTCTCCAGGCCAGTCACGAAACGGTACAGTATATCAATTTCCTTCTTTTCCCCTCTTTTCATTTAAACAAAAAAGAAAAGACTATTTGTAGACGAAAACCTTCCGGAATTCAAAAACGGCGAAAACGAATTCTTTTGAAGCCAAAGAAATAGCTCTTTGAAAAACTATTCATTCCAAAATGCGAAAAAAACATTTAGAGAAAAATCTGCATTCCCGGAAGAAGAAGAAGAGAGTGATTGGGGGAGAGAAAAGAAGGAGGTCCAGTTTAAACGAAGCGAATAGAATAGATTCCATGACGACGAATGCCTTCCTGAACATTCCAGTAGAGAGATAGTGAGAGAGCCGATCCGTAGATGCAATGAAATGACGCGTGCCGGAGTAGCTGGAGGAGCGTCTTGATCCTTTCTGCTAAAAGAGAGGACGGCAAAAGAAAAGTAGAGTAGGTCCATCGTGATTGCCTGCAACCTCCTCCTCCCCCACCGACTTTTTCCCCGAGCCGCAAAACTCGAGTGGACAACAACAAGGGAAGACTAGAAGGGAGCGAGGCTCTTCATTTTTATATGCGGATGACGCCGCGGATGACCGAAGGAGCGTCGACGACGAGAATGGGAATGACGGCCAAGAAGACGCTGGCGTCGTCAAATATAAAACAGCGGGAAATGGCCCGGTCGTCAAACTGCCAGCGTCTTTTTTGGCCGCACCACGCTCTCGTCCATTCTAATGTCTCAGGATGTCTTTCTCCTTATCTTCATCTCCATCTTTCTCGTTTTCTAACCTAACCCTAACCCCTTTCGGCCGAATCTAGACTTCCTCCGATGGCAACATCAGTTACAGCAGTTTGACGTTTGTGGCCAGCGCCGAGGACGGCGGCCAGTACTTGACTTGCCGGGCAGAGAACCACGAACTACCCGCCTCCGTCATCGAAGACACTCTCAAACTCGACGTCCAATGTAAATAGTATTTGCCTGTCTTATCAATCAGTCCCGAATCATCTCTTCGTGACACGTTCTCTTACTATATTCTCCCAAATCAACTTCTCAACTCCCACAAAAAACAGACGTTCCAGTCGTCCATTTGGAGCTGGGCAGCAAACTGCAAATGGCCGCCATCAAAGAAGGCGACGATGTCTACATGGAGTGCAATATCCGGGCACACCCTTGGGTCACCAAAGTAACATGGAAGCACAACGTAACTATCAAACATTTTCCTATTTCCTCTTTCAATAAGAAACAAAAAAATAAAATAAAATAAAAACTGAAAAAAGCAATAGGACTAATAATAATAATAATAAAAAAGCTAGTGGTAGAGAAACTCTGGCAAAACACCGAGTTTGGAAAAGATTCCGGGCAAACCAAGAGTTTTGACGGAAGCACTAATGAACAAGTTGCATGATGGAGCATAAAGAGCAATGGCATCGCCAGCAAAGAGCTGATAGATGCCCCCGGCTACAATTATGAATGATGAGGTGTGCTGGTGGGGCTGCTGGAGCTGCTGGAGCGCCCAATAGCAACTCTATCAAGAGCTATATACTATCTAGGAGGAATATAATATATAGCTCGCATGTCCGTGATATACTGTACGCTGTCTAAATGTATATATATATATATATCGAACTACCAGGGTCGGGCCGTGCAGCAGAACAGCAGCGCCGGGATCATCATGAGCAACCAGAGTCTAGTGCTGCAGCGGATCGATCGCCAGACAGCCGGCATCTACACTTGCCTGGCCACTAACGTCGAGGGACAGGGCGAGAGCAATGCTTTGGCATTGCCTGTCAAATGTAAGTCCAAAAGAGCTGAAGTTTGGGTTAGCGAAGAGCAGAGCGACTACCACCACCACACACACGAGGCGGGCGACTCTGTCGCGCTATTCCATTCATCACTAACTCACCCCGAGATCCCATTTCTTTTCCCTTTTTTCGTTGCCTCCTTCTTTTTCTTGTATATATATTTACATAGCCCGTAGAGAGATGGAGAGTCGCGCCGGAAAAAGAGACGAGAATGCACGTGTCCCCAGATAGTCGCCGGCTCCCAACTGTCGACATGCCTATTTCCAATTCTATTCTCTCTGCTGCTACCCGCTCTTCTTTTTCTTTCCCTTTCTTTGCCCATCATGCAAAACAGTCAAAACCGTCGTCCCCAATGGCATAAGGAACGAATTTGTTTCCCTTCTTCTTGACGACGCCGCACATCAACATAAACATCAACAAAATAGATATGATAAGGCTCCTTGTTAGGTTAGAGAAATTCGGGACGACAACAACGGGCGCCAAAGTAAATAAGAGCCGAATCGAAAATGAGCTTAGAGAGAGAAGGTGATGGATGATGCCGGTGTAGTCTTTGACGTCCGAGCGTGTGCGAGGTGTGGAACAACATCAACTACGCCACAACACACACGTACACTCTCCCATCTATTATTCTTTGCCTCTTTCTTTCTCGCGCACATCACACACAAAACCACCATTTTTAGATCACACTTGGACTTGTGTATTTATATAATACATGATAGAATGAAGCAATCAATCCCCCGCCCGTATATATACCGACGTCGGGAACACAAAAGTGCCCGAAGAGAGAGCGAGCGAGCGAGAGAGACGGAAAGTTTACTTGAGCATCGCTCCGAGTCATCAAAAATGTAATCGCCCAGTCTGTTTTGCCTCCCATCTATATATCCCTCTTCAATATAGTGTCGGTGTTGCTCACTTGCGCGCGCGGTGCTCTCTCCTCCCGACGCTGTCTGTTTGCGTGTCCGTCTGTCTCGCTCTTTTGTCTCTACGCCATCTCCCATTGCTCATCTTGAGAAAATGGCCCCAGCCAGCAGTTTCTCTTGGAAAAGCGAAAGCGTTTCACTCGGATGAAGAGCATTTGCATATTCAAGTCGAAATCGCAAATCGTCGTCTAGACGGACGTCAGACTAAACAACAACACGGATTGAAACAAAAAAACTTTCTTAGTTTACACAAAGTCTAAAAGTTTAAAAAAAAAACTCTGGTTAGAACTCAAATTTTTGACAGGATTCGTCAATCATGCGACGGATGCTCTACCCCCTTAGGGATAGGAAATCATCGGAAGCCTGTTTTTCTTATGGAGAGACAACTATGGAGCGTCAAAGGAATACGGGAGTCGGGAAAGTCTATAACTATATCGAGTAGAGAAGAAAGAATAAGCAAAAAGAAGGGGGAATTGGGAACACGGGGGAGAAAAGGATCCCGTCCGGACAGAGAAGGGTTTTTTTGTTATTCCCATTGATCCGCAACTCCCCTTTCCAGTGACGAGCTAGAGAAAGAGAGAGAGAGCCGAGACGTAGAAAGATGTAGAGAAAACACTCACGCAACACCAGAGAGGGTCGGATGATTCAATAAAGAAGCTTGAAAAATAGAAAGGGATAGAATAAGAAAAAGGGACGCTAGGCGACTACTGTATATAAAAGAGGGGGCGCCGCACAATACCCGCGCCGCATAGTCAAAAGATGCGTCCGCCTGACCTTTCACGAACGTGCGCCGTCGCCGATGCAGCAGCGACATAGAACAAAAGAACTAAAGAAGATGCATAGCCCCCTCCGAACCAAATAAATAATAGTCGGACAGACAAAAACATTTTGTGCAAATTCCTTTTGATTGACTCCTAAGGGGTCGCCCGGTCCTCCATCGACGTCACACCCAGTATCAACAGAAGGTGCCCGCCTCCTTCCCATTCACTATCCACAATTCCTCGTCCAGTTGAGAGAATTGCAATTTCGACCTGTCTCTTCCGCGTCTCTTCCGACCAAAGAGGTAGCCGAGTACGCGTATAATAACTTTGGCCTACTTTTTCTTTTGTGTACCGTCCCTCGTCGCTGTTTCCGATAACTTTCGCTTCCCCAGCCCGTCTCCTCCGTCTCCGCAAAGATCCATCACGTTTGCTTGGCACGTTCTCCTTAGATCAGGATCATGTTATTGACTAGGAGGTCGTTCATCCGTTGACGTTCCTCTTATTGGTTATGTGTCTCTCTCGGTCTCTCTCCAGTTCGGCCGCATTGTCAACCGGGCCAGCAGACGGCCTACGGAGCGTCTCGCAACGAAGTTGTCACCGTTCGCTGCGCGGTCGATGCCCATCCGGCAAGCGATCTCAGTTTCCGCTGGATGTTCAACTCGACAATGGAGGCGACAGAAGTGGCCAACAGCACCGTCTCCACTTCCGGCTGGCAGAGTAACGTCACTCATCGCATTCAAAACGAACAAGATTACGGAACTCTACTCTGCTGGGCGCGCAACGCCATCGGCGAACAGCGCGAGCCCTGCATCTTCACCATCCAGCCGGCCGGTATAATATAAGCCTTCATAATTTATTTTGCATAATTTCCGTCCGGCACCTGGACACTACATATGTGTATTTATTAACCAAATATTTCTGGGAAACGACAAAACAAAACAAACAGGCGAGCCGTCAGCGCCGTACAATTGCACCGCGTACAACATTACGGCCAGCGGCTTATCCGTCAGTTGCCTACCGGGCTACGACGGCGGATTATCCCAATTTTTCAACTTGCAAGTGCTGCAGGCAAAGGCGGACAACAAGGCCATCTTCAATTCAACTGGCGTCAAATCGGGCGACTTTAGCGTCTACTCGCTGGAACCCGGAACAGCTTACGAACTGCACATCTGGTCGGAGAACGCCAAAGGTCGAAGTTCGTCCGTCGTCCTCATGGCCGAAACGTAAGTTTTTATAGAGGCTCCCGAGTCAATTCATTTTTCAGTTTGATAATAGAATCACGTTTGGCCTTTTCAAAAACTAAAAGGAGTGCCGGACAAGCTGTAGAGCGACGTGCTGGACTTGTCGGGCCGACGACTCAAGCGGTCGTCTTCCACATGACGCCTATCCTCGGGGCTCTGATTGGCATCGTCGCCACGCTCATCATCGTGGCCGTCGTCATTGTCTTCATTGTCAGGACACGAGAAAGGGATGAAGGCACGCCCAGCGGCTCGGCCAATAAGCTGGCCGTCGCCACGCACAGCAAAAGTATGAGCCAATTGAATGCCGAACAACAACCGGCCGGTAGTCAGACGGCCAACAAAAGGGACCCGGCTACCGAACTGCTCCAGCAACACGAAGAAGAACATAATCCCGATGTCGTCCCCAACAAAAACGGTAAATATAAATATTTGGAAATAAAAATCAATCAGGATTAAACATGGCGTCATCACAAAAAAAAGAAGAAGAAGAAGAAAAGTTTAGAAAACGGGCGAAATAAATGTATTAGGTCCATTCAAGAAAACTGTCCGTAAAATTGAATGACAAGATGAAGGATCGCTGTAAAAAAAAAGAGGGAGAAAACTTTTTTTATCCGCTCAGAAAACAGTCTTTTCTTGGATACTGGCACATTGTATCGTACTCGTCCATTACATTCCAGCTACCATCAACCGGGGCACGTGGAATCGCAATTGCGTCAAAAGCTTTCCCGTCCATCGATCAAATTCTTGGTCGACCAACTTTTTACCTGCGTCCAGGGGAATTTGAATTACTTTTCTAGATTGATATTGCTACGCTGAACGCAGTATAGAATGACGACAGTTTCCCTCGAAAGTCTTGAATTAATCTCTATCCCGAAAATGGAATCAACAGATTCCAACACGAGAAACGTGGGCGTCAGCACGATCAGCATGGCCGGACCGATCAATCTTCACTACTCGGCTGCGGGAGAACCGAGCGGTTACGCTCCCACTACCGGATACGCAAACTCTCATCTAGGATACACACAAGTAAGGATTCACTCCGCCGACAAACCCTTTTTCACATTCAATAAGCATTCAACAAAGTGATTCAAAGATTCCCTCTAATGCAATTTCCCGCGTCTAGGCCGAACATGACGTGATGCTGGGCCATGTTACCGTTCCCATGATGCTGATGATGCGAAGTGACGGTTCAACTTCGGCCACTTCGTCGTTAACCAGAACGGGTCAACTTCCACATTTAGCGGCGAATGTTTCCCACTACGAAGGTTATCCAACTACCGGGACGATGATGGCGGCAGCGGCGGCGGCGGCACCACCGCCGCCGGCGACCGGTCCATCTTCTACCTACACGGTGGACAGCCTGAGCAGTAAGGGCGTAATCGTGTCGCCAGGCCGTCACAATTCCCACCGTCATCATCTCCATCACCTCCACCACCATCATCATCACCCGCTGGCCACCGTGTCCGTTATCGAAGAGGAGTTGAGCACAGTTTCAACTCCACTCATGTCCAGCAGTGCGTCCTCGCGCGTCATTAATCCGCGCGAAAGTGCAGTTTGATCTTATATACAGCACTAACACCCCCCGACTCGCAAAGAGCAAGAACAATTCTCCCGCTTCTTTTGCAAATGCAAAAAACACGTCTACACCCAACATTCAAAGCTAAACAACAACAAAATTTTAATTAAAAACAAAAACATTTAATTTTTTCTTCTTCAGATGTACATATATATACGTGCCCGATATATTGTCATTATTTTATAATGTAGAATAGCAAAGCCATTTTAATAGGGACTTTGTCATGAAGATTGAAGATATTAACCCGTGACATTCCAACGACTTTTTTTTTAAAGAAAAAAAGTTCGTTTACATATTGACAGAGAGCATTTGTTGGCAGCTGGCGAAATCTCTACTACTGATTGGCATATCACGCGCTGAATCGAGAAAAAAACGATCAATACACTCACGCTGCATTTAGAAACGGACGATTGTACGCATCTCTGACAGAGCCCGTGTGGGAGGACAAGACGGGGGAGTAGCTGCACACCTAATAAATCACTCTGGAGAGTGCAGAGTGGCAACATTTTGCACCAATAATAGACGACGTGCGAATTCGCGACCTTTCTCCATGACAACTCGGTACAAGAAGTTGTGACTGCCAGCTGGATCGATCAGAAAGTTTGTCATGAAAAATTCGCGAGAAATACGCGCTCATTCGTCCGCACGGGCATATATACACGAAGACAGAACTTTGTCAGATGGCAGCACGGTCACGAGTCATTGGCTTGGTGGTCTATACTTAATGAATACGTAGTAAAACATTAAAAGCTCTCCCTACCTTTAGGGTCTAGACAGTCTGATCAAAACTTGTAATGGCTGAATGGACGATTCCCATTAGGTGCAATCAGCTGATGGACCTGGGGAGTCAGGATAAGCGTGCCGTTGATTCAATCTGAAGGTAGAAGAACGAATAAAAAATGTATACACAATGAGATTGACGACCGAAAATTATACAGTACAAGAGTCTTGAAAAGAAATGCTCTCAAGGAACGGTGGATTTCTGGTCACCAGTGGCAATAAGAGTGCTAAAATCACCAAGGAGACGTAGAAATTGTAGATGTTTTTTTTTTAGAAAAAGGCGACACTTAACACCTTTGCGCACGTTAAACAAAGGAAGTGTTAGACATCGTGTCCTCTTACTGACGACTGGGAATTGAGAGATTTCCACTTCAGCAATGGACGGCAGCTACTCTTTTGTTTCCGACCGCCACTGTAGAGCCAAATGATTACGCCAGAGACACCTTTGTTTCCCTATCTTTCCACGTAGTAACAAGATTAAGAGTACACTTTCCTATCCATTCTATGTATGGTAGAACAAAGGCAAACAGCGCGGAGGCATCGTAAATGCATTTATGTACCTATCTCCAGCGCATTGAGAGCAAACAAAAGAAAAGTGCAAAGGTGTGGGCTTTTATTGATCACGTCCCTGCTCGTTCAAACTGAAATAATGTACGTAATCCTACTTTATGTCAGTTTCGACATTCTATTGAACTTTTTCTTTTTCAACCAACCGCGAGAGGTTCCATAATTAGTTGCCTTGGTTAATACAACGCCCCGAAATAGCTGACTTCTTTGCTAAAATGACGCAATAATCAAATTTCTGGTCATTAGAAACTTGAAGCGCCAGGATAGCATGCTGGTCAAGTCAAGCGTTATTTCATTAGCTGCTACAGGGCAGCATGGCTTTGAAGCGAGAAATAGTGATGAGTTTGAACGGATCCCAGTAATAACAGACGAGCTGGTTTGAAATTGTGTTGGAATACAATTAGAGAAGTTCAATGTTTTCCAACACAGAGCTTGATGGCTGACTTTAGCTTGCTGACACTTGATCAGACGCCCATTGGGGCTGGTGGCTGCTACTGTAACAAAAGAACGCGCATACAAAAAACAACAGCGAAATGGCTGGCTGGACATTTGACGTCCGAGCGTCTTGTTACACGTGAACATATATTGAGTAACAGATAATCATGCAGTTCCAGGTGCTGACAGAAACCCGAGGATGCACCTATATCTTACCTCTGCAATACGTCTGGGATTGAAGAAGAAAGATGATAAATACTGATCCGGGGAAATAACCAACAAGGATAGTAATCCTAAACCTATAGCTGCGCGTACTTTTCAGCTTTCTTGGTATTTTCCCTGCGTCATTTTCGCCTTAAGTGTTTACCGTTTCCACCGCATAATGCATCAACTGCGACTCAACTTGATCGGCTTAAAAGCAGTATAGGTAGTAGTTGCATGCGGTGGCAAAACATAATCTCAAAATGTTCATCCTTTTCCTTCCATCTGTCTAACAACTTCTCCTCGTCTGATCGATTAGAAGTTTCTATTAGAAATAGGCTGGCAATTAAAGAAAATAACTGAAGCAAAACAAGAAACAAACTAAGTCCTTTCGGCTGAAATGATGAAAAGAAGAATAGTTTTTACTAAATGTCAACGCGAATATCCTGGTTACGGGTGACGAGGAAGTTCTGTTTGCAACTGAGCATCAAGCGACCGGCTGACAAACTTTGGCGAAGAGATGCGGAGTTTGTCTGTGCGATGCCCTTACCGAGTAATGTTCAGCAAACATCAGCAAGGCATAGAAACGTTATGAATGACGCGTTCTCGATTTCGAACCTCCTTCACGAGAAACTCATTGACGGTGATCTAACTTCAGAATATTTTGAGGAAAACAGATTGCTACCCGTCAAAAGACGACTCGGCCTGACGTGCGTACAGCATCATCAGACATCAGAGGAAACAAGACTTCCCGTCTGTTTGAGACAAAGTGCAACAGTACTGTGCTTTAAAGTGACAACGCGACACGCTTCTAGGATTGGTCGGTGAATCGACTTTGACTTCAAAACAAATCCTCGCAAACGTATAAAAACGCACTCGTCTACGTAAAACGTAAAGGTATATCATCAGTGTCGGCTCAAGTTTCAACTGTCATGGCAACGTCTGAAGTCTAAAAATGTAATAGGTTAGGAGCTGCAGTGAAGAAGTTGGAAAGAGAGCAGCCCGCCATCTACTCCAACATGCGGGAAAACTTTAACCTTTTTACAGCAAGTTCACTTTTAGCTGAGGTAAACTGTTTTCAAAGTCTTTGCTTTCCTCTCGTCATATGCGCGATCTTGCTGGGAGCGCAGTCACTTCCAAAACTTCATGAAACAAGTCATGTCTCGATTTAATAATTTGGCTTTTTCTTGGCTTACAAACTGCTATCATACACCTGCGGCAAAATCCATTCAACTCTTCTTTGGAAACTAAGTTAAATGACAGAGTCAGATAGGTCAAGAGAAAAATATATGAATAAAAAATAGGCTAGTTCTGAGTCTGACTCAGAACTAGCCGAACAGAAACTTGGCTCTACATTTCAAAATGTGCAGGTAAGGGAAGACCAATATCCTTCAACAAATGTCCGTTTTGTATAACAGTCGTACGTGCATGAAGCACCTTCGTACGTGCATCCGATTTATTTCATTGTGAGACTTTTTTTTCTTATAGAATAATAATAATCCTTCCATGGAAAAAACAAGCGTGACGTCAATGCGATAATCTTCTTTTGTAAAAAAAATCGCTTGTTTTCTCTAGATTTCTTTTTCTTCTTTTTTCATCTATAAGATTTTTACTATAATGTGAAGAAAACCTTATTGCATTTTGTATTATAGGGTCCATAAATTTTTACTCGGCATAGAGAAATACAGTGTACTCTTCTTCAAAGCCGGACAAAAGAACCAACCTGAAGGTGGAAGAAAGCAAACACAACTTGCACAAAAGAGAAGTTGAGGCGGATTCGTGTCGAAACTATAGAAAATGTAGGAATATGAGACTTACAAAAACGAAGCCAATTAATAATGTGGTAAATAATAAAGCGCAAAATTAAAATTATTAAAACAGCAGGGCACTATTTAGGTGATTCTAATTTCTAGCAAATTGAAATCATCCAATATAAAAGTTAAGATGATTCAGAATCAAGTACGGTAGAATGATTTATAGGGAGTTTGGCATCGAGCTAGCAACAGGTTCGTTTCTTGGCTCAATTTCCTCAGTTCATGTGAAGACTTCATAGCACAATAAAACGTACGTAATGGTTTCCATTCAATTCGCGACGAGTACCAATAAGTAAGCCATAACTAAGGCTTCTTCATCGAGCGCTCAACACACGAGCCTAAAGAATCGTCAACTTGCTACCAGCGTTTACAACTTCCTTCCAAGTCGCAGTTGGTGACGGGTAAGATTGTGTTGTCTTCACGACGTCATCATCCATCCTTAATAGTGCCCAATATATGCAGTGAACTCTTTGTCTTCAATACGTATAATGTAGGGAGATAAGGGCATTCAGTTGCTAAGGTTTCGCTAGACTTTTAGAATGTGTAAAATGTAACGAGCGGAAAAGGTCTCCCATTAACAACTTTTTATCGCAATCTAAAATACATATAAATACAGAGAGCTAACGTGCTTACAATGTGTTTTAAAAATTCCAGATTTCTGCCTTGTACTCTATTCAAAATTTTAAAGGGGTTTGACTTTATGCAATGATGCTGCAATGAGCACCGTACCAATTTTCACCGAAATCTTAAATGAATAAATACTGAGAGATAAATTATTTCTCATGCAACGGTTTATAACACAACTTGGCATTTGTAATATACCTTAAATTTTAAAAACCAACATTTGTGTAGAATTTAGAAGTATAGCAGCCAAAGTGGAAATGAATTTTAAAATTAATTTTCTTAGCTTACCGCAACAAAGTTTCGAATATACACGAGAATGGTTTAATATACAAATTCTTGCAGAAGTTTCAGTTCAGCTGCACAAAAATGTGGAGTCTAATAATAGAGTACTTCAGGATAATAACTGATGCTTCAAACTGCACTCATATCTGTTCCAGTGTAAAGGAAACCAACCGTTTTCATCAACGATTCAACATTCGTTATCAATGCGATGAAATTTGCTGGCGGAATTTGGTTAGACCACATACTAGCTATGAAGCCAGCCTAAAGCCAGCAGAACGCGCACACGCCAGACACGTTCAAATGCCTCAAACCTCGGGACTCTCTGGCTAAACGGGATTCTCAATTTGTTGATTTTGGGTTCAATATCCACGGAAGAAAATCTCCCAAAAATTTAGAACTTAATGCGATTGTTAGGGAAATCGATGTTTTTTATTTACTGATCTCCAGTGACGTACGGTTTTTTCAAATATATTTATTACAAATAACACGAATGATTCGTAGGCTAGTTATATACATGGGTTTTGACAAAAGAAAATTGTCGTCACAGTGTACGACGACAATTTTTCTGAGGAATACCAACAAAACAATCAACTAATTTTTACCGGCTTCTACCGCTTTTACTGTATTTCTATGGTGTGGTGCCTATTACGTTTCCGATTTCCCGCCAGGTAGCGTTCTGGTGTTGCCTACACAATTAGACAAATTAGAGAAACGACCGAAAGGCGGCGGCGAGTCGTAGCGGTTAGCAGCTCGTCTGACTCTGACGTTTGGTAAACGGTGGGATCGTGATAAGCATGTCAAAAAGGTAATATCACAGATAAGTTCAAGTGTTTTATTACTGTTTGCTTCAATTCGTATAATAAATTTGTTAGTCCTTATACTGAAAACGTATTTCATTTTTGGTAACGTAAATGATGTCCTCTCGTTATCTTGCTAGTAGTTTTAACACCTCGTGGTGTTTTCGTTTCTCACTGGGTTTTAGTAGAAAAATCAAGTTTTGTTTGCATTAGTATTCATTAAATTTTATACTTACTGGTTTTAGCCAGCATCCAAGCATTCAGAATACTGGGTTTCTTTAATTATGAAAATTAGATGCAAAATAAATTGGTATATAGGCAGCACTAGTTACTTTTTCACATTGGCATGAATCTACTTGTCCATAGGCCTACTTAAGTAGGCCTAGTTTCATTGTGATTTATTTTTCCCCTCATGATGTGCTGTAGCTAGTTCTTTGAGCATAAGCATAAGGTTGTGTTTTGCTTTGTGTGAGCTGCTGCAAAACTCAATTCAGACTAGTTTGCAGAAAGCTATACATGATTCAACTGTTGTGTTCACACTTTCCTAGTTTGCTGTTCTTTGTCTTCCGTATCAGATGAGACAAATGTATTTCTAACACATCAATTGAGTTGACCTTTTGAAATTTCTCCTAATCCGGTATTACCTGTTGAATCAAACTAATTTTATTAATTTATTTATCTTATCATTTGTTCCTGTAGGATAGCTTGGAGCTGTGACATTTGTTGATGTTTGATGGCGGGATGGCAAGCACGTCAAAAAGGAAATGTCAGAGGTAAACTCAAGTATTTTGTCACTTTCTTACTAGTTTAGCTTTAAATCGTATATTTACATTTGTTAGTCTTTCTCAGCATACATTTGCTAGTCATGCCAGGAGAAAACCCGCAATTTTTTTCACACAACGTGATATTTGATTTTTATTGTCATAGATCGATCTTAAGAGCCGGCCAATTTTTGAAGAATCCGAACTGGTGGTACAGTTGGAACAAATGATGGACCTATTGGTGGCGTGAGGAGCACTGATGTGCACCCGGATCTGGCAAACGTGAAACGTCGTTGATTTCCAATCAAGTAATAGTTGTCTTTCAATTTCGGATGCCACTAGCAGCTGCCGTCATCTTCCCCCAAAGAGGCAAAAGAGGTCCAGCCAAGTAGCAAATTTGACCATGTTGTCTACCTTGTGCCGAGCAGTTCGCCCAGCCAGAAAGCGCGATGCCACTTTTTTCAAAGACGTGCTGCCAAGGGAAGCCTGTCAAGTGAGTGTCCGTTTGATCTTATGAGTCGTTTCAGACATCCTTAGCGTGCCTTATTTTTATTCTTATTTTCACTTTTACAGAAGGAATTCGATGAAACTAAGGCCAATGAAGCGACTCAGCAGAGCGATACCTTGTCTTCTGTAGACGGAGCCATGTCTGCCGGATCTGTATTATGGAACCAACTGCAAATCTTCATTTAAAGACTTGTAGTTGGACGCAGATTTCAGAAGCATGAGTCCATTGTGAAAGAAATTATGAAAATCGTTTTCATTCGTCCCTCTTTCTTTCTTCCGTTTATATTTCTTTTCCTACTTAGATTCACTCTAATTCACTATATAGTATATCTATGTCAGTAATAGCCGTGTGGCAAAGCGTCGAGATGTGACGCTAAAGGTCGGTGGTTCGAATCCTCATGAAGTCTCAATTGAACAGCGAAAATGCACCCCCTCTCCTAACCATTGGCGCAAGTGCAAAGCCTAGTGACGAATAAATACAAGTGTTTCATCATATATATATTTTTTAAATGATTTATTATAAACCCAATCGACTTCGCTTCATAATATATAATAATTGACATGGAATTATTTTTGGAACGATCAGAGTAGATAAATCTCTAGAAGAGATTATATCGTTGTTCATCATTTCGTTCAGAGCCACTCGTCGCTCGGTACGGACCGTACCGCCCAACGAGAGGCATGGCTAAGAGAAGCCGGAAAGAGAGAAGAGTGACGGTTGGGGCCAGTTCTTAGGGGATGCGATTGAACCTAGTCGGGCGCTTGGCTGTATTCACCCTTTCGAGACAGAGCCCATCCCTACCTCCTGCATTTCGGGTATCAGGACCGGAATTGGAAGGATAGAAGGTTACAGGGGGAATCTACACTTAGCTGGAACACCTGAGTGTAGTGCAGGTTTGCAACTCCTGAAACAAAAAGAAGATGATGTTAGTTTATCAATAATTAAAACAAGTCACAAGTTACAGCGTTTACCTAGTCATATCGCTGCCAAAATGGTTCTTCAGTCACGTCTCCATCGCATTGGTATCAGCAATCACCTGGAAAACAAATATATAAACTGTTAATCACGGAATGAAGTAGATGGAGCACTTTTTCTGAGACCGGAAATAAACCGGAAGTGGGAAATACTGCTTCAATCTCAAAACAAAGTAGATATTCGGAATCAGCGCACTTTTCTGAGCAAGAATGATGTGTTATTATTGAAATCTAAGAGATTGACCAAATCGCAAATTTTTGAAGTCTATAGACTTCTTAAATTCTCGATTTTCGACATGTTCCAAAAGTTGAATAAAACACGAGAATCCTGTCCAGAATTTAACGAGGATTCCGAATATGCCCTTCATTTTGCTGTACGACGTGTTTTTCCCACTTCCGGTCCACTTCCGGTTGTTTACTTTTTCATGTGCTCATTGTCTAATTAAAGATTAAATTATACTTGGTAAGTTGGAGTGGTCGGAGGTTGCCCCGCTATGTGCAGTAACTGGACATATGATGACACAAGCAGCTACGATAGCTCCACTCCACGGTGGTTCAGGTTGGCGATACTTGAAACATTGGAAGAAAAGATGCTGGTCAATCTGAATACAATATAGTAATTCTAAAAACACAAACATAGTCTGTCACTGAAGTGATCATTCATACACATTCACATAATCCCTAGTCCAACAGGCCAAAAAAAATTGGTGATTGACAGTTTTGCCGTCACCAGATGTGTTGTCTGTGACAGAGTGACAGTACAGAGCCTCTTTAGTTTAGCTAGAAGACACATGGATTCAAGGAAAATTAATTCTCCCAAACAGTTCCAGTCGACACAACAATATTTACTATATTTGAATCGAAATATGGCTCACCAAAAGTCACCATTCAAAATCCGTACGTCAACAAGGTGCCAAGTCTGAAAGAATAACAATACGCTGTTGCGTGATTTAGGAATTAGGATAGCCGCGGATAGGTTAACTGTCATCGCCAGTTGAATCAGAGCTGGTTGAATAGAAAAGAAACAGACAACAACCTAACTATGTATCACAGATATTGATTCTTTATCTATGCTATCTATTATGGAAGAGCAAGAACATTTCAATCCAGCAGGGTTTTTTCAGCTCTAGGTAGATACGGGATGATTCGAATCTCCGATTTCTTCGTCACTTCTCGACACTTATTGCCACGCGGCTACAACCAAAAGATGTTAACTCAGTTTGAACACTAGTTTGAGTACTTTTTTCAATTGAATTGTTCTAGTATTCTGCTGTAAGTGTTGCATGAGAAATTTTGAAAAAGAAAAACGCATTTCTATTAGCGTACATTAAATAAACTTGGCAACTGGGATGAAGAGGATGGGCGCTCAAATCGGCCATTATTCAAGGGAGACGACTGGAGCTGGACGGACGGACGAAAAACGTGTCCTCTTGTCGCTGTTAAATTTACTATTACGCCCATGTATGGTAAAGCTATTAGCTATGAGTCATTTCTGAATTTAAGGGACATTCCAATTCAAACGATTTTGATTAGCTTTTCACTTAAAATTTGCTTTCTCCTTATTTAATTTTTTGCATCTTTCAAAATAATTTGACTTCCAAATGGCTGTCTCTGCCTCTCTGTTCTGATTCATGAGAGCTTTTGTTGACGTAATCTGTCACTCAACTGAAAGGTAGCTTAATTTTTTTTTGTCAGGAGGAAACTTCCTTTCTCATGTTGTTGTTTTCTTCAAGTTGATTGATATGTGCAATTGTACAATTATTCTCCATTGTATTACAGGCTTCAGTGTCAGATCTTTTTTTCAAATTCAGGTGTTGCAGTCACATGGTGAAGATCTGTTCTGGGGCTGCAACTGGAGATTCGAAACCTGATGAGTCGAGCCCTGCTTGGTTTCTTCAGTCATTTGGGAAATGATTTTATGTTGGTTACATTTTGCTGACTAGCACAGGATTGTGTATCACTTCCAATTCTTATATGGCATGTCAAAGGTGGCCTTGTGGCAAAGCATCGGATTGTGAATGCTTGAGTCAGGTGTTCTAATCCTCGTGATATTTAAATACATTGACGATTGAAAATAAAATCTGTAAGAAATGCATCTACCATTTGTCTGCTCACATGGAAAACTACCATTGCCTTGTATTCTTCAGATGAAGTTTGATGTACTTGATTAATAAGCAAGACACCAATGAGTTATGCAAAAATAATAAAAGAATTGAATAACTGAATAAGTTTTTTTTTTTTATTGTCCCTCCTCCTCCCACTTTCCGCCACATTTGTAGCTACATTACATAATTCATGACATACAATCATGACACTGAACACTACCCGTTGGCTGCCGCGCCACATTACCCGTAGGTAAAATACTACGATCTACTGGGGCTTGTCCGAAGACAAGTCCGGGTGATACGAGTCGAGTGTCTTCACCCGGGAACCTACACCCACAAACACTCGCACGCATCAACAAGGGGAAGTCCCTATGGTAGGTTGCCTATACAGGTAAAATTCTAGGCTGTGCAACTGCTCAGACCAACGGCATATGGGCGATGGGACCGAACAGCGCGGAGCCATAAGCTAAAAAGCTAAAGGGAAATTCAAATGGCGGCAGCCAACGGGTTTTAATACAATCAAAACAGATTTACCATAACACAAATGAATGTAAAGCAGTAAAGCTGACTATCCGCATCAGATGTTCTTGTTGTCGTCGTAGATTCCGTGAACTGCGTCAGGTAGGGAAATCCTTTTCTTCGCCTTCTTCAGTAGCCTTGAAAAAATAATTGAAGTATTAAGTATCACGTGAAGGAGTTTGAATTTCTGCACATAAAGACGACATACCTTTGGTAGCGTGCTTCAAGAATGTGTTTGGTGATGAACAGCGGAACAGGTGACGAAGAAATGAAGAAGCATCTCAGCCGAAAGGCGATAATCTTGACTGGCTTCTCCCATCCGGATTGTCTGATAATTTTTTGCAGGCAAATCAGGTCCGCTCCACAGGTTGAATCTACACTTATCTGCAACGCCCGAGTGTAGTGTAGGTTTGCGATATCTGAAACATCAAAAGCCAAATGTTAGTTAATCAATCATAAAAAAGTCGCAAGTTCCAACGTACCTAGTCATATCGCTCCCAATAATGGTTCTTCAGTCAAGTCTTCATCAGTTTGGCATCAACAATCATCTAGAATACAAAAAAACAGTTAATGACGGAATTAAGTAGTTGGAGCACATTTTCAGAGACTAGAAATGAACCGGAAGTGGGAAATATTCACTCAATCACAAAACAAAGTAGATATTCGGAATCAGCACACTTTTCTGAGCAAGAATAATGTGTTATTATTGAAATCTGAGAGATTGACCAAATCCCAAATTTTTGAAGTCTATAGACTTCTTAAATTCTCGATTTTCGACATGTTCCAAAATTTGATAAAACACGTTATTCTAGCTCAGAATTTGATGAGGACCTCATCAAAATTCTGAGCTAGAATTTTATTTAATTTTATTTTTATTTGTTTTTATTTAAGTCACAGTCACGACTTAAGTCACAAAAAAAGTCACATTTCATATATACTTAGTCTTAATAGCTCTTCACACTATATATCTAAGGAAATTTTTAAGAAAATTTAAATATACTACTTCCACAAAAAACCTACGTCAAAAGTCAACGTAAAAGTCACGCTTGAAAAATCACATCAGTCACAGTCAACGTAAACGTCATATTTTGACTTAAGTCACGACTTAAGTCAAAATATGACTTAAGTCAGGCGGTGACGTTCCGAACACTGGATGAGGAATCCAATTCTGCCCTTCGTTTTGCTGTATGACGTGTTTTTCTTACTTCCGGTCCACTTCCGGTTCTTTACTTTTCTAGTGTTCATCGTCTAACTAAGGATTAAATTGTACTTGGCAAAGCTGGAGTAGTCGGAGGTTGTCCAGTTATGTGCAGTAACTGCAAATATGATGACACAAGCAGTTACGATAGCTCCAACGGCTGCAACGCCTTGGTGTAGTGCAGGTTTGCAACTCCTGAAAAAAAAGAGATATTGTTGGGATCAGCTCAGTATCGTCAAGGCATTCTGAATAAAATAAATACTTTTCTCTAGATTCTAATCGTCATACTTTTACGACAAACATTATACAATCCTAGCAACTACACACCTACATGATTTTAAAGGCAATGATAACCCGGTGCAGAACTTTTCCTTGGATCAGCTCAGCATGGCCACAGGCACTCTGAATAAAATAAACATGGTGTTTGTCGATTAGAGGATGATATTATTTTGGCAACAAGGGCCGTATCTTGCTGAATACAAACCTTCCGAGTCCTCTCGAACGCTGAACTACGAAAAAAATAGTAAATTCCCCTTTTGGAAAGAATATTTTAACAGACAGTTTGCAACACCTATAATATTAAAGATCAATAGGCCATTCATTGGTTTATCAGAGATGGAAAGTAATCACTTAAAAAAAGTTTGAACTTATTACATGAAGTAGGGTTGCTCAAACTGTCGTATTGCGCACCAAGGCGATCCTATGGCGACGACGGCCAGTTGGAAGTCCATTGTAATAAATGATTTTCAGCATTCTACATTGAAAGTGGACAAATAAAAAAGACACCAGGCCTGAACAATAAAAGAATTGACTTATTTGGTTTTACCTTATGAAACAAAAAATTGTTGTGTAAAAATTGTTTAGAAGACATAGGGATATGAAATCACAGGACTTGAGTAATCAATGATGTGATGACATCTGGCCCCCTGGATCAAATTTCCATAGATTCTTTCAGTAAGATATTCTTCTCGAGTATTCAGGGTATTGCTCATCATGAATCTGGTTTGACAATGGTTTCCTTATATGTTCTGGAAGCAGTAATTTCATCAAATGAGACTGGATTACAGGACCACATTATTAATTTTTGTTTGGTGAACACTATCTAATAGAATTAAAACTAAAAGCAAGTTAAGTATAAAGAATTTGAAAAAAGTAATCATAAAAATTTACTTGATCATCAGCTGTGTTCTACATTGTGTTTATAGTCACCAGATTATTTTTTTAACCTTTACTTATGATCAAATAAGTTTGCTTGGAGATTCAAATAGTTTTTTTGGTTTTGTTTACATCTAAAGCCATAAGCCAAGTGTCTGTAGTGTCGACTGCCATGCACAGCAATAAAATCGCACTGCATACACATAGCTGTTAAAACGGGCACTAGATGGCGTTCGCGTGTCTTTTCACCAGTTTTTTTTTCCGAGACTTGCGTGAAGTCATTTTAAATTTTAAAAATGTTACAATTAAATGTGAATCCATTAAACTAAATCCGGAACACATCGTTTGACACACACCATTGTATTAAAATAATTTAAAGCTATACTGGCCGTTTTGTTTAACATGAAACAGTATATATTTTATAATATACGCGAGTTCTTGAACTCGGGTCTCTCCCTTTCGATAGAGTATTTTCTTTCAAAACGGACAAGAAACATATCAACATTTCGGACAACACAAAGAAGAATAAAGGGTCGGGAAATCCAATCATGTTGGGTTGTGAGGATAAAAGAGCAAATAAAAACGGAGAAAAGAAAAAAAAACCGGTATGGTGAACACGGGACAGAGCATGAAAAATTCTCTTCCAAATATGACAATAACATCGTAACCTCAGCCAACGACGCCGCCAAACGCGCTCGTTACGCGAAAAAAGTAAAGAAGAAGAAAAAAAAAAGGAAAAACTGGTTCCATGACGAGGTCGATTCCGGAGCAAAGTGAGGAGCTTAAGGATACGGAATCATTTTGGAGCGTATACATGTAGGCAGGATACACGGTCGAAGGAGGGTTTTTTATTTGATGGATATATATACTTGTGGTGGTGGTGTGTAAAGGAATGCATACAAACGCGAAGAAAAAGCAGACGATGATGATGGCGATCGACACGCACTGGTCGTACAACGCAGTGATTCTGATATTATAGCGTATCTCATTTTACCTCCTCGTTTTCTCTCTCTCTATCTTTTTTATATTTTGGTTCGTAACGGGGAAGGTCTTTTTCGTTTAACCGCGCATCTAATATATATATATAAAGTTACATTAAGGTAGTTTCTCGAATGGCGCCTGTAGACATCGTTTGGCTGACATCCGGTAGGACCACAATCGTTTGTTGTGACGACTGAAATAGCGGAGGTGCCGGCGCGTCAGTCCTTCGTTTAGGCTTTCGCTTGGTGTGGTCGATTTGGGCGTAAACGACTCCTTCTGTGGTCTCCGTCCCTGATGACGGCGATTTGCTATTTGGGACGGCAAGGTGCGTCGGCCGATGACGAGACAGCGTCAGTTCGGCGTAGACCACTTCCTCCTGTACGGAAAACAAGAAGACCAGCAGTTTAATTAACTTTCTCTCCCCCGAGTTTCTCATAACGACAGAAGACGGTATTGTTTTTAAGGGAACGTCCGTCTCTCCTTGATCGATGGAAGCACTCAGCGGATTATATATAGTGGGGTAAGGGCATGTCTGCCACTTGAAGAGCGAGCAGGGAAGAAGAAATGGAATCCTGTGAGACGGTCGTTTTCTTATTGGTAGAGACGAGGGAGAGAATGAGCGTCAAAGAGCGATTGAAATTCGTCTCTGGATCGATCCGTTCCGTCAAACATGGACGTTCTTTCTGTGTTTCGGGGAATCGGAAAGGAGGGGTTGGCGAACACGTGTCTCTGTCGACTTCAAAGCCAATCACATCCTCTCCAAACAGGAGAGGAGAGCAGGTGCGACAATCAATGATTGAAAGACACAATGTGGTACCGTACCTGACTAGATCGAATAGCGGAAGAACCTGGACTGTCGCCACGCAGAGGCAAGGTCGACGTATTGGATGGCGTCCGGCCGTTGCTCATCAAGTCTAGTGGATTGCTGGTAATGTGAGGCATCGATTCGAGTCCTGCGCCAATTAGATTGAAACCCATTGTGTTAGAGAGAGACTTTACTTGTCTTCTGTAGCCGGAATCCAACAACAAGAAATTACCTGATTTGTCCTGCGTGATGACGTCAGGGTCTTTGGTGCCCAGTTCAATGTACTCGTTGCCGTTGTAGCTGTCCATATCGCGGTCTTTATCCTTGATGACGGCCTGCTGGATGGGTTTCCTGCGCTGGCGAATACGCAGGGCGGCAATAAGGGTGCCCATCATGAAGATACCAGTGGCAACGATGCCAATCAGGATGCCCAGCGTCGGAGTAAATTCGAAATTGGAGAAGCCTCCGCCTCCCAGTCCGCCGTTGACCTGCATCTCGGCCGGCAGGAGTCCGACGACGGCCTGCTGAGTGGCTTCAATGAAGACGGATTCGCTGACTCCGTGAGCGTTGACGGCCGTCACCTGGAGCAAGGTGCCCACAGGAGGGATGACGGCGATGCTTCCAAAGAAGACACCGGCGATACCGCCGCCGCCATTGCTGTGACGTCGCGTCGTCTTGTTTGTGGCCTCATCGACGACGATACTGTTGGCGTTGTTGGACGAGGACCGCCAGCTGTGCGTTCTCGGCGTTTCGTCGGCTCCGGGCGTGGCCGAATTAGACACCGATGAGGCCGAACCCAGGTGGAGGGCGAATCTGGGCGATGACGACGTCAAGTTGGCCAGCAACGCCCGCGTTTTGATGTCGAAGACGTGCATTTTGAAATGTTGCGGTATACCACCGTCGTATCCCTCGTTGCAATCGATCTCGAACGACGACAAAGTCTGGTTGGAGATGGAGCAGTTCTTGGGCGGATCCGGTACACCTGCACGCGACACAATCGTGAATCGTCGACTTTAGACTTTAGAGCTTTGTGTTGTAGTTGTTTTTCTACATGTTACTAGTTTTTTCTTTCTTTTTCTTTTTTCTCTCTGCTAGCTCTCTCTCTCTTGAATTGAATGCTAGCGTTATCGACGGCCATCAACGGGTTAAGAGCCGGCAGGCTAGTCTACAACATTTGGCCTACCGCACGCGACGCAACTAAGACTCTCTCTCTCTTTCTCAAGAAAAAAAAAGTCTTTCATTGGGAAAATGCTGGCTGCCGAAGAAAAGCAGTGCACACATCAACTGGCGTATCCGCTGTAGACAGCCGCCGGTAGTGTGTTCAAACGACTGGTTGACAGGTACACAGAAGCAGCAAAAGCAGAGAGTACGATGCTATGCACTTTACTCGGCAATAACCGACACAGCCCGAGTAGACAAAGTTACCGCCTACCATGGCTAAGCCTAAACATCCCTAAGAAAGTTTTCGGCGTAACTCCCAACTCGCCTTACCAATCACGCACACTTCACACGAGACGCGGTATAGCCGCTACTACTACAGTCTCAAACTAAAGGAGAAGAGCCAGCACTCAAAAGACAAGCCCACCAAGTGTTGACTTTTTTGATCAATTCAAAGCCGCTGCAGCGGCTCATCGCAATCAAGAAAAAAAGAAAAGAAAAAAAGTCAAAAAGTCAGATCGTTACCGGCTGCGTAAAAGTGGTAGACGCACGGCTGCGATTGAGTGCCCAGCGGGTTTGCGGCCCAGCAGAGCAACGTCCCGAAATCCAGTTCGCTGCGGGGGGTGTAGCGCAGGACGGAGATGGAGCCGTCGGCCGTTGTCCGATAGCCCGACGTGATGTCCACTAATTCGCCGGTGCCGTTGAAGGCCCAGCGGAAGCTCGTGGCGCCCGGTTTCGACTCGACATGACATTCCACTTCGCTTGTCAGTCCCTTGGCTCCGCCGTAAGAGTTTTTCTGCTCCGGACGGCATACGGGCTTATCTGTTAAAGGTAAAAAAAAAAGACAAACCAAAACGAATGTCATCACATTATGCATGATGACGACAGATATCAATGAATGTATCGGGCACTGGAGAGAAACAGATTGAAGCCGGTATATAGACGGACTCGACGATTCCATCAACTATTCCTTGAATATAGATAGAATAAATGTTGGAAGATATCTATTATAAATCAAGACTTCCCGATCTTCTCTCTTTTCCCATCGGTCGATTCTTCGAATTATCAATATAGACCACTATACTTTCCAACTGGTTTATTTCATCCTCTATTTTAAGGTAGTTGGTTGCCAACGGGGAACTTTTCGGCTCGAATCGGAATTTGTGTCGTGTACACCTGGCCGGTCGTGCAAAAAATAAAAAGTCTAGGGGCGCACCTGCTCCTTTGGTCGTTGTTGGCAGCATCGATCCGCGAAACGCACGAATGTCAAAGTATTGTGATGCGAAGAGGGCGACGACGAAACAAAAGATACATGCGTAGACCCCCCCCCCTGATGGTCTTCTAACGCGAGTACAACTACTTGCACAGTCCTTCGTATTAAAATTGGATTCCGTCGACCGTGTTCGCTAGCTGACGACCTCCGCTACGGAATTCCTTTCATCATCAAGTATTGACTGCGAATGCTCGTCGCCAGTTGCTGCATTTTCCACAACTATATAGTATACATACATGGGAGCGCGACAGTGCCAAGCCGAGAGAATTTCTCCGTCGCCAAAACTGCCGGCCGGCTCCCGATTTTCTGGCGACGCCTAATTCGGCTCGGGGGTTAATCATATAATTACAAGGTTTCCTATACGTGCTATATCGCACTGTATTCAGTTGCGTCGACAACAATGGGAGGTTTGTTTGTCGAAAACTTGAGGAAAATGCGATTGCTGTGAAACAAGGGAGACAGAGACAAACGGAGGACGTCGGAGCCTCGACGCCGGGTGGAGTACTGAGAGGCCGAGATAATGGAGTTAGAAGCGAGCCAATTGAGCCAACGAAGGTTAATTAGCCGCAACACAGTAGACGGCGAGGAGGGTTCTTTGGGAGGAAGACGTCAGGGGGCCAAACGATTGCAAAGCACGGCACGCGGGACTGTAGACATCGACTGGCTGGCTGGCTGGCCTAGACGAGCCCGTTAAAAACGTGACCAGACCTTGACGTCGAGTAGCATCAGAAAACGACTAAACAGCACGGAATAAAAGAATGAAGAGCTAGCCATGAAATACTGCCAACAACATTCGTTTTCCAATTGTTTTTGTCTTTTTTTCACATGATTTCTTATTGCTGGGCCAAAGAGAAATTGTTGGCCCTTTCTTTTCTTAAACGGTATCAACTGGGAAGCCGGGAGCCATCGTTTATCCAAAAAAGAAATAAAATAGCTCTTAAAATTCGAAATGATAAAGAAACGACGAGAGAAGAGCCAGGAGCGAAAGAGAGAGGAGCGAGATTGGATGGGTCAAAGAAGAAGAAGGTTCTTCAAACGAAAATACCGCCACTACCACCAGCACCACATTCCGTATTTAGAAGCGAAAGCTGCTGCATGTAACGGGTTTCGACTATTAGTGAGTGGAAAAAAGGAGTAGTCGCCCATTTCAAGAACGGACGGTGGCGCGCGCGTAATTAGAAACGCGTCAGAGACGTCCGGGATGGAACAGACGGTCGGGAAGAAAAAGCTGGAGCAGAACGAGTGGAGAATTCCACTCTTACTCGTTGCTACTATATATATATATATATGAAAAGCGAAAAAAGTAGAAGAGAGAGAGAGAGCCAGAGACTTTGTCGGTTTTTTTGGAGCGCCAGTTGAAAATATCCAATTAGCTCGTTTCTATATACATGTGAATAAACGAAAAGGGACCGAGTCAAGTTGAGCGGAAGTTGGGAGCCGAGTTTTTTTTTGTTGCAGCAAGCACTCCAACTGATACGCATGTATATACCCGCACCCAATATTCTACTACCTTGAAGACGACTCGACTGCTACTGCAGAGATCAAAAAGAAGCAGGGCGGCTCTTCTCTTTTTTTCGCTCTACACATGTTCGTTCCCTTTCGTTATGGGCCTACCTAACAGTTGGAGATTTCGTCGTAGATGAAAATGTGCGTCCCGTCTATTGACGGATTTCGACGAGATGAAAGCTCATCCAGGAATGCCGCGACACAGCCGAATATATAAATGGGATATACTTGTATATTTCTTCTTTTCAAGATCGCACATCTCTCAAATCGCCAGATCTTATATATACCGTATGTAAGAAGAAGAAGAGCGCGCAGGACACTGCGCGAAGAAGGGATAACGGGCGGCGGGAGCTCTTTTCATACACGAGACCGAGATCAAATAACACTGTAGGTCAAAGGGGAAAAAAGGAAGACACGATGGGCCAAAAAAACCCAACATGATACTATAGTACTGACGGTCGTGTGACCGGTCGTCCGTTCAACCGAGAAACGTAATCGAAACATATTTGATTTGCTCCTCAACGACCCTGTGAAATTTTCGGAAACGACGACGACTACCGGAGAGAGGGAGAGAGGCCTGCTAAGAATTTTGTGAGTATTCGACAAATATTGTTTACTACAAGGAATCGGGCGCGGGATGTTCGTCAAAGGTGAACCGGTCGATTCTTTCGTTTTTTCTAATAACATCAAGGGGAGAATAATACATTATTGACACAAGAGATTACAGTACGCCTACACTGTCTAGCTCTCTTCTACTCGGCTATGGATGTGTTGTGCCGCACAAGGGTCGTTTGTTTACCTTCCATCAGGGCTTGAGATACGATTGCGATTTCTTTCACCGTAAAGTAGCTGTTTGCTTGTTTGTTTGGCTTGTTTGTTCACTAGGATCGTGATTCTTTCACAAGCCGTCATGAACTGCGTCTGCTGCTGCTCCAGACGCAACCCGTGGCGGAAATGATTGATCAATATATACATGACGTCTCTAGACTAGAGAGACAGGCCACTTCTTCGTCTTCTTATTAAAAGAACAGGATAATTCGGATATGAATGCGAACAAACAAGAGGCTAAAGTTATCTCAAGACTTTTTATCCGCTTTTTCCTCGTGGAATTTCTAACGAACCTCTCGTCAACAAAAGTCAGATCCGCATTTCCTGTTATCGTGGGCGAAAGGAGTTTAAGTTCCAAACGTGTCGAGGATCTTATTCAACGAACAACTTATTCAATAGGTTATCATTTTTTCCCCCTCTTCATAATTTTCCTTGTTGGACAACACGAGCCGTCGATTATAATTTTTATAAATGATGACGTTATCCGAAGCGCATTATTTCGCCGTGTCAATGGAAGAAGGAAGGAAGCAGAAGAAGAAGAAGAAGAAGAAGAAGGCGTCGTCCGTGACGGCCGGTGTAGGCGTTTCGCTGTTTCGGACGTACCATACAATAAGAGGTTGAAATGTGAGACTTACGTGCGACGTGTAGGTGGAAAGGTGCGCTCGATCCCTCCCCTTCCTGGTTGCTGGCGTGACAAGTGTAACGGCCGGCCGCACTGCGCGCCACACGCTGCAGGACCAGACTCGACTCGCTGATGATGACGCCCGCACTGACGTTGTGTTGCAAAACGTTACCCTGCAAGGTGGTGCGAAAAAAAAAGAGAAAAAAAACAAAATAAAGACGGATCGTATTAACACTTTTGAATTCCTCCGGCGCGTTAAAGGGCGTCTTTTTTAACACGACAAAGGCGTTGTGAAATAAGGTCGAAGGTCGCCAAGACCGTACGAAGTACAGGATTACAGAGAGAAGAAAAAGGTAATTAAGATATGGGAAACTAAAACTGGATAAAGCCGGGGAGAGAAAAAATATTTATCCGACCGAGATTTATTTGAGAAATACGTCAACTATGGGCGCGAAGGGTCAGGTCGGTAACTGGCGGTAGTGGAGAAAGGGCCAAGTTGATCAAAGCTCAGTAGAGTGGCAAGCGGAATGAAGGATCAGGGTACGGGACAGCGAGCCGGGAATGAGAAATTAGTGCCCCCGAAAGTTGCAGCGAGTGTATATCCGCCAAAGAGAGCGTCGCTAGGGAACCAGATAAAGCTAGGAGAGTGGAATACTATTACGGTTAAGGTGGGTGAAACGAAAAGCGGATAAGGGAAGGACGTTAAAGAGGGGGGCAGTTGGTTTAACAACGGAATCGCATGATATAATAAAGAAGACAAACATTGGAGCACATTGGGGCATTAAGGACCCAGGCAACAGTATAGCCATTGGTTTGTTACAAGTCAGTCGGAGAAGAAGAAGAAGGAAGAAGAGACGAACCTGATGCCGCCAAACGAGGCGAAATGCTGATGGCCGGGCCGTGACGTGACAGTCGAAGTAGACGTCGATCCCTTCGCGGATGTGATCGCCTTCCAGGTTCCGTCCCAGTTCCAATCGAACGCGAGGGACGTCTTTTCGCATCGATTGTTGTATGTGTGTGCACAAGGATAGAGAGAGAGAGAGAGAGAACAAGATAGATACGTCAAGACACGCACAGACGGATTCGAAAGACATCAAATACTCTCTCTCTCTGGATAGAGAAAAAGTAGTACGTAGGCCGGCTACGTAAGCAAACAATCGAGCCAACCACCCATCATCCAGCCGACGTCGAGTTCCGCACGACACCCCATGATCTTTCTTCTTTCTTTCTCCCTCCTTCTATCTAAAGGTAATGCACTAGATGATAGACTACTGCATCCACTGCCTATAGAAGAGACTCTGCTGGACATCGTCCTTCATCCAGACGGCCAGTGCTCGAAAACTAATGATCTTTTCCTATTCGCTTTAGACTACGTTCGCCCTAATTGAATCGCCTAACCAGTGATAGTGTCATCATCTTTTAGAATCGCTTTAAGTTTAAACTGCCTTGCAGTCGAGTCTAAACAGAGCCGGTCGCCAGAGAGATTCAGAGAGGATAAAGTGGGAATCCAATCCTCGGCGTTGAGAAGAAAAAAAAAATAAATCCCTCGGAGCCGAACTGCTGGTTATCTTCTTCTTCTATATTTCAGTGGATATAGAAGCGGACGGGACAAAACAAAACAAACGAGTTCTCCAATACTACTACTACTGCTGTTGCTGCTAGAGATAAAACAGAAAACGGTAGACTACTACTACGTACTACTAGCGACCGCATTTGTCAGATGGATTTATGACTGGTGCTCCGTAAGTTCCAGATGTCTCCCGTTTCAAATTCCCCCAACAGCGTGGCCATCAGAGCGTCCCAAAAATAAGAAGTCAATGTACAAGCCGAAGAGAACGCAACACACGCACGCTTACATAAATACGCTCGTAGCTATAGTGCTCGGCCGGTTTTTTTCTTTTTTTCCTTTTTTCTTCGTCGTCTGCTCGCACGCCGTTACGAGGCTTCTATCTTGATAAATACATCACATGTCGTTACAACTAGCTCTATATCACTAGGCATATCGTTTATATAAGGTGGTGGTTTTCCGGTGGAGGGTCTTCCGAGTGCGCTGGAGCGCAGTTTCCCCCCACGCTAGGTAAATAGGATGAAAAACGGGCAGAGGTAGAAACATTTCCTAGCTCCTTTTTAGGCAGAGACGGCAGCGTGATTTCCTCGACTTTTCGATAACAAAACATTGAAGTAAGCGTTCCGTCTGCTGTTGTGGAAGGGGATTATTACATTGACGGCGGTGGCGACGAGAGGGAAACCCTTGGTCGAACTGATTCCGTTGAAGCCCCACTTGTCAAATCAGTAGCGGTACACACGTCATGAAATCCTCATCGTTCTCCTCGCCTATCACGCCTTTTTCAATAATATGCCCACTCGCAGTGGAGTTTGTCTTCCTCCTTCATTTCCGAGGCGCCATCATCTTTAACTACAACTGATGCCGTGATGTGGCTGATGCCCAAGAGGGAAAGCCGCCAAGGTTCGTGTCTTGCGCAACGTAGTACTATATCCTGCCCACGTGTCGATGACGACGCCACATTATCGCCGGCTTTATGAGACGGGCGGAAACACTATATCCATTAGCTTTTTGCACGACCGGTTTTCTCCCTTAAAAGCCACGCGACGACGACGACGACAACGACCAGGTGAATTGGATCCACACAACAAGTGGATTATCAAGACGATGCTATTCCTCTTCCGTGCCGCGTCTTCTATTTTTTACGACGATGGAATTAACTCGAAAAAAGAGCTATATGGCCAAGAGAGAGAGTGGGCATCAAGTATGCGATAGACGGACGCTCGCCTCGACGTCGTAAAAATGAAGAGGAATAGAATAGAAATGTCACTCTAGTGTGTTGCGCCTTTCTCGTCAAAGTTGATTATACAGCTGGACGGTGACCGTTTTCTCTCTCTCCGAGAAGACGTCCCGAAAAGGCGGCGCCCCCCGTCCGTTATTGATCTCTGACTCGGCGTCGCTCGCTCGCCCGCCCGCTCCTTACTACTATGGCAGGCAAATCACGGATGGAATATCCCCCTCAAGCCCTATTCTATATATACTGCCGCCTTGCTGAAAAGACTTTCCCCCAGCTCTTCCGCTCGCTTCTTCTTCTTCTTCTTCTTCTTCGTTCTCACAGTTGCGAAAATCTTAACAGAGTTTCGGTGGTATTATATAGACTGCTTATAAAGTCATAGTTGATAGAGGCCGCTCTAGTAGTATGTGTACGGAATCTGGTTATGTATACCACCCTTCACTACACCCAAGAAGCATTCTAATACTGTCGGGTGGGGTAGTGGTGTTGTGCGCCGGAGCTACTTCCGTTCTTCGAGGAAACGCGTCGCCCGCCGGCCAGAAACGTACTACCTAGCAGAGTCGGTACGGTAGCGGCATTGAGGAAAACAAGCTCACGATGACGGTAAAATAGAAACCACCGATGACGACGACGACGACGACGATCGTTTCTTCCAGCCGCGGTGCAAGTTTCGCTCACGGCCTAAGCGTATTAGATTTACATTGACGGTCGCGTTTTCTTAACAATCAACCGGAGCTGGCGCCGAAAATCGCTATGGGATCGCTGACACTATACGGCGTCTCTATTTTCATATCAAGAGAGCCGCTAAAAAGAAGAAAGGGCCACTACTACTACTGTGCAGTTGTTGTACTAAAGAAGCCGCCGCGTTACGGCCCCATTGTCCTTCGGAACTTTGGGTGGTAAACAAGGATTGCTAGGGCTGTAAACAATCTGTCGTTGTCGTCTTTTCCAATCTCGCCTGTTCGTTTGCCTAAGACTCTGTGTGCAGTCGAATACTCTTGCGACGACGACGACACCGTCAAACTTGACCTAACACCCACGCGGCAGTATCTGTCACGCGCTTT
This sequence comes from Ceriodaphnia dubia, assembly GCA_022539655.2. Taxonomy (NCBI): domain Eukaryota; kingdom Metazoa; phylum Arthropoda; class Branchiopoda; order Diplostraca; family Daphniidae; genus Ceriodaphnia; species Ceriodaphnia dubia. The sequence continues at coordinate 576,022 of JAKUCG020000076.1, forward strand.
AATACTCCAAGAGCTGCTGCTGCGGATCTACTCGACGCGTTGGCTAATATTTAACGAGTTGTCGCGGATTTAATAAGAAAAAAACTCCCAAAAAACTGGCGAAAAAGAGAGACAGTAGAGTATTATGAAGGGATTCATCACTCACAGTAGACGTCGAGGAGCCAAGATTCTTCGATGGCCGAGGCTGGGCCGAGGGCAGGATTCTCCGCTCGACAGACGAGCTTTTTACCGTCATCCTCCGGGGTCAGTTGGACCGTTAATTGGCTCAGCGTGACGTTCCCGCCGTCATACGGCTGGTGGTTGGTTCCGTCGGGCCAAGAGAGAAGAAAAAAAGAAAGAGAAAGAGAGAAAGAGAGACATTAATACGTTATCACACATCGCCTCAAGGAAGCAGATTACAATCCGCTCAATTAAGATGGGCGCGTAACAGCGTCCAAGGACAAGAAGAAAAGAGGCAATCAAACGAGTTGTTTTTGATGTTAGCCAATTATTCCAGTTCCCAATCCGCTTATTACTTTCAACACTCGGGCAGCAAGACGCGTAATTGCAGCATCTTGACGCGATTCATTTTCGTATCTGTCATTAGCCGGTGGCGCGCCTTCTCTCTCAAAACGCCGTCATTTCAAAATGTCAGACTGGAAACATTCAGCGACGCTACACGACGCATTTACTACACTACAAAACTATCTCCCAAAGAGTCAGATTGCATTCTTTTACATCTTTAATTTTCTACGAATTTTCCAGCCGTCTTGTTTCGTTGGAAGTCAAATAATATCTCAAAGTCTTCTTCGATCATTAATTAGCCTTCTACCCAAGTTACGACTTTTAACCTGCCATCATTTTGAGAAGAACAAAAGGAGCACATCTTCTGTAACATTTCCTTCCCTATATATATCGACCGTGCTGCTGCTGCTGCTCTAATAGTCATTGAGAAAAGCCCTTTGGTAGTATCGATTAAGCGGGTTAGGCTTTTCTGACACATTGTGACAATGCGCGCCGGCGATCGGCTGCCTCGTTGTATCGACAACCCCCATAACGTTTTTAAAGCTATTGACACTGCGACACGCGAACCACTCTACTACTAGCCGCAAGTCCATGCCTTGGCCATCCGTCGGGGGTAGTAATTCAATTATAATGATCTAGATACTACTACATAGAGCTAGCATTAATGTATCGATTTCTAGTCTGTCCGGTCATCGATCCCCCGTTGACTGTATACATGTGCAATTTACGAGTGTCCGTCATCCCAATAACAGCGCTGCTAGCTTGGCTGCCGTTGTTGTTGTTGCCGCAGCGCCAAAATAGCTAAACATATAAGCCCCGTGCGGACGGTGGTATAATAACAATAAATGATGACTTACAGTCTCGACGGAGCGACGCAGAAGTTGGCCGTCTTTCCACCAGGTTACGGTGGGAGATGGACGCGAACCGGCTGTCTGGCAGGTCAATTCGTACCTGTGACCATCAAATATTAGAGTGAAATCAAACTGGAAAAAAAGAGGACACGAAGTACTCAACCAACAGGCGGATGACTCGAATCAATAAATCAGAAAGAGAATACAATAAAAAATGGATCGAGGAAAAGAGTCAAAGGATAGAAAAGTTAAAAGGGTAGTATAGTTCACGTACTTTTTCCCAGCTGAAATGGGCTGACGGCTGCTCAGTATGCGCACTTCCAACGGTTTGACTGCAATAGGAAGAAAAGAAAACCATATCCATAAAATAAATGAAATGCATTCGAGTTAACATAATAATGTCGGTTGCCTAATTGATTCAGGCATATATTATTTTCCCTTTCGTTATAATAATAATAAAAAAAGAGGAAGAAGAAGGAGAAGAGAGGAGGCCTGATGTGGAGTCGGGTTCTCTATAGCCAGTCATGCGGTAGTAGTATATACGATCGGCCTCTTTTCTCATATTCAAATGATCTCTGCTCAACTGATGCATTATGAATAAGTAGCAGTGGTATATAGTACTACGCACGGGGGCCGAGCATTGCTGAGGTTTTATTATTTTCCCTTTCCAGGCCGAAAGCGAACTGTGTGTGCATCATATATCCAGGCGGCGGTATATAGTAGCTCTAGTACCGTATAGCAGTGGGGTAGCTGGGTTGCCTCGTAAAGTCAGAAAGATGATGCTTCTTCTTACTAATAATTGGCTCGGAGCAAGGGTAGACTACGTTGAACGAACTGACAACAAGGATTTGAGCAAAGGCCACGCTATGTTTTCATAAAGAGGATAAGGCGTGGTAGAAGCGAACGAGGGAGGGCCGTCTTAATTAACGAAAGCCCCCCCCCCCCCCCAAACCCCTAGCACCCACCAAACGACCTCCGTTCTCCCGGTCTAACGCTATTTGAACCTCCCCAATGCCCCGTCGCTCTACTGGCTCCTGTCTGTCGTCTTGTTAGTTCGCTTCGTCCTGCAATCGAGGCATCGATTGGCGACTCGGCCAACCATCGTTTTCTCCTTTCTCCTTTCTTCTGAATCATTTCAATGGCGCTACCAGCGTTCATTTGTTAGTTAGAACCGTCAGAACGCGTCGACAGCAGAGTGGCATCAACATTTGTATACCAATTGGCCATTCAACCGTCAGAATAAATGAAATCTATCGGATATAATTGCTCGGCAGGAGATCGAGTTTTTACTGCTTTCGGCCTTGCGTGTCCGCAGATGGAATAAAAAAAAAGGATAAAACGCAAAAAACTGGGGATCGATGAAACGAGGCTGCTGCTTCTGCGAGTGTTGAATCGTTCATGAAAAGGGACACACAAAAGGGCACACGTCAAGGGAGCTTTTTGCGGTCTCCGGACGGGTCCGTGGAGGCGCCTCGCCTTTGGTGGGATCTTGTTGGCGTGTGTGCCACCAAGGCTGCCGCCGTTGCCGCCGCCATGATCGATGAGAGTCGGGAGTTTCTCCCCGGTGCTCCACCACCCCGTGAGCGTGTAAATACCCTCACATCGGTCCGCCCTTTTCCTCCCCACCGGATCCCAACTTGTTGGAAGCCCATTCGCTTTGACGATTGGGGACTAGAACGTGCATCTTTATGCAGATGAAATGACAGAGTACTACTCTCTATTTTTCTTCTTCTTTTTCTTCTCTTTTCCCTCCCATGTTTTTTTTTCTTTTTTTCCTTTTTATGTTCTATACACAGAGGGAGAAGAAGGAACGGAGACAAGCCGGAGCAATTGGTAGGCAAAACTCGATTCCTGAAACCCCCCAAGAGAAAGTTTGGGATCAAGCCTTTGTTGCCATGACGACACGATATTTCGCACACAGCTGTCCCTTCTTTTCAGTGCCTTTCTTCTTTCTCTTTCTCTCCGCTCCAAAGTTTTCGCGTCCAACAGGAAAAAGGATATGCATAAAAGAAGCCGCCTCGAAGTGTGTCTCATGGAAATGGAAATACTACAGTATTTCTCTATTCGGCGAAAAAGACGGAACAAAAAAATATTCTAAGTAAATAACAACATTTCGCGCTGCTGTTGCTTCTTTCCGGATAAGCCGCACCTTGTGCCCTCACAGACCCTTCCGTGTCTCACTCTTTTTTGTTGTACTGGCTGTTCGCTTTTTTCTTTCGGGATCAGGAGAGCAGCAGTTTTGTTTTTCTTCTTTATCAAGAATAATCACCGCGTCTTAGCGCTTGACAAAACGGATTTGTTTTCTCAATTTCTTCCCTCCTTTGGTCTCTATTCTGTCTCTTTTTTTTTCTCGTGTCTGTCTGGCATGTTACCAGTATAATCTTCTTACGCTCAATCAGTTCCATATGTTCGCCGGTAATGTTTTTCCCTGGGCCCGAGTTTTCATCTCGACGATACGTCTTTCTGTTTCTTTTTTTTGTAGGGAACCGAAAACAATTTCAAATAGGAGTTCAGAATGACGTCACATGCGATTTATATCTATAATCCAGTAGATTCTACTAGCGCTCTCCAGAGACGGAAATAATAAGGAAAAAGTACAACATAAAGAAGATGAGATGGCGCATGTTTTTTTTCCTCCTAAAAAAACTGAAGTAGTCGGGTTCTTCCCTTTGAACCTTGTGCGATTCTCACTGGTGAAATGGTGTAGTACTAAGGGAAACAACGCGGAAATATATATGCGACAGCGCGGGAGTAAATGAAACGCCCAAGTGGATATAGCGCGGGACATGTACCAGTCGCGGAGTAAACACATCCATTCCATCCACCAGAGTGGCAGCGTCTTTTTTCCTTCTCTCTTGCTTTCGCTTACATATCGATTCAGGAGAGAGAGAGAAGCCCGCGACGCGTATCTTTATGCCGGTACGTGCCTACGCCAACACTTGCGCGAAAAAAGGAAAAATATATATAATATATAAAGAATGTCGTCAACACGGCAATAGGTGAGGCTACTCTTTTTAGCATTGGAAGAAAAAGAAAACTCTGTGAGTGGATGGCTAAAAACTTTCGCTCTTTTCAGTTATCTTTCTGGGAGATGTTGAAAGAGAAAAGATGGATTATTCAGAAAAAGATATCCGAGGATCGTGTGCTTACATTTGCCATTAGCTCGATTGAGCCGTGTGTAGACATAAAGGGAAACGGACATTTCGGGCTAAGGAAAAGGTATACACTGCACTTAAGCACGACCCGCTCGCGACGCCGGAACTCGGCGTAAATAAATCGCACATGGAGAGATGGTCGACGATGATATCGTTGGTCTGTTTTAACATCCTACGCAGATATCTTCCAACGCCGCCAGGCCTTCCTAATCTCTTAATGGGCATCGGTTTCTTTTAAATTTCTATTGTTTAGAAAACGTTTGTTTGTCCAACGAAAGAGACGTCGAGGGACGGCTCTTGTCATTCCGATCGTCGGGTTATATGGCAGCCATTCCAGAGCCCTTTAGAAAAAGTCGTTTTGCGAATTGAATCGACACGATCGATTTCTTATCTCGCCTGTGACCGAATAAAAGGGACGAATGTTTGAAACATGGACGCGAGCCAGGCTCCTAATAATAATACGGCGTAACGTTGAGCCGCCGGTAGTTTCGGTGATGTAAGTGGCGACTGGTGATGTCGTTACAGTTGCCGGATAGGATGAAAAGAAAGACAGGAATAACAACAAGATATGAATGTGATGCTGTAGCGCTGCCTATAAAGGGACCCTATAACGCCGTCCTTGCGCTTCTATATAAGGTCCAATGGGTCCGTCTTCGTAACCATATCCGCCACCAATTATGAGTCCTTTTGTGTAGAGGGACCTAATCAATGATGTAGCCTATTCTTTTGACGGGAAATGGGATACTACCACGTCCTGCTCTGTCTCTCTTCTTCTTCATTGTTCCTCTCATTTTTGAGAGTAGAAAAAAAAAATCTCCTCTTCCTAGCCGCATCCTATTCTTATAATATATAACATATGTTTTTCTTCTACCTATTCTCTTTTTGTACAATTTGTTATCGACGGCGTCTTTCTTCCGGATATCTAATATGTACCATGTGAAAATATTATATATAATGGTAACAAGATGACTAGTGCTGCTAGGAGGGGTATATGATGCGCGGCGGCGGGAAAACGTCATTCAAATTTCATATCGAGATTGAATCCGCTGGCGCGTTCATTTTCTGGCCGGAGAAAAGAGAAGGCTGCCGCGACGTCGCATGCCCGCAGCCATCGAATGCCAATCACGAGACTTGGGAGATGAAAATCGTTGTAATAATAAGAGAAATGAAGAAAAAAAAAGAGTAGAAGATATTTTCGGAAGGGTTCTATAAAATCGATCGATGACGGAGAGTCGATACTGTTCTGGAGGAAGATGATGAGAAAGAAAAAGAACGAAGCGACAGCTTGGCGTTTCCCGTTCGACGCGCCCAGGAGAATGGATGGGAGAGAGAGAGAGAGAGAACTAGGGAAAAACTGATGAAAAATAATGAGTCAATGAGAAATCTTTCAGGTCTTTCTCTTCTCTCCTCAACTCGAATCCCGAGGAAATGAAGTGCGAGATGACGCGCGCGCTGGATTGACGTAGCTCCGGCGGCACTTGACGGGCTGTCTTTCAATCTGCTGCTGCTGGCCCTGTTCTCTCTCTTCGTTAGACGTTTGCCCGTCATCATCAGACAGGAGCAGCACAGTTCGATGAAGTTATATAATAAAGTAGTCGAAAGGAAAGGAAAGAAATCCAATATCGCGTCCATCAGCTTGTTGATTCCGGGCGGTGGAGGAAATTCAGTTTATTCGGCTGCTGCTGCTGCCGGATCTTTTTTTTTCATCCCGCCCAACAGTTCTCGTTCCATTGTTCGCCTTTTTCCCGGCCCGTGCTATTATTTGACGCGACTAGACTCTGATTGGGTTATCGCCGGTCGTTTTGTGCACATTACGTTGTCTTTCTGGTGCAAACGCGCGTTTGCCAAGTCGGCTCTCCGTCAACCGAACAACAATAGAGTTTCCAACGAAAATCCTAGCGGAGCCTCATTCTACATGCATGAAAGAGGAAGCAAGTTAAGGCACTGGCAGAGAAGCGGCAGCAGACAAAACTTTGGTCGTCGACGTCGTCGTTGGCGACGGGATCGACAGAACTTTCTGATTATCAAACCAAAAGGGAGGAGAGCGGCTGTGTGACGCACGCCATTCCGGCAGCAGCCTCTCTCCGAGATCATCAAGAACGGATGGAATCTAAGGCTATAGAGACGACGACGGCGGAGGCAGCGAACACCTCGACGGGTCGCTCCATCAGCTCGTTATAAATAGTGAATAAACCGTGAGACTCGCCGACTTGATGATCAAGAGATTGATGAAAAGCCCTGCCACTCGATCCGCACCGATGCAGCGGGCCAAAAGCCCCCGATTCGACGAAACTTGAACGGACCGTCATCTATCAAACTAGCCTCACTCTCGCCCACATCCCTCTCCAACTAGTAGATTGGCGAGTTCCCTTTTCTTTCCTGTTCAAATGATTGGATAACTTATAGAGAGAGAGAGAGAGGGGACGAAGACGGAGGGGGGTTGCGAAGGTGTCTCCTCGCAACCGTGCGCGGCTAATGATTCCCTTCATTTGCAAACGTTTTCACCCGATATCCGATACAACCAGCAGCCATCTGTTAACAAGATTCTAGCGCCCGCGTTATTTTTTATTTTTATCCTGAGTGCACAGGAGGAAATAAGAGACCGGTTGGATGTCGCCCGGAGTACGGAAAATAGCCCCGTACGTTCCAGGTAGTCTGGGGAAGAAATATATATATATCTCTTTCGAATTTTTCATTTTCCTCGACGAAAATAAAACACACAACAAACGATCTAATCAATTCCGTTTCCCTGGTTGCCCAACGTAGAGGATGGAACCATCCGTCTCTTGGTTTTCTCTCAACACATCAACCTAACCTTTGTTTTCTCTCTCTCTTGAAAAACTCTTCTTCTGGGGGCTGCTACTGACTGGTTCAGATGGCCTTTACCCGTGTTCTCAAAGTGATCAAACAATTCCTGGAATTTACAAAACAAGAAAGAAACCTGTTGGTGGTCCGGTAAGATGAAAACTAAATGGAGATGCCTCTTCTTCGACATCAAACTGTTTAGTATGCGCAATCACGCATTGTTGCGTCTAACCGACATCAGAGAAACGCAGCTTTGGTTTCGTTATATTGAAATGCCCATTTGGAGACGGACGAGGACTTGTCTGTTGGTCACTAGAGGCCTGGTGGTGGTGTATGTCTACACCATCGAGTTAGTATATATACTACTATATAGCTTGGACGACACTTGGGATGTTTGCCAAGCCACGAGGACGACTACAAAGTGCTCCGTCACAGCAGGGCTGCCTCATCAGCTCTTTCCCTTCTTCTTCCTTCACAGCTCATTTTCAGTTGCTTTTTTGTTCTTTGCTCGCTTTCAAAAGGATCGAGCTCCTCCTGGCGAAGAAAGCGGATGTATCAAGCCAGAACAGCAATACGGCAGCGCGCATCTAGTGTATAGCTGAGGAGACTGACTCTACAATACGGGCGGCAAACAGCAACAACAAGATTCCGAAGAGGATAGTGCTCTCTGGCAGAGGGGGGATCACTCTACTGGTTGAAGAATGCTGATGAGATTTGAATGGAAAAAACTCTGAGACTGGCATATATCTGGAACCATCGAGCCGCTGCCTTCAGCAGAAAAAAAAAGAAAGAGAGAAAACCATTCTATTCTTTTTTGGGGTCTACACCACCGACACCACCAGTCCCCACCACACAATCTTTATGAGCTTTTGATGCGGCCAACCGGTTTCCACTCGGACGACGTTGCAGGGACCCCTCTCTCTTCCCCCTCTATTATCGACCATCTATAGGGACTATGGCCATCCGCCAGGCAGCACAAAAAGAACGTCACCACCATAGTATCTATATCTAAACGTTGCCGTATATATAAAGACATCTCGGTTGACGTTTCCTGTCCGAGGAAGATTACCCGGAGCTTTATGATCAGAAAAGCCAACAACGCTCATGTCCCCATTCGCTTTTTTTTTCTTCTTCTTTTCTAATAATAATAAGAAGAAGAAGAAAAAAGAGAGAGAGAGAAATCCAGGGGATTTCATATCCTCTCAGCATAAATCCCTCTCTTTGGCTACTGCTGCGTTCCCTCTCGTCTTTTCCGCGTTATCACAAGTTTGTTTTTGGCCTTGAGGGGGTCTTGTAGCACTCTGACAATCCTGTTAATCAATTGGATTATCCTGGGTAGGAACGTGATCCGAAACCGGTAATCATTATCTTTTTTTATTTCTGCCTTTTTTTTTCTTCTTACGTTGTCGTCTGCGCCAGTTTACAAAACCTCGGATAAGTGCACGGCGGGGGATTCGCCGGTGCGTAGTTGTTGTTATATAGTTGTAGCGGTACGCAGTCTACTAGTTTTGTCCTTGTTCGTATCTATGAATTTCCCATTATTTCCACGGGTTAGACAATACGGGACGCACTTTTTAAGTCAGGACGAAGCCTGATAAATCAATTTTAGAACTACTGGACGTTGCCGTCCGTCCCCCGAAACTCCACCCCCAAAACAAAGACAACATCATTTATGTACATATATATATATATAGTATATATATTGTATCGACTCTGTGTTTTGCCCGCGGGACCACAAGGTATCGCTTCATGGATTATGGGGCCTCTTCAGCGGGTAATATTGATCAAATCGCTGGGCGTTGTGTAAGCTTTGTAGCCAACAACAACTACAAAAAAAGTATGTTTTTATTTTTTTATTTATTTTTGACGACCAAGTTTTACGACGAGTCTTTAGCTGTTCCACATATATAGTGTATGTACTCCTACTCGATATATGGATCCACAAGCGACACGACGACGCTCTCTCGACAAAGATCTTGAGGCGGCTGCTGGAAAAATGTCGCCGCTAGTCTTCAATCTTGTTCTCTACACTCCTTTGGCATCGCCTGGTTCTCTACGGCCGCGCTCACATACACAAAGCAACTCTTGCACGACACTTTACGAGTGGCTGCGTCTTCACAATCCGCCGACAAAAGAGAGCAGGCCAATCGCGAGAGCGTCTAATGCACGCCAGCAGCCTAGTACTACAGTCTCCTCCACATTTTCTTTCCCTCCGCCTCCCCCCACCCTTCCCTTCTTCTTCTTTTTCTTTCACGTCTTACCACACACTATATGTGCTCGCGGTATTTGTGTTATCGCGCAACGGCAACCGAACACGCAACATGGCAACAGCCGGGCACGAGTCAAAAGTATTTAAAACGCGCGCCAGAAAATAGTCGACAATATATATTATTTATAAAGAAGAAAAGAGCGTGGCAAATAAGTTAGCGGTAGCTTCTGGTGGCGGACGGGGAGGGAGTCGAAATATGAAATTTGAATAATTCGTCGACGACAAGAGATTTTCTGTTTGCATATTTAACCTTGTTGGCCTTGGTATTCTCCATCATTTCCGTCGTCATCAGCGGCTATGTGAAAGGCTCGTTTGTCAAACTTTCGTCAACACGCGGCGTCAAGTCAATGACTGTGTTGCGCGCACACACAAAAGTTGTCGAACGACGACGACGACGTTCTAGCTGACAAAGTCATTTTCAAAACTCTTGTCTCGTTGGAGATGAATCGTAATGAGAAGGGTTGGAAATCGTGGGGTGGCTTTTTCATATTTAACCGGTAGAAAATCAAAGCTCAGAAGAGAGAAAGATATTGCCGGAGCGTATGCCAACAATGATTAGCCGAATCCGCCGAGAGAGTTTCTCTCGTCGCTATTGAGATATTGAATTCCTGGCGTTTGTATAAATTCCATCAAAAGAGAGTGCACAAACTCGTCGTCTGTGCTGTGCAGCCGGAGTAATAGTCATCACAGGGGACTTGTGTATAAGTTCCTGAAGGTGCCCTTGATTGCGATCCCGTGAAAATTGAAAAGTCGCCCGCCGTGGCGCTCGGCCAACTTTCTTAAAAGCCCGAGCGGAAAAACACACACAAGCAGTTCCGTGTCGACTGAGACTGAGAGAGTCGACGCAGGGAGGAAGGAAAGAAAAAGAAAATAAAAAAGGGAATTCTCTTTGCTAGTTTTCATTTTGAATGTAGATGGCTCGACTCGAGTAGGGAATTGGCGGCGGCGACGGCGGCGGCCGTCTCAGTTGAACCGCATGAAAATTAGCCCCGACTGGGCTGCTACAAAGGGCTGAGGGTTTTTGAACCGTATGAAGTAAAAGAGAGAGCCCTGGCAAGAGTCGAGTCGAGTCGACTGCAGCAGCCGCATCTCTTTGGGAATGGAAAATGAATAGTCAAGCTCTAGTCGTCAGTGGCTCATTTCAAATGCATGGCTGCAACTCAATCAGTTTCCCCCAATCGAATACATCTATATATGTTGTTTGATGGCGTCTTTCACGACCTTCTCGTCCACCACCACCAGCTACTGCTGCTGCTCCTGCGTGTTGACTCTGGATTGCTTTTCGTGGTTGGATATGTTCAACGGGTAAACATTCCCTTTTTCATCACGTGTTGTCGGTCGAGCTACGGTACTACTGCCTTGTTGTTTTCCGTCTTCATCTTTCCACGTATTATTTATTCCCTTTTTCGGAGGGGGGACTCATGGCTTCTGGCTTGTTGTGCCCATACGAGCGTGAGTAAGGTTTCCAAAGTCAAATACTCTTCGCCATTCGCATCGGAGAGCGATTCGATTGCCGCGCAATTCCGCGAAGAAAAGCGGTCGACAACAACCAATACGAAAATTTAAAAAAAAAAAAGAGACAACAAAAACAACAACAAAAAAATGGAAACTTTAAATGGCTCGAGACTGATAGGGCGGATAGACAGCCGAAGACAAGAGAAGCCCTCTTGAGAAGAAAAACTTTTTTTCTTTTTCTTTTCCTCTTTCGTCTATTTGTGGAATTCCACGCGTGTCGTTTGAAATAGGGACGAGTCGAGTACGTTGGAATGGCCCTGTCTTCTCCTTTTTCTCTCTCTCTTTGCAGCGCTATAACAACCGAGCAAACAATCAGGGTGCGCTTTACAATGGGTTTGATGTTTTTTTATTTTTTCGCCTCGCTTCCTCACACTGCTTTTCTTTCTTTCATTTTCTCCCGTTTTTCAGTCGCGAAGCCAAACTAGTGCCGGTTTCCTCAATTCTTTTGTCGACTTTTCAGGCAGGAACAAAATAGGGAAGCGTACGGGGATTTATTGTTTTCTTTCTGAGCCGTCGAGCGGCAATTATCAATCGGCGCACGCTGACGTTGGGGGTTATGAAGGGGCTGGCGGTCTTTTTTTTTTGGGGCTCGGATGAGCCGAGCGACACGTTCATTACGACGGCCATCAAACGGTTTCCAATCTCTTTTCCTTTTTTTCCTGGGATATTTCTTGTTGTTGTTGTTGTTTCGCCCATCAGCGATAATATTCTTATATATATGCTCTTTTATGATTGTTTCGTCGTCATTGCTCGGTCTTGTTTCCCAAGGTCCAACTGAGGGGATATTTGTAGGCCTTGTACCGACCCGGCCATCATTCTTTACGACTCGGGCGTCGGAGGAAATAATAACGAGAAGTTGATTCCCTTCAGGAACGAAAGGGAGAGCGATGGTGGTGGGGGCCGAACGACTCGTAGCGGAAACATCTTCATTGCCAGAGAGCGGCGGCGGCGGGACTTTTTTCGTAGATTCGAAAGAAAATCCACTGAACTGGCAACAGTTTCTCTCTCTTGAGTGGTGAGCCTCTGTCTAGATTTTTAAGGACCTTTTGATGGAGGCGATAAATACAGCCGGGCTCTGACCGCCATTCTCATAAAACAAGGGCTGCTCCTCTCCGCTCGAGAGAGAGAAATGGGCGGATAGAGCACGCGATAGAAAGAGAAGAAGAAAACGAAACTAAAAGGGGAAAAAAACAAATATAAATAAAATAAAGGAAGAAGAAGAGCTTAATCCGTTGTTTGTGCCACTGTGACGTCCCTGTCCGTATCTAGCTGGGAAATTACGAGCCCATTGGCCGGGTTGAACCCCCGAGTTCTCCTATTAACCTCCTTGTTGTTTCTATAGATCCGGCGCTCTCTCTCTCTCTACTACGGAAAAAGAGGAAGATCCTAATCGATAATTTGGTGCGTGGTGCTGCGTACAGTACAATACACGATGCACAATAAGAGGAAACAAACAGAAAACAACGACAACTGTATACATTCCCCTTCCTCCTCCTCCTACTAGTATTACGACTACCCCAGCGCTTTTGACTTGATAATGGCCGCCGAGAGAGATGCGGGGGTCCTGAATGCGCGGATCCATCTCTCTTTCGCTCCCTAGCGATAATTGATCCATTTGAGCGCGGCGGGTGGGCGCCGAAGGAGAAACGGACGGAAGGATACAGCTTTGGCTGGATCCTTCTTTTCCTTCTTTTCTTTTAGGCTCCGCCAGACTTCTCATTGGTTGCCGCAATGTGCGGATTATTACATCAGAAAATAGAGCCCCCCTCTCTCTCTCTCTACGTCTCACGGTCATCTCCTATTGCTTTCTCTTATTTTCCAGCGGCCTTAGCGTCTTCTCTCTTTTTCGTCTTCCGCCTTTTCTCGATCGGTTGGACGGGTCGAGCCGGCGGTCGAGTTAATATACACGACGGCGCACGATCCTCGCGGGAGGGAAGATCCTCCTCCCGCTCCCGATGATGATGCGCTTCATCAAAAATACACGACACGGCCAGCGCGCTGAGAATCTCTTTCTCTCTCTCTCTCGGCGGAATTCTCAGACTACTAGCAGACTCTTGTGTTTCCCTTTTAGTTTGATTGTATTCCATAATGCACGGACGCAAGAGGCGATTCGATATCTGAGACTCTCTAACAAATCAAATCAAACGAGTCTCTCTCTCTCTCTTAACCGGATCAAGGAAGAGTAGAGGGGCATGTCACGGAGGAGGCCCAGCGATGCGGAAGCCGTTTGCTCACTCTGCCGCCATATGGAGGGGCAAAGTGACATGGATAGATGAAGTGGGCCACAAGGCAGGTCAACGGCCCACCGCGGACAACGTGATGATACATTGCCATTTTGAATTATTACTACGTCGAGTCTAGTAGCTAGTAGTCGTAGTATGTAAGCAGAGCGCTGGTATAGACAATGTCTCGACATTTTCCAGTGTTTGTGCCTCTCGCAATCAAAGTTTGTAATGCCGGGGCGGATGTTGGAAGGCGGGCTGGAACAACTTTGGTTGCTGCCTTATCAAACACTGTGCTTCTATAGTCGGCGGTGCAATGATGAAGTTTCTGCCAAGTAGAGGCATTCGCTTGCTTTAACAAAAGCTCGATTTTGTTTTTCTTATTGTTTTTTATTATTGTGTTTTTGTTTTCCCGTTGCAGTGATCCAGGAAGATCGTGACGACTGCGTCGGAGCAACGGATGAGTTCTCTATCCTACTGCCCTTAAGCCAAGAGGAGTAGGAGTCGAGGATATTGGACAAGTTGATATCGGCGGGCGTCTTGTCGCAGTTATGACATCGTTGTCGGAAACAGTCGCAAGCACAAGAGGTAGTATAGCATTGACGCCGGGACGGGCGCCCCCGACTCCTTGCGACAACCTTCGGGCAAAAGTAGTAAATTTCCCTTGGGCTTATTTGCTCCGACAATGTTCTTGTTCGCTTTCTTGTTGTTGTTTGTCGGCTGCTGCCCCGTTGACTCCTTCGTCGATATAGACTTCCCTTTTCTCTCTCTCTTTCTCTTCAGCTCTATATAACCCTTACGAAGCCGGGAGAGATATCCACGCTGGACGTGTTCCATTCCAATCTATGTACTATTCCTCTAGTTCCCCCTTCGTCTAGGGCCGAAAGCTTTGCCAGAGAACTTTGACGTCACATACGCACCATTAAGCGTTGAAGACCAAAAAAAAGACGATATTTAACCGACTTATTTTGCTCAACTGATATACGAATGAATCCAATTTGTCTTGCACGTACACAAAGTTGTTTCTTTGATCTTTTTCCTTCTTATAGCTGCGTGGACCATTACCTAAAACTTATCGTTCAACTTGGATGGAACTAACTCGATGGCTAAAAAAAAATTGTCGTTTATCCCGGCGGATTTTCGGTGCAATTTGCGTCACAAGTTTAAGACCCTCCTTTTCGCTGATTATGAAACAATCGACCCGTCTGCCGAGGCCCTTATCCGCACCCTTCCACTTGACACTTTCTTTTTTTTTTTAGTTTTCTTGGCTCGAAGGGTTCCTTGTATTCAAACCGCCTTCATTATCCGTTGTTGGGATACGGGAAGTTGACGTCCCCCCTATCATATATATATACTCTCCAATGTCTTTTGATCCGTGCCTTGCTGTCTTTCCTCGTTTTGGAAAAAAAATAGTCGATTCCGCTATTAAAGACGACGCTCTATACACCCGCTTACATCAGCTCCGGGCTTTAAAGTTTTCGACAGCGAGCAAATTGGATTTGAGTTGATGAATTAAATCAGATGAAGAGGGTACTCACGGTTAAGTTCAATCTCGACGGATTTGGTCAGCGGCGGTGAGAGTTGTGTATTTGATGCATGACAAGACAATTTGGTCCGTAGATCGACCCGGCCCAGACGTTCCAATCTGAGAACATTTCGGACGCCTTGCTCCGGATGGCGCTCTTCTGCGTGGCGATCGATCATCCTCTCCTCTTGCCACCACGTCACTTCCGGCATCGGATTACCTTGATCATGATCCAATCAGTCATTTTAATTTAATTTTATTTATTTTTAGCAAAAGAGTTTGGAGGAGGATCGCGCGGACTCCGTTGGAAACTTTGGCGGACTCTAACGCGTTCGGAGCCGAGGCAATCAGAGAGATTCACGGCAAGGGATGTCAATCGATCGTCTAGGCATAGGGGCGGGCTAAATAGAAAGTTGGGGATGCAGGAGGGCACTGACGTCTCTGGGAATCAAAAGGAGTTTGTGAGCTCGTTAGATTTTCACGTCGATTGGGGCCTGCGTATCGGCTGCTGTTTCTAAGAGGGGCAATATCTGGCAGCAGACGAGGGATGAAGAAAAGGGGCTAACTTCGCCAACAGCTGCCGATAGATACGTTTCCCTTATCGTCTATTATATATCTCTGTGTTTCATCTCTCGATCTGTTTTGATTCGATTCCATTCGGCAGACAGGAGCCACCAGAGATGGAAGCCCCCGAGTTGCAGCGATGCGTGAAAAAAAAAACAATGGAAAAGACTCCTCGTCTCGTCGGTGATTAGATCATTCACATATCTACGGCTCCTGCGCCGGTGTAGTGCTACTGTAGGAGGGAGGATCGGCAGCAATAAATCAAGGATTGTCTAAGACATATATATTTACCTCCGGTGACAATACAGATGAGAATGAGCGTTGCATCTTCGTCAAACGGCCCAATGACGTCTCTGACATCTTCATTTTTGTCTGTGATGATCTTCATCTGTCTGGGTGGGACTGTAAATATAAAAAGAGACAAAACAAGGTTAGTACGGACGGACAGAAGACGTAGCCTTGGGAATGGACAAAGTCTAGACGGACAAGTAGCGGGAAAAAGAAGGAATCACGCAACAAGCTGGATGGATTCGCGCGTTATGAAATATCTATTGAGAAGTACGGCTATCAAGATCGATGGTTCGAGAGCAAACGAAACTTTTTTTATCCGTCAAAGAAGTTTTAGACGACAGCCCAGCAGTCACTCGATCTCTTTTGTGACATTGGCGGCGGAAGAAGTAGTTGTGTACATCGAAGAATAAAGAATCGGCGACTGACTTGTGTTGCTATACCATGGATTTTAGATGTACTTGCTTCTGTAGTCTGCACTCGACATTCTTTGATAGAAAAAAAAAACACACACAAAAATCGGCTGGCAATAGATAACGTCTCTCGAATGGAGAGGCTGGAAGAAGAATGGGACAGGAAGAATCACACCAGAGTCAACAACAAAAGAGTCCACACACAGATTTTCGAGGACTTGATGATGATGATGATGATAATGTTGGCGATGATGCAGCAGTCAGCGCTATACAAACTACACTACACCAGCAGTTCCTCTATGCTGCTACGGTATATTGACTACGGGTCGAACCTACGCGGACAGACGAAAGATAACGAGAACCATTGTTGGCCAGCTGGAGGCCAACTGCCGGCCGGCAGTCACGGCCCACCTCGATTCTTCTCGATGCCGGCCCTTTTCTCTTTTACGCGCTGATTACTCGACTCTTCTCTCCTCTACGTCCTTCCAAATAGAGACAGCCCAGAAATGACCCAAAGACCAGCATTTTACTAGTATCCATTTGACCGCCCGGAGCGGCCGTCGACCTATTCGTTGGAGTTTCAAGACCTCTTTGTAGCGAAAATGCCCGTCCGTTGGGAGAATTTCAATAGAGATATATATTATACATCGTCGCGACATTCGATCTTTAACCTTTATAACTTAGTAGCGTATAGCAGTAGTAGGAGGAGAATGAAGGTCTGTTTAGTAAAGATATCGAGATGATGCCGGTAGTCATTTGATCAACAATTAAAGAGCCAGCTAGCACACGCGGCTATTGTTTGGTATTGTTACGACGAGTAGCAACGAGTCGCCAAGGATTTGGTGCTCCGTAGGACCTTGATCACGGCTTCTGTAGTTCATTAGAATGGCGCAGCGCCGAAGTAAGTGATGCCGCCATGCCGTCGCCATAATACACAATGGCTCTGCTCCGTTCGTTCCAACAACCTCCCCGCCGTCTCTTGCTTTTAATTGATCCTCTGCTCGTGTGCGCGACTCTCTGCTGCAAGCTTTGATTGTTCTCTCGCAAAAGGAGCCCCAGCAATAATAATAACAATAATAACACAAACTCGTCGTCTATTTACATAAAAGCTGGACTACTCTGATAATTATTTCTTAGGCCTTCCTTCCAGCTACTACCAGGGCGCGCATTCTCTCTTTCTATATGTATCATCAACATATATATATTTATATAAATATACAGATGTATAAAAGATGTTGCGCTGATCGATTCAGACAGCCGTGGGTTTTTTTCTTTGTCTTTCGACGGCGTTCGACGTGCGTGTGGCCTCGATGGTGTACCAATTTCCCATCTCGATCGTTGTTGTTTTCTCTTCTCATGTTTTTTTTTCCTTTATTCTTTTTCAATCTTTTTCTTCTTCCTATTTTTCGGTCTCGAATGATTCGAAGCATCAGCGCGTGTGACTTGACTCGGAGATGGATCAAAGAGGCCCTATATATCCTTCTGCTGGATGTATATGTATTAAATAAATAATATCCCCTCTAAGATGAAGAAAGAAAAAAAAAAGACGAAAGAGAGTCTAGCCGGAGAAGAACGCGGTCGAATGGTCGATGATTTGGTCGATCCATCTCGGCATCAACCGGGAGCGCGCGCGCGCAACCAGACAACGTGCTGTCCGAGGAACGGACGCAGTAACGGGAGGGAAAAATCTTTTGATTGTCTGAGGGATGATGGCCCGTGAAGGCGTTCATCCGCACGCCGCGTGTAATCTGATGGATTGGTCTCGTCGTCCATCGCCACGAAGAGAGAGAGCCAAACGCAAACACGCAAAAGGGAATAGTAGATAGAGATGAAAATGGGAAAAAAATGAGGAAAGATAAGCAGATTGAAATTTACCGACGACGGTGAGATTGACGCGGCTGTTGCGAGTCGGCGACCGTTTGAAATCCACGCGGCATCGGTAGAGTCCGGCGTCCATTTCGCGGACGTTGTCGATCATCAGTCCCGATGAATTCTGGACGGTGCTGAAGAAAGCCCTCTTGCCCAGCACCGTCTCGTCTGACCAGTGTTTCGGCCGGCTGGCGTACTTATCGCGGGCGTCGTACCTGATGATGAAGGAAATCCCCGTTTCCGGGCAAAAGGGAAATTAATACGACAGGAATTTCCAGGAGCGGCCGGTCTGAATTTCCAACACGCAATCCGACAGTTGCGAGACGGGCGAAACGGATCGAGTTCATTGAGCGAAAAACCCTTCTCCCTCCGCCGTCGTAAGATTGAAAATGCGGCATCCGCTGCTACTGCTGCCCCTCGCAGAATCGCGTGCAGTATAAACCGGTCGCATTCATCGGAACGGTGCCCGGCTTTTCAATAAAGTCATTGAAAACCGACCGGGATAAAAGCGAGGCATCGGCCGAATAATATAGTCCCTCCCCCGGCAGTCCATTAATCGCAATACTACGTAGGCTATTCTAAAGACTGTCGTCGGTTAATGTAAAAGAGAACCTTAATACCGTTCGTCTTATCTCCTACTAAACATCTACTGTTCTAAAGATGAAGCGAGCCATGATGGTACGACGTTACTGGATGACGTGACTCTTTTGTGTATTTGCACTGGACGTGCACATTCCGCCAAGCCCCCCGGGGTAGGAAAAAACAACAAATCAAAAAGAGAAAAAGAGGTACAGACATGATTTCTCTCTTTCTTTTTTCTTTGGAAAGGTCGTGGTTATATGATGTCACGGAAATATTCATCGACCGGATGTCTTGCGGTCTGCACGAATTTGTTCTGCATTTTTTTTTTTTTTTTTTGACACAACGAAAAAGGCGTGGATGTCGAAAGAGCTCTTTTCTCTCTTTTTAAGGGCTCGTAAAAAGCGAAAAATGCGTGGGAGTTTAAAACTTTAGGGATTTCAAAACGACCTTTCCATTTTGTCCAAACAAAAAAAAAGAGAGAGAAAAGCTCAGGTTTGGCGCGACAAGCGGAATCCTCGAGATCCCCGTGACCCATAATCGCTAAAAGACTAATACGTAATCCATCTCGTCAGATTGGACGGTTATAGAGAACGAAGAGCGGCAGTCACGCTCTCTCTGAAAGTAATAGAGAGATGTACGGCACACGAACACCCCACTAGAAAAAAAAAAAACAAGTAAAAAAAGAAGAAGAATCGCTATAAAAATGAAATAAAAAGAGAAAACGACAACACACGGGACTTTTCGTGAATATAGACGAACGTATGATGCCTCTTTCTATATATAAAGAAAAAGGGGGACCGCGCGGATGAGAGATAAAAGGTTTTTTTTTTCTTTCTTTCTTTCTTTTTCTTGGGGTTGTTGTTTAGCGCTCGGGACCCCACGTCCACCGAACCGTGAAATACCCCGGGCGGGCCTTGCGCGACAAAAGAATCACGGCTAGCCGAGAAAGAAGAAAAGGAGAACGGCTACATATATATATATTTTTTTCCCTCTCTGCTGGGCAACATATCCGTGTGTGCGCCCTTTCATTCTTTCTCTCTTTCAAAGAGACATTTTTATTTCCAAAACGGAAGTTGTAACGTGGCGACCAGCTGGTCCAGAATGGTCGGGGTAACCAGTACTTGAGAGCTCTACTAGTAGCCGAGTACTTTATGCAGATAAATATAGAAACTCGCGATGACATAACGAGACGGCAATAATCGTAACGTCGTCCGCACACACTTTAGCCTGGACGATGGCAGAGAAAAAGAGGGCGGCGAATTGTCACCGAGTTGTAAAAACGGAGCCCCATCATCATCAAAGTCTCGCCCGCCCTTTAAATCGCGCGTCCTCACCGCATATAGTCTCTTTTCACCCTCTTTTTTTCCTGTGTCGTTGTTGTCTGGAATTATATTTATACTGCACGCATTCAAATAAAGACGGTATGTAGACTCTGTGACGTCCACGACGACGACGACGTCGCTGTGCACGCCGTCTGTTTTGTTTTAGAGTCGAGGTCGGACGGAGATGCGGAGCGATGCCAAAGGCGCACAGCTCGTTATGTTATCGTCTGCGTGTTTGCCGTTGCGCTGGCGCGCGGGACAAGAGTTATGCATTAGCAGCCCGCTGCGAAACACGGCAGCGAACCGGCAGGATAACAACCGATCCAATTACATCCCAACAGAAACGGCGCGGTCGTTAAGCACGACACAAACACAGCGGGAGGATAGCAAAGAAGACGAGAGAGAGAAAAAAAAAACAGTTTGAAGAAGAAGAAGAACTACAAGTTATCGGAGTACTACTACCAGTGGAGATGAACTTATTTTAACTTGTAGCTCTACATAATAGCCTGCGATCCGTTTGATAGCCCCATTCGACGACTGATGATGTTATCAACATGTCGCCAGTGAGTTAGTGTTAGTGTATATAAATGGCGACATACGTGTAAATGGAAGGACTGGCGTCGTCTTTGTAGAAAAGGACCAAACTGGCTTGGTCGTCCTCGACGGGTGGAGCAATGTCGCAAGGTAAATTTGTTTTACCCTTGACGACGCTGGTGACGTGCTGCAGAGGTCCTACAGCCGCAAAAGAAAGAGAATAGAAAAAAGAAACACAAAATAAATATCCAATTAAATTGAAGAACGCGTCAGTTTGATGGTCAGACATTCTTCTAGACATTGAAAAAAAAAGGAAAAGAAAAGAACTAAAGAGCAAAGTAAACAAGGAAAAGACTATGCCCATCTGATAAGCCACCCAACCTGTTTACCATTACCACCTGGTCTGGACCCATCACCTCTCCACCTCCTAGCATCTATAAAATGATTTCTCTTCACTCTAATAGCATCATCCGTCTTTTTTCTTCTTCTCAAATATACGGCTAGCTGTCAACCTCTTTTCTTCTTCCAAGAAACGAAAATTTCCCACCGTCGAAGAATAAGAAAAAAAAAGCAAAACGGGGCCGGACCCACCCACCCAGCACGTTCACAGGTAAACAAACACACACGCAGGAGAAAATAATAACCGAGGGTGGATGAAGAAAATGAAGAACCCCCCCAAGAAAACGCATCCAGCGCGCCGCTACGTAGTATTGTGTGCGCGATGATGGATCGATCCTTCCTATCTTCCTCCAGTCTGATGCGCATACAGCGTACGTGAACCCAACAGTGTGCCGTAAGAAAGAAAACGATAACAAGCAAACCCAAAAAAAAAGAAAAGGGGGGGATAAAAAGAGTGGGCAGCAGCAAGTCTGATAAAATCGAAAATGTGCGGTAGGCCCCGACCGATTGGGTTAGGCGTTGAGATAAAGCATGCAACGCGGGCGTCGAGCTGATTGTAAAGGCCCGTGTTGTTATCGTCGTGGAACGATGAAAGGAAATGCCGGAGAAAAAGGTCAAGGTGCATCGTTAGGTAATCATCTATCTCTTTTTTCTACCCTTCATGTACTTCTTCTTCTTCTTCTTCCTCTGGGCTCGTCGTTTGACATATAATGGCGGCCCGTGAAAAGGTGAGATAAGCGGAAAAACAGCAACAACAACAACAAGGAGAAATAAATTGGGCGCTCATGCGATGTTAAAGGGTAGAAAAAGAAACAACAAAAAAATTTGGGTTGGATTTATGTTCAGTCAACTTCGTCATCGACATTTAATCAGTCTTACCTGGAAGTTGAACGATGTCGGTGCCGATGGCTCCGTTTCCTTTTTTTATTATTATTTTTTGGTTTGTTTAGATATTTGTATTTGTTATAGAGAGTTTTGTTGTTGTCGTGTTAGTTAAGTTTGTGTTAACGAGGGCCAGCATGAATGGTAGAAAAGACGATAATCAGCAAAATTGTTGACAATGCTTATGATTATTATTATTAGACACACAGCATTAAAAGGGATACGTCCAATCAGCAAGTCACTTGGGTATCATGACGTCATGAGAAAACTTTTTTTCAATTTCATCTCTTTTTTTGGGGTTGGGTTTGTTTTCTTTGGGTGAAATAAAAAAACAAAGTAAAAAAAATGAGTAGGTGGGATCCTCTGTGAACTCGTATCGTTGACTATACTATCTGGCGTCGTCGACGTTGAAAAGAGGATGGAAAACATTAGGTGGTTCTTTTGAAACGCGGCCAGCCGTACGCAAAAGGTGAAATATACTAAAACGTGAGCCCCTCCGAGTGTTCTTGCTTTCTTTTCATCTCGGCACAAGTATTTTCTCCCTGGTTCGCTTTATTTACGGCTGGATTAGAATCGATCATCAATGTTCTGTCTCCCTATCAGTCCGTTCAGACGGAGAGACTGTAAGAATAGGTCACGAATCACTCCCGACCACTACTCGTCTACTAGAGAACATGGTAAATATTTATCAAGGAAAAAGGTATATAGATATATATACCCCCGGATGGTACAACCAACGTTGTCGGCAAGAAAACATACTCAAAAAAGGGGAAAAAAAATTGTCCCCGTGGCAACCGGCGCACGTGATACGCACTGGCAAACAATAAAGAAAAAAGATGACAAGAAGAAAAAGAGAAAAATAGACGCTGCCTCTCATATTGTGCAGCAGCGATCGATGCGGCCGATTTCCAATCCGCTCCGTAAATAAATGTACAACTGATTGCACGCAATTAGACGAGGAGGACGGCGGTGTCTCTTTTCTTTCTCTACATTTTTCATCGCGTCGATGACGAGACATGATGGCTCCGACCTTTGAGGAGAGCGTGACAGGTGGAGGTGGACGTGGTAACGTTTTTCTCCTATGGCGTGCGGATGAATAATCCAAGGCAGTCGGAGGCTCCGCCCCCAAAGAGTTTTTAAAGATCGCCGAGTGCTTCAGAGTTCTATAGAATAGCCTCTAGGGACGGGGGGACGAGCCCAACCGAAAAGAGAATAACCGAAATCGATACGTCGTCCAGGTGACTCGATGATAGGTGCTGTACCGACCAGACCGCAGTATTGACAGGAGTAGCACGTGATGGCAAATAAACGGGTCGGGCTTTAGTAGTGCCATGACGTCGGTTGATATTACGACAGCAACTCCTCGTCGTACCTGGCCTGCCCAGCTACTACTACTACTACGTAGTCCAAATAGAAAATGATCAATATCCTGGATACGATCACGTCCACACGGTTGACTCTTATTGGAATTCCCTTTTGGTTTCTCTCTCTCTCTCTTGGATGAATGTTTGTTGCCATTCAGTCCCGGCAGCAGCTCCGGTTTAGTGGTGGCTGAAATCCAATCAACCAGCCACCCTACCCAAACGGAAGAGGGAGGAGGAGCTGTGGCTAAGAGAGAGACCCATTTCTTGTATTCATTATTACTAAGAGTACGTCAGAGGGAGAAAGGGAGAATGATATAAGGCTATAAGCGCTGCCGATGAGTTAGAGTTAGCCGAGTATCGAGTTGCCAGTTCATTATCCATCGCCCAGCACATGGCATTTCTACGTCTGAAAGAGGAGCAAGATGGCCGTGTTGATGATGAAGAAGACGGTGGCACTTGATCAAAATGTGGCGTATGTGCGGCGCGCGGCTCCATTCATTTCCGTTTGGAAGCAATCAAGTTGAGGAGCTTCCTCCTACTAGATCCCTTAGCCGACATTTCCTAGTCTTGTAATGCGCGCAACACTGGCCAATTCGGGCACAGCGGAGCTTTCGTCCAGCTCCTCCTCAATTGGATTACACGACCATTATCCAGCATTTAACGTCGGCAAATTGTCGACCAGGTAAATAATGGAAAGCGGGCATAAAGGGGGTAAATCATCGTCTGGGCGGAAAATAGAAGACGGGCCACCATTTTGTAATCAAATGTTCAAAGGGATCATCTTGGATGCGCACTTCTTTTGTCGTCCTCCGTTTCCTGTATTATGCCTTTGGGCGATTGATTGCTCGACTTAATCCCTCGGTGCGCTCAGCGTCGAGGAGGTAAGAAATATGTAAAAGAGCAAGAGAGAGAGAGAGATCAGAAGGAAAAACGGGACGAGACAATCTCGGAGAGGTCTTTTCCTCGTCGTCGTCGTCGTCGCCCTCCTTTTTAGCCACCACCGTCGTTTCGGCTCTCTCCGGCCATTGTCCTCGACTCTTTCAAGTTTTCAATCAACCGGCGTGCAGGGTCTGGACCTTTTTCCCTATTCTCTACGTTCTCTCCCTTTTTGCTCTCTTCTTTCACAGTGTGCCACTACCTCTGCAACCCGCTGAATTCTCATTTCTCGGTACTCCGCAATGGACAAGGCGCTCACGGGCATGGAGAGAGAGAGAGAAAAAACGAATAAAGAAATCGATCCTTTTCGCTGTCTGCCCCCTTCTTCTTCTTTTTCCACCCTTCTACGAAAGGATCTACTATGGAATATATCCAACGGCAGGAGCCAATCTCTCAGCGCCGTCTTTTCTATGTTAGATTCTTTCCCGACGCCCCGTCCGAATTTTCTTCTTCTTCTTTTTAGACAGAGAGAAGGAGCAAGAGACGAGACTAATGTCAGGCCATTTGCTGCCGATTGTGTGCGGGGCGGAGAACAAAGTCCGTCCCATCTCGAGCCGTCGATTCCAATTGACTCCACGGCTTTAAAGGAAAAGGCGGAAAAAAAGAAGAAGAAGAAGAGAACTAGAAACGTGCCCGGTACCGAAAAGAGGCTTTCGGCTACTCGGATCTTTTCACGTTATTTTTAGATAGGATCGCTAAAATACTTTCTTCTTTTTTTTTTATTCGCCTCCCTTCCAAATAAAAAAAAATCCGCTAATCCTATTCAGCTGGGTGATTCAATTTTCGAGGAAATACAACAAATAAATCGGAGAATTCCTTTTTTTTTAAAGGTTAGTTGATTGACGTCGACGTCCTGAACTTTTTTGCGAGGTTACGGGCGGAGGAGTCTAGATATCGACAACGAGTTCTTAAATAAAAAAAGATCAAAGTCTCCTAGTAACGAACAAAAGCCTCCAAGAGATCACGAAGAATAGAGGACAAGAAAGGTGATTGGAGGAGCTTATATGTAGAGTTGGACCAGTAAACTCTGTGGGAAACTTTAAGAGGAGCTTAATAATGATTGACTTTTCACAGAGAAGAAAATAGTGAATAATGCCAAGTGCAATAAATGAAGCACGAAGCCGGGGCAGATCAGAATTGAAAAATTCAATAAATATACAATAGATATAGAAGAGATAAAAATAGGATTCAACAACTACTAGTAACTAGTACTACTACAAGTAGTGGGTATTAACTAAAGTGAGAGAGTGGGCTTAGTATTAGGATGAGAGAGAGAGAGAGTCGAGGGAAAATAAGATGAATGATTGAGTGGTGAGTATGTGAGTTGCTGTTTGGCTGTTTCGGCGACACAGTAAAAGAGATGGGACGGAAAGTTGACAAAGAAGAAGAAAGAAAAAAAGGATCTTACCATCTTCGTCTTCTATGTCGAAGAGCTCGGGATCGTGACCGTGACACGGCCGACACGCCATTAGCGTCAAGAGGAAAAGGGCCAGCATTGGTCGTCCGCTTAGCCACCAAGCTGATGCGGCTGCTGGGTGTCTTGGACGACCAAGACTTGTCGTCCGGCTTGAACCTGCTGGTAGAGATGGGTAGCTGTACGGATCTGACGGCCGACCAGCCCCACGAGAGATCGAGTGTCGGACGTTGGCGACATGGCTGGCGACGTCCTCGGAGCGTGACGAACCGCCGCCACCGCCGTCCAACCTCTTTACAGAGTCCGTCGTCATGGGGATTTCCAGCATCCTGCTCCTGTGCATGGACTCTTCTCTCCTGTCGATGGTCCTCGCTGCTTCTACTACTATGGCGGCGTTGCCAAAAGTGGCCCAAAGCAATCCAACAGTCGAATAGAGCGCGGGCGGCGGTAGCCCACTCGGCCGGCCCTCTCGAGCTTGGCTCTCTCTCTCTCTCTTAATCCGGTACTCACGAATCCGCAGTATTCGCCGTGTGCACGAGACAAAACGCAGCCACCCAACACGCAGCAGCAGCAGCTCACTTGAGAGAGAATGCAATTGATGACAACTTTGGCGAGGATTCCAGTTGTCCGTCTTATTCGACCGACGACTAAAGTCGGGACGGAAGGATTCTAGTGAACGCACGCACGCACTCCAAGGTGGTTGCGTCCTGCGTGTCAGCTATCCAACGGTTTCCGACAGATCGATGAGTTGGCAGCGGTAAAGAGAGGCCACCATTCGACGGCCGTCGTCAGCAATCGTTAGAACCGATCAGCCTTAACTAAGGCTTATTAGAGAGAGAGAGACGGGCCAGAAGAAGAAGAAGGGGTAGGCTAAACGTTTTTTCTCTCCAGTCGGCGATTCCTTCGGGTTGGATCGCTCCAGCTCCAGCCAGCGAGTCCTAGCAATCAAAGAGAATGTAGGTTAGTTCAACGAATCAATTGAGGCGAAGCCAAATCATTCGAGTTGCGCGAACAATCAACAAAAGCCGACAGAGACATTGGCGTGTTCAAACGGCGTAGTAGTAGCAGCGGAGCAACAATCGATACCAAAAGGGTTTCCCGCTAGAAGAAGAAGAAAAAACCCTTTTCCTCATCATCTGCACTTGTGACAAAAGAGGCGGCATTCTCTGACTCTATACCCCGACAATACAATAGAGTCTCGTGCCTTTCTAGATCCCGACTCGTCGTCGTTCTTCTATTCTTTTTCCAACAAGGAGCGAGCGTGTCTTGATCGACCGTAGGCACGCCCAGGTAAAAGCACTGACACGCGCCCGTCTTTTTCGCCGTTCGGCTCCGAAAAAAGGATCGAAATAGGTAAGAGAGAGGATTGTAGAATAAGTCGGAGAAATGTCATACGAGGATGAAAAGGGCAACACCTAGGCAGCAGCGAACATTGTTGGATGACGTGCGCCTTCCAAGACCTACTCTCCAATTCGTCATCTTCAAGGCAAAAAGAAGACATCACCAGTCGTCTTTAAAAACAAACACGTGCCAACTTTGACAGCGTTTTCGCGAAAATCAGATTTGGAACGAGTTGAGCAAGAAATCGGATCGGAGCCTCGTGACTATTGGCTGACCGGGGAGCCAATCGTGAGTCAACTGTGAAGAAGAGAAACTAATCGCCTCGATTAAAGGTTCATTAGGCTCTCACTGGAATAAAAAAGAGACGGAAATTCAAGGACTTTTTTTCGCCTACTGGTTAGAAAGAAAGTTGGCCTATTAGCCCAAAGTGCGAGTTTCATTCAAATTGGGCCAGACAAAACTTGGAGAGAACCAAGAGGCCTCTTCTACTCGTGTTTTCTCACTTTTCGTCGTTGGAGAAGAACCTTTGAGACTTATGAAGGAATAGCTAGCGAAAACTGGCTCATTAGTGCTCTTCCTTTTCTGTGTTTGGCCTCCCGAAGAATCGAAAACAGACAAAGACTCGGTTGTGTGTCTATACGAAAGGAAGTTGCGGGTCTGCCTCTCGTTAGCTTAAAGCGACACGAGATCTGAGGTCTTTGATGGCGTCACTCAAACGAGGGGATTGCGCCCAGCATACCGCGACCGTTTGCGACCGCCAAAGAGTCTGGGGGAGTTGGGGATGCCAATGAGATATTTTCAGAAGGCGATCCCTCACTTTTGTTGTCCTTTTGATAAAGCGCCGTCACTGTGAAAAAAAAACAATGAGACTGCCCCATCCGGAGGCCATCGATCAAGAGTCACAACGGATGTTGCGCGCGCAAACAGGTCGGTGCAAAAATTGCCGTCAAAAATCTGAATGGCCTTTGAGCTAAAATCAACTCTACTGCTTATATAATACGTCTAAGATTGTCGTGAAGAGTCTCGACGACGGAATGACTTTACAGCTACAATCGGAAAGTCCTCATTTCGTGAAAAATTGAAGAGAGCCTCGTGCAGGGCGGTTGTCCGGCTCGGCTTTGCTGCTCCATCTATAATGGACAGTATGCTGTCGGTTGTGTGGATATATAGGAAAACCACTGCCGACTAGGAGCGACATATATATAGTATACACTGCAACAACAGCCAACTGAATTATCCACGAGGAGCCATTGGTGGAAAAGGCCGAGAGATCGATGAATGAGAGCGCGTAAGGCGTGACGGATACGTCCGTAGACTGCATGATGGACTTGTTCATTTTCGACCAGCCTTTTTTCAATGGCATCAAAAAGAAATTCCTCCCTACTACACGCTACATATGCTAACCTTTTGTTCCCCCCGCACCGGGCCTGAAAATAGAATCAAAAAAACGAGAAAAAGTTGAAAGGGCCGGCTCGTATTAGGTAAATGGCGGCTATAGCGAAAGGGGGTTGGATGTCAAAGAAGGACGGAGCGGGACGGAGCTGGGCGCCATAAAAGAAAAGGGGGGACAATATACAAGAAGAAGAAGAAGATCAAGATATACACAAAAAGTCGCTGTTGGGTAAACACCAGCTGAGCAATGGTGGGCTGAGGAAACCAGCTGTCGCGATCTTTATTATAGAGCTACCACCGCTGCTGCTGCTGCCCTCTTTGCAACAATAACAAGAAGCCGAGTCGCACAATCACGACGACGACAGAACCCGGCGATTTTTATTTTCTTCCCCAGACAAGCCGAATATGGAACTGCCTATTCTTCATACAATCTCTTTTGTCGTCCTATAAAAGAGAGCGATACCTCTTGGCTTGACTGTCGATTAATATCACAATAGATTCTTCTTCTTCTTCCCTTTTTTCCCCTTTCCATCACACAACGACCGATGATTCATCTCTTTCGGGAGCCCGCGCTTCTGTGCCTGCGTCTGACGTGTGTGATCGTCTGCGTTTTCCGAATGACGTTGCGGAAAAAAGGAGGGAAAAAAAAGGGAAAAGAAATCTCCTAGCGCTACACGACGCGGTATATTCTAGTAGGAGTCTCTTAAACATTTGAAGAGGGAACTTGGGTGCGGAGAGACCGGACGGAACACTTGATTGGATTTCCAAAGTGCTGATTGGGGTCATTACGCTTCTACAAGGCAACATCGTCGTCGGTAGGAGGAAGCACACGCCATCTTGTCGAAGAGCGGGCGTAAGCGGAAAGACTCGTAAGAAGAAGAAGAAGACAAGGGGCTGCTAATCAATAATAGAGTGCCGCCATACTACGTACATCCCTGGTGGCATTTTCAAAAGAAACGGCGCGGTGGTGATCGGGTGCGACATATCGACAGCATCCCCCGGTGTCAAGGTGCACTCGCTAATGAAACCAACAATCAAGTGCCGCGCGCTCTCTAAGGCTAATAATCGAGCAGCAGCCGAGAGAGAGAGAGTCGAGATTTTCTGGAGCGCGTCGTTTTGATGTAACAATTTCCTTCATTAAAGTTGCAACCCCGGGATATATGATGGCTCCGCGTTTTGCTGGCGGAGACGAGAAGAAGAAGATGTTAATAATGGACGCGACGACAGTTTATATTATACAATGAGTCGACGTTAGATGCGAAACCATCTGCTCGTTGCCTTTCGCTCCCCGACGCCTCTATTGTTATGCGCTCGACGCTGCGGAACGACGTCGTCGTCGAGCAATCAACCGCTGTTCACGCCACCGTTAACTTCTCTCCACCAGACACACACACACAAGACAATGCCAGCACAACAATTCTGCCAACACTCCCGTTACCAACCCGAACCAAGAAGCAAAGGGGAAGAGTTTTAGAAAAAACAATAACAACACCTCAAGGGCCCCCCCGCGCGAGTTTTTTTTCGACGAAAAAACTTTTACTTTTCTTCCTTCTGATATTAAAATAAATAAATAAAGAAGAACCCCTTTTTTGACTTATTTCTCGGAAGGCAGTAAAATGAGTGAAGTTAAGTATTTTCCAGGCGTAAAAATGGAGAGAGATCCGAAAAGGTATAACACAACATATTTCTACGGTCTCGAAAAAAATCGTTGATCGATTTCCGATGGGGCGTCTCCGTGTCCGACTCGGAGAGATATAAAAAAGTTTTCCATTTTTCTTTTTTCTTTTTTGAAAATTTTGTCTACCTTTTATATCGTTTACAACTTCTACTATTCCTAAGTGGATCGTATTGATTTAAATAATTGGCTCTCGGCAGACAGCATCGGAGACTCACCCTAGTTCCGGCTTTTTCCAATTCTTTTGACACATTTCTCTTTTCCTTTTTTGAAATGTTAAACTCGCACAGAGAACAGAGCTCCTTATAAAATAATGGGCTGTAAGGAGGAAAAAAAGAAAGAGGAAGAAAAGAAAAAATCTGAAAATGATAGAGGAGACGGTTTCTATTCACGCTTGAACATATCTCGACTACTAGTCGAGGTGTAAGATATGCTACAACTTGGCTTGGCTCTCTTTCTACATCGAGGACAACCTTTTTGTAGAAAGATCCAATTGGAATCAAGCCCAATTATTCATGCAAACATGTCGACCGGTGACGTGACGAGTATCAAACCGTGTCGTCTAACCCGTTGATGGCTCGTAACGTTGACGATTCACGACCGAAAATCGAATCAAAGAGATTGCGTTGATCATCCGTTTGTCATCCGTTTGCTAGATCGTCAACCTCCTCTATAAAATAGGCGGAGGCGTTTCGCTAGAAAATGTTTGTTTTTTCTTCTTCTTTTCTTTATAGACGCCCATCAACTTTGATGTCGAGATATCCAGACTTTTTTCTTTCTTTTTCTCCGCTGCTGAAAATCAAGGAAAGAAGAAGAAAGAAGCTAGCTAGCTCCTCGATTGGCTTTGTGCCAAGTATTTCTGGAGGTAAACGGGGCGTCCTGCCTCGTTATTTTCTGCCTGCCCTATCGAACCTCTCAAATAGATTCCACCGCTGTGTGGGCGGGTGAGACCGTTCGTCTCCTCGTTAACAGGAGCCACGTGGGAGCGCTTGCCGAGCTCGCACTATTGACAAGAGTCCCCGGATAACGAACGGCAGATAACCGCAGAAGAAGGCCCTATACGATCATCAGACGCTGACAGCTCGCCCGTACATACAAACCGGCAAATAAATCGATGATCAACTGAGCGTAATGCCCTACCAGTAGGATTTTCCAACAAAATTCATACGTACGATCAACTATTAAAGGATAATAAATAATCATAATAATTTAAAGAAATAAAAAGAGGCTGCGGAAGAAAAGCCAAAACTTCCGGCGCCAACGAAGGCCTTCTGGCACATCGGATGAAATGCTTGTCTGACCGGAATAACGACTGACGAACGACCCCCCAACGAAAATCCTCGTCGAATAAACATGGAGCCGAGAGCGTATATACACTCGGATACCTTTTTAACGACGATAGTTGGCCGAACAAATAGACAAGACCCAGTTTCTGGATCACGACGAAAAGTAAGGAAGGCAAATAGTCTCTCGAAAAGAAATGATACGAAAAAAGAAGTAAGAAGAAGAAAAAAATAGAAAAGAGAGCAGTGTGCTGCTGGATCCAGCTGCCAGACCGAGCAGACGTTTCCAATTTAGTCCTCTACATCAGAAGGGCGCTATGGAGAAGAAGAAGAAATCCGCACGCGGCGTAGACGGCGCGGGGAATTGCATCCGGTTGACCTTCCTTCGTCGTCGTTCTCTCTTTTCTCTTCGGTCGGTGGAGGGGGAGGACCAAATCCGATTGCGCCTCCGGTAGGGAACAACTTGGGGTCGGCCAGCCTAGACATAAACAGGACATCCACGCCCTAGCGGGACTCTCGGTGACGTTGATGACACAGTCGGACTTGAAAGCACAAGAAGGAACAGAGAGAGTCTGCTGCATTGGATATAGAACTCTCTTCTTCTTCTTCTTCTCTGCCGGATTAAGACGGAATGCGCGCTCAACCAAAACCCCTCATTCCGATCGCTCCTTTCTCCGTCCACGGAGGGTTTTTCCCAGCTCAGTTGACGGGTTCTGTCTGACGGGATTTTCTCTCATTTAAGTGGTGTGCTACGCAGTGTCGAGAGTTGTCGGGTAGTGCGCGTTTTGCAACATGATCGATGGCCGCGACTTCAGCCACCTAAAAACTCTTGACTCTTGGCGGTTTTTCTCCACTAACTCTCTGTTGGTGGAAAAGCAGGTCGTTAATGTAGAACCACCTTCTCTGCGAGCACACCTACCACAATCGCCAGTCTCAGCTGGATGTTATTAAACACGGAGTATAGTACTACTACTACTACTTGCACTATGACGAGCTTCGTGTGTTGGTATAATTTTACCTCCTGCCGTCTAGGGGTCGTGAAACATTCGCTCAGTCACGCCGGGCGAGTCTTTTCTCGATGCCAAAAAAACAAAAAGAAAGAAAAAAACCAACTCACCTTACCCCTCTCTCTCTCTCGTATTTCAACAACAAAAGTTTTCTTTCGGCAATGATTCCATTCGAAATGTTTAAAAAAACAACAACAACAACAATACAAAAGCACAAGCTGTGCCAGTCTCGAAGAAAATCGTTGTGGGTTCAGGTGTACAGCAACCGTTTTCCAATGGTAATCGCGACGTCGCACACAGCGAGCGTCTGGCCATTTCCCTTTTGGCCATGTTTCTTAACAGCACATTCCGAAAACAACAGCTTGCGAATTGACGGCCTCGGTTTTCTCTGTTTTTGGTAGCGGACGCAAACAAGATCAGCCAGCAGCAGCCTCGTGGCTCAGTGCGAACGGTTAAGAGGAATCGGGGGTTCTCTTATTAACTAACGTCGTCTTGGTGTTACCAATTAGACGCTGTTGCTAGATCAACCAAGACTGGCCCTATGGTTGCTATTAGTAAGTTGTAGGGATCTCAAAACACTACGGGGAATTCCTCGACTATGGTAGACTCTCGCTCAGCTCTAAACCAACAACAATCAAGACGATTATCGATGGCCATTATTCGACGCCCTTGTGGCCTTCTCACGTTTCGCCGAACCGTTGCCCGCAGTGTTGTAGACAAAAGATGATGATCGACCACCACTTACCGGTTGCTGGAAGAAACAACACAAACTGCTTCCTCTTCTGTACGGGAAAATGGCGATCGAATTTCGTCGAGCTGGTTGCACAATTTTTTTTGTGGATTTCGGCAATATGTCACTGAATTCAATTAAGCACAAATTGGATACCAATGAGGAGCACTACGACGCTAAAATAAAATCCGTGAATGACGAAACTCGTTGGGTGATTTGTCGAATTGGATGGGGGAAATGAGTAAAGAAATAACAGGGCGCGACTAGACACGACGAAAGTCTGCGCGCTACTGGAGTCCCACGCGGACCCGCTCGAGACAGACACAACACCCCGCGGCGACGGCAGCGCCATCAACGGCGTGATGTTGTAACTGGGCTGCCTTTTTCTTTTCAGTGAAAAACGATGACAATGACGTCAAACCAGCGTCAAACCAAGGTAAGGACACTTTTTGTGTTTAGAAAGTCAAACCACTTGGACAAAAGATGGGAAGAGACTATTGCGGAAAGATGGCGACCTTTCCATTTTTCTCCGTCTTGAAAACTTGAAAATTTTCGAGTGGTGGGAGTTGAAGAAAATTGGGCGGGAAAAGGCCAAACAGACCCCGCGATTTTGAACGGTCATGGATTAAGTTGAGAGGGCGTCAACTTTGACGCCGATGCTCATACGGGGGCCATCTTCTTCTTTACGGGGTTCAAGTGTTTTCCTCGATCGAGGTGAAAGGGGAACTACCCGCAGAATCTTTCACCACCGACGAGAAAAAAGAGAAGAATGGCCAAGTAAATCGGATGGGAATTCTATATGCTCCACTCGACCTGATGGCCGGGATAGAAAGCGGGGAGCAGAGCAAGTTAGGTGAACTAAAAGGCGGAGACGGGCACCATTACCAGAGCTCTACGGTGCGGGCGTACAGAAGGTCAGAAGACAAGAGAAGGCGGAGGGGAGCTATCGTTGACCGGAAGGCACTTTAGTGGTTCTATTTCTCTCTTCCGTTTTCTGACGTTTCCCTCTTTTTTATTTTTGCGTCAATCGAGGAGGGATTCTAGGATTACAAACAATAGTGCCATCACTTTGACACGAGTTTACTGGAATCGATTAACTGACTTTCTTTATAAATATCTAACTTAACAACAGAATCATTCAATTCTTAAAAAATCGATTGTTTGTTGTCCGAAATATTTTACAACGAAACTCAATTAAGAAATGATCGCCATTATTTATTAAAAAGGATGTCTTGAATGAATTATCCATTTCCACGAAAACGTCAGTGGGCTAACAATATAGGACAAAACCAAAATGAAACAAGGAAAAAATAAATACAAAGATAAATACTTTCGGATAATATGGCATCACTTAACTATAAACGACGGCATGCAAAGAGTCTAATACTAGAAGATATATAGTTATATAGCCCGAGTGTCTTCTGTCTTTTCTCGTCTATATCCTTCGCTCCGGATCTCCTTGCCACTCGCGCGCGCACAAGTTTGTTGTATAACGTCGGTAACTCGATCTCGATCCTCAGAAGGGGTCTGGTCTGCGTATAGTATACTATATAAGTTTTGGCGTCTCTCTACGCTAGCTCTCTGCTGCTGCTGGTTCCCTTTTATCATTTAATACAAGACCATATTGAGATGAGAAAGGAGAGAGAAACCTTATAGAAGAGATCACTTGGACATGACAGCCGTTCAGCCGGCAACAAGCTACGCGCTAGCTGGCTCACCGTCCAAAAGATCTACTACCGTGTTTATATTCCGCCAGCCAGAGCAGTTGGAACGGTTGAGAGCATTTTTCGAGTTCCAAGAGAAACGAAAAAAGGAGTAGCTGATAGAAACGGGAGGAGAGAGAAAAAAAGGGGGAAGCATAGCATAACATTCATAAGTTATTGGGTTCAACAGCTGTCTACGCATCGCTCCCGAGATGGGGAATATATTCAAATGAGTTCACCGCAGCCTGATTTTTCCTCCAACAAGTTTTTTCCGTGTTTTATAGATAGGCATAGGTTATTATTATTTAATTTTTTTTTTAAAGAAAAATATTTCTTTTTCCAGGTAGAAGTTGCTGCCTCATCGGGACCTAATTTAACTACTGCCAGAGACACAATCATATCGCCAGTTTGATTTATGACTCTTTCTTCGCATTGCGATGTGTATTATATGTATGAAGCATTCTCTCTCTCTCTGTGTTTAATGTAAGACCCACACACAACGTGCTGCTCACGACTCGAACGTATTAGGAATGCCGAGCAGGGAGGAGGTGCGCAACCCAAACAGGTATTTCGCGCACGCTTGTAATTAGGAATTGGGTGCCGCCCAATGCGCTCCTCGTCGCCTCTCTTATCGTCGCTTTGTATTTTATTTCTGTTTTGATTCGATCCGATGAAATATTTAAATCGTAATTAACTTAGCCATGTAGTTCCTGGTTTTTTTCTCTGTAAAAACTTAGGACAAATCGTAATAATTTAAAGGTAAATATATAAATTGTGTAGGTGTTTCAATCGATTTTTATCTGCGAAGAGAAAGTTCTCGATTTCCACTCTCGTTCCGTAGACACGTTAGATAATTACATGTGTCACCGGCGCAGAGGGCAAGAAGGCTTAGGGCTTGTCGTCTTATGGAAAAGGCTCCGTGTCGTCAAGGGTTAATCCTTATTCAACCGGATGACAAAACAAAACAAAAGACAACAAAAAATAAAAGAATAAGAAAAAGACGGAAATAAAAAGGATAGAGAAGCTTATATAACTATAGATGACGGGGTAGAGCCAACTGGCTGCTGACGCCTACATCATCAGATTGAAGCCAGCGTCTCTCTTATATATATCCCGAGATGGAAAAATGGAACAATCGCTGAAAATAAAGAGAAGAATCTAAGCTCTAGACTACAACAGTCTACAAAAGAGCTTTGTGCCTCACGTGGTATAGCTAGCACAAGAGACGATTCGACGAGCACCATTCTTTATGTTCGACCTAGCGTCTAGTACATTTATGATTATTGCACCATTCGATACGGCCGTCCGGATCGAAAAACTGGAGCCAATCAAACATCAAAAAGTTCCGCCCACGCAGGCGTCCATCACTCATCAAACGCGAGTGACTCACAGGGTCCGGCTACTCTATGTAATATTTGGGTTGGAAATAAAAAGGAATCGAGGGAGAGAGCGAGCTCTGGGCGCGGGCGGTAGGGGAGATATGGACAGCAGACCTTTTGAGATAACAACAGAAAAAAGAAAAGCCTCTCCCCTACTCGAAAAAAAGTCGAAAAAACGATTAAGCTTCTACCCTCCATTAGATGGATTGGAACGAATTGTCGGCCGGCCCAGCCAAAGCTGTATAATATATCCGTAGAGTTGTAGATAATGAATGATGTGACTTTCCTTCTTCACTCCATTTTTTAACAACAAAAAAAAGCCCTCGAAAAAGCTTTGACAATTGCCAAATGATGTTTAAATGCAAACCGTGCTGCTAGCCCTCGTTTATTTCCCCCCTTCCAGCTAGAAGTAGAGGGAAAAGAGTTACACTTTGTCGGCCCTCCATCTCACTTGATACGAAAATAGACGCGAGACACGTGCACCGCCTTTACCGGTTTTGATTGCTCGTACTACTACTACAACGTACGTTGCTGTGCGCAGGACCAACAACTTACAGAAGAGTCTAAGATAATAAACAACCGAGTCCTTTCTTACCCTTAAAAATAAATGAAAGAACATGTAGCAGAGTCTCAAAGTTATTTGGAAAAAAAGAAAAAATTCCTTGACCGCTTTGATACTCGTTTTTTTGTTGTTTATGTTGTGTTGGAAACACGGGGATAACACGAGTCACGGAGACATGCATAATCAACGATGATTAAGCTGACCCTTCAGAAGTCTTACGTACGGCTGTGACGAGCTGAACTTCTACCTCCAGCATAGTCTCTGAGACTCAGTCTTCTACTTTTTAATGATAAATTGGCGAGTCTCTTTTCCGTCGTCCCGCTCTCCGGCTTCCACGGACGGTGAGACAGCACATCTATTATGCTTCCCTTATTTCAACTTGATGTTGTTGCTTTATTTGTGCATCAAGCGCCCGCGCAAGACACACAAGTTAGTTACCTCCTCCCTATTTTCATGTTGTTTCGGGTCAAATTGAAATTAAAAAAGGCAAAACAACACAAAGCAGCTCGTGTTAGAGAGAAAAACAAATCAAGAAAGAAAAGATGTTATCGGCCGCGCCAGTCTTCGTCAACGCCTGGTTTCCTAAACGCGAGTCGACGTCCTACTCATCTGTCATAGACAGAAGACCTCCTTCTCACCACTCTCTTTCATTTCTTTTTGGGAGGAGGAGGAGGAGCATCAGAGTCTATGTGGTGGAAAACCAAGAAGACAAAGATGGAACTCGAGAGTTGCTGGTTCCGTTGTCTGCTGCTGGCCGGGTCGTCGTTTTGGGTGCCCCATTTTCACTAGAAGCCTAGCTCAGAGTCTCTTCTTTCTTTTATAGAGAGACACTAGTACTACTAGCTACTACTACTACTACTATTCTCTTCATCTTTGTCCACGTCGCTGCTGTCCTCAATCGTCATCGTCATCTTACTTTTTTTTTCTTTTTTCT
This sequence comes from Ceriodaphnia dubia, assembly GCA_022539655.2. Taxonomy (NCBI): domain Eukaryota; kingdom Metazoa; phylum Arthropoda; class Branchiopoda; order Diplostraca; family Daphniidae; genus Ceriodaphnia; species Ceriodaphnia dubia. The sequence continues at coordinate 613,441 of JAKUCG020000076.1, forward strand.
TAGCTCTATTCTTCTCGTCGTCGTGTGGTTTTTCCCTTTCTTTTATGTATTTATTCGGATGTGTGTGCGTGTGGTTTTTGGCCAGAGATCTTTATAAGGACATGGGCCGGTTCACGATTGATATTCTGGACCGAGTCCAGCCAAAGACTGACCCCTTCACAGCTAGAAATGACTAGAATCAAATGTGATGTCACTAGATATTTTTGAAAGTTCTACCTTTAGCTTTAATAATTCGCTCTATGGACCGAAAATCCGAATAAGAAAAAGAATATATACAAATAATACGAGCTAGAAAATGGAGACGGAGAAATATATAGGAAATAAAGAGATGGATGGCTGCACAAACTGAAGGAATACTATATAGAGAGACCAGGGTATAGAAAGAGGAGAGGAACACGTCAGTACCAATATGAGATCTCTTGGCTAGGGGTAATCACCATCTACTAGTATAGAGAGAGATGATGCACTCTCCCCGCAAGCCGTAAAGGCCAGCAACGTGTTTTTTCTAGCGGAAGGGATCAATTAGGTAGCCTACTATTGCCTAGCCCTTTGGCGTTATGGCCAGCAGACAGATTGAGAATCGTCAAGGCAAAAGTCAATCACCAATACAGCAAGTCGACGCAAAAGGAAAGCAAAGAAAAACCGGATGGAGAGAGACTTCTTCCTTCATCACCGAGACACGATCCAATTGGCGAGCTGCTGGAAACCGTTCAAAGGCAACAGACGCTGCTGCTGCTGGCCGTCGGAGCAATTAGCTCCGGCAACAACAGCGCGGCGGCGGCTTTCGCAGAAAAAAAAGGGGCACGCTTGATGGTTCTTAGGTGGAAAACAGATGGCATTTATAACTAACCAGATGAATAACAACCACCGGAGGAGGAAGCGGCATTGCATAATAGGATCAAAAGATAAAGCCGGAAAAAGCCCCAAAATAGAATCAAGTCTCAGTTATTTATCTACCTCGCTCTCTCCCCCTCGTCGTGTTGTTGTACTGCGCGTTTGGAAAACTTGTAGCCAATAGTGTGTTCATCTAAACAGGGGATCTACGCCACGGTTTGAGGACAAATAAATCTATGAAAAAGAGGGATGGTGAGAGAATAGGGGGGAAAAACATGGAGAAAATGGTGATTTTTCAAGCTTGGATGGTCGGTAGCGTGTGCCAGGGAGTAAAAGTAGCGAGTCAGCCGTATAGCTCGTAGTAGTTTTGGCTGGAGTGACGACCAGGGGTAGTAGGAGGCGGGGGTGACTCAACGTGACCCTTTTACGGGGCCATCGTCATTCATCACGCGATTGTGTTGGTGACATCCCAGCGCGCCTCGACCCAAACTCCCCCTTCATCTGCTCCTCCTGCTTGCAAAGAGTTTTTGAAAATCTACTATTGTCAAAAGAAAGAAAGAGATAGTCTGTAATACTCTAGACAAAGACGAGCCTAATTATTCCCGAGCGCACATCTGTAAAGATCCGTGTAAGAGAATGTGAGACACGAGGAGGCGGCCGGTCCTTATCGATCGGAGACGGAGAACGCGCAACCATCTATTTAGGCTGATGGATAAACTTGATTAAGAAGACGACTGTTTGCTCCTAAGGCGCTCAACAAGTTGACCCAAAGTTTCTTTCCCCCGAAAATTAGATTACCGTCGAAAATCGAACCGAGAGGAAACCGACGGAAAAAAACAAACTTTTCGTCTTATTTCCTTCCGGTCTGTACTTCATCACTTAGTACCCAGTTACCTTGTGGCTTTGCCCTAAGGGCTACTTATCTTCCGTATTACTTTCAGAGTTTTGGGCTTTTTTGCTCAGCTTAATCTCGTGATGTATATTTCATTTTTGTCGTACAGCCGTTGGCCATTGAAACATTCCAACTTGTTCATCTCGCCAACGAAGAGATTGGATAGTGCGTCGCTCGGAAACCTAATTAGAGTTAGAGAGAGAGAAACTTGGCTGTTGCTTCGGCTGGTTTGGCATCCTCTGAATTAATGGGACGGAATCAAGAAGAAGAAGACGAAACGGCAGGATCGCCACTTGAACATTTCCGCGCTCTCTTTCCTCCTTCGTTTTAATTTTCCCTTTGAATGTCTCTGACAAACTTGAAAGACATGGTTTAACCCAGTCACATCAATAGACTTCTCTTAGCCTCTGGATAGATACAAAAAAAAATGGGGGGATCCACCAGCCTGAATTTCATTGCGGATGGCTAACAACGTCCGGGCAACCGTTCCAGAGTGTCGAATGAAACCACGCAACGATCGCAGCATTCATAGTTACCACCGGGAACTACTATATAATACTGGCGGAAGTATTCGGATTCGCTGTCTCTCCTCGTCTATACCTTTTATATATATTTTCCTCAACAAATCCGATTGAGGAACACGCACGAGTCGCGATCGAGCGGAATGGCGTTTGAAATGCGCGCCACTCTAAATCCCCCACTTGATTCTTTTGAGGGAATATATAAATCGCGGGCTATTCATCATCTATAGAGAGAAGGGACAGCAGCAGACCGAAGGGTGGCGGACAGTCCGTCTGGCGTTATCCATCATCTGTCGGTAAGTAGAAACTCGGTCATGCAACTGACTGGATCGACCCGGAAAAAAAAATTGCGAGCGCGCAAGTACTCGGACAATCTTCAGAGAGATCAAAGGACACGTTATACTCATTTCCTCGAAATCACCACGCCCACCTTCCGTTGCAATCAGACTATCGCCTGATGGCCATCTCATCCGGTTCGTCAGACTAGTATGGCTGCTGCTGCTTCTAGTGGCTTCTTTTGTTTCAGCCGCAACAGATCGCCTCCTGGAACCGCAGAAGCTACTAACCTTTAGCTACCTCGTCTGACACTAATTTCATTCAATTCGAAGCGAGCAGCTGCTCTTCAGCGCTTATAAGAGAGGTTTTTCGGACTATAGGGGGAGTCGGATGATTGCCCCAACTATTGCCGACACGCGACAAATGGACGACGACGACGCGGACCCGTCATAAAAGGAAGGGAGAAAATCATAGTGCACAAAAGGTAGTAGTAGTTGTAGTCTATAACAATAGACGGTCGTCAGTTAAGGGACGCGTTAAATGCCTTATTCATAATTCAAAAGGAGAAATAAGTTTGATGTACTCATTGATAATAACTTTTTTTTATTTATTTATTTCCACCCTCTCTCTGTATTTATCGGGCCTTGTTTGTTGATGCGATGATGTTCGCTCCCCCGGGGCCAGGTGTTGCTGATAACACACCTTGTAACAAACTGAATAGTACTAGTAGCCTGCAAGGCGTCGTCGTCGGCTTTTCCTGTTACATTCACGTCCTGCATGACGGATGAAGCCATCAAGAGTTGAATAACAACTCGGAAAAAAAGGGAAGTAGGGTAAATAAAAGAGAAGGAAATCTATTTAATGCAGAGCCAGTCTAGAGGCAAATCGTTCGATCCATTGAGATTGATGACAGCCGCCCGATGGCGACCGGAAGATCAAGTGATAGGAGGAAAAGATGTTTGACGTAGCTCCGACTTTCTCCATGAACTATCGATCCAGAACTGGTTCAGAAATAGAAACTATACACCACAAAAAAGAAGAAGAAAGAATTTCAAGGAAGGAAAAAGTGACGTGAATGACATCTTTAATTGGCTTTCTGCTTGATTGGTTGTGGTCGAGGAGCAGATTCCCCGCCATCCGACGACTTTTTTTTTCGATCCTGGCGGCCGTAAAGGGAAACTGGCTGGAGCATCAATCGATGGCGGCTTGAATCCCTGGTCGTTGCTCCTCTATACTCGGAGTGCTGTATACCTCTCTCCGTACCGACGGATGGGAAACTGGAGAAGAAGAAGAAAGAAAGTAAGAGAAGAAGGCGCCGAGCGAGCAATTCCGGTCTGGTTGATGCCGAGCGTTTCAAATTGAAATTCGATCAACGATCAACTCTGTCCTGCTACTGCGCCATATACATTTCTCTATTTTCTAAAAGGATTCCCAGTTCTCTTTCTTCTCTTCTCTTCCGGAAACACAAAAGCTATACCGCCACTACGACTCCGGTCGGGCGTGATCGAGTCCGATTGCGATACGGACATCTTTTCTACGCTCTTTCCCTCCATTTACCCCGTGGTAGTAGCAGCAGAGCTGCAACGTCGTCTTCTTCCTTTCTTTTTTAGAGATATATTTCCCCGAAAGTTTCCAAGAACCCGAGGTGATATCCAACTATCTCTTACAAGACCGATGCTCCTGTGCTGTCTTCCATTTCACATACGCCCACTGCCAAACACCCACTCGATACCTTTGGTATATATCTACCTTGACTTTTACAAAGTCGAGACGAAACTAATTGCAACGTAGCGAAAAAAAGAAGTGAAATTCCTATAAAATGAGTCCTGGGGTAGTAAGAAGAAAAAAATCTAATAATTAAGTCGCTTCCGATTTCGTTTCTCATTCGTCGACGTCGTCTTTGATGATCAACTCCCGAGCTACTCTTTCTCCAGTAGCACCCAGATAGAATTACGTAGCAACTAGGGGAATCTAAAAGAGGGAGCAAAAAAAAAAACTACGTTGCTATCCACATGTAGGTAGTTCGGCGAAGAAGCCGCCACGTAAACGAAACTTTCTTTGATTCTTAATTGAAATAAGATCACATCAAGTAGTATTGTGAAAAGAAGAAACCTTTCGCAAAGAATCGAAAAAGATGAATAGAATTTTTTATTTTCTGTGGAAGAAGAGAGAAAAAAAAATCACGGGGCTCTCCAGTCGCGACATTTGTCCGCTCAGTTGGACGTGTTGGGGGCGTATAGGGAGTTGTGTAAAAGGACACGACGATATGTCTTCTTTAGACGAGGAAAAGAGACAGTTCATCTTGTATTCACCCTCTCTGCGCCGCCGGCCGGGGAATAAGAGAAAATAACGGAAAAAGAAAATAGAAACGGACATTCCACAGGAGAAGATGAAGAAGAAGAAAAAAAATACATAGTAGATAACCCCCTTCGAAATGAATGGATCGTGTAGCCTACAATTACAGGCATCCAGGATCCTCTTGCTGCGTTGCGGGGTAAGATGAAAAGGAAACCCCAACGTCACAACAAAAGGACGAGGTAGAATGTTACGACAGAACACTCGACTACGCACAGTTGTTGTCTATTTGTAATTTCTGATATTTCTTCTTTCCTTCTTCCCCCTTACTACACCGAGCCCTTACCCCCCTCCAAAGGCCCTCACGCTGTGTCCGGTTGCTATTGTCATGTTTTTTTTTCCCGACCGGGAAAGTGAGTACCTATAGGGAAAGGAAACAATTCCTCTATAGGAATAGTAGCAACATAGGGAAAAATAGCATCTCGGCCTACACGTTTTTGTTGTTGTCATGTAGGCCCATGTTGTCGGGGGGTATTTACCTGGTTGTTTTCTACGCCAGTACGTGTTTGACTGCGTTTGACAGATGGAGAGAAAAAGAGCCGAGAAACATCTCACCCCCACCGGGGCCGTTCATCACCTTGGAACGCTCTCCGGGAAATGTGTGAGACAGAGAAAAGAGAACGAAGGAAAAAATGTCTAGTCAAATAATAAGAAACGGATGACGCAGGCACGCCATGAGCGCCGGAACACGGGGGTGTACTACAGTCGAGAAAAAATCAAAGAGAATGAACTAAACGAAATAAAAGAAAAAGGGAAATTTTACGATTCTTTCGTGTCATCTGGCGTTAGAAAAAGAAAAATCGCATAAAAATCAAGAAGAAGAAGAAACGGTGAGGCTGTCTTCAAGGACCTAGCGGCCAACAACCCGCCCCAACCACTTGGATAACAACTAAAGGGGGTTGCTCTGAAGGAAATGAACCGCACAGAATACTAAAAAGCGCGTCACTTCAGTCTGTTTCCTTTTCCACATAGTTTTTCTTCCCTCCATATTTTTGTTCGTTTCGTTTTTTGTCCCTTTTTTTGGCTCGCCCTCCTGCTCTCAACATCCCCCCAGTTGACATCTCGATTCTGAAATTGACATTTACGCATTTTCAACCCCTATAGATGCTTCTGCGCTGCCAAGACCAAAGAGTCGTCGTCCAACAGGAACCCTCAGTTACGTCTTGGCCCATTTAAACGGATGATACGGCTGAAATTCTGATGAAGATTACAGATATAGAGAGAATGACGACAGTTGAGAGTCACGAACTCTATGATTATTATTCCATCTTTTTTCTTATTCCTTTTCTTTTTTATCCGACGTTTTTCTTTAACCAACACCTTCGTCTAGCCTATACAATACAGTCGGGACGGTAAAAAATCGCATTCTTGTCATCTGTCGCGTGCACACGACGGACGATCGATCGAATTGTCGGCTCGTCAAGACAGCATTCAATTTTCGAAAAGTCGAGAAAAAAAGCCACTACCGCGATTTCGATCGACTTGGGGAGACGGTCCACTAGTAGCAAAGGTCCATTCTGTCATGTTTTCATCATCCGGACCTCTTCGCGAGATTGTTCCGTCACATAAAATAGAAGAAATAAAGAATGAAAAGAAAGAGAGACTGACAGACAACCAGAAACAAGCTCCTTTTACCTTCGATTCCCGGTCACGACATCCCCATGTAAGGTGGGGTCGCGACATTTTCGGGTCTCCCTCTCTGCCTTCTTGGGAATCAAAACGAATAATTTAAAGAGAAAGAAAAAGAATATTATAAAGGAAATACACATACTGAGAAAAAGACAATATGTAAAAAGAGACAGCATCAGCAGAGACAAAGTTGGAGGCAGTAATAATAGATGTGTTCAACCATCATGTCAGCCCAGTGTCCGCGACTAATTAGAATCGCCAGAACAACCAAGAGGAGTGTCCAGAAGCACTCGTAATGATACTTCTCTAGAGCTAACATGAGTTGAAGTCGGCCCTAGGAAAAATAGAAACAGGAATGCGACACAACCTCCTTCCAAAATACTATGCAATCATCAAATGTCAACAGGTACTACAACGAGTTTTTTCGGTGACGGAGCAGATGGAAATTTGAATGATCATTTGATTATAATAAAGGCCGGAGAAAACCGGGGAATATTCATCAAACAAGAGGGAAAATACCCCTCAACTCGCGAGAAATGTCGATATGTTTGCCATCTTGATTGTCAGCTGCTGTTTCTGTAGCCTCTTTGTCATCCGTCTCGTGTCGACGAGCGAAAAAAGTTCGGTGGATGTCGCGACATGTGCGAAGAAGAAAGGAACAACCAAGTCATTTTGCTGCGTCTTTCTTCGTGTATTTACACACCTACTATATACTAGAGGATGTTGAAATGACAGGTCTACGTGGAATACGCAAACAATAACGAGAGTAGTATAGTAGTGGGTTGTTTGGATCGCCTTAGCCATCCTACATACAAGCCAGATTCGAGATACTTCGTGAAAAATGTGGTCCTTGACGTCTACAAGCGCGATGCCAGTAGACCCTAATCTTCATGGTGGTATTACATCCTTGGATGGAAGTCGGTACTGGGAAAAGAAGAGTAGAAAAGGAATTCATCATCCAAGGAACTCCAATTTCGTCTCACTCCTGTCAATGACCCCGCAGATCCATTTGCGCTTCCATGTTTCTCCAAATCGAACTGATCATTTATCAATACCGCAAAGCTCTTGTCGCTGAGAGGTTTGATAACGTTATGTCGTCTAGACTTTTTTCAACATCTCCTAGAGAGTGGGTTTCAGATTCGTTTCATTTGCTGTCGACGAAATTGGTGAGATGGCGACCCAGTGAAATGGCGGTTTGAGGCTCGACATTTGGTTTTCTCTTTTTTTTTTCGTCGTTGGCGGCATCTCTTTTGCGTGATTGAATTTGTTTATGTGTCTTCTTCGTTTTCTCTCCTCTTTTTTGTTATTGTTAATCATTATGCAAGCGAAAAAACCGGCGGCAATTCAGCTGAAAGCTTTCAATGTTGCGCTTCGTTCTCTTTTATCTACAGTACTTTTGGACCTTTTTCGGCAGACGTGAGGCGGTCGCCAGCATGAATCATTGACAAAGCCTCGAAAAAAGAAGAGAGAGAGAGAGACAAATGGAGTAGGCAAACTTCTTCATTCTGGAATTTATTTTTTTTTTGTACATTTCTTTCAAGGACCGATGAGTCGGTGGAAATTGAAAAAAAAATCTAGTTTATCTTCCTTTCACATTTTTTCTTTTTCTTTTTTTGTTCATTCACTATTGGGGGCGTTGAAATATATTTCTTTTTTCTTAATAAAAGGGTTATTTGATTTTCCCGGAAAAAGAACTATGCGCGCTCTCTAGGTTCTCAAAAAAAAAATGCCAAGTCACATAAATCATCTTCAATTCTAGAATTCTGACATTGAAAGTTTGAAATTTTTTTTTAGCTACCGGTATACTGGTAAATAATGACGAACGAGAAAAAATTATTTCAACAAACAAAAAATCGAGTGTTTATTTAAACCTGTTTCAATGTTTCAACTAAGAGAAGCGTGTCAGTTTAACGGCAATGCTGCTTGAAACGAAACTATTTAAAACGAAGGCGCACGACCGGTTTAATAGAGTTGATGCGGCAACGTCTTCCAATCTAGACAGTTAGACGCGGCCTCTACCCGTCCCCCTACGCTGTAAAGCGAGCAAGCTGTGTGAGTCCGAACACACATCAACCGCTGACTTGAATCGCGATTCATCTACTCGTATCTGTCAAAATCGAAGGAATCCGGCGTCCGTTACACATTTTTCAACTCATCTGACCTTTTTTCATACCCAGTAAGTTATTTTGCAATTTTAATGTGATGTATTTTGACTGTTTTACGTCGGCTTATTTATGACTTGTACCGTCACGTTGTGTCATGACATTGTTAGTTTGCTAACGTGGCATTTTTTCGTTAATTATTAGATCATTGCTGATATGGGCACTCGCGTTTACATCGGTGGGTTGCCCTACCGAGTCAAGGAGAGAGATATTGAGCGATTTTTTCGCGGTTACGGAAAACTGCGAGAAGTCCTTATTAAAAATGGCTACGGCTTTGTGGTACGTGTACTACTACGTCATCTCGTTATCTGCTCACTTGTTAATTTTTGGTTGGTTTGTTTCTTGTAGGAATTCGAAGATTATCGCGATGCTGACGATGCCGTCTACGAATTGAACGGAAAAGAACTCTGTGGAGAAAGGTATATTTTTGACTTTTGACATTCAACATGTTCCGTGTACTTTTGGTTGTTGTGTGGAGTGGTCTTTTTTTCTGTAAAGTGATGCCGGGCATCATTTTATATACTAATATTCTTGAGAGTTTGGACCACTTGGTGGCGATTCTTTCAATCGAGGTGGCGTGCTAACATGACTTGTATTTTTTCACATGGTGAATCTTCAACCCTTGCCTGTGTGTATAAAAAAAACGTACTTGGGTGGCTAAAGAGTCAGTGTAGAACACGCGCGCGGTTCAGGTCGACGTGGCGGACGTGACGATCGCGATCGTGATCGTGGTAGCCGACGAAACAATTGGATGGATAACAAGTAAGGATGCCCACGTTAATATTTCCCTGTTTGTCCTTTTGTCGCGGCTATTACAGAGTGACCGTGGAGCGGGCCAAGGGGTCGCCGCGGGCACGAGGCCGTGGATCATCTGGCGGTTCCGATAGCGGCAGAAGCCCCCGAAATGGCCGCGACCACGGCCGATCTGGTTTCCGCTCCTCGCGATCGGGTGGAAAGGGTGGTGGCGACAAGTAAGACGCCTCATAGCGAAAGCATCCATATTTCCCCGATCGCAGCCTTTTCTTAATTGCATGAGAATACCCCCATGAGTTCATGGGTCTCCCTTCATTAGAACTTTTCTTCTGTTTCCATTAGCTAAGGGCGTTCACTAATTCTTGTCTTATTACTTGCAGTCCTCCTCCGAGATATGGTCCACCTACGCGGACAGATTATCGTCTTGTTGTAGAGAATTTATCGAGCCGAGTCAGTTGGCAGGTGAGTCGATACTTGTTCCATATGACGAATCGATTGACGATTTACCTTACTGTGTTAGTGTGAGGGTCGGGACGTTTTGTTTTTGTGTGTGCTGACGTGTTGACGAAGGTTGCAAGTTAATGTATTTTTAACATGCTGGAACCGTTTGCTTTTCCAAGACATACTGGCCCCCCTCAGTGCGAGAGACACTCGGTTAATGACTGCCCGCGCGAGCGCCAATGCCCGAGTGTGAACGAATCTTGTCCGTTGGTTTTCGATGATGGCCTTCCCGACCCAAGGTTTCCACGCACCTGGCCATCACCAATCACCATACTCCCACTTGACGAGCCATGACAGAATACGGCTTTTTAAGGCATCCCAGGGAGGCACTGCAGTTGAAAACCTGGAAGCTTCTTGGTGTTTTTCCTTACAAACCTCTAATACCCAAAACTTCCCCGGATTCGCCTTCCAGCCACCCCACTCCTGCCCTGTGATCAAAAAGTCCTTGAATCGAACCTGCTTTCCAGACCCTTTCCTCAACATTCTCTTTCAGGTTTCAGACGCTTTTTAAAGAGGGTTGTGATCGGTCGGTGGGTGTGGACTAGCGATGAGATTGCGCGTAGTGTGGCCTTCCTCTACTTCCCCCCTTCGTTGCCTACGTGTTTTGTGTACGGTGTGTTTGGGGCCTGGCAGCGCCTTGTTACCATTCTGGCTATATTCCGCACATCCCTATTGGCAAGAGTCAGCAGGTAAATTTGTCTCAACCAGAACGAAACCAAGCAACTTTTCGATGTTCTTTGATTTTTTCAAATTTCTTTTCCAACACTTGGAAATTGCAACATTTTCTTTTGAGTTTCGAAACTTTGAGTTATAACGAGGGGAGATAAGTTTAAATTTTTGCGAAACGGATGCGAATTCCCGACGGGACACCTATATGCCAACCTCTACCCACCTACGCCGATCTGAAGGGCTCTTGTTGAGATGGACTTGCCGGACTCCAACCACGTGTGCTCGCTTGTGCCGGGGATGACTGACGCCGAAGATTCTTGTTTTATATTTTAAGATACGAAATTGGGCTAATGCGATTGTCTTGTGCACGAGTGTCGTTTTCACCACGATTGGATGCACATTTGCTGAACTTGTATTTTCATTTCAGGACTTGAAGGATTACATGCGCCAGGCTGGTGAAGTGACGTATGCTGATGCTCACAAACAACATCGCAATGAAGGGTACGTTCTTAAAATGGACGTGTCTATTTTACGTAGGCTATAATTTTTATTTTTGGTTCTAGTGTCGTGGAGTTTGCTTCTTATTCCGACTTGAAGACCGCCATTGAGAAGCTGGATGGGACCGATTTGAACGGCCGTCGGATTAAACTCGTTGAAGACAAAGACGTTCGACGTGGATCTCGTCGTCGTTCTCGCTCACGTTCATCATCTCGTTCCCGTTCTCGCTCACGATCACGTCGCCGCTCTCGTTCTCGCTCAAGATCCAGGAGCAAGAGCCGTAGCCGCTCAAAGAGGTGTGTATTTCTCAATTTGTAGAACTGCTCTTATTCTTTTTGAATGGTTGGGTCATGTACCTTGTTTCTATTTTAGATCAGGAAGCAAGAGTCGTAGCCGCTCCAAGTCCCGCGGGCGTTCAAAGTCCAAGAGCAAATCACGTTCCCGTTCTCCCCGCAAGTCGAGGTCAAAGTCCAGGTAATCTTTGGTTTCTATTTACATTTGATTTGTTTGAACCCGATCGCCACGCTTCGTTCCATCTATTGTGGTTGAGAAGTGCCTAAATTTACAATGAACGGGGAAATCAATGATCACGTAGGAAGCATCCTTGGCCTGCAATAGGCTTGTGATGTGCCGAAAAACGATGATGACACTAAAACTTGATTGATATAGATGTTTTCATTCTTAAGCCGCATTTTTTCTTACTTCTTATTTTCTTTCTTCAGGTCCCGAGACAAGTCGATGGACCGAGACCGATCAAAGAGCAAGTCTCGCTCTCGTTCACCAAGGAAGTCTCGTTCAAAGTCCAGGTATAAGTTCGTTCTATTCTTGAATGTGAGCTATCCCGATCGCCACGCCTCTTTCTTTAACTATGGGAAGAGAGGTGCCAATATTACGAACGGGGAAAGTAAGAGGCCACGTAGGAAGCAACCGAGATCTTTTATCTAGACTAGGTTGTGCCTTTAAACGATGGCAACAACATCTCAATTTTATTTTATATCTTATTTTAAGTCTAGCTGTTTACTAATTATGCGTATTTCACTATAGGTCCCGCGACAAGTCTGTGGATAGAGACCGATCAGTATCTCGTGATAAGTCCGTTGAGCGTGATGCCTCCAAGCAGTCGAGGAGCAAGTCAAGGTACTTATTAATCCTCCTTATTTTCATGTTTTCCTTAACATGATGGTATCATCTTTCGGGTCTGACTTGTATTGCGATGACACCCTTTCTTACTGATTTTATTGTAAGACATCGCCTCCAGGTGTCGTGCGCTAGCCAGATTATTAAAGCATCATTTTCTTGTTTCCAGGGAGAGGTCTCATTCTCGGTCTCGTTCCCGTTCAGTGTCTCGCAGCCGCAGTGCTAGTGGAAGTCCTCGCCGGGATGATCGGGACGAAGATGAAAAGATGGATAACGGGCACAGATCTAGCCCAGATAACCGCGATTAAACGTCTATTGTTTTAAGACCCCTTACCCTCCCCATTTTTTTGCGACACCTTATCTCGCCACAAGACCCGATTAATTTTTGAATACAAAAACAAGCAAGTGTTCCCCTATCGACGTATCTTTTCGTTTAAAATTTGCTCGGCTACTGTATCTGTATCTGGTAGTATAATACAAATTCACAATGGTTCTAGCTCTATTGTCGACACCACGTTTAGTTATCTTTGTAGCATTTATCAAGTGTGGCATTTGATAATACAGTTAAAGGAATTGAGACTTTGACACGTAAAATTTGTACAGAATTGTACTTATTTCAAAAGGTTGTCGGCTAATGGACAGAATTGAAAGAGGACATTATTGATTTTGGAAGATGCAAGGTTGCCGATGTAAGGAACGTTTACATGAAAGTTTGTATTGGTTACCGCGTTACTGATGTCGAGTAACGTTTTAAAATAGCTAGATACAATGAACGGAAAGCATAGCAACCGACGGCGATCAACAAGAATAGTATAAAACCTGTAAATAAATGAAAAGTTGATGAGTTTATTCGTACAAAGCAGTTTGGCTCCTATAGTACCGAATGTAAAGCTCAGAAGACTTCCAGTATCCATAGACTCCTTGCGTGTTTTAGAAGATTTCTTTGCATCTTCTTGTTGTTTCTCGACTACTTCTTCTTCTACCAATTGACGTAATGAATGAATACGCTGACGAATTTCGTCCACCGACTCTTTCTCTCCGAAATCTGTTCCAATCGATATTCCGGTTATACTCATGGTACAAACATGTCAACACTATAAAAAATCCTTACCACGACGATAAGATTCAGAAGTCGAATTCATCTTGAACAATGGACGGATGATCTTAATATATTCAACGTACCACTTCTTTTCAACCTCCAACGAGATTCGACAATGACAACGGGCTTGGTTTGTGCTAGCCGTCAGATTTCACCCCAACAGACCATATGGATTTTATCTCGAGACGTACCCCCTTACGAGACGAGAGGGTCCATGACGATCTGCAGCTGGAGGTTGCGAGCAGGCGCAACTGACTTTACGTTAACACGCCTGCGCGCTTAAGAAGACCTTTCTAACAAAATGCTTATTTTGAATTCAGGATACAAATGACGTGATTCTTAGTGGTGTATTCATCGCATTAACAAGAAACTCATCGAGAATGCCAGCTAAGGGGAAAACTTTCGTAACGCAGTTACTGCTTCAACACTATTTGTTATAACTTTCAGGTATGAATTGGCCATATTTGGGTCATGCTCACTCTCTAGTGCCAATCGTGCCCAAGCCAGTTTTTTTTGCACAACTTCAAGACACCTGACACATTCTTCTTCTAAATTAGTTGTGCTTGCCAGGACATTGGTTGTTTGAGATTTGGGCTGAGACTTTGCATCTTGAATCACATTGGGTTGGTGTAGGCTGTTGGACTGTTGCAGACTATTAGAGACTGTTTGCAGAGATGAAAAAGATGGCTCGATTGTTCTCTCAGATTGGCTCCTCTCTGACATGAACTGATATTCAGCCCTCTGACTAGAAGCTGCTTTTTCACACAAGGCTGCATAGATTGAAAGTGTTAAAAAGATGAATTATAGCCACTGTAGATGGAAATTACCTGGGTTGTCCTTCTGTATGTCAGTATCAATTTCTTCACAGGCAACACAGTAAATTTTATTCTTTTTGTCTTGCAGCTCAATAGTCTGGGAAAGAAAGGGAAAGTAATATTAGATGTTTTTCCTATGATGAGGAGGAGCAAAAGATAGATACCCCACACTTTGAACACTCTGAAGCCAGCATTTTGTAACCTTTGAGTAGGTAGCTACCCATGATTTTGGAAATACGATCTGATCGATCTCGCCTAGCTTGGATCACTTTCAATTCGGCTTCGGTCGGGGGTTTCCATTGCAGTTCCTCCTCGGTGTCGATATCTTTTTCAGAATACCCGGCCATTTCTTCAGCAGGACTTCCTTTGACAACTGGCGTATTTTTTTAAAGAGCAGAGGCTGAACGGTTGCCAACGTCGGTGATGACGTAACCGGAAGGAAACTGCTAGACAAAACGTTGAGATGGGTCAGTGCCAATTTAGGAATATGAAAGAAAACAAGGCAGCATGCTATCATGCTTCACGTCAAGATACTGTCCGTCTGCGATCGGCGGAATTTGACTTAAGTGATTCATCATCAGCTCGATAGATGGCTGAGGCAACGCGGCGGAAGATCAAAAGAACGAAGAAGCCACACGCACGCAACACAACACTGTGCACTGTATGGAATCGATTCTTTTAGACCGAACGAATGGACAAAAGTTCTGTTTGATCGTTCCACATTCACCAAATTTGTATTTCCTTCATTGATGTTTACACATTTGCAAAAAGTGGGAAAATCCGTTGTGCAACCGAGTGCCGGTGACTGGCACAGTGTTCACCGCCAAGGGGCGAGATCTTCTCGGGGACCGTTGGAAATACCATTTCTTGTTGATTATGCAAAAACAAGAGGAAAGCTTGTTTGGATTTTCCAAACTTGCGCCAAATCAAGTCGTCGAAAAGAACAAATAGCAAACAAGTCATCGCCGTCTTTTTGTTCTTATTCACTTCTTTTTTACGCGGCCTCATCTATTAATAGGTAAAGAGCGGCAACGCTGAGGGAAGCAGAGGAGGGGGGAACAGTCAAGCCCCGAAGCTAAAAAACAGTCTTTTTTGGAAAAAAAGAATTATATACGCGCGTACAAGGGCTGCCGTCGAATGCCGGACCCTCTGCTGGCTGCCTCAATTGAGAATCGGCTGAGCTGCCGTCGTGTCGTGTGTTGATGTGTCCACCACCGTCGTCGTCGTGTTGCTTGCTGAGCTGATGGCAAGACGATCGTTCAACTGTCGAATTCTTCTTCTTCTGAGCCGTCGTCGACACGACAACAAACGAGAAGACTAGTGACTGGCCAAATCGACCGGCTGAAAACAAAAACTAAAAGGACTATGCCGTTCAACAAAAGTAGCAAGCAAACCTATTGCCAAGTGCCTAATAATGACTTTGACTTGAGGATTCCTCTGCATTCGGATGAATCCTTTCAACATGGCATCGTTTTCCAGGCAAAAGTAAGTTTTTGGAATGTTCATATCGTTTCCTGAATTCTTCCTCGTACGTTTTTTTCGGGTCCGCACATTTTAATGTTGCACATGCCAAAGAGAATTTCCTCATTGCTGCTCGGACCCAAAGTCCACTTGGCCGCTTTCAATCACGTCGGTTGTCAAGACACTTGCGGGGTTGAAAAGAGCTCTTTAGTCGTCTCTTGCTCTTCCCTGGCAAGTCTTCAAGAAACTCTTCCGCCGCGTTAATAGCTGGGTCACGCATTTTTATCTGTTTTGTTCCATGCCAATTCCTTCTTTCGTGTCGTTAAAAACCCAGCAAGCAACGCGCGTGGTCTGGAAAGTGTCTGATTCCCTTTTCCAGACACCCACACAAAAGAGTCGACCGGAAAAAAGAAGTTTTTAGGCTTTTTAAATAGAATGAAAGGCAAAGAGAAGAAAAAAACCACCCTCCATTTAATGGTTTAGAGAGAGAGTTTTCGGGGGAGACTTGTGCTGCTGCTGCTACAAGTTATGACAAAGAGAGAAGTGACCCACACCGGCCTTGATGAACTTAAAAAGCCCCGTGGGCGGTCGGGGTTAACACAGAAGAAGACGAAGAAGAGGGGGCCGGCTGGTGGTTGGTGGCTGCTGATGGTGAACGATTCCTCCTTCAGGGGTCTTGAACCACCTTTCCTCCGAGTCCTCTACTTCTTCTTCTACGACTATTTTGCCCTCAATTTCTTTGTTCACCCTAGAAGAACCGAGGGGGAAAAGGAAACATTCCATTACATTTTACAGGGTTTTTTAAAAAATAAAAAATAAAAATTTTCTCTTATTATTTTTCTTCCTTTGTTCTCTGGTAAGTTCGGGATAAAAGAGGATTATTTTTATATAGTATTTTTGTGATTTCCTAATAAGCCGGCGGTAATGTGTCACGAGAGAAAGGCAGTGGGGGCGGAGCGGGATTGAGGGCGCTGAGGGATCACGGAAGCGCCGATCGGATAACTCTAACCGGATGCCGTAGGTGGGCACAGCAACCGGACATTTGAATAGGCGAAACTTTACCGGGTGACACACACCTTTCAACACGCCATCAGGATGGGCTGGCTTCGATCCAAATGACAGAGCCAACTGGAAAAAGTTTTTTGGGAGAGGAAAAAGAATTTACAATTTACAAGAAAAATACCGTTTTTCAACAACAGTCGGAACTTCCGCATATGAGTTGCGGTGTACATACTCGCGCCGGAATCTTCACGTTCATTTATTTCCACTAAATTGAAGAACAAACGCGCCAAGTAACCAACGAGATGGAAACGTCGTCGTTCGCCACCTGGGGTTGTCGCACACCCGTCACGCTTCTTTGATCTCTTCCTTCCGGGAGGGCTCGTGTCACGCCGATCCATCAGAAAACCCTCCTTCCTGTCAACTCGGTTCTCCTCGTCTTCGTGTGTCAACTTTTTTTCTTTTACGACACTCACCCTACAATCGCATGTATAGGGCAGCAAAACTGAATCGCGTCGTCGTAGTTGTTCGTGTTTTTCCGTTAGTCGGCCAGTCTGGTGTGAACGATGCGGTTTTAGCAAAGAGAAAAAAAACGCACACAGAGCCAGACACAATACTACGTATATACTAAAGAGTTCGAAGTAGTGAGAAGGTCCCGTTGCCCTTGATTGTGTGTGTGTGTGTATTTCTCGGTCATCTATTTACAGGTGTCCCGCTGAGCTCGTCCTACTACCGAACTACCCACCGCCAGCTCGGCGGCCATATTGAACTGGAACGCATCGTTCATCATCGGAAAACAAAGAGGGTGGCGTGATGAGCGATGATCTAGCTAGATGGATGAGTGTCAGTGGAGCCTGGGTGGATGGTTATTGTCTGCCTTGTTTCTTTTCATGATGGGCAAACAGGAAACGGGGTGGCAGCGTTCGTCTTCTCTCTGACGCGTCGTAAAAGCATCAGATGGCTCGTTCGTTCACCCTTTTATTGATTTGTCAAAACAGTTCAACATCAAACGTTACATTGACCGTTGAATGTGTCAATCTGGAACGCACTCTACCCGCCGCCATATCCGGTTTAGATCTATCTCTAATAGAAAAACCACTTGTTGTTAGCATTGCGGTTATTCCAGGGCAGTAGCCGGCTGTAATTTTCCTAGAAACTCGGTTATGACCGTCATGTACAATTCATAGAGTGTGTTTTTTTTTTCTCAATCAAGGTTAATTCCTTTCGTTCCGGTATAAAGGGTACTGTACTCTTCGGCTGGGGGAAATGTCGAGGCGTCGTCGTCGTTCGCAGTTTTTTTTTTGCGCCCGACCTTGGTTCAGTCGATTGCCGCTGTCTGGTCCGCCAGCGGTTTTTATTTTTCTCTTCTTTTTTTTTTCGTTTTATTTCCCCTTTTTGTGTCGACATTCGAGTTGGCTCGCCGTTCGAGTGCCGTGAGCACACACACCTGTGCCATCAGCAACCACCTTGTTTCCAGGTGAATCGCGTTTTGTGGAAAACAATCGTCTTGTATGAAACCGTGAAATGATCTCTCCCTCTTTATGACTTCATACCCCAGACGGACGCAATTGTGTCGCCACGTATTTAATTACCTTGCAAAAATGATGTTAAAACGAGCGAATGACTCGACGTTGTACTCGGCGATCCCTCAAATATCCGGCTTCTTCTCTATTCTCGAAATGACGTCATTTCGGCTGACGTCACGGAAGATCTCTCTTTTGGCGGGAATTCGTCGACCCGAACGCAACGGCCAAAGAAAGGAAAAAAATACGAGTCGTTGCAGAGGTAGCGAATAACCGGTGCGTTTAACCTTGGCGGTATACGGCGCGCAGTTTTTTTATTATTATTATAAGCTTTGCTCAAGGTTTTTCGGGTAGGGCTTTGGGTGTGTTGCATAGCAGAATGCCCAACAAACCGTACAATACACGGAGAAAGTTGATTGAATAACTATTTATGCCGATTTTCGATTGAATGGTAAACAGGAATTGTTCTTTCTTTTTTTGTGGCTGTGGAAAAAGTTTCCAGTGCTCACGGTTCCGATTTTAAGGAGCCTAGAGGGGGCTGGCCGCGTCGGTGGGATTTGTGTTACGGGAAAAAAAGCGTCTCTTCAGATTGTCGTTGTTGCCTTTGGGTTGTTTCTTCACCTTTGACCCGTGGCAACAAGAGAAGGAGGAATAGTGAAATTATAGTCTAATTGTTTGGTGTTCTTTTTTTCTTTTTCTTTTCAACAGTACATCGGCAGTCTGGATGTGCCACGACCCAACAACCGGATGGAAATCGTTGCCGCAATGCGCCGAATTAGAGCAAGTTCCAAATCAATCAATTTTGGTTGAGACAAGTAGCAGGAAATGATGGAATTTTTTTTTTACTTATTTAACAGTACGAGTTCAAGTCCAAGGGAATGAAGAAGAAGAAGGTGACATTCGAGATATCGGTCGATGGCGTCAAGGTGTCCTTATTCAAACGCAGACCCAAGGTGAACCACCATATCTCCCTCATTCTTTTTTTCCCTTTCGTTGAATAAAGATCGTCCTTCTAAACAAACAGACCCTCATTTCCCTGTGGCAATTTACCTCTTCCTCATGAATTAAACATTTCCATTTTTTGACCGCACAGAAAAAGGACTGGCCGGTAGATGACAGCACCCTTCTGCTGATGCAGCACCCCGTCTACAGGTAAATAAACAAAACAAGTAGAGTTTTTGAAAGAAAGAAAATAAAAAAAAGGGAAGGCGTAACGTGAAAATCAAAATGCAAAACACGTAGTTTTAATTGGATCGAGCTGTCGAAACAATTGGATTACTGCCACTGCTAAAGCTTCAGTGAAGAAGCCAGACGTCACCCGGGTCATTCGACCTATTTCACTATCGTTGTCCCGGATTTTGAATAGTTTCCAAACGACGTCGACCGGGTGACAGGTCGATAAACATATCCGTTTCTGTTATAGATGAGTCGGCGAGTTAATTAAAATGGCCGGGTGACTCATCCGCACAATGACGCATTCTCTCATTTCATTTTGCGCAGGATCTTCTACGTTTCGCACGATTCCCAAGATTTGAAAATCTTTAGCTACATCGCACGCGACGCCAGCAGCAATTTCTTCCGATGTAACGTCTTCAAGACCACAAAGAAGGTTTGTACATGTTTTGTTATTTCGTGTTGATTCTTGGAAGTTTCAAAAAGCGAGTTTTAAAAAAGAAAAAAAAAATCGTCGGGATGTCTGTCGGATTCAGCCGAGTGGAAACAGGACACCGTTTCCACTCGGCTGGATGGATCCCATCGTCAACACCGACGTCGTCTGCATATCAAGAAGTCGAAGAAGGCGAAAAAAAAGAGCACAGCAGCTCTGCAATGTTTCTCTATAAATAGTGAGTGAGGAGCCGCACTTGCGTGCGCAGCGCCGACCTGAAGGATCATCTTATTTTAGCGGCCAAGTTAGTCTGCTTTTCAAGGATTTTTCGCAAGAGAGAGTCTGTCTGATATATATCTCTTATCTTCTCTGGCGCCCTCCGATTCGCTCTTTAAATATCCATTCACCCATCTATTCTTTCTCTGTCTCTCTCACGCTCGTCTTGGCATTGTCTCTCCGCCTCGGCTGGAACACCACGCCAGACGTCTTTTAGATTCCGCCCAGCGCGCGCGCTCGCGCTCGCCACTTTTAATCGCTTCATTTACTCCCCCGGTTTCTCTCTCTTTTTCGCCGTGAAACAACAACAAAAAAGTGGGGATCGTAGAGATAAATCAAGTTAGGGGGATCTTCTTTCGCTTGGCTGATCCTTGAAAACAAAGGAATGAGGAGTCATTAGCTCTCTTCTCCTTCGTTCCAAAAAACCCCTTCCGGAACCGCCACCGCCGGGATAGTCTAAATCCAAATCTGGCGGGAAAAAAAGTGAGAGGGGAAAGCCAGTCCAGGAAGGTCTTGCCTGTTGGAGATAAGGCGAGGGAAAGAAGAAGAAGAAGAGCAGATCCTTGGTCGTGTTCCCAAGTTGTTCCCGCTGTGCCCGGTGGCGGCAACGACGGCGGCTGAAGAAAAAGTTGGGGCGGGACTCTTTTCCCGAACAGTCTCCGGCTGTGTGCAGACTAGCCTCACGGGGGTCCTCTCAGTCCTCCATCGCCCTGGCTTCCGTCGAGTCGACCGTTCCTTCTCAATTGCGCTGCCTCCCAGCAGGTTGTTCCATCATCCTCCGTCCACAACCGAGACGCTACAAGTGTAAATCAGTGGACAAGTGACATTGAGCCTCCGTCGTCGGCAGCAATTGGAGCTGCTCGATTTCTTCAACTCATCGACGAAAATGAAGATGCTCAAGCAGCGATTCCGTGAGCGATCCGAAGGATGGCTCAGTTCCTCAACCGACCGGTTTGTTCATCCGCACACTCCGCTCAGTGCCGAGCCGCCCAATCCGCCCGTCTCCATCCTCACGAGCCACAATAATACGTCGGCGGCGGCGGCGACGACGACGACACCAGCCGCAACGAATGGCCAGTTGTCGACTCTTCCGGTGATTGAGCATCCGCCTCAACTGCAGACGACGCTATTGCAAAGTCAACAGCAACAAGAAAGGCCGAGGAAGAAATTAAGTTTTCGCGATCCGGAAGTCACCAGCATGGCGGGCAAAGACGGAGCCGAAATGCCGTCCGGCGCTGGTGGCCAACCGCACCTTGCCTTACTCAAAGATCAAGGCTTCTCCGACAGCATGGAGAACGTCGATCTCGAGGTCTCTTTCTTCTGCTCGTTTGTCGTCGGCCGTAGAACTTTTTCCGAGAAAGAAGAGACGTAGAGTTGTTTGTAATTGTTTTGGGATTCTAAAACGGGGGCCAAACGCAACAAGATCTCTTTTTGGCGCCTTTTGGCGCAGTCTCACAGCCAACCGTTGAGGAGGGAATTAGATTTGCCCTTCTTGTTTGTTCCGGTTATTTTTAACAGAAGCGTCAACAACAATAACGACGAATAAAAATCTCGTCTTCTTTGTTTTTGTTTTGTTTTTCGCACGGATTGTTGAAACAATATAGAGCCAAGCCATGAAAATCGTACGGACGGTCGGTCAAGCCTTTGAAGTCTGCCACAAGTTTGCCGTTCCGCCGAGTCTCTCCATCGGTCAGCACGACGACGAAGAAGAAGAAGAAGAAGAAATCGAAGGAGACGAGGAAGGCAACAGTCGTGGTGACGGCCAGGATCAGTCCACCGAGGACCACGTCGATCATTTATCCCTTCCGCTGGATATCAAGCCCCCAATCCGATCAGGTACCGTATTTTTGTTTAACCTTTATTATGATGATTTCACTTGACTCACGGGACGCACGGCCGGTTCAACCGCAGCCGGATAGTCGAGACAGTAGAAAAGGCTTAGCTCTAGCGACGGATTATAAATAGCATCGCCAAAACCCCCCGCCGTAACCGCACCAGCACAGGCCGGCCGGCCCGGCTGCTGACGCTCTAGTACTGTCTCTAGCTTTTCTTCTTCTACTACTAGTTCTACGATGCGGTACGGGGAAACAAACAAATCTGATCTCTGTCTCTACGAGCTGGGCACGCACCGCATCCATCAACGGAATCGGTTCATTTCTGTTTTTGTAGTGGGCGCAAAACTTGAGAAACAAAACAAAAGACAAAAAAAATCCTAATTTACCTCAGTCTAGCCGGCCCTTTTTAGCCTGGTCCGTGCCAAAATAGATGGTAGGGAAGGTATTCTGGTTTCTCTTCTTTCGTTTCGTTGTAGGGGAGAAAACATGTTTGCTTGATTACGAGCCTATACAAAACCACCCAAAAAAATCCAGCACATGTTCCACCACCCAACATCTATTTCGGGTTTTTTGGCGTCTGGAACCACTTGACTCGATTTGAAATAGGCCGTGTTTCCGGCCATTGAAAGGCAGAAAGCGTCCCTGTGGCCCGTCGTATGTTTCTTCTCGAAATCTGTTCGTTTGATTGGCGGCCGATTGCGGCGGAGCGAGTAAGTAATCCGAGACGGATTGCAACATTGACCGACGTCTAAAGAGACCAAGGTTGTTTTGAATCCGCATTGCGCGCCCTAGGAGATATTTTGGCACGCTCAAGTCGAGTGAAAAACTCCACCAAAAGTTCTATTTTTGTGTCTGGTGTGTATGTGTCTTCGGACGAGATCAGTGTCTGGAGGCCATTGTCATGTCATCGCCAAACGGGCACGGGACCGTCTTCAATGCGCACGATCGGCAGTTGTTCTTGGTTGTCCGCCACTGTGGAGACGCGGCCGTCCAAGGCGGAAAAGACGAACCACCGACCCAACAAAACAACAACAACAAAAAACACGGAGGGATGGGACAATAGAGACAGAGAGAGAGAGAACCTGATGTATTTTCGATGTCGCGTGATGTCTTCTGCTGCGACACTAAATTTAGCCGACGATCCGAGTCGTCGTCGTCCGGTCGGAATAGTGCGCTCCGTAGCATCCATCATCTTGTCGCCAAAGTAGGCGATTAGTCGTATCTTGTTAGGGACCTCCCCACCTCGCGCAAGCCGGACATGCCCGGCTGGATCATTCCGCCCCCACACTTTTTGGTCTTTTTAAGAGTTCTTTTCGGGAGAAAGTGCTGCTCCGCCTTTTGCAGCGCCAGCACGGATCGTTAGACTTTGTTGAATGATTTGCGTGCTTTGATAGTGCCATCTGCGTCTGTTGCCTACACTCAGTGACCCGAACGCCCCTTGGGGCCGACTATTTTCGGTCCGTTTTCTCATTCATGTGCCATCGAGCGACAATCTACCTCTCTCGTGCCCTACCCCTTGATGGAAAGTGAAATATTGAAAATGCGATAAGGTGTGCTCGGCTGCTTTCGCCGTCTTCTTCCATCCCGTCATGGCTCTGATCCAGCCGCGTGTTTGTTCCTTTGGCTGCGCTTCCAGCGATTCGTCCGCGTTTGTTAAAGGTTTCTTCTTTTGATTTAAGCGGACAGCAGACGCCGGGAACGCCGAGCGAGTTAAAACAAAACACGGCCTCCTCCCTCCTTCTCCCTTTTTTTTTTTACAGCCCTTTCGTGCCGATCTATTTTTCGAAACACGAACACGCAAGTGCGGAGGAAGACTTGACACTGCGCAGCTTCCTCTATCTACTACAACTTCCCTCTTTTTTTTCCTTTTTTTTTTATTTTGTTGTATTTGTTATTCGGCTTGGCACACGGTACGCTCCCGCGGGATCTTGGAACATCTTCTCGAAATAGTTTTTCCTTCTTCTCTACCGCTCTTACGTTATCTCGCAGCCCTTTCTTCACTGCCACGTGACTAAGGTCGACATCGTCCTCTTTGGTGGATGTACTTGTATTGGAAAAAGGATTCGTTTTCCAACATTGTGTTTAAAGGCGCGATCATCTTGTTTCCTAACGGAAAACAGGTGGCCTTGCATCATCTGCCCACCGACAACGCCCACAAATCATATTTAATGGGTTTGTTTTGGGGTGTTTGTCGGCTCGCCGTCGTCGTAATGGTGTAGTTGATGGTTCCCTTTTTTCTCCGAACCCCACGACTTTGTGGAGGAAGACTAGGCATAAACTAATAGATTTCATCGTTTCGCTCGTTAGTTTTTCGTTCCCCATTTGACCTCACAAGAACTCGTTTGTTTTCAACTTTCCTTGTTTTTCTGTTTTTCCTCTAGTGGATTACGGAGGGGACCAGGTCAGCGACCAAAATCAGTCGGTTGATCTTCTCAATTTGAGCTTAGACACGCCTCAGAAAAGCCTGCTGGAACCGATACTCACCCTAGAACGCCCTGCACGTGTGGAACAGACTGCGACCCAACAGCTTCAACAGCAACTGCAGCTGATTCAACAACAACAGCAGCAGCAACAACAACAACAACAATCTTATCATCGTCAAGAATCGCTCACTCAATCGAATCAACAGCAGTCGTCTACGCCGCTGGCCCTGCAACATGAAGTTTTACTCTTGAAACAGCAAGTCGAACAACAGCAACAACAAACGCAAGCCGCCATCGCCCAAGTCAAGCTACTCAAAGATCAGCTGGCCGCCGAAACCGCTGCTCGCATGGAGGCACAGGTATTTTCAATTTTACCTTTGTGCAATCCGATACGAGCGCCGTTAGCCAACTTTTGTGTTTTGTTTGTGAACAGGCAAGGACGCATCAGTTACTTATACACAACAAAGAACTGCTAGATCACATCCAGACGCTAGTGATGCAGATGCAAGAGCTGGAGAGCAAAGTACCGACCATCTCCAATTTACCCACACCGTCAGCCATACCTCAGGTAAGGGCCGCCAATCTTTTTGTTGTTCTGTTGTTCTCTCCCTACCCCCCACCTATACGGAGACGGCTAGAGGCTTTTTTTTTTTGGTGTTGGGCTTTTTTTCTGCTTTCTGGTGACGCGGTAGCTTTCCTTTTCCGCAGATGATGTCGAGCCAGCAGCAACAACAACAACAGCAGCCGTCCAGACTGCCTACTTTGCGCGAAGTGGATTGTCAACAAGAACTGGTGAACATGGCGGCCGCCATGTTGACAGCTGCGGCCGCCAGCACGCAAAACAGTCGCGAAATGCAGGCGCAGCAATTGCAGCAGTCGTTGCAGCAGCAACAACAACAATACGCCATCCTTTTGGCACAAGCCGTCCAACAACAACAGCAAGCCAGTCTCCTACCTCTTTTCACTGGTTCGCCTCTCAGTCCGGCCGGAATGGTCCAGCAACAACAGGCCGCTGCCGTCAATTTCTTCCAATATCAATCTCCGACCTCCGCCCAAAATTCGCCAAGTCATTTGACTCTTGGAGGCCAACAGCCAATCAATGCGGTGCCTCATTATCATTCGCCCAGCTCCAGCTACAACAGCCTCGTTCCGGTTAATTCGGCCACAACAACCGCCGGTAACCCTTCCCCGACTCAGCGGCCATCATCCACTTTCATCCTGCCCTTGGGCGATGCGGATCAGAGCGGATCGCACGATTCCGGTCTAGGTTCTGGTCATTTGGGAGGAGGAGCGGTTTCGACGGCTTCGGCGGCCGCTCTGAGATCGATGGAAGTCATACGTCGCTTGCAGCTGATTGGCGAAGACAGCTCCGGGGGCGGTGCCAGTGTCAACTCGTTGCACAGTTCCGATTCGGATCGGCAGCGAATGGATTCGTCATTGGAATCGATGACAAGTGGTGGACAAGGCCGTCCTACTCTGCCCACCCTTCACCAGCAACTGGAACACCTCCGACTGGGCAACGAAGCCGGTGGTAGTGACGAATGTCGTACCCCATCCAGCGTCTCGGGCGGTGCGCTCCGCCGCAACGGACCTTTCATCACTCGGTCCACTAGCGAGAAGGTTCCCCACCGCAACGAGATTCTTGCCCAGGTTCAGCGCACTTCCTGGGCCCGTCACACTACCAAGTAAAAACAACAACAAGAAGCAGCCGTGGCTGGTTAGTGGACGGAATCGATGAAATAGGAACGAAAGAGAAACGAAATTCATCCAAATTGTGGATGGTTACATCAGCAGCAATGTGGCTTTGCTGATTACTATTTATCGTCTTTTCCCCATCATCTTCAACCGCGCATTTCCAAAAATAAAACAACCGACCTGAACAACAGAAAGTTCCTTACGAATTCATTCAAGCAATTACCGCCAAACATCACAGGCTCCTCATCGTCGCGACCATATTTTACCATAGACAAAAGAGCAATTAAGAAAATTCTATTGAAATTACAACAAACCAAAAAAAAATCTCCATAATTATCCCCATTAAAACAGCCAGCAAAAATAAGATGATTAGTTCTGTACCTGTTTGATCTGAAATTACCGACATTACACGATTTTCTCAGCCACCCAAGACGAATCTGTCTCACATCTCCAGTTGTATTGCCTGCCTCATCTTGCAGTGTTTGTTATCGTTGCGGCATTGAATTCTTTTTTTTCCTTTCTCGGTTTCGCTCCCACTCTTGCTTTTCTTCCACTTTTGTTTGCTTTGCACGCTCGTTCTAACAATCCTAACAACTTCCAGGCAAAAACAAAAAAGTAGCTCCTCTCTCGGCTGCACACGTTTTCTGGCACGACAGTTTGATGGATTGATGGCATGGTGTCTTTTATTTGTTTTGTTTTGTTTTTTCTATGTTTGTGATCGTTGTTGATTTAGTTGCCGCTAACCGCACGGATTATGGAATGGCTCCAACTTCAGCCCATCTCACGCCAAGAATCGGGTTACGTCGAGGATGCAGCCGCCACCAACACGCAGGATGATTGTGACGAAGTGGACGTCATGGTGGACGAAGTCCGACGCCGATTTTACGACGCCACGCGACGTTCCCTGCCTACATCCGTCCGAAGCAGAAGCCGTTTCGGACGGCGGTGGAAATTTCTTTCGCGGAAATCCAGTTGGCGTTCCCTCTAACTCACAAAGAAAGAAAACTACTACCACAACTCATTCATCCCAGTGTAATCCATCAAGTAAAATCTGTTAGTATTTATAACGAGGAAAGACTAGGAGAAAAAGAACGTTATAATAACGTTATACTACTACTAATATTTACCGTTAGAGACGGGCCGAATCCGTCGGCCGAGCTGACGTGACCATTCGCCTATTTATTTTTTTATGTTTATCCTAGCTCTCTCTCTTTCTCTGTCGGTCGTCTATTTTTACCTGGACAATTCTAACTCAATCATCTGTCAATGATGGATGTGTGTAGAGCGATATTCGGGAAGCGTAATATGAATATTTCTCATCCGGAAATATCAGATTCAGCATTATGCTAGTCCCAGTTGGGGGGGATTTCCTCTTTCCCCAAGGCCCTCTCACGCATAGATAGGCTCACACTGGGCACGGCGTTGCCGGCGCTCAGGCCCAGTCACCCACACACACAAACACGCAAATACAGCACACGCCCCAGTGTTCAATCATCCGGCATTGCGGCAGTTCACTGAGGTCACTCTAAGCCCCACCTGTATACAATTCCGGGCTTAGGGGGGAAGCGTTCCTGTCGCGCTGTTTTATAAGGAAAAGAAAATCTTATTTTTTTGAATTTTTCAAAGAAAAAAAAAATTATTTCTTTTTTTTCCCGTTAGGGAAAGTTTTTAACATATAGGACTATTTAAACAAGTCTGGTTGCATCGTTTGTTGATTCCCTCTCTTTTCTTTTCACTCTTTCAAACATCAACATTTAGAAGGAACTCGTGAAAGAGAGAGAGAGAAACAAATGATGTAAACGCATCGCCTTATCTTGCGTGAGTTTGTTGACTTCGGGCGAACGTTCTGTCGGGCCGCTCTGTGTATATTATCTCTCGTAGCCCCCCTTTTTTTCTAAAGCTCTTTTCTCTCTCGTCGATACATGTTTGTGTGCGTGCGTGTGTTTCCTTCCTCTTCTTTTATCTCTTCTTTCCTTTTTTTTGGAAAAAATGTAGACTACAGGAAAAAAAAAACAAGACGACAACAAAATATCTGTTTGTGTATGTATGGGTTTTCGCGTAAAATCCCGTCCGGAGCCAAACAAATACACTACGTATAGTTACTATACATAAATACATACATGTAGTATACTATATATATATGACGTTCCGTCCAATTAAAAAAAAACGGAACGGCCAATAAGGTAGGTGTCTGTTGTGACGTTGAAAAAGATTTTCAGAGCAGGAAACTCGGCCATTGGAGGTTATAAAAGTATTTCGAGAAGATCTGCTGGATACAACGCGGCGCAGCAGTCCATTTCGAGGGATCCAGGGATCGTCGGGGAGGTGTACGCAACACGCGAAGAGTCCTTGAACACAGAAATAAAGATCTATTTCTGCCCGTGTGTTGTTGAGTTTCCTGTTTGAATCAATCCACGATACCGTGACGCCATCGCGTTATAGACCCGGATGGTATATCGGGTGGCACAATGACGACGTCTACATGGGAAACAAGCGGTCTAGACCTAATGTGTGGCTTTTTGACTTTTCCAGTTAACCGTTTTTTAAAGACGTCCTTATGTTGCGCCCAACAGAGCCCGTACAGGTCAAGACTCCTTGTGGCCGTCTGGTCATTAACTTACAAGAAGTCGGGATCTTACCGCAGTGTTTGACGAGCCGATAACTTTCCCCCAAACGGCATGGCGATCATCCGTGTCATAAAAACGGCGGCGGTCTCGAAATCGAACGTAAGCCTCGACGTCCTTGAAAGAGACGGGGTAAGTCCATCATCATACGTAATAGTTATACGGCGCCGCCAGGTGCTATGTGAAAACTGTGTCGAACCTTGACCCACTTAAAAAAAAAGACTTTTGAGGATTTCCCCAAAGGGGCTTCAGAAGTTAGAATTCCGCATGACGAATTTTCAATTGGGTAAAAAGCCACAATTTCTAAGATTGCAAGAACCTTCATGTCACGCTGTATAAATAGTCTGGAGACTCGAGTAAGACTTTGCCATTCGTACTCTAACCAGCAGCAGCTACTATTATATACGTCGTTGTCTCCTTCCGAGAAGAACAAATTTATTACTATATTATGAAGCTCATCGTGGTAAGTGAATCACTATCATTTTCGACGAAGCACATTTAAACTACAGGAACTTGGTGGTCTAATCTTGCAGATTGGATTGGCCATCGCCATTATTGTGGTCGTTGGATCCAACGGAAATCCTGTCGCTGTTGATAAAGTCGAGTCAGAAATTACTCAACCGGGTGATCTTGAAACATCTGAATCTATCTTGAAAATCATCGAAAAGAAAATTGCCCATTGGCTCAAGGTAAGAACTCCAGTAAGATTTAAATGCTAGCTTTCCTTTTCGATTGTAAATTATAATTCGTTTGAATCTCTTTAGAAATGTTATAAACATGGAGGCTGCCAATCTGATTACGGACACGATAGCTACGGATACGACAGCTACGAACACGGTTCCAGCTATGGAGGTTCCAGCTATGGAGGCGGCTATGGAGGTGGCTATGGTGGCCCCAGCTATGGAGGTTCCAGCTATGGAGGCCCCAGCTATGGAGGCGGCTATGGAGGCAGCTATGGTGGCCCCAGCTATGGTTCAAGCTATGGTGGATATTAATATATTAAGAATGAGAAAAAAAAATAGTTTTCTAAATTAAAATCATTATCTAATTTATTTTCCATCGACTTATGCAACCCAGAGTTTTACGCCATACTGTTACTGTTTTGAAAAAAAAAACATTCCATGAAAATACACATTCAATCCTTCCATAACTTAAAATTACAATATAACGTATATACGCTGCGGATACCAATCAATCACGTGCAGCAGACACATCTAACTTTAATGATTAAAAACGCATTCCGCGTTCGGTGGAGAGAACATGCAACACTGCGCACGCATTCAAGTGAATTGGTGCCAAAAGTTAACAACATAGCATTCTCCATTTGACTTCTGGTCGCTAAGATCAAGAATGTAAATAAACGAATCTCGGCAATCAAGGTCTTTTTTTAGTCTCAAGTGGTGTCCTTAAATAAACTGGAACGATAAGGCCGTTATTCTCAGCACGTGACTTGTGACGGGTGATGATGATTGGAGACAGTGTAAGTACCATCTAAACTTTCGAGTTCTTTAGTGTCGCATATTTTAAGATGTCCAGTGTCATTCCAAAAAAAAGTGTATAGCAACAATTTCAGATACAGCACAATTATCTTGCCACCAAATCTAGTAGGATGCCAATAAAATCTAGCAAACACCAGTTTTTTAAATTCAATACTGATTGAGATATTAGTCCAAGTACATGTCAAGTTTCTTCACGTTTATTGAGGAAACAAAATTTTTTGAGTGCTGTGGTTATGAAGTTTGCTTCGATAGTTGATCGACCTGCTCCGTCAAGCGATCAGACACAAACCGATAAAACTCCACCTCCGGGGCATACCTCTTTTCCATTTCGGCTCTCATTTCCGAGCTGATGACGGGAATTTCAGGACCTGGAACGTTTTTGGCAACCCTTTTAACTGTGAGAGAAGAAAACAGCAAGTAAGTTTGATGATTGGTAATAAAGATAACGAGTGAAAGCGTTTCATACGTTTTTTCTGGTACATTTTCTTAATGCCTTTGAAGAACTGAGGCACTTTGGCCTCGAGAATATCTAGCGTAGCGTTAATGTTTTCCAGAGTACCGACGACCGTATATGCTTTTTGTGAAATCTCTTTGACGTATTCCAAATCTTTCGGATCTCCCAAATGACTTAATTAAAAATTTTAAATTTATTAATATGTACGACCAACAGAAAAAGGCGAAAAGTATAATTACTCGCAGTGGTCGAATTCACAGAATTGCGGAATAGCCCATTCAACTCGTCGTGGTAGCCAAGTACGTCCGATATCCAAATTTGATCTTCTTTTAATATTTCTCACTCCTTCATAACCACATTCGCGGCTTTTGTTATTGGCCATGCATTCTTCCAAAGTCTGACCAAAATTCATTAAAAAATAGGTAACTGAGCTGATTTTTTCCACTAATAAACAAGTACCGTTCTCCACCAACTAGATTTGGAAATTGGGAAATCTTCAGACCACTCTCTGTACAAGTATCGCTCAGTATAGAAATGACGATATTTTCTGGCAACTGGTTCGCAAATGATGCTGACGTGCACCGGCTCTTTTAGATCTTTTCTGTTGAAATTCAATTATTAAGTGAATGTGTTTTATGTTATTCAGATTGTCATTTTAAACTTACCTGTTAAAGTTGATGTAATTATGACTATGTAAATAGGCTAATTTGATTGGCACAGCGGCTATTATGGCGGAAAGGTTTCCAGATTCTGGTTCATTAACGAACCTTTAGTGAAAGTAATTTATTATTCAAGGTTAGATGGTACATTTAGGTTTCAATACGAGTTACCTATAATTTTTGTGATTTCCACGAGCCCAAAGAAAACCGTGAATATTTCCAAGCTCATGGAGAGAATCCTCTAGTACAGGATCGCTACAATAAGGGACTACGTTCCACATAAGTTTACTTGGTTCTAGTGTATCTTCAGGTTTTATATCTGGCAATGATCAGAATTTGATTAGTTTATAATATCCCCGTTATCATCGAAGTATTACCATCCTCTTTGGGTACTTCTGGTTCCGTCAAAAGAATCGGGTTTATTTTAAGCAGGTCACGTTCCAGCTGATAGTAAAGACGGTTGCGTAAGTGAGCGCCAAACGCCTGGATCGTCAAAGGCATCCGCTCAGGATCTGTGGTAGCATCAGTTTCGTCTGTATCTCCTTGGGCCCAAAAGTAATAGTCGAGAAAACGATTGAGGAGCAGCTCTTCAAACGAAAACATAAAATGTGGATTTGGCGGTTCTGGTTCCGTGATTGGTGCTCCGTTTTTCAGTTCGACATAGGAAAACGGATCTAGTTTGTAGTGAAATGGTCTGGAATAAAACTCTTTGTAGGCGAATTCTAGTTCACGTTGCTGTTCTGTCAATTTCGTCTCCAGGACATAAAGGAACATCAAGCAAGAGATGACAAACATAGCGCACATAGCCAATTGCATCCGTTGGGATTGTGGGGTAAATGGTGCCGTCGACACTTTGACACTAGTGTCAACGTTCTTAGCCAATAATTTTTCAGATTCCATGATATCTGATTAGATTTACGAAACTACTGGAAAATCAACTTTCCTTTGCGGTGGACGAAGCACGATCAGTAACGAAAACAAACTGGCTTCTTCCGACGTGGCATCTCGCTGCTGAGATGAATGACGACCTTCATCGTAGCCGGTTTCGAACTCGAAACCGTTCCCAACGGTGTTTACCGGACCGCTGAAGGTTCCTTCCGGCGCTTTTACTAGTTGTATATATCACCTACTGGAATTGAAGCTGTTCAGGTGCGTGAAGAACTGCCCCGGAGGGCTTCTTAATTCATCATGACGGTGGTGGCTAGACGTACTACAACTCGGATTTATTTGAAAAATAAAGGCAAATGACGAGTATTTTTAGCCGTTTATTTTGATTATCAGGCGAATTTAATATATTATCTAACTACCGTGAAATATTTTCGGTCACCTGTTGTCACCTATGAAAAATTCACATAAATTGCCAAACACAAAATCTATAGAAAGTCAATATGTTTTCAACAGTAATTTGCATGGTCAAATATAAAAAACCTTTTCTTTAGCATTTTTTCCTATGGGGTTATCTAAACAAATTCCTTTCTATTTGCCACGTGCTACTTGTATGTTGTTCGAGACGGGGATGGGTTGACAAAAAACGAGACTGCGAGAAAAAATTGGCTTTCTTAAGAGAGGGGTTAAAAAACATGCAAATGAAGGACACGAAGTTTTCTTTTGCCACCCTACCTTTAAAACACGTCAGTCGTTTCCACATTATTGTGATGGGAGGTTGAACTGATGAATTGTTATAGATTCTTTTTCAATTTGTAAACATTTAATTAATTTTGAAAGTACCATCGTTAAAAAATGTCGGTGGTTGAGAAGAGCACCACGTTCAAAATTGAATGGCAAGTAACAAGTTGCAATAGCAAATCGCACGAAATCGAATTAGAGGAGGGTTTGAAGGTGTGTTTCGGTGTCAAAACTGTCGTTTTTCAGCACGTGGTTTATCTCGTCTCCAAATCGAATCAACCCTCCATTTTCGAAATTGGCGAGGTTCTGTTCTGCACGTGTGCCCAGCCAGATCAACGGAAGCGGATGAACGTCGTATCCACTGAAGGACCTAATTCCGTCTTCTCGGCCGAAATTTCTGAATGGAAAACTCCGTTGACATTCACCTGCTGGATTTCTCTTAAAGTCGCAGAATCGGTAGGCAACTACTCCTACCAATTGGGAGACGCGCTGCTGACGGAACAGTTATGGATGTCGGCCAAGAATACGTGCCTTACGGATGTCGAATTTCACGTGGGACAAGCTTCCAAAAGTAAAACATTTGCTGCCCATCGCTCAGTTCTTACAGCTCGCAGTCCCGTGTTGGCCACTCTGTTGGAAAAAGATCAGAAATCTAGTTCCGTTACATTAGAAGATGTTCAACCGGCAATTTTCAAGCACTTCCTACGTTTCCTCTATACGGGTCAACTAAGAGCGTCGGCTGTGTCGAATTTGTCCGAATTGCAAGCATTGGCCGACCGTTACCAGATTGGAACCCTTCAGAAACTTTGCCGTCATCCAATTCAGGAGATGAACGCTTCAGAGTTGACATCACTCATCTTGTCGATCAACTACAACTCTGTTCCATCCAAGTTGGACACGGCTTCTCTCTTCAACAAACCTTTCAATCGATTGACTCACATGTCGCCTTTGCTCGTCGGTACGGAACTTCATTCTACGGCAAATACATCTCTCCTCCCTGCTTCAACTACCATCGGTGGACAGGTTTTTTCAGCTGTTAAAATTTCAATTTAGCGCTCATCTTACGAATATTTTGTATTTATTTATCAACAGACTTATAGTACGTCCGGCCACGATAGAGCAAATATTTTCTTTACTGGGAACGCTCTCACTCCATCAGCCAGTAGCAATTCCGACTTCACTTTTCCAAAGCTGAACCAAGCCACTGGTCCTATATCGTTCAATTTCGGCAACAGAACCCCATCATCCGCCAACGGCGCTTCTCCGGTCATTGCGTTGCAACAACCGAATAACAAACTTATTGGACAAGCTCAAGGAACATCTAGCTCTTCGATTTCCAGTAGTGTTGGTAAATTTCCTGCGATCGCGAGCACGCCGGCAACAACCGCAACGACTACTGTACAAACTAACATTTCTACGGTGGCCAGCAGCGTCCCGAACGATTCGCGACAAACAACATCTGTGGCGAACAATGCAGCCAACTTATTCAGCTTCAAACCGTCGAGCATGAAACAGACTGTAGATGCCGAATCTTTAACACTGAAGTAAATTCTTCAGTTATGCCATCTGTTTTAACTGTTTGGTTTCTGTGATCCGGACATACAAATAGAATATTATTGGCATATCCGAAACTCATCATCTCTTTTCATTTTCACTGGGTGTTCTTATAGGGCGGTTGTTGTATCGGCAGCAGTGAGTCGTCTCAGGATGATCTTTGACGAACTATTGGGGAGTGTGGAAACAACAATCGCAAGTGATGAAACGGAGTCCATTGCAGCCCCTCCTCCATCTCCGGAATCCAATTCGCAACACAAACAGATGTTCCTGTTATCACCACCGAAACTAAAATTATCTCCATCTCAACCCTCTTCGCCGGAAATATGCTTTTCTTTTCCTTCCATTACTAAAGAAGGTCGGTTCGGGAAGGCCCCTTTGAAATCGCCTCCAAGCAGTCGTCCCTGGCAACCCAACAATATTTTCGGTGCTGATCTCCTGAAACCTGTAAATTGCACTGAAGACCCTTTAAATCAAATGAACGAAGTTGACAACATTATGAAAAACAAAGACTTTTCTTCCGCAGTTTCTCCACGGAACAGGGTACTTTTTAGTTTAATGTAATATTACGGAACCAACAAAAACATTTAAACAAAATCTCTACTAGGTCATCAATAACCTTCCGCACAAAAACTCAGGTGTAGAGAACTTTGCACGTCTGTCCCCCGAGGAACAGAGAGCAGAAAATTATCGTAAGTACATTATAAATCTTTGTGTTAATGTAAAACATATAATATTCATTGAATGCCATTTATGAAGACAAACCGTTAACGCGAGCCAGTTTTCCAATGAGTTCTGGAGTTCAACACCTTGTTTGGAAAAATCCTAATCCTGAAAAGAACTCGGGAACAACATCTTTATAAATAATTCTTACCATCACCACTCCAATATGAATATGGTCTGTGTGGAAATGTAAAATAAGTGTAATTTCAGAAGTGCTTTTCAAAATAAATTTTATTTTTCTGTCAAATGAGGAAAGGGTAATTTATTAAGAGTTATTATTGTTATTTTGGAATGGAGCGAAGCGAAGCAATGTGCGAATACCGCAAATGTTAAAGAACGTCCGCTATTTAAGGGACTTAACTAACTGGCGCATTATGGCCAAGCTTTGTTCCTCATAACCGCTACCAAAGTGATTCCTATTATTCGTGACATTTAAAATGACAGCAATTTAGGTATAGCTTTTTTCTTAGACTTACCAATGATTGAGGTAATGAAATAATTCGTACAAGGGTTTTCTTTCTTCAAATCCAGGCTCGCGTGGAATAAGCTGATGATATTTATGGTAAAATTCCTTACGAAATCCTCCAAACATACGCGTGATAGCTAAATCAAACTCATGATGTCCATAAAATGACGCCGGATCAAAAATCACTAAATATAAGAACTATGGCCGTTTAGTTATTGTTTAAACTTTTAAGTAAAAGTATAAACGGACGTTTGCCTACCTGGAGAATCTGTCGTTTCTCCAGCATTTCCACTCCACAAGTCACCATGCAACAGTGACGGTAAAACTGTAGTTGCATTAAATAGCTGAGAGATTTTAGGACTCAGCAGTGACCATAGCTTCTCTACTTCTTTGTTTCCTGACTTTTATTGAAAGTTGCAATCAACATAGGGAAAATTTATAATCTGTAAGTCAAATATCCACCTTTTTAGCTGCCATCTCAACTTGAGGTTCTAGCCTTTGGTTGCAGTAAAAGCTCTATTTAAAAGAAGTCATGTAATAAAAATATATAAATTATTAAATAATCAACTTTATGAATAAACCCAATTCTTACCACCCAATCATCATTCCACTGATTGTCAACTGGAATTTTTCCACAACATACAGTGACAGGGAAGCCAAATTTGTGTATTGCTTGATGGGAATTTTCCTTCAGTAATATCAAGTTCTTGAGATGGAGGCTTATAAAATATCAAAGCACTACTCAGTCAATTATTTTATGTTAAATGCCTGTAAAATTATACTTGGCTAATTTTCCCCCAAGTTCACCTTGAAAAGTATCCAATTCACTAAATTTAATATATTCTGTTATCAAAATTGTACTGATCTGGGATCTTACAACTTTGATTGGTCTCGGAACCTGTACTGTTTCTGTCAGTGCAAGCATCTCCAGAGACTTGAGTTCTCCATTCAGAAGTTCTCCTGCCTTAACAGGAAACAGATGTAATAGCTTTTAATTCGTCATTATGTAAATAATGAAGTTGACAGGCTAAGTGCTGTCTAACTCTACTTACATGTTTTTCATCACTAATTTTAGCAAAGATTTCTCCAATATCTGTTTTATAAGCCCAGTTTGCGCCGATTCTTTTCCATGGTTCAATTTTCTGTAATTTTAGTTCAGAAAGTATAATTTCCTTAAATTCTGCCATAATTTACTTAGAGCACCGTTTGGGCTGCTATTCTAATGCAGACGACACACCGCTTGTTTTTGTTTACCAACTAAAAAATTCATGATTTCAAAATTTCATCCACAGGTGACCACATAGGGCTAGTACACTCTGCTAGTACCGACTAGTACCGACTACCACCTACCACATGTACCACAGACGTTTTCATTTGTTAGTTAATCAAACGATTCATTTTCCCAGAAGCAGAACAAATTTTTAAATTGTATTCGGATAAACTTTCTTTCAGAATTTTAATTCAGTACCTTTTAAATTTGACGGATTTGACGTACTAAAGCCGGCATCATTGTCGATTCTAGCAGTCAGCTGGAAGGGCCGAAACAAATCGAAGTCCGTTTGTGGTTGGTGTGCACTAGTTGCTTCACTTGAAAGTTTGTTATCTGTTAAATTGGGCAAACAGTTTCCTCAACACCAAATATTTAAAGGATTAACTCTTAAAAAATGGGTAAGTACTAGTAAACGAATCTATCATTCCGCCCTAATCGAGTTTGTAGTCAAGGCATTTAAAGTTGATTAAGTTCTTCATAGTGATAGCTGTTTCTAGGCAAACCTATTTCTGTTGACTTCCTTGTTTATGACTCATATTAGCTTGTCATATTTTTCATAAGGAAGTGAGGTGGAGCAAACAGTTGTCTATATACAAGATCATCGAATTGATAATATTAAAGAAAGAAGGGTGACAAGTGTTTACTTTCACAACTTATCGGG
The DNA here is from genome assembly GCA_022539655.2 of Ceriodaphnia dubia. Taxonomy (NCBI): domain Eukaryota; kingdom Metazoa; phylum Arthropoda; class Branchiopoda; order Diplostraca; family Daphniidae; genus Ceriodaphnia; species Ceriodaphnia dubia. The sequence continues at coordinate 650,936 of JAKUCG020000076.1, forward strand.
TCAGAATTACTACAGTTATACCTAAGGATAGCGATGTTCAGCCAAGGGGAAGCAAATGACTTTGTAGATGGAAGCATTCCTCATAATTGCCAATATAAAAGTTCTGATGTTATAGTGGTGATGGCAATGAATAACCGTGGCGAAAACCGACCTTAAACAACAACTTTCACGTGAAAGTGTCTATACGCATGGGCAGAGCACCGATATCGGTGCAGCTGCGCGCGACACTTCTATCGATCTCTTTAAGGACGCAGTTGTACTAGCTTACAATTCCATCTAGCTACCTTGCCATAGCACTGTCGGTGTTCAAAGGAACGAGAAGGGGGCTAGTGAGCCTGCCCTGGTTGTGCTTACATTCATTTTCTTCTTGAAAAATGTCGGTGTGGAGCACTTTATCCGATTCGAGCCTGCTAGAAATGCTCGACTCGGTACTGTCGAAATGTGATGCCACTTACTGTAAGTTCCAACTAATAAATTGTGTCGATGAATGTTTGTTTGGGAATAAGTTTGACACAAGTTGTTACTGCTATTCGTGTCCTAATCAGTCGATAGTGTTATGTTTCTGATAAGAAGCAGACTTTTTAGCCATACCTATAGAAGTGAAACTGGTACTTTGCTACTTAATTGATAGCTAGGTTTGATCAACGTTTAAAGATGTATTTTTATGTGTCTCATTGATTCCTATGACAGGTTGTTGTGGTTGCTGTGCTGCCTTGAGACCCCGCTACAAGCGGTTGGTAGATAACATTTTCCCCGTCAATCCTGAGGTGGTTTTGATACCTATAGATTGAATCATTGAGAGACTAGATTCATCTACATGATCTTTTTGTATTAACCAGGATGGACTGGTACGAAGCAACATGGACAAGCTGACATTCTATTCGATGTCATCTCCAGAGAAACTTGACCGAATTGGCGAGTACCTGGCTCAGAGGGTCAGTCGTGACATTTACCGGCATCGCAATCCAATGGTTATAATAGCCATGGAGGCTATGGATCAGTTACTGCTGGCTTGTCATGCTCAAAGCCTCAACCTTTTTGTTGAGAGCTTCTTGAAAACAGTTCAGAAGCTGCTGGAAACCACTGAGCCGGCATTACAAATATTAGCCTCACAATCGGTATAAACATCCAAATAATCTTTTGTAGTATTCTATCTAACCACCATCTTAGTTTGTCAAGTTTGCAAATATCGAAGAAGACACGCCTTCTTATCATCGTCGTTACGATTTCTTCGTTTCCAAATTTGCATCTCTTTGTCACAGTAACCACCCCGAAGTTGACGTTTTGAACAGTCTTCGACTAGCCGGCCTTCGCGGAATTCAAGTAAGTCTTTAATTTTGTCTTGAAAAATTTTCCATAAAATATATTGTGTTTTTGGTGACAGGGAGTCGTTCGCAAAACTGTATCAGACGATCTAGTCGAGAATATATGGGAGCCCGTTCATATGGACAAAATTGTTCCCTCACTATTATACAACATGCAGCACGCCAGGTAATTGCCAATTTTTCGTAGGAAACAAAAAGCGTTTTAGGACGCAACCACGGCGATGGAAAAAAGAGGGTTAATTTAAACATTTGATTTTCAGAGAAAGAAGGTTATCCAATGACGAAAATAGCCAAAATGGGCAACCTGAAGAGCAAGGCGATTCAGAGAACGGAAGCCGGAATATTGATCCTTCAGCCATGGCAGAAAATTGCCTGCGTGAGCTTGTCGGCAGAGCCTCCTTCGGCAATATCCGCTCCGTTATTAAACCTGTATTCAAGTAAGTAGTGTCTCATCTGTTTTAATATTGCAATGTTATCCAATGTCCTAAATTACTTGCAGGCATTTGGATTTGCACGAACTATGGGTTCCCAACGACTTTGCTATTTACACATTCAGAGTGATTATGTACTCTATTCAGGTTCGGGAGTTCAAAATCTTTTATATTCGTCGTAGATTTTATCACTACTGGTTTATTACCTAATTATAAAAAAAAAACAGGTTCAGTATTCGTACGCTGTCGTCGAAAATCTGATGATGCACTTGGATACGTCTTCTCGTTCGAGAGCTAAAGTGCGTACCAGTATGGCAAATGTTCTAGCGAAAATCATTGCCATTGCTGCGGGAGAGAGTGTTGGTTAGTTAGACTAATAATACGTAAAACTAAAATCAATAGGTGATGATGAAACGTGTTCTTAGGGCCCTCGGTCTTGGAGATTGTCAATTCTTTGCTGAAGCACCTAAAGCAAAGTGTCATGTCGGACATTCCCGCTGACGACAGGGAAGCCGTTACCGATGAGAAGCATTTCCAAGAATCACTAATCAGCGCACTAGCTGAGTTTGCTTACCATTTGCCCGACTATCAGAAGATCGAAATCATGATGTTCATTATTGGACGGACACCTGGAACTGGATCAGGGGATTTTGATATGGGGAACGTTCCTGCCGAAACACTTTTGCAACACATGTTGTTAAAGTGTCTTTTGAAAGTATGGTTCTGACTCTTACAGTAACATGTGGATCGTCTAAATTACTTATTTGATTTTCTAGGTCAGCCACAAATATCGAACCACCAGTTTTTCCACCTCCCTTCCATTAACTTTCTTGGATCCACTGTTACGTACTTCCTTAGGCCTAGACGTTGATGTGCGTCTTCTAGTACAAGAAATTCTTCACTGCCTGCTCGACCGTCATGACAACCGCATAAAGTTAAAGAAACCTAGGTAAGCAATGAAGCCTTGAAATCAGAACTGACTGAAATAATTCTAAAATTGCGCCATTTAGTGTTGATATATGCGGTTTGAACTTGACTATCGAAAAATGTTCTCGAGCGGATTCTCTGTTTTACAAGAATCATGGCAGTCGTATCTTATTTAATTTATCGGAGAGTCTTGATTTGACCAATGTTACTCGAGAAAATATTGAGGTAAACAGCAGTAAACAGAAAATTCAATGCAAAAACAATCTATAAATTTGGGCTTACTCATTATCTAGGCTATTTACTGCACAGCAGCGTTAATATGTGTTGAATTCGCTACTGACGAAATGTTAGTGGATATTCTACGATGGGCTTTAGCAGTCCAGGATGTGGCGTTGACGAACTCGATGCTTCATCCGATCAACCGTTCATCTCTTCACGTATTCAATCAATTAATCATTCGTGGTTGTTTTGTTTTTCTAATATCGACAATTTTTATGAAATTTTCTTAGGTTGTTGCTGTCAGCATTATTAGTTTGGCTTCCCTCACGATGAATGTTCCTACATTAGGCGATTACAGTTCACAAGTTGTAACAGCCAGGGGTGGCATAGCACCTCATCTTTTGAGTCCAGTAGAAGCAACAGCAGGAAACGTCCAGTTAGACAACATTCAACCAGAATGCCTTTTGGACTATAACGCTATTGCCGATTGCATGAAAGAAGCTGGAAAAGATATTATGGGAATGATTCCATTACAAGTCAGACAAATCTTTCCTCCTAATTATCAGACTATTTTTTAATTCTACCTTATACTGTCCTAGGGCGCTTTCAATGCAAATCAGCGATATTCTTGGGCAGATTCGTCGTTGCACCAACCATCGTCCTTCACCGACTTGAGCAACATTAACGCAGATGGGTCGGAAAGCAATGCGTCTTCCCCCGGACTGCCACGAGTATGCGTATTTATTATGCATCACTGCTTTCTTGAGAAAAGTACTTACTATTTTCGAATTGCAGAGACAGGTCGAAGAAGAAGTAACTTTCGAAGCACTAAAGAAAGTATTAGCTGAGCCTGCCGAATCTCGTCGTGAAGCCGAATACGAAAAGAGACAAATGATTTGTGAGAAGTTTAGAAACACTCCATTCCAACAGTTGGTTGCTAGTTCACAATCAAAGGTATTTCCCTCAACCTTCTCACTGTAATTAGTAAATCATTAGTAGCATAAACTACTTTTTCCGTAGGGTGATGTATTAAATGATACGCTGAATCAAATCTTGACTCGGATATCAGTTTTGCCTTGCCAACCGGAAGTGACAGCTATGCAGCCTAATCAGTCATTGCCACTTTATGGCAACAACTTTCCCGATTTATTTGTGTATTAGAATAATTCTAACTAATAATTCCATATAGAAATAATTCCCGTTACTCCATATAGCAATACAGTTAAATTGCCTTCTTAATTGACACAATAAATACTTTCTGTGTATTTCTTTATGTGACAATTGAAATTAATAGCATTTGTTATTGATACCTGTGCATCAGAATAAGGCTGTCGAAAAAGTTGGTAGTAATGGACAAGTTGTGTAAATTCATGCAGATAAATAGAGGGTTAGGGGTTTGATCGTCGGACGCGCTGCTTTAAGGTACAGTTTAGTTTATCCTTATACGTAACAGCAATTAGTAAAATGTCGATGATTAAAAGCGTTTACTTTCCTTATCATTTTTTTGGTTACGATTAGCTATAGGTACTGATTCTTCGTCGGGGGCGTCCATGCCGTCTAATAGCTGCGGCCACTGTACTTGGTGATCGATTCCGGCCCACACTGCTTCGTCGGAAGATTGCCACACATAGCCAGGTTTGTTAAAGGATTTTTGAAAAATTTCCCACTGAACTTGGGGATCTGTGAAAGTCGCAAAGTGATGGTTGTTAGGGTTCCCTCTTTGACCTTGATTGTCGCCAATTAGGTTATCAACGGACAGTTTCGCGTTAAATGGACTGTGACTGTTAAGGCGCTCTAAATGGTTCCCTAAAGGATTTATCGCTTTGTTACCTTTGTTATTCCACAGGATCCATAAAATTAAGAGAAGTGTAGTGCCCAAACTAGCCGCCGTAACGCTAATGATAATGGTTGTATAGCTCTTTTCCTCGATAATCTCACCATTTTTCTGAGGAGGGATATCTAACTTTGTCCCGTTGAAATCAGTTAAAACTAAACTTCCATTTTTTAACATCGATACTAGTTCCTTGTAGGCCGTGTTGATTTTATCCAACATTTGGGGATCTTGGGATGCCATTTCAACGTCTAGAAGAATGCTTCCATTCCGCGCAGTAATGTTGGTGAATACTTTCTCAGTAATGTTTAGTACCTCAGCCAACTGAGTGCGCATTCTTGACTGAAAATTCAGCAACTTTCCTTCGACGACAGTGTCGTAGCTGTTTGTTATTCGTATAACTATTGATTTAGTGGTGTTCTCAGTAGGTAGTGAAGTGGTCATGGCCGTAGTTGTTTTTATAGTAGTAGGAGTAGTAGTAGGAACAGTATATGGTATTGACGAAGTTGCAAGGGACGAAGAGGTGTTGCAATTGGGACAGCTGCTATTTGCTTGGTTTAAAACCTTGGCCGCTCGAACGGTGCCGTCGTGAGAGACACATTGTCGATTGAGCCCTGCTGGGAAAATCGATTTGTTTTACTTGATCATTTTAATCAGCTAATCCATGTAAACCTGCGTCTGGGCAGCACTTAGTTGTCCAGTGGCAGTCGCCGTGAGTCGTGCAGGTGGAGTTTTGAAAGACAATTTCTTTGGTCATAATGGAACAGTTTAGACGATTAACACTTGGCTCTCGCAAATCGTCATAATTCTAAGATGAGAATGATACTTTAGGATTTTTTTCATCTTTAGAACTACCATTTTAACTTTAAACTTGCCTTACGAAGAACATACTGACAGACGTTCTTGTCTGCGCAAAGACTAAGAGGAATAGGGCATTTCTTTTCTTTGGGTGCGAGCGCAAATATAAAAACGGGGTCCGGTATCATACATCCGTCAAAATCGAGGCAGTAAACCTAACGTGACTCAAAGCTCGCAATTAATCAAAAATAATCTGTGAACTTTTAAGTCAATTGCGTTTGTTTCTGTACTTTGGTCTGTGGACAATACCTCCGTCTGCATCGAGCCGGCTCAAGTAACGGTACAGAGCCGCAAGTCCCAGATTGTATGCAAGGCACCTACAATATTAAAAATTTTAAATATTTCTGTTCCGCTTTCTGACTTTTAAATTTTTTCTTCTTTCCCACCTTTGATTGTAGAATGCAATTCCCCAAATCTATATCATTTTTAACATTTTGTTCGTCTGATCTCTGGTGAGATCCGCTAAACGTCTTTGGCGACTCACCCCTTTCTTCAAAGATACTTTCCGATTCCGAGTCATTAGTTTCGATCCCTTCGAAAGCTAGGATTCCACTCTGAGAAACCGTAACCAATATTAAGCGCCGTTAATGAAAAAAGTTTTTTTGCCATTCATTTATAATAACTAACTTACGAAAAATAAAAGAATTCCGCTGATGAAAGCATATACTGAAAAAGAAATGCAGAAAAAAAGCGTCAAAACCATACACAAATAATAAGCAGAAATTGACTAAATAATATTACTGCGTATGCTTAAGTTACGGCCGTGAATTACTTGTTACCTTTAACTGAAAGGTGCATCGTGGAATGAGTTCACCTGACGAATGCTCTCTAGGTGAGAAATTTGTTCATGTTATAAAGGGTCTTGTCATTATTGCGCTTTTTTTTGCTGGTATCTATAGAAACACGCTGAAAAGCACAACAAAAGACTTGCAATCTAACGTAAAAAAGGGATAGCGCATAACATAATTTTACTCGTTGCCTTACCCGACTATCGCATGTGTTCTAGAAAATGACCATCCATGGCAAAATCAATAGTTAGGAAGTCGGCGATTAGGAGCTTTTTTCTATTTGTAGGTGTTTCAAATCTATAATTTTACATTCGAGCGTTAAGAGAAACGTTACAACTAGACCTTTCTTGTAAAATAACATGGATGAAATATTGAAAGTGCACTGAAATAAATAAATAAGAGGTGTTTGTGAAAAACAACATAAAACAATTACGTACTATAAAATACACAAAATGGAAATCAAGTTTTCTGTTGTAAATTCAAAACATTTGTCTTAAATTCCCCTTCCCCGTCATCAAAAAAAAAGATTTGAACCGGACGCTCTTTTTATTAAATTAATATGCGTAATAAAATATAAGTCTAGATTCATCTGTGTAAAATTGTTAGAGAAATAATTTTTTTCGATTTACCGATCATGTGACGTAGTTGATTTGCAGCAAAATAAAATTATGTTCTTAGGTCTTCACTCTTCACTAAAAGATACGCTGGGCGTGAACTTCAAATAACTTTTGGTAATTAATATAACTTTATGCTTTATTCTTAAGGGACTTCATTTTTATGAATATCACGAATTAGTTCTCAAGTTGGTGTATGGGTTTTGAAAAAAAAAATTTCGTCACGGTGTACATACAACGACACATTGTCTGAGCTATTTTGATAACGTAAAAGTTCTCTCGTCATCTTGTAACAACACGTGGTTTTTTCCGTTGTCGAGAAACTGGGTTTTAGTGAAAAAGAATTTCTATTTGGATCAATATTTGAGCATTTTGTACCTGGTTTCAGCAGATATACAAGAATTTTTGATTCTGGGTTTGTTTAATTATGAAAATTATGTGCATTTTTATATCGTCTTATAGGTACTTCCATGCTGGCACGAATCTGTTTGCTGGTACTACATTTGGTTACAGATAGCTGATTGACTAGGGAATTGTTGAACCTCGTTTCTGCTGCTGTAGGCTGTGTTTCCTTGAAACTTTAATTATGGTCATCAGTAATTTATATTATAGGATGGCTTGACTCATTCCATGAAATTTTCTTTCTTTAAAAAATCTTACGGAGTTTTTACCGAATTCAAAGGGTTAAAGAGCTTCGATCGGTGATAGCCATATGGCAAAGCGTCGAGCTGCAATGCTCGAAGTCTGGGGTTCGAATCCTCGTGTAGCGACATGGTGTTGGTCAACAGTCTCTACAGGTCAGAGGTTCGGTTCCTGAAGATTCTCTTTCCATGAAATTCTCTTTCTTTAAAAATCTTACGGAATTTTACCGACTTCAATGTGTTAAAATAGCTTCGATCTCGTTTCAATCGTCGTGGTGATAGCCATGTGGCAAAGCGTCGAGCTGAGATTCTCGAAGCCTGAGGTTCGAATCCTCGTGTAGCGACACGTAAGTTCGGATTCTGAAGATTCCATCTCCATGAAATTCTCTTTCTTTAAAAATCTTATGGAATTTTACCGACTTCAATGTGTTAAAATAGCTTCGATCTCGTTTTCAATCAGTGGCGATAGCCATATGGCAAAGCGTCGAGCTGAGATGCTCGAAGTCGGAGGTTCGAATCCTCGTGTAGCGACATGTAGTTGTTCAACGGAGATTCCTGTGGGATCCCCCCCTGCACCTAATACTCTTAGGTTTGGTATTATATGGGGTAAAGCACAAGTCTTAAACAAACTAAAAATACGACATAATACCCCGGGGATAATCCGGGCCTCAGTTTCTCGGCGAAAAGCCGAAACGGTTTGCAGAAATTTACCAGCGCGTTTATTTATTTAAGTATCTTAGGTTTGGTATTATATGGTATGGTGTTTGGTATTTATTTGGTCAAATCAAAACAGTCTTAAACAAACTAAAATACCAACCACCATACCATATAATACCAAACCTAAGATACTTAAATAAATAAACGCGCTGCTAAATTTCTGCAAACCGTTTCGGCTCTCGGCCAGAGAGGCCCGAATTGTCCCCGGGCCTGTCGTACTTGTGCTTTACCCCTGAGTATTAGGTGCAGGGGGGGATTCCACAGGAATCTCCGTTGACCAACTACATGTCGCTACACGAGGATTCGAACCTCCGACTTCGAGCATCTCAGCTCGACGCTTTGCCATATGGCTATCACCACAACGTTTGAAACGAGATCGAAGCTATTTTAACACATTGAAGTCGGTAAAATTCCGTAAGATTTTTAAAGAAAGAGAATTTCATGAAAGAATCTTCAGGAACCGAACCTCTAACCTGTAGAGACCGTTGACCAACTACATGTCTATACACGAGGATTCGAACCTCCGGCTTCGAGCATCTCAGCTCGACGCTTTGCCACATGGCTATCACCACAACGTTTGAAACGAGATCGAAGCTATTTTAACACATTGAAGTCGGTAAAATTCCGTAAGATTTTTAAAGAAAGAGAATATTTCATGGAAAGAGAATCGACAGGATCCGAATCTCTGACCTGTAATACCACAATTCGCCTATTGCATTTCGGCTATTGTTGTTAATCCCGGGATTCGAACCGCAGAATTCTGCGTCCTAAGCGGACGCTTTGCCACACGACTACCACTGATATATTACAAGTGAAGCTAATCCAACAATTTAAGCAATGGGAGAATAAACTTAAGTTTAGGAAAATAAACCAATCCCTCTATGTTTATTACTAGCACTGGAATATCTTACTCCAAGACAACAGACGCTTTGCCTTGCGGCTAACGCCGGATAATAACTCAAAAGAAATCAGATCAGCAGCATGATTTGTTCGGTAGACGCCTCTGAACCACTGGTCTAACAGACGTTAAGGAAAATAAAAGTAATGGGAGAATAAATTTGAGTTTATGAAAATAAACCAACGTCTGAGACGTTAAGGAACGCCGGAGTTTTTAGGGACATTGATTTTGGACGTTCAGGAAAATTGCGGACGTTCAGGAAAATCTTCAACCGTTGAGGAACTTTGGTCTAAGAATACCATGACGTTGAGGAACGCCGTTTCCATATTTACAGGACGTTGAGGAACATTCAAAATTAGACTTAGAAAATGTGACTGATAATAATTCCTATATGGAAAGAGAGAGAATTGTCCATGCAAATGGCAAATAGACGTGTGTTCCAACTTGGGAATAGTTGGCAGTCTTTTAAAAATGGAGAGATTCTGCATGGGACCTCCTTCAAGGTATTGCAGATTATTTCATTTCCAAGCGCAAGGTTGGATATGAAACAAATTTGGACGATTCAAAAGATAATTAAGAGGTTGATGAGAGTGAGGATGAAGAAGATAGTATTAATTTATTATTTACTTCGCTTGTGATAAAAATTCTTGAGAGCAAACAAATCCTATGTATTGGCCTACTTCTCAAATTTAATGTTCCTCAACGTCTCTTTTGGTTTTTCCTTAAAGACTACAACTTTTGTTCCTCAACGTCTGGTGACTGAACCACTCTGAACCTACCTCGTTTCCCCGGAGTGAGATTTTCATAGAAGTCAGGAGGATGACGGAACGCAATGTGCGTTTCTCTTTCCTTTAGTAACCTTAGTCCTATGGAAATTGTAGAAGACTCAGTGATCTGTAGTGCAAATAACTTGAAACTAGTACAGCACACGTACAGGGATCTAGAGACTGTAGATTCGTTAGTTGTCTACTGAATTAACACTTAGACACGTTCTCGGCTTGTATATTCGACCGACTCCATTAACTGATGACACGAGAATTACAGGTGAAGTATGGTAGCTTTCACGAATGGCACGTACCACGCACACTAAAGGGAAAGGGGGGGATTCAGAAATTAAAACCAATAAAGGATTCCTACCAATTCTCCCTTTCGCGAAAGAATACGATTACATTTGGATACAAACGAACCAACACCAACTTGTACTATATCGATGTGTATTGCTTTAGCCTACACAAGAATAACGCGGATGGATGTTGCACGGGTACAAAACGTACCAGCTGGAAAAAAAGTCGAGCAGTTTAGCTGGACATTTTCTTATTCAAATCTTCGGCAATGGCGTTCAAGAAGTCCATGGTGTTCAAGTACATTCCTTCCTTAACTTTGGAAAGACCATAGATGCAGCCAGCAAGATCTTTGGTCATCTTTCCAGAGTCGACGACATCGACGCATGACTTTTCGAGCAACAGAGCAAATCGGGCAAGTTCGGCGTTGTTATCCAACTTAGCACGGTGCTCTAGACCACGGGTCCAGGCGAAGATGGAGGCAATTGGGTTAGTGGAAGTGGATTTACCCTTCTGGTGTTCTCTGGATAACGAGAAAAATAAATTGGTTACATGACGAAATCGCAAAGACCAAAACAAAAACTTCGTTAACATGAAAAATTAAGCACCTGTAGTGACGTGTGACAGTTCCGTGGGCAGCTTCGGCCTCGACAGTCTTGCCATCAGGGCAAATAAGAACGGAGGTCATCAAACCGAGAGAACCATAGCCCTGAGCAACTATATCGGATTGGACATCACCGTCGTAGTTTTTGCAAGCCCACACGAAGCCACCAGAGCTTTTGAGACCTTGCGCAACCATGTCATCAATCAACCGATGTTCGTACCAGATACCAAGTTTCTTGAACTCGGGTTCGTATTTCCTGTGAAATAATGATGCTATTCAATAACTGATAACAAATTTAAAAGGACAAACACTTACGCTTCATAAATCTCTTGGAAAATGTCCTTGAAGCGACCATCGTAACGCTTAAGGATTGTGTTCTTTGTTGACATGTAAAGTGGGTATTTCTTGCTGATGGCCATCTAGAATTGGGACGAACAATTAGCCGATTGATTGGCAGCTCAATCTTCAAAACTACTCACCTGGAAGCTAGAGTGGGCGAAAGCACGGATGGATTCATCCGTGTTGTACATTCCCATTGCCACACCGCCGTCTTTAAACTCGTACATTGGGTAGTGGATGGGCTGAGATCCATCTTTTGGAGAGAAGACTAGTTCTACTTTGCCAGCCTTGGGGACGACAAAGTCAGTGGCCTTGTACTGGTCACCAAAAGCATGGCGACCGATGACTATGGGTTGCGTCCAACCGGGGACGAGGCGTGGAATAGTTTTGCAAAGGATGGGCTCACGGAAAACTGTGCCACCCAAAATGTTACGAATCGTTCCGTTCGGGCTGGGCCACATTTTCTTCAATTTGAATTCTATGGCAATTGATTGATAAGTAATATGCAAATGTACAATTGTTACACAATATGTTTACCTTCAACACGAGCTTCATCAGGGGTAATGGTCTGTTTGACAAATTACGTTTAATTAAATTTAGGAAACATGAATATAATTTATCCACAAATATACTCACAGCACACTTGATGCCAACATGGTGTTTCAAGATGGCATAAGCTGCATCAAAGGTGACTTGATCATCAGTCTGGTCACGGTAGGGAAGACCAAGATCAAAGTAGAGGGACTCTACCTGTATCCAAAAAAACAAAGCTAGTCAGCATTTTTGCATGTGTGCACTTCTGACTATTACTAGTTTGGCGATCGGTCAAAAGACAAGCCACCTGGACGCAAGCCAGCTTTAGCATATTTTTGAATAGTGGCAACATACCTTAATGTAAGGAAAAATCAGAGTTTCCTTAATTTTCTCCCAGATGATGCGAGTCATCTCGTCACCATCGAGGTCGACGATGGGGCGGGCAACTTCGATCCTCTTGCTGGTACCATCTATAAGAAAAAAGAAGAATGAGAATTTAAAATAACACCAATGCCGCGCCAATAATAATAAAGAAAACAAAATAATGAAGACCATTGACGCAGACGGAAGATAAACTTAGACAGACTATCACGTGACTCCATCTATGGAGGGCAATGATCACCCATCTACTCCCTATACCCCACCATGTTTACCGAATGCCCGACTGGAATACCTCATTCCTTTTTCAAGGCGAAATTTGCTGCACGTGAAGGAATTTGATCAAATGCCACGATTTAAAAAAACGCCAATCAAAACAACGACGTCACAAAGGTGATCTTGACTAAATTTTATCGAATTGCTGTACTTTAGCACCCTTTTACCGGTGCCACACTGATAAAGTCTCATACGTCGGGCCCATAGTCGGGACAAAGGATAAATGGGGACCGTTTAATATTTAATTTAAAAGTACTTACAGTTGCGATTTTGAGTGGCAACGGCTGGGGCACACACTTTAGTTGAAGTGGTGCTTAGTTGACCCAGTACTTTTCCGATTTTAGCGAGATTTCCTGCCATCTTGGTTGCCGGTTTGTTTAACGTTTGTCTTCCTTCTACCGCTGACCGTGTTCAAGTCCCGAAAATATACAAGATCAGCTGCGTCGCCAACTTGGGCCCACAGGGAAAGGGGGCGGGTGGTTGGATAAGGGGAAGAGAAGATCCACGTACGCGGGTAAACGCGCACAGTAGTGCCCCTGGTGGTCTAGTTTGCAATTCGCTCAAAGTCGATTCTAATACGTTGTTGATAAACACTTGAATTCATGTCCCATCTTAAAGTAAGCCTTTCCGACATCTTCATTTGTATTTCCTGTCGCGCCAGTTACTTTAATGGCCAGTTTATAAGCCAGATTCACGAGTCCGAATACCGACAGAAACGACTTCTGGTGACGATACGTGGCGTGAATAACTGCGCAGTTGGTCAGGTTTAAAGCGGTTCAAGACTATACCGATTTATTAAAAACTCGCTGAATAAAACATGCTCAACGTCTTGTATGGCTTCTTTTAAAAGACTTGGCATTTTTAAAATAATGTCGGCTACAACAACTTGTATTGCAGAGAGCCAGAGAGAGAGGTGGGCCTATCAATTTGGATTTCGACTACTTCTTTACGGTAAAAATAATGGGGGTAAGAAAAACTGTTCATTCCGCTCTTTTGCCATAATAAAATACTTCTTTTGTCACTTGGCGCTTCGCCAATAGTTAGCGCCACGACGGTCGCGCCCCTGGCGTCGTTACTCTGTAGCTTCATAGAAGACTGCCCAAATCATCAGCTCAGCTGTACTCGTTATCCGACGATACTGCCGGGGCCGGCTCTTTCTCTCTCCAACTTTCTTCCATATTTGTCTTACGCATTTGCGGCCGAGTAAGTCAAATCCTCATATGTCTAATCTTTATATTGTATTATAATTTTTTACTTGACAAACTTAAATAAGCCCCGAGTGTAATGTTTCAAAAACTCCCCTACCCTTTGTCCTTCCGTTGGTTACACCGGCTTCACCGTGTCGATGTAAAATACATTTTTGAAACCAAAAAATCCGATTAACGAAGACGAGTTTTTGTAGCAATCCGTTGTTTTAATTGCCCGATCTTGTAATGATCACATGAGAAAAACGCAACGAACTCGTATATTAATAGGCTCTATTATTAGCCTCTACATGCGCCATCTACTGGTCAATTTAACAACCCTATTGTTATCACTTGTACTTTGTTTACTTTTATCTTTCAATTCAAAAATAATATGTTTACTGAACAGATTTTACTGATATGGCCGGCGTATTACGTGTTTCCCTGACCATCCAAGGGCCGGTTCAATCGCCCTTGTTCTGTTCGGTTCGTGGGCTCCGTACTTATGCCAGACCACTGCGTAAGGATGCCAAGCCTGCTGAGCCCATCAAAGGCATTCCTTACAAAAACTTGTCCATCGGTGTTCCCAAAGAAGTGTGGACTAATGAACGGAGGTAACTTCAGCTCGATACGTCGCAGTGTAAAGTAAAATGTATATATCTTAAATTATGTACTTGCAGAGTTGCCATTACTCCAGCTGTGACTGCAACTCTAGTCAAGAAAGGTTTTACTGTGAACATTGAATCAGGTGCAGGAATTGAAGCCCGTTTTCGCAATGATGACTATGCAGCTGCAGGAGGAAAACTCACTGACAAGAAAACAGCCTTCCACTCTGGTAATAAACACAGATTTTTTATGCTGTTCAGAATTTTGCTTATTTCAATTTGTTTTCTTAGACATTGTCCTGAAAGTACGACAACCTTCTGAAGCTGAAATTGGTTCTCTGAAAGAACATGGAAACATAATATCATTCCTCTATCCTGCCCTGAATAAATCCTTGGTTGACAAAATGGCTGAGAGGAAACTGACTGCTTTTGGTTAGTTAATATTGTCAAAAATAATTTTAAAGACATGTCTAAATGGGGTTTGTTATGTAGCTATGGACTCTGTACCTCGTATTTCACGAGCGCAGGTGTTCGATGCTCTCAGTTCCATGGCAAACATTGCTGGTTACAGGGCGGTAGTCGAAGCCGCGAACCATTTCGGTCGTTTTTTTACCGGCCAAATCACGGCTGCAGGCAAAGTGCCACCCGCTAAAATTCTAGTCATCGGCGGTGGAGTTGCTGGTCTAGCTGCCATTGGTCAAGCTAAAAATATGGGAGCCATTGTTCGTGCATTCGATACTCGAGCGGCTGTGAAAGAGCAAGTCGAGTCGATGGGTGCCGAATTTCTTGAAGTTAACATGAAGGTTCGTTCTTGCCATCGCTTTTGTGACAGGATTGTCGAACTAATTCCAACTGTTTCAAATTTCAGGAAGACGGAGACGGAGCTGGTGGATATGCCAAGGTCATGTCTAAGGAATTCATTGAAGCTGAAATGGCGCTTTTCGCCAAACAGGCCAAGGAAGTCGATGTCATCATCACCACCGCTTTGATCCCAGGAAAGAAAGCCCCAACCCTCATCACTAAGGCTATGATTGATTCCATGAAGCCCGGTTCAGTTGTTGTCGATTTGGCTGCGGAAGCTGGTGGTAACATTGAGACCATCCGCCCAGGAGAAATCTACACTTACAACGTACATTTAAACAAAAAAGTTCTATCTAATTAGCTACTTATGGTTCTTTCCGACTGTTTAGGATGTAGTCCACATTGGATTGACCGATTTCCCTAGCCGTTTGCCAACGCAAAGCTCTACTCTCTACGCCAACAATATTTCCAAATTCCTTCTCTCCATTGGTGAGAAGGATCATTACAACATTAACTTGGAGGATGAAGTCGTTCGCGGATCTATCGTCTTGCAGGACGGCAAGCTTCTATGGCCCGCACCACCAGTGGCCGTTTCGGCGGCACCACAAGCTCAAGCCGTACGGTTAAAATTTCACAAACTCAGTGATTTGAAAAATGTAATTAATCCTTTTTTTAAATACATTGAAAAGGCGAAACCAGCGGCCAAGGTTGCTCCACCACCACCAAACTACTTCAACGCCACTCTTCAAGATGCTTTGATGTATACTGGAGGTCTTGGTGGTTTGATGACCCTGGGTATCACTGCTCCCAACCCTGCATTCACCACCATGACCACGACCTTTGGCCTGGGCTGTATCGTCGGATACCACACTGTTTGGGGTGTAACTCCGGCCCTTCACTCGCCCCTCATGTCCGTCACTAACGCTATTTCGGGAATCACCGCTGTCGGTGGTCTTCTTCAGATGGGCGGTGGCTATTACCCTTCCAACACTGCCCAGGCATTGGCAGCTAGCGCCGCATTCATCTCGTCCATCAACATCTTCGGTGGTTTCTTGGTCACCAAGCGGATGCTTGACATGTTCAAGAGACCAAGTAGGGAACTAAAGTTGACTGGTTGCTCAGCATATTTTATGTAATCCTGTTTCTTTGAATTGCAGCTGACCCTCCCGGATACCTGTACCTGTACGGAATCCCAGCTTCGGTCTTCCTCGGCAGCTACGGCTGGGGAGTTCATATGGGCTACCCCGAAGTCCATCAAATGGCCTACTTGGCATCATCTCTTTGCTGCGTTGGTGCATTGGCCGGGCTCAGCTCCCAATCAACATCCCGTCTCGGTAAGATCTTGCAAATCTTGGCCGTATCAAAATGTGCCCAGTCTAAAATTCGTTGTATTTAGGCAACGTCCTTGGTCAAATTGGTGTTTCGGGTGGTATTGCCGCCACATTGGGTTTGATGATGCCCAACATGGACACGCTTACCCAGATGGCCGCTTGTATGGGTGTTGGTGGAGCTCTTGGCACCGTCATCGCCAAGAAGATTGAAATCACCGATTTGCCCCAATTGGTTGCCGCTTTCCACTCTTTGGTCGGGGCCGCCGCCGTGCTGACTTGCTTGAGCACATACATTGTTGACTTCCCCCACTTCGCCACAGACCCAGCTGCCAATGTTATCAAGACAGCTCTTTTCTTGGGTACCTTTATTGGTGGAGTCACATTCAGCGGTTCTCTCATCGCCTACGGAAAACTACAGGTATCAATAAGCTTTCTCGATGATATATGAACCATCTATTAAAGCGTTGTTCTTCAATAGGGTATTTTGAACTCCTCACCACTGCTTCTTCCAGGCCGCCATGCTTTGAACTCTGGTCTAATGCTGGGCAATGTTGGAGCTATGGCTTATTATTTCTATGACCCATCGTTTGTTGCCGGTATGGGAATGTTGGGAACCACCACTGCTCTGTCTACCATCATGGGTGTTACCTTGACCGCCGCTATTGGAGGTGCTGACATGCCCGTTGTCATCACCGTCCTCAACAGCTACTCTGGTTGGGCCTTGTGTGCCGAAGGCTTCATGTTGAACAACAACTTGATGACAATCGTCGGTGCCCTCATCGGCTCTTCCGGAGCTATTCTGTCGTACATTATGTGCAAGGCCATGAACCGATCCTTGCCCAACGTTATCCTCGGTGGTTATGGTAAATTTTTCGCATATTCCAACACTGATTAGATCGTCGATCAAGTTAATCATTCCTATTTGTTGGTTTACAGGTACTTCCTCAACGGCAGGCGGCAAACCGATGGAAATCACCGGCACCCACACTGAAGTCAACGTTGACGGTACTGTTGAAATGATCACCAACGCCAAGAACATCATCATCACTCCTGGTTACGGTCTGTGCGTTGCCAAGGCTCAATACCCCATTGCCGAAATGGTGTCTTTGCTCAAGAGCAAGGGAAAGAATGTCCGATTCGGTATCCACCCCGTCGCCGGACGTATGCCTGGTCAATTGAACGTTCTTTTGGCTGAAGCCGGAGTTCCATACGATGTTGTCTTGGAGATGGAAGAAATCAACGATGATTTCAAGGTAATTTTTGATTCAAGTCCGTATGATTTTTCGAGTTTTAATTCTAATTTGTTATCGGTTGAATAGGAAACCGACTTGGTACTTGTTATCGGTGCCAACGACACCGTCAACAGCGCCGCCGAAGAAGATCCCAATTCCATCATCGCAGGCATGCCCGTTTTGAAAGTCTGGCTGTCCCAACAGGTCGTCGTCATGAAGCGTTCTTTGGGCGTCGGTTACGCCGCCGTCGACAACCCCATTTTTTACAAACCCAATACTTCCATGTTGTTGGGTGACGCCAAGAAGACTTGCGACGCTCTGCTCGGCAAGATCAAAGATCATTATGAAACACATTAGATCCTAATACTGTGCTGCATATGCCCGTCCCTTCCCTGACGTTTAGTTGACCAACTTCGTTGAACAGATAAGGACGGCCGTGTCTGTTAGAGAAAATCAAGTGCAAAAAAATACAGTAATGGTGTCCGATAAAAGGAGACTCTAGTACCGAAATAAAAACACGCTGACCGACATGTCTGTCACTCGCTAACGATGGCTGGCGGCAACGCAGCAGCTACGACTGGAACTCTTTCTTAATGTGATAGGGTAAAAGAGATCTGCCCAACTAAGATAGGTTCCGACTTATTGCACGCCCGGCGCTAATGATCAAGAAAAACGGGCGAGAGGATTAACGGTCGAAAATAGCCCACCCGCCCAGTCCTCGTGTTTCTTCAGATCAACAAATGATCAACACTTGTTTCCTTCAGGGTAGATAGGGGGGAAATAACAAGACGAGAGAAGAATCGGCTCTCTCTCACTTTTGCACGGCCTTCGCCTAAGTACATTTGAACAGACATTTCCGATATGGAAATGTATTTTTCGTGTTCCCATAGAGATGACTTCCTTTTTGTTTTCATTGAAAAAGAGGAAGATAGAAAAATGGGTCTGACCTTTTTTTTTGTCATGCTAATGCCCGTCATACCCGATGCCCTACATGATGTTTACGATGTCTGTTGGTCCGAGTTCCGATTGAGTCAATGCATGAAATGGAAATCGCTGGGACGTGGGGTGGAGCGCATCTTGATTCGGGCAATCGAATCAGAAAAACACCTGGTAACCGTGCATTTCGACTGTGTGTTCACCTGGGCTGTCTAAGGTCGGAACGTGTAGCGAGTTCGTGATGCCCCGATTCCAGCCCTATGTGATCAGGCGACTTTTGGGGCGGAAACAACGGAAAGAGTTGGGACGTCCGGTGATATTTATTCAGCCCAGTGCGTTAGAGAAAAGCCCTGGACGTTCAATCAACTTCAAAGATTCCCAAGGTCTCTTTATATGTCGTCGAAATGAGGCAACGAATGACTTACTTCTCTCAGCTCCATTGAAACTCGACTTGGGCCATTTCGCGAGTGTACATCAAACGCGAAAATTGGGAACTATAAAAGAGGTTTCGTGAGTAGTATTCGGCTGGCTGTTCGTTCGCCACCATTTCGTGCGGTCGTCGAAATGTTTCGCCGGTATATTACTGTACACCTCTTTTGATCTTATTCTGTAACTAACTGAAAGCGCAGTTGATTCCGACAGAAGTTTGAAACTCGACCAGCATACTGTATTAGCTGTACTAGACCTCGAGTTTACCTCCCCGTACTAAAATTTAGCTTCCTGGAAAACAATATACCACCGGCTACCATGCAACTGATCGTGTGGAAGAAAAGAGTTATTATTGTAACGACTACAAAACAAAGTTGAGTACTATACTTGTACTATTCTTGTCGAGGCAACCGTACGATACCTGCATGCGATAACTACATTGGTTCCCGACGTAGTTGCCCTCTAACTAGATAGATATCATCCCCAAAACCCAAGTGTTGTCACCGTCGAATATAACGCAACTTATGGCCGACAATCGATTGACGAGTTACGATTCAGCTCGGACCTCAGCATCTCGGAATCCTACAAAGCTTCTTCTATTATCCGGACCAGAATGCGTTTGTATCTTCTAGTACTACAATCCTTCGGTCCACGTTTATGCTTGAGCTGATTGCACAACTCGATACCTTTTCCGTCCAGCGCGCGTGTTTTGCTGCGCTTCGTGCCTAACGTACGCGCCAGAATTTGGCTGTTCGAGGGCGGGAATCGCCAACGGTCGATAAACAAACACAACAACGACGAAGAGGACAAGAACTAGGAGGAGAATCGAAGGGCGGCTGCGGAGTGGGGGGGGGGGGTGTCGGTAAACATGTCCATCGTCATTTGTTATGATGCCGGAGGCTCCCATATACAACCGAAAGGAAGCTCCTGAGAAAGATGCGGAGAAGAAAAGACAGAATGCGAATAAAAAGGCGCTTTCGGGACCCAACCCCACAGGCCGGAAGAGAATCGTATATAGTGGCGAATGAAAAACGATTTGGGTCTCCCTTTGGACGGGATTCTTTTTCTTTTCATTCTCGGAAACGCAACTTTGGATCAAACCGGACACGGCCATGGAACTCGTGCGAATAAAGAGAATGTACAGCCGTCAAAGTAGGTCAAAAAAAAAGAAAAGAATTAGCAACACGTTTTTAACAAGAATGTTTGGCTCTTTGGCGAAGATGTCGTGAGAACGGGCCGGACAGGCTGCAGTCGTCAACGAGATCCGGCCGAATGAAGGAAAGCAAAAAAGGAAAAAAAAAAGACGGGTAAGAAATCGAGGCCCATTGACGGAGAAAACGGGTCGAGGGCGGCAAGGGCAGCTATTTCCAAAGGCCATCATTAGCGTCAGCAAAATTGCATGGCTCGGACACTGATCGATGGAAATATACACGCCCCAATAGCCTTTCATTTTTCCTTTCCACTTTCTAGTAGATATCTCTTCCGAAAGGGGGGAGCTAAAATTTTCTCTGGTGCGGCGCGCATCTTCGCGTTTACGAAACCTCCTCAACCGACGCGCGTTTTTGATTCCGTAACTTCGCCTCGGCGTCGTAACGTTTCGCGGGTGTTCGAAGGATCTAAAAATCGTGTTCTCGTGTCTGGAATTGCTTCGGTAGTTCACTTGACTCGTTCGTTGGAAATCATCCATCAAACGGGACGATAGGGATCGATGGAATATTTGACACCTCTCCATCTCTAATATACACAGAGCGAGAGAGAGAGAGCCGGAGCCGAATCTGCTGCACCCGTTGCATTTCCTTTCTTTGACGATGATAAAAACAGGCAGCGCGCGCGTGTTCCGACATTCAAAAGTTGTTCCAGCGCCGAAGAAGAAGAAAAAAGGGAGAGTCTAGCTAGGAGCGGAGTTTCGCCGGCCCAGGACACAGACGCCATTCGTTACTGCCTTTCGTGTATGTGTAGTAATGGCAGAGGGACCGGACACGGTGAAATCGATCTTAATAATGACGAAAAAGGAGAGCGGAAGAACCCGCAGGCCGCGCTACCGGGGGAGGGAGACGGGCGAAGGGTCTTGGAGACGTACCGACACCAACGATTACTACAAGTTCTATTTATACAAGAATATGTCGGACATGATAAGACCCAGACCAGATATTCGAGCTGCACGCTATAAGATTACTGACCTGATTATTGACCGTTTTTTTCTCTCTCTCTCCTTTGCTACGGTTGGCTAGCGGTCGCGTTCGTGGCAATGGGAACTTGGGTAACAAGAGAAGGCGCGGGAAGCTCGTCACCTCCGCCGACACCTTCGGCGCTACAACGCAAAGGGCAAAGGCCTCGGAGTAAGAGGAGGTCGAGTCGTAGGTACTATCCAGATTGGATTGGGTCCAACTGTTTTCTAAATACGTAAGTAAAGAGTAGAAAAATCCTCCGTCTTGACTGCGTCGTCACGAATATATTGGCGAATCAAAATATATAGCGACCAAAGCTGCGCCACAAAAAGAGCCGTTATACCTGTCAGCAAATGTTGTAATGAGTGCGGAGAACAATATAGAGCGCATACACGACAAGCCTGATCATATCGACGCTAAGACGGTCGATAACGCCGCACAATGAGCGTCGAGAACGCAACGTCACGATCCGAGGAAATCTTATTGGCGTGTAGGCGATGCGCACGATTCTCTGGTCGAAATGTTGAGCAATTGAACCAATCGCAACTGTGACGACGGCCGACGATGAGTCGCCCGCTCAGAGAATGATCAAAAGTCAGAAGGGAAAAAAAGATCAAACTCCCGACCAAAAGTTAAAATCAAAAAAAGAAAAGAGAGATAAAAGAGCAGTGGTTCTCGACGCCCCCATTATCCGTGCGTGAATCCGTCGCGGTACTTTTTTGATTCCGGCCTATTATCCTGCCTCTAATTATACCCATTGAAAATGAAGTCCCCTATTCCAACTAAGACGGCGTTTTGTGTCTGTGATGATAATGGCGTTGGTCAATGAATGGCAAAAACAAATGCTACCGCAGAGACGGATCAACCCTGCTGGGAGAATGAATAGGAGGAAGAAGTTGGGGTGGCAGTAAATCTTGGAGAACGGTCGAACTCAACTGTGATTCCGACCCAACTGGCCCGGAGACTTCCGCCGCCCCTTTCTTTTTCCGTTTTATATTCCCTCCTCCAAGTTTTACGACGGGCGATCCGCCATCGACTTCACCGCACAACCATTATTATTATAACATAATAATACAAAGAAGATATGTAGATGTACATACTACATAGATCTAGATTATTATTGCATTTTCTTTCCAACATGGTAATCAGTTTATAAAAACCAAACTCCAGTCCAATAAACTCAATTGGCGATTCAATGTTGTCCAAAATATTGGATTCGTCCTTGCAATCGTAAAAAAAGACGCGCACCGAATGGCGTCGAGATATGAAATGACCCCCAATATGAAAACAGGATTGATGGCAAAGACATGAAAAGCGGTCCAAAATGGAGAAGCTAATCTGTCGCAGAAGAGTGCAAGTATTGGTAAAAAGGGGCAATGCGGTACTCACGTACGATTCTTATTGGCTTTTCAGATTGGAAAATCCTCCTCAGCGACCGTTGGCGCCGCCGTCTCATTCATCAATGTTGCATAAATAGCGTCTCGTCTCTGGCGATATGGCTGACACAAACAACTTGGTTCCCAAGAAGATTCGCTCCGTCTATTTGAGAGAAAAAAAGGAAGAAAAATCGGGGATATTTAGATATGCCAAACTTCCAAATGTGCCATCGTCCGCCATCACGCTATTGATAGATAAGCAGAGATTTCGCCGGAATAACTCAAAACATGTCTAATGTTAGTCTGAAATTCCAAATCTGGATGTTTCGTGTGCGGCGTCTCTATAGTTCGCTTTCTGGCGATTATCATCGCTGGGCGCGGTGATATCGTCACCATCAATGCCCGCCAAGCTCCATCGCCTCGCCCGTTTGACGCCATCCATTGAATGTCGGGCCAGAGATTTTCAGCTGTTAACGTTCCAATGAATCGTTGGCTCCGGGTCGAATCCATCAGATGAATCTTAACTTTTTTCTCTTATGGTCCTCTCTCTTGAACTTGGAGAGTCTACGCAGCTCAAGGACCCGTGTAGACAAGTAAGAGATAAAAATCTCCAGAAAAAAAAGAAAGAAAGAAGGAACGAAAGGTTATATCCAAGAAGCCACTCGTACTCGTACGGTACGCCACTTATAGATCCGTTGCTATTTTTCTATTTTCTTCATTTTCCTAACGACCTCTGCCTTCTCTCCTCAACGGTTTTGGAAGATAAGCAGATGATCGACTGCTGATCGTTTATTGATCAGACAACGATGCTTTGGCCGAAAACAAGCGGCTGGGAACCAAAAATCAATGGAAAGCACCACATATGCAGCACGGTGAACATGAGAGGCGCGGCAGTTAAGAGAAGACGATGAACGGCGACAGGGACCTCGCCGAATTTCAAATGCAGTCGCCCCCATCATCATGACCCTATTTTTCATGCCAACCTTTCCCTGTGTACTGTGCGGATCGATATTCGGGCTTCAAAAAAAAAATAATAAAATAAAACGCGCGGAGAGGGGAAAATGGAAGCGCGCGCGTCATCCACCACGAAATGAAAAGTAAAAAAGTCAGATGATAAGGTCATCCAAATAGGCTTCAACTTGATTTGAGCGTGCGAAACAAGGGATCGCCCGTCCTTCCCGAAAAAAAAAGTAGTAAATAAATAAACAAAAATTTGAGAAGAAAAAAAAACGAAGATAAGAGATGATAAAAAAGAAGAATATAAAAGGAAAAGGAAAAAAGATCGAAACTGGAGAATGAACGGAGAGAGGGAGAGAGAGGGCACGGGGCCGAGTGACGCGAGCGGAAATGATGGCCGATTGGATCCGGGAGATTTCATCCGTGCTCCTGAACGAAGAAGCGCACGGATGAAGGGGGAGGAAAGGGAGGACCAGAGGAAAAACCGGGAGGAGGGCGAAGGCAATCATCAGAGGGTGGTTCAAGGTGGCTCCTCCGAGTAGATCGGCAAAGGGTCTAGAGATCCTGACGCTTGGTGGTGTTGCAAATGACGTTTCGACGCCCTCACTCTTCTCTTGATGCCCGTCCGTCGTTGGCTCCAATTCCGCATTAGCTCTCCGCCCGTCCCGATAAGAAGCTGTGCGCACTTGTACTGCAACCTACAAGAGGGGAAAAAACCCACCAAAAAACTCGGGTATCGCTAAACAAAATGAAATAGAAAAATATAAAAGGAAAAGTCGACGAGTATGCGGACGCGCCGAGTAAGTGGAAAATGGCAGGAAGAAGGCGAAACGAGAGGAGGAACGAGGTCTCGACGAGATTGGATCGACCTCTCCGTTCGACCCCTACTCTCTATCCACTCGGCTCCTAACGATACATCATGGAATTCCGCGAAACCGGACCGACAGCGAAAAGAAAAAGACTCTCGCCTTCGCTGAAATAGCTAATGAACCTTTTTTTTCTGAATCTATTCAAAGATAAAGAAGCGTATAGACGTCCAATCACGGGAAAAGAGCCCACTTGGAAATTCATTCGGAACCTTTGAGTTGAAACAAAGGTACAGAGAGCTCATCGCGACCACTCGACCATCTCATTATAATTCATACTATGACGAAGAAGAAGAAGCCCAGGAGTTGCACTTTGAGTTGAATTGTTAAGCGGAAAGCTACTTGTCGCCGCATCCCAGAAAAGACTCTCCGAGTCCTTCACAGACGTCGTCTGCTGTGTACTAGCTGCGATGAGACGCCGTCGCACAGAGAGAGATAATACATAGTCTTCTAGAATGCCTTTATCGCTAGTCGGAGAAGAAGATTGCTGGGATGAATACCCGACAGACGAGGGAGGACAGGCTTGAAGAAGAAGAAAAAGAGTCCGAGCGTTGTTTTCTACAACTACTATGTTTGTAGACTGACACAAAAGGCTCTAGAGGTCGGTGAGCAATCATGCGAGAGATGCAAGCTATATAGAGTCTAACGGCAGTAACCATCAACCGCTTGGACTGCTAGCGGGAATGGGCTCCCGAGTTCATCTCCCCTCTTTTTAGTCGGTCACTGGTTAGCTGATTTCTAGCTTTCTTTCTTCAGAGTCTCTTGATTTATTATTGTTGCTCCTCTTTTTCTGTCGCTTTTTACGTCGGACGTCATGGAGCAAGTGACCCTTTGCTGGGACTGAGGGAACACCAGAAACGTGGCATTCTCGTGACGAAGCTCGTTAGACAAGTCGTCGCAATCGAATGCCGCGCGCCATTGTTCTCGATCTACGGTCAGCCGAGATTCCCTGGAAAGGCGACGGGGAGAAGAGAAACAAACCACCAAAAGTATTTTGATCTCTGTTGAAAAAAAAAGACTCATCGAACCGAGATAGGCTGGTGAAGGGAAGCTGTGTTTGTGCTGGATTCCATCAAGTTGGGTTTTCCAAATCAATTACGGAACTCTCTCTCTCTCGATATATAAAAAGGCGAGCGAGAAAAAAAAAGGAAAACTGTCGCCACTCGGTCGCCAGCACGTCGAAACAAAGCGTCGGAGCCGATCACCGAGTCAATAAGATTCGATTGCTCGCAGGGTGGGTTGGTGTCGATCGTGTGCGGAGTCAATGTTGACGCCGCCTTCGGGTGGAGGGCAGAGCAGGAGCAGTCGAGTTTTTCGGCCGTCGCTCCTCTTCTTTCTTTTTTTGTCGGTTGTTGTTGCGACGCTCGAGACGCGCGCACCGCTGATTCAATATTGGAATGAATTGGGCGACGTGAACGATGCTTTGTTGACCCAAGAGCGACGAAGTCCACAGCTGATCGAGGAAAAGGGGCGCAACGACGGACCGAAAGGCGGATTGATTAAGTAACATCGTCAAATCGGAGACATCATTTCTCGGCCATTTTGTTGTCGGAATCAAATGGTTAACAAATAAATGAAAAAAAAAAAAATAGAAGAACATAGAAGTTTGGCACCCCCGCCGTTGGGAAAAGGTACAGCCCTCTGCTAACTGTAATAAAGGCCGTCGACAGTGCTGGACGCTTTCCATCTCGTCGTCATCAAAAAACATTTTCGACCCGTTTGTTTTTTTTCTCTTAACGGAACGGCGACGACGCTAAGAAAAGGGAAAGCCATGTCGGAATGCTCCGTGTCTCGCAATCGGTCAACAATCAACGACGGGCGTCGACGTGTGTAATTTGAGTAGTCGGACGCGTCGCTCTCCCTCGCAACGACATGGAGACGGACGACGACTGCCCGTTCGGCGAAATGGGCCGTCGTCCTAGTAGAGGGGGGAAATTTTCCCTCTATGACGGACAAACTCTTCTTCTTCTTCTTCCCTATCTGCAATAACGAACAATACTCTCTTTATTTTCGCTCCTCTTTTAACTCGTCGGCCCGGTTGATCGAATAAACAAAAAGTTTCCGACCGAACGAAGGAAAAGGACGGACTCCGACCCAGTACCGGAAGAAGAAGAAGAAGCCGGCCTCGTTGTCAGTATATAGATATAAATCCAGGAGGGAAGAAAAAGAAACGACGACGAGTAGGGAGCGAAAACAGATGTGAGAGAGACACAATCGCCGGCCTCTTGCGCTGGAATTGCGCCAAACAACTCGGCCGGGCCGCGTCCTTGTCTCCGACCCGCTTGGGGCGCCTTTGCCGCAGACTTTGCTCATTCTTACTTCTTCTTACTTCTTCTTCTTCGGCTTCTTATTTCCTACTGTATTCAACTCTGACCCGTTTTACTGTGGGAAGTTTCGTGAGGCCGCGTGTCCAGGACAAGAGTCCCAGACACGGTCGTAAATTCCAGGCCAAACATTTGAGCGTTATTGAGCCGTCTGTTGTCTTTTTGTCTGATTGTTTCCTGCATGCCCAAATACTGCTATGATAATCGTTTCGAAAAAAAGAAGGGAACTCGAAACGGGAGGCTATTCGCCAAAGGCCATCGAGTTGGGCTCAAAGTTAAGACGATCGAGCTCCAACTGATCCAACAAGAGCCGGGCCAGTCGGTAAATAACCCAACATTCATTGGCGGAGAGAGAAAAGGAAGACAGAGAACAAGGAAGCGAGAGAGGATGAAAGAGTGGAACAGCGTGAGAAAGTTGACCCACCGCGTCCGATGTGCCATTTCCTTAGACGCGACCTGAATCCAGCATCAACGGCGGCAACACTACTACTACTACTCTCGTTTCTCATTTCGGCCCATCTGCTGGCACCTTAAATCCACTAATAAAGCTTTCAACTTTAACCTAGAAACATTTAGACGTTGCCGGGGAGTTTATCGATTCTTTTTGGGTAGTATATATACTTATTGATTCGGAATAACACATGTAGGGCAAGTATGACCGAGTAAAAACCCGCCAAAAAATCAGGGAGAGAGCGTGCCGATGGCACATTTGACTGGTGGGGTCTTCACTAAACAGCTTCCACCGAAAAAAAAACAACATCAATAATGTCAGTTTTTCCTCCCTTATCCATTGTTGGTGGCGCAAGGGGGAGAGAGAAAACTGCTGCTGGTGGGGAGGGACGAACAAGCAATCTCTCACCATCAAATCCAAACCATCGAGCAATGACTAGGGAGACGCCAACCCGAAAAAGGAACCTGGAGAGTTTCGGAGAAACTAATAGGCGAAAGTAGCGTCATATAGCGAAATGGCATTCATCTATAGAATATTTGCAGACTTTTTATGAATACGGAGAAAGAAAAAAAGAAAACAGGTAGAGAGATATAAAGAGAAGAGAAGATGTTCAAGTCGAGACGAGTTCTGTTCAGAGAGGAGTCTCTCCAAAGTTCTCTTTGACTTCATCTCTCTCTCTCATCCGGTCGCAAGATACTTTTTCTTCTTTGCTGTTGGTTTTTTCCTTCACTTTCTTCTTAGGTTCCTTCTTCCTTTTCAAAGAGAGTTACAGCTCGAGTGTTGGTTCGTTCTTATCTTCGTACAAGTTTGGTCCCTCTTGCAATGCCCTTTAGGGGGCGACCGACTCGAGTTGGCGACTCCCGAGAGCTGCCCCATGTTGGATTGACCGGCGGACAGTTCGTTTTCAAGTCCCTGCCGCCCTTTTTTCTTCCCGGCTTTCCGTCGAGGGGGTGTATGTTGTAAGTCCCGCTGCTCGGCTCCAGTTCTCGCTACGCTTGTTGTTGACACGTCATTGTGAAATTCAATTGGTTATTGTT
Organism: Ceriodaphnia dubia; assembly: GCA_022539655.2. NCBI lineage: Eukaryota > Metazoa > Arthropoda > Branchiopoda > Diplostraca > Daphniidae > Ceriodaphnia > Ceriodaphnia dubia. The sequence goes on from JAKUCG020000076.1 coordinate 679,074, forward strand.
ACACGCCACATATGTCTCTCAGAGCTTAGACTTTGGCCGACGTCGAATAGCCGGCCTTTTGGGAACGACGGAATTTAGTAGCCGAGCCATTTGCCCAAATGATAACGAGACAACGATCCTTTAAGGAATCTGTCAGAATCTAGGGTATAAATCTATTCAGGCCCGAGCCGACAGAGTATTATAGCCGGGCATCTAGTAGTTTTGTGGCCACTCAGCCACCAAGAGGATCCTCAGAATCTCTTGTTTGAGAGCTGGGCCGAAAGAAGAAAACAAAAAAAGGGGGAATTCTGGCGTCGGTACTCATCAAAGCAAATCGACTGGAAGCCCAAAGTGCACTGACTCGTTCATGAAGAGTAAAGACTCGGGCGGAGAGGAAAAAAGAACAGAAGAGCTGCAAGCCTAGTAGTACTTATATGACCAGCAGCAGGCAGCCGCACAACACGCGCTCCTCACCTATTCTCTTTGCGCGCCGTCGGTCGTCGTCTCATCGCAAAACAAACAAACGGCGCGTCAGCAGCCGGGGCTATATAGAAGGAACGTGACTCAACAACTCAAGGCGACAAAGAGACTGGTAGACGCTAGCGAATAGGCCGAGAGCAGATTATAGAAGGCGGAACACAGCACAAGTTGGGGCTGGACGGGGCGGGCGTCGTCAGCGGTCGAGACTTATCGCTCCCGCTCTATCGCCGAGGTGACAAAGAAGACGCCGGGCACATAAGACACGGGACGCTCATTGAAACTTTCATTCAAACCCTAAAGTATCTCTAATGGATCCGGAGGCGGTGTCGAATTGCCGTCGTGACAAAACTTTTCAACTCGGTCGTCGTCGACGTCGACCGACTTGAAAAGGAGGAGGAGGGTAAAGTAGCTAAACACACACAACCACAGTTGCTCTGTTCTCTGCGGTTTCCATCACAATGGCATCAGTATCACCGAGGTATCATGTCGTCAGCTCCCCCTCGACATCTTCTGTTTCATTTTTTGGGGGGGACCCCGAGCTATATACGAAAAAAAAAATGTATTTTGTCTCCGTCAACGGCAGAAGTTTGGAGTTGTCGAACGTCGTCGGCCGGTCGACCCCTTTTCCCACCCTAACTGGTGGAGCAAACTCAACCCGTGCGTACTTCCCCCCTAGCTCTTTTTATATGTTTCGCTCGGCCATCAACAACATCATTTCTCCTCCCTCCGTCTATTGTCGCCCATTCGCTAGATATATCGTGCGTTTAGATCACATTTCCAACATCATCCGGTCCGTCTCTATTCTTCTAGCGCATCTCTCCGCGAAAACGCGCTTTGGATTCCCAAGATTTTTGTGGAGGGAACCGGCAGTCTACCGAGCGACAGTGTTGCGCATCGACTTGGAGGCGTATACCGACGAACGCGGCAAATAGAAAAGAAGAGCAAAAGTAAAAGAAGAAGAAGGAAAAAAAAGGGTCGAGCTGTTGGCTGGAACGCGTGCGCTGGGAACGCGGAGCCGAGAGAGAGAGAGAGAGACAGTGGTCGGAATGGTTAGCGGTAGTTACAGGGAAATCTCCTTCTTCTTGTGTCGTGTCGTGAGCTGTGCGCGCGGCGGGTTGCTCTGCTGCTCCTGCTCCTGTCTGGAATAATACTGCCGTGTCGTCGTCCTCCTCATCGGAAAAGTTGCCGCTCGCTCGCCAAACGCAAAAGTCGTCCCCCGTCGCTGAGGGTCTCAAACAACTCTTCAACGGCGCCACTCACCTAACCGACAGACACTAACTCGTTTCTTTTCCCCGAAAAGAAAAGGAAGAGAAATAAAGTTGGACCAAGGCACACGCGCCGGCCCATCGCTCCGATCATCGGCGGCTCAAATCCAACAGACGAGAGCGGACGCTGGTGAAAGAAAGTGCCTCCAAAGAAACTCTCTCCGATTTGTGCGACCGTTCGTTCGTTATCGGTGAAACTTTGCTTCGGAAAAAAGAAGCGCTAGGTAAGAAGAACAAGTTTTTTGAAGAGAATTATCTATATATAAGCCTGTGGGGGTTCAGAAAAAAAAAAACATCAAATATATATCCGTCTACGTCGGACGCGTTTCCGTGTCATCGATACTCTGCGGGATCGCGTGAGAGTGACTTGTTCCGTAGCTTCTTTTCGCCGCAAAAGAAGCGGCCGTGGTGGACTGGAGCGTCTCTCAACGGGTTCGCGTGAGGCATCCGTTATCCCTGACGGCCACAGAGGTCAAATAGAAGGAGACAGTTACACCCGAAAGAAGAAGAAGAAGAAGATGTAGAACGGTAGAGAGTGGATTGCTCTCATCGAATATAACGTACTACTACTACTACTGCCGAGAAGAAGACGACTAGCGTATACTACCATCGTCATCATCAGCAAGTCGCCAATCGAATCTGAAACTCCAATTTTCGCTCCAATATCCGAGACGAGACGCCCCCGTCTGAAGGGAAACTCAACGTGCAAACACCGGGAATTGTACCTTATTGGAATAATCATCGACAGATTTCGCCGGCTCCTGCTCCTGCCCCCGAGAAAGCGCTTGCAAATAGCAAACGGGTGAGTTTGCCTGACAAATTTCTACTTCACACCTCCTCTCCCTTTTCATCAAGTCCTTTCTCAAGCGCCTCTAGGCAACGGCCAATAATTGACGCTTCTTTATTCGCCCGTCTACCTTGTTATCGTTCGTGTTTGCCGCTCTTTTCTACTCCATCGGCCGTGTATTAGACGTCATTGAAAAAAAAAGAAGAAAAAGGCGAGTCGAGGCGGCTCTGTTGCGACACCGGGGCCGTTGCTCCGTCAACTTGATCGATGCCCCAACATTTGACTTGTCCCCTCTTCACTTCATCGTATATCTCTCTTTCCTCGGGTTCTCGCCGCCTTTTTTGGGGATTTTTTTTTTTATTTGACTTTCATTTCGAACCGGGGCTCCTTTTGTCGATAGCCGGGCAGCTATATCCCCCTACACGCACTCGCCGGATTTAGACAGAGTATTATGTAAGGAGGGTTCAAGAAAGGATAGAAAAATATCAGGTTGGCGTGTTGTAAACCAGGTTCGTTATATCTAGGAGAGAGAGAGAGTCGGTGGAATCATATTGGAGTCCTAGAAGGTAATGGCGGTCATGTGCGCGTCCATGACCGCTTGGGGTGTCTTTTCCGCATCTCGCATTTCGTGACGTCAAAAGAGGCGAATGAAAAGAGAAGGCTCGGAGATAGTTCAGCGCAAATGTCTCGGATTGAAACAAGCAACACATAAATGGCCGGCTGTAAACTACTCGCCGTTTTCCGTTATCCATCGATTTTTCATTTCGGGAAAAGAAAACGGGCTCAGCCAGCGGCAATAAAAAAAAAGACCGACTGCTTCTGCTGTTACTGGATGTGGGCTAAGTAATTAAAAAACATGTCGTAGTACAAGATATAGTTGCATACCAAGTCATAGCCAATCCGTCATGACTGGAGCGCACAAACTTTTTTCTTATCTATTAATAGAGGGGGGAAAAAAGTCCGTCTCGTCTTTTTCTGCCGTATTACGTAAATATTCTACTGGAACAGAACGAAGCGATTGGCGCACGAACGCCAGCGCTGCTATCACAGGAAGGTGAACCTATAAAAGAATAATGAGGAAGGAAGGTAGTAGTAGTATAGAGGCGCGCAGTGCGTCACGTAGCGTCTCATATCGCTACAACTACCTCTATAGACTCTCGTAAGGTCTAGGCGGGCAAATTTCATGGAGCGACGAGCGGAGCGCAAAAAAGATCGCATTAATAATAAATCGTTAAGCCATTCATTTATCATGAAACTGGGGAAAGGGCGAGAGAGAGAGAGAGAGGGGCACTATCAAGGGCGTCGATAATGGAGCGTCGTCTATTCTATTTTATGCAGTAGACGGTGCCTCGACTCGAAAAAAAAGAAAAAAACTCGCTGCTTTCGGGGGGGACTTGTATCGCCGACGAGATGAAGCGACCCGTGCCACCGCGCTGATGGTTTCGTAATGGGCAAAAGCAAAAGAGGGGAGGCAACTGTGGTGGCAACTATTACACACGATGACGGAAGAAGAGTAGGGGGCTCATTAAAAACACGAGGTAACCTCCCCAACCAAAAAAAAATAAGAAAATAAAATTTAAAAAATCCTTAGGGAAGAGTAGATCCTACTTTTCGGTTGGCTACTATGTCCTTGGGTGTCACAAGCACCCTGATGGCGCAATCGACTGTAATAAATCGTCGGGCGTGTTTTTTTTTTCGCTATGGAGGTCTTGTGTTTTTCCGTCTCTATAGATATTCTCGACCGAGAGAGCGCGAGTCGCCTATTAAGCCGAGGCGACACTAGACATAGTAAAGAGCTGCTTCTTCTTCTGCTAGCTGCTGCTGCTGCTGCTGCGTCAGTCTCTCGAGTGGCCGGGAGCGATGCGACGCGATAGAATGGATAGAATGAGCTCGGGGAACCAGATGCAAACCGTGACGGATCGTTCGCCAGAGAGCTCCATTAGCCCGACTGTATTATTTACTCTCGTGTCATACTGTATACCGACTATACCGTTCCGTCTGCAGTCTGCCCTGGCCCCCGGCCGTGTCTTTCTCTATGTTGCTTACGTGACTCGTCCCGTCTGTGTTGTAATCAATGCTTTAGCCGGCTCCGATTGGGGGTGGCGGGGGTAAACGGCGGGTCTTCGATTAAGCCGCAAAGACGACGAGACCCTACTCGATTTTTTTCCTCCCTCCATCCTTAATGACTAAATAGCCTACGGAGGCCTCCCTTGGCAACCCGTTGGGCACACACACAACCGCATAGAGTCAGAGTCAGTCTGAACACAAATCAGAGACTGGCAGAGAATCGAAAGAAGACATCATCTCCTGGGTTGTCAAAGAAACTATGACATAGTCAACAAGAGGGAAAATGGCTTCTCCCCAAGCCCCTTCCTATTGAATAGGGAAGCAAATACAACCAATAATCGGGACGGGAGACGTAAAGCCGTGAAAAAGGGATGATGGGGTTTGCTGGTGGTGCTGGGCTGATGGAACAGAAGAAAAGAGATTCCCATTTGCCTGTAATGAGACCCAAAGCCCACAGTTCCCTGTGAGCCCGTTGAGCACACTCGACTCCCCATCATCCGAGAATGTGATCTATGTCTAAGCTGCAGGTAACAAAGCAATAATAAAAGAGATGGGACCGCATATACATAAAAGAGCGAGAGAGAGTCTGCCTAACCAACAGCATACATCTACCAAGTACCCCAATACGTTTTTTGTCCCCCAGACGAACCATCAACAGAGAATGGAGGTACAGTTCATATTTCTGTCTTCAAGGCGACACAACATCTTTGACGACCGCCGTCTAAGGCTTTTGGTTCGTTTTTGTGCGCGCGTTACTCATTGTGCAATGGCCGATAGAGACGGCCCGGTTCCTTGATGAAAAACGCGGATGATGACATCGAAATCGAAGGATCAAAGCTCATCGTCCGTACGGACTGAGATGATGATTGAAACCCCAGACAGGCGGAAATCTCGGACGGATGGGGCACAAAAGGGCTGGGCGGCCCATTCGACGTCCCCAAGCCAATCATACGGGACTGAAATTGAAATTGCCAAGTTTCAAATGAATAATACAGAGCATATAGGCAGATGGGACATGTTTCAAAGTCGTCATCCACAGTATAAAAGCAGCCAACAATAAAGAGGTCTAAACAACAAGGCCCACCGTCTTCATATATGGAAATAAGAAGCGGCTAGAGCTGCTGCCGAGCCAGCTCAGCTCGTACTTGTATGACAACATGGTAAGGAAGAAGAAAGACAGCCAATAAGTCTTTATTCTCCATTTTTTTCTTTTTTTTTTTAGGGGGTGGATTAGGACGACGAGATATGTCCGGAAATGATACTGGGGGGAGAGAGAGAAATAAAAAGGACGAAACGTACGGTATTGCGCGGAAACCAGTTTGGACATACGTTTATATCTACGCCGTCGTAGTAGTATTCGATTGTTAAATCTATAGCTGATGTCTATACGTGTGCACGTGGTGGGTTATTTGAACATAGTCTATACCATGTTACAATATCTTCCAACGATGACGACGCAGTCCCGCACGCACCTCCCCGGCCGGCTATTTGACGTCATATCGTTGGCGACCGTTTCCTCAGTAGATCTCTTTCACTGTCGATGTCGCCAAATGGACTTGGCCGGAGGTACTTTGATATCGCGGGTCAATCTGGACGTGTCTACGACCTCGTAACTGGGGATATATACAATAGGTACTACTGCGCCCGGTCGTGTCTCTGAATTTGTTATGTTCCGTCGCGTGGAATCACCTCTAAAAAATACGGTATAGAGACCGGTTTGCAGACATCTGGTCTGCTATATCGGCTAGGAAAAACGGGGGAAATTTCCCACACGCCCTAAATGCGGAGCCCATCATTAATTACAATTGAGCTTTCCGAAAATCTCGTCCTGGGCGAACAACTCGCGCCCGGCTCTACCGACTCTCTAATGGTTTCCGTTGGATGGGCGCGAAGGGAAAAAGCGAGCGCTCTGACGCCAGTAGTTTCTCCTGAGCGGGGCTGGCTGGAGCGACGGCCCTCCCAGCCGCCATCTCTTGTTTGATCTAAAGCTCGTGACGTTTCATTTGTTTTACAAACACTTGCCACCCACCGAGCTTCTCATTCGACTGTCGACTGTCGATTTTCTTCTTCTTTTTCCCATCCCTTATTTGCTTGATTATTCGTTCCGTCTCGATTAGCATTTTCTTTTGTTGACATTTGGGAACCGTTGCCTGACGATGCGCTGAAATCGAATGGGAGGCGGGAGCTAGGGGAGGTGCCCGGCCCCATTTGATGAAAAACTTTGGGGAACCGTCGTCCGTACACAATAACTCCACTTATAAAAAAAAGAAGAAAAAAGAAGAAATCAGAGAAAACAAGATGACAATTCCCAGATTGAGTCAGCATGGACTAAGCAAAGATGGGCCGCTGTCAAGTTGAATCAAAATCTTTCGGTTTAGCGGTCTTGGAATTTTATAGCGAGGGGGGAGAAGATAGATGGTGTAGTATAGCACCATATAACTCTCTTTCTCTATTTCGCTATTTTATTAGTATTTTTGACTGAGTCTCTCTCTCTATATATATATATCGCCATCCGCACCAGATGCACGAATCCTCGCTCTTTGTACGGATGTACTCCACTTCCGGCGGCCCAAATAGCCCTGAAAGCGGATGAAAACCATTCTGATTTCTTCTTCCTTCCCCACTTCTTGTACACAAACAACCGCCTCGTAGCTCCCCCATATAATTCCCGGGTTTTTTTTCATATATAAAGATATAAATACATAGATTTTAAATAGGGCTGCCATTATATAGCTACTGTCTGGATCGGGTAGAATCGCTCCATCTCATTGGATGTTGGCCCGCTTTTTCCATCGAGAGATCGAGCGATTACAGCTGCCGAGATTCTTTCGATTGTTTTCTCGCCCGAATCATCCGCCAGGGTTTGGGCAATCAACGAACAATTAGAAGAGGGGGTCGTCTCCAATCGGGGGCTTCTCCCGAAAACGAGATCATATTTAGCTGGAGAGTCGCTGATTGTGCATCAAGACGAGAGCGGATGCACTAACGAGCTGGATGATTTTCGAGAAAAGTCATCTGGCCAATAAGCCAAAGTGTCCCGAGACCTCTTGCTCCCCCCTCGGAATCTTCCATCCACAGCAGCCAGACAATGTCATGCATAGGCATTCCTTTATTGATTTTCATCAAACAAAGTTATCACTTTCCCCTATTCTCTCTCTTTCTCTCTAGCGTGTAAATCGTTCGTTTTGGCTCCTTCCAGACACGCAGAGAACCCCAAAACTCTCCCGGATGTTGGAGGGTGTTGTTTCCTTCTTTCTTTTCTTTCCGGCGTCGGATCGGTTGACTTTCAGGTTTTTCTGGCTGTGTATATATCTAAGCTGGCGAACCAAGAAGAAGAAGAAGAAGAAGGAAATAAAGAAAACAAGAAGGATAGACCGGGGTGATTCCGGAACGAGATGAGACTGAGAGACTGATAGGAAAGAAAAAGAGAAAACATCCCGGGAATCCTTCCGTCTCTTCTCAAGACCTCCCAGCGTGTCGAAGCTCACTGGAGCTGTTACTGATTCACGAGCTCAGTAGCGGCAGTAACATCCACCCCAAAAAACTTGCCCTGTATGCAAAGCCATGAGTTATGTGAGACATGGCAGTGTATGTACGGTGGTGCGGTATTTATACACAATTCACGCGTCCGGCTTGTACTAGACGCCCGTCTTCTTTCTAGAACAGCTCCTTCTTTTTTTCCTCACTCGACTTGCAAACTTTCGACGTACTCAAAATTGTAATCTCTTCCTAGTCTATCCAGGATGATAGCCGACTGAGAGGTGAAGCGACAGCTCTTTAATTTTAAGACGGCCAAACGCTTTTATAGATCGGGTGATTGGATTGCCAGGAACGCGTCGGTTCGTCAAGTAGCAAATGCCAAAAAGGAGGCAGAGGCTCTGTTAGGCAAATGACGTTACAATTGACGAGTCCGTCGTGACAATCATTTGAAGAGAAAAAAAAATAATGGACAGGCCGATAAATGCTTAAGATGATGGACGGGTATTGAAGTGAAGAGGGCGAGAATGTGCCAACGCCGCGTGGCGCATCGACAATCCGACGAGATCCGATTGGTGAAAACGAAAAGGTTGGAGGGAAAATAAAACGTTTCTTTTTTTTCTTCAGTCCGCCTTTTTTGGAGGGAAGATTCAAAAGAAAAATACTTGCTATGATTGCCGCGTCACCGATCGACTTTGATCAAGAATGGACGAGATTTCAACCATCAACTCGGCGAACGGAAATTGTCATGTCTGGTCGCAATTTGCTCTCCACTGGGTGCTATACTCCTCAACCCGAAATCTCTTGCCTCTCTCTCTCTCTCTACTGCTTTTGCTCTCTTCCTCAATTTGCTGCTTCATCCAAACTCGGTTTTGGTAATGATAATCACATGACTGTGCGCAATTACCCAACCGAACGATTTCTCCCCCCCAACATGTTTCTCCCTCCGGTCTTCTCCGCTCTCTCTTCTTCAACTTGATTTATTATTCTTTTTTTTTGGCCAGCCCTCCTTTTTTTTTATTACTACAAAATGGCGAGTCTAGCGAGGAGACGGAAGAAAAGGCCAGACGCTCTCTATCATGTCAATTTCATTCCCAAACGACAACAACAACAACAAATGTCCGCGCATCTTTTTCTTCCCGGTTTTTATGCAGATGAAATTTGAAAAATATATATCGAACCGGCGTCATCATTGTTAATCAATGCGAACTTGGGGGAAAAAAAAATGAAAACAAGCTTACAAAGTCTGATTGTAATGGTCCCAAGTGACTTGGAAGGGGATAGCCTAACATGTAATATATACAGCAGGTCTATCAGACGCAGGCTTGTACTGTCAAGATGTAAACACATTGATTTTTTTTTCTTGTGTTCCCCTAGCTTCTTCTTCCGCTTTCTTCATCCCCCCCAACTTTTCTTCCGGAACCCCTCCTTATTTCCCAGACTTGTCCATGCTGCCCTATACTTGTGTGTAACTACCAAACAAGTCCACACACAACAAGAGTCTCGCTCACATAAGAAGTTCTATACACTAGAAAAGGGCATTAAAGAATCGATGTCGCACGACAGTCAATTTCTATTAAACATTCTTCTCTTTCTATTTGTCCTTATTATTATATTTCTTCCTTCCTTTTGTCACACTATACAACACGATCTTTCCCTGATAAAGGAATATTATATCGATTACTAGATTTTGATTAAATGAAATTTTTCTGTTTGATTTCCGCGTTTTGTAGGAAATCGAAACGAGGAGGAACTGCGCGTCTCAGAAATGACACCCGGCCGGCTCGGTTTTCGTTCTGTAGCGATTGCTGGCCCTCATCGCGACTCTGCTACTTCAAAGAGTTGAGAAAGCAACGAGCAGAGAATTCTCGAGAGACTCTCAATCAAATCGAGCGCCGTTTACGCCAGTGCTCATCAGGAATCGATCGTTTCATTTTAGCGACACAAATTTGGGATTTTTTTCTTTTTGGCACCGTTCTCGGCTCATCCGTCAATCATTTCCGGCACGATGGAACTGGAATCGGCCAACGCTACGGACCTGTCCGGCACCAACGTGACCAACACTATTTACTCCATCGGCGTCGACTTCATCACGCGCTGGCAAGTTATTCTTTTTTCCTAATTATCGGCTGCGACTCCTCCTGGGCGCACAAAACAAATGGTGCAACGACACGCAGTGTCTTGGGACATCGTCGTAACCGTCCCTCCTCCCCCTCTTTCAATACATACTTGATGATTATAGGTTGCGACGCCGCTCCGGGGGTGCAAAGTCAACATTAAGATGGGGGAACCCCGTAGTGTATACGAGAAAAGGAGGAGGAGGAGGAGGAGATTTTGATTGGTTTTGACGTCGACGGGCTGTTATAGCCGGGCGGGTTGCGCTCCTGTTGGTATATAGGGTTCCCCCTCTCGCCTCCTTCCTGGTACTAATAAATATACAATCAAAGTCTAAAGGAAACATCGCCCGATGATGCAAAGCGCCTACGCGTACCATTCTTATATAAACACGTTTCCTTTTTTTCCTCTCTTTTATTCTTTTTCTTTTTACATTTTGTATTACGGGGGGTTATATAAATTCGGCGCGGCTGTTCCCCGTCTTCCCCTTTATCCGTTTCCACGCAGCATCCATCTATTCCGCCGATGATAGGATCCTCCGCTCAAATGTAGCATGAATGTTTCCAAAAAAAGAGGGAAGAATGGAGGGCCGAAAGGGGTTTGCGCGCGTGAACGTATTCAAAACTGGCACCGACAACGATGATGGCCATCGAGATTGCAGGAGTTTGCTACTTTCCCCCCTTTCGGATCAAAGTCATAAAACTCGGCGGTTCAACGGGAAATGCAAGCGCTCCTTTCCCGATTCCAAACGCAAGAGAGGCGGAGTCGAGAAAACGGCCGAAAATAAAAGAAGAAACGTCGGATAAAAGCGGGACATCGCACAAGTAGCCACGAGACCTGGCGCGTCCAGCTCGTCGCCGATTTTTTTGTGATACGCTATTGAATTTTTAACCTAACTGGGCATAAATCGCAATTAAGAAGAGGGAATCTTGATGCAGCGCCACGATCCCTAGCCGATTAAAAGGTCGTAAAGTACGGACTTGGAGATTCGCCAGAAAACGAAACTTATTCCCCGAGGCGGCTCTTAATTACGACCGACAACAACCGCTCCAAATCTCTACGTATTCCTCTCCTGCTCTTTCCCTCCCTGTGTTTCACACTCATTTACACATGTAAGCGCAAACTTCACATTCACTTTCTTTGCGTTACGGTTGTACAAGTAAAACCGACTAACTTGGCGAACCAAAGCGCCGCCGGGCGTCAATCCTCTCAACTAGAACCGGCCTTCTCAGTAACAACATTCCGATGTTTTGACTTGAGAAAATGTCGATAAAAAGACACAAAAAATGTAAACATTCACCCGGCGATCGAACTCGATGGAGGTTTCTTTTTAAAAAAATCCTATAGCATTAAAAATGATTTGATGTTTTGGAAGACACGATTTGGCCATTATTTTGTCATTGTTTCTCGCGCACACCATCTAGCACTCTCAGTCGAAAGGGCAGCGTCAGCGAGTTCGGTGGAGAGGGCGAAAACATGATCGATGTCGCATCAACAGCCCATCCATCACGATAGGCCTAGGCGGATAAATCGAATTGAGCATCATCACGACCGAGCCGACGGCCATTGGAATAAAATTTCATCCGTTCGAACCGCAAAAATTCAGGAGCGAAACTTTTAACTAAAAAAGAGGAAGCGTTTGATGCGCCACTCGCTAGATGGCGTTTGAGCGCAATTCCGACATCTTTTCGATCCTCGCCGATCCATTCACAAACGAAGACAGATGAATCCAGCTCAACTGTCCGGATGATGAAGGTCATTTATTCAGTACTCGATCATCTTTATTCATTGCCGAGCTCTTTGCTCCTCTCCTTGCTAATAAGACTTTCCGGTAGAAATTCCACTGCCGGCTCCCCCCGCCGAAGATTGATCCGGGCCGCTCAGCGGGCCAAGAGAGCCGTTTCACTTCGGGAGGGTGTCGTGTTGTGTATGAGCGACGATATCAACGTTGACAACAGTGACAGAAACACGGACAGCCACTCTTCGTTACGTCTATAAAATATCGATAGAAATCGCTCTTGTTACCAAGCGCCATTTCCTCTCTCTCTCTGGCTAACTTTTATTTTCTTTCGTCCGTTCTTTTTTCCATCAATTCATTAGCGGCCGACTACAGTGAGACTCTCAAAGTCCTGTCAAACGTGCAGTCTCCACCTCGCCGGCATCAAAAGCTTAGCTGTTCCAGAAATGGAATTCTCGGCCGACATACTCTTTGCGGTGGGAGGACGAGGCTAGTTCTGACGACATTGTCGATTCATTCCATTTGGGGAAAAATGAGGGTTCAAACAGTCAGTGGATCCGCACTAATAACAAATGTCTTTTCCCGATTCATGCGTGAAATGTCAATCGAACGCAGCAGCTTTGACTGATATATCCAATGCCATTTTCGGTTCGTCTTCTCTTTTTCTTCTTCCCACTGCCTGGGCAACTGCTAATAATAACGTCTAGACTTTTTGGAGAGGAAAATCCTGCAGCGTTCTGAATAAATATCGGAGAAATGACAACATCTTCAATAATAAATCCATCATCGAGAAAGAAGAAGGGCAAGGAAAGGGGATGTCGTTTCGACGGCAGTTCAAAGTCTCGCCCACGTCAGGACGATGGCGCTATAATCGCCAGGTTTACCCAACTTGTTTTTGTTGTCTTTTGTCTCCTAAGAAGAAGAAGAAGAAGAAGAAGGGAATAAAACGATCGTAACAGAGTAGCAGCAGATGGAATGGCGATAACAAGTCAGAGCGTGATGAAGACGACAACAATATGTTCAACAGCGCGTGTCTAGCGAATCCGACTGGATTTATCCGCCGGAATCCTTAGCTCCTCTCTCTGTCGGTCGGCTCCTTGCACTTTTCCCGAGCGATCGTGGCAGCAGTTGCCAATGCTAAAACAAGAAAGGATCAGGACGAAGGATAGAAAAAGGAAAGCGATAGTAGAGAGAGAGAGAGATGACAATGACAATCATCAGCGCCGATTGTCTCAATCCGTCAACATCCTAGCCAGTGCGCTAAAGAGGTCCGTGTGTATGTGTTTCTCTCGATTGGCATCACTTGGGACTTGGCATCAGCGCCAAAGGAGGATTACACGCAGCAATTGTCTCCATCATCATCGTTGCAAGACTATAAATACTTCCAGGCTATATACTGGTACTCTACAGTGATGATGCTCCCGTTCGACAACTCTCTCTAGTCTCTAGTCTCTTACACATGTCCTCAAGAGCGTCGTCGGTTGTCCCTTCTGTTTGCGCTACTCAAAAGCCGCGGCTGGCGACGACTACTTGTTGGCATAGATCCCCGAGAAAGCGAGTCACATATAATGGTTTGCAACAAGACTCTGACGTCTACCGACGAACCAAGATGTTTTAGAGAGGACGAGCCAGCAGTCGGGAGGAGGGCTGCAAGATAGGAAAGAAAACAAGTCCTCTCGTCTGCAACAACACTAAGACTTTTGTGTGCGCGCCTCTCTGAAAATCTCTTCCATTTCTACTAAAGCGCTATCAAACTATTCGATCGTCAAGGAAACGACGGAGATGATGGATGCTGTTGGTCTCGCCAATCAATAAAGAGACAGACGGCGACAGTGAAACGTCGCCCGTTCTGAAAGCGACAAAGAGTTGCGGGCTTTACGACCGATCGCGCGCCACACGTCGAGCGCTCTTTCCATTTGTATTTTCTTTTCTTCTTCTTCTTCTTTTTTTCATAATAATAAAACGGCAACAAAATTCAAATGCATTTGAGGGAAATAAATCGCTCGCGACGACATCAATAGAGGAGGAAAGATATAAACCCTCCGCTCGTCTAGCGAGGAAAAAAATCAACAAATAAATAAAGATGAAATTTATTAAAAAAGCGGGTAGAGAGTTGGGGGGAGGATAGTGACTCGAGAGCGGATGCTGTTCCGTCAGCGATACCGGCATTTTTTTTTCTTCTTTCCCGGACCAAACGATCTGTGAAACAACACGCTACGACTATTTATATCGCGCTGGGAAAAACTGGCGGAAACCAGACGATGATTACGTGCGGAAAGAGAAGAGGGGAGAAAATGATAGCGTTTTTCCAATAAATAATCCTCTTGACGAACTCCAATCAACGGCGTCTTAATGTTACGGGAAAAAAAGCGAGTCAAGAAGTGAAATGAAGTTGGGTCAATTTGCCAATCATTAGTGATCGGCGACTAACGAGCGCGCTCATTCCTTCCCCCAAAACAAAATTAGCCAAGACGGACACAAAACAGCGGGGAAAAAAAAGGAGGAATCAACAGATTGGAAGAGATCGTTCCTACCTCGGTCGTGTGACGGAACAAATAGACTCTGTTACAACAGCCGTCTAAGATGGAAAACTCGTAAAGCGTCGGCGGTGGTGGTGGGATCGTTCCATAAATCTAATCCGGGAAAGCGGCAGCTGCTCCGAACCTATATGGAAATATAGCCGAAAGAAAAAAGAAAAAAAAACTGTTAAACGTCATCAAGTGTAACACGGATATTTTTCAACGTACGTCATCGTCTCGACTAAAGAACTTTAAGACATTCGCCTAATTTTTTTTACCCCCGACCAGCTCTTTTGCTAATTCTGTCATTGGAAAGACGTTGCATTCGCATTAGAATCAATCAATTCGCGTCGCCGCTCGCCGATCGGCTTCCGATTTGGGCCATCCTCTTATTTCGAGTTCTTCGTAAGTTTTTTTTAAAAAATGAAAAAAAAAAAACCGAAGAGAGAGAGAGAAAGAGAGGCGAGGTTCGAGTGGGCCGGCTTAGAATAGCAGAGCGGGCGCTAGCGGAAGGAAAGAGGGAAAAACGGTAGTTGTAGTCGTCGCCGTAGATGGGATCGATTTTATGGCGTGAGAGAGAACGAGCTTGAAGGATTATCGGGAGCCGACGAGTCCTCCGTTGGAGAGTGAAGAGAAACTATCATGGCGTGCCGTTGCCCATCTGCGGGCTGAAGTGCGGATGGGGAGGTCTGCGGAGATACGGGGGCGCCTCACCACCCTCTCCGTCCGTCGACTCTCCGGGATCCGGCGCACGGGGTAGGCTACATGTACACTCTTCTCTCTCTTTTTCTTTTTCTTACTTGTTTAGTCTCTCTACTAGACGCCCGACGCATCTTGAAACTCCGAAAGGATAGACTGAGAGAAAGAGAAGGAGACTCCCCAGCTGACGGGCCGAGATTTCCGTCCGGCACACAAATCCGACTGGATCTACTCCTCCTACTCTCCTCCTCCTCGTCTATACATCTATATCAAACAGAAACCGGTTTAGAAATAGGACGGATTCCGATAAAGCGAGTTTGGCCAAAGTCCGCATTCCGCCCAACAAAATAGAGCGGCGGGTTCCATCGTAAAGTTGCGCAGTTTCCGATGCATCCGTCGAAAATCTACCCTCCCCATCGTGTCATAGCCGAGACGCATCACATTGAGAGCAAGAGTATTTCGACATTGCAGCTAACGACATTGCTCCTCTTGCGCCTCTGAAATGGAAGCTCAAAAGATGATTCTCTCTCTCTTCTCTCTCTCTCTATGTATATGCTGCGTGTTCCATATTTGGTAGCCGCCTACTTCTATGGTGGTACGAACGTACGACGACATCTACTAATACCTTTTAGCCGGCATCACTTTTAGGGGGCACCTCGTATCGAATTTTCCTCGGCGGCATTATTCAGCGCACCGCGGCGGCATCATAGACGTACCATTGGATGTCCGCGATATTGGGCTGGATTCCCTCGACGACTGATGCGTATCGAAACGCCTGGCGTCGAAGAAAACCGGCGACGATCAAACAGAGCAGAAGAGATAGAGAGAGAGAGAGATATGCATATCCATCAATCTCTAGGCAGTGTCTTGCGTGGCGAAAATGGCAGTATAGCGACTGTGGGGAAAGTCAACTACTACCGTATCTAGACAGAGAGAGATGCATTTTTGCGCCGCTCCGTTACTAGGCGACGGCCAGCCAAACGTGATCGCTCTCGAATCATGTCGTCGGAAATGATGTCTTCTGCCGTTGACGTCCGCCTCGCCTTTTACGCAAATGCGACAGCTTAAACACATGCTGACATCAAATGACCCCGGCTCGGTCGCTGGGTCGGTCGGGGGTTTTTGTGTAGGTCGCATAAAAGGTACAAGTCGCCGCTTGGTGCCGACGACCTACGTCGCGCATCGTTACTCATCCAATTCGACTGCACACAACGGAGAATAACAACATTTCCAAAAGGGAAGAAACAGCGCAATTCTTGTCGGTTGTTTGGAGGCCGGCTCGCATCTAATTACGCCGGCAAAATGGAATGGACGGGCCTTGAAACCTTCCATTTAACGTTTCAACGCGGTCCGTTGGTTCGTCGAGGGAAAACCCAGTGGCTGGACCTCTCTCTCTCTCTCTGTCCAGTCTGATCGGTTTTCCCTTTGCCGCTTCTGTTGCCCTTTAAGGGACGGCAACATATGCATAGAGTCAATTAACATCATCAAAGAGCACCGGGCGACGCACTTGGGTCACCCAAAACGTCAAAGGTCGACCCGGCCACTTTCCCTTTCAGTCAAAACGGAGAGCGGAATAACTTCGGACGTCCGTAATAACTCGTCTCGGTTTCAGGCTAATTCGCGCAGAGTTTTTATTATTGTTAGACCGCAAAGGGGGGGACGACAACAGGTGACGCGCGCAAGGTAAACAACAACAATCAAAAGCAGAGACAGACGGAGAAATTGAGTGATGGGAGCCTAAGTGGTTAGCTAGTCAAGTACTTAGAAGGACGACGTCTTCTCCTTTTTCTTCTCTCATAGAGGGCAAGTCGGGAGCTCTTCTCCTCGGAGCCAGCGGGGGCTAAGAGAGAGAAAAGAGAGCTGATGACACGACACCGAGCTCTCCACCTTTTTGCCCGGGCTCTAGTCCAGAGTGCTCTTCAATTATGCGCCATTAGACGTGGCTCGATCACGAATGGCGGCCCGTCTATCAACTCCTTCTCTCGCAGGAGCTCTCTTGATTGCTCCTAGATGTGTATAGAAAACTTGGCGTCGCGGGTTACCCGGCCAGTTGACTACTCACTAGGTGCTGAATAGGACTTTGTTAGCGCTGCGACTTGATGAGGACGAGAATCGAAAAAAAAGAAAAAAAACAAATTAAAGGGAAAGAAGAAAAAAAAAAGAATTGATGATCTGCTTTACAAACTGCGCGTTTTACAAGCTGATGTTTGCCGCCGGGAGAAACATTTTTCATCATCTACACAACCAAACACTGGGGCTTCACGGCGATTTCAAAAGCATTCGAGCTGCCTAGGAAGGAAAAAAAAAGACCCAGCGAAGCCATTCGACCTGTCAACCGCACCCAGTTCCCTGGGCGACAATTTTTTTTTTCTGCATTCGTCGCCGTGACAATTTTTCGGTTTGTTGTTAACCCGTTTTTTGTTTCGCTCGCGATTCTTTTATAACAAGCCAACTCCTATATATTTGTATTTATTTCGATGGCCCAGCCCAGTTGGCCAAACATCTCTCCTTGATGTTTGCTTTGCGCGTTTATTATTCTATCGATCAGGCGGACCATATCGACTGGACTCGAAAGACCTACGACAATAACAAGGCCGTTTTTTTTTGTTATTGTGTGCGTCGAAGAAAACACGCAAAGATGCGGGGATGGTGTTGCGTGCGATACCATAGTTACACAAGGAGATCAGTAGGAGGAGCCTAGGGATAACGGCCGGCGGGCAATGTTGTCTATCGTCACCGTTGTTGTTGCTATTTTACAAAGAAAAGGGGAGTCCGTCGACGGCTGCATCGGAGAAAAAGAGGAACTAATCAAACACAAATTGGATTTTCTTCCCTTTTCTCTCTCTCTTTTGCCATCGCGTCTTTTCTCTTCTTCCTCTTTATCCAACTTTCTTTACTTCTGCCTCGGAACCTAATGAAATACGCCCACCCACACGGGAGGAAAACGGACTATAGACGACGACAGCCTCTCTCTCTCTCTCTTTTACAAAAAAAACTAAAAAGAGATTGTGAGTGATTGAGAAGATTTCGGGAGTCTTTTCCGGGGCCACCCCCCTTTTCACAGGTGCCGACGTCACACATCCTCTTGCAGACAGAGCTCTCTACTCTTTTGCGTCGAGGCGCAAACAATAGAGAGAGGAAATATCCCCCCAGATTTGCTTCCCATTTCCTTTGAATAATATCCTTGTGCCTTCTTCTTCTTCCTTTTCTTTCTTCCGAGGCCTATTCTCGGGATTACGAATGACCGAATACGCGGAATTCATGTCTCGTTGCTCCTGATACTCCAACCGCGTTCTCTACTACCAGAGTTCAGCGTCTCTATTCCTTTGAAATAGTAGGAGCACCTCCTCGTTAAGTTTTTCGCCCTGTTTTTCTTTTGACTTTTTTTCCCCCTCTTTTTTTTATGACGTAAGGCACCAGCGCACCACTCCGTTTCCACACATTGAAATTGCTAGCGGGTTGCCGGGCGCTAAGCGATGACTGGAAGAGTTATACGGGGTGGTAACAGTTTTCTACTCTCTCAGCGTTTCTCTCTCTCTCTCTACTCTCATTTTCTTGATTCAAAAGACGCAATTTCCCCCAACGGTTTTCGCTTCGTATTTCAATTTTCGTTGGGGATTTCACTTGCGGCTTTTTGCCCGTGCGGAGACAAGAGAGAGGGAGCATCAGCAGTTGGATGGGCATTGATCAAATGAGATTGCTGCTTCCCGCCCCAACAAAAGAGCCCCGTTGATAGAGTGGCATATCTCTGACAGACGGACAAAAAACTCGGAGCTTTTTAAAATTATTTTTCTAATTTCGCGTCCGACTCTACGAGCTAGCATTTATATAAAAAAGGAAGATTTACGGACAGTTTGACAATGTCGAATTTTCCGCGATGTTAGTTAAGACTTTGTGACTCTGGTGGACGGACGGAATCCACGGCCGAGAGAATCGAAGCAGAAGGAGCAGAGAGAGAGAGAGTCAGTGCGGTGATGGCCGGGCGAACATGCGCACACCTTTGAACGCGCGCAAGCTGATGCCAATAGCTGCGCTACCGGAGGAGGGAGCCCGAGGACGGGCGAAAAGTGAACCAGTCCCAGCCAACGTCTCTTCCACTTCAGCCCTCCTCTCTCTCTCCCAGATCCGAGTACTACCTCCTTCTTTTTCGGAGACCCCCCCAACCAACCCCCCCACAAGCCGGGCAAGGAAGAGAGAGAGAGAGAGAAGAGTTCCGTTTTACCTTTGACTGACTGCTGGCGCTACCAACTTAAAAGCTGCCCGACAGCGCTCAGTCGACGATCATATCAGCGGAGCCTGGCGGGCCGCTCGCTGGCCCACCTGCACAACTCTCTGTCCTCCACGCCGGCCTCTCAGTCAACAAATCATCCATAAAGACGATCCGACAATTTCGTGTGTTTGTCCAGTGCGGGGAGGATTTTCGTCGGTTGTTTTTGCCCAGCAGCGGCCTCCTCCAAGTGTCGTCGAAATCACCGCAGTCATGGAGTGGATAAGGAGCTCCTCGTTGGCTTTATCCTCATCTGGCATCGGTCCGTCCACCAACCCAATCCGGCACTTGCGAGAGTAAGAAACAGCATTCCGCTCTTTACACCACATTACCGGCCAGGCCCGTCCACCTTCTTGGCCGTCATATAACATGTTTCTTTTTTAGGCAGACTTTGATGTCGACGGTTGAAGTTGATTCGTTATTTTTTTGGCGGTGGGGGAGGCCTCATGCTCGATTGGATTCAATTCGATTTGTTATTGCCGTCGCGGCGACGGCCCGGTCATTAACTTAACCGCAAACACGCGGGCGATAGGTCAGCGACGGTCGACATTTTTCGATGGACGCGAAATGGATTTGGGCAGACGAGCAACGAGACATTCGCCCGTCCATTTGTGGCCGTGTCCTGGCGTTATGTGTCAATGCGGCGACCTGGCATCCAGAGCTTATCCGCCTACTCTCTCCGCTCTCTCCGCTCTCCATTTATCTATCCGACTATCTCTCTAAGGGAAGCAGCTCTATTCGTTTTCGAGGAGGGTCGCGCGTCGTCCTTAATATGTGGCCGATCGCGAACCCACTTTGGCTATTGAATAGTTAAAGACGTGAGAGCCGGAACAGGAGCTTGTTCCGCCCGATGCGAGTATAGTGGTGGAACTGGCTCGTTTTGCCCATCTAGCCCGCCGCTATATACTGTACCTCCCCTCTCACCTTGATCTACATACTTTTCTACCTCTCGGAACCAAACCGCACACGGTACATAGACTACATCGCCTATTCTATACAACGGTGCAGCAGCGTTGCACGGAGAAACGCCGGCCCGCTTGATACCTTCCTCCACATCTGCATATATCAAATATGAATCGACTTGGAAGCTGAAATGGAACGCATTCAGGAGCGCGTTGTCTTTATACCTTTGTTCTTTTCTCTTCTTCTTTTTCTTCTTTTTTCCTATCCACATATATAAATATATATAGGGTTTTCCTGGGTTTTCCTCTTTTTTTTTCCTATTCCAACGACAGTGTCTGCAGCGTCGTACCTGTTTGACTGGCGCTGCAAAGTGGCAGAGTATAGTCGGTACGGTACTAGTTGTTGTCGACAGAGAGAAAGAGAGGAAGCCAAAGTCTATCTAAACCAATTCCGAGAGGTTTTAACAAGCGATCAATATATGCATAGAGGTACGGAGCGGAGCAACGGCAGTACTACTACTACGACGACGACTAGTAGTGGGTAGTAGTAGTATAGCGTGTCTATCAGAAAGAGCCAAATGGCAAGACCGCCGCTTCATTTTGTCGTCGTCGTCGTACAGATACTTGGCGTTTTACAACTCGACATCCCAAGACTGCCAAAGCGCCCCAGTCACAAGATCTCTTTTAAGTTTCGCTCCGCTTCGCCGTCATCATCAGGTCTCTCGTATAGACGAGAACGAGGCCGGTAGCCAGGCAGCAACGGCAACTTGAGTCAATCTAATCAAGTCTGTTCCGCCCTTGTCCTCTCTCTCTCTCTCTCTCTATCAATCTATCCGCCTTCTCTCTCTCTCTCTCTTCGGCGCGACGCGACTCTTTGGGCCTTATACCTTAGCTTCGGTATAGACAGAGAGAGAGAGAGAAGCTGAGCCGCGTTACACTTCTGACACTTCTTGTGTGCGCCTGGACCTCTTGCAGCTTTTGTAGATATACAATTGGCGTGGCGCGAGTGCGCTTGGCACAGCCCAACGCCTCGACGATCCTAGACTCTTTGATTGCTGTTTGTTTAAGAACGGCCTTTTCTCGCACAATACAGACGGAGGGAAATGTACAGTGTAGAAAGAAGAAGAAGATATATATGAATGTAGACAGAGAGAAGAGAGAGAAAAAAGAGTCTTTTCTCCGGGCAACGCCTACTCCATTACGGATTTGACACCACCCAACATCCGATCGCTTTTCTTTTCTCACTGACTCCCACATTTATGCAAAAAAACAAAAAAAAAAAAACAAGGGGGTGTAAAGCCGGTCCAGTTGGTCCGGCTCAGTGTTCGTCGGAGCAGAGAGACGGAAAGATGAGAGAAAAAAAAAATATATATATATCCATCGATTGCCTTTCATCTCCAGCAACTTGCCTCTTTCTCTTTCCGTTACCATTTCCGTCGTCGGCCGTTTTCTCTTTTTCTTCCGACGAAAAACTTACTCAGCCCCCCAACACGTGCTCCTTCTTGTTGCATTTTCCTCGTCCGTCCGCCAGGCGTCCCCAACTTTCCATCTCTGCCCCGCCTTTTCTTCTTGTACTTGCCCGTTACGTCGTCAATAATTTAAAAGTAGGAAATGCGCCCAAATAAAACAAAAGGCGCTAGAGAACCTAACGCCTTTCTAGACGCAATCACAAAGAGATCAACGGCAGGGAGAGTGAGAGGCCGACGACGCTTTTTCCCTCTTTTATAGTAAAAATAAGATCAGATTCCATCAGGTCCTTTATTCTCTCTTTCTTATGCCTACTGTGTACACAATTCAACGTCTCTTGTGGCGCCAGCGGTATTTGACTTTCACGAAGGCGCCAGAAGATCTTCGTCGCATCGCCCGTTTGTTTCGAACGATCCTATACCGGGCGCGCTCTATTCCATTCTCCAGTTGGGCGCCGCGTCGTCGATCTCATTCAGACAAAACGGATACACAGCCCGGCACAGTCCCCCAACACGTTTACAAACGTCTTGATTCAATAGCAGTTGCCCCCCTCACTCTACGAATGGATTTCCGAGTCCATTCTTCCGTGTCACCCGGCCGGCTTTGACATTTTGCGCGAGATGTCATTCGCATCGGACAAAGACCCGGCCCTGTTTTTTTTCCTTTTTCTCTCAACGATGATGTAAGCCTATCTCTGCATACACAAGTGGATGAGAACATTGAAAGACAAAAAGGATAAAAGAGAAAACTTTGTCTCTCTTTGATTTTTAGTGACGGGCGAGAAAAAGAAAAAAGAAGGAGCCCGCCAGATCGGTTTGACGTGCCGGCTGTTTGGGCTCTTGACTCCCGCTGATATGTATCCCACTGGATAGGGATCAGGGCCTTGGAAAAATAAGGAAAAAAAGGGGGACAACAAATAGGATATGGTGCTCTCCCAAACTTCTTTGGCCTTTTGCTTATGTATATATTTATATACAAGGCGTCCCAGTGATGTGTCGGTCGTCTATTCTACGGGGACACGGGGAAAACTACTGGCGATGGCTCTGGCAAAGTTGATAGCTCAAGCGGATGAGCTGACCCAAAAAAGTCCACCGAATCTATTTCATATCGCCCCCAAGATGTCGATAAATATTTATCTAATAAATATTAGATCGACGAAGGCAGATGACAATCAAAAGTATCCGAGCCCAAGCTGGCGCATCCGAGTCGATGGCTAAACGAGCCAGAGGGACCAGAAAAATCTGTTGAGAGATGACACGATTTCTTATTTTCTTTTTTAATTAAAATAAAAACGGGCGGGAAAAGAAAAATATTTAAAAGAAACATTTGTCACGCGCTTTCGCATTTTCTGGCGGCCTGGCGTTTTGACGCCACCGGCTTCCTAGAGAGAGACTTGGACTTGGTGACTTGCTCCTTATTGGACGGTGCGTCGTTTCAATCAGTCGGTCATCATCCAAGCGGCGTGCGCTTTTCGATCGATGGGGGGAGGACCGCCGATACCGCCGCTGCCGCCGCGTTCTCTCTTCGATGGGACCCAGTGGAGCGGACTCGGAGCGGTCTAAGCGGGCCACGGGCGACGGCATCATCAAGAGTGATGAAACCTGCCGTGATGGCTCCTGGCACACTAGGCGAGCGGGCGGGCGGGCTACAAGGCAAAAACGTCTTCATTGGGCTTTGACTCTCTTGTGGTGGAGCGAAAACCGAGGCAGGCAATGCTCCGATAGCCAACCAGCGGCTAATCAACGCTCTCGGGTCGATATTGATTGAAAATCCGTCCCAACGGTCCCTCCACCATCTCCCCGTTAGTTTCGACCGTCCCTATGCCGCTATAATACCGCTGACGGCCATATCGCGTGCCGCAAACATCCGACGAGCGACCGGGCGAGACTACTAGTCGGCAGTAGCCGCTACCGTTATCCGACAACATCGTGAATAATGTTAATAGATCCAACGGGACCGCCGAAAGGGGGACATTCAACAAGAGCTCTTATCCTATCCGCGGTAGTGTAGGGAGCGCTACAAAACAGGGGAGAAATCCAATTATTTTTCAATTATTCCAAGTCGGTTCTATTTCGGCAAAAAGAGAGAACCGGACGACGACGACGACGACGGCGATGAAGGGAGCCAAAGAGAAAAGAGCCTTGCGTCCATTGTCCAAACATCCTATATGGCTCCTTGAAGAAGAAGAAGAAGAAGAAGAAAACACTCCCTTTTCTTCCGGGCTTTGATCCAAATGAAACTCGCCCCGCCATCCGATATTTGGAGAGCGACAAAGCAAGAGACAATTCAAACAACCATACTAGTAGTAGTAGTAGTTCGTCGTTGTTGTTGTTGTAGCTCCGTCGTCGTCGTCGTTTTTTTTTAGACGACGACGACAAACTTTGATGAGAAATCAATCGATCAAGCAAGAAGCGAGACGGAGACGGGCAATATCGACGAAGCATATTTAATGAGTAGCGGGAATATATATTGGTAGGTCCCGGGAAACATAACGGTAATTGAATTCTTTTCCATTATCTCTTGCTTTTCATTAATAAGGGCGCGCACGACACAAAATGGTGCGTCTCAAATTGGGGAGCCGCTTTGTTTGCCCCCGTCCGTATATACCGAAGAGACTCTGGGAGACAGGTGCCTTCGCTGGGGTCGGAAGCCAAAGATATAACAACAACAACAACAACAAGAAAAAAAGTCAAGAGAGGGGAAATTCCCCGTTAGATCTCTCTCTCTCTCTCTATAGAAAAGCGATGAAGAGTAAGTTCAACATCCGGCTAACAGGGAGACGGATCGATAGCCGTGTCTAACTGTGTATGTATCATAGCCCGTTTGTGTCGGGTGCTGCTGCTGCTCTGCGCGCAACAGCCACGCATCGCAGCTCTCTACCCGAAAGTCGGACGAGTTTCTCGCGACGCGCCAAAAGTCAATTCGTTTCTCACCTTATTGACGACCTGCTCGATGCTGTGCGCGTCCTAAACACAAACTGGCAACGGCCATTTTCCTCGCTTTCAAGCCTCCCTGCCAAATGAATAATGTCAATGTTGTCGTCGACGCTGCCAGAGGAGAAAAATATCAGGAGGCAGCGCTTTTTATCGATTTCCCTCCGCTACTTTTCCCTATAAATGTATAGAGACGTTTAGTTTGTCATCAGGATCGGCTGCGATGACGATGGTACTTGGCGCAATTGCAAGACAGGGGTCAAAGAGATCAGTAGACAACAGCTGGACCGTGAGTCGTGCCGGGCACAATAACAGTAACGGAGGGCACAGAGAGAGAGAGCAATTAAAAGCCTAGCATTAATTGGTAGGAATCGTCGCAGTCGGACAGAGCCGGGAAACGACGCCCAGAAGACACTGTCGTATTGGACGGATCCAGTCAAGAGTCAAAGAGTCTGCCAGAATATATATATGGGCCTTTTATCCTTTGGTGCCCTGATGGCCCCTGTCTTTCGGCTAAATAACGACAAGTACAGAGAGAGAGAGAAGCTGGCAGCTCTGCTCGTTGCTGCTCCAATCGGTAAACAGACGCGTAGACAACTCGGCAGCTGCGTATTTCACCATCAGATTTTCGGGTCAATGGCGTTATTAGTCACGCTCGTCTCTCATCTCTCCGCAACGGCGGCCATTAAACAAACCGCCCGCGCTCCCCTTTGCTGTTATTTGACGGCTGCTGCTCCAACGGCTGGGCCTCTCTCTCTTCGATAATTTCACAGAGTCCTGAGGACTAATGCGGTGATGATGATCAACGTCTGACGCGTCGATATCGATAGAGAATGGAGGGCAAAGATTCGTTATTTCTCCGACGAAAGACTCAACTTTCCAAACGAGGAAACGATGTGCATCCAAGCGGAACGCAGAGAGAGAGAGAGAGTGAGAGATCAAAGAAGTACGCGTCTATCTAAGAAAGAAAAAAAAAAGAGAGTAGAGTAGTAGTATCGAACATGCCACGCGAGCCAAGTGTCGGTTGCCATGGTAGCCTCTCTACGGTGGTGGAGAAGAGAAAACGAGGAAGGCACCTGGACATGTACTACTGCGACGGGCTGAACACAGTCTGCCCGGGGAAAAAAAAAATAAGAAATAAGAAAAAACTTTCCGCTTTCTCGCCTTTTTCCTTGATTGCCTCCGCCGAGGTAGCGCGCGCGCACACAGGTGACGACAGCCAACTTTTCGACTTTGATGGTATTCAACGGCGCTCCTAGCTGCTCCCTCCCTTATGCGCTCTCTCATCAAACGAAATTCCTGATATCATATGGCGGGGCGACCGGATGATCGAACAAGATGGCGCGCTAAAGAAAGAGCAATACCGCTCTGTTGAACTGAAATATCGCCGGAACATTTTGGCTTGTTGTGTCCGGACCGGACCGCAATCCGGCCAAAGAGCACGTCTACCGCCTCTAGACATCTGCGGAACCATCTTCAATGTTCAGCGATCCGTCCGCCTTTTCTAGTTGAAAATCCAATTGTTAACGTGGCTTGGACCACGACGAGAAAACGCAAGCTGCTATTCCTCCTCCTCCTACTCCTTCCTTGGTTCTATAGACATAACGCCGTCCACATTGTGCCGGTCGCTCTCGTGACAATAACAGCCGCAAGCCGAAATTTCAACTGCACACAGCAGACGAGACAACTCCCTAGCCGTAGAGCTCTTGTTTGGCCTTGATGGATATTCCGTTAGACGAACAGCCTCGGCTTTCAATCTCCGTCAGACAATGTTGATACAACCGACCCGTCATCGAATACTCCAGAGAGTTTGTGATATATTGTCCATTTTTTTGATTTTGGGTATTTATTGTCTGCCTTGAACAGGAAACAGAGGAGGATCAAGGAGCGACAGTGCAAGGAGGCCGTGCTGGCCGAGGACCAGAGCGAATGCAACGAGTTCCTGGGCCTCAACAGCACGTCGTCGGCGACGACCAATGTCACTGCAGATGGGTCGACGACGCCAGGACGGACGTCGTCGGGCGATTGGAGCGAAACGCTCTACGACTTGTACAACAAAAACATATCACAGTACCCCGGCGACGGGAACGTGACGCTGCCGTTTTGCAGCGACATCCTGGCGGCGGCCAACGCGTCCGGCAGCGACTGGATCAACGGCAGCGATTGGATGCCGGCCTGTCTCAACGGGTCGTCGACGTCGACGACGCCGTCCACCTCCGGCCCGGTGCCGATGCCGTTCGAAATGTGGCAGAGCATCTGCATCATCATCTGCCTCGGCATTTGCATCGTCCTGACCGTTGGCGGCAACATCCTCGTCCTCTTGGCGTTCATCGTCGAGCGGACGATCCGCCAACCGAGCAATTACTTTATCGCCTCCTTGGCGGCCACCGACGTCCTCATCGGGACCGTCTCTATGCCGTTCTACACCGTCTACGTCATCATGGGCTACTGGGACCTCGGCCCGATCCTCTGCGACCTCTGGCTCTCCGTCGACTACACCGTCTGCCTCGTCTCGCAGTACACCGTCCTCCTCATCACCATCGACCGGTTCTGTTCGGTGAAAATAGCGGCCCAGTACCGCAGTTGGCGCACAAAGACAAAGCTCCTCTGGATGGTGGCCATCACGTGGATCATACCGGCCCTGCTCTTCTTCATCTCCATCTTCGGATGGGAGCACTTCATCGGATTCAGGGATCTTGGGCCGGGCGAGTGCACCGTCCAGTTCCTCAAGGATCCCGTCTTCAACACGGCCCTCATCATCGGTTACTACTGGACAACTCTTGTCGTCCTCTTCATCCTCTACGGAGGCATCTACAAGACGGCCTACGACATGCAGAAGAAATCAGAAGCCAAACACAAGAAGATGCAGTCCATGGTGGCCATGTCCGTCGGAGGTATGGCCGGCATGGCGGCCGCCACCACCGGAGCTAAAGCGTCCAACGCTTCGACAACTGGGCCGCCGTCCGTCGCGGCCAAACCTAATCCACCTGCTGTGACGGCTACAGCTACTTCGTCCGGCACGGGCTCCGTCACCCCGTCGGCCACCAACAACAATCCGGCAGCGGCCCAAACGAAGAACGCGCCGGTAGCGTCCGTTCAGAATAACGCCGTCAAACCGGCCGCGGTCAACACCAACGCCAAAAAGGAAGCGAATGCCCAGCCCAAGATCAACAATGCGTCGGCCGCGGCCAACAACCAAGCCAACAACGCCCAGCGGCGCAAGTCGGGCGTGACGGAAACGACCAGTTTCTCCACCACCAACAATCGACGGGCGGGAGGCAACAACGTGGAAGTGGAGCGCTCCTCGTCGCCGGCCTTCGACTCGGACGACGAATCGTCCCAACAGCCGCCAGTGGCCCAAAACGCCAGAAACAGCCGGCCGATGTCGACGATCGTCGCCGGAGGGACGACGTCCATCGCTTCGACCGTCGTTCCCAAACTCGATCCGCCGCCGCCCAGCCGGAAAACGCCGACGACCGAAGCCCTGCCGCGCATTCCCGAAGCTTCGCTACTTGCCGAGACGGCCAATAATAACAAAACGGCCGATGGGAAACAGCAGAGGGCCAACTCGCCGACGGACCTGTCCCTGCCGCCGCCTCCGCCGCACGAAGCCGTCGAGATCGAAGTGGCCGCAGAGTTCCCGCCGATTGACACCATTCCGCCGCCCATCGCCAATTCGTCGCCGCACAAGGTCGCGACGGCGACTCTTCCGTCTCCGGCGCCGTCGGCCAACGACGCCGTCCACAATATGGACACGGGCGATTTGAGTTTCATGGACGAAAGCTCCGTCGTTGTCCCGTCTCCGAGGGTCGAGACGCCCGTCAGTTGCAGCTTCACAGCCGCCCGGCAGAGTCCACCGCCGCCGACGTCCGTCACCAATTCGACGGCGTCGATGGCAACCGTCACCAAGACGCAAGCGGGCCAAACGGCGCCGAGCGTCACTTTTGCTCCGACTCCGAGCAGCAACGGAGCCGACGACAATTCATTCGGTTCGAGCAGCGGGACGGCCAGCGCCGGGCCGATCAAGAGCAACGGCCGGCCGCCGCCAAACGGGCAACAGCAACAAAAGCAGCAAATGCTGGACGGCATTGTCAAAGATTCGGGTGGTAATGCCGGAGGCGAGACGGAGCCGACGACTTCGACGGCGTCGGCGGCCGTGGCCGCGGAAAAGACGCCGACGGCCAGCAAAGCGGATCTGGTGCGCTCAATCGGCAAGCGGATTAAAGGGCGTCGGAAAAAGAAGGAGAAGGCCGGCGAGGAGCGGCAAAAGTCCAAGTCGGAGAACCGGGCGCGCAAAGCGCTGCGGACCATTTCCTTCATCCTGGGCGCTTTCGTGGCCTGCTGGACGCCGTACCACATTCTGGCGCTGGTTGAAGGCTTCTGCACGACTCCGCCGTGCACCAACGGGCACCTCTACATGTTCTCTTATTTCCTGTGCTACGCCAATAGTCCGATGAACCCCTTCTGCTACGCGCTGGCCAATCAGCAGTTCAAAAAGACATTTATGCGCATCTTGCGGGGCGATTTGCACGTCACATAAAAATTCCCCCAACCAAAATACGACGACCGGCTTTCATCTATTATTGTTGGCTGGATTCTCCCGTCCGAGGACGTCGACTATTTATTCAAGAGGGGATCGGCCCCGGCTGGCAACCAAACACCACCTACACCGCGTGTTTATCAATGTAATAATAATATGATATACATAAGCAATTGTTTCTCCGATGGATATATCGATTCGATGGCATGCTTCCAGACTCGCGACAATGTTCTTGTTTCTGTAAAGTTACCAACTCAAACCAGGATTTCTAATTGACGGCAGTAATAACAATCCGCCGACCGCAGGACCTCTCCTCCCTTTCTTGTTCATTTGTTAAAAATCGGGAGTCGACAGGCAGAGAGGGCTTCATTTTCAAAAATAGTGTTTTTGTTTTTGTCATAGCCATTTGTAATTTAATGATTTCCACATGAAAATGTACAACAACAACAAAATCTACTACTATTACCCCCCCCCCGCCCATCTCAAATGAAAATGTGCATGTCGTTCCAGCAATTTCCAAAAAATCATGTTTTTGTTTCCTCCCGGGCAATATAATATATTACAAATAAGGAATTTAAAAAAAGAAAGAAAACAAAAAAAAATTGAAAAGAAAATATCCCAAAAATTTAGCGTAATCCATACTGTCATATTATAAAAGAGGGAGAGTCAAAAAAGAAAAAGATAGGAAGAGGGGGGAGACACACCCAAAAGTATTGATATGTATGTATAAAGGAGTAGTCTCTCTCTCTCTATCTCACCAACCAACCGAGTATGTCATACGTTGTATGACAACTACTCGTCCCATATCTCTCGTGATCGGTTAGTTTGCATTCTCGTCGTGACATCGTGCGTATACCGTCACCTCTTCTCCTTTATAACCGGTTTATCTCTCTCTCTCTCTGTAATCTAAAATGCTGCTGCTGCTGCTGCTTTGTTATCCTGTTCATTCTTAAATTCCTTCGGAATGTTTCCTCTCTCTTTCTCTCGAACCCTTCCTCATCGACGGAATATTCCCGGCTAGCCGAACGGTGTATCACAATGCCCACATCATTCATCCCGACAGCAGAATGTCGTTTGTTGTTTCTATATCTAACAAGAATCTCGCAAAATGTTGGATTGAAATTTGAAAAAAAAAAGACTGTCTTTGAAAATAAAACATATATATATATATATATATATAAATAGATGCGATTTCTACGTACTGCCCTTTAACGTTATCATGAGGCAAATGAATAGTAAAAACGAGCTATCGTTCAAAATTCTATGAGCATTAATCAGGGGAAAAAACTCGCATCCTGCTAATTGTGTCTTCAAACTTTGATCAAGGCTGCGCCTTCCGCGGGAATTCTAAATGGTTCTAAATAATGACACTTGATAATTCAAAACGAAACAAACAGAAAACGCTGAGAAAGGTTAATCAAACCTGCTCAATAATTCGGTTTACCTAAGCACCTCTAGGCGATACCCTGAGGCGGTAGCGCTCCATTACGAAATCACAATTTTTTCCAGTCAAGAAACGTCGCAGATTCCGTTTCTTATTCCTCGCGAAAGTTAGATAGCGATTCATTTTCAGGCGACGTTACAAAGATGCAATAATCCACAAGTCGGATTAATGATGAAAAAGATAGCGCGTTTCGGCATTCTGCCAACGGCTGATTGAGCGTCAGCCAACGTAAATCCCTACGAGATGAAAATTTTGGAGCATCACAACTTTTTTGGTATGGACAACCTAGGCCGGTCCTTGTAAACTTTTCCGGGTATTCCTACTTTTCGGCATTGGGAAATGCGGCTGCTGCATCCCCATTGACTTGTTGGTGAGAGCTTAAGAGAAAAGGGAAAAGGAAAAAAAGGATCGAGAGAGCTATAGAAGGAAAAAAAAATCTCTTCTGGCGGGATGACGAGCTGTGGAGCGTCGTCGTCTCTTCTCCCGAAAAGCCGTGGAAAATCGAATCAAGCGATCGAAACTCGATTGCCTCTATCACTCAGCTATCTTTGCAGCATGTCCTCCTCATTATGCAGCAGCAGTTGAGCTATATCTAGTGCGAGTTGCACTCTTGAAAACCTCCATGCTCCAATGCTCGTCTCTTACTTTCGCCCCCCCCCCCCCCCCTACCCGAATCTCTTCCGCTCTCCCGCTCTGATGCCGGGGCCGCTTGGCAGGCGACGTATCGATTCGCGTGTTTCGCTACCCAAAGCAACATCATCGTCGAGTGTCTCATGTTGCCAACATCCCATTCATCCGTCCGCCGTTTGAACAACAACAACAATTCGTCAGCATCGGCAGCAGGTAAATATATTCTTGTTTTGGGATTTTTCCCTTTCTAAACGTCACAGCATTTCGTGGCTCGATCAAACAAGCGCCGTCCTAGGAATTCTAATAGCAGCCAGTTGCCAACAGCGACGAAAGTCTATATTGGTTGAACTTTAGCCGCGCCATAACTCCTGATCGCGACTTCTATACTTGCGCATACACAAAGGGATGGAGATGCTGGTCTACTATGACTACGATAAAGGATGATATTGCTTGAATCCAATAAAGAACGTTCCCGGTGCTCGGACGCCCACCACCCCCACAGAAAAGAAAATCATCATATGCTCTGTATGCGTTTGTTCCGGCGCCATGCAATCGCTGGATGAATTAGAAAGCAATAGCCTAGACATAGATGAGGAGCCCTTCTTAATCAACTTGTCCCATTTCGAGTCCAATACGTACTCGTATGCTGTCGTCATCATGATTTGAGCCAATGGTGATGGCCCATTGTTTTCGCAAAATTCAAGAGCCAGTCGGTGATGGATATATAGAGAGAGATGGATAGAGAGAGGGAGAGCGGAGCTCAAAAGTCCTCGAGTCCCTTTGCCCGACGCTAATTGGATTCGACGACGGCCTTTACCAATCGAATCCACTCGACAACACCCCCGTAATAGAAGAAGAAAGCCGGCGCCACGTCTGGCAATCAGGTGGAGGATCCATTCATCATCATCTGCTGTCGGGTCTCGATTTCATTACCCCTCTCTGTCTATCTCTCTTAGAGCCCCCCCGCCATCAGACAAGTGGAAGTGTTGAGCCACCAGTTATCCTTTTCCTCGATGCCAAACGGAGATAACATCCAAGACAACATGAACGAAAATAGAATTCGTATCATAAAAGAAGCTTCGTCCACCAATCGGCACGTAGCTTTGGTATAGTATCGACACAACCAGCAAAGGAATACATTATCATCTTCAAGGGCTATTCAATCTCGCTACGAGTATATATCTTAGATTCGGATCCTTGAATATATACAATCGGATTCTACTGTAGCGGTTCGGGATAAAGAGAAAGGTGGAAGGAGAAGAAGAAGAATTGGGGATTCTTCAATAGTTCTTGTGTCAATAACGAACGAGACCAGTCAAGCAAACACTCGTCGTCGATATAGACGACAAGAATCGGAATGGAAAAAACCCACACGCCGAACCCTCTCGAAAATACGAAAAAAAAGAAAAAAAAAGGGAAAATGGCTGATCGAACCGAGGATCAACATCATTTCAAAATCTGCGCATTTTCTCCTAAAAAGCCTGAAAGATGCAGCTCGATTCATTTGTTTTGGAAAATGTTTCCCCTCCGCCGATGTTTATCTGCGTCTTTTTCGCCGTCACCAAGGACATCCATCAAGTAGAAGATGCGTCAAAGATGTTGGGGAGCCCGTAGGCCTTGTTACAAGGAGCCCAATAAGTTTCCAAGAGACGGCCGTATCCAACAACGTGATAGCTTTTGGCTTTTCTCTCATCGTGACGTCACCGGATATCACTCTCACTCTTCAAAAAGCCCATCATCGTCACTGCACTTGCAGCCGCCTCGACTCCTCAAAGTCTCCGAGACAATAAGTCACACAACCGGCAGCGCATCAGGGGGCGTTTCATATAACAGCCCACCCGATAAAGTGGCAATATCTTCGTCGATTGCCTCTATAAAGATGCACCCCCCAACAGAGACACAGTGAGAATGGAATGTTCATCAATGTACTAGGAGGCGCAAGGCAAGAAAAAAGAACGGAAAAGAAACTTCTGACAGCAAAAAAAAGAGAGATCGAGTGTCACACGGTCCAAGAATGAGAACGGGAAGAGGAGGAAGAGCCTTCTACCGATTTTGACAGATATTAGACGGCGGCTATATCTATATGTAGATTACCCGACGTAGCGACCGAGAGCCGAAGAAGCAGCAGCAGAGCAGCTCCTAACGTACCAGTTTCACGATCGTGACGCAGCACCAGACCTTGGGCGAAGAGCTGCTGTGTTGTCTTTGATCTCCGCTAAGTTGCAAGAATCAAAGACCTCCTCGCTGCCTTCTACCTCTCGCTCTCTCTATCTCGACTGTCTTGTATAGAGAGAGACTACTCGCTCATACCGGGCGCTATTGAAGTTTGATGGGCCCCCACTCTCTCTCTCTCGCCCATTCCCAGCTAGTAAAACCTCCTCCTCCCTACATCTTGATTGTCTCTCTTGTTCTTGGCTCCCTTGTTTACGTACACCATTCGATAACAATAATGACCATAAATATTTGCGGCGATTAGCTGCCATTTTCAATAGGGGCAGAGGGAGACAACCCCCCCGACGAGCGAGCAAATTCGACCAGCAGCGCAGGAGCATATTACTTTCTGCAAGGGGATCGTCGGCGATGTTGCACTTGATCTCGTCTGTCGAACATTGTCGAGAAAAAGACGATTGAATGGACAGAGAGAGAGAGAGACAGGAGGTCAATTTCCCGTCCCTCAAAGACATCACAGCAACGTGGCGGTCGCTCCAGTAACTGTGACCCTTTCTCAAACAAGTCGAATGACATTTCCAACTTTAGTGAAACGTGAAAAGAGACACACGTAGGGTAAAAGACGGAGATAAAAGCTGCTTTTTTTCCCGTTTTCCTAACAGGTCGATATGCTCGTGAGCGGGTTCTCATTAGCAGTCATTAGCTAAGCTGAAACAATCGGATTGTCGGACGACAAAAGCTAGAGAAATAAGCCAGACATTTGTGTCCTTCTTACCTTAATTGATGGAGAAATTGGACACGAACGAAAGAATCTGTTGGCGGCAATCGGAATGGCGTGAAGAACATCTTTCTCGTTGGCCGATTTCAATCATCCACGGAACCGTGAAAATTCGTCGGTTATTGCGTTGTCGTCTTTTTGGCGGCACAGATGTAAAATTAGTCGATGAACAGCTTGGTGAAACGATGTCGTCATCACTGACGACTGAAAAATAACACTGAACGAACTGTATGTCACCGCTTTTTCACAGAACCGGATCACCTAAAGCCACCACGTGGCCCAAAAACACTTTTTTCATTCGGTTTTCTCGAGATCGTTTGTCACCAATAGAACACAGGCCAGTTGTTGGTAAATATTGACTAATTCCCACACTTGTTGGCAAGACAAAATGAGTTTCTGGAACCATAATTTAGGCTACACACACCTGGGCTGGGACCAGATCAACAGCTATCACAGAGACTACTTCTCCACACTGCCAAATGAATCGATTAAAAAGTCCTTTCAGCAGACGACAGAACTTTTGTAGATATTTTTCCAAAATGGGACCTTGAACAGTTCAACTTCCCCATCTTACCCTCTGATCTTACCATTTTAAAAAAACCTAAGAATTTACATAATTTTGTTTGCAAATATAGGAATGTGTGGTAGGAATTGTAAGTCGAGAAGTGTACACTTGAAACGACACGCACGTGATGCCAATTCCAATTAAACACGGTTTTCAGTAGTGAAGTTCACTTTCTTTTCTTTAACATTTCAAATTAATAGTCAAAGCCAGAAGTCCATTAGTAGTTGGTCTAGTTTATATTACGAGGTTCATAAAGAAAACACAGAAGACATTGTCAAAGAGAAAAAAGTCGGTGTATTAATGAACGACAAAATCATGGGCACATCAATCAGATGATATCCATATATATGAGAAACCCAGCTAAATAAATTTTACCCCTTCAACCCTGACGGTGGTTCAGTTCAAAAATAGTTTAGACGATTGGGCTTTCCTCTTTAGACACAAGAGAGATCCGAGTGTCCTGTTGGGTCAAAATGGAAATTAATGGATCTGTACACGGCGCAAATAACGGTTGATGGACAAACGGATATGGAGACAGCAAAGAATCATGAAACTCGAAAACTTGTTCACTTTCTCAATGGTGTCGTGGCCGTTATGGAGTCAGGGAACAAAGAATGATAATTAATTAAAGGGACGTAGGCTGCCGTAATGATACGACCAGCAAACCACCGCCCATGCAAAGCGTTGACGGCATTGACAGCCACCGTCACTGACGGACACTTGACGTACACATTACCCTGAGGTGACGCCTTGTCAACGTAGATGTGTAGTACACCACCGTGTTTGTTGCATTCGTCCATGACATCGTCACAAATTTCCTGAGAAAGAATTTTGTACATCAGTTATTAAATAAATAAAAAATAAGTAAGGGCGAATATTTACCTGATGCCATAACGGGTGCGTTTCGGAACTCGAGTCAAACATGTTAGAGAGCATAAAACACTGGGTGGCGATGGGTGGAGCGACTGAAGCAACAGGTAAGGCCTGCTGTTGGGCTGCTTGAATAGACGCTTGTAGATTCAGTGCAGACTGGGCAGCTGCTGGGATTTCCAGTCCAGTGCCTTGAGCTAATTTAGCCATCAGCTGGAGTCGACCAGTAGCACCCAGATCAATTCCGGCGCGATCCATTTCATCACTATCCAGGTACGTATGATTGCCAGTAAAGTGCTCAGTCACGTGGTTAATTTTCATGGGCCGGCCAGCTAATTCAAATCCATTTAGCTGCTCCATCGCTTTTTTCGCATCTTCGGCATTTCGGAACTGTACATTTAAAAACAATTTTAAAAAATTAACAATTTTCCCGAAAGTTAAGCTGAAATTAATCTACTTACAGTGATAAAACCATATCCTTTAGAGCGACCAGTCTCCGTGTCAATCATGAGCTGCATGTGCTCGATCTTTCCGAAAGGTTCAAAAATGCTACGCAACATATCTTCGGTAATGTTGAAGTGAAGAGAACCGACATACAAGCGCATTGGGCCATTGGGGCCTTTGTTGAACGAACTCATAGCAGGCATGTTACTTCCTGCTAGGCGATTCTTCTCTGCTTGCGTGGGTTGAACGACAATCGGGACACCGCACAGCCTTTGACCCGTCAATGCTATCGCCTATATTGAAAATTCATGGATAATAAATACATTTTTCAACGATTTCAGTGCAAAAATGAATAATACCAAGGGTACGGATTCTGGTTCAGCGAATTCAACATAGCAGAGTCCTTTAAAGCGACGTGTCTTGTTACAAGTAATCAGCCTCACATCTCGTACCTGTGTTATAAAAAATTCAATTTGAAAAATTACAATTGAGATCGTTACATGCAATTCAGCTCAAGTTACCTTGCCAACGGCGGAAAAAAATTCTTCCAAATCTCTGGCGCGAATGCGTTGTGATAACTGCATGCAGAATACAGTGCGAGCGTCTCGCTCTTCAACAGTCATTTCAGTCAATTGTTTCTTGATTGGAGTAGGAGATCGTCGGCCGCGATTACGTTCACGGTCTTTCCCTCCTTTGGGGCTGCGCGACCGCTTTCGTCCGTCGCGATGAGGACTACGAGACTTCCTGCGGGAATCCCGCGGACTGCGAGAACGACGGCGGTCGCGGCTTCGGCTTCTGCGGCGATCTCTATCTTTGCGATCACGACTACGACTTCTGTGGCGTTCACTGCGGCCTGAGCGACGATCTCTATCTTTATCTCTTTCTCGATCTTTGTCTTTGTCTTTTTCTCGATCCTTGCCGCGCTCTCGGTCCTTATCGCGATCCTTTTCTTTTTCCCGGTCCTTGTCTTTATCACGCTCCTTGTCCGTTTTCCTTTCCTTTGCGTCTCTATAAGAAATAACAAGTGTTACAAACTTGAAGGCAATAGTTTAAAAAAATATCTTTACCCATTGACACGGTGGGCGGCTTCTCCGTTGACGCTGACCTTCCCCTCTGCTTCGCCCTGGAGGTACACAGCACAACGTGATGAGTGAGGCCACGCAATTGGAAAGTAAGGGAATGGCGATTCAAAAGGAGGCAATTGGGTGAGAAGGAAGGATAAACAGGACAAAAGAAAAAATAAACAAAGATTAGACAAATCTCTTATTTTTCATGTGATGAAAAACGACTCGAGCAGGCGAAAGCGCGGATTGTATACAGGACGTCCCCATCGAAGTTTACCTAAACTTACCTTGCCCTAACAGAACCACTTGCCACACGCCATTTGCAATCTGCAACAAATCGTTCAAACGAGAAACAAGACCCACGCTTATGATATCCCCAATAAAACATTTCTTTAACCATAAACCTATTATTCAAGTTCTTTGGAAAGAACTGGTTTAAATGTTGGCTCGCTTAGCGCAACACAACCTTGATTCAAGTCGATATGCACTTGGGTTTGAATTTGGAGAGCGAAGGCAGAAAAGGGGGACCTGGAAAGATTCAAAGAATAAAAAAGTATATGCCTCCACAATTCCAGTTCAGTGGGTGTTGGCTCTCTCCTCCAACAGAGGCTGGGTCCTAAGACGACAGAAAAAAGGGAACCTTCATTTTTGTGAATTGCGAGGGACTTAAAGAGAGGGAAGTATTGAAGATATTTCAACAGAGCATCCTTCTCAACAAGTCATCAATGACGCTAGAATGCCCGGTTTTCAGCAAGATACCCTACCTGGGCACGATGTTGCAGAGAAAACAACGCAGCACGCGAATTTACTTGGCTCTACATGAGGAACAAAATGAGGAATTTTTACATTGCCCAACCTATTCCAGTGATTCTTATTCACACTTATTTTCAAACAATGACATTAAATTGACACAAACCCTCATCACGCTTCCACTTACCCCTTTCTTATCGAATGCTGCCTCCAACAAAGCATCTATGTCCTCATCCATGACAAAGCTTTGAGCGATTCCTGTAGAAGTAGATTCACCCGTAAACACTTGCTTTCACAACTTCAACAAATATGTTACCTTACAAAAACTACAAGAATAGCTTATTCCCGCGTCAATTAAAACCAACGTCAATTGGAAGATTTAGAAGCCTAGAGCGTACGTGCGCCTGAAAAATGGCCGACCCTTTCTAGAAAAAGCTAGGACGTTGCCATTTACTTTAATTTTCGGCATGTAAGAAAATGTAATTTCTTACGAAATATAATTAGCTTGCAAGCATCCTGCAAGTGGTTAAAGCTATTTTAGTTCAATAGTAAAACGCAAATCATTTATCTATAAAACAATCCGGAACAAACGTACAACCCAATTGGAGTCTTGAAGGATTGTTTGTACACGTGGGTACATCTCACGCGTGTTTTTAAAAATAGATTTATGTTCTCATCGCATAATTTATCTAAGGTAACTTTTATCTGTAAATATAAACGAGAATAAATAAAAAACGAAGACTATTCTGAATTATATGATAACTATCGGCTTGAAAGTTGAAACTCGATTACATCACATTTGTTAGTAAATTTGCTGTCTGCTTCTCGTCATCCACAACTCCACCACAGCTGTTTTATTTTTATTTGGTTTGTTAGAAATATCTCCTACAAAAGTTTCTTCCCGTTTAGCACAAAAGTCCTGTAAATTTATTAAAATGGAGGCAGCAAAGAAAGGACCTGAAGGTCCAGTTAAATCCAAGGAAGAAGTTTTGGCTGAGAGAAAAGCCAAAAAGGCTGAAAAGGCTGCCAAAAAGTCTATACCAAATAAAACTCCTGCGCCTGTTGCAGTGGTAGTCGTTTCGGAACCAATTCAGAGTGCCCAGGAACCTAGTATGTCTCAGAAAAAAGACAATTTTTAAAAATGTGTGGTCATCAGTGTTTGTTTTGTTTTTCTAGTCAGCAGCGCCCCACCAAGTAATGA
The DNA here is from genome assembly GCA_022539655.2 of Ceriodaphnia dubia. Taxonomy (NCBI): domain Eukaryota; kingdom Metazoa; phylum Arthropoda; class Branchiopoda; order Diplostraca; family Daphniidae; genus Ceriodaphnia; species Ceriodaphnia dubia. Next base: position 718,224 of record JAKUCG020000076.1, read on the forward strand.
TGAAACTGGGAAAACAAAGGCTGAACTGAAGGCTGAAAGAAGGCAAAAGCAAGAAGCCCAGAGAGCCGCAAAAGCAGCTGCCGTAACAGAAGCAAAGCAACCTGCAGCACCAAAGACCCAGCAAACTAAACGGGTACCTGATCAAATTCAAGCTGACAGACCAAGTGTGGAGCGCCGTCTGGTGAAAAAGTGTGCAAGCCAAAAAGTATTTACAGAAATATCTTATATTGTTTTTCTTTCCATGCTTAAGTAGCTTTTAACATTATAGGTGCCACAACTACCCCCAGCAGAAAGGAAAGTTCAACTATTTTCTCATCTCCATCAACAGGAACGAAGACTAGGGCTACTTACTAAAGACTTGTCTATAAATCAAAGTAATAGCATAGTAACCCAATTGTTTATATTCTAATTAATTTTTTATATATTATAGGCAACATTCATCCTGCTGTCATTAAGCTTGGTCTACAATATGCCAGTGGGATCATCTCTGGGAGTAATGCTAGGGCCGTTGCCTTGTTGGAGGCCTTCAAACGAGTTATCGCCGATTACTCCACTCCTGAACACAAAGAATTATCTCGAGACCTCGAAGCTAGTTTGAAGCCCTACATCAACTTTCTGAAACAATGTCGGCCCATATCAGTATCGATGGGGAATGCGATCCGCTTTTTGAAGAGGCATATTACCAACATTCCTCCGGAGTACAGCGACGCCGAAGCGAAAGAACACCTCCACGCACAAATTGACAATTACATTTCAGGTATAAATTTCTGCCAATATATGTTCTGATTATCCTTTTTTATCATTTTTCATTTGATTGTAGAAAATGTTGAACTCGCTGGTAAAGCCATTTGCGGAGAAGCCGGCAAAAAAATTGCTTCCGGTGACGTCATTCTTACGTACGGCTATTCATCACTACTGTTGCGCATCTTATTGAAGGCATTCGTCGAGGATGGTAAAAAATTTCGAGTAGTTGTGCTGGGCAGTAGCCCACGATCCGAAGGATTAGAGCTACTTCGGCGACTTGTAGCTGCCAATATCCCTTCGGTTTACATGCTCATCTCGGGAGCTTCTTACATTATGCCAGAGGTACTAATTATATTCATAGTAATAGCTTTCGTTTTTAACACGAATTTCTTGCTATTAGGTAACAAAAGTTTTGTTGGGTGCGCACGCTCTGCTAGCCAATGGTAACGTGATGTCGCGCGTCGGTTCTTCGCAAGTAGCTCTTGTTGCCAAAGCTCACAACGTTCCAGTTTTGGTGTGTTGTGAGACGCATAAGTTCTGCGAGCGTGTCCAAACTGATTCTTTTGTTTTCAACGAACTAGGTTGGTCAAATAGTTTGACACCTTAACTAAAACTGTACTATTGAATTTCGTCATTACTTTACTAGGTGATCCGGACGACTTGGTTGCGGCTGTTAAAGGGAAATCGTTTGTACATTCAATTGCCAACTGGAGAGAGCTACCGCAACTTTCCCTTCTCAACTTGACTTACGATGTGACGCCGGGCGACCTTGTGACTGCTGTGATTACAGAACTAGCTGTTCTTCCCTGTACATCGGTCCCTGTGGTCCTACGTGTTAAGCATGCTGAGACCACAATCTGAATACTAATTTTGTGAATTATAGAATAATACATGGTGGTTTCCCAACTCCAGCTTTTAGTTCATTTGTACAACATATTAATTTGTATAGATTACTCTGTATCTGAGTCAAGGAAGCAAGCCCATTTTGATACTTTTCCTGCTGACTGACCATTTCTCACATTAGAAGTGGGGCTGATTGATTGGTCATTTTCAAAATCTATTAAAAAAAGATATATATGAAAATTTCACTTTAAAATAAAAATTAGTTTTTTAATTGATAGAGGTACCTTTTTTTTCAGAGTCAGAGGACAAGACTCTTCTTGTTTCTTCATTTTTCTCATACTTTTCATTTGTTTCATCTTCTACACTCTGTGATTCAGTTGCAATGCCCATCATCATATTCAGTTTCTGGATATGTTCCCTGCAGTCTTTTGCTGTGCCTTGTCCAAATACCTTAAAAAACATGCTGCTTAAAACAATAAAGTTATGATTTTAGTTTTATCTAATGCACCTTAATGACGGTCTGGTTCTCTCCACACATCTTGCAAGTCCATTTCTTACTGCTCTTTTTTACTATATGAACCTGCACAAAAAGTATTGCAATAGCTTTTTCTAAAAAATTTATGCCACACCACAGATTAACACATTTGAGAAATACATTTTTTTCACCTGAAATGTATTGCAAGAAAAGCATTTAAGAGCACAAAATTCTTGAGGCATGTTTTCTAATTCGACAGCTGGACGTGTTTTTATTAGTTAGTCCCTAAGTGTGAGTAAACTACAAACAATGAATAACTTTAAATAACAGAGAAACACACACGTTAGGAACAAAAATCTGTCTGTCACTTGGCCTTACAGAATTGAGTTGAATAATTTTATAGTGCCTATTATTTCTAGGTGCCCTTTTTCGCGTTTACTTTTAGTCTTGAGTCCCTGCTGGTTTCGGCTTTCGGGACCCGTCAGAACTTCGCAATTTCAAATCCGGCAAGCAGACGACGAAAAATGTCATAGCAACAAACATTCACTTTCAAGAGAAAAACAAAATACAAGAGTTTGCATTAACACGTGAGAATCAACTTTTACATTCGTAGTACAGTGCTGCATGGATTAATGAATTTACATACATCATGTTCTTTGTTAGGTGTTTTTTCGAAGCTACGAAAAAACAAAATATTCTAGTCCTAGAGGCAATCCGACGCATCTCGCCTCCTTCAGCTTCCACAATTTTTGAACCCACCAGAAGTGCTTCTTTTTCTGCCACAACAATGAGTGACCTCATTAGTCTGGTAATAATTGCATTTTATAAAACATAAACTTGCATTCAAAAGTAATTCTTCTGGGTTATGTATAGATTCCTGATTTGAAACTTAGTCATGTGCGCATAAAAGATACCCAAAAAGTTGAAGAAAAGGTGAAAAAATTAATTGATGGCAATCATGATAAACTGCAGGTAAAAATTTGAATCAGTAATCTTATTCCAAAAGTTTGTGTAACCACAATTAAACTAGGTGATTGCTGATTTTGACTTCACTCTAACAAAATTCCATGTGAATGGAAATAGGAGTCTCTCTTGTCATGGTAATAAAGAAATCCTTATAAAACCAATTTTTTTTGTAATGTGCAAGCTTTACCAATCAAGGCATAATTGAGAACTATTCAAAATTACCACCTTATTTCAAACAAAAGAGCCGGGAAATGTTTGACAAGTACTATCCAATTGAAATCGATCAACACATTAGTGTTGAAGAGAAAATCCCACTTATGATTGAATGGTATGATGGTGCCCATGAACTACTGCAAAATAGTGACTTGTACAAACATGATTTTGCTCTGATGATCAAAGAAAATCCATTGGAGTTCAGGTAAACAAACCAATTTGTAGATAGATCTTTTTTGACACATTAAATTAATGTAACTTTTAAAGGGATGGGACACTGGACTTTATGAAAGATCTAAATAAAGGAGGCATTCCTATTCTGGTGTTTTCAGCTGGTGTTGGGGATGTGATTGATGAAGCATTGCTTGCTCATAATCTTACCCAAGACAATGTCAAAGTGATTTCAAACTACATGACATTTGATTCAGAGGGGAAACTAGTTGCATTTACTAACAAACTGATTCACATGTATAACAAAAATGAGTCATCAGTTCCCCATTCATCAACATACTTCCAAGATCTGTCCCATCGCCACAATGTGATACTAATGGGTGATTCACTGGGCGACCTTCAGATGTCTAAAGGTGTCGAACCCCCAAGCACTGTTTTGACCATAGGATTTCTCAATGATAAGGTATCACTTTATTTTTAGATTTGCTATTAGATAACAACAGCTCACCGATTAAATTTTTTACAGATCGAGGAACGTTTGAATAAGTATATGGAAGAATTCGACATCGTGCTGGTAGATGACCAAACAATGAATATCCCGCAGTCAATTCTCAATTCGATTGTAGCTAACTGATGATAACGAAAACCTAACTTGGCCTACTTATCTCATAAATTAACGTGGGCAAAATGTGCAACGTATCCGCTTGATGAAGTTTATTCAAATACTGATTAAACCATCACCCAGAAAAATGAAGAACAGTAATAAAAACCTACACCGATTAAAGAGGAAAACGAATACGTAGTATAATAGTTTTAACGAAAATGTAAAGGGCAGTCACGTAAACGTGACTGTAGTAGAGGGATAGAGTTGTAAATAAGGCAGAGTAGATAAAGAGTTACTTGACTAATTTGCAACAAGTTCGATGGGGAAGTCCAAGTTCGTTTCAAAGGGTCGAGATCGTGAGTCGTGATAAATTTCGTGAAGTGATTAACTTAGTCACGGACGTGAATAGGGCGGGAGCCGACAATATCACCCAGTTCGCGAGAGTTGAAGGTTGCGACCAGTTTGCGCTCGCCACTGAATCGTGGGATGAATTTCTGGACGTAGCTGATCATCTCTCCCGGTTTCACATCACTATAGGGAAGCAGACATGAATGATATGTTCTACTGTAACATCAACGAGTATTGAAACTCACCGGTATTTCACAGTCTGGGCGCGAACCAAGCCAGGTCCTTCGAAAGTGAACTCACACTCGGTCAAAGTAACCGAGATTGGGTTCATGAAGCTGAAAGTAACGAAGCAGTCTTGGCCAACTTGAGGGTTTCCACGGATCTGCGTAAGGCCAAAAATCAAAGTCATCGTCTATTATAAAACAAAGTACTTTTTGGCTTTACCTGAACATCCAGTTTTGGTTTCTCAAGCTGGAAGTCTTCTTCCTCACTCCACGACTGCTTGGTCTCCTGGACAGTAGCCATGGCGTAGATCTTAATGTGGCCATAGTCGACAATCTTGTCGCGGTATTCGTCCCAGCTGATGCGGACTTGCAGGGTCTCTCCTAACAAATTTAAAGTTTAATATTTGTGAAAGAATCTTGGTTTCAAGTTCGTTGTCTTACGGCCTCCTGGTTGAAGGACAAACTGGCGATCATTGCGACCAAGACGACGAGCAGTAACTCCGGTGTAATAGACAGAGTTGGCAGAAAGGAACGTCGTGATGGTGCGCATTTCTTGGGAACGGTTCTGGAATCAAATATTGGAATTTAAAAGAACTGCATACTTTTTTTCTATATAAGAAAGACTCATGTTGACGAACCTGAATGTGAACTTGTAAATTGAATGGCTGTCCCCAAGCAACCTTTTCCTGTTCGATCAAGTCAAAGTAGACGTCCTCGTTGGCTGGGCGGACATGCTCGAACATTGGCTGCGCTCGCTCAACACCACGGGCCGCGTTCATTGCCGACAAGCGCTCAGCGGGAGAGCCTGCTAATATGAACACGTGAATCAATAAACGACGCCATTGGGTTATTCTGAAAAAATAGAAATACCTGGATAATGCATCATATCCGTATCCCTATCTCTATCTCTATTTCTCATGTCAGAGTACATCGATGACATTCCCTGATCTGTAAGATAATGTTTATGGTAAGAACAGTTTGGAAGTGGATTGGAATACGTGTTACCGTATGACGAAAAGTTACTAAAGAGAGAGTTGAAGCATCCATCGCCTTGCTTCTGATGACGCGACATGCCATCGGGATTCTTGTACAGACTAGTGATATCTTCCGCGTCGGCATCGCTAACATCATCGTCAGCTCCAGGGCGCTTGGTCAGGATTTGGCGGCCAACACTGGAAAATAAAAGGATTAAGCTTCATCTGTAAAATGCTAGCACTCGAAAATATTACTGGTAATTGTTGACACGGATCTTCTTGAATCCCCAGTGAGAAGTCTCATCCTCCTGGAAATGGCTAATTTCGGCGTTGACTTCCGCAAAGAGCTGCACATAAATAGTGTTGTTATAACATTAAAAGTTTAAGCATTTTACTACATTCTTACGTATGGAGTATCGTAGGCGAATCCAACTTCACCACGACGAACAGACTCGACGGAAGAAGGACCACGACGGAAGGCCTCAACAGCCCAGGGTCCACGGTGTTTTTGATCTATAAAAAATAACATTTAAAAAATGTACCTTTTACATTATTTATGCATCGAAAGAAATTTACCACCGGAGTTGTTCTTCCAGTGTTGAGGTGGAGGAGTGGGATCAATTGCCTGCCAGCCGTTGTAACCGGCTTGGAGATCTGGGCGAGACATCCAGACTTCAGTCCTACAAAATCAATTCGTCAGTGTAGTAGTTCTCTACAAATAATTCAACCGAAATCCAAAGCTATTATTTTACCAAGCATGGAAGTTCCACATGGCATCTTGGTTGTCGCCATCTGGACCTCCCTTCATCTCATCACCGAAAACATCGAAGTACTTGTCGATCGACAGGGTGTGGTTGGTATCACGTGCGGAGACGAAATTGGTCACGGGGCGAGAAGGAATACCCAAGGCACGGAAGACTAAAATTGTAAACCATTTTAGTAAAATTGTATACATTTCATAATATTAATATCTGCTTACTGGAAGTGGCGACGGCCGCGAAGACCCAGCACTGTCCGTATTTGACTGGCTTGGAACCATTTCGCAGATAGTGCTCGAAGATCTTAGAGCTGCCAGTCCAGACCCACGGACAAACTCCGTCTTCAAACGAACCTTCCCATTTGCCCTCCAACAAACCAAAACCTTCGTTGGCGTTGATCTATAAACAATTCCAAACAGTTGGTACATTATTCCTCTTGCTAGGGGCTTCGGTATGAATTTTAGTCATTGATATTACGATGGAAGCGATGGCGCGGACGACTTGGACGGGGTTTCCTCGCTCGGTTGGGTTCAGTCCAGACTGCTCCAACAAGAGTTGAGCGGCTGGCAGAGCAACGTCGGAGAATTGTCCGTAGACCCAGCGACGTCCCTTTGGGCGGTTGTGGGTGCCCACGAAGACTTTGCCAGTCTCGTTCATGAGGTACTCCCTGCGAAGGTCCTCGCTGTCCAAGTAAACCGGATCGTCTATTTAATAATAACGCAATGATTTGAAAATTAGTAGATAATGTATAGAAAAGTAAAACAAACGCCTACCTCGGCAGAACGGGTTGAAAAGGACGTAAATGTCATCCTTGAACCGGAACTCATCGACTCGCGCACCTGGCGTCGTGGTAGTCGTCTCAATGGTCACTCTCCATAGACCAACCAACGCGTTGGCTGGGATATGGACCTTACGGTTTAGAAGATTTATTTATGAAGTCCTTTTTTTAACTTTTCAATCAAACAATATTTTTACCTGGAAAGTGATGTTGAAACCCTCCTGCTGGTGAAGACGGAGGTCCCACTTTTGAGGAGCGCGGGTAAACTCGCGCTGAGTCAAGCGGAAGGGAAGGACAACTTTAGTTCCCTTGGTCACCTGAGGATTGGGGCCTAAACAAGAAAATAAGTGGTTGACTATTTGGATTCAGAGACGGTTATTTGTACTATACCGAAGCTGAAAGACGCGCGCAGAATGTCGCGACGAGGATCAAAGTTGCGATCCTTCATGCGAACGGCCATGAAAAAGGGCTGACCACGACGGAGAACGGTCGTCGAAAAAGAAGACGAAGATGAACGGTAGTCCATTGACGACAAGTTGGCCATATTCGTCATCGAGTGGGACATTGGCAAAGATAACGGTGATCCGATCTCCTGGTAACATTCAAGGGGAAATAAATAATCGGCTCTAATAAATCATTCTTCATCATTCGATAAAAATTCTTACTCGTCCGGTGTCGCGAACCAATTCGTAACGATCAGTGCGGTGCTCCCTGGCGTTGTCGCGCGAGTACATTTCAATGGATTCAATCTTCAGGTTATCCGAAGAAACTATCCATAACATATAGCATTTATGTTTTGCACTTCGTACATGATAAAATAATTTATTTCAACGTACTTCCATCAGTGCGGCACTCTTCGACGGCGCGTTCAGCACGACGACGTCTATCCAAGTCTTCGGCGTAATGCGAAACCAAGGATGCGCGATAGGCAGCGTTACTTCCGCCAGGACTAACACCGGCGTTGTTTCCCATTCCATCGCGATCGCGTTCATTGTTGCGGCGAATGACACCCGATGAGTTGGCTAAGTTGTTCAACCCTGAGTTGCCACTCATCGAACGACGCAACATTCCTGAAAAATGTTGAATTAATAAAGAAACTATAGCCATTCCTGCTTTCAAACATGTTTTTTTATCAGAAAAATCATTAAAAATACCTGGAGATCCTGGTTGAGCTAGTGGAGAACTCATTGTGCCTAAAATACAAAAGAAAAAAAATCATGTATATCAGTCGCAGCAAAAACAAATATAAAGCCAGCAAAGAATTATGATGGCCTTGCAGGGTGCAGGTTTAAACGCACAAAATTCATTCACAGTAAAACTACTCGACGAAAAGAAACTAAATCGATCTTCGAGTGTGCAAGAATGCTAAGTGCGGTTTCTAAACTCATTTTTCGATTTTGACTGGCAAAAAGTGGAAATGAATTGTGCGCGCTGTTACCTGGCTGCCCGATCCGACGCATTGTCTCTGCAACACCGGATTTCAAATAATATTTTAATTTCGATTCTGTTTTGTTTAAATTGGTGTTCGGAATCCTCCGTTAGTAAGCAAGGACGGATGCATGCACAAATGAGAATAAAAATAAATGAATAAAACTAAAAGTGGATTCTTTTTTGCCATAAATAGCGGCCCAGACAAATCGTAACGGTGGGTCAACAACGAAACGATTCCTTAGCATCGCAAACAAACATGAGACAAAATTCAACCTACCCAGTTCAAAGTTGTTTCTTTGGTCGAAATCAGAGAGGACACAGCAAGAAAGATCGGAGCCCGTGGTTTAACAAGCGTGTCTACCGATTGGGTGAAGACTGTTCAGCGCGAAGTCCCGACTCGAGGAGACGAATAGGCTGGACAGGGTAAACTCAACGCTCCCGCGACCAACGACGTGTTCACGCAGTTACTGCAGAACCAACACGACTTCAATTGGCTTCTCATGATGGCTTATATACTCGTTGCAAGCCTTGTTGATTCTAAAGTCAGAACCTGTACTCTAGATATGGTGTGGAACAAAAACGGATGAAATTACTTCAGCCACAAATCCGGCACATTTAACAGACACAAAAAAGAATTCGGACTCGAGCGATATTTAATATTGTTGGCGTCGCCCATCTACACCTCGCAAACTTTAGTTCCCTCCCCTATCATGCTTAGCTGTGCCGAACGAAAATGAATCAAACATTCTATGGAGTAATAGATATGTTTTCACCGACTGCAACCGAATAAAACGAACTAGTTTTCATGAGGGTTGGGGCGCATATTTTAAAAATTACCTGCGACTAGCTATATAGATTTAAATTCACATACTTAAGGCTTGAACTTTGAAAATACCTATAATACCAACGTCGGGTGAAAGTTTCCTGGAACTCGTATATTTTCAACTCGATCGAGTTAGTGAATGAACCAATCAGAGTGGGGGGCTTCGATCCTCGATTGGTTTTTTTCACGACACGTGACCAAACTTTACTCGATCGAGTAGAAATTAGACGAGTCCCTGACAGGATTAAAAACTAGGTGCTTTTATTTTACACACACTAATAGTTGCATTAAAAAAGATAACCCCTACCCTTTTCAAAAGAGTAAGGGCTAGATAATAGATTAATAGGTACCCTTGGCCACAGAACTGCCGGTGTATACAAAATAAAAACGCACACTTTTTTAGTCCTGTCAGGAAGCTTTTGCCCGTTGTTATATTAAAACAGTTCCTACTAATTTTGGATAGTCGTGACTTCATTCTAACAGCTGCAACTTATACTTTAATGTTAGGGTTCCGTAAATCATGACATAATTTTTTATTCCTGTCGCCTAATTTCCAAGGGGTCCGCAACTCAAAATTTACTGACGGGAAAAAGTAAAAAAAGTAAATGAAAAGTGAACAAAAGTAAATGAGGAGGGGTACAAAAACGCACTAACGGCTTATACCCTACCTTTTACCCCCTCCCCCTTACCCTTCCTCAGTTTTCGGGAAAAAAGTAAAAAGTTAATTTGAGTTGCGGACCCCTTGCTAATTTCTTGGCAGAAACTTTAGGACAATATTTTACTTATTTCGATTAATTATTGGGCTGAAACAACATTACCGTAGCTCGAGTTACCTGTAGAGGAAAAGTGGAAACTTACCTTAGTTGAATATATGAATCTTATTGTTGAGGAACAAAGCTTCTAGGGGGATGTGCGGACGTCTCAGGTAACTAGACGGACTATTAAATTGAGGCAAGTGTAAAACCAGCGATATGTTAAAAGGAAACGACCGAAATTTGAGTCATACAGTTTCGTTTCCTTTAATGTTTAACGGGCGTGACAGTATACTAGGATTATCTTACCTAAAGTTCAACAACGTTTTTGTAAGTACTTTTTATGAACATAAATTTCAAAACATCTTTGTAACTGAAAGAAAACAATTTGTGTGAAAAAGTAACTCACGTGTTTCCTATCACCGTGATATTAAATTCCACAAAATAATTTGTAATACTGGCACACTGGATTATACCGCGGAAAACTAAGCACTGGTAGTCCGCTAAGCACTTAAAAGAAGGGGTGAACACTCAAGAGAAAATAGGTAAATTTTAGGCAAGAATATGAGGGTAAGGGTAACGTAACCTTATGCATTCTCGTGCCCATCCTTTTAGGCCATATTCTTGAGTGTCCACCCCTGAAAATGAATCTCTGCCTATATTGTAATGTCAAGATAATTAAAGTTCTTTTTTAAAGCGCGTTATCTACTATCACTATCCACTACCACTATAATATATACTCCATGAATTATATTTATGTACAAATTTGACTTTAACACTAATAGGAAACCGAGTGGCCCAGGTTAAAAGTAGCAAATGTAGACGAGTTATTAAGTTGTAAGGTAGATTCATTGGGTTGACCGGAAAATATTTTCGATTTGAAATTGATACCCAGATTTTAGTAAAAAATTTGGCGCAGGAGAATCTTAATCAATTAATCTAATTCATTAAAAATGGATGTATAAGTCAAAAGTGTTTCTTATTTATCAACCAAGCTTTTGATAACTTTTGTCAGCCACCCGATATCACCACTAATAGGGCCCTGCCGCCCTGCCCTTTATGTCTTGTTGAACATATGTTATTCACTTGAATAATCGTAATCGTGTTCCCAGACACCCTGGCTATTAATTACAATAATTCATTGTGGACCATTCAACATTATGTTAGGTGGATGTTAGTGTCAAAACAAAGTAATAAAATCTAATACGATTCATTAATAGATTTTTTTAAATATCATGACTATTAACTGATGGTCCGATGTTAATACAGTAAGTGAAAATAAATGGTTCAAATATCTGCTTGATGAAGTTTATTGATTAAAACTAAACCATCACCCAGAAATTATAAGGAACAGTAATAAAAACCCTACACCATTTGTTAGAGGAGGGATTAGATAATGTGGTAACGAAATAAGTGTGGGTCACGTGAGCGTGACGATATTAGTTGAAAGATTGTAAACAAGGCAGAGAAGGCATATAGAATACTTGGCTAATTTGCAACATTGTTCGATGGGGAAGTCCAAGTTCGTTCAGGGTCGTGATCGTGAGTCGTGATAAATTTCGTGAAGTGATTAACTTAGTCACGGACGTGAATAGGGCGGGAGCCGACAATATCACCCAGTTCGCGAGAGTTGAAGGTTGCGACCAGTTTGCGCTCGCCACTGAATCGTGGAATGAATTTCTGGACGTAGCTGATCATCTCTCCCGGTTTCACATCACTATAGGGAAGCAGACATGAATGATATGTTCTACTGTAACATCGACGAGTATTGAAACTCACCGGTATTTCACAGTCTGGGCGCGAACCAAGCCAGGTCCTTCGAAAGTAAACTCACACTCGGTCAAAGTAACCGAGATTGGGTTCATGAAGCTGAAAGTAACGAAGCAGTCTTGGCCAACTTGAGGGTTTCCACGGATCTGGATCACCATTCCCAAATAGTAGAACATTAAAACGATTGATTCGTATTATTTACATTTTTTCACGCCCTTCATACCTGAACATCCAGTTTTGGTTTCTCAAGCTGGAAGTCATCTTCCTCACTCCATGCTTGTTTGGTCTCCTGGACAGTGGCCATGGCGTAGATCTTAATGTGGCCATAGTCGACAATCTTGTCGCGGTATTCATCCCAGCTGATGCGGACTTGCAGGGTCTCTCCTACGAAAATAAAGGTGAACAGTTGTTAAAGAATCTATATCTCAAGTCCGTTGTGAGACCAACTTACGGCCTCCTGGCTGAAGCACAAACTGGCGATCATTGCGACCAAGACGACGGGCAGTAACGCCGGTGTAATAGACGGAGTTGGCAGAAAGGTTGGCTGTGATGGTTCGCATTTCTTGGGAACGGTTCTATAATAATCAACAGGGCAAAAATGTAATGGCGACGTTTCCAAGGTAACGTCAAAACTGCCAGCAAACCTGAATGTGAACTTGTAGATTGAATGGCTGTCCCCAAGCAACTTTGTCTTGCTCGATCAAATCGAAGAAAACATCCTCGTTAGCCGGACGGACATGATCAAACATGGGTTGCGCTCGCTCGACACTTCGGGCAGCATTCATAGCCGACACGCGTTCAGCTGGTGAACCTGGATCAGCTGCGTGACGTGATTCATCGTACCAGGGTTTCCGGGAGTCGACAATACTGAGCCGACGTACTGTACCTGGATAATGCATCATGCTCATCTCCCTATCCCTATCTCTCATATCAGAGTATGGCGATGACATCCCCTGGTCTTCAAATAAAACAAAGAAACTTATGACAACATAAAATAAAATAATGCGATAAATTAAATAATTACTGAAAAGGGAGTTGAAGCATCCATCGCCTTGCTTTTGATAACGGGACATGGTATCGGGGTTCTTGTACAGACTAGTGATATCTTCCGCATCAGCATCGCTAACATCATCGTCAGCTCCAGGGCGCTTGGTCAAGATTTGACGGCCAACACTAATATATAAATACGTATATATTTAGACTGAAAATATAGGGGCACACAAATGTTACTGGTAATTGTTGACACGAATCTTCCTGAATCCCCAGTGAGAAGTCTCGTCCTCTTGGAAGTGGCTGACTTCAGCATTGACTTCGGCGAAGAGCTGAAAAATTATCATTTCATGTTATTAAAAAATTATAATTTATAGCAAAATTATATCTAGACATTTTACATATGGGGTGTCGTAGGCGAATCCAACTTCACCGCGACGAACAGACTCGACGGAAGAAGGACCGCGACGGAAGGCCTCAACAGCCCAGGGTCCACGGTGCTTTTGGTCTGAAAAACAAACAAATATAAATATAAATATAAAACTCAATTTAGTAGTTAATAATAAGAATTTAAGTCTGTAGCTGTATACCGCCAGAGTTGTTCTTCCAGTGTTGAGGTGGGGGAGTGGGGTCAATTGCTTGCCAGCCGTTGAAACCAGGTTGGAGATCAGGGCGCGACATCCAGACTTCAGTCCTTCATAAACGATTCAATCCTTTTAATATTTTTTCTTCAACGAGGCAAATTGGAGCTCTAGCGTTACCAAGCATGGAAGTTCCACATGGCATCTTGGTTGTCGCCATCTGGGCCTCCCTTCATCTCATCACCGAAAACATCGAAGTACTTGTCGATCGACAGGGTGTGGTTGGTATCACGTGCGGAGACGAAATTGGTCACGGGGCGAGAAGGAATACCCAAGGCACGGAAGACTAAAATTGTAAACCATTTTAGTAAAATTGTATACATTTCATAATATTAATATCTGCTTACTAGAAGTGGCGACGGCCGCGAAGACCCAGCACTGTCCGTATTTGACTGGCTTGGAACCATTTCGCAGATAGTGCTCGAAGATCTTAGAGCTGCCAGTCCAGACCCACGGACAAACTCCGTCTTCAAAAGAACCTTCCCATTTGCCCTCCAACAAACCAAAACCTTCGTTGGCGTTGATCTATAAACAATTCCAAACAGTTGGCACATTATTCCTCTTGCTAGGGACTTCGGTATGAATTTTAGTCATTGATATTACGATGGAAGCGATGGCGCGGACGACTTGGACGGGGTTTCCTCGCTCGGTTGGGTTCAGTCCAGACTGCTCCAACAAGAGTTGAGCGGCTGGCAGAGCAACGTCGGAGAATTGTCCGTAGACCCAGCGACGTCCCTTTGGGCGGTTGTGGGTGCCCACGAAGACTTTGCCAGTCTCGTTCATGAGGTACTCCCTGCGAAGGTCCTCGCTGTCCAAGTAAACCGGATCGTCTATTCACCATCAATGTTATTTAAAAATATATCAAGTAAACTAGAAAAAAAATGAAAACACCCCTAACAAAAATTTTACCTCGGCAGAACGGGTTGAAAAGAATGTAAATATCGTCCTTGAACCGGAATTCATCGACTCGCGCACCTGGCGTCGTGGTTGTCGTCTCAATGGTCACTCTCCATAGACCGACCAACGCGTTGGCTGGGATATGGACCTTTTCGATTCGGATTTGAAATTTTTAGTTGAAATGTGCTCATCTTATCAAATAATCAATGTTTCTAGGACAAACCTGGAAAGTGATGTTGAAACCCTCTTGCTGATGGAGACGAATGTCCCACTTGTGCGGAGCACGGGTGAACTCGCGCTGATTCATGCGGAAGGGAAGGACAACTTTGGTTCCCTTGGTCACCTGTGGAGTGGGACCTAAATAAGTTCAAAGGTTAGTTGCCGCTGTGAACCGAGACACCTATTGTTCTACTATACCGAAGCTGAAGGAAGCGCGCAGAATATCGCGACGAGGATCAAAGTTGCGATCCTTCATGCGGACGGCCATGAAAAATGGCTGACCACGACGAAGAACGGTCGTCGAAAAAGAGGACGAAGGTGAACGATAGTCCATCGACGACAAATTGGCCATATTCGTCATCGAATGCGACATAGACAATGATGATGGTGATCCAATATCCTACGATTCCAATCCAATGAATTAGTAACTGAAATCAGCCACTCTTACAAATTTCTAATTACTCGTCCGGTGTCGCGAACCAATTCGTAGCGATCAGTGCGATGCTCCCGGGCATTGTCGCGCGAGTACAACTCAACGGATTCAATCTTCAGGTTATCCGAAGAAACTATCCATAATAAATAGTATTTATGTTTTGCACTTCGTACATGATAAAATAATTTGTTTCAACGTACTTCCATCAGTGCGGCACTCTTCGACGGCGCGTTCAGCACGACGACGTCTATCCAAGTCTTCGGCGTAATGCGAAACCAAGGATGCGCGATAGGCAGCGTTACTTCCGCCGGGACTAACTCCGACATTGGTTCCCAATCCATCGCGATCGTTGTTCCGGCGAATGACACCCGATGAGTTGGCTAAGTTGTTCAACCCTGAGCTGCCACTCATCGAACGACGCAACATTCCTGTAAAATTTTGAATAAATTTAAACTTGATGGTTGCTGGTGAATGCTTTGGTTACTATTTTAGATTTTTCTCTTAATTGTAAAGAACGTATTTACCTGGAGATCCTGGTTGAGCTAGAGGAGAGCTCATTGTGCCTAAAAAGAAAAGAATAATAGCGTCTGTAACACAGAAAAGATTTATCATATTATAGATAAAGCCAAATGGAAATTAAGATGCCCTCGAGGGTACAGGTTGAAACGCACAAAATTTATTCACAGTAAAACTACTCGACGAAATGAAACTAAATCGATCTCAAGTGTGCAAGAATGCTAAATGCAGTCCCTAAATTCATTTTCGATTTTGACTGGCAAAAAGTGAAATGAATTGTGCGCGCCGTTACCTGGCTGCCCGATCCGACGCATTGTCTCTGCAACACCGGATTTCAAATAATATTTTAATTTCGATTCGTTTATGTTAAAATTGGTGGTAAGATTCCTCTGTTAGTAAGCAAGGACGGATGCATGTACAAATGAGGATAATAATAAATGAATAAAACTAAAAGTGGATTCTTCTTTGCTATAAATTAAGCGGCCTAGACAAATCGGTAACGGTGATGGGTCAGCAACGAAAAGAATTCCTTAGCATCGCAAACAAACATGAGGCAAAATTCAACCTACCCAGTTCAAAGTTGTTTCTTTGGTCGAAATCAGAGAGGACACAGCAAGAAAGATCGGAGCCCGTGGTTTAACAAGCGTGTCTACCGATTGGGTGAAGACTGTTCAGCGCGAAGTCCCGACTCGAGGAGACGAATAGGCTGGACAGGGTAAACTCAACGCTCCCGCGACCAACGACGTGTTCACGCAGTTACTGCAGAACCAACACGACTTCAACTGGCTTCTCATGATGGCTTATATACTCGTTGCAAGCTTCGTTGATTCTAAAGTCAAAACCTGTACTCTAGATATGGTGTGGAACAAAAGCGGATGAAATTACCTCAGTCACAAAACCTCCACGTTTAAAATACGTCCAGGCTTTTTGCGATATGTAATACCCGCTGGTGTCGCACAACCACTCTGTTGCTACGTTACCTCTTCCTTATCATGCTTAGCAGCGCCGAACCAAAATGAATCCAATTTT
The DNA here is from genome assembly GCA_022539655.2 of Ceriodaphnia dubia. Classification (NCBI taxonomy): domain Eukaryota; kingdom Metazoa; phylum Arthropoda; class Branchiopoda; order Diplostraca; family Daphniidae; genus Ceriodaphnia; species Ceriodaphnia dubia. Next base: position 734,823 of record JAKUCG020000076.1, read on the forward strand.
TCAAAGGAATCATCAAATTTTTTCGATGCCACTTGCAGGACTGCTGGGAAGATTTGATTTGCGAATTGGTGAAGTCTTAACTATTGTGCGTTATTGTTTTTCGTAACCAGTGAATGAGGAATGATATAAAATGTGAATGATGCAACAAATTGTTCCATAAAATTTCTCTACTCTTTAATACTTTTAATTTTGCTTTATTGTTAAGTGCGGGAAAAATGAATTTGAAACTAAAGTATCACAATCGATCGTTTTTTTAAAATATGTTGGGAAATTTTGAAGAAATATGCTTCGTCACTTGACATTAGGCGTACATTTGTTATTGATATTGGAAAACGTCGGTTGATAAAATCAAGCCAACTTACTTACAGCTGTTCCATTTGGATGAAACGGGTTGCGATCCAGTTACCCGGAGTTGAAATGCATCTTGCAAGAAAATAAAGCTTTTCGTCCAAGGAACACATCTCTTGGAGGAACTAAACGGCTTCTCATATGACAAGATGAACAATTAAAAACGAGATAGGGTAACACCAACACAAAATGGAAAGGAAGCGATAGTAATGTGAATCTCAGCTTCCCACGCGCAAGTAGTGTGACAGCCGAGTGCAACAAGGGTTGCTTGCGTAAATTGAACTGCTTGACATCGTTCTTGTTTTTACGGATAACTTTTTAAATCTTTATTGGGTCCTTCCCATTAATGTATACACATCAGCTTTGAGACAACAGATTGTTTGAATCTTTCAAGTTTAAAGGTATTTTCTTGTCTTGATAAGAGATAATAACAGTCCTAGAAAGGAAACGCTAGCAACAGAAAACTGGGGGGTATTCTATAATATAAACGCGGCGAATGCACTGCTGTTAATATCTAAATTGATCTCGCATTAAACAGTAATTTCAGTTGAAATTTGTAACACAAGGAAGAACCTAAGAGATGAAGACAAGGAGAAGGGAGAAACACATTTTGTGAAAGGAAAGATGTTTCGCTAGAGTGAGAATAGCACAGTTTAGAGTGAAAAATAGTCGAACAATACAATAAATGAATCATGGTATACCTGCCTGGGCTGTCTGCCGATGGGCAAATGAAACAAGTGGACGACTGTTGATACAGTATTCGGTGAAAACGCTCGGTTTAGTAATCCTGAGGTGCCGGGGGAAATATCGGTTGGTGAGAACAAGAATTGGGGTATGTGAACAGGCGACTGTTTGATCGACCTGAGCGGACTTATCGTTATTTGGTTTTATCTGTGGACTACAACAAGCAACGCGAACGCCGCTAACGAGGTAGCTTGGGCTATGGAAATGGTAAATGCCGGAGAAGTGAGTTTTGCAGTGAAGAGGAAGTGGGGTTTTTGGTTCGTCTGATAGAATCGACTATTGCACATCCGAGTGGAATACGAATGGATAGTTGGAAACGGCGCACAGAAAAGTTGGAACTGGAGACAAACGGCAAGGAAAAAGATGCAAAAGAATAGCAAAAGGAAGGATGACTCACCAATGTTTCTGGCGAGTCTTTATAAAGAAACCATTGAACATAAGTAATTAATCGGCGCAAGCAGGTTTGCGAAACTATTATTTTATCTGCGTTCCGAAACGCTAGTATGGATAGATGTCGATAGAGAACAGTTGTTGAGTGACCTAGTGTTCAGGGTTCAAGTATGCTTGATGGCGAAGATACCACCGAACAGAGTGTTTAATACACTCCTTAGGTTAATCCCATCATCACGACATGGAGCTACATGGAAGGCGGGGCGATCCCATTTGAGTCAGAACTCGATCTAGCCACTGCAGTGGACCGTTCAGGTGGAGTTCGATCCAACACGGGGTAGAAGTTACTGTCTGACGTCTGTACTCAGCGCCCCATCCTTTGACGAAGCTCATCCGAATGGTACACATTCTCGTCAGCTGATAAACAGCTTCGAAGCCTTGGCTTACTGACTGAGATAACAGAGCTGCAAATTCTTGGTTGTTAAATATTTTTAAATTACAACCTATAAAATAAAAATGAGAGATTAATGAAATATTAAATGAGTTATAAAGCCATCGATTAAATAACTTACCTGGTGGGATTTTACAGACGGTTGCCGGATGCCACCCATAACGTTGATTGCAGTTTGGAGACTGGACAAAAATGGACGAGTCACTCAAACATTCGGCAAACACTTCGCCGCCAATATAGTAGAGACGGACTCCTTTGCCAATGTGACGTCGGGTTTGTTCTACTACAGGGTTACGATTTACATTTGACAAGAGTCCTAGACAGAAACGCTCAGAATTGCTGGGATCAGTAAAACCATCCACTGTTATGGAGGGTTGGGACGCGTGAAAAGTCTCTCCTACGCGTGTGTTTAATTCGTAATAGCTTATTGAACACCAAAAAGCCGGTTCACAGTACATAACCGGCTGGGCATCAATAGGAGGGCTAGGTGACACTCGGCTGACATCTAAACAAAAAAAAAACAAAAAAAAAAAAAGAATACCAATTAATTATTTCCTGAAATCTTGTAAAATAAATAATTGACTAACTCATTAAATCAGCTGGCTCCTGAGTGTCACCATCTTCTGACATGTAGCCTGGGGGAGGCGTTTCTGTAAGTGGAAAAGTGCCTCCGCCACCGTCACTACCACCAATCGAAGCTGGACTAGGTGAATTCACCCCGGCGGTCGACATGATAAAGTCGGGACCGTCGGCTATCGACAACGGCAGATCATCCAGCGAAAGTAGGTCTTGAATGGTGGCAACCGTTGAGGTCACACTTTGATGATTGTTATTAGGTCCTGTTCCTGTGAGGTTGACACTGCTCGAAACCCCAGTTTCTGCTTGGCGCGGTACCAAGATTGGCGGTAAGACTACAATTTTATTATTTTTTAAAGAAAAAAAATGTTTTTTGTTAAAAACTACCTCTTCATCAAGTGTCACTTAAGCTTAATCCTACTGAAATAGACCCATAAGAATATCTAGATTTTTGGGAACGGGCAACAAGGAAATACCCACTGTTAATGTTACCTTCTGACTAATTTTAAAGCCCAATTTACACCGGATGGGTCATTTTGGAAAAACGGCAATACCAATATAAGATATTTAATTTTGAGAAGGGTTGTTCATAATCAAACACAAAATGATTATCATATTTACGGTGTGTACTACGCCACACAAGGACGTTTAAAAGCATATATACGTAAAATCCTATTTAAAAACAGCTGCATATAGGGCTTCAGTGCAACAAAGCTGAAACCCCTGATCATTTTAGTAGGAAATTTTAAACATAAAATGGCAACAGAAGTTATTTGGTGGCTGCTGTAATTAATTTTGTTGTTGTAAATTCCAGCATAGTTTATCAGTATTTTTTTTTAGAATCAAATTCCCATGCAAGCAATATTCTCCCTCATATCTGGTCCTGTTTTACTATTCCTGATTTGTTAAAAGTCAAAAGCACTGGGATATGAATTACCTGGAGTTTCAACCCTTTGGTAATGATAAGGATTAACACAAACTTCGTCTCGTTTGAGCTGGAAGGCGTATTCGCAATGCTCTAGTGCATGCAATTCGTGGTGGGTCTGTAAATCTGGCCACCTCCACAGACGACAATAAATTACATGGGGTAGCCCTTTACGTTGGGATACTTGAAGTCGGCCGTCCAAAGATCTAAACGAAGAAAATCAGTTATTTTAGATGTAATAAAATTTTTCCCACAGAAAAAGATAATGTAAGTACCTTGGAATAGTAATACACTTTGTGCTGGAACTTTGGGAAGTTACAGCTTTCTCTAACTCATCCAAGCCCCCACTTTTTTTAAGCTTCTTAACAAGACTTTTGACAGCTTTTTCACTCCACTTTTCTTCACCTTCACCTTAAGAGCAACAATGAACTGATTATGTGACAACAGCCAAATATTTATCATCCAAAGCAACATTCATGGATTTACCAACTAATTAAAACTTGTACAATACTTAAGCTTACTTATTGGAAAACTAATCAATGTGTGTCAATGTTGGTTGTACTATGGTCATGTAATATCAACCAGCAAAGGTTATGTCACTGTTGACCACTCCAGTGTTTATGGTTTATTCTAAAGATAGCTGATAACCAATTCTATCTTTACACATTCATTCACAATGTTTACTTGCAGAAAAGTGTGATAAGAAGGGCAAAGCAATTATGAAAGGTTTACCTCGTTTCCAACCGAGCAATCTTTTAACAGGGGAGGACAAGGGTATCAATGAAGTCATATTATAAGCAATACTCCACCATCACACACTAGCCGCAACACGCATTAGCACGATAATTCGTATGAAATCACTTGGTTCAATATAAACTTAAAATTCGATCTAACGAACCACAACCAAATTCTAATCGGAACCACGACAACTCACGTTGCTGTGCTGTTGCTGAATCAGAGGACACGAAGCTCGGCCGATACATTTGACGGCATATCAAGCTCGACACTTTTTTATGCCGTTTTTAGACGACAGATGGAACTAGCTGAAGTAGCCACATCAAATACCGATTCCTTTCGTTAATCAGATCATCTTCAAATATCGCTATTAAGATTCAAAAATTTACTTGATGCCAACTTCGTTCATCAAAATTACCTTTTAGAACTTTATTTACTTGCCTTAAAATTCTCAATTTCTGATTTCTGTAAGGGCTCACTGATACATGCATCTTACGCCATCTACCAGTTTTTCTTAAAACAACTAAAGGATTCGTGGGCCTTATTTTTATAAGTTACTTCCCCAGACGGTATATTCATCCGCCTCGGAGAATTTAGACGTTTTCATACGCAGACAAACTAGTTCCTTATTATTTTCGATTACAAGAAAACTGATAAGATCAAATGTAAATTCGTCCCCTTAGAGCCACGCAATGAAGTTGTCGAGATTGACATCTTCATGTCGAAAAACATTTTTTCCTCTTTAAACAATTTAAATCGGTATCTACGTTTAGAACCGGGAAAAGTAAGGTTTAGTATTATCGTTTTTAAAGGACGTCACAGAAATTCTTTAGCCGCAAGGGTGTCGACCCAAATAGCGGATTTCAGAGACGCGCATGAAAACGGGAACAGTCGAAAATCAGCACAATTTTTAGAAATCGATTTTCATTAAATTCTGAATTTCAGAATGTATGAACCAGCAGAATATTATCCATCCTCACTTTTGTTTTCCGCGTTTTTTTAAATCAATACCACAACGCTACTGGAGTAGCGCTTATATTTTGACTATTGGCTTTGATATTTGAATTTACGCGTATTAAATATATTGGCTTGGCTGACCAAGAAGGGAAAGCAGAATATCTTGAATGAAGCATAGGTTTCTTCACACATCTTAACATCGAATTACAACATTCCCTCGCACATTCTTTGCGTTACAAACAAAACGAAAACATGAAATTTGCGATTTTCATTTGGTGACTGAACGATTGCGAAGGCCGCGAATAGAGAGATCGTAAACCACTTCTTCAATTTTCTTGACATCATATTTAAGGGCATCAAACCTTTTGCGTAGCGAATCATTCTTCAAATTGAGAAGACGAAATCCACCTAACATATAGCCGTCGTTAAGGTAAAAAAATGACAGAATTGTAAAAACAAATTACGGAACAGTTTACTCACCGTTAAGCTCTGAGACGAACCGTGATATGCGAAGCGGCAAATCATAGTTACCGGCTGTCACGCTATTAACCGCTAACCTAGACTGATAGGAGATGATCATAAGTTAGTAGTATATAAAACTTTGAGTATAACAAAGATATCAACCAGTTCTGAGGCTAGCTGTAAAAGGCCAGACAAGTAATCCTCAACATCTAGATGAAAACCATCTTCTTCTTTGATTGATACTGTTAGAACCAAGATCAGTGATGTTAATTAAGGAGACAACCCATGTCTCAGTAATGCAGTGGTACCTCCAAGCAAACCTCCAACATCTGAGTGCAGAGCCAGCTTTTCTGACTCGAGGTAGAAAAGCAATGCAGCGAGGAAAGAATATCTTTGCATGACATATCTCCAGTGGTCATTGAATCTAAAATATTGATTGGGGGGAATCTTTGAGGAAAGCTTGGTGAACTGTTCCTTTGCTTTGGAAAATGTGCTTTTTGCTTTAGAACAAAGCTCTCCAACTAAAAAAGATATAGAATTATTTAATTCTCAGGTGATTATTAATTTTTATCTGGATAACATGTGGGTTATGTCAATCTCGCCGGTTACGAGAGATTACTTTGGTTTAGTCCATCCTCTTGATGAATTTGTTGAAGTACCAAAGACACCTCGCGAGCAGTCGTGTCCAACTCACGAACAATGAGGCGAATTTCCTGGAAATTGTCATTTAAAATAATTGATCATTTAGAAATCCTTGCACTCGATTACTTCTCTGAGATCTTGATCGGCATCAAGCATTTCTTGATATTGCGCAAAAACGGGAGCGAGGTCCATCTTCGTTTTGTTTTGTTCGTTCGATTCACGTGTAATTCCAAAACTTACTCAAAAAATCGTCCGTCGACGAATTCCCAGCCCTCAAAAATCAAAATCCAGCGACTGTTGCCAAGTTTAATTGTTAACATGTTCGAGATTTTTTAAAAAGCCTCATTGAATATTAAAATTAAGTGAGTTTGACACAGTGATCGGAACGTCACGACACATTTGATGACTTAGGGAAAATTCACAAGTCATACGTCATTTGGACTGGTGACGTACAAAGTCAGCAAAAAAAGTCACCGTCACTCTCGTTTTTATTTAAGTCACAGTCACGACTTAAGTCACAAAAAAAGTCACATTTCATATATGCTTAGTCTTAATAGCTCTTCACACTATATATCTAAGGACATTTTTAAGAAAATCTAAATATACTACTTCCACAAAAAACCTACGTCAAAAGTCAACGTAAAAGTCACGCTTGAAAAATCACATCAGTCACAGTCAACGTAAACGTCATATTTTGACTTAAGTCACGACTTAAGTCAAAATATGACTTAAGTCAGGCGGTGACGTTCCGAACACTGGTTTGACAATTATAAACAATAAGAAAATATTTTTCCTCAGTCGATGACTGAATGTGATTTGAAGGATGACAATTTTCTTTTCGGCTTTCAAATATTCAATTGTTTTTCGTGCTTATTCGTCGTCTGCTTTGTGATGATAAACTGATCTCTCTATTTTGAAGTTGTTCGCTATTTTTGGAAACTTGGAAACGTGTGACTTCAGATAGCCATTATACTCGCCAGCTTTTACACTTGTTTAAAATGTCCTTGCTACATAAGTTACTAAATCCTCTCGTGAATCACAGTAACCGATACTCGTTGAGATGGGTTACCGTATGTCATACAAAACAGTTCCATTCGTCACCAAAATCCTTCACGTTTGGAGAAGAGGCTAAAAAGGCTCTTAAGAATTTTTCGGATATCAAGCACGCCCCAGCACCTGCCTTATTCTATGGTGTTGCAGGACTAATCCCTTTCACAGCCATCCCAACTTATATGTTACAAACAGGGGTGTATATTCCAGAGATGGCATTTACAAGTTTGGCCTATAGTGCTGTTATTCTATCATTTATTGGTGGAGTGCGATGGGGATCAGCTATATCAAATCCTGAGGTCTGTTGGTCAAAGTGCTGGTGAAATAAATTTTCATTGCTAAGTATTTTCTTATGTATTTTGCAGATAATGAACCCCAGCTGGAAAAACTTCACTGCCTCAATTGCACCTTCTTTAATAGCTTGGATGTCACTACTTGTTAGCAATCCTGTTGGCAGTATGCTAGCCATTTCAGGGTTCTCTGCATGTCTTCTACATGATATGACATCTACTCAATTTCCTTCATGGTATAGATCTATGAGAATACTGTTGAGCACAATTGTAATTTGTGCTTTGCTTGCCACTGCTCTATGCAAGCAATTTCTTCCTTTGGAACCTAAAAAACAAGATTAAAAATTGAAGGCCATATGTGTTACAAGTCACAATCCTGTTGCAATAGCTTTTCAAGAGATCTAGAAGAAGGAAATATATGGATGGGTTACCTTTCAGAACTAGCGCGTATATTTTGAATTCATCTGTAGACATACGTGCGGGCCCGCCTACTCTATTTCATTGCATTGATTAAAAAACGATCAATATTGCTAAGCCAAAATGTATGTAGGCGCACTTCTCTTATTTCGCATTTGTCACTTTTGGCTGACGAAACGTAAAGGGCAATTTCAAACTTTTCATTTTTAATTGGATCAATTTTCTCGGTCTTCATATAGGAAACCTGAAGCGAAGCACCATCTCTACAGAGCACTAATAAGGATCTATTTGTTAAAAGCGTCCTGTTTGATCGACGATTGCTTGATTTTGTCTTGGTTGTTCGTTGAAATCGGTAGTCATAATAATGGTGGCGGGTAAAGTAAACAATGTAGGCTTCATCGCTACTCTTGGAAACTTGGGTAACGTTCTTCAAGGCCCGAAAGCGGCATTATTTTATGGAGCTTGGGGTGTGTTGCCGTTTATTTCCATCCCTATCTACATGTCGGTTACTGGTAGATACATCCCACAGTTAATCCATGCTGATATCACTTATGGTGCTGGGATTCTTGGTTTTCTGGGTGCTGTAAGATGGGGATTTGCAATTCAAAATTCTAAGGTAAGTCTATTGATTTTTCCCATTTTTGTCCCCCAAAGCTCTAATTGCATCATATTTGCTTACACAGGATAGAACTTTGAAGCCAAGTTTTCAAACCCTTGGGTGGGCTGTAACTCCATGCAGTGTGGCTTGGATTGCACTTCTTCTCTCCCAAACTAATGGAAGTCTTTTGATTATTGGGACATATTTAGCCTGCATTATTCAAGATGCTTATGCTACTGAATATCCTCCATGGTACAAATCCTTTAGGACCATTTTTGCTTCTTCTGCTGTCTTTTCTCTGGGAGCCAATCTACTTATGTTTGGTTCACTTATGAAGTAAACTGTGAGTGAGTAATCACATGACAATGCCCATGCACAGTCACAGACATTTTTGTTGATATCTGCCATTGTGTATGAACTGTTCTTTTATAACCTTAATTAGGGAAAGAAGACTATTTGTCAAAGTTTCTGTTTACTAACTAGCAAATATAATAACATACACAGTCATGACCAGATCTGCATCATTCTTTGATCAACTGTACCTTTTCCTTTAATGAAACCAAATGATTTCTAATAGTTTATACAGACTAGAAATGGACAACTATGACTATAACAGTGTTGAACTCTTCTTCATGTGACAAATACTGTGGCGGATTTAAAATCTTCGGGGTGCATCTAATCTCGATCAATCGGAATTTGTTCGATTATTACCTTTACAAGCGTTAAAATATTACTTAAAATTGCTTTTAATAGCCACAGTTAGCTGTAAAGTTACCTTGCCGAAATCGTGTCATTGAAGCTAACATTCGAATCATGTACGAAGCAGGTATCGTGATCGTGTCACGGGTTTCTTCCAGCATTCGTGCATTACGATCCATCAACTTTAAAAATTAAAAAAAGTGACTATATGTATACCAAATGAAAATTTAAGTTATAGGTAAATCACCTCTTCAACATTGATATTATTCTCGGGGCCAGGTGATGGGGTCCATAGTTTGATATCATAGTCGATACCGGAAGTAGCCAATATAGGCTCGTAAGGGTGAGGTCGCACACGATTCACGACACGAGTATCGGCTTGCAAAACAGAGACGACTTTTCCGGTTTGGCGGTTCCATATAAAAACGTGCCCACAGTCGGACCCGGACATGATGTGACACTTTCCCCAAAAGGAAGCTTCATTGATTGCAGTCCTAATCAATGTAACATACAAATAAGATTAGGGCAGTGTGAAAAAAAAAAAATAATAGCATTTACCGTGAATTTCTATGGCCAATATATTTCATCTTGGCGTTTGGTTGATAGAGCATGTCATAACTGATGGACTCATCCTCGTCATCAGTTGCTTGGGTACACATAGCTTCGTCGCATCCAGTAGATTCTCTAAAACTTTTTCGTCAATAAAGAAAACCTATGAGTATAATATAAAATAATAAAACCTTAGAAGGGAGAATCCACTGGAGCTTTGTTCGGAATCTTGGCGGTTTCGAAAGGTAGGGAACGCATCATTTCTGTAGTCGGCATAGTTTCCCGAACCATCGTCGACATCACCATCCATATTCTCTAACTGGTTATCCGCCTGATTTTCAGATCTTCCGAGGGATTCATAAGTCACAAAGTCTATTTCTTCTCGGTTGTTCACTTCATCACGGACGCTGGAATTAGCTGGAGAGGCATTGGCTCCAGCAACAACAAAAGATGGCTCCAGGGATGGGCTTTCAAATGGGCTCGGCGGAGAAGCGACGTTAGGCGAATTCAGGTTTGTCATCGACCTCAATACTTCCGCCATACGTTGCATGAAACTTTCATGGACTGTCGGGCGGGCTTGCCCAATATCTACTCGACAAAATTACATACGATGAAAAATCAAACCAGTTTTTGAATTCATCAAGTAATAATCCTACCTGGGGCAGTTCTATTCATTCCAGCGGAAGGCCCAGTATCTGACCAATCACCACGCAAACGAACGCGTTTAAAACTGTGACCCTGACGGGCACGGCGGCGAGAAGGAGAATTGGTGTCGGGATTTCCGCTAAACTGCTCTTCCAATTCACACTTGGGAATACTTAAAGGTAAATAGGTAGTCGGATCCTGAAAGGATAAAGTTCGTCATTCCAATTTTATGAATTACACCAAATCAGTTCATCAACTTACCTTGACGTCAAACAGGTAGACACCTTCGCCCGAGAAGCTTGCTAAGACTTGATCACCTTCTGGGCTAAACTGGACGGAAGTAGTTCGATATGAATGACCCGCGAATGAGGCCACTTTCATGCTAGACACGATCGATTGGGTGGGTGAAACAGATGAGCATCCAACGCTGAGTTTCCGGCGATCCATAACGTAAACATGGCTGTCAGAAGTTCCAATAACAAACTCGTGAGGTAGGACGGGGTTAATGGCTGCAGATGACAATGACGATTGACAGATGAATAGTATATTCTGGGGGGAAGAGTTTGTATCAAGCATGTTGCAGTATAATCGATATTCGGAAATTTCTTTACCTCTTTGCAACGCGATACTTGGCAATTTTTGGTTGCTCTCAAGTCAAACCACCTGGCTGTTCCATCTTCTCCCACACTTAAAAAAGTGTTAGGTTCACTTTCCACAGTTACAACCTCATATACTGGACCCTGATGGCACTTGAACATGTCCTGCAAGGTGCCATCTTCCTTTTCTAGGTCTAGAACCAAAATTGTCAATAATACAGGCCAATATGTTGAGGGTGTTTGAGTAAGTTTTTTCTTACCTGAGACCATTATAACACCATCACCTGAACACGAGACTGCTTGCCTATCTCCGGTCTGTGGTAAGAACTTTGCACTCATTATATTAGTTTTGTGCAGGCCTTTAACTTGCATGGTCATCTGACAATATGAGAAATAGTGTTATTTATTGATCCCATTACAGCATATGGGAAAACCATATGTTGAACCAAGTATAATGTCTCCTTTTAATACTTACATTGCCATCGCCCCACCTGGTTACAGCCAGTTTTCTATCATCTGAGCCTGAGAGAATAAGATCCCCTGCCATATTCCACTGAATGGTATTGACACATCCTAATAAAATTAAAAATTAAAATCTATAAAAATAAGGCTCTTTATTAAGTTAACTTACCAGCATGAACAGCAAGAGTCTTGAATTTTGACAGATGTTGGATCGTCCATTGGCTATCTACAGAAAGGTACGATGCAAGGTCACCAGGATTGTTTTATTGTAACGTGATTTCTTCCACAAATTTACCTGTTACTGCTCGATGGAGATCAAGGCGCGTATCCAGATTAAACTGGGCGCTTAATATCGACCTAAACATGGTCGGAATATAATACAAATTTAGGAATACATAACGACAACAATTGAAATCCGACTCGGTGTTTGGCTGAAATCAGCTGGAGAAGAACTTAGCAGACGAAAATAAACAACCTTACGGTTATTTTTCAAACAATTTTTTTAATTTCTTTTCTATCCAAAACTGAATTAATAATTGTATTTGGCTATTCAGTGACTAACACTTTCTTGAGTTTTTGTTTATAATTAAGAAAGTAACATGACTGGCCACGTGAGTCATACGTCACTACATTTTTTTTGCTGCTGTATTTTCGTTATCAACGATTTCAAAAGAATTTTCAGAGAAACCAAACAATTTTGTAAAAATTGAAGAAGAATAAAGTGTATTGCAATAATGACACAACGACCCCTACAAGTAAGGTAATATATGGACAGAGAGACTAGCACTATATCATTCCGAAAGGGGAAAAACGCAAAATAAGTTTTTTCTTCACGTCTCCATTCACGTCCATTCGCAACGTAAAAGCAACATTTTAGATTTTTTTTTTCTACACATTCACAAAACATGAAGGCCACAATAGCAAATAACACGATAACTTGGGTCGATTTTGTTGCAAAGTGGGGAAAAACTTAAACAATGTTTTAAACTGAGTCTCGTAAACCGAAAACAGAAAGCTCTTCTTCATCAATTTTATCTATATAAGTACGCTGTTTAAAGCTCTGACAACAAAGTTGGATTGCTGCCCACAAAACAGGTCTTGCTGACGTATAACTACCAGCACCAATTGGTCAGCGAGGAAGCTCCGGATGTCAATGGATTGTTAAAATAGAAGCGCATTGGGCCAGCAAAAACGTGACAGCCCTGTCCAACCATTTCTGGCGCGGCTAATTGTTTTTGTATGACCATATCGGCCCGTTGACCCCAGAAGGACCGTTCAGTTACGAAACAGAGTTGTCGATTCCGTAATGTTAGATTATTGCCTTTACGACCGGCCACATTTCGGATGCTGTGTTGTGATCCTTCTTCTAAATCAGACACGGTGACGTCAAACACCACCGAAACGGTCTCGATTGGCTGTTGAGAACGGCTACCACTTCGGCTGCGGAAAGGCGACATTGGTGACGTATTATCCGATTGTTGTGAAACGGAAGGTATGTTGCAACCGGAGCTACGAATGAGTAAATTATCCAATGCGCGAATAATCTGGTGGGTAGAAGGGGGCGAGCCAGGTCGCGAAACCGGTTGCGAACCGGATTGACTGTGAAGGGCAGGAGGGCTACTGTCCTGCTGCGGTTTGAGCGGTTGTTGGTCCCGAGACATTGGGATTTCTTCCAAAATGAATTGGAGTTCACGTTCTGTCCGACTGTCCAGTGAATCCTGACGACTGATTGGACCGGAAACCATGTCCTGCGACCTTATTTCCACCGACCCGCATAGAGGTGTGCGTAAAGGCGATGGAAAGTCCCGGATAATATCCGGACTGTGATCTTCCTTTTCGGGAATTCCATTGCAATTTTCTTCTGCCAATTCAAGGCGGGTCCTTTTTCCAGACAACGTATAAGATGAATGGCCGTCAGCTGAAAGCAAAATACCACGGAACCACATCCCCTGGTCATCGAAGCAGAGATGAGCGTAGCCTTCGATTAATTCCGGCTTGGCAGCTACAGGTTTCTCCATTGCAAGTTGTTCCTTGAAAGAGCCAAACGAGCCAAAGCTTTGGCTGCGCCTTCGGCGAGTGTAAATCAGCGACATTCTCGCCGTCGTCCGTCTGAATAATAATAACAACACAATGAATAATGAGAAACTGTAATCCGACAACGTTGTAGGTATATTCAAATTGGCAGATCACTGAGATAAAAGGCTAGACAAAACATTAGAGCGGCCATCTACGTTAAAATAGAAAAACCTTGAAAATCACCAAGGAAACTCCCACCCCCTATATACCGATGTTTAAACATAGACTTGTGTAAACGATAAAGATACGTAGTCTATTTCCTCACTCTCTCTTTGAGCTTTTAAACGAAGGCCACGTCCACGGACTTGACATCAAAAAGACCTTTTCGTAACATCCCAGCCTCCACACAAATAGGGCTGCAAGGTCATGATAGATCTTACCTCTTTGACGTAAGCAGCTACAAGTTTTTCGACGTAACGCGTTAAAATGGAATGAAAGGTCACTCAAACCATATAGGGTTCACTTGCGTCAACTGTGTTAGGGGGATTTGTTTCTTCCGCGACAGACGATTCACGTCTGCTGAAGTCATGTTGTTTGCACGCGGGACCTAACGTCGCCACTAGACGGGTATTGGCTGATCCGCGCAAACGGCACGCCCCGTGATAAAACGGCCTCGACCTTGAGTTTTCCGAGGAAGTATTTTAGCGCGCTCGCTTATTCCTCTCATCTTTCAAACGTTTGTCAAGGTCGGTTTGTGGATCGGTTTTAACTTGTTCCATTGAACATCGTCTAGAGCCTGCGAATTTTGGCAAAACCAAATGGCGAAAACAAAATAGCCGAACAACGCAATGACCTCGTTTGGTTCGCCAGGGAATGTTGTTCGCCATTCCGTCAGAGTTCCATGGTTAAAAACGTGAGATTGTTTATGTAACACTGGCGCAGGCATAGGCAATCGACCAAAACGACCTCTCTCTCTCTCTCCCAAACAAATTAGCTTTCACATTTGCATGTGCAGGGAAACGTGAAACCTCGAGGCCGGCTCCACAACAATAACAAAAAGAGTCAGTTAATAAAGAAATAAAAAAAGGCCGCCATAATTTTTTTTTTTAATGTTCAAGAGAAATTCAATATTTTAACATTACCTGGGATTACGAGTCGAGGCGGAAGCTTCTAGCAGAGATGGGTACTCATCAAACACAAACAAAACCAAAAGTCACGTTTTCCAACATTGGGGTTTCCAAGAAAGTCGTCTGCACTAGAGCGCCACCTTGCGACCGCAAGACGAACTCGATGTGATTTTTTTTTTCAAACAAAGTGCTTTGTCTCTCTCGGTACAGACACGTTACGCACATCTGTAAAAATATACGGTACACGACGAAAAGAATTTCGTTTCTGTGTTATTTACTTTTTTATGGTTGCCCTGGAGGTTTTCTCTCTCTCAAGTCAGAGAGAAAAATGTGAAAGAAAACAACAAAGTAGTGTACAACGTAGTAGACGAGGGGGGAGAGAAAAGGAAGTCAAAAATGATAATGGAACATAATCACGAATAATCGTCGGCCTCGGTGGGGAAAAAAACGCCGCCATCCAACAAGAACCAGGTAGCACGAAGCAGCTCAAGCGGTTTCTCATCGTTGTTGTAAACCAAAGAAAAACAAAGAGGTTAGACGAAGAAATATGACCACAAAGATGAATTTCGATGGTTCCTCGATAACGCCTCGCACGTGACGAGGTGCAGAAGACTTTTTTACAATTGGGACCTCATAACTACGTAAAAGTAGTTGAACGGCATTCCAGTTGAAGGACGAATTTACAATCTCTTGTCGAAAATTTTGAAATCAATACAACGGCAGCAGTATAGCAGCATCACAAAAATTGGCTTCAACCAGCCAGCAGCAGCCATTTTTCTTTGTTTGTTTCGCACAACCCCCTTTCACTCTACAACACGAAGCTCGGCAAACTTTGTTGAAACGAACAAAAGTTGGACTGCTGAATGGGTTGACAAGAAAAATGAAATTTCCGAGAATTGTGGAGCGAGTTCGCGTGGCGACTAGGCGATAAAACATGGCCAACAAAGAGCTATTTTGTCACTACTCGGATCAATACGGCCACATTTGGGGAACTTGGTAGTAGTAGATTGATACCTAGTCGTCAGTTCAATATATGGTTGCCCCATGCCTAAACCCTTTTCGCCATAGCTTACATCATGGCTTGGCTTGCTGCTGCTCCACAGTTATTTGATTTATAGAAGTTAGCAATCCTGCATGTAGGATGGATTAACGGCTGTAGCGTGACTAGAAGCCGTGTCATCACGTGACCTGGAGAGAGGTGAGGACTTGGGTTTTTTTAATGGCCGAGGCGAGAGAGAGTTGGCGTGTACGAGAAAACCTTTGGGGCATTTAGAAATATTTATTGACTTTTGATTGGGGCGGTGCTCGCCTGGAACATTTCCAGCCAAACGTCGACGTCCTTCGAACTATCATAATGGGATATTTAATAACCAAGGAGGGAGGGGGAGAGAGAGAGGGAAAAAGTCTTTGCCCTAGTACAGACGGCGATCGAATCACGTAACGAGTTAATCCGCTTATCATCGGAAAATGTGATCGCGCCATGTCAGCAATCGAATCGCACCTCCGGCAACGACGTCTCGTCTCCCTCTTTTGTTCGAGCAGCAACCATAAATCAAAAAAAAAGAGAGAGAACTGTAGAACCCACGTAACGATTCACTAAGGCCGACTGGCGCATCAACTTGATAATTCGCGTACATTATCAAACGTGGATTGATGGATCACCATTTTCTTAGCTCCTTTCGACACGCGACGGTTTCTGCAACTATGGAAAGCCCGTTGCCGGCATCAGCACGTGTTATTTATCGATCCAGTCATTGTTTCATTCCTCGGTCATTAATAATTTTCAGGAGGAATCCATCCAATTTCAGAGATTAACAACAGCACTGTCTTCGGATTTTATACGGAATTCAATCAGTCACGTTTTTTTTTCAGCAGAGACAAAGACGACGAGCTTGTGATTCGTTAGATCCACACCAAGACACAAACCATGGAAACGGATCGAAACTTTACGGTAGCAGCAACGTCTTCTTCCGGCAGCACGTTCTTTCCGGACTTATCCGTGCGGAAGTTCACGTAAACAAGATTTTTTTTTCTGCAAAAGCGTCCATCGATTTCCGCCATCAAGGACGGCCTTTTACTTCCGTCGTCAGCTGTTGAACAGAACAGCAGACGACGCCCACACAGCGTTGGATCCATTCCAGTTTCTCTTTCTTTTTTTCAGACTAAAAATATCATCAGCATGACAATTTGTTTATTGAATCGAATCAACACATTCCAGTTGTTGTGGTTTTTTCTTCATGTTGTGGTGGTAGTAGTAATATGTATCGATAGATATACATACGCGACAACACAAAAGGTTTTGCAAACGAGACACACCAAGGCAATTTGGAACTGGCGAAAATAAAACAAAAGAATAACGACGATCCTCATTTGCTTGTTCCTGACACACGAGAGACTAAATGAAGTGTCCCCCGGGAACAAAGACCGAGTAGTTAAATTCCAAATATGACAATATTTATAGTATCATATAATAATATATATAATAGCGATTTTTTTCTTGAATAATACATGACAACAACAGTTTTTTTTGTATGTGCGCCATCTTCCACCAAAGTCCAAAGAGAGTAAAGCCGATGAAAACCAAATATTTTCATAAGAGATAGGGAGAGATCGAAAGAGAGAGAAATTATTTTTTAAATATAGAAATCAATGGCGATCGTAGTAGGTTTCAGCCTCCCATTTTTCGTCTTACCACGATTTGTTTTTTAAAAAAGAAAACGATTAACTTTGTACTTGGATTGGTTTCGAGTCGTGTGTGGAAGTCTCTCGGTCACGTTTTTTTAGTTTTTACAGATTCCCTCAGGTGAGACAAAAGACCCAATGAGCAGGTCATCTCCCTGAATTCAATTTTAATATGAACCCGTAAACCCAGAAAATAAAATTGGCTTGAGAATTCACGACATTTAAATTACACTCAACCTACATCCGCATCAAAGAAGCTCTTTTTTTTTTGTTTGGCTCCTTATTGGACCCTTCCAGCTTTCTGATGAAAGACGGTTATCTCGCGGTTGATGACAATCATATGATGATTGATCTAACGTGACAGGAGGTTGGGTCTTTCCGATGTTTTCCCGAATTACAATAAAGAGTACAAGCGAAATAATGTATATAATAATATCGCGCCCTCAGGGGGATGGAAACGTAAACACAACAAAAAGAAGAAAAATTGACAATTTGGGCGCTGCTGAGATGCACACACACATACACACACACACACTTTAGAGTAGCGTGATTTCCTAAGAGGTGGGGGTTGTCCCACCCGGGGCAGTTTGAAATTCGCGCCATTTTACTTTTTCTCTAAAAAAGTTTTCACCAGCAGAAGAGGGAGAGTTCGCCGTCGTGACGCCAGGTCGACACGGATCGGTTCTTCATCTGTCGAAAAGAATATATACATACAATGTAATGGGGTAACACGATCGATTATCGATTTTACGTTTCAACAAAAAGACGTTGAACTGAGACGTCTTTTCTAATTTAATATACGTTTTCCCTTCTTTTTTAGTGGAATGTTCTCTGAATCAATAACCACCTCTCGCGCGTCCGCCATTTAAAGGTCTCTCATACAAAATCAATAAGGCTTTTAGTCTTTTTTTTTTTTTTCTCTCTTCTTATCGTCGTCGTCGTCGTTCCGGAGGCGGAATCAGGAAGCCATCGCTTCTACTTTTTGGATGATTGAATCGACCAAAGTCTCGTTTCTCTGATAGGGCTTCTTCATCTTTTCTTTTTTTTTGTTTGTTCACTACTACCATCCACTTTTGGATATGTATGCTTTTCTAATTCAAGAACAATATCTAATCGATTTCACGCCTTGTTAAGCATGTCCACCAAATGAAGTGTTGACAGAAAAACCGGCTCCGTGGAAATTTCCTCAAAGACAAGTTTATAATTTCATCCGAAAATGAGCAAACTCGTTTACAACAACCAGTCTCCTGTTGTAGAGAATTAACTTTAACCAACAGGTGAATAGTTATTAACTGGCTAATCCATTGGGTTGCGACCACGTGACGAGAATCCGCAATGAGCCAATGGGGGTTCATTGAAGGAGGGGGGACTACAACAAAGAACGTTACGTTTCGGGTGCGGTTTGACCTTCCACCGACCTTGCACGTTCTCAATGGACAGGAAACCTTTTGGTGGTGTACACACAAGCGAGGATAAGAAATGTGTGTGCGCCCGTTGTTTACACAGCGGATACACAAACCCGATAACTTAAATTTAGTCGAGTCGATCGACTGCTGACGTCACCGAACCGAATAGTCGTCGACTCGGCTTATTACACTATTTACATGACGCAACGCAGCAGTAGAGGTCATCGTTAGTAAAAAAAAAGACGAAAACATGAGAGAAACTGACCTGCTGCATCTTTTCAAAATCCAGACAAGGACGCTGAATATGGTGGTGGGACCGGTGGGCGTGACGATGGCGCTTGCGGGGCGATCCAGTGTTGTTGCCGTTGGCGACGGACAGAGCAGCCGGTGGTGGTTCGCTGGCCGTGGCAGCGGCAGAAGCAGCGGTGGGAGCGGCCATATCTTGATCGGCCAGGAAGAATTTCGGTGGCGGAGAGAGAGAGCGTGTCGGCCGGTGAGCACCCTCCGGTGGCGACGTGCGGAACTCGAGCGGCAATGGAGAATCTTGGGCACCGACCAAAGATTGAACTTCATCATCCGACGAGGCTGAACAGTCGAAAGCCACGCTGCTCATGCTGCGCTCCGTCGTCATCATTTCACCACCTTCCAATCCAGTCGAATGGTGATGCTGCAACATGACGGCCGATCGTGGACGAGTCTTGATCCGTTCAGAAGATGATCCATTTGGCGTCCGGCGCTGGTTCACCTGCCCCCACTTTCTTTTCTCAGGGCCCTAAACGTGAAATTCCAGTCCATTAGTTGCAAGACGAGAGGAGGGTAACACAACAAAACAAACCTGCTGCTGGGGAGTTTTCCCTGGCCGATGGTGGTGGCATTGGTGTTGTTGTTGGTTGTGCTGGTTAGGACAAAACCGTGGTGGACCGAAGGCACTGGGACCGAAACGAAGAGCCGTTCCAGTTGATCCAGCAGACGGAGTAATTGAATCGTGAGCCATCGACTCTTCAGGACCACCATTGATACATTCGAGTTCTTCTTCGGAACTGTGTTGATCGCCCCAAGGTCCGTGATCTGAATCGGACGGAAGGGCCGAATCGGTCACGCAAAATTCAACTGGACTATCAGTTCGATCGTCGTTATCATCGCCAGTAGCTGAAAGGGCCGCGACCGCCGCTAATGTCGTCGCCATTACAGCGTCAGTGTATCGCTCACGTAGCGTCCTATCGCTACGACGTTGACGTGTTGTCACTGGCCTTGTAGAATTCTCCTTGCCACTTTCAGAGCGAGTCCTTTCTCTCCCGGTTGATCGTCTGTCCATCGCCATATCCTGTTGGTCCATCTTATGGTAACCTAATCGTTGTAGAAAATGGGGTATTAAGCAAAACGCGGAAGTACTAGGTCATAAATCGATTCTGTTAGAAAACTAGAACTCTCTATCGATACAGTATTGCGTTGCTTGGGGTCGACGGGTGCAAAAGAAAAGCGCACGTCATCAACACAAGCAAGAGGATTTCTCTGGTAAAAAGGAAAATGTTGATGGCCCTCAGCCATATTGGTTGAGAAAAAGTCTCCCGTTGGGGGCAGCAGCGGACAAAGGAAAGGCCATTTGAAAATGTGCACAAGAGATTGTGTGCTGAAGAGAAAAAGTTGGAAAGTTGCCGACTTTCATCGCTCTCTCCTTAACTACAGGTGACACTTTCTCCTAGTTAACAACGACGCAGGCGGCAGTTAATTAACAACCAAGGTCGACTTACCGACAATAGAGGAGGCTGACTGCTGGTCACTGGGTCCGAGTTCGTCGTCCGATTCCGTGCCCGAATCTCGATCAAGATCCGACTAGTGTCCAAATAAAGAGAAGAGAAAATGTAGCCTTTTAAAAAGCTATTAAAAGGATGCACGCCGAAAATGGGGGCGACACACAACATAGATATAAATATATAGACGACGACACGGGCTCACGGGGAATAAGAGAAACAAAGAGGAAGATATAAATTATGCCGAGGAAATGGCCGGGCGTAGTTTTACACACTTTGGATAGTGACACAACCCCCCCCCCCCACTCTTTTTTTTTCTTTTACTATATACTACTACTACTACTGCTCTGCTGCTGCCACCACTTAAAAAAAAGCAGCCCAGTCGGCCATCTTTTACGGGGCGGCCAAGAGGGGCGGAGAGAGGGGCCTCGTGGAAAATAATTCGCTCACGGTCTATTTCTCATCGGGTGATTGTGCAGAGACGGGCATTCGACGGGCAGCATACCCGGCTTCAATTTCGACTACATTTCCGGCAGATAGACCGGCTGCAAAGCGGTCGAAATCGTCCGTTTCACACGGGCGCCTTTGTTCTCGCAGTGTGTACACACGGGGCGGCCCGCTCTCCTCCGCCATCTTGGGGCCGGCCTTTTTTTCTCTCTCTTTTTCTTTTTTTTTTACTTTACGTACTAAGCCCCATACACACACACACAAAGCCGGTACAACACAATCAACTTTAAGTCTTCAATAGAATTACCTTGTCAATGTTGTTAAAGTTGGGCTCTTCGTTCAGCGACTGCGATCGTAATTTAAGAGTGAGATGGCGAACACTCAACATTATTCAATTGCAAGACCGTTGACACCGAATAAATGTTCTCGAACGATGTCAACGAAACTCGAGACAACACACAAAACAAGAGAGAAAATGAATAATAGTCAGGCCTCCATGACACATACACAGAGCACTAGCAGCACAAACGTGAACAAAGGAAAGTGTTGCGAATAAACTAGGCGATCGTGCCAAAACGGAAATTTTAGTTTTTTTCTTTAGTCAGAACAAAGAGACGTGTGTCGGTGTTATCTGCAAAACGACGATACACACACAAAATCAAAATTCCCCTTTTTTCTTTTGTGTGTGTAAAACTACGACGACGACGACGACGACGACGACGAGAGACAGGAGTGAAAGGCTGACGACTGCCGGCCCGGGCGCCTTCAGTTCTACTACGAAACAACCGGCTTTGGTTTTGGGTACCCAACTAGCAGCTCACTACTTAGCTCCGCCCACCAGTCTTGTATCAGCTGATCGATCCCAAAAGAGACACACACAAAGAAAACTAGGCTTAAATTAACGATATGACCCAAGATTCATTGGTCAAAATAAATGTTGATGCCAGTTTCATCATTTGAGCAAGTCAAATCGGTGAAATATCATTAGAAATCTATGAAATTTCGCTTTGCAAGTGAGAAGAAAGGCCCAAAATGGCGGCGACCGTGTTGTAGCGCGTGTTAGTGGGTGGTAGCCTCACCACTACCCCACTCAACCCATTCTTACTACGTTTACGCTTCGGTATATCGTAAGAGGGCGGAGTCACGATTTCTATTGGTCCGTCTTTATTCCCTGCGGGCATTCTTCAAGGTCTGGTCGTCTCCCCCTTTATTTATGAATGAAAATCTCCCGGCTACGGCCAAAAAAGAAGGGCGTGCGCGGCTTTACCTCCTGCGGCCGTTGCTGGACTCGTGCCCATCGAAGCGCTTCGATGAGCGTGGGCAGCAACTATGTCCCGTAGTACAATGTCATGTATTATTCCAACTCTTTCTTTTGCAACCATTTGCTTATATTTTTTCTTCGATTCGTGCTTGTTCACCGTGTCGGAAAAACCGAAACGATTTGTTTTTATCTTTGTATGTTATTCATATAGTCCAGCATCGAAAGAATATATTCCCCCACAAGGAGGAGACTCATTTTTCGAGTGGTATATGGGGGTCGTAGAGTCCAAAAGCCCCGACTGTCGGTGTAAATCTTTCCTCCCTCCAACAAAGAAAGGAAGAAATAAGAAAAAGGCACAGGACGAAAAATAGATACGGTTCAACACTGTTGCCATTGGCACACTGTGTCGTTGGGCAAGCTTTTTTAGGAGACGACGATGGAATTCAACGGATGAGCGTAGGCAGAGTTCCAATCGCGATCAAAGACCTCCTTCAATTGGCTCTGCAACGTTTCTCCCGATCCTGTTGTACTGTTCACTATCAGGCCCACACCTAAAACGAGATAAGTTTGTCCTTAATCAAGGTCGTATGTTACACAATGGGGACTCTATACCTCCGGTAGTAACAAAATAATCGCCAGACCAGTTGGATGTTCCTGAAAGATAAGAACGATTTATAGTTTGGACTATGCATCACATGGCCCAACAATCAAAAGATTAGGCGCATCATTCGTAAACAAAGATAACTCACCTATGTAAGCAGCCTTATCGGTCACCATGTATTTGTTATGGTTTACTCGAGCAAAGGGTATTTTTTCTTGATCTGGACTGAAGGCAGGAACAATAAAGATTTTCTAAATAAACGCCAAGAATTGTTGCTATAATAACAAAATATGGCCAAGACATTATAGTAAGCTCCTTACGACTTGCACGTCCACGTTCGGATAGACGCTAGAAATGTCAGCTAGCGACTTGAGGAATGGTGCCATTGCTGGAGTGGTATGTTTCCAATGAGAAACTAGCAATCGAATTTTGATTCCTTTGTCGATAGCCAACCGTCTTAGTTGGTTGTCAATAACCGACCAGTATCTAAAATAAATTCTTTAAACTTTAGTCATAACTTACAACAAGCTTTTCATTCTTATTTACTGGTGATGCGGAGTGTACAACATCGCCGGAATATAATCCATTACTGCAATATTTATGTATTCACGTGCCTGATCCATTGTGTGCAAAATGGAATCGACGTCTGACGTACGACCGTCGGCACAAAGTTGTGGTGGAGAGCTCTGATTCATAAGTTTAAAAATAAAAATATATTCCATCAGATTTTGTCGACTATAAAATTTTACCGCTAAATAAACTGAAGAGGTTGAGTCGTTTAAGGAAACCGGCATGGGATTCAAATGATTAATGTTCGTGGAGTAGTCCTGGGGCCATTTGTCGGGAATGGTAGCGTTTACATCGCCCAACGCCCAATAAACTTCAAAAATTTTGGACATGTCCTCAGCCAAACATGGGCAATCGTAGACGGTGGCACCCAATTCTTTAACCTGTAAAAGGAAATGGGTCACGTTCTGTGATACAAATTTCTGATTTTAAGAAAGCTTATCGGCACCTGCGTTAAAGAACGCCAATCCATGTTGGCGCTTCCAACGAAGAAATGTTTTCCATCCACTACCCACAGTTTAGTGTGCAAGATTCCAGTACCAATCAAGCGATTAAAGTCTAGGGTACGAACTATGGCGGCACCCAAGGAATTCAACACGCGCGTATCTTCATCCGGAGCCGATTTAGAAGGCTGATTTTGTGCAATGCGAATACGAATGCCACGCTCGAGTCCGGCCTCTTTGATTTTCTTGAAAACCAATTCTCCCTGAGGTGTGAATATTCCAGGTTATTAATAACTGACTTTCAATCATAGGAGAGTGCTGCTTACCTTCCAAGCTGAAGGATGTGGCATAACATCTTCTCCATTTAAAGACCAGTAGAAAGAAGCTATATCTATTGAGCTCTCTGCTATATCAATTAGACGTAGCCAGCTGTCAAAAATTGAAGGCTGAATAGTTTTATTGGGATATTCTAATCCATCAGGTATACTTTCGACTAAAGTAATTCTGTGAAACAGAAATATTCATGCATCATTAATCAATGTTCTGTTTCATTAGTAAATTGAATATTTACTTGCACGAATTGTTGCACTTATTTGTAAGACTCTTCCTTGGTACTTCATGCTTGTTGCTGAAACTGTTCAATCCATGTGGAAAGAACAGCACAAGAAGTGTTACGACAAGTATCACAGTTACAGTGAGAAAAGTTGACTTGAAAATATTCTCCTTTTTTCTTCTATGGGCTTGTGGATGAGTGTTGATTGGAAATGTTGAATCTCCCAATTGCAACTCAAGCATATCAAAGCGTCCCTCATCTTCAGCTACAGTCTAGAAAAAAAAACGAAAAGAAAGCGTCAAGTATGGACACGACAGCAGATAATAAACTTGGCGGAAATAGTTGGGTAGAAAGTTTGTTATTACAATCTGTTTCTGCCTCTTCTCTTTGATTATTTTACCATCCCACTTCATGGCAGTAACAACCTCTATAATGGCGGAAAAGATTTTTGTTGACTCGAGCTATTCCTTTATGTGTATTAGAAAAGCTAACTCTGCATATTGATAAAAAGAAAAGTTACCAAAAGACTACGTCGTCTGCTACAAGACGACTTTAAAGTTGGCGAGGGGAAAAAACCTGATTGTGACAGTTCTTGGAATCGATTAATGAAAATGAAAGTAAAAAACGTGTTGGGGAAATACGTAAGTGGAAAATTATGCATGGCGTATAATAAGCGGGAAAAAAAAAGTCGGCACGCAAATGGAGGCGTTGACGTTTCCAATGAGGGTGATGACTGAAAAGACATTGATGATTCCTGGCAGTAGGAGCCGTATCCTCCAGAGGATTTACACATTTGGAAACGAATGCAATAACCGCGCATGATGGTGACGAATGACGTTCAGTATAGAATACAGTGCGGGAAAGCTCATTAGTGCGTTTTAGGGACGAATTACAAGAAAACATTCATCATCGTAAATTAACGGAATGCAATGATTTAAAGCGTGCTGTCAACCTTGAATCGATAAGAATTTTCTTCGTTTTGAGACGATGAATCTTCCTCGTCAGCGTGAGCCATTTGACCGTTCTGGCGAGTATCTGGGTTCACTCTGGTATCTATTACTTTGATTTTGCTGCCGACAGTGTTCGTTGTTGTCGCTGAGCTAAGAATAGAGGGAGGCGCGCGACCGTCTAGAAAGTGTGGCGAATAACAATCGACGCCTCGATTGTTGACGCTAAGCCCGTGCCTGGCATTATCAACGACCCGTACGACTGGAACATAGTTGATCTTAGAAGGGGAGCGGTCGAGACTCCCCGTTGTTTGATTAACACGAGCTACTATATTTCGTCATCATTCGCGCTTGTGCTGGATTTTGTCTTCATTTTCGAAAACTCGATCACCATTACAGATGCCGTCATCGCTTCCGGTGCAACTCTTTTAAGCGACAAACGGTCGGCATCACTTTGAGTGAATTCTTCCTTCAACTGTTAGGGGTCGATTGACCCTTTTGCCGACAGCTCCGCCGGAAATAGTCTAAACTTACAAAATCTGAAATTGTCTCTGCACTTAAAAATTTGAAATTACTTTTATTAATTTGTTTTTAAAAACTTTGTTGATAATAGTCTACTTTATTTTATTATGTGAATAAAGTCGCATAACCGAATTCTTTGTTTTTGTTCTTCACGGTTGTTCCTCATAAAAAAACAGACCACACAAAGTTGTATTATTATTCAACGAGAACAGATGGGAATGTCGTGACGTCATCAATGATGCGTGGGTGTGTAGACAGTGGAAAGCGCGGGAAGAAGTGGAGACATTCACGCGCGGACGCGGTTCTAGCCTTCACGAAGAAAGAAACAAACGGGACCATCCAATAAGTGACTTCCGTTTCACGTCCAACATGTTCGATGACTTTGACAAATCTAGCTCATTTGAATATTTCCTAATTTGAGCATCCGCTGTTTTTTCGAGATACAATACGTTCAAAAGTACAGGTGAAGAGAGACAAAACATTAGCCATCGAGTAATGATAAGAAAGAGGATGTGGAGTGACCTGCTTTACGTTCGTGAGATTGTGTCCCGACCAAGGTAAGATCATTATATAGCGCAGGTGTATGGCTTTATAAGTAGGGTTTCGCAATTTTTACGTGGGGCCGGCTGGCAGATCTACCAGTTTGCCCGCTTCGGGCGAAGGAAGTCGAGATGAATTCTAAGAATATGTTTAGAAAAGAGAATACCCGCGGTGGTGGATATGTGCACAGACAGCCACTACCACCACCAATCCGTGGGCGTAGACCGGGCAAAAATGTGCAGTCGCCACATTCAAACTCTTAGTATAGCGGCCTGCTTAACAGAAGCCGGGCCGGTTCGCCACCAAGGATTAAATAACCATTTGGAATCATCAAGTTCAAATCCTACCCCAGTTAAAGCCTGTGCCAGTGGTCGCGCCGCTTTCTGATCGATTGCACAACTACACCGAGTAGTTTAAAACAAAGCAGCCGACAGTCGTCTCTGATTGGCTGCTGCTGGAGGCTCCATCTCTTTGCAAAATTACCCGCCGACGTTTCATTTCATCAGTTCAGTGTTCAGTGTCAAAGAATCCAAGTTGGTGATCACTTGTTCTTCAGCAGTGCTTCAGAGAGAATGTGACTTGTGACCGGCCTACTGAAACTTTCACAAACACCTACACCATCGTAGAGCCGGGTTAGCGTGTGACTCAGCGTGAATCACGAAAAAGTGTCGCAATCATACTGACGCGAGCCATCAAGGTGATTTGGCTGTTATTCAAAACTTGAGGCCAACTGTTTGTTCTCATGAGTGTCGGTATTTGCCTCAACTTACCGGCCGGTTTCGCGATGGATCGCCAATACCAATCTGGCGGTGGTCAACATCTTTACAACTCGCAAGAGTCGTCGTCCAGTTCCACTTTGTGGGATTTGGACAGCTCTTCGCTGATTGTTCCGGAATATTTACCTCCGTCGGCTGAATATGCCAACCGCCAACAACTAGGCGATACATCAATGCGTCGAGAGATCTCAGAAGAAAGCGGTTACCAGACGGCCATTGACGAAGGATCTTCATCGTGGGCGTCGGATTGGCCCACTGACGACTACAATAATCATCATTGGTCAAAGACGGAGACTCATCAGCATCAAGAAAATCAAATCGACGACGCGATGTGCTGGTTACAACAACAACAACCGACGACTTGGGCATTCCCAGATGACACACCCATCCAACCTACATCCAGTTATGAGGCGACTTCGTCCTATACGGTGACCGGAAGGAGTGAAAGTACCTCGTCCGATGATTCGAACCAAGTCAGCGTTCCCTCAGGTAAATCAAACGTGTATACGAAATATCAGATAACGGGTTTGCTGCAGAAGGCGAGGTGATCTAGACGAGCTAACCGGATGTTGGCTAATGCGTCGGTAGACACACGAAACAAAAGAAAACCGAAAATGTGTCTTTTGAATTTTATCGAATTTGGGGTTATTGTGAAAAAGCAGCTTTTTTCTACAGAATTAGGGGATTTTCGTCTGACCTTTACCATGATTTCATGATGTTTTCCCAAGAACTCGTGTGCAGTCTAATGACTTTTGTGGTGTTTAAACAGACCCTAGTACTTGGAATGAAGAGCAGGTGGTTACCTGGCTGCAATGGTCACAAAGAAACCTAAAGATTGGGCCAGAATCGACTAACCCAACAAGATTTCCAACGAACGGCCGGGCTCTTTGTTCTTGGACTGTCGACAATTTTGTACAAGCAGCTGGAACTGAAGCTGGACCTCTTCTGGCCGCCTCCCTTTTTTGGCTAAAGCGACCCCATCTACAATCGATAAATAATGGTAAGTTGAATCAAATTACAACCAGCAAGGTTAATTCTTTTGATACGAAGTCGTACAACTGTCCGTAACGATAATTAAACTTTGAGCAAGAATCCTTAATTGTAATGAACACTCGTTCCACGGGTCGTTCGGGTGCAATCAAGACAAGTTCATCTGCATAGCAAAGGTTTCCGGGGCTATCAGGATGTTGTTTTCTTTTACTATAGTCTCTACGGTATATTTTCTTAATTTAAGCAAAACAGTTGTTCATAGTTATAACAATAGTTCTTAGAACAAAAGACTAAAATTTCATATTATTACGTGTTTCTAATGAAAGAATATCAATCGAAGTTATGTAATTCTGCTTACGTGGGTTCAATAGCTGATGAGGTATCTGCTTACGTACTTCTAAATTTATTATGAAGAGAAGGGGATGAGGAAAACAAAAGCTTTTAGGTAAATAAAATATCGTAAGCTATCTAAAATTGAAAAATATTTACTTAGTAACATTTCTGAAACCGGCTACTTTAGAGGAATTTTACTAGAATTTTGGTGAAATTTTTCTAGGATGTTTATTTCTAGCAAACTAATATCACACTTTGCCTTTTAGTAGAATAACAGTACATCCAAATCGAATAGGTTGGATATGCAGCAAAGAGAAGGCATGATAGCAGAGAGAGCTTTAAAAACTTCATAACTGATGCATTACCTAAGTAGGCCTACTGTTATCGTGTTGCGATTGTATTGTCTCACAATGTTCATAAATATTGAGTGAAAACGGCTAGAAAATTTTCCTGTTCTGGAGAGAAGACCAACTGATTGTCTGTAGAATTATTCATTTCCCTTAGGCCTTTGAGTCCTAGTATCCGGTAGGTGTTTGCGGATCTACTACAGTTCTTCCTCTTCTAAATATAATATGAGGGAGCGACGGATGGTCCGCTATGCAATAGCAGCGTACCCCCTTCGGAGTGCTTATATTGGACTTCTAGCATGGAAATGTCTAGGCTTACCAGGGCAAGCACGCATAATGAGAGTCCCCTCACCACCAACCGAGCGGCTGATAGATATTGGTTCAGACTTTATTAAGAACAGCGCATCGCTGATAGTGTCATGCCATATGATTAAGCTAACTCCCAGGTGAAAATGATTGCTTTACAATCTCCAACGCCTTTAATTGCAAATTGATTGCTAAAGAGAATGCGTCAGGCGCATGCGTGCGTCTTGAGGAAATCCTATATATATAAAACTGTTGCTGGCCATTAAGGAAACACTGTACTTTATATCTACAGAGGAAGGTGCAGAATTGTTGGAGACGATCCGAGTCCAGTCGCAACCAGTCCAGGAATCCGCTCCTTCAGGCACTATGCCGTACTCGCAGCCAACAGAGTCCGCTCCATCCGGATCCGATTTACATCCGTCTTGGTGGATTCAAGACTTTCTCCATACAACCTTGGGTATCGCCCGCAAGAAAAAAGGTTCGCCAGAATCGCCTGAAAACAATAAAGAAAGCGGGAAATCCGTGCAAGATCCGGATCCGGCAACGACATCCGGGCAGATCCAGCTGTGGCAGGTAACTATTTTTAGCGAAAAATTGGAACACTGATTGATCCTCTTATTTCGTTTTGTTTTATCTTAAGTTTTTACTCGAGTTGTTAGCCGATCCACAGTCCAATGCCGATTGGATCGCTTGGGAAGGTAGCCATGGTGAATTCAAACTACTCGATCCTGATGAAGTTGCTCGGCAATGGGGAAACCGTAAAGCCAAGCCCAATATGAACTACGACAAACTAAGTCGTGCCCTAAGGTATTATTGCATACGAAATTATATAAGCTTAACGAATAAACAATAATAACATACTTTCTAATTCAGATATTATTATGATAAAAACATAATGAGCAAAGTGACTGGAAAGCGTTATACGTACAAATTTGACTTTCACGGCTTAATGCAAGCCTGTCAACAATTGACGACAGTGACTAGCGCCGAAACGTTGGCCATGTCTTCTTCTACCAGCTTGCATTTGGCTTACATCCATCGCGGTGGACAAGTACCTCCTCTAGTGCCACCTAGCCCCATAGTCCAGCAAGATAGAGAGACGCCAACAGGAAATCAACTTTACCGGTCTCCTCCACCTTACTGGTTGGCTAGCCAGTCTTCCGGTTCACCATCCCGCATCTGGAATGCACAGTCGGACGGCGTGCCATCGTCACCGCAGATGATCTCTTCGGTCAATTCTCCGTCAGTTGTCACATCGCAGTGTTCGATTCTCTATCACAAGTAGTCAAACATGCCAGTCTTCAGCCATATGTACGCACAACTCATCTGCCATCATCTAATGTAATAGTGCTGATAACTACGTATATTTAAATCGTTTCTTTATTTCCATACGGTCATTCCATTCGTAACGCCCAGGTATTTAAATCGTCCAATCTACTTTCACTGTAGCTGTCGGTTTTTTTCGTATTCTAAATGTTTTTCCACTCAAATTTCGAAAAGTATCTTACCGGTTTGCATCGGGCGATCGCAGTAATATCGCGGATTTTTCTCCATTTCTTTGCCAACATTAATTTTTTTAATTGTTCATAAATTTCTGTGAAAACTCGATTGCCGAAACAATCCTCATGTACCATGGATTTACGGATTGTGAGGATTTACAAAGTAAGAAGTCTAGGTCTCAACTGATGATCATCTGTTCAAGCGAATAGTCGGTCAACTAAAATACAATACCTCACTGACAATTGAAAATGTGTCATATAGCAATTTGCTACAATTAAAACATGGAAAATGTATTAGTATGAGAATGACGTTCTGTAAAGGAATACCATGACGTATTTTCTCAACTACAACAGCAAAAAGGTGGTGAATTACAAAATATTATTGACCTAATTAAGTTGCACCACTAAGCCGGATGAGGATGGCACTGGAATGAACTACATTATGATATATCTTTTTACATTCAAAATGGAAATTGAACCTCGATTGGAATTGAAGAAATCGAAGTAGTTAGACTAAAGTGTGGCGATGTGCCTAGTTCCAGGTTTTAGCTACGTTCCTGAATGAAAAGAAAAATACTTAATTGGTGAATTTGTTCAATAATTGAAAATCAACAAAAACTTACAAAAGACTGAGCTCGTCTAATCGTACGGCTTTAACCCAAAGACATACAGCGAAAACAATACTCCAAGTTCGCATGGGATTCACGAATGTAGCCAAATCACCATAAGATAACCAAAAGAGATAACAGGTAAAAGCGTGAATTGCGATGAAGATGACGAAAGAAATAATCAAAGCAATTTTCCTCCACGAAGTGCGGCTTCCACCTTTTTTAAGGATAATTTCCTGGAAACTAAAACCGCCAGACATTAAACAGCGTCTAAACATGCGTGTTCTTGGAATTGCAATCACTTACCTGACATCTGCGGTGTGCGCAAGAAATAGGACTAATATCCCGTTGAAAAACCAAAGATGTATGGAGCCGTAAAAGAATGTCATGGTGCCAGGTAGGTAAGGCCCACCCTCGAAAAATGATCCCCAAACAAAAACCATACCAACCCGGCCATCGATTAGATGGCCTATGAACCAAGGTCCGACGGCAAGATACAAGGTGTAGGCCAAATACGGATAGAATAGTGAATTGATACTAGCAAAAATCCACAGTTTTCTGATCCACAGTCGAATCCATCTATTCCGAATACGACACATCGTCATCTGCCGATCTAAAAACGACAGAACGTTAATTACGATCCATTCCTTCTTAAAAACTTTGTCAGTCTCTTACGGATGATTTTGTACTGTAAATAGCGAAAGATGCAGAACGGCACTGTACCCAATATAATTGTAACGGCAAAAATCATTTGAGACTATTTTAAGATAAAAATAAGACGTTATTGATTGACATGATAAGAACTCGGCATTGTTAGTTTAAAATTATACTTACAACAGTAGTTATATCCATCATAAGAGCGACACGCGCCATAAAAGGAAAATAAGGTTGGGTTTTATCCAAAGCAAAATCTATTCGAGTAGAAACTTCGGAACCGGTGGAATCTTTGGCTCGTACTTGTAGCACATGCCGCCCTTCAGCGTACAGTTCCGGCTGCCAGGGCGCTGTGAATAATGGGTGTTCCTTCCCTGTAAATTTGCATGGTTCCCAAGCGCCTTCGTCCAGTTTTACCTGATGGAGCATGTTGACTACATTGATAGGTTTTATAAAAGACACGTGATGGCTATCCACATACCTCACAGATTTCGATTGGTGACGGGGAGAAAATGAAAAGCCGAATATGACTCGAAGTAGCCATCAATCTAGCGGGTTCTTTAGAAGGTTGTACTGTAATCAATGGTTTGGGATTAGTAACCACTATGACCGGCCAGGTTTTATGTTGAACATCAGCGAAAGAAAACAGTCCTTGGTCCAAGACTGCAACTCGGTACCTAATTCAAATAATCAAATGTTTTGTTGTGGTCCGCGTATTTAAAATGAAAGTGATTTTTACCTTCGATTGTGTTTCCAATCTGCAAGTTCTAATTCCAGCATTCCTGAATGGTGATGAGAATACATTTGTGGCACAACGCCGCCCCAAGTGTGAAAGTGTCCGCATAGATAGGCAATTCCTTTCGCAGCAACTTGGCGTAATCCAGGAAGCAGTCCAGTGGATAGAATGCTGGAGGTTGGATAATGACCAAACCAAATGGACGCGTTGACATTTGAATCAATGGCAGATCTTTCAAAATTTTCCAGCTTTCTCAAATGATCATCATCTAATTGGCCTACAAAGTTTAATATTCGCTTAGGGCCAATCTGAAGGGTAGCGTCGACGCCAATGAACGCGTATTTTGTGTTGGCACTAGTTTGAACTGTGACCATGTAAGAGCCAGGTGATTGGCTTCTTTGGGATCCAAATTTTGGGTAAAAGTTGTTTGTACTATTATGTCCATCAACATTAAAGTTATCTTTAGGAAACAAAGAAACAAACAAGGATTGTTTTAAAAACTGAAGTGATGAGTAGGGCTACTTAAAAGCATTACCATGGTTTCCTCTTAAATCCAGCCAGTGGGCCACTGAAGACTCATTCTTACACTTGGTATACAAATCTTTGTACATTTTCCATTCTTCTATAAACTGGGTTGCAATAACTTTGTCTGGTGCAATAGAATCAGTCAAATCACCTTTGGTAACACACAGAAGCCAATTAATTAAAATTAAATACAAAAGTTCAAATTTTCTGGGATCTACTAACCGCTAGCCACAACTAGCTTTGGGTTTATTGCTTTCAGGTTGAAATGGCAAAATTCTTTCAACTGATCATATCTTTCAGGGTCAGCAAAGTGACTTATATGTAAATCAGAAATCTAGATTAGAAAGAGCAAACATTATATTATTACATATATACTGGCTGAACAACAGTAGAAAACTGACAGTCTCATGCATCTATAAAAAAGGGTGCAAAGAAGAGATTTGAAGGAGCACTTACATGAACAAAAACGAATATATCACGTTCTTCTTCATTCAATGGAGCTAGTTGATTGACGAAGTCTTGCCGAAGATGTTGAGTATCTGAATTTTTTACCGTTAAATAACCACTAATCGAAATATTCAACGCAACTACAGCAACAATAAAAAATAATGCACTGATATTAAACAAAAGTCCCATTTTTTTATAACAGTTATCAATCAACAGCTTCCGTGATTAATGAACACGTATACAAAACTTGACATTTCACAGCAGAAGGGAGCGCTCGGCGGCTTCGGTTGTTCGGTAAGTGAGTTCGTCTGCTGAGTTTGATGTCAACAACTACTCTGTTGTCAAGTTTTGAAATTCGAGTGATGATGGGTTTTTAAACCCACAAACCTCTGGGCTCTGGCCACTCTGCCCAACAAATTTTATAAACTAATGAATAAAAAACCGACTGTGAAGAGGAAATCGATGTATTGCCGTTGTATATATAACAAACCTATTGCAATAGGCACGTGAAACGCACTACGAGAGAATTACGTATGAAACAGCTCGCGCGGGTTATTATTCCTCCACACAACTTGTCAAATCAAAAACAATTACTGGCGTGATCAAGTATCACTCATCACTTTGCCGTCATGGATTTTTTGCATAGACATGGGCATCAAACAGAAGATAAATATTAACATGGTACATCAAATGTGTGAACTGTCTGTCTTTTTACACAGGCGAAACAAAAGCGAAATTCAAATTGGCGGTTCGACAGAGCAGGTGCTCTTAACACACATTGTCATGTCTCTTGTTAGAACGGTATCGCAAGCTCTTTTGTGCTTACCGAAGGTGCACTCGATCAAAAATTGTCAACAATAAAGTCTACTGCACTCGTCGGCATTAAAACAGATAAGAAGGTGATCGAAGAGTGAAACACCTTCGAAAAAAGTGAAATGACTTCGATGTTCGCAGAAAACATTGAACTGAAATTCGACTAACTATTTAAGGTCATGATTTACTTTTCTTTCCTTTGTCTTCTGATTGTAAGGCTTCCGCAAACAATTTCTCAGCCTCGACCAGCTAGAACAAGCTGGGAAGAGATGAGAACAAAGTCTGATTGGAACTTTGATGCTGTGTTGTGTGAATGTAGTGCAGTTGCCAAATATGACACTTGCAAAACTATAATACTCAATTTTTAAGAGAAAGACAGACTTCCTCCTGAGAAAAAAGTGGTACTCTCTTGCTCCTTACTGGTCAGAATCACCATAACTCAGAGCATCCTCGCCATCGCTTCCGGGTCCCGAACTACTTCCAGCACCGGATAAGAGCATTAGTTTTGGAGCATAATCCACGTCCGGCTGAAGAGAGGCTGGTCCGCTGTGCGTAGCGTGAGCTGAATCTAGCATCGGCTGCAAAATTCTTCTTCTGGCATTGATGAACCAGTTATTTACCTGTTGGTATTGGTAATAGGTGTCATTTTCGCTTTCCGTTTTCAAGGGTAGAATTTTTTTCAAAATAAAGTCTTTATTTTACCTGGAGAAGAGTTAACTTGGTCTGAGTAGCCAACTGCCTCTTTTCTTCTTCTGTAGGATAGGGATGAACCAAATGTTGAAACAACCAAGATCTTAATACAGCTGTTGCTTTTCGAGGCAAAACTCCTCTCTTAACTTTGGTCGACGGGTTTGGGTTTCCGCCAACATTTTCATCTTCTTCATCAGATGACAAGGAAGATTGAACGTACGACACTTGACTTGGGCGTGAGCTTGGCTGGTGGGCACTAAACACAGGATATGAAGAAATATTAAATATGTTGAAGGCAAATTTGTAAGTTCTTGCTAACCTTTCCTCCCTCCTGTATTGTGAGCTATATGAAGATGCTACTGCATCCAAGTTGAAAGGGTGACTTCCACTTCCATTACTGCAGTTACTGTCATATCCAGCTTCATCCCCATCTAGACCTCCACTCTCTCCTTCAGTTCTCAACAGATTTTCGCTGTGAAGTTTCCCTCTCAGACAGGCAATGTACCTACGGCAGAAATCTCTGCAAAGCTCTTGTACTTTTTCCAGCTCCAACAAATGTATCCTCAAAACTTGCAAAGCTTTCAGCATCTAGAAAGAGAGAGTGATGTCAACATGATTTACAGAGTCTAAACAAACCAATGTTTTGTTACCAGCCCATCGACTTCTGCATCATCAGTCATCAAAGTTTTGTTTCCATCTTGTTCATGCTGAATGAAAGCTCTAACATCATTTTCAAGGCTACTAAGGACAACTCTTGTATCAACTTCTCCTCTGGTAGCTTCTTCACACTTTTCCAGCAGCAGTGCGAGAAGGGGGAACAAAGGGTGCCTAGAATCGCCAAAAAGTTAAGTACATTTAACATTCAAGATGTGTCATGAAAAACTAAATTAGGCCTACCTGTAGACAGCCTGTTTATCAGCTTCAAATTGCACTCTGTCTTGTACATTGACACCAGCGATGGCGTGGTATTCCACGTCCATGCCTTTGTGTGCTGCTGATACATGATCACTGCTGTTAAAGTATTGATGCTGCTGCTGGGCACCACTCAAAAGAACGTCCACTCGTTCCATCTTGCAGCAAAATACTTTTTTTCTTGTAGAAACTGACGAATGGACGGCGAGGGTAACAAGTTATCACGTTGGGACGATCTAGCACGTGGAAAAAAATGTCAATCAAATGTCAAAACCCCTCAGAGGCCAAGCGCCGCCATCATGAAACAAAACAAAAGGTCCCTATGCTAGACAGAGGGGAAAATCCCTGCGAAGAGTTTAGTCTACTACTTCTGTATACAAACTCGTCCTCTTGTTCAGTTTGCAACTCTCTCGTCCGTGGGCCTTTTGGTCGTAATGGGCCATTCGAATGGGCTATAACTACTCGACGCGCACATTTGAATGCACATAATACAATGGTATTTCATTGTGTAGCGGTTTATTGTTCTTTTTGAATTCCACAATAGAATAATTTAAAATCCGGTCGGGTGGCTGTTTCCTTTCTGGAACTACATTCACGCGATCAACAAAAAAGAGAGATAGAGAAAAGCTAAAGAAGTAAATGATACATGATGCATGTAAAGAATAAATTCGCACACGACACACAGGGGACAGTAAAAGGATGAAGAAGGAGATACAGCGCATCTTTATATCATAATATTATGAAACTTTTTTGCTCGCCGGTCGGCAGGTGGGTATTGCAATACTGCGAAAGAAAGACAACAATTTTCGGTGTCTTCTTACATAATTTTCTTTGAAAAAGAAAAAAAAATCATCCTCGTCTTTAAGTATATTAATATTGATGAGAATAATAATAGTAAGGCACATCAAGGGAACACAACGCGATATGCTGCACCTCCTTCGGTGAGAAATCGGAGGTTCCAGACGAACAGACGTCTGGATGATCTTATCAAAAGGCTTCTTCTTTTTATATTTTTTACTCGTCTCGTTTCTTGCATCATTTCTTATTCTTCTTGGCACCGCCACCACCACCACCACCACCACGGCTTTTACTTCCTCCTGCTGCTCCTTCTGTTCGAAAAAAGAAACAAAATAAAACACCTCATTAATCGGACTTTTTATTAGGAGGCACCAGCAAGAAAAGATAGAAAGAATGGAGAGAGAGAAAAAAATAGAGACGGGTTCCAAATAAAGCAAGTGTCAACTCTCTTTCGCCCTGCCTTGGCTTGACAAGAGAGTGTATTAATTAAGGTGTTCCAACAGGTTTGACTGGATCACACGAATGGGAGAATGTTATTAAAAGGCAAAAAACGAGTCGGTCGTAAGTTAAGAAACAAAATAGATCCATTTGAAGGGAAAAAAAAGAGAGAAGACAAAAAAATAGTGGACGGGAGACAAAAGGAAATAAGAAAAGCCCTCACTTTTATCTCTAGTTGCGGTTGATGTTGCTGTACCCGTCTGCAAATTGAGAGCCGAGCTATCGTTCCTTTGATCAGCCATCAGCAGCAGACTCTTGGTGGTTGCGTCTTTGGCACTGTTGGGTTGCTGTTGGTGTTGTTGTTGTTGTAAGGCCGCTCCCACATCTGATAAAACGGACGAGGAAGAAAATATAAAGCGTAAAAAAGAAGAACGAATCATTAAAAACAACAACTGACAAGCGTCATCCAACACCACAAAACTCATCCTTCAAAAAATACTAAAGCCTTATTTATTGCCGCACATTAAAAACAAACCCTATCAACCGTCTTTCATGGGTTCCAGTTTTGCTTTTTTCGTCTTCGCTTTTTTTGCCTTTAACGAGCCGTGTTGTGGCCCAGGCAGAAAAAGACGAGAAAATAGAAAGAAAAAGAAGAAAATCGAGGGAGAAAAAAGGGATCGTCTGCGGGAGGATAAACAGCGCGCCATGTTTATAACGCCACGGTCTTTACTGTTGACTTGGATCCTGTCGACTCATTTCAAACAATGTTCGTCTTTTTAACCAACCAAAAGCATGAAAAAAGAACCTGGAAGATTTAAAAGAAATTAAAAAAAAAAAAGCAAAAAGAAAAAGTCAGCACTCGCGCGCCAACCACTCGACCGGTTAATGTGCACCTTTTTGAAATTCAAATCTTCCCTGTTTCTTATATATTTTCCCCTCGTGTTATCTTTTTCGCGTTGTTGCTGCAGCTACTGGTGGTGTACACAAGTTTTGTAGATCAAGGCAGCACTTGGACCAGCAGCAAGTGGCCGCCCACCCCCATTGAGTAGAGCGCAATCAAAAATCCAGTCACGGAATGAAAGGCGGCCTCGCCGGAGCGCCCAGCAAGAAGGAAACTATAATATTCTCTCGCATATGTACATATATACATATAGAATACATCCTCCTACTGGACGGTGCTGTTTACACACAAGACACTCGAAACGAGGTTATCTGAATCGACCTCAAAAAACAAAAAAAAAAGAGAAACGGGCGGGAAAAGTCACACAAACGAGGAGAGAACGTGCAAAAATCGTCAGGGGTTGGTGGTGTCATTCGGGTAAGGTGCGTGCATTCGGCACGACTTACGAGCTAAGGAAATGAGTCGCGGTAGATGTTTGCGCGTCTGGCCCGTCGTTTCTGACGATGGAGACTTTGACGCGACGCCGGCCGATCCCAAACCGCCTCCGCCGAGAACTCCACCGACGCCTCCGACGCCCGTCAGCAAAGACGAAGCTGAATAAATCATCAATGTTTTGAGGTATATGAACGCCAGACAAATCGGTTAACCCAAGCAAAAGAAAAAAAACAACAAAAACAACAACAGCAACGTGAAACGCGGAAGCCAAACTAATGAAAATACGAGCAGCAAATCAACAACCGAGACAAAACCAACTTTGAGCAAAAACCGGCGCAAACCTATGTCGGAGCGGCCTACCTATTGTGCAATAGCCTCAACACGAAAAGGTCAGCTTCAATCTGACATTCAAACGCGCATTCTCAAGTCACGATTCGATTCCTCTTAATGAAATCAACGCCCATGCCTAGCCAACGCTAATGGCCTGTCATCATCATCTTCGCATTTTCAACCATTTTTCTTTTAATGGCTAGACAAAAAGTTGAAAGAAGACAACAACAAAGCGCAATCTTCTTCTTATTCAAAATGTGTTTTGTGCGTTGGGAATATTTTATCAACATTATTTTTCTTTTTCAAGAAGAAGAAGAGACCTTCGACGAGAGCTGGAAGCGCTTGAAATGGCCATGCTGCCACCTAGCGGGCAGGTAAAGAAAACAGGCAGGCATTCCATTTTTAATGCGCGTTTAAAAGAGAAAAGCAAATTGCAGAGATTTCAGAAAAAGAGTCATAAAAAGAATACCACGCCAAAAGCCATAAAGAGTAAGGGAGAGAAGAAAAAAAAAATAGACGGACGGACGGACGGACTGTGAACCGAGGGGCCTCTTGAACTGAAGAAAACAACTCACCCGAGGCCAGGAGGGAGGCGAAATTAGTACCACGGGGCAAGGGCAATGAGAGGCCCGATAGACCGGGCAGGTTGGCCGCAATGCTGGCCAATTGGCTGGGCGTCAAATTGACTGGACACGATAAAGGTCCGGCCGTGTTGTTGTTGCTGCTGCTGTTGCCGCCGCTATTCGCCGGATTAGTAGTAGCATTGGTAGTAGCGGAAGTAGAAGAAGAAGAAGAAGATGGGGTGGTAGTAGTGTTGGTAGTAATATGGCGAGATCCGTTCAACGCCAACTGATACGACGATACGGCCGGCTGGTGCCCAGTCGACGGCTCTGTAATTGCAGAGCCGCGACCGCTCCCTCCTCCACCTCCACCGCCGCCTCCTCCTCCTCCTTTTTTTGTTTTTTAAAGCCGTTCATTAGACGATGATATTAGAATCCGAAAAGCCCGCGCGTCATTATTATGTCCGTGTGTCTCCGCAGAACGGAGGAATCGGATCCACCGACAAAAGCGGGGGCCGGGGTTAATTCAGTTTGATAACAGGGTAATAAAAAGCCGATTTTCAATCAAATAAAATGCTTCTTAGCGTTTACCAGAAGACGACGCTGCTCCTCTGGACGGGTTATTCAACATTCGAGCCGGCTGGACCATCTGATGGGGTTCGGTGCCATCCGGCGAATAGGAACGTTCCATATCGGCAGGTGACGGGCTCCGGCTGGCCGCATCCGACGAACCAGCATCGTCGCCGTCTTCCGATTCGCTGTCCTAGAAAAATAAATCAAAAAGATAAGAATCGTTTTCAGAGACATTGTTCCTTTATTCATTTTCCCCTTGAAAACGAGAAAAACAAAAGAGAGGAGAGAGAAGAAAAGCAGGAAAAAGAAAAAAAGAAATCATGCACGAAATGTCGTCATCAGCGTCAACAAGTTGGTAAGGCCCGATGGGACAGGTTTTTCCTTTTTGTCGATTAGAACAAGACAGGTAAAAAAGAAAATCAGAGCGTGAACGGGATCGGCGCGAGCCAATCATTCGGATCAAGATGGCCTCGCACGGAATAAATCAAGTTCGGTTACTGGAGGTCCCATTTGCAATGTCACTCGAAAGAATCGAGAGTTGAGTAGTACCCAGCAGGGCATGATCAAATAGAAACAAAATTTCTCTCAACTTTTCTCTCCATCTCTTTCCAATGTATTTCGAGCTGTTTGTTGTTTCAGGCGACCCGTTCCATCAATTCAGCCGCGAAACAAAAATCAAACAAGGCACACACACACACACACAAAATTATTTCTATGTATTTATACATACAGAGAGAGAGAGAAAGAGAGAAAAGGAAATAAAATAAATAAGAAAAAAAACAGAGCCCGGCTTCGACGTTGATTGAAGAGTTGTCTCCAAAATCCGACTCTCTGATGTCAATTCTCGTCTCTCTCTCTCGCTCTCCCCCAACACGCACTCTGCGTCTCTGTCCTTATAGCAGCAACTTTCATGCGGGAGGGAAGTTTTTCTTTTGTTTTTTTTCTTTCTTGATTTCGGCATCGATGGGTTCTCTGAGAGACTTTTGGGGTCTTTCATCTCATTAATAATCAAATGGTACAGCAGCAGCAGCCAGCAGAGGGGCCGGTTTCTCCCCGAACTGTCCCTACGCTACTTTTGTTTCTTCTTTTTCTTCTCTTTTTTTCTTTTATTTTATTATCAGTCAATGTTTATAACAGTGGCGCCTACAGGACGGATTCAGTCCCATGTAAGAAGCCAGAATGAATGACTACTCGGGATTGTGCTGGACTCGTTTTTCTTCTTTTTCTCTTGTCCCCTCTCTACTACTCCTCGACTCGCTTCTTGTTCTTTTTCAAACACATCACGATTCGGATGAAAAGCTTAAAGATAGAAGAAGATGGAAGTCGGGAATCAAGTTGAAGAAGAAGAAGAAGAAGATGCGCTCGCTTCTGCTGCTCGGCTCGTGATGTATGTCGGGTTAGAGGGAGGGTTTGACAGCATGGGGTCCGTCATCAAAAGTCTCGAATGTGGGGGGTCAAGAGAGCCAACCGGACCAAGAGAACAACAAGAAAAAAAGAGAGAAAGAAAAAGAATCGAAATCAAAACACCAAAATAGGCAAAGACACAACATAGCGTACCATCGTTCAACGACAAGTCGCATTTGGTGTACCATTTTGGTTCGTCGAAACAAGTCACCCAGGGGCCCGCACAACAACAAGAACAACAGCAGCGGCACGCGCGACCGTTACTTTTTTCGACTAATAACCGGAATCGGAGAACAAAAATCAATTTTTTTCTGTTCGTAGCAAACGTCAAAAAAGAAGACGAAGGACGATCATTAATAGATGGAAGGAAGAAAAGAGCAGATAAATGTGTGGCCTTTCTAATTGAACTTGCTGCTAGAATGTTGTTTCTAGCTGGCGTTGGCATTTCCCAACTTGTATCCGTCTCAACGTTAGTGGCGGCGGCTGGATGGCAGCCCGGGCACGTGGCATACCTTCCTATTTTGGGCTCAGACTTTATTCGTAGAAGAGAGCCGCTCTCTCTCTCTCTCTCTAACTGACTCGAGCACTCTGGCTCCTCCTATTTGCTGGGTGCTGCTCCGGGATCAC
Organism: Ceriodaphnia dubia; assembly: GCA_022539655.2. Classification (NCBI taxonomy): domain Eukaryota; kingdom Metazoa; phylum Arthropoda; class Branchiopoda; order Diplostraca; family Daphniidae; genus Ceriodaphnia; species Ceriodaphnia dubia. Next base: position 776,924 of record JAKUCG020000076.1, read on the forward strand.
AAAATAGTGAGCCCTTGTTACGATTCTCAACACACAAGAAGATGCGTAGCGCGACCGACCAACTGGTTTTTTCTTCTTCTTCTTCTTTTCCATTTAAAAAAGAAAGAAAGGCCCTAGTCTCAAAATACATTCAATCGATATCACACAATGCCGTTTCTCTATACCCAACGGTTCATTGATGGCCGCCTTGGACCGACTTATCTTTTACCAATAAATCTTGCACCCCTTTGTTACGTGTCTTAGGTCTTTTTCTTCCTTCGAAAAAGAAATAAAGAGAGAAACAACAAGAAAATAGCCATTGCCGTAACGGTCACCCACACACACACACACACACAAACCAAGCAACAACAAAGAGTCGATCACTCTTTTTCCTTTTTCTACCAAAATGGCTCGGGCTTTTCCCTTCGTTTTGACTAACGAGGAGATCTACACGGACGGCAACGTTAAGGAGAAGCTGCCACACACATGGGGAGTTTTGCATCAAAAGTTGTTTTGTTTTTTTCTTCTCTTCTTCTTTGTACCAACTTGTTTCCTTCTTTTCGAGGGAAATCATCACACGGCGGTGGCAGAGAAAGAGGTAAAACCGCAGTCCGACAGGAGCTAGGCACACGCAGCAGTTCATTTCAACAACAACAACAACAAAAAAAGACTCAACGGGAGAGATGATGAATGTGTTCATTTTGCATACGAGTGGTTGGTGAAGAGAGCGAGATTTCCCTAGTCTTTATTAAACACGTATATACATACTCGCGGTTGCTTCACACTTACGTCTAGTAAAAGACGATGAATGGCTTCATCGGTTTACCAGCGCTCTCCCATTCAAAATGCGCGCCGCGATGATGATGGTTAACTCCCGTTACTGTGGAGGAAATGAGGCTGCGACCTTGCGCCGCCTTAATGATTACAATTGGGGCGGCCGAAGGTTTGAATCGCGTTACGGGTGAATCATCTCTTTTGTTACGAGCGAAAACTGCTGGCCTATCCTTCCGTGAAGCGTTACCGGCAATAGGAGCAGCAGCGCCTTGACTTTGTCTTTGTGTGTCTGTGTCAAAATGACATGGGCGTTTCCCAACTCTACGCAACTCTCCATCTGTTTCCTTTTCGAAAATGAAGATAGAGGAAAGGAGATTCCGTTTTTACAACGGCATCAGCGGAGGGGAAGAGGAGAGAAAAGAGAGTGTAACGAGGAAGAAAGAAAGAAAGGGAGGAGGGTGGCAAAGTCTAATTTGAGAAAGGCAGCAGAAACACGGCAGTGAAGAGGAGCCAGCAGAGAGAGAGAGAGAGAGAGACACTTCGTTCTCTGCCAGACGGGGCACACAACCGATATAGATACATCTTTCCAGAACCTGGTGACTCGACGGCCGTCTATTTTGTTACTCTTTTTTCCTCTCCATATAGTAAACCTGACCGGAGAAATATACAAGGCACATGGCTCTTTTCACTCGGAAACAAAAATGTCTAGTTGGCTTTTTTTTTCTCGTTTTATCATCTTGTTTTTTGTTTTGTTTAGTTTTTTTTGGGTGCGGATGACAAAAGACGCATCGGTAGAAACAGGTTGAATTCACGAAATTCAAATTTGGCATTTTGTTTTCGATTATCGTAGTAGTACTACAACGTTTGTTTCAACTTGTACCCCCACCCATCATCATCCATTTCGTGAGCATCGACGTCTCGGCGGCTAGACTTTGGGCTACAAAGCGGCGCACGACTCACTTCTTCTTGTCTCGAAAGAAAAGAAGACGACACATACACAACAACAAAAAAAGAAGCAGACAAAATAAGAACATTGGTCTGCTGCCTCGGTCTGTCGTGTTTTAACCTGCGAGCTAGTTCCGACATCAACACCCAAGCAAACACGTTTCTGAAATGCCAGCATCTTCTTTTTTAAACTATTCACATTTGTTCTTCTTGTTGGAGGGGTTTAGCTTTAATTGATCCTTTTCCCTCTTCATCATACTTTCTTTTTTTTTTCTTCTTCTTCTTTTTCTGACCCAACAGTTCTCAACGTCTAATCACCGCCGTCGCGCCGGACCAAGAGACTGGACTGCTGGCCGCCAGAGATTCAAAAGAATTTAGAAGAAGGCGAAGGAGAAGAAGAAGAAAAAAGAAGGAAGAAGAAGAAGAGAGAACAAGATGATGATAATAATCACGTGAGAGCGCAATATTCATAAATTACACGCACGCTGGCCAGCAGCATCGTCCTCGGACGAATAAGAAAAAGAAGAGTATTAAAATAAATGGCGGAGAAAAAGACGACCAAGAGAAAAAAGGATCAAGAGCGTCGAGAGTTTGAGAGTCGTAAATATTCGGGCCGGCAACTCTCAGCCAGTGGCTACTCCCGGGCCGGGCCGCTCTTTGACCGCGCGGTGGGCACCAAAAAGAAAAAATACAAAAAATTCGTTCGGGACCCGAAACCGATGCTTTGGCCATGTGTGGCCCTTTTGATCCTTCTGAGAGGTTCGTGTGTCTTTTCTCTCTCTCTCTCTCGGTGTATGTATATGTGTGATGAGTCATCGGCGGGCTCTTCCCCCCCAAACAGTCGGCCCGTCAGATCCCTCAGCGGGTCTCCATGCTAATCACGCCAACAGATCACACCAGCGGATTGGAGAGAGCCATTGGTGGCTAGCACGAAGGTCCATCACACATTCGTACAGTTTTTTCTTCTTCTTCTTCTTTTTTCAGCACCTCATGTTGACCAAAAAGCTAACGTCTCGACTCTTTCTACTCCATCGATCACATTGACCGGACCGAGAAGTGATTTGGTTATCAATAGGAAGAGATGAAGAGGCGATCGAGCGCGTTCGAATCGTCCGTGACGCAACAACAGCGGGGTGGAGGAAATGAATATACAATTAAAAAAACGCAGCTCAGGAAAGACAGAAAGAAAGAAAAAAAAGAGCCGAAGGAGAAGAAAAAGAAGAAGGTCGCCAGCGTCTGTGAGCGTGTGCGGACGGCAGGAGCCAGCTGAAACGACATCAATATGGAAATGAAATCAGAGATAGAAGAGACAGACAAGTCGGAGGACTTGAAACAACGAAAACCCGAAAATTATTTCCCTTTTCTTTCTAAACTTCAAAGAGGCGAGTAGCAGGAGCAGGAGCAACAGCGACGCTCGTGTCTCCTCTTCCTTTTGTTGCTGTATATCTTTAATTTTCCTTGATTCTTTTTGAATGCTCAAGGGGAGGGGGTTGACACGCTCATTCATTGGCTGTCACCCATGACAGATGAATCCGCATCTCCCTCTCTCTACGTTGCGTGGAGAGAGAGAAATAGCTACGCAGAGAGCCCGGAATGAAAAATTCTCTCTCTGAATGTCTGCTGCTGTCTCCAAATCTTCCATCTTTATGACATTTTCAGACGAGGAAAAATAACAACTTTTCGAAATTCCCGCGTTAATATGACGAAACACCTGTCCTACCGCTTCGACTCGCACTGTACTCTCTCTCTCTCTCTCTCTCTCTCTCTTTTCTGTAGGTACCCGCGGTGCATGACGGAGACTGGTCTAACGGCAGCTGCCCAAAATGTCGAACTCGTTTAGATTGTCGATCATCATCCTCCTCTAATTAATCGAATTTCCCCAACAGAATAATAAAGTGAGGGGGGACCAGGACGACGAGCTCTATCCTACCCAGAACTCGTTTTAATAGACTCGTCAAAAAAGTTGTTGTTTCTTCGGCTTTCTCCGAAAATGTCGACCGAAAAGACAAAAACGGTTATGGCGCGTGCGGTTCTCATTTCGGGAGCCAGAAGGAAAACAAAAACAAAAAAAGCCAAAGAAAAGAAAGAAAAAAAAACATATAAAAGAATCAAATACGTACATATAAAAAGAGAAAAGAAAATCTTTTGTTGTTTTTAAAGGGGGGAAAAATGAATATATAAATATTAGAGAAGAAGATGGCGAACGGGAGTTGAAAAACCAACGGAATCTGCGGTCCGGCGTATTTTTCTAACCAAAAAATTCGTAAGGTTACCAAAAAAAAAAAAAAGAAGAAATAACAAAAGTGTGTGTAAGATGTAGTGTAGTGGAGAATGACGCACACACAAAGTCGTCTGGGAATGAAACAAAAAAAAAACGAAGAAGAAGAAAGTTTTTTTTTTGGTAGAAGAAGAAGAAGAGCCCTGGAAGATTGTATGTATAATAAAGAGTATGATAGGACGAGGCGACCGAGAAGAGGAGGAGGAGGTAGGTGGTTCATGGCGTTCGGTGGTTGTGTTCCCGGGCGTGTGTAGAATGAGGAAACAGCAAGAGCCTTTTAGTTGGACCGGAGAAGAAGAAGAAGAAAAAAAATTCTTCTTTTTTTTTAAACGTAAGGGAGATGAGGCCAACCTCGACACACACACACACGTAGAGAAAAGAAATAAAAAGAAAAAAGAAAAGAGACCCCACTGAAAGAGAGAGGGAGAAGATGGCGGGACACCTGCGATGCAAAATGAACGAGATCATTGCCGATTAAATGTCGAGCGGCTTCCGGTTGACACCGTTTGACTCTACTCGTCTCAAACTGGCTAACCGTGTTTGTCGCTAGACGGACGGACGCTTCCGTCCGGATGAAAATCGCCAAAGAAGACACGTATGGTCATTTCTCTCCTCTTTAGCTCCCTTCAACCTTTTTTCTTTTATTTCTTTTTTCTTTTTTTTGGCTTTTCTTTTTCATCTTCTTCGCCTTATCCCATTCCACCGTCTTCTTCTTCTTCAACGGGGCACCCTCCAGCCCGAAGACGAGCCAGTTTTATTCTTTTGTTTTCTTTTTTTTTCTTCTTCTTCTCCGAGAAAAACATCTCCGGCACGCCATCCGCCGTCGCTTATGATTCATCACAGGTTCTACGTAGATGATGGGGAAGCGCGAATTCCGCCCCACAATTTCCCTTCAATTCTTATTCTTCAATTTTTATTGGATACTTGACCAGGGAACCTGACCCCCTCCGATATTGGCGATCCTCGTCATAAAAATTCGAAGAAAAAGAATTTTAACGGCTTCGTTTCTGATCAAATGAAGACTTGAAGAAATTGGAGAGAATTTAACAATAGCCCGTCAAACTCATTCTATCGCCGGGATTGTTTCTTTCAAGAAGAAGTAAAAAAGAACAAAAGTTCATCGTGTATATTATGTTTGTGTTTCTCGTTTTCTTCTTCTTCTCGCTCGGATTGGCCGCGCCGGCATTTGTTTCTGCGCGCGCGAGCGACCGAGCGGCCTCCGTGTTATGCAAATGAGGATCATTAACCATTCGGGCGACTACGGACGGACCAAGAGAGAAAAAGATGTTAATCATCTTCTGGAGAGTCGGCGACATGCGAGGAATAATGCAATAGGAGGACGACGAAGACGACGACAACGACGACGGCCAAACCCCATGTAGCTGGTTACAGAGTGTACCACTGGTAGCCATGGAGGACGACCGGTCGCCGGCCAGTTTTTTTCCCCTTCTAATCGCACCTTGTCTCCTGACAAAGTACTTGGAGACTATGTAATTCCCCCTGCCCGTCGCCAACTTCCAAAATATACCCGTGGGGATCAGCAACCGCAGCAGCCACAAAGACGAAAAAGCCATCGCAGGTACATATTCAATCAACCCGGTGAAATGATCTTTGCCCCTCATCTTCATTTCTTATTTTGTTCCGTACCATTTTTTTCTTAGCCCGGCTTCGTGACCAAAGATGGTCGCGGCGTCGCCCGTGAAACTGGAACCGTCGGGACTCACCGTCAAAAAAAAAGAGGGGAATATATATATTTTTTCTTTTAAAAGAAAAAAAAAAGAAAAAAAAGAGACAAGTGTGCGGACCATCTGCCTGACGTTTGTCGGGTAAATGGGTGCAACGGTAAAGATTTGGCGACGGACGACAATGGGTTCGGCCCATTTCGCCAGTGTTACGTCAAGAGGCCGGTCGATCGGAATCGTGAGACCGTCCGGTAAGTCGCTAAATGTCGATCAAGTGTTCCAGACGGTGCCCTTTCTCCGCTGGCCGTAACGGAGCGCACTATAGTACGTCGTCGGCGGGGTTTTTGAGCTGCCGAGTTCAGCTGGACGGAGGGCCACTCGAGAGAGAGAGAGATCGCAGGCGAAGAGAAGCAGCAGCGACGGCGGGGCCACAAGGCTAAGCTCGAGGGAGAAATAAAACAAAATATGAAAAGACTCGAAGGAGAGAGGATAAAAGAGGAGAGAGAATCTCCGAGGGGGCCCCCAGGGCCGGAGCGATCGGTCCAGGCGCGGCGCAGAGTATATCCCGCGCTCTCGAGACCGGTGATTCATACACGCACAGGTAACACAAAAAAGGGCGGAGAGGCAAGAAAACGAAAAGGGACGAAGGAGAAGAAGAAGAAGAAGAAAAATGGGGAGGACAAACAAGAGGAGAAGGAGGGATCGGGAGGAGAAGAGAAACCCCCAGTGTATAAAACGGGTGGTCAGGTGTCGCGCGCCCGCGTTGTGCTCCACCATCGTCCGTCCGGACCGGTCGTGCTCTCTCTCTCTCTCCTCTCCTCTCTCTCAGTCTCTTCGCCAGTGTCAGTGTATCGACACGGACGGCGTCAAACAGGTGAGTTTTCTCCATAATTTTTTCTCTCTGTTAAACAAATCAACAAGTTGCCGACCGAATGCGGACGGACTTTTCGGAGCGAATCCGATTCAATTTTGAGACAAAAGAGAAACAGACCGAGAGAAAGAGAGAGAGAAGCAGATGCCAATCTACAACAAGTTACGAGCCGACGTCGCTGGACACCAAATTCAACAGGTAAGAGAATAATTCAAACAACGAGAGTAAACAACGACGACGACGACTCGCCGACCTTCGAGAATTTCAACTCTCTCGTCAAGTCAACAAGACATTTTTCAACTGGCTTTTTACTTTACCAGCAGCGCGATAACAAGAAGACGGAGAAGAAAAAATTGTCAAGTTGCCTTTTTGTATGGACATTTTGGAATGTTGCCTCGATTTTAATTTCTTTTTTTTCCCTTTTTATTTCTGCCTCGGACAACGTCAAATGATTATCTCGTGAATTATAATAAACGGACTGACAGCATTCTCTCCCTCCGTCCCGAAAATGTTCCACTTCTTTTCTTTATTTTACAATGTTTCTTCTACTGTTTTTCTGTATCTGTTTCACCGCAAGTTAAAAAAGAAGAGGAAACTCCCTTTTTGAAAAAAAAACTCCACCCAAGGAAGAACAAAAAAAAAAAAACGAGAAATTTATGAGAATACACGAAATTTTCTACGGCTCCCGATATCCTATCAATAATCCCACGCCCGCGCGTTCCACCGACACATTTTTAAGGAGAAATTTGGTCTGTTGTCGTTTTACAAAGGTGAAACGCACAAAACTATTCAGAGGGTAACTACAATAGCTGCGATCAGCTCATGTTCGAACCTCATTTAGACGTTCGAATTTTTCTTCTTTCTTAACGAGGTAAAATAGCGAGAAGGGAAGAGGTCAAAGGGCACGGACCAGTAGCCGACGTGTCGCCTGAGAATATGCGCATCTCTTTTCATTAGGCTCCATGGAGCTATGATGGCGCTCGGCTAGAGGTTTTATTTCCCGATGCGGGAGCCGGACGCTTAAAAGGCAACCCGCCGATGATGATCCGTAGCGTCGTGTATTGCCCCAGACATCTCTTTTTTCATTCAAAACGATGGTAATGATCAGAGTCGCCGTGAATGGCGTGTCGATGCTAGTTACCCCGCCGAGAGGAAGGCCCACCTTTCTTCTTCTTTTTCTTCTCCCGCGTGCATAATGCATCCCATGTATCTCTGGTTGCGTGTGGCGCCGGCCCGCTGCATGTTGTTACGATACAACACAACAAGACGGGACAGCGCCAATGACAATCGACCAACCTCTTGTCTCGGCAGCAGCCCGACAACCCATTCATCTCATTGATCATCTCTTCCGGAAATGATTATTTCCCTATTTTTCTTTCGCTTTTATATTTTTGTTTTTTTTTTCTTTCTTTCTTATAATCCCCAGTCCTCATCTAAACTTTTTTCATAATATCGCTCAAACGGTTCATGTAATCTTGAGTTATTTATATTTTCGAATCATTGATGCAATTAAAAGAGATAAGAAAAAAAGTGTTTTTTGTTGGGGGAGGGATCTGGGCAGAGAGAGAGGGGGGGATTGTGTGTAACAATGCTTCGTACTTTGTATATCTACAACGCTCCGTATGTACAGGCCATTTATGGCGTGATGATTTGTGTCTTCCTTGATCAAATAAAATTGTGTTTTAGTGGATTAATTCAAAAATATTTTCTAGAGAGAGAATGATGGTGGGGAGCAGCACAACAACATTGAGAGAGAGAAAGAGAGGGAGAAAAGATAAAGAATTCGAATAATTTTTTTGTGTTTTTGTTTTGAAGAAACTTTTGACGATAATAATAAAAATTAATAAAAAAAAACAACAACAACATCAACAACCTAAAAGATAAAAAAAAAGGGAGAAGTCACAATCATGTCACACATGTTATTAGTCTCACACACAGACGACACAATGCCTCGGCGTCGGTTTTCTCGTTCTCTGGGGGGCGGGAATAAGTCGTCGAGAGAGTTTGTGTTCGTTTTCTTATTTGTTTCGTTGTACCAAAGTGACGAAGACGAGAAAAAGAAGTTATAAGAATTATGGAGATTAAGGAGGATTTTATGGCACTGTTCGAAAAGGCACGCACATTTTCCAAATGTGAGATTCAACGGCGCGTCAATGGGACCCACACAGACAGGGAATATTATCCCTCCAAAAATAAACACGAAAAAAAGGGTGGAAAATTCTCTTTATATATGATAACGATAGAAGAAGAAAAAGAAGATGAAAAAACTAGTTTTCTTTTATTTCCATCGCTTTAGCCGGACGGTCTCAAGAAATTGTCATAATAATCAAATGGTTTCTGGTTCGCATATTTTGTTGCTTCGTTTCATCAAGGCGGGCGCGTGCGGGACAGCAGACAATCCCGCTTGTAATTATCAACAACATTCTAAGCTTCTTTTCTCCCCTTTTTTGAACAATTTCTTCAAATCATTAGCAATTCAAAACACGAAGAGAGCGAGAGAGAGAGAGAAAAAGAGATGGGGGGCAACTTGGGAGGGAAACTGGGGGGGGGGGGGAAGGAGAGAGAGAGAGAGAACCGGGCGCGGTCCAGTTTTTTTCTTTTGTTTCTGTTCAAAATCCTGGTTGTATAAATAAAGATAATAATGCTGGACTTTTCTTTTAACATTATGGCAGATGCAATGGCAATCGACACGTAAACAAATTTTGGCATCATCATTGAACTAACGTCCTAGCAATTGGTTTGAGACTCGATCTGATGATTGCAATCAATTCTTTTCCAACCAACCAAATCGAAAAGGGAAAGAAACAGATTTCTTCAAGAGACGGACAGCTGCTGCTGGAGGGAGGGAAATATGTTGATAAAAGATGACCACGTCTACAAACAGGACGCTCTCCTGAATTTGAACAAAATAAAGAAGAAGAAGAAGAAGAAAAAAAGAAAAACGAGCTGTTTGTGTGGTGCCGGGCTAGCCTTGAGGGCAGGTGAATCACGACCGGTGTGTGTGTATGTTTGTGCGTGTATGAAGCGGCGCGTGTGATGCTGTTGCATTTTGGCCTTAAAAGGAGCGTCGACGACTTGGCCTCCAGAGGCCAACACAGCCGGAGACTTGTTTCCTTTTTCCGATCTATCTCTTTTTCCTAGTGACGAGAGAAGGCCATCACACACCACCGTCGACGACCCGAGAGCGCCCGGGACTCAAGTCTTCATCACAGACATACACATACACGATGGATGGATGGAATAGGTCATCAAAGAGTGTCTGTGTGTGTGTGTGTGTCTTGCGGGGGAGGAAGAACCATCATCATCATCATCATCAACGTTTTTTCATCCCAGGGAAGAGAAATGTGGAATTCGAACTGGTTAAAGAGTTGATGGAGTGCGCGGAATGGAGGCATCCGGGCGGCCTAGGAGACGCATAAGGAAATAAAAGCGGAGCCCCGGCTTTATGTCTGTCAGTGAATGCTGCTGCTGTTGCTTGGGCTCTCCACAGCATAGACGCGCGCGCACACACAGAAAATAAAAAAGAATAAGAGAGGAGAAGGAAGGAGAGGGAGAGAGAGAGAGAGCGGGAGGGAGTGATATGAGAGGAGAGAGAGGTGGGAAAAAGAGTATGTCGGGGCGAAACGGGACCATCTGCGCGCCAAAAAGCCATCCGGTGACCTTTGGCCCGCGCGGACGGATCGGCGAGCAGAGTGGGCGGATGCGCGACGCTGAAAGCTTTCTGTCGATGTGTCTCAAGCGGCCGACAAATGCCAAACAATTGCCGATAAAGCGCAAAATGACAACACATGGCGCCCTGAGACCACAGTGTACGTGTGTGTGGCCGATTGAGGTCAGACGTCAGAGAGCGCGCGAGCTGGCAGGGGGACCCGGACCAACATTTTCTCCCTCTTTCTTCTTCACGTGAACTCTTCTTCTTCTTCTTTTCGGTTGGCACATCCAGCTCATTATACAACAACCTTCTTCTCAACTTCTTCTTGTTAGCGAGAGAGCATTGACTTTGGAGACTTGTGACACCTTTTTCTTTTCCTTCTTCTACTATTTCCCTTCTGTTCACATTTCTAACGTCAATTTTTTCCCTATTACTTCCTCTCGGAACAATTCAAATTGTATGAAAAACTTTGGCTTGAAAGAGAGAGAGAGAAAGAAAGAGCACCAGGAGAGAGAAGAGAGAAATAACTCGTTAAAAGAGTTATCTTTACATATTTCAAAGCATTAAAAAAAAAGAGAGAAATATCCCAAGCTCGGACGAATCTTTGGTCGGGAAAGTTTTGGACGGAGAAAACCCGTGTGTGCGGGATCGAGTTAAAAGAAAAATGGCTCATCTTTTACATTTTTTGAGTCATGCGAGCCATCCATCATCGGGACCGTGAGTCAAAAAAAAAGGTCGGGACGCGACGTAAAGGGCAGAGCCATTGTTGGTCAAAGGACGTCGCGTCTCGATATGGATATCGCTAAGAGTCTACCGGCCGGTTGTTCAATGAACATTATCATCGGGACGTTTTGAGTCAAGGTCTCTGACAACGGCTCTAATCAATTGGGAGAAAGAAGAAAAAAAAAGTTGTGAATGGGGTGTAGAAGAAGACGGACCGACAGATAGTGGGGGGGCAACTTTCAAGTCCAGTGGCTCTTCCCACCCAAATTTGGCGACCGAGGTGAGGGACGAACGCTCATTGACCGTACAAGGTGAAACGATAGACCTGGCAATCAACCTGCCTCCTTACAATAAGAGACTACGATCCTTATGGATTCCCTTGAAAACTGTAAAAATTATTTTTATTTTTATTTTTTGGAATTTTTTTTTTATTATTATTATTTTTACTTTCCCCAGAGTTAGATCCAATCCAGCTCGTCATTGGGGTCGGACGGAACAATCAAAACACAAACTTTTTTGCCGCCGCCGCCGCCGCTAACACACACACAACAAGGGAACCCGCTGCGCTCTTCGTCTCCTCTTTTCTCTCTCGGTCGGGAAAGATTTGTTACCTTCATTACTGGGCTGAAATTGTCCCCCCCCTTTTACAAGACGGACTAGTAGTGGTTATTGGTGCTGGAGGAGAAGAAGAAGAAAGGGAGATGGAGAAGACTCTTCGACTTTTTTTTGTCGCGTTTAGTGTTTTGTTTCGTTTCAAATGGGCTAGAATAAGAAGTGCTACAAGTTTGTAAAGCGCGGGAGAGTCACGCCAACAAGGTATAAAAAGAGAGACAAAAAAATACAGAAACAATTCTAACTAAAAAATAAATCCATCGGCGGGATCGTTATCCCACAAGAGTTTGTCAATCAAGTTTCCCACAACCAAACGTTAAAATTTTTAACTGCTTTTTTTTGTTTTAAAAAAAGAACGCAAAAAACACAACTTCAAAAACTAGAGGGACGGATAGCGAAAATAACCGGGGAGGAGGTCAGGAGGATGGCCATTTTGGGTTTTCAACTGTTTGCTTTTGTTTTGCCTTAAAAACTAAGACTGTACTGTAACTTGTCTGTTTTTGTGTAAAAAGAAAAGTAAAAAAGGACCGGGGATGGCCCTTTTTTTGAGACGGGTCAGACTAGGTCATGGTTTTTTTCTGTCTAAAAAAATCAGGGGAGTAAAATGTGGAAGATAATATGATGGAGATGGAGGGAGAGAGAGGGGTTTCGCTTCACTTTTGTCACATGGGGGGAAGCGATGAGCCACGCCTGAATGCCCTGATTCTGTTGATTGTGTTTCCTTTTTTTTCGTTTTTTTTCCTTTTTCTTATTGGAAAAGAGAAGAAGCTGGACGAAACGGACTATCTGCCTTGACTGTGCTGCGGCTGCGGTGTGGGTGCCGGCGAGAGCGTGAGATGACCCGAACCACCCGAGCCGGGCGACGATAGACCGTGCTGGACGTATTGGTGTTGCGAGCTGTGGACATGGTGGAGGTGGCTACTGGGCCCGGGAGAAGGAGACCCGTGAGAAGCATAGGGAGATGGCACGTGATGGCCGGATAGATTGGAGGAAGGACCGGGACCAAGTGGCGGTCCCAGTAGACCTGGATGGGAATGAGCATGAGAATGGTGGCCGCCGCCGTGCGAATGGCCATGCCCGTGCGGCGACGGGTGCGAAGACGACTGATGGGAAGATAAAGCATGCGAGTGCGAAGGAGTAGGCGGAATGTGACCCGTGTACATCATCTGCCTTACTTTCTGGTCCTCGTCGTGCAACGTGTAAGTCAGCTCCGTTTCCTCGAAGCCTGTCGCCGACATCCGCTGGTCAACCGTGCTGGACGGAGGGTCCGGTGAGTTGAGGCACGTTTGGATCAACGCCTTGCCCGCTTCGGACGTGATCATCGGTTGCAGCTTGCGTGTGGCGAATGTGTAGACGTGTCCCGTCTCGCTGGCTACCAGCAACATCACCTGGGTCCCGGTTAGTGTTGACAGCTCGTAAGCCTAAGTTGATTCATCAACACGTCAGCACACACATAAATAGAAGGGAAAAAAGGTTGGGATTAGTTCCCTGTTTTTTTGGTAAAATCTTGCAGATTACATACACACACATAATAAACACACACCCACACAGAATTCGAACTAGAGATTACGAGTAGATAGTACTAACCTTCTTCATGATTCCTGTCTTTCTCTTTGAGAAAGTCGTGTATCTCCTGAGTTTGTTGTCGATGAATTCCATCTTGATTTTCACACGGCCTTTGGTTTTCTTGCCATTGGGTGGTGGTGTCTTTTTTGTTTGAGAACCATTCTGGCCCCCACCAGATCCAGATCCACCATCGTCCATTGTGCTGTGGCCCATTCCGATAGTGGACATGGTAACATCACCCACCATCGGATCCTGCTTGAGGTTGAGTCCTGCTACATCAGCTGACCTTTTGGACGAGTGTTGATGGTGCTGTCCTGGAGATCCCATTCCGATGTGGCCTGTGGGACTCATTCCTTGAGGTCCACCATGACCAACGATGTGATGTTGGTGTTGCAGGACGTAGGGATCTTGTCCATGACCATAGAGGTCTACTCCATCCCCCGACAAGGCAGTGTGGGAGTAGTTCATGGTGTACCGAGATTCCGGCACGCCACTTCCCTGACTCTGCATGATTATTTCAGCGGGGTAGTGAATTCTTGAAACGGGGGTGAACAACCGAACTTGAATGTCAAATATTAGTGCACACTGCACACTACCTAAAGCAAAGAGTTACGAAACGACTGCGTTGGCCCACTGCTCTCTGAGCTCTACAATACACGTCTCAGGCACTACACGAGTGGAAAAAGCAACAGAGCAAGGCAGCGACGTATATCAACCGGTTTGGGCGGCCATCGGGTCGCTTCTGAGGCCAAGGAAATCTCTCTCACTCACTTCTCCCTCCCTCTCTCTTGGCCTCGTCTTCAACAATACTAGCAGACGACGAATGAGCTGAGTCAGATGTCAAAAACAGTTCTGGGAGAATCCCGGTTAATTCTTTTGAAATTATTCGTTCATTTCAAAAATTTTTGCAGAACTCATCCAAATTGGCCATTTAGAACATGTTCCTTAAATATTATTTTTTGAAAAAAGTTTTTTATTTGATGACGTCACTGAGCGGCGTAGGAATACAACATAGAGGAACTGGCCGAATATAAAAAAAGAAAAAAAAAAGAAAATCCCGCTCGTCTCCTGGCATGTCCATAAAAGGCAAAGCATTCCTTTTAAGGGACGGACGAAACGCGCGCGCATATCGGACTCGAGAAATGTTTTCTTACTTCTTCTTCAGCGGTACTCGCAGAGCGCTCCGGTCTTTGGAAAACCTGGGAGAAAACAACTTCGACATTGCGTATTCCGCGCAAATACTCGGTACTCGACCATGTTGGGGCTTACTTAACCCACAAATTATCATCGAGGTTATACTTTGGCGCGGTTCGGCCATACCAAATGAGGCGTACGTATTTATTTTCGGTAGTCATACTTTTTTCGGTGACATGTATTGATATCTCGATAACTATCATTTTATTTATATTTTTTAAAATTCGCATTGTGCACTTTCGATAAGGACGAGTTGCCTTTTGTTGAAAGGTTCAAACGGCGGCTGCACTGTAATTACAATGGGGGAGGGAGAATAATGAGCAATTCACGATGTCTAGGTCAAATTATTAGAAAAAATACGAGTGGGAACTATAACTATAGGATGTCGTCGTAGTTATTCAAAATTTCAAAGTAAAGTCTGAGAATTTTGATCACAATTTGTTGTTTTTTTTTTGCAAATACTGTAGATGAAATGATGTATATAGTGGAATCGGATTGTGAGGGGGGTTCGATAAAATCACATAGACAGTCCAGATGCCGTGCTGTGGGACAGGTTTTGCAAATGCAGCGCTTGCAACAGTTGAGAGTTTTCCGTGTAAAGCTCCATGATTAGCATGTCGGATGAAGCCAACTTGTCCATCTGCGGGAATAAATCAAGAAAAAAGGGACAAAAAACAAGTCTAATTATTTTCTTCATCAGAATTTGATTGATTGCATCTGGAGAAACAACGGATGAGTAGACTCGCTTACAGTTTGTTTATGTTGAATCGACATTTGACGTAAGGTGTCCTGAGACGCCTTCATCATAAGCTCCAGGCTGTTGATCTCTTCATGATGTTGGACTTTGGTTTCTGAAAATAATTTAAAATTGATTGTTTCAACTGATTAAACAGGAGCAAAATCACGGTATGACTACAAGTTTATAAAAAAGAAAACTGCATTACCGAACATAATCTGCTCTGTCCGATGTTTCTGATGCTGCAGTGCGTAGTAAAGTTCCCTGCAACGTTGCTCCTGCTGCTTCAAACGAGTGTTAAGGGCTTGAAAAACGCTAATATCCACACGGCAAGCTCGATGAGGCTCATTGGAGGTTCCGCTATTCAGGGATGGAGATCTCGTTAGCTGAAACATGAGAAATAAATCAAGCGTCAAATTTGAGGGTTGAATTAACAACCAGTTTTTTATGTCCTTTTTTCATTTCTTAATTTGAATTCGAAACGGGTATGAACCCACCTGCGCTGTTCTACCGTCTACGCCATCTATAGTTGACTCGAAAGACTTGCAAGGTGAAAGAGAGGCAGGTGATCGTTGACTTTTGGCCCAGCCTTTACTTTTCAACGGGGAGTAGCCAGGGGGTAGGATACCGGGCTTCGGAGTCGGAGACAGCGGCCGGTTTTGTTGTGTGAGTGACTTGACTGGGGGGTCGCGCATGTTCTCTAATTTGGTTATCAGCTTCGCCTCTCTTTCAATCGCTTCGGCCAACATTAGTTTCGTCGCTTGGAGATCTGCCGTTAACTGGTCCTTTTCTTCCTGGGATCGGGCTGCATCTTCAGCCCGTTCTCTCCGAATTTGCTCCAGCTGGGACTCCAGCTGGGCGATTTGTTTGACTTGAGCTTCGGTTTCCTCTTCCAGGTCGTTCAGCTGCTTCTCCCAGTTGGCTCTTTCTTCTATCGTCGATAGACTACTCGTGCTGGAGTTGTCGCCTTGTCCCAAAAGTTCTTCATACTCTGCCGTCAGATAAAACCCAAGATTACATTCATCAATCGCCATCAATTACTTGCAATCGCTCACCTTTGATTTTCATCTCGAGTGATCGGAACTTTTCATCCGTCGAATCACGTTCTTGATCGTAGATTTCTCGTTCCTCGTCTAACTTTGACTGATAATCATATTGGTTAATCTTCTGGTCATGAGACCACCAGGTATCCAAATATTTCCCATACCTGCCAATAGTCATCGAGACGATCAAATTCCGTCCGAAGCATGTCCAATCGTGATTCCAAATCACGACGATCTTCTTCAAGGGCATTTTTCTCCATCTGATGTCGCTGTTTTTCATCCTCACCGTCTCGCATTAGCTGCTTTATCCGCTGTTGAAGTAACGCTGTTTCAAACTCGACTTTTTCTTCCATCCGCTCTTCCGACTCTTTTAGTTCTTTCTCCATTTCTTCCTGTTGTCGTCTCACTTTTAGGCGGAGCTCCTCGTTGTCGATCAATATCTTTACAATTTCCACTAAAGCGACCATTCAACAAACATTTAGCACACAAAAGAATTGGGGAAATGAACCGGGAAACGAAGATACTATACCTTTAACGGAATCGAGTTCGTTTTCCAACGTTTTGCACTGTTTCTCCAGTTCTTCGACTTTTGTCGAACTCTCTTCCGACTGCAGAGCCGAGTCGTGTTCAGAGTCACGGCTCAATTCTTTCTCCAGAGCGGCGTCCAAGTCGGCCAGGGCCTCGGTCAAGTTTTCCTGTCAAGAACAAACAATATATATTGCATGGGAGGAAAAAAAACAACATGATAGATGGTGCGAAAAACCCCTCGACGCTTCGTGATTGGCAAGGGCTGTAGCGTGTGCGCAATGGGACCAGGATCGGGATTGGAAAGAGTGGTCAATATCTAGGTTCGTGTGAACAAGTTATGTGGTAGGAATTGATATTTCGATTGATACGACGACTTGGCATTAAAGCCAAATTTAAAACAAAGGGAAAGAAAGTAGAGCGGACACCAAATGATAAAAGAGAGAGAGAAAGAGAGAGTCGATTAATTAGGTGCTGAAAGCCAGTTCACTAATTAGGCGCGTGGCTGTCATGAGGTTTGAGGTGATTAGCAGTAGCAGAAGGTAGGTTTTTTTTGTGTTAAATACCCGCAGTAGTTGGAACAGAGAGGTTAGTTCTGGCTGTTGTACGTGCAGCTAAACGGCCAGTCCAAGAATCCGCAATAAATGATTCCGGGTAGAAAAGAAGGAGACGAAGCCAAACAAGGAAAGAAAATATTGATAAGGCATTCAAAGATCGAAAATGAATAAAAAAACAAAAAGAACACAGTATCATAAAAAATGCAAAGAAAAGAAAGGCTAGCGATTGTTAAAAGCGTTAACGAACTGGTTTTTTTTCATTCTTACATATTCTTCCTGTTTGGGGTCCTTGGAATGGACACGTTTCAACTGCTGACGCAGCTCCTTCACCTCCATTTCGTGCTCGGCTTCCATGACCTATTGATATTCAGAGAGGATGTTAGGAAAAGGGAGCAAGCTTAACAACCGACAGACTGTAAGTTATTTACTGTTTGGAGTTGGACTAGATCTTCGTTTCGAATTTGCGTTTCGGCTAATTGAGCTTCCAGTGCGGACAGCTTGAGCAGGTGTGACTCGATTAAACTACGTTTCTCCTCGGCGTGTCGCTCCTCTTGTTGAACCAATACGTTGCGATACTGATTCTGGAGAGTAGCCACACTATCGTTGCCCTTTAAAATAGAAAATAAAAGTTGAGCAACGAATACGAAGATAACGACGTAATTTGCCAAGGCATACCTCTAGGAACTCTTCAACGATTTGAAGGCGTAGTTTTTCAAAGACACGCTTAAGCTGTTCTTTGATGGTAGTGCCACCCACGTTAGTGCCTGACGTCTGTTGCTTGACTTCTTGCAACTGGGCCGCCAAACTCTGATCATGTTGGACGTTATCGACGCTGTCCTCTTCTTCTTTCCATCCGTTCTAAATAGATAGAGAAACAAAACGAAGACAAATGAATATACAAACGAGTTTCTCTCCTGTTTTCAACCGGAAACCGTAAACGGTCACTTTGATCGTGACACACATACTAGATTGTCAGGACGAGGCGATTCTTCTGGGCTGCTATTTTCGGTTTCCGCCTCTTTCTTGCGGACTTTGCCCACGTGATTGGCGTCATCCTTTCCAACCTCTTCCTCTTCGCCATTACGGCGTTTAACCGCACCCGAAACTGTCGGCTCTGAGCGCCAAGCCGGGCCCAATCCTCCATTGACGCACTCTGACCTGATGGACAGAATTTAGATGATTAGATTTCTACTAGTGATTATCAGCATTCGAGATAAATCCGTACCTAGCCAAAGCCAACTGTCCTCTGAGTAATTCGATTTCAGCTGAGAGTTCGTCCGTCCGGTCCCGCAGTTGAAGATTTTCGGCCGACATGCGGTTCAACTGTTCGGTGAGGGAATGTCGCTGGCTCTCTTCCAAGGCTTCGCAGCGTGACTCTAATTCGGCCATCTGTATTCGACATGATAATGAAATCCGTGAGAATGACGTGGGAGGAAGTGAGCAAAAGGCGCACGACAAGGTGACTGATGAATATCCGTATGACGCACGTCATGCAAATCGACAACAATCAATCAAACGTATGCCGAATTTTACCAGTGAAACGCCGTCAAGCTCCTGGATTAATCGGCCGTTAGCCCTTTCGGAAGAGGCCAACTTCTCGGTCAAGTTGGAATTATCGGCCGACAACCTCGCGTTATCCTGAAATATCCGCCAGAGACAAAAAAAGAAGAGAAAGAGTTGACATTTTTTATTGTCACCCACCAATGGATGATGATAAATGCGGATGATTATCCGCGACCGGCGGGCGCCTGTTGGAGCGTCGCCGATATTTTGGAAGCCATTCAAAAATACAAGACGACCTATCGCCGTCAGACATTCAAAGATATCCCGTGTGACCAATTTTCGCAAAGCTGACGGTAATGTCAGCCAAAACGAAGCTTGTACTCCCACGAGAGAAGAAGGCGAGAAGTCAAAGTCTCACCTCGCTCATGGTTTGCATCGACTCCTTGAGCCGTGCTTCCTCTTCCTTGGACTGCGACAGCTGCTGTTGCCGTTTATCCAGCTCTCTCTGGAGCTGACTCACCAGCTGATCGCGATCGGCCTGAGCGACTTCCTGAACCAGACGCAGCTGATCGGCGTGTCGCTGTTCCAACTGCCTATTTTAAGAAGCGAGAGTCATTGTTGTTGCATTCGCTCAAGTACATGATGCTTCAGTGAGAAAAGAGAGATGGTAGTTTACTTGAATTGTGTCCGTCGGATCGTCTCCTGTTTGGCGTGGTTCTCGTCCACCTCCTGGGCCAGCAACGACGACCGCTGGTTAGCCTCTTGTAAGTCGCTGCGGAGTTTTTCACACTCGCGGCTGGCGTGTTCTACCGTCAGTCTGTGCCGAGACACAGCAGATACACAAAACCAACAGGACGAAGGAAACAAATGCGGGGAGCAAAGAAAGAAAGAAAAATCAGGAAAAAAAGATTTCAACAGAGAAATATGTCGGCGTCTAATTATGGAAATCCCTGTCCCACCCTAGTGTAACCGTCTCCCCTTCTCCGCAACTCGGTGAAGAGAGCGTCTTGTATCAACAAATCTCGCTATTGGCTTCGTGCCAACGACGGAATGTTACATGATCCCGCATAAAGACTACCACACACGGATAAGAGCCACACAAACGGCCTTTAAATGATTATGCCCGCACACCCAAGTTGTAGAGCAAAACCAGAATAACGTGAGTGATAAACAGTTTGATATACATTATATAAATTACGCAATTTCCCTTCAATTGATGTCATTCACTATTTGCAAGTGTAAATCTGAATTACCGAACGGAAGAAAGTTCATGTTGCATGAGCAGGACTCCGGCATGTAAGGCTGCGCCGCTTGGTCCGCTGTTGGCCAGCAGGCCGTTTTCTAATCCTGCATTCATCTCTTCTTGGAGTGCAGCAACAAGCTCGCGTAAACATATCCTTTTGGACGGATGGTGGTGGAAACTTAAAGCTTCCAGTAAAGGCGAAGCGTGAATCACGCCCAGTGAGCGGAGGCATTCGGCTGTAGCATCGTAAGTAGCAAACCTGTTGACACACAAAACCAAATTGATACCATAAACGTTAGCAGCTTCAAATTTATGGCTTGACAAAGGCGGGTCAGTTGTCAACAAAGGGTCTTTTAGCATTCTAGCTGTGACTTGAGTAACCTATGTAACTCTGGCCGCGTGTAAGTGCGGTATTTGCGGTGTAGGTGTGCATGTCACGTCTGAGTTGAAACATTCAGACCTTGAGAGAACCGTCAAAAACCGCGCTCGATTACTACATGAGAAAGAAGCAGCAAGCAGCTCGCGGTATGGTCGCTAACCGAGAAAAAAGGGTATCTACTGTACCAAGTCGGGAGCTATGTCCGACTCGACGGAGAACAAGAACCGCAACGCGTTTCAGCTCAATCAAGTCGATTTTTTTGTTTTGATAACAATTGAAAGTCTACAGTACATTGTTTTAGGTAATTTCGTCGCTGTGACTTTGTCAATTCCCACCAGATGTCTAAACGTACATTTTCATTGTGGATTTTTAAAAATAGATGCATAGAAGACAACAAGACCGGAATCGAACCGCGGATTGATGGGAACACCCAGTTTGAAGGGAGAGAGTGGATCCATTGGACCGCTTGCGAGACCGGATGCGGCGATCATTAACGAACTGCGCCGGCCTGTTGTTTTCAAGGACAAACACTTTTTTCCACAAAAGCCCCGTCCCATCCTTACGGTTGCTTTCAGGTAAAAAAAGTAAAAAGCAAAAAAGTAAAGAAAAAAAAAAAAAAAACTTGAGGGCCAGTTCTTCCTTCAAAATAACATCAACAGCCCTGAACAAAGGAAATTTTGAAGTTTCGTCGACTGCCGCTCCGTTGCTAGGAGACCATCAACAACAGCCAAAACTTTTCACGCACGCTGTTCGCATGAAAGAGGCCGCTACATTTCGTCGTAAGGACGTGTCTAGGCGTGACTCACGCAGCTACCAACGGACTCCTGTCATCGAGTTTATAGGTTGCTGACCGGTATCAAATTTACAGAACAAATGTAGAACTGTTCTTCCTCTCCCAATCACACCAAGGCAGTAAATTTCTATTAGGTACCAGGCTTTTCAACAAAATCTAGTACAAAGGCTAAAGAATATTGTGATTGCAGGGGACCTAACTTGGTCTGACAGCAACAGTTAAGTACAATGAGTGATAAAAACAATGGAGGACCCCCTGTCGTACACTTTTCTTCTGCTGTGGGTCCTGCTGATAGTAGTGTTTCAATCACACATTCAAAGCTTTACCCAGAACTACCCATAGAAAACCACACTATACAGCCTCAAGCTGATGGTATTCCAATAAAACTAATTTACAACTCCATTCTTCAATTTACAAAAAGAAACCTCTTTGTTTTGACAGACAAGGCTGATGGGTTACCATCAGCCAAAGGGACAGACAATGTCCCTCGAAACAGAGTCCACATGCCAGCCTTGCCAAAAGTCAATCTCAATTTGCCTAATGTTCGTGTCCCTGAAATGATGGACATCAGCTCATATATCCCAACGATGAAGCCTCCTTCCTTTTTGAAAGAAGTCTACACTTTCCCTGTTCAAGTTGGAGGCCATGTCAACAGAGAAGTGCGTAATATAGGAAGCAGCATCAACAAGGTATCCCACATTTGATTGATGGTTGTTATTTTTTTTAAAAAAAAAAAAATTTAACGTCTCTCATAGCTGATAGATCGTGGCGATGTTTTTCTGCACAAACCGCCTCCCTTGCCAGAATTTACCGTATTGAGCATTTTTAGCACACTTCTATCCATAGCTGGTTCGTTTTTTGACCACGGTTCCGACATAGCTGCCGCTTATGTACTTTGGGATGAGCCGGACTCTAAGTGGTGGTTTTGGCTTACCGTTGTTCTCATCGTAGTACCGATGGTATTCATCAATGCTTTCAGTCTCTACTGGTATGAGCCGCTAAAATGCTCAGTAATATCAAATAACAGACACGTTTCAAGGCTTTAAATCTTTTAAGGTATTGCAAAGAAGATTATCAAGCAGCTCGTAACATGTTCTCGTCACGACCGGGTTTCTCAAAGTGTTGGTGGGTTTTTCGCATCATCGTACACATCCTACTGTTAGGTCCTGTTTTCCGGTGAGTCAGTTTTGTTGCAAACGGTTCGTTGGGATCACTTAACAAGAGCCGATTTTGAAATAGGTACATAGAACTGCTCTACTACGGCATCAAAAGTCGAAAGTCCCGTTTGCAACGAGTCAATATACAAGGACCGTACTGTCCATGGCCAAAACAACAAGCCGAGCTGAAGAAACAAGTCGACTATTACAACCTACTATTGCACGAAGAACGAGATATATCCATTCTAGAATTGATGCACAGTTTCATGCAGGATGCACCTCAACTTATTCTTCAGCTATACATTCTGGCAAAACGCCCGCCAGAGAGTAAATCGGAAAACGACTACATCATCACGGGTAAATTACATAACCTGTCCAACTTTCAACTATGAGCGATGAATCAATTCTTTATCGCATCTGCCACAGTCCTGGTCCAGTCTTTTTCATCACTTACATCGTTGCTATCTTTGGCCTGGTCTCTAACGTGCTATCAGAGGACATTGCGCTACGCCATGCCGGATAAACCTCAAATGAGCGTGGGTGGATCAGCTACTCTTTTCTCTTGGCACACCTGTCAGGTCGCCGCCCGAGTGCTAGCCTTGGCCCTCTTCGCTAATGCATATAAACAAGAGGTGTTCATCGTGCTGGGCGGACACTGGGCTTTAATGACTATCTGGATTCTGGCACAGGTATTTTGAAAGACTTACTCAGACCATCCCATTCTAATACGGCTTTCGCGTTCTTTTGTGTACAGCGGACCAATTTCTGTGGCACTCCCGACGGAAAGAGGAAGAATTGCGAAGAGTTTTTTTACAACGTCGTCGTTGGATGGGTATTTACATTCGTCATGATCAACGTGAAAGCAGCTGCAACTAGAATCAAATACAGTATCTACTACTTGTTGATGGCAGCTGAAAATACTACTATGATAGTTCTATGGTTTCTACAACCTGACAGCGCAACTCACTGGTATCACTTTCCTGCTCTAATCGGGACATGTGTTTCCTTCATTCTCGGTCTCGTTTTTATGTTCCTCTATTATCGACACTACCACCCTGATGGCAAAATGCCTAACAAAAACGAATCTCCCAAATTGTTTTAATCAAGGTGCAATCCCTTAAGCCTTTTGTCTACGCCGTTAAATGCCTTGTTTGATCGTGTTTTTCTAAATTGTGTCTGTTTCAATCTGGAATTCTTCATCTATCTCCTATCAATCTCAACAAACTGATAAAAGAAATAAAAAGCATTTTGCTTGACTTACCCTGTACCAGCTGGATCAATATTGGAAAATAGAGCCATGGTTGACTGAGAGGGCATCATGAGCAGTTCGGAACGCACCAGCGACCCGTTATTCCGATTCGTAGATCCAATCTCCCAGTTGTTTGGCTCATAGTTCTGAGGAATCCCGTCATATTGGAGTTAGACAGAAGTTTAATGTTAGATAACCGCTATGTCAATACCTCAGATTCCAATGGAGCATCGCCTTTCCCTGGTCTAACATTTTGAAACAAGTGGAGAAATTCGCCAAAGCTGATTCGGCCGTCTCGGTCGAGATCGAGTTTGTCAAAGAGCTGAGCAATTACCTGTTGTTTAAAAAAAAGGAGAGTTAATAAAAAAAGTGATATGTTGAAATATATGTAGGAAGGACTCACTTCATCAGACAGTTTCTCCATCCCTATACATTCACACACCAGGGCCAGTTGAGTCTGGTCTAAGTAGCCGTCTTTACCAACACCTAGCTTCCCCCACGTTGTTCTCAAATAATCCTCTTCACTTTCACCCAAGGATGGGGGGGAATGGTGATCTTCGATGTGGAAATTGCTGTTGCTTTCAGGTACTTCCATAACTGCTTCATCAATTTAATAGGATGGAATGAGACAGGAATGTTGTTTCTCTTCTTGATGGTTGCATGCCCAAGATGTCAAGCTTGCTGCCGTTCAGACTCTGAAATAAGCTTTAAATAAAGAGGGAAAAAATGTAAAGACTATGGTGAACGATGAGAACCCGCATGAACGGACAGTCAAGGCTACACACACTCAACGATGGGCTACCAGTGCAATATTCCCATCAAAAGTGGCGGTGCATTTACTGGCTTATCGCACAGCGATCATAGGAAAACACTAGATTTTCCAACTTGCTACGTAAAGCCGGAATATTTTGTAGAACACCGAAATTGAACACTGTACCGAATAAAGAGCGACAATGAAAAGAAAACACGAATATTACTTACACATTAAAAACCGAGTCTAAACACTGTGACGGACAGATAACGACTGAATGAAAGTTTACGTCAGGAATACAACTGCCATCTACGTGCGTTCAGAGCAACCTTCACGAGTCGAGTGTTTTTACCTTTAGGCATGGCCATACACACACACATTTCCGCTGAGGAAATGAAGGAAAAAAATACACGGCCACCACCTGTGCGGCTTTCTTTCTTTTTCCGTTGCTTCCTTTGTTAAGATTTAACATTGAGAGAATTTCTTTTGAATTCTTTTAGTAGAGCTAAAATGGGTCGACATAGATGAAGTTGGGGCACAGAATAATAGGTTATGCCCTACACGAGCTTGTAGGTCGATATTATTGATTAGGTATCTAAAGCATCTTTTGTTCATGGTGGTGGGGAAGGGGGGCGGGTTTGTATCGGCACGCGGCGGGAGACTTGGTCGCTCTGGTGACACGCTCGTGATACTCCAATTGCGTGTCGTTGTTGATACGTAGTAAAGGACAATCATGTGAAATTGTATGACCTTTTGTAGCGATCAGACATTTACTTTACCATCACGTCTCACGTGGCCTACATAAGCAACGGAGCAAAAAACGGACAGCCTGACATGAAAAGAGTGAAAGAGGAGCGGTCTTATATTTTTGCAAGCCCTGCTATTAAATAGCGATATTGCACTGAAACATCTAAAACCTTCGGCGGGAGATGTTGAAATAAACAGTAAGAAGAGAGAGCTTGGAAAAGCAAATAAAAAAGACTTGAGAAAAGAAAACCTTACTGCAGTTAAATAAGCGTGACTGCTGCTCGCTTCGATGGTTCATTCCGGTCGCGACGTGAAGCCATACGCAACTTCCAACGGATTGCCATTCTGCCTAGCTAGGTACATGTTTTTTCTGCGCTAAAATAGTCCAATTAAGGAACTAACCACGCTAAACCTGTTTAAGGTTGTTGCACGCCACGATTCCAAAGAAGAACAACATTTCCTTTATCTTCGACGAACAGCACTTCTTTTCAAATAATATCGTCGTTACAGTTCGTATACGACTTGTGGTCAGAAACCTATTTGTGATTGTCGAACTTGCAGTACGATTTGTCTCGAATCCGGTAGATTTGCACGACATGATTTTCCAACGCTTGCGATTTCTATGAAATTCCCTTTTCAGATTTTTTTTTTTCAGAAATGCTTTAAGATTCTGCTGCACTTAGACATTGTTTAACAACACTCATGCACGAACATTGGGACCATCAAATTCATTGTAGCATATCAGTATAAAATAGACTGAGTGAGAAATAACGTGAGAAGATAAATGGAATTGACTGGGGCATAAATGGGCGATGTATTGCGTATATTGGAAGACGGGTACTCGGTTGATTAAAAATTTATGGCGGGGGTTTCCGCATGGATTCCTGCGCTTGTAGTTCTGAATGGGACATGGCGTTACTCAGTCTTGCTCGAAATAAGTACCGTGAATTTTCTTCCCGATGGCTATTGACGGCATGATGGACGCAGACTTAACTGGCTATTCTAATGTCACAAGCCGTATATCTTTTTCTCATTGTTAACTTTCTCTTGAAGTATTGGCAATATCATATTTCAAACCTTGTCATCGCTGATTTGTTGTCCTTCGTTAATTCAACTCAACACTTTTACAAATCAGTTCTGAAAATGCAAATTTTTTTTTAATTCTTAATTTTTTCTTAATTTATACTCGTAATTTACGAGTATAAATTAAGCAAGAACATAAACGATGAAGCTAACAGTAGAAAATTAAAAAGGTTAGTAAACAGCATAAATGACTTCTCGTGTCATGAGCTACTTATTGTAAATTAGCAACTGGTTCCTTACGGCGGATTGACTGAGCGAGAGAAGTAACTTAACGTTAGGTGAAAGGTGATTAGGCGAGTGATTAGGTAATCACCTCCACGGTTTTGGTGGCACAATTAAGTTTACGTCATTCCATTATATAATATCAAACGGAAGTTTCAATCAAATGTCGCAACTTTCCATCAGGGACGATTGTAAACACAATTCGCAAACTACGGTACTGAAACTGTCAAAAGTTTCGAAAGAAATTCGTAGTTATTCAGTATACACGATTAAATCCTATCCCACGGCATAATTCTCATGTAGCTTGTTAAATAAATTATTCCTTCTTCTCCCAGTAAAAAATAAGAGTGCAATGACCTTTTCGTGTTCCCCGATATCCTGTCTGCGGTTTTTTCCCTTTTGTGAAGTTCGGCAAAGTATTTTGAATGTATGAAACTGTGATTATGGACGCTAGATGGCTCAAACTCGGTATATTCCAAACCACCATAGTGGAAGAAAGTTAGTAAAAAACCTCGAACAAATTGATACTTTCAGTTAACATTAAAATCTGTATGAAGAAATTAGCTAAAAATTTTTTAAAAATATGATTTTTAAAGCCCATTATTTTTTCTATGAACGTAGCAATTTTCATTAAAATAAAATGAAAATTGATCAAGCAGTTACATTTTTCGTAACGTACCGTCAGCGGGACGCGCGTTATCTGCCGCCGCGATTAACACGGCTCTTATGGCGGAGAATAAAAATTCCCAGTGGCCTTCTAATGTTAGCATAACTTTGATATAACCACTGGTTATTGTACGAATTTGGAATTAGAAAGAGTGCAAACCGTTTTAACACGTGGCCTTCTGTTGGCGGGAAATGTGAACGAGCAATTTCCTACTGAAATCGCTTGTTAAAAAAATACAAATTTAGCAAGGATCCGAGGTGGAATTAAGCCATTTTGTGGAGAATTAAACTGGAGAATGTAATGGTCACAAAAGCAAACGAATGTGAAGTGAAACAATTTTTTTTTGTTTTTGGCATTTGCCCAAGTTTGGAGTTGTTTTTTTTTTGGAATGGGAAGTTTGAATTTGAAAATTCATAGCGGTGGCGTTGCGAAACTAGTGGTTCGCTTTTTGCGACTAGAATCCCTCCGGGAAAAAATTAATAGATTATAGATTACTATTCTTGGGAAGGTTCTGAGTAAGATAATATAATTCCACTCAAAATGACTGTATTAAAAAATTTGAAAATCATTATTTTTAGGCTATTATATATTAGTAACTGCCCATCCAAGTCCTAGGTATTACGTTTGTATAACAAACGATAGGTGGCATCGTTGTTTGTATCGTGTGGTCCAAAATCAAAAATGTTTTCGTCCATCTGGTAGGAGTACTACGTGTTGTGAGAGGGCCTAAATTTAGACCTTTTTCTACTCCTGCTATTGGACTAGTGAAACAGAAAACGAGGAAGAAGAAGAAGGATAAGGTGAAGAAGAAGAAACTGGAAAAAGATCCCTACACCCGCCATTGGCGGATAAATGTGCTCGAGAGTGGTGTCGTCCGGGCCGGTGCATGTGCCGGTCGCTCAGTGAGCCTTTCGCTGCCCATCTCGTTACACGTGTTCTTCTCCTCTCTCTCTCTTCTCACTCTCTCTCTCCTCTTTCTTGTCTTTCCAACTTTGTCGGCAACAACAACGGCCGAGTCGGAACTTCCGCAATAATCTCAATACCTTCTCTACAGTGGGTAAGTTCTAATTCTGTCTTGTCATTTATTGTATTTAAACTGCGACAGTGCACCTTTGTGGAATCCACGTTTGACTCCACGTGCAGGATTTTAAAAAATCCTCACCACCGTCCTCCCTCACCATCCGAACCAGCTGCTTGGCTGAGATATGACATTGAATTTGAATTTTTCTTTTGTCCTATATCGATGTGTTGTCACGTAAATTAATTGTCTCCTCGACGGTCAGCCACCCGGATGTTGGCGCCAAGATGGTAACAGCACCGAATTCGCGCTCAAATTGTTTTTATTTTAGGGGAGGAACTAGGTCAATTCACAGATTGGCAAATCGCCTCGTTGCACAATGTCCCTCGTAGCTTCCTTAAAAAACAATTTCACAGAAAAGACAAAAGTGGGGGAAGAAAAACAAACAACAATAACAACAAAACAAAGATTTTTCCAGGAACACAGTAAACAACCGCGCACAGTCATAAACTAATGGCTAAACTCGTTTTTTAAATGTTAAATCTGCAAAAAGAAAAAAAGGTTTCCCTTTTTCTCTTTTCAATTTCCTTCCCTTTTCGGTTTTCTACTCGAACGACGACGGGTTACTAGAGTGTGGAAGACGAGGCGTCACGTGGTTCTGCACGGCGAAGTCGGCCCGATTTAGAACGCCATTTTTTTGTTTGGTTGTTATTTTTTTAATTCTTTTGGCGCTGGATACCGGCTAGTTTTCTTCATGTTGAATTATAGACGCGAGTAGACAGCGTTATTGACGGTCGACGGTGGCCGAATCGTCCGTTCAAAGATGACATTGTTGATAGAATAAAGTCTTTCTTCCAAATCGTAAAGACAAGACAGTTTGGACCAGATGTTGAGACCGATTCCCTAACACTAATTAGCCGTCGTTACGTACTCTGGAAATGGAGGAGTAAGTCTTGCAAGATTTACCTATGACCAGTTTGGTACGGTGCCCTATGTTCTCAACAGCTGGCCAGACACGGCACCGAAACTTGTCTCGTAATCAAATGACGAACATGCGCGAATACGGTTGAGAAATGTAAAGTGGCCCGTCTGCCCGGCCACTAAAGAGAGCGCCGTTGCCCGTTGCTCTCTACGTCTCTATGTATGTACGTATGTGTATTGTCTGTGGATCGTAGCCAGTTCAACAACCCCTTATTTACGCTGGACCCCGAGTGGCGAGAAACAAAACACTGTCGCAGGAAAACACGTTTGAGTGGGTCGGGAGTCCCGCCAGCGCCTATTTTTGCGCAAAATGTCTGTGTGCGAGTTGGTGCTGATGTGGTCGACTTTTGAAAACAAATATTTGATTGTGACGACAACTGCGTGTGTGCATGGCCGGGCGGCGCGGCCAACGGGAGTTCACTTTGGAGGCTAGCCGGATCCACACCAGCGCAAGCCTCATCTCATCCGGATCGATGGATTTTTATTCAAAAAGAGGTCCGTGCTTGGCAGTCGGTCGTGCCATTTATTTTTGTCCATTTCTTTTTTGGAGGCGCGTTCGGAAATTTCGCGACCGGCTCTTACGCGTCCGCACGGATGGCAACCGGCAGATCAGCAGAAAGACAAACCTGCCAAGAAGGCGATCAGATGTTATAATAATAGATGGAGCGACCTGTAAAAACCGCACGAGGGACTTTAGGTGGGCGATGCAAACTTGTCCGGCTAAATACGTTTCGCCGCTCTATTGGCCGGCCGTCCGTTTGCCAGTAGTTCACTTTTTACTTTTGCCTCCTCCTCCTCCTCCCTGCTCTCGCACTCTTTATTTGCCTTCTCCTACTTCAAAATAACATTTCAAAACAAAAACAAAAACTCACTACCGGCCAAGTGTTTGTCGGTCGAGCATGCCCGTCGCTTCGTGTTTATGAGCTACCAAGGTCAGGCTAGCGGACCGGTGCTGAACGGCCGTTCATTCAATCACGATGCGCTCGAGACTGCGTCTGGCGTGAAACGAGTCGATACGAGAAATGGAAGAAGGTGTGCGCGGGTTTTGTGGACGTGTGTGTGTGTGTATGGAACTCGTTCAAAAGATGATCCCTAAATATCCATTTCCCCTTTTCGTGATGGTGTTTAGAGATTGGGATTCAGCCGGGCCGGCACCAAGCGATCGGCATTTTTATTATTGACGCCAGTGAGCGCCCGCGGGAACCCTTCAATAGTAACTGGGGGGGAGGCGCTAAATTTAGTCAGGAGGCACCCGAAACGTCCCGCTCAGCCTCCCTTCCCTCAAAAACACGGGCACATCAATAAATAAGAAGATTGACATTATAGAGCAGAAATTCTTGAAAAAATAAGAAGCCCTGATTTTCGAAAGCCTAAAAGAATTCACTAATGTTTTGTATCATTTTTAAAAATAATTTTTGACATTTTTGTTGTTGCATTAAAGAAAGTTTATATTAAAGTAACCGGCCTTGAATATTGGCTCGGCGTAGTTTTTTGGGACGAGTCCAACCTGTCGCCTTGTTCTTCTCGCGTACAGCCGCACCGCGCGCGCAACCGCGCTCCTGTTCAACTTAACAAGTCAACATTTTCAGGCTTACACTTCACTACTGATTATAGTCGTCCGTTTTTGGAAAAAGAAGTGCAAGTCAATGGAAATCCTTTTATTTTTTCTCTGTTTGGTTGAATACGGGAGGTCTTTTTTGTGCTGGGGTGGACGGGACGACATTAACCCACGCGCCACTAATGAGAGTCTTGTTGAACTTGTCCCAGCTTCCATTTTCCATGGAAAACACCTAATGGACACCCAAACGCAATGGCAGTACCCAGTTCACCTCCCAAGCCAAAACACGGCAATACTCCACGACCTTTTCCAGTTCCATTTGGCAGCCGACGTATTGGAAGTTCATTTGATGTCCTTCATTTTAAAAGATGATACTATTGGATTTCTGGTGTTGATTCATCTAGTCCCCTCTGAACCAACACGGTAACCGGAAAAAGGACGGTAGCCAAAGGTAACACAGCTGAAGGGGGACCTAGGCCACTCTCTCTTATTTAAACGAAGCGACATGTGGAGACGATCGATTGATGGCGTTAAGCGATGGCTGCCAATGATGATGATGTCTTTGGACTGTTGGCAAAAAATAGAGGAAAATTTGAAATCCATCATTTAGTGCGTGTGTGTGGCTAGCAACTTTCCGGCAAGTTGGTCGAGAGGTTAGAGGACTTTTTTTTCTTCTTTTTCCTCTCTCTCTTTTCCAGTCTATCTAGACTTTCCCGAACTGGAAATAGCGCTGCTTGTGTCTAGCCGTCGGTGCCGTCCCGACCCTGTACATCTTCCCCTCGTCTTATGTAAAAATAGTTTTTCTTGTATAGAAGTGGCATCGGTCACGTCTTGGTTCTCTTCTCGCGCTCTTTTGTTTCATAAATAATGTTGATCTCCACCAACCCCGAGTGTACCCGTGGGCAATAGTAGGTAAGTAGTTCGTAGTTCACCGCCGGATACATTTGGCAGGTGACAATGTGGGTCGGACTTTAACATCCGCCTTTGGAGCAACAACAACAACCCTCCCGAGTCCCTTGTTATGTTTTGCCAGGGATCTATTTAACACCATGGGGGTGAGGCGGCCGGCGCGGCCCGACCCGACCCTAGGCCTCCGTGATTTTCCTGGAATTATAACCATTTGGCCATCACCTTCGGTCGGCTGCTGCTGGTTACGGGGTCCGTTACGCGCGGAGGTGACCACTCTATCGTATCAGATTATCATGTCATTTGGCTCATTTTTTGTAATCTATAACGGGCGTTACATAAGAGCGCGGTAATGAGGAACTTGGAACGCGTTTGATTCCGCCTTTGCTGGCTTCGGTGTTCATTTGGAGAGAAAACAAACCAAATAAGAAAACAAAAAACAAACAAACAAATGTGACGTCAGCTAAAGACGAGAGTGAGAGGGCTAGGACGTCAGTTGATTGTATTTATAGCACTTTATGACCAGCGTTGGACCCGTCGGAGAAGGATTGATATATATTCACGATGACGCACTCGAATCCATCAGAGCTTTTTTGAATCCACCTTCGTGTGTTGAGCTATTCGGTCACGACTCGTCGCCAGTAGTATTCAACCGTCTGTCTCGGCCGACATTTTTGTTGTCTTCCCTCCGCCCGAAATGCTTTTGACATACTCCAGACGAACAAGGATTTTTAGTTACTGTGCTAGAAGTAGTTCTCTTTTTCTCTAAATTGGGGTTCGGAGTCCGGACTTAGCGGTGTGAAATGATGAAGGATTTTTTGGACCCGTCTCGATGTAGTTGTTTGTTCATCGGTGGCATCTCCAGCCTTAATGTCAAGGTTTTTTGATGTCATTCCAAAAAGTTTCGGTTGTCTTTATTGTACTATTTGATCAACTTGTTTTGGGATGACTCGGCGCTGTGTAAATGAGTGATGTCATTTGCGGTCGCTTCGTTGCCAATATTTGAACGATGACAATACCAACGACCTTCCAATCTGGGTACGTGCGCATCCATCTAGTAAATCTCATCGCTGTTGATATTCCAAAATGGCGCGGGATGCTGTGAGGTACACTTGTAGCGCGCGCGTACCGATGATATCGAGACGACGAGGAACGATTCCACCGCTGCTACACGACGTGTTCAACATTTCTCTTGTCATAAACGATGACAAAACAGCCGTTGTCATGTGTGGCAAGCGGCAAATGATGGATCCTTGTTTATTGTCGTTTTCGGCTGCTTCCGGTCTCGTCCGCTTTTCTTTTCTCTGACGGGGAGCGCATGGCCTTCTTTTTTTTCTTTGTGGAATGCTCGAGTTTCTTGTCTAGAAACAGTAGGAATGCTTCTTTTTTCC
This sequence comes from Ceriodaphnia dubia, assembly GCA_022539655.2. Lineage (NCBI taxonomy): Eukaryota > Metazoa > Arthropoda > Branchiopoda > Diplostraca > Daphniidae > Ceriodaphnia > Ceriodaphnia dubia. The sequence goes on from JAKUCG020000076.1 coordinate 809,709, forward strand.
GTCTCTTTCTCTCTCTCTCACCGAAATGCCCTTTCTAGAAAAAGAAAAGAAGGCTCACGTGGATGTTCCAGACACTAGAGAAACGCGCCTATTCTGTGAGGGAGCAACGCTCTCCTGAAAGCTTCTTCGCGTAAAAGACTCGGTGGATTCTCTTTTTACGAGTCCGTCTCGTCTTTCCGGTTTAAGAAAGGCATGAAAACAGGCGATTGACTCTGGTTGACGAAGTCACGCCGGCTTTTTTGGGCGTCTCTAATTTTAAAAATGAACTTCAAGTTCGACACTTGATTTGCCTTTTTTCTTTAAAAGCCACCAAACGTCCCAGGTGTGTGTTCCGTGCGACGAAATAAAACAATATCTGTCAGTTTTTTAAAGTTCTCTACCGTTTCCACGTATAGTTGTGTGCAGTCTACAATAACCGCCCAGTTCCGGTAACAAAGTCTCTCTCTGTCTTTGATGACGCGCGTGTTGTGTTTCTTGGCGCCCCTATTTATAGATGCGATCATATCGAATAAGTTCTGGCAAGCTTACATCCCGATTTAGAAACTTGGTGAAAGTATTTTTGTTTTCCCTTTTTATTTTTTTGTCTTTGCTGTCTCCGAAATTATCTTTAAATTCAATCGATCTGATTTTCTTCCTGAAACTAGAGAAAACACCATCTTGTTGGGATCCGGTTTCAAAAAGAGACCAACTCCTCCCACGGCCATCTTTCTTCCACGTTTTTTTTTTCTTCCTTGCCGATCAGTTGGAAAACCTCCCCCCAACTGGTTGTATTTATCTTAAAGGCAGGGCCCTTGTTTTTAATTGTCATTCAAGGTCCTAGCCGGCGAACAGCTGGTCGTCGCCATTCAAGCCGAACCCTTCTTTCATTTCCCGTTTGATTTTGTTTTGGTTTCGAAGGAAGTCTTCCTTTCCTTCTGATATTTCTAGATCTAACAGCATCATCTATAGAGAGAGATTTCCTGTTTCTACGTTTGGTGATCGATCTGTTTGGCAACGGCGATTATTTCCGAGAAGGAAAACCGGGTCGAAAATGGCCACTGTTGATCCTCTCCGATTCTTTCTTGTGGGAAATATAAATAACATCTTCCTCCCCCATGTGGGATATTGGCCAACGGATATATTTTCACATTTGCTAGGTAAACACATCCCGAGGACCGCATCGGGACCTTCTTGATAGGTCCAAAGTTTCGCTTATTTACGACTTCCCGGTTGCCAAATACACAACTAGGCTAACATCCGTATTATTAAATCTCACAAAAAATTTTGACGACGGCATGAAACCATCAAAGCGAAACGGAGCCTGCGTAAACATTTCCTTCCCGTTGACTCCCAGGTGGTGGTCGCGACTCGCGCTAAGACTGTCAACACTTGGGGATGAAAATATGTTCATTTTTAGCGGTGGAAAATAGGCTTGGCGAAAATTCGTCGCTTCAGGACTTCATTTTTTGGGCCCTAATCGAACTGTTTATTTTTCTATTTCCGCTTCGTTAATAGGTGCTCTACGTTCTTCTAAAACTGGATTCGAGTGCTGGACGATGGCAGCAGATTGGTGATTGGCCGCTTGGAAAACTCGCAGTGAGTGTGTGTGGCCAGCGGACTCTTGATTCATTGTCGTAAACGAGGCATCGGAGGATTCGGTTGCCGCCAGCAGCGCGCCGCTTTGAAGAGAAGAAGAAAAAAAGAGAAAAGGGATGGCGTACAATTTGAACAAGTCGCCACAGCCTTTTGGCGGCCGCGGAAAGCAGCAGCCGAGTGACGGATCGCATCCCGTTCCAGCTGCCAGTCCGTTCCGCCCGGCTTCATCGAGTCCGCTCCCGACGGCTCCGCGAATGAACGCGCCGGCCGACTCGACGCACGCTCCCAGCCCGTCGACGGTGATGTTGAGGCGGCAGCTGCTTTCGCCCGGCGCTTCTTCGCCGCAGTCTTCACCTTGCCCGTCGCCCGTCTCCGGCCGACTCCGACCTCATTCCATTGCTCTGGCGGACGGTAACGGTCCACAATCTCTGGGTATGAATCACTCTGCCACCAATTTCATTCCCCTCATTGTTGCACGCTTTGCTTGTTCATCTCGTTGGCTTTCGCCATTTTTTTATTTTGTTATTTTCTATATTTATGATTAATGAATGGCCAAGATCTTTTTCTATATTTATTGCCGAGGCCCCGCGCTAGAGGTCAGCCCCGTCTTCTATCATAACGGGTGCCGGCCGGTTTATTTTTATAATGTCGACGTATCCGCCGTATTTACCAACAGAAGCCAAAGGGCATTATCGTTAGAAAAGCAATGCATCAACTTTAATGGTTGCCAACGAAGATATCCCCCTCTGCTCGTTAAAACAAAAACAAAAAACAAGGAAAAGATTGAATAACTCTGGAGTGAAAAAAATCAGTCGCCGAGTCGCGATCAAATCCGATAAAATGTTCAGTTTTTTGAATATTTTAAAGAGTCTTTTGTCGAAAGAGTGGAAAGAGAAATAGAGAGAGGGATAAAGAAAGTAAAAGGAATCACAAAGTTAAGAATTTCCGGGGTCCTTAAGGCCAAAGAAATAAGAATTAAAGCGGTCATCGATCCATCACAACGGGCGCCATTCTCGTCCCCCCCTTGTCGCTCGTACGTAATTCCAGCTTGTCATTTCTTTTCTTGATTTTTATTTGTTTCTTTGTCTATTTTTATGTAAAGTAGAGAGACACATAGTTTTCGGAAGGGTCCGATAACGGCCGGCCATTTTTACATTTTGGCGAAAAACATCAATTCAAAAAAAAAGTTGTTGGGGGCTTTTGTCCCGCCAGAATATATGACGGGCGAAGGGACCAGTCCAGCAGGCAGTCGCGACTTGCACTTTTTCTTATATTCTTGTATCCGTGTGCCCTGATGCTGATGGCATCTCTGGCAGACTGGTTCACCTTGGGCCGACGTCGAACGTGTAGCTGTTAAGAATCTCATTCGCCTAATGGGCACGAAGGTGCGCTGGCAAACTTTCGCCAATCGTATATACATATTCCCCCTTTATGCTGGCCGGCTTGTTATGATGGATGACCCAGTCGTTCGATGGCGGAGGCCAGCAGACTGCTTTTATTGCCGACGTTTTTCTGGAAAATGTGCGTTCTTTTTTTTTCCTTCTTGTTGTTGTTGTTTTGTTTTGTTGTCGTGTTTCGGGCCTCCCAAGGTAAGAAATGTGGCAATAAAAATAGAAACTGATGTGAATCGTGTTGGAAGCGCGTGCGGGATGGGCGTGATGCCTGGGCGGACACTGGAGTGGGACGATGATGAGCCGGGATTACCAACGAAACGGCGGCGTCCTACTGCTGGCGTTGCATGTTGATGATGAAAGACTTATAGAATCGTCCGTAAGGCCACTGAGATTTCTTACCGATTCTTGTAATTAACAACTGGTCAAGGTCCACGCGTTAATCAGGTGCTCGCGGCCGTGTCCTGATTGTATCAACGCTTCAAATTCTGCCTCGTTTATCCCCTTTTTTCTTCCAGTCAGGGCTCTGGTTACCGTCCTTATCATTATCTGTTAGTCAATCAATTTGTGGTCGGGGGGGAAACAACAAGATTTCGGTGTGGTGCCCACGGCTTTTCAGGCCGGATAGTGTGCGTCGGAAATACCTCTGGAAACTTGTAGCAGTAGCAGCGAGTGTAGGAGAGATGCCGGGCTCCTCTACAGGAAATGTGGAGGTTCTGTTTTCCAACTTCTTTGAATACCTTGAGCTTTGGGCCGAACTTGTTGGGGGCCTTCAAAAGATGGGAGGAGATGGAAGAGTCTTCGATGGACGCGTACGGCTCTCTCTCACTTCAGTCTGTCACGTCCAAATGTGTATAAATAGGCAGAGCGTTGTTTGGTGCCCGCTCCTGGCCCATTTTTCACGCACGCGGGAGCTCCCGTCTTCGTTAAAACTCGAGGATTTATGCTCGTTCATTCTTTCGACTATTTTATTTGATTTTATTTTGGGTTATCTTTTGCCTTTCTTCCCTTTTTTTTCTTGTTTGCTCCCGACTGTTTCTTCCTAGAGTAGGCCACCAACACTCTTGTTGTCCCCCCGTACGTCCTTTTCCTCCTGGTTTTTTCTTTTTCTTGCATCAAGTGAGTCTTCCCCGACGAGCTCCGTTCCGGTAGCTCCGTTGTCACTTGTCAACCGGAGCCGGGAGGATTCTATACCCGCCGGCCAACTGGGATGCTCGCACTGACTTATTTATCTTCTAAAAAGAAGGAGAAAAACAAAGGAACAACGGGACACAAAAAAACGAACGAATGGATTGTTGAAAACAATTGTCTACCAACATATTGCGTTTCTCTATTTTAAAAATAAATGAAAAATTCGTCGAAGAGAAAACAAAAACAAAATATTTTTAAAAAGCCGGCCGGCTTGAGCGAGCTCAAACAGACCAGAAACCACCAACTTGATGGGTGGTCCAGCACCCCTACGAGTGTATTTATTTACCGAGACCGTTTTGTGTTCCCTCATTTTTTTTTGCGGGGTTAATACATTAATTATCTCCATTGATTATCTTAGGTTTCGGAAGCGGATCGCACAGCGCGTTCCAACCAGTTTCTGCCGTCGTGCATCGACAACTCCCTGCCCGCAACGGATCCGTCTCTCCGCGCCCGGTCTCTTGGGTATGGTGATCCGAAAAGGAGATGTGGTGTGACGTCCGGTCTTGTTTGCGTCTTGCTAACTTTCCTTCGTACAACGACCACAGCTACTAGCATCGCCAGTTGTTTTGCATGTTTCAGCCCCTTAGAAACCTTGTCAAATGTTGCTTCGGTCGACATCAAGTGCACGAGGTATATTCGATTCGATTTTCTTCCTTTTAACTTTCAAACAAAATTTAACATTTCTCCTCGGCCAACCCTTCTCTCTCCGCGCCATTTGAATAATTCTCAATGAATATCCGAACGTCAAAATGGCTTCCATCGAATATGGGAAATGTCGCTGATCCCATCAATCATCTTTTCTTTGTGATCGGGAAATTCAATAACTGGAACCAATTCAAAAAGCGCAAGATTCCTCGCAGATTGATACGCCGACACGCACAAAAAAAATTGTCATCGGTCTTGTAATGAGATTCAAATGAGCTATTGGATGTCTACAGCAGAAAAAAAAGAGAAATTTCCGACATTCATCGGAAAGATCTTTGACGCGGAGCGCACGCCGGGGACTCTTTCTCGTGCGTGCAAAGGAAGAAGAAGAAAAAAAATGTTCCGTTACTTTTCTATCTTTGATTTCGAAATTAACGCCACTGCATCTTGACGTGGAATAACTTGAGGAAAAAGTCTGGCCAGCAGCATGCGATGGCTGCTGACGTTCCATTTGCTTTTCGACTTGGATGTTTTTTTCTCGTTTTCTCTCGATTTCGTTTCTCTCAAAAATTTTCAAATTTGATTGTTGTTTGTGTGTGATGTCTGCTAGTCGTGATGAATGAGTTATGAGGAAACGTATGATAGCTCCCAACGGTACTTGTTCTCCCGTCTAACCTCGTCATGTGCTCGAATCTTTACTTGTCAGGTGGGAAGTCATTCATCTTACGGACCTCCTCTGTCGCCCAGCTCCGTCCTTTCGGCCGGCTCGTTCGAGTGGGGCTACGTGCCCGAGGCCGGCCAGCCATCCACGGCTGACCTGATCGCCTCCCAGTCACAGGACTACATCGACGAGCGTCTACAAGAGTTCCAGGCTACTATTGTCCAGCTGCAGAGTAAGTCCAGTCCCCATTCTTCCTAATTTACAAAAAAAAAATGTTTGTTGTGTGTTTTCTTGCCGGAAAAGCTTCCTCAAACGGAAACGCTCCTTTGTTTCGGGGTCAACCGGACAACACAAAAAAATTTATTTTGTTGTTGTAGCTCGAAAAAAGCAATGAGTAAGAGATGATGCCATCACCCCGAATCGTGATGAACGGAAGGGCTTGGTCTGCGTGAAAAGAAAACAAAAAAACAAACAAAAATATATTATCTATTACCTGCGGCGCAGTGCCCGCCAAGTCTTCTCGGGATGGGCCGCATCGGCTGCGGTTGTGTAGTTTTTTGGGTATATTCTATCGGATTTTTTTACCAACCGGGAGCCACTCCAGTCTTCCGGTGGGCGGCCCGAATTCGCACGACGGCCAAGGCCGACTGTCTGCGTGTCGATGAATGCGAGGCGTAGTTGCCCCCCAATATTTTTTTTGTGGGGGGTTAGTCGGTCTGAGCCTAGTGAACTGCGGAGGACGCCAAGGCCGGCTACCAGCACTCTTGGTGCATTGCGGATGCTGCGCGGCCCAGAGAGCGGGCCGATTGGATTGTTGCGGTACGGAACTTTTCGGGCGATGATGACGACTTCGACCGCCTTTGAACCTATGGATAAATACAAAAAAGAAGGAATTTCAAATGAGATGATTAGAGACGAAACACGGCTCCCGGTTCTACATCAAGTCGAAGGGGAGAGAGAGAGAGAGATCGTGTTGATTTTGGCTTTACACCTCATTCATAATTCATTAAGAGAACCGAGAGAGGGCGATTCGTTACGGCTTCGGGGCATGCCTCGTTTTCGCTAGTCGTGACTTGGGCTGGCCAAAAGCGATAATCAGCTGCTCTATTGACAGCTAGGTTTACTGTATATAGTCAGTCAGCTGGGCCGGCGCCCACCAACCTAATGAAAGTCCGGGACCACATATCCTCGCTGACTGTTTGTACTCGATTTGTAAGCTGCCCGTTTCGGGTTAGCAACGCTATGCAGGAATCCCTTTCGGCTGGGCACCTGGTGCACAGTCAAAGGTATTCAAATGCGAGGAAGTCCGTCCGAACATTGGAACAAAAGACGGAATGATACTCGGAGGGAGTTCCAGTGTCGGTGTTTGTTGTTGGGGACCGCTTCGAATTTGGTAGTCTTCGATAGTGTACTTTGGTTGGAGGGAGAGAGACGGACGGACGAAAAAAAAGAGAGCCGACAACAATAACAGAGGAAATAAGGATCAATGGCGCGGGCCAATTCCTCCCTCCGTCGGCTGGAACAGCCATGGCGGAGCGCACGCTCTCTTTGGGGGGTGACTGAGCCCGTGTGACAGAGAGAGGGGGAGAGGCCGTTGCTAGTGGCAACGACGCCGGCTTTTTCCACGCCCCAAGAAAAAATACAACGGGGAGAGAGAGAGAGTCCGTGACTCGCTTCACGACGGCCGTTACCCTCAGCAGCAGACGACAACACGGACCACCATTTCAAGTCGTCCGTCTGTGGTCTCGTGACTCGAGTTTTTGACATTCCGTGTCACGAAAATTGGACAAGGAAAAGAAAGGGGAACTCTGTGGATTCCCCCCAGTTCAGTTTCCATGTTCCAGTCAACATGTCATTCGACAATCAACTTAGTGTCTGCGATAGTGAACATTTATCGTCACGTGACTTTTTGTTAGTTATTTTCCTCCCCAAATGGACGACAAAACCGAGAGAGAGAGAGAGTGATCCGGCTGGTGGCAATCATTGATTACTTCCCCCACCAGTCCGATGTGAATTGAACAGACAATTTCCATCGATTGATCCTGTGCCCATCCAAACTGGACAAAACAAAAGCGGCAACAATAGAACAGACTTGCTGATTATTCACGACCGGATTTCGACAGTATCGAATTGTCCCCCCCGATCGATTTTTTTTGGTGTTTCTTCCAACGTCCGGGCTGTTGTGATATCCGATTCGGTTGTGCACGTGTTATATGTACTGGCAGAGAAAGACATTGGAAAAAAGGAAACAGAAAAAAAGAAGATTTCAGCCATCTGCGCCGTTGCTAACACTGTTGAAGCCATAGGAAAGAAAGAAAGAAAGAAGAAAAATGAATAAAAGAGTCACGCGTCGTTCCAAGGTCGACAGTGGAACATCAACAAAAAGAAAACTCTTGTTATCACGCGAAACTGTTGAAGAATGAAAAGTCGAACGGCCCGTTTCTGCATACCGTCATCGATTAGATAAGGATCATGGTGAATCCGACCGGTGGTCGAGCATCGTTTAGTGAAAGATCGAAAACAATTGAACCATTTCGACAATAGTTTTGTTGGATAAAAAGAGGCCGCCGTTGTTGCAGTTAAGACGAAGGAACCGAGAGACTAGAGAGAGAAAGATAAGAGAGGAAGACGTGCCCGCTCACGCAATCGAACGGGAGGCGCCCGTTTAGCCTCTGGGCTATTCCACCTTTCGTTTTCAGTGTGGTGGTGTGGTACACCTTTCCCTCCTTCCCCTCGCGGTGCTAGCTGCGTTGATGCCAGACTGCCACAACGCACACGTGGCCCCGTTTCGTTATTTCTCTTCTTCTTCTCTTTCATATTTTCTCTCTCTCCTCTGTCCCGGCTCTGCCCGGCGTCTGTGTCGGGGGAATACACCTGATTCAGAGGCTCCTCCCCTTATCCACCTATCCATACCTGCACCGCCGTGTTGTTTAATACCAGCGAGTTCGGGAGCGTGAAACTAGTCAACGGCTGTGCGCCTAGCCGATTTGTTCATCCCATTCCGTCTCTCTCTATTTTTCTCTGTGATTTTCTATAGCATTCCTCTTAATTCAATTGTTTTTTGTAAAGTTCGTTTGTTGAATTTATTCCAATACGCCGAAAGTGTCGAGATAGAGAGCGATCTGATTGGATGAGCAAGTCGTTCTCAAAAGTGCAACACTACCAGTCGTTTTTCAGTTTCAATGATGGAAAGCAACAGTCCCGGTCGATCGCCGAGGGACGACAAAAAAGAGGCTGCCCGTCGGGAGCGCTCCCGCTCCAGGACGCGTACGGGACTGGCGTCGAAAGTGAATTTTTTCGAATTCGGCGCTCAAATACGCGACAATTCGCTGAGTCTCTCTTCTACGGAGCAGCGGACGTCGGAGAGTCATGAAACGACGGTCTTGGTGGACCTGCCGGCCGTCGAGGATTCCGTTTTCGATCAGTCGGAAGTGGACGCGCTGGAGAGGGAAATAATGGAGCGACGGTCTCGATTGTCGCGACGCGATGACGAAGAGCGCCAACGACGTCCGGCTGTCGCTCTTCGTCGTGTCGTGTCGCCCGTCCGAGTTGAAGTGGCCAGTCCGTCTCAACAGTTTGCGACGGAAGTTTACATCAGCAGTTGGACGGAAAGGGTCCGTTCACCCGACCCCGTCCAGGCGTCGCCTCCTATACCGCCACCTCGCCAGGACGTCCAGCCTCCATGGCGTCTGGCTCGCCGCTCCGAGCCGGCCACTCCCGCACCGCATACTTCTCCATTCCAGTCTCCGACGACGCCCGCTTCGGCTTTGTCCAAATATCAGGAATGGCGCGCCCGGCGTTTGACGAGCGTCGAGTCTCCGGAGCAAATAGCTCCGTGGCGGAAACAACAAATACAGCGGCGCATCAGCAAAGAGAGCGGGCCGGAGAGCCCTCCGTCTCGAGACGGGCGCCGGCCAATCGAAATCGAGAGCCCGCCGTCCAACGTCCGCAAAGGCTCTCAGCCTCAATGGTATTCCGAATTCCGAACGGCCTCGTTTACCCAAACGGCCTCGCGGATGGACGCCTTCCGCGTCGGGAAAACTCACTACGACTTTCACATCGCTGAAATCAAAGGTGAGATCGGACTCGGGTGGTGGAGAGGTGGCAAACAACTTCTTATGTCGTCATCCTCCATGTTTGATTGAATGAAAGTCAGAACAATTCTGGCAGCGATGAAATTTGAGATATCTCGAGGTAACCCGATCCGGTTGTCTCTTTTCTAGGCTTTTACTCAATGGGGTAGCCGAAAGGCGCCCCTCCGACCAAAAAGGGAGCCTTCTCTATCTCAACAAAGTATAATCCCGGCATTCAAAAAATATAGCGATGCCTTAAATGACACTACTTTTCTTTTATGAGCCATGCGTTTTGTGTTGGAGGAATTGGCAGGAAACCCGAACTCTCCGACGTTGATTCTCTTCGGGTTCACCTTAAAAAAAATGGAGGAAGACGACTAAGCTACTAGACGTTCTTCTTTCTTTTTGTATTAGTCAGGAGAGATTCCTTTTTAGGCCGGACCTGTTTCACGGCCACAGGGCCCTTACATCCCGTTACGGTGGGCTAGCTTATCTACACAGTCCACGACAAGTGTGCAATCTTTTAATATAGGAAAGGATTAATTGAATCACGTGACCCCCATCCAGGATCTTGGGCTAGGTGGTCTTCTAATCAATCATCGTGCTGGATTGGGGACGACGGAAAAAAACATTTTTGCCTTCCCTTTATCGATGCCGATCTCTGACGTGAAAAAAAAATACATTTTGTTTTTTTTTTGTCCAGTCAGCTTTGTAGGAAATGGGTGGATCTGCGGAATGTTGAGTAATAAAGTCGTCAACATGTTTATTGATGTCTCGTCATCAGCAAGCCACTTCTTCTTCTCCTCCGTCCCCATATGGTTTAGCGATTGCGTGAAAAATCTCGACTTTCTCAACATTAAAGATGAAGGCCGGCCCCGGATTGACGAGCGCCGTGAGATGGCGGGAGTAGAACGTTGTTGTTATCGCGTCGGCCTTTACCTGTGTATATATTCTCCAGTTGACCCAAAGGTGGGTTTTCGAAAAAAAAAGAAGAGAGAGATGATGTCAGACGATGGGAATAGAACTTTTCGAAAAAAGATACGCACACGAGAATACTGGCGGCAAGGTCTGCAGTTGGCGAGAGAAGTTACTTTGGCCGACTCACGAAATCTGGCCAGATGCCCCCGAGGGTCTCAAGAAGACGCTGGGACGCGGTGGGGCGGAGAGTTTAAAAATTTCACGTCAAGGTGTCCCGCCGTGACCACCAACCAACCTGTCTACTGATGGATATATGAGAGAACTGTGTGGGCGAGAAAGGAAGGCCCCGTCCGCGTGTCCTCAGCAGCCTCTCGAACACGGCAGAAGACTATACTAGTCTTATGAGTCTTGTTGTTGCCCCTCCAGGCAAAAGGCCAGTTTCATTCTTATACAATCTCGCGTCTTCCGACACGACTTCTTTTTCTTTTTTTTGGCATTGTGGGCAAAAAAACGAAGATGATTCTAACGGCCGATGACGAGCTTCTTTTCTTACCCAACAATTTTCTTCTTTGGGATATTTGCTCTCTCCTCCAGCAGCAGCTTGGCTAAGAAGCGGCTGTTTGTATTGCAAGATGACACGCCTACGACGAAAGGAAATGATTGCTATAGAGGGAGAGTCACCAAATTTGAATAGGCTACTTTCTCTTTTACTTCTTTTCATTATTTCCTTTCCTTCCGCGGGGATGGAAGAAAGTAAAGGAAAGTGGTAAAAAGATGAAGGACGGATGCTAATGAGTACAGACGACTCTAACTATTTGGTTTGTCGTTTAACAGATGAACAAGAACGGGTGCAGAAGAAGACCTTCGTCAACTGGATCAACTCGTACCTCTCGAAGGTAAACAACTTCTATAAACCCTACCGAGTTTTTTTTCTTTCCATTTCTTTCTGTTTAATTCTCGTCATAAAAAAAAGAAGCAAAATCCTCCCCAGAAAGGAGCGATAATGCTATTTATAACCGGCATAGTATTGGCCTTATCTTTCTCGTACTACTCCCCGCACTGTAAATCATTTCATCCGCATAATCTTTTTTTGAATTTGAAATTTTGGCGCTCTGCCCAAAATCTGAAATCGTTGCCTTTTGCGATGATCACAACAATCGCTGGTAGACGGGGGGAAAAAATCGGATACCTTCCGCTTTCTACTTTTTAATTTTATGAAGGCTACAATGTCCTTTTGCCGACTCGTTGTGGCATTTGTAATGCGATCGACGAAGCATTTTCCTCATTCAAAATAAATCAGTAAAAAAAATATCGGTCATATCGCCTCCCCTTGGTTTTGTTAACGACTCTGGCCCTCCCATCGTAATGGTTATACCATTCGGGAGTGGTTTGTTAAATCGCATCTAGGCGGTCACAAAAGTCTTAACTAGAAAAAAAAATGTATTTATTTCCTCGTTACTCATTGTAACTTTGTTTTCTCTTATTTTTCCTTATCGCTGTAGCGAGTTCCACCGCTTCGAGTGGACGACTTGATCGAAGACTTGAAGGATGGCGTCCGCATCATCGCCCTGCTGGAAGTCCTCGCCAACACCAAACTGGTAAACAGCCGATTTTTCTTAACGGACATTAGCAAGCAACAAACAAAAATAGATATAGGGGATTTTTATAGCTTAGCTAATAAAAATAAAAAAACACAAGATGGAAATGGACCGGGAAGCGATTGAACTTTGCCGCCAAAACACAGACGGACTTGAGAACTTAAATAAAAAAAAGAGAGAAAGAGAGACCCACACCTGGTCTTTCTCATTCAATTCCGCGTCGCGACGGCCCTCCCTGTCCTCTTTTTATTCAAAGTCGCCAGATTTTCGCTTCCGCACAACACGTGACCCCGTCCGTTTCACAGTGTCCTCTTGTTTTTTTTGAATGAGTCAACTCGGCGAAGGAGAGGATCGTAAATCCTTCCATCTCCTCTTAGAGCTCTGGAAATCTTTGGCTTACATTTTTTATTTTTTGTGTTGTCCCCTTCGGTTTTTCTGTGATGTCATCGGGATAAAAGCCGACATTTAAAAATAGTTTCGCCGACTCGCCGACGTTTCTATTTCGGTCACTGTCTTTTATGCGCCCATCAGGTTTGATTAAAGCCACCATGTGCCTTGGAAGGCGACTAATTCGTTTTGATTTCTGGAACGGAACTACGCGAAGATACCGATCGTATCCTTTCTTGATTTATTGGCCGCTTTCTTTTTTGCGTGCCTTTCCTAGATCGTAAAATCGTAGAAAAAAAATTGCATCGAAAAAAAACCAGGAGAGAACGGCACATTTGAAAATGACGTAAGTGCTGTGTCGCTGTCTGGTTCACAAGCGTCTTGAAATCTAAAATGAGGAGCGCGCTGCGCCTCTCTGGCAGCGCTATTTCTATATTCCGTATTTTAGGCAGTTCGTTACGTTGTCTGTTTGCCCAGAGTTGACGTCAGCGCTCGATATACACGTGTCGATGCGTTTCGGGTTTTTGTTTTTCTTTCTACCCTCCAAATTTTTTTTGTTTTGTCTAAGGGAACAAACCGATTTTTCAAACAGACAAAAGATCAAACAAACTCACCAGCAAAAGATTGTTGAAGGAAAGAAAAGGGGCCAAACTGCGGTGGTAATATAGTAAGATGAGGACGCAGCTTCAATTTTTGGCTGGCCTCGTCTTCTGTTGTTGTAGTCATCTCTATGGGCATAAGTGATTGTGGTGCGCCGGGCAGCACCACACCTGTCTTTAATGGAAGTGGGGATGAACTCATCCGGCCGTGATTCATGCGTTTTCCTTTTGTTCTCTTTGATAACCTTTTGCGGTAACCCTGTGCTGCAGCCGGTGGAGAAGGGCAAAAACATGAAGAAGGCTCACTTTCTCAGCAACGCCGATACGGCCATCAATTTCCTACGCTCCAAACAGGTAACAAAAAAAGGAAAAAAAAAAAAACAAAACAAAAGAAATACTAAAAAGGGGTTGTACGTGCGTGATCACCAACTTTAACTTTTCTCTTGTTGTTTTCTTTTTCTTTCCTTCTCGTTTGGGAATGACCAGATTAAGTTGGTCAATATCAACCCTTCGGATATCATCGAGGGTAAACCCTCCGTCGTCCTCGGTTTAATATGGACCATTATTCTTTACTTCCAAGTAAGTTACAACGTCCGGTCCGTAGTGAACCACCAGACTTTTATCTCTAATTACATACCGTATACTATCACGTGTTTGTTTGCTCATCGACACTCGCATAATCTCACGTTTTCAACACTTTTATTCGCAAGCTTATCTCTGGTGGACATGAACCGTATCAGGTTACCTAACATTCACTTTGCACCTATTATTCTTCTTTTTTTTAAATCTCATTTTGAAACTTGGTTGTTTATTTTGGAGTTTCCGACCAACGTATTCATTTTGGAAAACCCTAAACTGATTTTGTCGCAATGACTATCGACAGATTGAAGAAAACACCAAAGTTCTGGAGCTGGGCAACCGTCTGGCCGGCAGCAGTAGCAGTCTAGAGAGCGCCGGCATGAGGGCCAGCCCTTCTCAGCTGCAACAGCAACAATCGGAGAAGAGGTCTGCGACCGGTGCTTCTTCGCCCGTTTCTTCTGCCGCTCCGGCAGAACCCCGAGCGCCCGCACGTGATAGGACCGGAGCCCGTAAAGCGCTCCTCCAGTGGGCTCAAAATGCCACCAAAAAGTAAAAATTCTCGTCTCTTATTTTTACTAGAATTGAATTTTAACTTTGACGTTGATTCCAACAGCACAACCGGCGTGGTGGTGAATGATTTTGGAACAAGTTGGCGTGATGGAACGGCCTTCATCGCCATTGTTAATTGCATTCAGCCGGGCACGATCGACGCGGAAGCGTACCGCAATGCGCCCAACCGAGTGCGGCTGGAAGCGGCTTTCCAGGCAGCCGAGCAACACCTTGGAGTGGCCCGTCTTCTTGACTCGGAGGATGTCGACGTCAACAAACCCGACGATAAATCCATCATGACCTACGTTGCGCAATTCCTGCACAAATACCCGGAACCGGGCAAGGGTAAAAAGGCGGAAGAATCGTCGGCGGCGGCAGCTCCGTCGCTGGAACAGCAACAGTATCGCGATTTCCTCGCCTGGCTTAACAGCAAAAACTCATTACTGGAACAACTGCAAGGCGGCAAGGGTTACGGTCTAGAGTACAAGGATTACGAACAGCTGAAAACCGAGTTCCAGTCGCAGCAACGCGTACTGGAATATTTGCGCGCCTTGGTCCTGCAACCCGGACGGGGCCTGCCGGGCGTCACGTACGAATCGTGGCAACAAGTTGAGCTTTCGTGGCAGAAACTGGAGACGCAGCTGCGCCATTGGCAGTGGACGCTGGACACGAGCTTACCGGGAGTCCTGGGCCACGTCGGCGAGTGGCTCAACAACGCCGAACATCTTCTCTGCTCTGAAGACTTGCCGCCGAATTTCGACGACGAGGCGGCCAACGCACTCAAAGTCAAACTGGATGAGCATAAACATTTCTTCGCCGAGCTGCCCGCCATCAAACTGGCCCTGGAAACGGCTACTAGCGGATCCATTCCGGCTGGCGTTTCCGCCGGGCAAATTCGTGACATTGCGGAACGGCTCCAAGCCTTGCCGGAGCGCGCCGGCCACCGGGCCTGTCGCCTTCGCTTCCTGGAACACAAATGCTGCATTTTGGCCTTTTTGGATTTGACCGAATCCAAACTTAAATCTTGGTCCGTCCGTTACGGCACGGAAGAGACGATTATCCACATGCTGGAACAGTACCGTGCCTTTGTCTCGCGCAACAAACTCTTTCACGAGTTCGAGAAAGCCTTCGCTGAGATGCAGCAAGTCGCCGAAGAGTACAAACGCGAGGTGCGGACCATGGAACTCCGCGAGCTCAACGAGATCGACCAATTCATTTACAGCTCGGGCGAACGGTGGCGCGGGCTCTCCACCGGTCTCCGATGCGCCCAAGGGATCCTCGAAGAGGTCCTGGCCTACTGGAAACGCTGGAACACCCAGTGCTCTCCATTCGAGCAGTGGCTCGACGCGGCCGAGCCGATGCAACAAAGCGCAGCTTCAGAAGAAGAGAAAATGGAATTCTTCCAGGATATCGGCACCTGGAAGGAGAAATACGAGCAGCTCAGCGAAACGGCGGCCTTTTTGGTCACCACTTGCGAGCCGGGCATCGCCAGGTCCATCAAAGTGCGCATCGATCAAATCGCCAGCCGTTGGGAGCCTCTTTTCGACCGAGTGCGGCATTACCTCCACGCTGGAGAGATCCTCCGCCATCGCAAAGAATATCGTCAGGGCTCGGAGAAGTTGGAAAAATGGATTGTCCACGCCAACGAGCTCTTGTCTTCGGTTCCAGTCGGCAGTTTGGAAGCCATGAAGCGTTACGGCGACGATTTGCAACAGCTCTACTCCACCGTAGACGACATGGATCAGTTGTTGAAACACATCAGTCGCCACTTCCAATCGCTCGTGTCCGAGCTCAGCGCCGAAGAATTGCAGGTCATTGGGGGTTCGTTGAAACGCCAGAAAGAGACACTGGTCCGCATCCGAGCGCTGATTGCCGTGCGGATTCAACAGTACCATCAGCTCCGCACTCAAAAGGAATCGCTGGAAGTCGGAATGGGAGAGATCGAAAACTGGCTGGGTGAAGCCCAGAAGTCGATTGAATCGTTGGCGGCGCTAGATACGGACTTGGAGGCCACTGTCCAGGGTCTGGAGAAACACCAGGCCTTTTTCTCTCGTCTCGTCAACTACAGACTCCTCCTGGACGACAAATGGAAAGTTTTTGAGAGCATGATCCGATCCAGTCCTGTTTTGCCTTCTCAGGACGCCAGTAATGACGATCAGGACCTAGCGGCCACCAGGCAAAAGCTGGAACGTCTCACAGCCGTCACCGAGCAAGTCACCAACGATTCGCACCAATGGGAAGTCCGTCTAACAGACGGCATCCAAGCTTGGAGGAATTATCAGGAATCGTTACGATTGACGACGCAGTGGCTTCACCGAGCCGAATCGCTCCTCATGGCCGAAAAGAACGCCAATGCCCAGCAATCGCTTGAATTGCACGCTGCCTTTTTCAATTCGATGGACGAACGTTTGGTGATTAATCTTCAAGCGGCAGCTACACAGCTATTACAATGGTTACCGGACGACTCGAAGAGAAAAATGACGGTGTCGGACGCTGTCGAGACTACTTTGGAGAATTGGCAGCGTCTTACCGGCCTGGCTCCAGTTCACCGAATGAAATTGGAGTTTTTGCTGGACGAAGACGCTTTCAACCGTTCAGTCCGCGATATCGATCGCCAATTGGCCGCCGAGCAGCAATCCCTGTCTCATAGCGGCACCAATACCGCCCAGTTACTCGAGCAACATTTAGCCTGGTTTGGAACGCCGGCTGGACCGGCCGTCAGCCAGGTCCGCGTTTTAGTTGAACGAATGGAGCAGAATGCCTCTTGTATCCCGGATCTGGAAATCCAGCAAGCTTTTGAGAGTGTTCGCGACCAATGGAACACTCTAATGCAACGGGCCGATTGGATCCTAGGCCAGCTGCAAGCTATTCCTCAAAGATGGGGCGAATATCAAATGAAATTCGACGAAATGGTCCAATGGATGGCCAGCGTCGATCGCAGTGTAGCCAACATGTCGGTTGATGCCCAGTCACTGGAGAATTTCGATCGACTCCGCCAAGAGTTCCAGGCCATTTGTAGCGATGTTGATGCCCGTCGCGAAGGAATGAAATGGTTGGTACAACGGCTGGACTCGATGTTGAGTTACAAAACGGAAGAAGAAGGAAACCTGGCCCAGCATCAATTAGAAGAGCTGATTGCTCGCTACAAGAACTTGGTTTTGGTCATTGAATCGACACAATCCAAGACGGACCTCCTCACCAAATCCTACCTTTGTCGCCAAGAGATCCACAAGACCTGCGCCTCTTTGGAAGCCAGTCCGTCACAAGAAGAAAGCGGCGATTTATCTTCGCTGGATGCCGAGACGGCGAAACAGGAGGCTGTTGTGAAACAACTCGACGGCCAAAGAGTTGCCATCGTCAGCTTACTTCAACGTGGTAGAGACCTCCAGCATCACCCCGGCTCTCCGGAATTCCTTGCAGAAGAAGTCCAACACCTCGAGTCGGTTTGGAATCAAACTTTCGACAAAGCCAATGAAAAATTGAAGAAGCTCAAAAGTAAATTAAATTTAATTCGGAATCTATTGTCCAGTTAATTAACGTTTTCTTATAATTCATAGGTTCCGGACGCTTGTGGCGCGACTACCAGGAGCAGAAAGCCGACATTAACCAACTGCTTCTCAAAGCGGAAGAGGAATTGAAGCAGAGTTATTCGAGTTTCGATCCGCTCAAGATTGCCAGTGAGCTCAGGGCCCGCCACGAGGCCGGTGTCGAATTACGTGAAGCCACTGAAGAGATTTTGCGCAAGATGCGCAACGTTTTGGAGGAGCTCAGCGGCTGGGTTGGAGCTGATCAACGTCGCATTCTTGAAGATGAATTGCGCGAAGTGGAAAGACGGACGGAAGCAATCCGTTCGCTCAATTTGGACAAGATCACTTTACTGGAAGATTTCAGCAAAAGACTGAAGACGTTGCTGTCCCAGGTAGAATCCATCGTCACCTGGTTGCAAACGGCCCAGAAACTCCTCCAGCAGCTGCTCTCGTTGAATTTGTCACCTCACGAGAGAGTCAAGAGGACGGAAGAGCTTCAGACGTCCATCACTGAAAAACTGGAATTGCTGACAATCATCCAGCGGGAAGTTACCGAACTTTTGACGATGCAAGGACAAGCAACAGATCCTTCTGGAACACCGATGACGTCTCAACTTCTACTTGGAGTCGACGTAGCCGGTCTGCAGACTACCATCACCCAAATGAGAACTGCCGTCCAGGAGCAAAGCCAAAGTGTTTTCCAGGATATGGAACACTGGAGAGAATATAACGTACAAGCCAACGAGGTGAAACCTTGGCTGGACGATGCAGAAAAGAGGACGGCCGTCATCGTGACTCGTCCGAGTTCCGTCTCTGAAATGGAATCGTTGCTGGACGCTGCCCGTCTTTTCGAGGACGAGTGCAAACGTCAGTTGACAAAATTGCAGCAAATGTCGTCCCACTGTCAGCAAATGTTCCACCAGTCCAGCACTCGCGATGAGGTAGACGCTTTGCACAGTCGCTGGAACGGCGTTCACGACACGGTTGTCCAGCAACTCGAGCGTTTGGAGCACTTGCAAAGTACGTGGACTGCTGTTATCGGCAAAATGGACTCAATAGTCGAGTGGCTTGATGCTGTCGAATCCCAGCTGGACTCTCTCCAGCAGCTTTCTTCTACGCTGGACAGCCTTGAAAATCAGCTTGGCGATTTGAAAGTAATTCCACAAAATGTTTTTATCATAAAAAATAACTCGATAAAATTTTTATTTCAATTTATAGCACGTTATGAAAGGAGCATCGGAAAAACAATCCGATTTGATTGTATTGACGCAAGAATGCGACACGATCGTCCCCCAGTTGTCCCCGGAAGGAGCAGCCAATTTGCGATGCCAAGTCGTCGATTTGAAGAGCCGAGTCTCTCAATTATCCGACGCTGCCCGCCATCAAATCAACACAGTTTCCGACGCTATTATGCAAAGGTACCATAGACTTAATTTGATTGGATCTAGTAACATGTTTTTAATGTATACATAAATTCACAGGCAAGATTTGCTTGGGCGCGAAACGGAACTTGTGCAAGCCTTCCGTGAGACCGAAGAGGGTTTGAGTCAGCTGGACGAAGTTGATGTCAGCCATCTGGAAGCTCCTTTGGAGACGGCCCATAGACTCCTCCAGCACCTGGAGAATCAACAGCCGAGAGTAGCTGCTCTCCAGACCGAACTTGGCCAACTTCAGACAACTTGCACCGCCGACGAGCGTCGTATTTTGGCAGAGAAATCAAAAGAGCTGGACCAAACCACAAAGGTACCGTAACTGCAATAGCAATCATAAATTCGTATTCTTTTACATCCTTTTTTATAAATTCGCTTTTGATAGCATTTGGTGACCAGACTCAATGGCAAGAACGAATGTCTGAAACGCTGGAACACTTTGTCCGGCTGGTCTCAAGCGGCCAACGATCAACTTGGCCATGTACTGCAACAGCTCGAAGGACAGAAACCTGGAGCTCAGGAACTTGCCCATTTGCTGACGGAAGCGGACGAAGTCCAGCTGCAGTGCGATGCCCAGCTGAGCCAACACGCCGACCTCGATCAACTGACCCGCTCCAGCCAAACTGCTATTAAAGTAGGACTGTCTACAAAACCTTGTACTGTCGCTAGTTTTGTTGGTCAAGTGGAAAAACAAATCGGTCGTGTCCGCGATCTGGTGACGGCCCGCACCAACGAAATCCGCCAGCTGGACGAGAAATGGAGCCAATTCGAAGGACAGCGCGATGGATTGTTGCAGCAATTACAAGCCGTTAAATCGAGTGCGGGCGCTCTATCCGCTTCCGAAAACAATCTGAAAGGAATCGAACAATTCCTGCCGGCCATCGACGCACTTTTAGCCGAAACCAAACGTTTCGAAACCGAAAAAGACTCGCTGCACAAAGCCGGTAAACATTTGACGCAATTGAGTCCGGCAACGCTGGGCTCAGTTCAAAACAAACTAAGCTCCGTCGACAATGAATTTGACGGAATCCAGCGCACTCTGCTGGACCTGCAATCTCATTGCAACGACATCCTTTCCTTGTGGAAGGAGTGTTCCGAAGCCAGGGTGCCCATCTACACGGTAGTCAGCAAGGCGCAGCAAGTCTGCGAGGATAATCAGGATCAACAGCCGGATGACCTGAACGAGGCCGTTAAATTGAGCGATCAATGCCGGAAATCGGTTGAACAGTTGCGAAAGGCCCGAGCACCTCTGGACTCGTTAGTCATCAAAAGCGGCCACTTGCACGACAGACTGGATCGTCTACGCGGATTTGATTCTCGTGTTCTGCGTTCAGAAATGGCGGAATTACAGAAGGATTGGGCTGATGTTCAGTCCGTTTTAGCTGGACGCATTCAGTCGTTGGAGATGCAGCAAGTTGTCATGCGACAGATCGCCACTCTCAAAGAAGAAATTCTCAACTGGACCAGCGATTCCAGAGAGACTTTGGGCGAAATCGTTTCACAACCCACCGATTTGGATTTGATGGAACTGAAACTGAAAAAGGTCAAACAGGAACTGCCCACCTATCAGGGCACCCGTGATAGTATCCGCTCTAAAACGGAACAGCTCGTCGACTTGTGCCAAGGACGTTGTCCAGCTTCCGTTCAAAGTCTTCAAGAACTAATCGACCGAGAAATCGATGAGGTAAGTCAATTTTTTAAAACAAATTTCAAGAATCAATTGAACAATTTAATTCGTTTTTAAATAGACACAAAAACTGTGTGCCCAGCTGGAGACGTCCATCACCTCGACGAAGCAAGAAGAAGAATTATTGCACCGCGATCTCAAAGCGATGATTACTCAAATCAGTGCGATGAAATCAGAGTTGAAAAGTTGTGAGGATATGGTGAGCCCAGACGAGCAGCTGGCCGAGCAATTCCTCAAGTGCCAACAAGTCGCTAAAGGATTCGCTCCACTTCAAGGGTCGCTCAAGTCATTGAAGAAACGATGTGCCAAATTGCAGTCGCAGTGCGGGTCGGCCGGCGAGGCCTTCCCGCTGACTAAAGAATTGCGGGCCGTCCAGAAGCAAACGGACGGGCTCGGTGCTCAAATCAAGAAGCTAAGCGACGGACTACACGACATGATTCAGAAACGCTTTACGGAAAGGACGAACACCGTTCAACGCATTATGGCCGGCTGCCGTGATAAACTCGAATGGTGCTCCCTGGAGCCCAGCTCCGACCGTTTTGGCATTGAAGCCAAGCTGGACGCTCTGCAAGCCGTCGAAGTGGCCCTTGCGGATGCGGAAGAGAAATTCGCCGACGTCCGTAGTGTCGCCGCAGCTTTTGCTTCGATATCCGAAGGACAAAAAGCGGAAATCGACTCAACTGTCAAGTCGACGGAAGAGAAGCTCCGCATTTTGCGCGAAGATTTCGACGACAAACGACAATCGATCGACTACAACAACGACTTGTTGCGTCGTTTCGAGTTGACTTCGGAGAATGTCTCGTCCTGGCTGCGCGATGTCGAATCGATGATCCGCAATGAAACGGTGAGTCAGGCCGGCTTGGACCACTTGTCCGTCAAGATTCAGTCCATCACGGAATTGCACGCCGATATCGAAAGTCATCGACCAGATATCGACGAGGTCAAAAGCGTTTCCGACCAGGTGATGGCATTGATGCCCGAGTCGCACGTTTCCCATTTCAGCAATCACCTGGCGATGCGCTTTACGACGGCCCTGAAATTCGCCCAGTCTTGTTTGACCAAACAAAAGACCCTTCAGTCCGGATACCAAGAATACAAAACGGCCCTTCAACGGATGGAAGTCTGGTTGCAATCGTCTGACGAACAGCTCCGCGTTCACGAAAAGGATGTGACGGCTGTTCCAGGATCAAAGCCAAGTTTGGCCTACCAATCGAAATTGCAGGCGCTCAAACAGTTTATGGAACAGAAAGATGAAGGCCAATCTCTACTCAATCAAGCGGTACACGCTGGTGACGCTTTAGTGCCCAACATCACATCCGAAGACAAATCGGCGATCCGCGCGGCATTGCGGAATCTTCGCGATCGCTGGGAAGCGCACCTGGACGAAGTCAACGGTCTCTACAAGAAGGTCGAGGGCATTATCTTGCAGCTTTCGTCATTCGATGACAGTTGTCGTCAAATCCGCCGCTGGATCGAAGAGACGCGCAAAAGATTGCTGGAACCTCACGCGGAAGAGGACGATGAAGGATCCAGCCAGCCGATTGTCCAGGACGTTAAGGAGCAATTGCAAACGTACCGTATCTTGGCGCAAGATGTCCAGTCGCACCAGAGTTTGATTAGTCGACTCCGCGAACGTCTCCAGGAAATTTCCAATCCCGACGCGGCCGCTACCGTCGACGACATTGCGGCGTCCTACCAGAAACTCGTCCAGGAGAGCCAAGAGCGAGTTGCCGTGCTGGAGAAACAGGCAGCCGATTACGACGCTTACGTCTACAGCATCGAGACGTTCCGTGATTGGTTGACGGGTCTCTCGGCAGATCTGACCCTTACCGAAGAAGGCGTGACGGACAAAGCGTCCGCCGAGACGAAACTTAGGGTCATTTCTGAGCTCTTGCAACAGCGCGAAGAAGGCCAGCAACTCCTTGGTCGTTGTGTCTCTTGTTTGGAACAATGTCTTCAGTCAGACGGACCCTCGATGGGCGTCCAGAATCCCAGAGCCGAGTTCGAAGCGCAGCAAAAAGCCTGGCAGGCGTTTTTAGCCGAATGCCAAGAGCGGAATGACCGGCTGGTCGCCGTATGTTCTCGCTGGAGCGCTTTCGAGGAGACGGCCCAGGCTTTGGCTCAGTGGCTTCGTCAACTGGAAGGCCGAGTCCAAGACCAAGCTTTGAAAGCGACTGTCGCGGCCAAAGAAGCCCATTTGGAGAAGCTCATCGGCGCCCAGTCGGAGATCGCCGAAAAAGAGCCCGAATTCGCCGCCATTCTTCAATTGAGCCAACAGATCGAAGGCGACTCTCCTCTACAAGTTCAAGTACCTCAAATGTCGGCCAGGTATCAAACACTGGTGGGGACCGTCCGAGAGATGATCAATCGCTACCAGCAATACGTCAAAGAGCACCAAGAATTCAACGACAGTTACGCCGATTTCCTGAAAAAGATGGAAGACCTTGCCGGACGCCTGGATTCGTGCCGTGAAATTGTTGGAGATTTCAAGATCCTTCAAGAACGACGGGCCGAGCTAGAACGACTTCAAGAACGACGTTTGGAACTGGACAAGAGTGGCGATGCCTTGGCTGACATGGGTGAAAAACTGTACGTCCACACCGGCCCTGACGGCCGCGAAATACTCCGCGTCCAACTAAAAGTGGTGCGGGAACGGTGGGAAGCCCAGTGCGATGACCTGGGAGCTACTGCTACCGCCCTGGACCAGTGTCTCCAGCAGTTTGCCGAATTTTCGGCCAATCAGGAACAGTTGACTCGCTGGTTGAGAGAAGTTGAGCAATCGATGCTCCAGCATTCTGACCTCAAATCAACTCTGCAAGAGAAGCGCGCCCAGCTACAATCCCACAAAATTGTCCACCAGGTAAAATTCAATTTCAAAGTTAGAATTTTTCTATATGATTCTTAAATATTTTGCTAATGTCATAGGAAATTTTGGGCCATCAGGCGCTAGTCGATTCAGTTTGCAGCAAAGCCCAGCAGTTGATCGATCAGACGCAGGACAAGTCTTTGAGCGTCTACATCACGTCCATTCGTCAGCTGTTTACAAACATCGTCAGCAAATCGGACGAATTGATGAACCGTTTGGAAACGTGCGTCAAGGATCACACGCAACTCAGCTCGTTGGTGAAATCCTTCCAAGACTGGATTACGTATTTCCGTGACGAGATCCAAGGTTTGTCGGAGACGGGCGGTGAAAAACCCGAAACCAAGAAGAGGATCAAAGCCCTAGAAGAATTGCAGTCGAAACTGGAACAAGGACGAGTAAAACTGGACGAGATCCAACATCTAAACGCCACCGTAATAGCCTCAACTTCACCCCGAGGTTGTGAACTGCTGGCCAAAACGATCACCGGTTTACAAGAAGAGTTGGAAACAGTATCGACCAATCTTCAAGATACTAAACGGAGCCAAGAAACGATCCTGCAGCGTTGGCAGTCGTTCGAAGACGGACTTGAGGCATGCAACGCTTGGCTGCGCCAACAAGAAACGGCTTTCGGTGACCAGTCTCTACAGGTCTCCTTGCCGGACAAAGAGGCCCAACTGACCATCTTCCAGGCAGTCCGCGACACGATTACAGGCTACGAACCTGAAGTCGATTCGTTTGTCGATCAAGCCAATGCTCTGTTCCAGTCTAGCGGCGTTGAACGTCTTCGCCCGCTGATTAGTCAAATCAGTTGCAAATACCAACAATTGCACGTCCAGAGCAAAGAGGTCGTCTCCAAATGGCACGGCATCGTCGACGATCATCGTTTGTACGAGGAGAAATTTTTCGAAACTGTCGCATGGATCACATCACTGGAAGATATTTTGGAAACGCTCCTGAAATCCAGGGACCAGCCGGAATCGAGCAGCTCCACGAAAATCGGAGTCCAGAATTTGATGGCCGAAAAAGAGCAAGCCTCGCACCGTCTCGGCTCTCTGACTTCGGCCGGCGAGAGACTTTTCCCCGAAACGGCCTCTGCCGGCCGCGAAAAGATCCGGCAGGATCTGAAACTTCTTCGTTTGCGTTGGGAAGAACTGGAACGTCGATTAAGCGAACAGCACAAGAGCCAGGAGCAGCAGCTCCAGCGTCTTTCTACGTACCAGGACGGCATTACCCAGATCAGCGTTTGGCTGGACACTATGGAAAAGTGCGTGGCCAACGACCAGTCAGGTCTCCAAGCGGCATCGCTTCCAGAGATCCGTTCTCATTTGCTAAAGCAAAGGACATTCTTACAAGATGTCTTGACGCACAAACGTCAAGTTGAAGGACTCAAAGAACGGGCTAGATCTCTTGTTGAAGATTTGCCCAGCACAGTGGCCCAGCCCAAGGAGAGCCAGGATGTTCAGAGAACTATCGGCGATATCACTCACCGCTACGACATCCTAACGACCGGTTTGCAGGGCTCCATCGCTAATTGCGAGTGGTTGCTGGACGTTCTCCAGCAGCACCAAGACCTGGAGAAAGCCCAGACGGATTGGCAACAACAAGCATGGCTCCAACTCAACTCCAATACAGGTTTACTGTTTTTTCATTGAATTTTTCTGCAATAAATCTTTTTCTAATTAAAGGATTTTATCCGTTAGATTATGGAGGAAGTAAACATGCTCTCAAAATGCGTTGTTCCAAAATTTTGGAGATCATGATCGGCAAAGACGAAGGGACGGCCAATCTGGACGTCATTCGTGCCCATTTGGACAAGATCTCTGACCGTTTATCTCCACGCGTCAAGGAAACTTTGCATAGGGCCTTGTCGAACGCCAAGTAAGTTGATGTTAAAGGAGATTTATATTTTACGAATTTTAAAATTTATTTGCATGAATTCTTCAGCTACGAGTTTGAAAAGTATTGCACCAGCTTGGAAGATGTCCGGCACACGTTGGATGACCGTCTTCAGCAGTGGAACGAGTACGAAGGCACTTTCGACCGACTTTTGACATGGCTCTCTGAAACGGAGACGTCGCTCAAAGACTACGTACCGCGCTCGTCGCTGGAACAGAAGGAAGACCAGCTGGAGAAGTACCAGGTAAGAAATGGATTTTCTCAAGAGACGAATCTTTTCTAAAAAAAAATACTACGACTGGACAAAATACTTTGATACGACGTGAGGACAAGACATTTTCCTACTACAAAAAGTGTCGTTGTCATGCACGGCTCATCTTTTTCTCCAGCTCCGCCCGTTCAGTGTTGTCTGCGCGCTGTTCAATGTCCAGCCAACAAGAAAAAAACAAAACAAATGTCGTTCTTCTCTCTCAAATCTAATGCTACATCTCGGCCTATTATTTCATTTTACGCCCTGTCGCGTACTTTATATTCTCGTAATATAGGATCTTCCTCGTCAGATAGAGTCTCGATCTAGAGCAATCCAGGATTTCATAGCGCTTGCCGACCAACTAGAGCAAGTAAGCGGCGTACAACGTGTTCGGCCATTGTTTTCATGGCTGATCCTATCCAGTTTTTTTTCTTTCATTTTTTTCCGCTCTCTTTTTTTCCCGTTTGGTTTTTCATTTCTTCTCTTTTATTCATTGAATTTTTTTCACAACATAAATCGCCTCCACCCCGCCAAATTGTAACACATCCAAGCTATATTAACACACTTATCGTATTATTATCATTATTTCTTTTTTTCTGACTGCATGCCATCTGTGGAACTCACAAGGTCGAGTCATCATTCATGGCACTAATCGCTGGTTTTACAGCACAGAACCGATGTTTTTTTTTCTCTCTGTCATTCTTCGTTGATGAGGATGTATTTATTTATTTATTTTTCTTGAATTCATTTTCCCTACTCTGCGTAGAGTTTTTAATCGAATTCTTTTGCATCGTCTTCCTATCTCTCATTCTTTTTTAATTTGCTTGGCTGAAAGCTTTCATTGTATATACGCTGGTTTTTTTCTTCACACACAAAAAACACTCTCTTCGGTATTCTTTGACTTTGCAACGGAACGAGTTTGGGGTCCCGTTACGGGACGCTTAACCTGATGAAACGCTAACCATTGACTTTTTTCCTTCTTTGAAATTCGATCGTTTTGTGTGGAATAATAGGCCATCGTCTTCAGCATCGGGCGAAATGAGTCGGACATTGACAAGATGAGCGACGATTCATCAGATTTGATGCAATTGTCCGGCGAGACTCGGATCAGCGTCAATGTCCAACAGATCTCGTCGCGATTCCAGTCGATGCAAGTCGCTGCCAAGGAAATCCTCAAGAAATGCGAACAAGCTGTCGGCGATCATCGACTCTACTTGGACAAGTACAATCAGTGCGCCTCGTGGTTAACGGCCGCTCAGGACAAATTCGCCACGACATGTACGGGTGATGGAGAACAGGATGATCTGACAACAATAGAGCAGAAAATCAAAGTTCTGGAACAGATATTGACCGAGCAACAGCAAGGAACTTCCATGTACAACCGAGTGCAAGAGATGGGCGAGAAACTTTACGTCACAACGGCCGTCGAAGGCCGCGAAACGGTGCGGATTCAAATGCAGGAACTCCAAACGGCCATGGAAAGTTTCTACGACAACGTTGCCAGCAAAGAACGCGAACAACAAGCCAAACGATCCAAGTATGATTTTTTGTCCCATCGAAAAAGTTTTATTTAAATTTATTTTATTTTCAAAATTTTAATTCCAACAGGTGGCTCAGTTTCGAGTCGGCCAGCGATACTCTGCGCAAATGGCTAGCGGATACGGAACAGCAACATCCTCCCGATATGCAACTGCATGCTACGCTGGACGAGAAACGGGCCCAGCTCAGCACTTACCGCACTTTACTACAGGACGTTATGGCCCATCAGCAAGCCATTCTGGATTGTCGCGACAGAGCTCATTACCTGCCAGAAGGCGGCTTCAAAGAGGATCGTGACAAAGTGGACGATTTTGTCGAATCGGCCAGCCAGAAACACCAAGTTCTACTGAAACGCGCCCAGTCGTTTGTGGAACGCTATGAAGCCATCGTTAGCGACCACCAGCAGTACAGCAAAGCCGTCATGGATGCCCAAGAATGGCTGGACGCTACTCATGGAGCCATTGATATGTGGGGCGATAATCGACTGGAACGAATCACTTTGCACGCCAACGTTGAAAGACTCAAGAATCTCCAAGTGGCGTTGCCCGAGGAAGAGTCGCGCATCAAACAGATCCAAGTACTCGGCGAAAAAGTTCTTCCTGGAACATCAGAACTCGGCCAGAGCAACATCCGGTCGCAAATCGACTGCTCTCAACAAGAATGGGAGAGTCTCCTCAGTACGCTCCAGTCGGCCATCGAATCACTGGAGAGCAAATTGAAACAGTGGAGCGATTACGAGGCTCTCAAAGAACAATGCCAACAATGGCTGCGACAAGCTGATGGCGGATTCCACGCGATCGATCTGAAAGCAACTTTGGAAGAGAAACAGAGCCAACTGGATCAGGTGAAAACGATGCAGAGCGAACTTCGAGGCAAAGAGCTGGAAATCGATCAAGTGACGGAAAAGGCCCAGCAATTGTACAAGTGCCTCCAATCACGATCGTCTCAAACGCTGGAACTCGGTCCTAAATATCAACAAATTATGTCTCGAATTAAAGAGCTAACGACCAAATGGCAAGAGTACGTCAACACCCATCAAGAGTTTCACACTCGTTTGGAAGACTGTTTCGGTTGGCTGGCCAATGTTCGGGCCAAATTGGCTTATTGTTCGGACTTGAGCGCGTCTTCGCAACAAGATTTGGACAAGAAGATGGCCACCATTCAGGATATTTTGATGTACAAAGAAGAAGGATTCATCAAAGTGCAGAATACGGTGGAATTGGCTCAAGCGGTGCTGGCCAATACGGCACCGGCCGGACATGACTCCATCAACGCTACTGTCGACCGACTCAAAGAGGAATGGGGCCTGTTAGCCTCGAAAATGATGGACACTAAGGCTAATTTGGATGAGATCGTATCCAAATGGGCCGGTTTCCTGGAACAAATTCACCTGCTGAAAAAGATTGTCGAGAACGTTGAAACTTCGCTGGCCGAGAACACGGTGTTGCAGAACACTCTATCGGAGAAACGGGCCCAGCTGGAACGTCTGAAGAATCTTGAAGAAAAGATCAAATGCGAACGGATCGAAGTCAAGAGTCTGAAGAACAAAGCAGCCGAGATGATGGCCAGTGGACAGCAGAATCAGGCCGCCATTCAAGCCCAACAAATCCTAGAAAAGTTCCAGCGATTGGCCGAAAACGTCAAGACGGCCAAAACGAAGGCGGACGAAGAGTTCCGTGCCCACAAGGCCTACAAAGAAGCTTACGACGACTTGATGAATTGGATCAGTCGAGCCCGCGAGAAGGTGCCCGTCATGAAACACCGGCCGTTAGGTGACCGATTGGCCATCGAAGAGTCCGTCACGGCTCTGACTGGTCTACTAAACAAACAGGCTCAAGGCCAGTTGAAAGTGGAGGATATGCAGCGCAAGAGTCAAGTCTTGCTGGCCACAACAGCACCAGCCGGGCAAGGCACCATTCGCAGCGAGGCCGGCGCTCTCCGGGAGAGTTTCGATCTCTTCTTCAAGGAAGTCCAGTCCCAAAAGGATCAACTGTCTCGCACAGTCATCCAGTGGCGTGAATACAAGGAAGAATACGAAAGACTCTCCGACTGGATCCAGCAGACGGACATTGAGATCAAGGCTCAGAAGAATGCGCTATTGTCCACACTCGCTGAGAAGGAGAAACAGGTAGACTCCATTCAATCCCTGTCGGATCGGCTGGACAAGGGTGAACAGCAGATCAACAAGTTTAACGAAATGGCTGCTGGACTTCTTTCCTCCCACCTGGACACGTATGTCAACAACCAACTGCGCCATCTCAATTCGCGCTACCAAGTTGAAAAGAACTTGGCCAAGGACGTCTTGCTGAAAATCGAGACCAATGTCCAGCATCATCGACAGTACGATCAGACTCTGGCCAAAGCCAATGACTGGATCGAAGAGGCCCGCCAGGTCATCAAGGCCAGCAGCGAAGCCCAAGTGGAGCGTGATAGCAGCAAAGAGGAGCTTCGTGAGCAGTTGAACAAAATTCAAGACTTGCTGAAACGTCAAGAAGAGGGCCAGAATCTTGTCCACTCGACTGTCAACTTTGGTGAGAAAGTTGCCCGGTACACTCGATCGGACGGCCGCGATGAAATCCAGTCGACGCTCAAGAGCCTCCAGCAAGACTGGGAACGACTTGTGCGCAAAATGGCCAACACCAAAGTCGCTCTGGAGACATCACTGCTCCAATGGGCCGATTATTCCTCGTCTTGCACTCATCTCAAGCAATGGATCAGCGAGAAAGAGGCTAAACTCCAGCAAGTCTGCGAGCAAAAAGTCTCTATGGGTCGCAAGAGCAATCCTGGCTCTGGTATGAGGACTCTTAGTTTGGGTGCCCGTCAAGCCACGTTGCGCCGTACCAGCAATTTTGTCCAAGACATTGTCTCTTTCGAGCCGATGATCGAATCCGTCACCTCCAAAGCCGACGATTTGCTCCACCGCAGTCCAGCAACGGCCGAGATCAGCAACAAATACCAAAGTCTTAGTCGGCAAGCTCACGAAATCTACGCCAAACAAAAGCAGGTGATGGATGTTCATCAATCCTTCATCGACGCCGGTAACGAGTTTATGCACTGGTTGAGAGCTGCCAAGGAAATGGTCAACAAGTTGTCGGAACCGACTGGCGATCGCGAATCGCTCAGCAGCAAAGTGACTCATGTCAACACCAAACTGATGACGGAAAAAGCAGAAGGCCAGCAGAAACTAGAAAAAGCTTTGGAGAAGGGCGAGGCCGCTTGCAAAGCCAGTGACGAAGAAGATCGTGATATCGTCGAAGAAGAAGTCGCCTTCTTGCAGGAAGAATTCGACAATTATTGCGAAGCTCTGGCTAAACTTAAAGAATCTCTAGAGTCGGGGTAAGTCATTTTAATATTAATAAAAGCCTAATTATTAATATATGTAATATATTATTGATATTAATCACATTAAAAATTCCAAATATATTATATTAAATTCTAATTCAATTAAGTTGTTTGCTCATTTATTTAAATTTTTATTTTATTATTGCAGATTAGTGAAATGGACCGAATACGAAGACCAGTACCAAGACGCGGTCGAGTGGCTGGCCCAAACGGAGGCGACTGTTCAGACTTTCAACCGGCTCCAGAACACACTGGCCGAAAAGCGGGATATCCTGGAACAGTTCCAGAATCATTTGCAGGCCGTTTTCGACTGGCAAAAGGATCTGGACAGGTTGAACATGCGCGCCCAGCAACTGTTGCAGACTTGCGCCGACTCCAGGGTCTCCAACGCCGTGACTTCCATCACCACCAAGTACAACGCTTTGTTATCGCTGGCCAAGGAAGTGATGCGCCGACTGGAAGTCCACTTCCAGGAGCACCAACAGCACAGCGCCTTGTTCCAGGAGTGCCAAGAATGGATCGAACGCACCAAGGAGAAAGTGGTCGAATCCAGCGGTAGCGGCGGAGCGGTGGACGGCCCTCGCGCCGATAATTTGTCGGAACTTAAAGGCCGTTTGCATCAAATCAAATGCATCCGCCAGTCGCTGGAACAGGGTCACCACAAGCTGCGCTACATCCAAGAGCTCAAAGAGCGAGTCATCCTCAACACGGAGCAATCTGGCGCCCAGCAAATCCAAGAAGACACGGACATGATCCGCTCCGAATTCGACAAACTGGCCCGAGATGTCCAAGATGCCCGCGAGTCTCTCAGCGCTCGCATCACCGTCCTCGAAGACATCGACAAGGCTCACCAAATGTTTGTCGATTGGCTGCAAGAGATTATGGACAAGGTCCCATCGCCCGTCAGCGTCCAGGGAGCCGAAGGTTTGACGGACTTGAGCGACAAGAAATCGGCATTGGAGAAGTACAGAGTCTTGCTCCATGACGCCCTCTCTCACGCCGAAGTCCTCCAGAGACTCCAGGACAAATTGGCCGCTCAACCCGACTTGCCTCGCGAAGAGTACGACTCTAGCATCGAGCGATACGAACAGCTGAAATCCACCATTCAAAAAACTATCGGCATGATGGAAGAGCTGGTCCAGCAACACGAAGAATACCGTCAAGGCTACGTCGATGCTGCCGATTGGATCCGCCGTACAAGACTCGATATCCAGCAATACGGTGACTTTAATGGCGAACGCGACGCTGTGGAAGAGAAACAGCGCAAATGTTACGAACTCCGCCAGACTTTCCCGGCTGGCGAACAGTTGGTCGACAAAGCCGTCAAGCTCAGCGAAGTTGTCATTAACGGTTCCAGCACTGAAGGGCAGGAAGTCATCAAAAACGAGCTGGCCCAGCTGCACAACGAATGGGAATCGCTCGTGTCTTGCGCCGACGAAACACTCAAGTCCCTGTCGGATTGCTGTTCGGCCTGGTCGGAATTCCAGGACGTCTTTACCAGGATGAAGAAATGGCTGACTGATTTCCAATCCAAATGGGCCGAAGAATCCATTCGAAATTCGCCGGAAGATGCTTCCGAAACGAGACTGACCCGCTGCCGAGACTTGCTGAAAGAGGCCGAGAGCCAAAAGGCCTGGCTGGAGGATTTGAACGACCGCTGTGAGATCCTCATGGAACTCAGCACTTGCAGCCGTGTCCGCGAAGAAACTGTCCAGCTCCAAGCTGGTTACACGGCCGTTGTGGGCAATGTCCAGAGTTTGTTGTCTCGTTTGGAGAAGACGAGGACGGACCACACTGACTTTATCACCGCCAAGAAAGATTTCGC
This sequence comes from Ceriodaphnia dubia, assembly GCA_022539655.2. Taxonomy (NCBI): domain Eukaryota; kingdom Metazoa; phylum Arthropoda; class Branchiopoda; order Diplostraca; family Daphniidae; genus Ceriodaphnia; species Ceriodaphnia dubia. The sequence continues at coordinate 842,237 of JAKUCG020000076.1, forward strand.
CGGTTGGCTCGAAAGAGCCCAAGGGACCGTTCAGGATTGTTCCGGTCCTTGCGGCAATGAAGTGGCCACCAAGGAGAAATATGAGCTGGTCCGTTCTGTTGCCAGTCGTCTGACCGAAGGCCAGCACTTGATGAACGTCATGATGGACGCATTCACCAAAGCCCTAAGTGCTAGCCCAACTGACCAGCAGGAGACGTTTAGGGAAGAAATTTCGACGTTGAGGGCCAATTGGGACCAAATGAACATCGGCGTCAACAACACTCTGTCGCAGCTGAAGGGCGCCATCAACCGATGGGAAGAGTTCCGCGAAGCTTGTTCGCGCATGGATCAATGGCTGGCCAGCAACGAGCAGCTACTGAACGATTATCCTCAGTCCAAAGGCGAAGTGGGCGAGATGAAGACGCTCATGGAGCGACTCAAGAGTCAGCAGATGGAACTGGAGAGGAAGAAGGCCGATCTGGAACATTTGCGTCGTGAAGCCAGCGAATTGTCCGTCTGGGCCAACGACCAGAGCTGCTCTGCCAATGTTGATCGACTCCACGAAAAATGGAGCGAGTTGGCCGTTGTGGCCGCCAATTATCACTCGCGTCTGGAAGAAGAAGTCCAAGAGTACAATGCCTACCACCAAGCACTCCAAGACACGGAAAAATGGATTCTCCAGACTTCTTTCCACTTGATGGCTCACAATTCCATGTACATCACTACTCGAGAACAGACTGAAGAGCAAACCAAAAAGCATAATGTAAGGAGACATGTCTTAGATGTGGTGGATATCGTCTTGTAAATTCTAATTATTCTCTATTTCATTTTGAAGGATCTCCTGGCGGAAATCTATTCTTATCAGGCGACTATGGATGACGTCAGATGTAAAGGCCAAGGACAGATCGGTCGCTACACATCTTCTCATCCCGGAATCAAGGGCGTCATCGAAAAGCAGCTGGGCAACGTTCAGTCGAGCTACAACGCACTTTTGAACACGGCGCTTCAAATCAAGGTGAGAGTAACCTGTTGAGGTAAATTAGCAGTCGGCCATTATTGACGTTACGACTCTGTAGCAACGCCTCAACGAGTCGCTCATCAAGTTCCAAGAATACGAGGCCATTATCGAGAGCATTTTGCACAACCTCAAAGAATGGGAACCGCATATTGCCGAGCAACTGGACACGTCCGTCGTCTCGATTGAAGATTGCAAGAAACAGTTGGATGATATCAAGGTAATTTTGATAATTTTCCCAAAAGAGGAAAGCTGTTAACCAATTTATTGGCTTATAAAAGGTCACCCATGCTAAGCTGCAGATCGAAAAGACCCGTTTGGCTCTTGCCGTTCAAGCCTGCGAAGCTGCCGCGGCCTGTATCTCTCGCCCCAACACTCCGCAGGATCCACTGCCTCACCGAGTCCCCGAAAACGAGTTGAACGCCCGTACGAAATTGGAGGATTTCCTCGATCAGGTCAGATTTTTCGTTCCCATTGCATCTTTTGTTGATTGTTTCAAATTGTCATTTCACGTATTGCAATGCCAACGTCTTTGTGCATGTTGACGCTAATTTTGCATGTGTACGTCTTGTGAAACGCACGTTCAGACCCGAGATGAACCACTGGTCATAGCGGGCGTTTGGGCTCTGTTGGATCTTGTCGAAGAAGAGGATATGATGAATCGATTGGACAAGGTGGAAGAGAAGGTCAGTCGTTTGTTTTGCTTGCTGCACTTTGTGATTTTGTTTTGCTTGATGAGAAATAAATTATGTAATTAGTAAATTTTGGATTCTAATGCAATTCTAATTGGATTGTTTAGGTCCATTCACGAATCACCGCTCTAACGGCCGTCAGTACCGACCTGGACGACTTTACTCGTAGGAGAGAAGGCGTCCACCAATGGGCAACTGAGCTCAAAAACACCATCAACGACTTGAAACAGCGCAAGGCTCGTCTCAGGCCGGAAGCAGCCCAGCACGACATTAGTCAAGTAAGTCTTTTTGCGACAAATTGGCCATGGAAACGTTCCAGTAAAATAATAATTTCACGTCGTGGTCCATCAGTTGATGGACACCAAGCAAGCCATCACGGAGAAACAAGGTCTTGTCGACGAGATGGAAATGCAGTTGATGTCTTCTGCTCCGGAATCGATTCCGTGCGTCGTGGAATTGCGCGATGAGTTGAACACGCTCTACGATGAGGTGTCGCTAGTGCTGGACAAGAAGATGGACATGCAGAATTCTGTCGAGGTGTACCGCATGATGCTCCAAGACTTTTTTACGTGGTTGGACACTTTAATTAAGAGAGCCGAGAACGCGGACAAGGGACGCGGTAACACCATCGCCCAGCGCGTTTCTCTCCTGGAACAATTGACTGCGGAAACCAGCCAAGGGAAACCAAAATTGGCTGCTCTTACAACTAAGGTCATTTTGGCTCCTTCTGTCGAAATTGAGTTTGATGTTAACTGTTTTTATTCTCAACAAAAGGCCGGAGAAATTTCGGAAATTCTTAGCACCCTGGACGGACAACAGGTCGAAGAACAACTGAAAGTGGCAGAGAGAAGGTTCGGCGATGTTGAGCGTCGTCTGCATAGAAAACTCCACCTGTTGCAGACGACCCACCAAGGTGCTGAGAGCGCCACGGTAGATATTGCGTTGATAAGACAATGGGTAGCCGAGAAGACTGCGCTAGTCCGCGAAAAAGAGCCTCTGGGTTTCCGAGCCAAAAGCGCCGAAACCAAACTTCAACAGACCAAGGTAGATTACAGCTTTCGGAAAATTGAATGGATTCTAAACGAATTTTTATGTCCGCAGGGTCTTTGCAAAGAAGTTGAAATGCAACAGTTGGTTATCGAGAATTTGGAACTGAGAGTTTCGAATATCGCGTCCGACTTGGATGCCGATGAGCAGGCACAACTCAGAGCCGACCTGAAAAGCCTATCTGGCGAATACCGAACTCTATGCCAAGGTGTCAGAACCTACGAGCAAGAGCTGGACAAGGCCGTTAGCGACCGACAACAATTTGAGGCCCAGCTGGACGATACCCAAAGAAAACTGGCGGCGCTCGTTGTTCAAAGCCAAGGTTACGAACTTTTGCCGTTGACTTCAGCTGCCACCGAAAAATTGGCTGACAAGTTCAAGGTAATTTTGAAGCTCTGTCCCTATATACCTTAATCTAATAATATCAATTCTTTTAAATTTGAAAGGCTTTGAAACAATCAGTCGTCGATTTTGAAGGTAGTGAATTGAACGACTATAAGAAACAGGTCCAAAGCATCATGAAATCTTGCAACGAAAACGCCAAAAAGGAATTGCAAGAAATTTCACAAGGTAATTAAATTTCATTTTGATAATAATTTGAATTCCTTATTTCATTTTTTTAAATAATTAGGGATCGAAAAACAAGTTGAAGAGCTTGTTGCGAGCCTTAACGCTATGTTGTCTCACCTGGATGACGCCACTCGCAAACGCAAAGAGCTCGAAGAGATCACCGAGTACTGTCAACACTGGTTCAAACAAGCGGACATCAATTTGGCCGTCGAAATTCGAAACTCGACAACCCCCGAAATTTTGGTTGAGCACATCATGGTGGTAAGAAATTTAATTCATTTGATATAGATTTGTTTCGCTTCAAATAAATTTTCATTTGTCATTAGTTTGATCGACTGCTTCAAGAAGCGGGTGGAGTCAAGGCAAAATTAGATGCCGCAGTGTCTCACAAGGATTCGATTTCGGGATCATTAAACAAAGCGGATCAGATGGAAGTCCAAGGAAATCTTCAAAGCCTACTGGACGGTTACAACCGCATCAATGCCGGCATCGAAGAACGAAGCCGGACACTTCAGTCTTACGTCACTCAGCAACGCGAAATCGCGGCGAAGGTGGAAGAAAGCACCGAATTTCTCAACAAAATTCAGGAGGACGTCCGTGCACTCAACAAACCCATCGGTTTCCGTCCGGAAGATACTCAGACGATGCTCAATTCCTACGAGCTACTCCTAGCCGAGCTGCGTGTTTATCGCGAAAAGATGGAAGATTTGCAACACCGCACCACCGGCAACAGCGGCGATTTAGCGGCCATTGTGAAACAGCAAGACGATCTTATCTCCACTATCGAGGGTCAAATCAAGAAGCTCCGCCATCTGCTACTCTTGAGACAGCAGTTTATGGCTCTAGTCGCTGAAATCACCACATTCATCGCCAAATACAATGAAGTCGTCCAGGATATTGAAAAAGGTGGCAAAACTGCCCAGGAAAAAATTCGTCGCTACGACGACGTAAGTTATTCGAATTCTAAATTTATTCATCGAAACGTTCGCTAATAATTTATTACTTAAACAGGTCATCTACAAGATCCAAGAGTGCGAAGGACAATTGGCCACTGCCCAAGACAAGGGTGAGCAAATTGCTGCTGAGGGATCGGTGACTGACCGCAACACGATAACCGAACAGCTGACGTCGCTCAAACACCAACTGAGCGCCCTGAGACGAGCCGTCGAACAGCGTCGCGGTGAGCACGAAAACGCGGCCGCCGAATACAAGCGCTTAGCCGGACAGATTGACGAATTGCTGGACAAGATGCACGAGCAAGAAGCCATCATCCGTTGCCGGCCTTTACTCCAACTGACGGCCGAGAGCGTCGAACAGGAGAGCAGCAAACACAAAGCTCTCGCCGGGGACGTCAAAGCTCTTTTGGTGGCCACCGAGACCCTCTTTGCCTCGATTCCGCACGATAGCATGATCCCATCAACTCTTCAAGAACGCATCAGTGAAGCCACTTTCCTCCGTGACACGCTACCGACTGAGCTGGCCGCCAGAGGTGCTTACCTGACGGAGCAATTGACGTTGCGCTCCCAATACGAAAGTGTCATCCGGCGTCTTAACAATTGGATGGACGAGACCAGACTGCGTCTCAGACCGCCATCCAATGGCGTTGATTTCGAGCATGTCGACAAGGAACTCGAAGAACACAAAGTAAATTTTTTTAACTTTTTCACTCTAAATATACAATTAAATCTAAACATAATTTATGGTTTCGATTTAAGGCTTATTTTGACAATGAAGCGATTTCGCCCCAGTCGTTGCTGGACAGCATCAGGACGACGGCGGATCAAATTTTGCAGTCGGTCGATACTCCGCAGCAAAACGATATTCAGAGTGAGGTGAACGCTCTGTCCGAATCGGTCAAGAATTGTCTGGCTGCCGCCAGCGATCGTCAGGATCAGCTGGACAAGGATTCTCGAGCCTACAAGGAATACGAGAAATCCTTGGAAGAAGTCAAACAGGCCATTATCGCCAATACGCAGTCCACAGAAGAGACGGCCACCAACATTCCGGCCCTCAAGATTTTAATCGCCGGACTGGAATCCAAGCTGGTCGTCCTCCAAGTAATTTTTTTAATGGAAAAAAGATCTCAATCGCAGAGAATTGATGAGAATTTCAATCATTTCTGTTGGTACAGACGGAGCAGGCGAAGCTGAAGACGTTACAAGATAAGGTCAAGAAAGTGGAACAACGGGCCGACGTTGCCAGTCGACAGACGATCCAGGAAAGTTATTCAACGGTGGCCAAAGATTGGCGTGACATCCAAGATGGCTTAATGATGAGGTGTAGCGATCTTAACGACCTGGTCGACACGTGGGAGGTACGTTGGCCACGTTTGATGATTAGCTGGAACCCGTCCAAAGATTTTGGCCTGTTAACTATTTCCACGCATTCTCTCTTCTCCTTTCAGCTGTTGATTTCCAAATCGCGAGTTCTTGGTGTCACCTTGACTGGCCTCGAAGAATCCGTGCATCGCCTGGACATGGAAGGCCGATCCCGAAGCGCCCTGGAAGAAACCCGCAGGGGTCTCCAGGTCAGTTTTATTTTATCTGTTTGTACGTTGCCAGCCATTGGCAAGTTTCCCAGCAGTTCATCAAGGACTCGTTGCACTTGACCGTGATAAACTCTGTCCCATTGGTTATGTATAAATATTTATTTCGAAGACTCACAAATTGTCAAGAGCTTTCCCGGTCTATTTCGGTTGTTGACTCTCAACTGCCACTCTCTGAGCTCTGGTGATTGATTGGACTGGAATAACGACCTCTACTAATTTTGGTATTGTTTATTTCAGGGATTCGAATCGACCATTGTTGGGCTAAAACCTCAACTGGAAGAGGTCGACAATTTGGCCAAAGACGTCCTGGCGTACCTTAGTGCTTGCGAAGTGACTTCGCTGTCTATTCGAGGCGATCTGACCGCACTGGCAGAGCGCCACGCACAGTAAGTACCCGCGCCCATTTGACTCATTCTCAGACTGTGTTTTGGCTAGCGACGGCTGACGCGCAAAATCGTGGCCACGAGAACGCAATTCTCGCCGCACGATTTGGCCTCGCTTTCTAAAGTCAACGCGCTCTCTTGTTTATTTGTCCTCCACGGATGGAGGCGACAGTTAAATGCCGTGCCAGGTGTAGGGTGAACGGACTACCGCAATCTTGACATTTGTAGACGGCCCAGAGAATGACTATTTCACCCTCGATACGATGTCGTCCAACCGACTAAATCAACTTGACGTTTTGTTCGTTGGGAATTTTGTCAATAACATGATGTCCGGCTCGCTGATGCGGTGCTGTCCGTCAGTGTTTGTTAATTGCATCGTAAAAAGCGTGATGCGCCATCTGCTCGCGAGAGTTCTAGCGAGTCAAATTTGGCATCGCAAGACGTGCAAAAGTTGCTTTTGATGGGCCACGTCCGCCTCCGATGAATCTATTCTTAGTCTAGTCGGAGGGCCGGCACGTGAAGTTGAATCTACGCAATCCTTGATGGCGGGAGAGATGCCACAAATAGACCGACACGCGCGGAGAAGAAAAAGGAGAAGAAGAAGTTCATCTCTCTCGCGTGTCCAATGGCCCTCGAACATCGCCGCAGTCGAAAAGAAAGAACTTGAAGACGACGAGGAAATGTCAAGAATGTCGTCGACCGAATTTTTCTTCTCCCGGAGTTTTTCCTCTCGTTTTACCGTCTCAATATAGAACAGACGACACGAGGAAAACAGGAAACAGACGACAGACTCGTTTATCAGTTAGACTGAACGGAATTATTCCTCGAAAATAACCTGGCGGACATTTCTTTCCGGCATTGCGACTTTACCTCCCACATTCGTTAATGTTGATTAGATTGAGTGGCGCTGGCCTTTTTATTTTCTCCCTAACACTTATTGTATCATTTCTCTTTTCTTGTTGCATCATTACAGCTTATTGGAAACGGTCCAGGGCCGCCTGCGTCGCGTCGCCGAGGAAGCCAATTACTTTGACGCCGTGCTGGACAGCATGAACCAGGTGCAGAACGGCCTGGAGAGTCTTCTGGCCGAGATCATCGATTTCGACGCTTTCAGCAGCCAAGTCGAGCGCGTCGATCAGGACCTGGCGGTGAGTTGAAAAAAGTCAAACCGATATTCTATACTACCTACTGGAACATGTCTCGAGTGATTCCAAGCGTATTGACCCTCCCCGGGAATCAACAACGCAATAGCAGCAGACGAGACATTCCGCGTTCCAAAATCGCGTAACTAGCGCCATGACACGCCGAGATTTATTTAAAGGCTGGGCCAACGACGTTTGTATGTGCCAAACCGTCAGAAAACAACAAGAAATGGGAAAGTTGGAAAGAATTTAAATGAAAATCACAATAAGTGATGTCGAGAAACGTCCGCTATTTTGGCTCGGGAATAATCAGACGGACCCAAGACGGGCAACAACAAGAAAAAAATGCGTCGCAGTTGTCTGTCCGATACATTCCTGCCCGAGAGGGAGAGAATCTCTTCGGCATCTTTTGTTCTCTGCAATTTCGTCTGGAGCAGATCAGGTGTAACTGGAACACACGGAACAAGTCAAATCGAGTGCCGTCGCCACGGCGCCGTCCGGGGTGTAGGCGCGCGTCCTTTTCTCTCGTCGGGCCGTTAGAAAATAGATACCGAGCTACTTTACAGAAGACGATATTCTTCTTCGGCAGTGCGGGTGGGTGGAACAAAAGTCGCATGGCCGCACGTAAGCCAAAAGAGAGAGACGTCTCTTTCCCCTCTCTCTGTGTCTTTTTCTTGATGCGTTTTCGTCTAAAATAGAGTCGGCCTTAGAAGCCGAGTGGGCATGCGCGATAGATTGCGTCAGATGTGGAGGGCACGCACCGAGTTTTTAAAATGTCCCTGCAGCGCGGGAGACGATCCCAATTCGACGATACGATTCGACGGAGCTGCGCGGCTCATCGTGACCACCCTCACCACATCTGGATTGCTGTCTCAACGGCGTACAAGAGGTTTTCACCCCTGGTTGGAACACAACAAGAAAACAGGAACAGGCCACTAGAAGAGTAGAAGAGGCGGAAGGAGACGAAAAAGAAAAAAAGAAAAGAAAAACAAAACACGCGCAAAACATCTTGGTGCGTGCGTTGTGTTTGTGCACTTTTTTTTTATTTACCGGGACTCTTGAACATCCGGCCCGTTTCATAATTTCACGCAAACTAGAAGAGTTCATTCAGTCTGCGCCCGGCATCCGCTCTACAAGGACTTTTAGGTCCGCCATTCTTATTGACTCTACAAACGTGTGGGCGTCTCTTTCTTTTGTTTAAAAGCTCTCGTTTTTGGCGTTGAAGAAACTCTTTTCGCCAATTCTTTTTGTGCGTTGGGGCAGCCGCCCGTTATCGATTTACCGATTTTGCGCACTCGACGTCGAACGTTGCCATTTTTACCAGTTAGAAACGGCAGATAGAAAGTGCAAGTCATCGAGAGAAGAGACACGACGCAATTTAATACCAAAGTGCTGTCGTATTTGATTGTGCGTTTTTTTTTCTTTTCTTAATTTTTTCATGGTTTACGATGTCGTCGTCGGATCGTCTGGCGATGTGACAGAGCTTGCGTGAACGTTCTCTGAGCTGCAAAGAAGGCGTTCGTGCTTTGGCACTAGCGGCGTCGCAGCGATTCGCGCAGCTGGATCAGGCCAAGCCGGCCGAAGTGGACAAGCACGTTGCTATTTTGGAATTGCTGAGCGAGAAGGTCCTAGCCGCCATGGAGGACAAGGAGAATGAAGCCAAGAGGGCCCGCACCGTCCGCTACGAGTACCACCGAGACGTTGAGCAGGTCCAAACTTGGATATGCCAGGCCGAGGGACGCGTCCAAGACCGAAATCTCGAGCCGCAAACGCTCAAAGAATTCCTACAGGTTCGTCGTCGGACCTGCATGATTCAACGGCATCAGAACATTATTCAACGGCTATAATCAACGGTTTCTAATACACAGGAGCTGCAATGCGAAATTGGTTTGATTACGGACCAAATGGAGCGGGTGTCTCGGCACGGAACTCTGATTTGCCAGCGGACGAGGGACGAGCACGAGCAACAGTTGGTGCGCACGACTCTGTCCAACTTGACGGATCAATTGCAGCAAGTTCGTTCTTGGCTCGAAGAGAAGAGGCTCCAGGCACGTCTATTTTCAGCCGCTAAACAACAGGGCGACTAATCCATTTCTCCCTTACTCTCTCTCTCTCTCTATCCAATTTGCCTGGAATTTTTAGGTCGGAGATTCTATCGATTCGTGGCAGCGATTTTTACAGCTCCACTCGCTCGTTGTCGCCTGGGTTGAAGAGAAGAAGGGATTCCTGGCCGAGCCGCTTCATTTGACGAGCTTGGTTCAGGCTCGCCAAAAATCTCAGGATTACAACGTACGTGCTGGGTTTTTTCAAACACGTTTCCCGACACAAATCACAATGCTTTTCACGTGACAGATGGCCGTAAAGAGCTGCAAGGTGGCCACGAAGAACGTCAGCGACATGGGCAAGGAACTGTCACGCATCTCGCAAGTGTCCAGCGTCGGAGCCCTGGCGGACCAGATGGCCGAAGCTGAGCAGAGCAAAACCGAAGTGGAAACCCAGTTGCAAGAAAGGGTTCGTCTCCTATTAATCAATCTAGGATGCGTCATACGGCGATATGGAGCCAACTAACTGGAACATTTTTTGTGGCACTTTGCCATCTCTGTGTTTGTTTTTTCGCTCCTTCATCGATACCTTCTTTCTTGTTGTTGTTGGGGCGAGCAGAGTGCCTTACTTCAGGAGATGACGGAGGAATGGGAGCAATGCGAAAAGAAGCTGAAAGACGTCAAAGCCTGGCTGGAAAAGGCCAGACAGACGCTGGACTCGCCGCTGAACAAGAAACGGCCCTTGAGGGATCAACTGTCACTGAGGGAGAAAATGCTGGGCGACGTGACGATCCAAAAGACCAAGATCAACATGTCCATCGAGAAGTTGCAGGTGCATTTTCGTTCGGGAGTCACCGGATCACCAGATGTCGTCCACAGCAGCGTAGAACTCATCGAGCAGCTGGACGCCCTCTTGTCCGAGATCAATCAGCAATCGAAAACGCTGGAAGCGGCCGTCATCCAGCTTGACCAGCTACAACAGGTACGTTCTTCGGCTCTTTCTTTTGGTTTGGTTTGGGTGGTGGCGGTTCCAGGAATGTCGACGTCTAAACAACTGAAACGACGGTGGAAGAACTGGTTGCATAATGAAATTAAATCGCGTAGGAGATCCAAGGATTGCGGGCACAGGTAGTGCAGGTGGATCAGCAACTGCGCTTGGTGTCCAGTCCGGCTTACTCACCGCTGGATCGCGACAAGGCTCTTGCCGAACAAAACGTAAGTGCATTTTCTTTATTTAGTTCGTTTTTTTTCTTCCTCCAATTTTTGGATTCTCTACAAATCGGCGAAAGTTCAATTCTTCCCTCCTTATTTTGACGTTTCACTACAAAAATTACGTTCGTTAGTCAATCATTCACACTCCCTCTGTCTCCTCCACAAACAAAATAGAATTTTGGTAACGTTCCACACAAAAAGGCATTTTTTTTAAGAAAAAAACATTTTTTTGGAAAAATTTCTCAGTCGACTTATTTTTTCAGTTGTCGGATATGTTTTGATGGAGCGACGCCCGTAGCTATGAGTTCGGTTAATTTAGTTGACTATTTTTTTTTATTCTTCTTCTTTTCATAATTTCACATAACATTTTTTTTATTTAAAAATTTTAATTGTGTTGATTTACAAAAAAATTAATTTACATAACTCACTGACCAATTCTTCGATTTTTTTTTCTCTTTTTGACAAAAGCTTATTCATTTTTCTGTTTTAACTAGTTTCTCTTCTTGAATTTCTACCAAAAACTGATCGACGCCGTGAAACATAATCATGCACAAGCAAAATTTAGTAAACAAAACAAAACAAAAAAAAAATCTTCCCCGCCTATGTACGACGGGATTTGTTTCTTTTCTTTCTTTTTTTTTAAATTATGATTTTTGTCCAATCGAAAAAAAAACATCCTGGCTGTTTGCATCTCATTTGGACGTTGGCTACGCCTGTCGTTTCATCAAAGCGTCTTCCTCCACCGAACGAAAAACAAAGTCAAAAGAAATTGGGTTTAACTATTTGCAAAAACACTGTGCGACACAGTTGGACGTGTTCCGTGCCAAATTCTAGTCGACTCAAACGGCTTTATTCACGTATTGACCTCCTCCCCCACAACACAACAACACAAAACATTCCGATAGCTTATTCCGCTTTGATCATGCTTCCGTCCTTCCACACGAAAAAGAAGAAACACGCTTTTTTGCTTGATTCTTTTTCTCAAATTGGTAAAAGTAGTAGCCAATTGGCTTATGTGTCTCTTTCGGTTTTGGGTCTCTCCAAAGCACTTCATTTTGTTGGTGGATTTTTCACATTTCATTCTTCTTCACGACAACGGAATTTTTGAACTTCTGTTTTTTTTTTGTAGTTCTGGTTAAATGTGTTTGCTCACATTGGTTCTGATTCTCTTTTATTATTTGTTTTTTTTCTCTCTCTCTCTCCTTCCGCTCTCTTTATCCAACAATCCCATCCGTCCCGACCCGTCCAACAAACTTTTGCCCGCCGTTCGGTTCTCTTCTCACTCTCTGTGACTTTTATTGATTTTTTATGTTCCGTGTCGCTCGCTTATTTTCCTCGTCTCTCGTTCCCGCTCTCTCTCTATTTTTGCGTCCGCCTGAATTATTATTCGCGCACTCCTATTTTTTTCCCTCCTCGTATTGGATGTGGCGCTATGGCACCTTTTCCAGGTGTTTCGGGAGCGCTTGAAGGTCCTTCATTCCAAAATCACCGCCCGCAACGAACGCATCAAACTGCTTATGCAAAGAGGGAGTCCAGACGTCGATCCGCTGGATTCCGTAGAAACTTAGGAGACGTTTTTCACTTGTCTCTCTATCTCGCGCGCGCGCTCATTTATTTATTTCGTTTTTTTTTTCTCTTATTATTTTTTAAAAAACAAACTGCTCAACATAACACGAATTTTTCGCCCTCCCAAAAAACAAAACAATTTCCGCGACAAAACACAAATGACGATCCGCTGGAAATGGTTTCAAATTGATCTAAAAAGATGAGAGAAGCTCCGCGACCGACTGATATCCCAATTGTACATTTTTAAAACCTGCCTTCGCGCTCCCACCGGAGCTATTATCAACTTTGATGCGGACATTATGACTTGAACGAAAAACGAGCTTTCAAAAAAAGTTGGCAAAGGGACTTTCGATTCCTTTTATTTTCTATTGACACAACACGAAAAACACGGTGGTGGTATCGCGATGATGAAATGACACCTGCCATCAGTCCACCATCTCAGTCAGGATGGAATTTTTTTCTCAAATGACGACAGAAGACAAAAAAAAGAAAGAAAATGATAGACTTGCATATAAACCTATAATTTCGCCCTGTGTCTTTTGGTTCTCCTATTAAAGAGAATTTTTCCAAGTAAAAAAAAAAAACAGAAAATATCAATTAGAGAAAGAGAGGAAAAAGTATATGATCGATTGATTGATTACACGGCTCTGCCTGTCCGTGTGTAGGCATTGCAGGCCCATCAATGCGCCGTTTGCCAGCAAATCCAACAACTGCGAATGCGTATGACGGAAATCGACCCCCATTTGACACTGGCGGATGACGGAATCGAACGCTCCCTGATGGCAGCAGCTGCCGACTGGCAATTCCGTGCGCCGATGGAATCCAACCGACCCGCCCTTCCCCTCCCAGTCTCACAGACCTCCACCGTTGCTCAATCGATCCCTCCCACAACAACTCCACCCCGCAGCGATGACGTCCAAGCCCCTGCTAGGGACACAGTCACTTCGACCTCCGCGGCGGCCGTTAAGAGTGCCGCTCTGCTCTCGCTCGACAAATTCTCCTACGCCGACATCGCTGCCGGACGGCGTAGTCCTAGTGTCTCTCGTCAAGCCACCGTCGAGACGGCCCCAATTGAAACGACCGTCGAACCCAGCACCACCAGCCCCCAAGAGCCCGTCACAGAACAAGAAATCGAGCCAGTTCTAATTGTGGAAAGTCATTCGGGCCGGTCGCGTTGGGAACAGCAACAACAAGACAAATTAGTTCAATCGGTTGATGCCCAGCCGAAACATCCGAGCAGAAGTGAACTACGTCGTCGTCAGCAGAAAAGGCCGGCCCATCAGGACAGCCATGGCAGCCGGGAACGTAGTCATCCGCCCGTAACTCAAGTGAAATCTTTCGAAGTTCCAGAGGCAACGCCCGTCCAGCAAGAAGTTGTGAAAATGGAAAAAGAAACTGCGCCGCCAGCAGAGTCGGCGCATCGACCCAAAACGGCGGCGGCGCCTGCCACTCGCAGTCCGGCTAATTTATCACCTCCGGGAGAGTCTGAAAAACGCTCTCGCAGTCCTTTATGGCTGCCCGGCACTGGTGGTCCGTCTTATGCTGACATCTTGCGCGGCCACTACATCCCTCATCATCAACGAGGTATGGTTGGCATCGTCGACTCTCCTCAACAACAATCGCCACAAGAGCAACAACTACACCAGATTGGCGGAGCGAGTATCGACGAGACAAACGAGTCGGAAGAACATGTTCCAAAACAACAGTTTGTCCCTCCAGAACCGATCGAAGAAGTCAGCAGTCCTGTGGCGGAAGTGGAACAAGCAGTTGCCTCTGTGCCCGATGCCGGCTGGATGTCACGTCCAGTCTACGAACAGCCGATGGTGCAACAAGTGGACTATCCGTCATCCATGTTCCAGCCGAGCAATCTCTCTTTCGAGACTCACTACGCGTCCGCACCAGATGCTGAAGCTGTTTTCGCCGCCAATTTCGATTTGATGGCTCTGAGACAAGCTTATGCCCAGCTCGCTTACCCCATGCCGGTTTACCCTGCCCAGCAACTACCCAGCGCCCATCAGAATTTCGAATTCAACATCGAACAGCCGAGGCAAGAGTACGCTCCACCCAGCGCTCCACCTCAAGAGCCGGAACCTGTCCAAGTTGTCGCAGCAGCGGTTCCAGTAGTTTCTCAAGAAGTTCCAGCAGTTCCGGTTGAAATTCCCAAACCGGCGCCTACCACCAAACTGTCTTATGCGCAAATCTTGTCGACTGGACTTCAGGTGCCCAGCGACTCTGAACGCAGAGATTCGTCCGGATCGGGCCACACATCGATTTCACCTCGCCCGTCGCCTAAAACGAGTCCCAATGTTTCAGATAACAAAACGGACTCGGCTCCAAGTCCGTCGCGAATTTCAGTGCCGGAACGAGGCGTCTCCGAACCTCGTGAACATCGCAGTCGCCAGCGCCAGTTGAAAGCTTCAAAATCCAAGAGTTTCGATGTCAGGGAGAAAGAGCCAGCCAAGCCGAAATATTCGAAACCATCAGCTCTTCCAGTCCGTCCCGCCGAGGTTAAAAATCGATTCAAGAAACAAAAGTCAAACAAGAGTTTCTCTGAAGAGCCGCCTTCGGAGAAAGCACAATGGACTCCTGTCTCGGTCCAAGTATCGCCTCCGGAGAACAAATTGGCCGTCCCCGCGGAACCATCTGCGTCACGAAGCAAATCACCTGGGAGCGCTCCGACTTCATCCGAGCCCGAAATGACCAAAGCTATGATGACTTTCTACGGTATTAGCTCCGAGGATATCGAACAGCTCATCAGCAGCCGGTCGCACGATTCCGATAGCGAAGTGGAAGCGGCCGGAGCGGAGACCAGCGCCGAAAAGAAGAAGAAAAAAGTCCAAAAATTGAAAAAGAGGAAATCGTCCAAAGTGGCGGATGAGGACGAGATCGAGAAAGCTTTGCGTGAAATATCCGAACTGGATAAAAACAAAAGATCGAAAATGAAACGAACTCATTCGCACGAGATCAAGAACTCGGAGCCGGCGGCCGAACCTGTTGAAGTCATTCCGGTTGTCACATTGGAATTACCGGATCCGGCGGCCAAGAGCAAACAGAAGGAAAAGAAATTGAGGAAAGCCGCTTCCGTTAGTGGAGGACATCCAATCAAATCAAGCCTTAAACCCGAGACATGTCTCCTTACAGAATCCACAACGGGAGAATCGAGTTCCGGATCGTCCGATCCATCGGCTCAGAAACAGCGGCGCGATCGAATTAAACGGGCCAAGACGGTCAGTTTCAATCAGGAAAATGCGTCGGCCCAAGAACCGATTATCGAAAGTCCACCAAAGAGGAGATTGAGCAGTCCACCAGCTGATCCTGAAAGTATCGCCCAAGAAAACGAAGCGGAATTCGATGTACTAGACACTCAGGGCCTTGAAACTGTCGGCCATTTGGTCACAGAGGTGGAAAAGATGATGGAGGATGCCATGAGTGACGATATTGTCGTCCTGGAAACAGAAAATTTGGCTTTCAGTCCGGTTGACGGGCAGCGAACACTGGATCCGCAGATCCTAGAGGATGTCTTTACCGAAACGGCATCCGTCTTTGAAACGCCAGTTTGTCCGGAAATGTACCAAGAAGAAGAAGAAGAAGAAGAGGAAGAATGTCTGGAACAAGTCGATGAAAAACCCGTCGCGATTCCGGAAGAGCCAGTAGCCGCCTCCGCCGAGGAGCCAACAACGGAAGAAAGACCCAAATCCAGTCTTTTACTGGGCCCAATTATGGTGGCCAAAGAGAACAAGAGCGACGAGAAAGTTCCATCGGAAATGACGGGAGAGCTCCCTCTCGGCAGTCAGCCAGCTGCCGCAATGACTCTCCTACCGCTGGAAGTTCGAGTTACTCTAAGGAAAATTTCGGCCTGTAATACGGTCCCTTTCCTTCCGGAAGAGATCCAACTACCCCTGGAAGACGATTCCGTTAAGCATCAGCCACTAAGAGCGGCCGAATCTGTCGATTTACATTCGGCCCCGTTGGAAATCGCGGCCGCTATGGTCTTCAACCAAACCGACATTGAAACAGTAGACGAACTGGAACAAGACGATACTTCGTTCAATGCGGATGTCGCCGGATCAGAACAGTTGACTTGTATTTCCGCCATAACTCACATGGCACCAATAACGCTGAGTGTTGTGGAACAGCTCCCGATGCTAGCTCGTCAACTCTCGCTGGCCGAGGAGGAATTTGCCGACGAATCGGATCTGAGTTTACCAATTTGCACAACTCCGATTCCGGCAATGGTGGAAAGGGAGGAAGAGGCGCTCATATCAGCCAAGACGGAAGAGCCGCCCGCTACCAATGTTTACACTCCCCAATTGGAATTACCAACTCAAGAGCAAATGGTCAACATCGTCGACGCTCTGCTGGAAGAACCGAAACCAACGGAGGTTATCGAGCCGCCAATAACCGTCAAATTAACAGAGTCGGTGGAAACTTTACCAGCTGAGACTTCTCCGATGGTTCTCAAGAGCTCTCAACCGGCGACGAAACCGGTGCCATTAGTGACTTTGGCCCAAGTAGACGCTCCGGCAGTCGAGTCTGCTGCTTCTGTGAGTTCGCCTGGAAGTGACTACAAAGCTCCAACTAGCCCGTTTGGTTTTGACGATGCGGATCATGTCGTCTTATCGCCGCAATGGATGCGCCAGCGTTCTCCACTCGGTCGCACATTCAGTTTAGACCCGAGGACTTTATCGGCCAAAGTCACTTCGCCGCTGGTCAAGGCCCACAGTACCGATTTATCGGAGTCCTACGGCACCGAAGAGCAGAAAGCTGCCGCTGCTGCCAAGAATCAGGATGAAGGCTCCAAATCAGAGTCACAAACAGGAGGCGAAGCCGATGATGAAGACGTCGAAGTTTATTGGCGTCTTCGGGAGAAGAAGAAGAAGAAGAAGAGGCGCGCTCCGATCACTACCGGCCAAACTACTAATGCCGGCCCAAGGGTCTCTGAATCATCTTCTGACGCTTTCTCATTGGCAGAGCTGCCAATGAGCCCGACGAGTGGAGCTGCATCCGATCTGCCCGTTTCGGAATCGACGTTGACATCCGACGACGAACATCGGACCAAATGCACTCAAGACGATGGCTTCCAATCCGGATTATCGACGCCTATTCTCATGACTGTTACTTCACCCGATTCGGAACTACGTGAAACTCTGAGAGAACTCTCGGTCGAGACGGAATTGGCTTCTGAAACTCTTTTGGAAACTTCAATTGCGGAATCGCCCGTAGCAACGCCAACAGAGCTGGCTCTTAACGAGCTTCCGGCGGATCCCGAGCCTATTTTAGCTGGACCTTGTCTTTTAGAAATGCCGCCACAACTGGAACAGCCAGAAGAGCCCAAGATGGAAGAAGAGGTGACTGTTGAAATGGAGATTCTGGAAAAGATTGCTCAGACAGTCGAAGAATCACCTGTCGCTTTAATCACTGAGGCGATACAACAGTCCACTGAACCGAGCAATGTTCCAATATGCCCAGCTTCTTCTTGGGCCAATTTAGTAGCAACTGGTAAACCGAAAATCACGGAACCGACTCCCGAACCCGAACCGGCTTCCCGACCACCTCGACCACTGCCCACTTTGATCGTTGTAGGCGAAGACGAGCATCACGAAGCTCCTTGCGATCCGGAAGATTTCCACATTGGACGAAAAGAGAGAAGATATATGAGAAAATGGCGCTCTTCCCAGTCTGAATCGCAGGATGTTGAAGAAGTCGAACCAACTGAAATTGCCGCTGAAACGCTTCCGGCCGTCACCGAACCGGTTGAGGAAGTTGTTGATATCAAACCGGCTCCTCCTCCATCGCCAGCTGAAATCGACAGCGAGTCAGACGAAGAAATGCCTGAACCCGTCCGCGTCAATCTCCGAGCCAAAGTACAAAAATTGGCCAAAACAGTCCGCGAACTGGAACAACGTAAAAGACGGTCTCGTCTTTCCGAATCGGAGCAAGAAGTGCTGGAACTGGCCGAAGCCATTGCGGACAAGCACGTAACGTGGATCCGGACGCCGCACGATGATCATCTGGAACATCTTTACTTGGATTCGTGGCCAAAACATACGAAAACCAATTTGGAAAGCTTGTGGTGGATCGCACAGCAGTCGCAGGAATCAATTCCTGAAACTTCTGAAATTCAGCCAACTGAAATTAAACATATCGAAAGCGATCTGATTGATCAAGCTCCATCTTGTCAAATTATTGAATCGGTGGAGGATGTTGAACCGATCGGGACGGAAGAAGCCGCTCAACCGACTGAGGATGTAAAAGAAAAAATCCATCATGAAGAGCCAAGCCAACCATGCGTTCTAAGCTGGGCCAAATTGGTTGCCACAAGCAAACCGGTGGTTACTGAATCGAAAGAAGAAGTTGTCGAAGAACCAGTCCGTCCTAAACGTCCACTGCCCACACTGGTCGTTGTTGGAAACGTCGAAGAACCCGCTCCAATTGAAACCGATCCTGATTCATTTACTGAATTTGTGGGACGCAACGAAAGACGTCGTAGGAAATGGCGATCGTCTCACTCTGAATCTCAAGATTACACCACTGACGAAGAACATATCGAACCAGTTCACAACGAACCAGCCAAAAAAGAGCCTGAAATTGTCCCACCTGTTGAATGTCCAGCACCAATCACACCCGTTGAGGAACTGGCCAAAGAAAAAGATTCAAATGAATTTGAAAAACTTGCCGAGTGCATCCAGCCACAGGAACCTGTTCTAGAAACCTCTGAAATTCAACAAATAGAAGAACAAATCCAGTCGATTGAACAAGCCCCATCTAGTGAAGTTGCTGAGCAGGTGGAAGCATTAATTGATCCCATACAGGATGTTGAATCGATGAAAACGGAAGAAACAGCCCAACCCATTGAAGTTGTCAAAGATGATTCGACTGGACCATCTGTTCTAAGTTGGGCCAAGTTGGTCGCTACTAGCACACCAGTGGTTACTGAATCAACAGAGGTTGTCGAAGAGCCAGTCCGTCCCAAACGCCCTCTGCCTACTTTGATTGTCGTCGGAGACATTGAAGAACCTGCCCCGATCGAAACCGATCCTGACTCGTTTACTGAATTCGTCGGACGCAACGAACGTCGTCGTAGGAAATGGCGGTCGTCACAATCTGAATCCCAAGATTACGCGACGGACGAAGAACACATCGAACCTTCTGTGGTCAAAGAAGAACCTGAAATTGTTGCACCTGTTGAATGCCCAGCACCGATCGCTCCCGTCAAAGAACAGACCGAAGAAACAGATTCGGACGAAGAGGACAAAGTAGACGTTCCAGTACAGCGTCACAAAAAAGCCACCACTGCCAAAGTTTCTATTCCGGTCAAAGAGACGGAACAGAGGAGAAGACGGGCAAGACTTTCTGAATCGGAAAAAGAAGCTCTCGACATCGCCGAAGTCATCGAACACGGACAGACATCACCGCAACTCTATTACGACCTCTTTGCCGATTCGTGGCCTCTGCCTTTCTACGTCCTCCTTCGCGATGCTGAAAATCGTTGGAAGACCCACGAATCTCTTGCCAGCCAATCTTCTCCCATTGAGGATCAACAACATGTTCAAGAACCAGTAGAAATCTGCCAATCAGTTGAACAACCAACAGAAATCTGCCAAACTGTCGAAGAACTCGTCCAGGAATCAGTACCAGTTCAAGAAGAGACTATTGTCGATCCAGAGCCCCAAGACGAAATTCCGGAAATTTCTGAAATTGTCATCACTGAATTCCCGGAAGAGCCGATGATTGTCAAACCGTTGACGTGGGCCGCTATGGTAGCGCTGTCGAAACCGCCACCAGCACCTGTCGAAACTCCTGAAGCGCCTGAACAGGTAGCACCGCGTCCATCGAAAACGCCTCTTCTGTTAGTTTATGGCGAAGAAGAACACCACGAGCCAATCAGTAGCGATGATCCCGATGGCTTCCACGAATGTGTCAGCAAACGCGAAAAGCGCAGACGCAAGTGGCGTTCGTCTCAATCCGAATCTCAAGACGCTGATTTTGTTGTTATCGAACCCGAAATCGTCTCCGAAGTTGTCTCAACTCCTTCTGCTCTTTCCGTCGAGCCTGTAGTCGAGGAACTGCCGGAACTCCGAGAGAGATCTGGTAGTAAATCGAAGCGAATCGCCGCCAAAACTGAGAAGCAAACGAAAGAGGTCGAACGTAAACGACCGAAGCGTCAATCCGAGTCGGAACGTGAAGCTCTTCAACTGGCCGAAGCCATTGAAAGCGGTCAGGATGTTATCAAGGCAACTGCGGTGGCCGATTCCTACTGGCAGGACAAGCTCATGTACAGCGACATTGAGAAAAAGTGGCAGGAGAGTCTAAGCGGCGCCGGTTCCTCCCAATTAGATGATAAGGTGCGCACAGATAATTCGACCCGCGATCGACGATCACCCGACTCCGACCCCAAAGGCCCCAGTCCGCCCCAATGCCCACCCTCCAGCGATGAATCCCCCAGCAGTAGTAGTAGATTACCGACGTCGCCGAATGTCAACGCCGATCTACCTGGCGGTCCGGCCAACTGGTCGGATGAAAGCACTTTCCTGGCTAACGAATCCAATCAAGAAGACCAACAACAAATCGTCTACAAGGTTGGCATTCATCCTCTGGGTCGCCATGATGCTAATGCCTTGCATTTCTTTTGTCTTTTCTTACCTACAAAAGCTCGCGCCTTGCCATTTTCTACCTCATTCTTGAATTGCTATAATCTCTATCCATCTTATGCGAAATGGATTGCGCCGTGCTAACAACTGCCAAAAAGTGTTTTATATTTACCACGAACGAATCGTTGGGAAAAAATTGTGATAGCCAATCTCTTTTTCTTGCTCAGCCAAAAAAAACTCCTTACAAAAACAGGAGTGGAATGCCGATATTGCTTTGATTTTAAGTCGCCAAAAAAATCAAAATGCGCTTAATTATTGATGACTAACAATTTGGTGTGGATTTTTTTGCTTGATTTTTTTTTCTCGAAATAATGTAGCATGTTGTGTTGGCATGCTACTTCGCTTCTCTTAGCTGTCCAGTCAACTAACTAATATTGTTTCTTATCAGAAGGAGCTATCCACCGATCTCGATGATTTGATGACTCTGTTACAACAAGCGGAAAAAGATTTACAACAGTACAATACGAAACAAATCAAGGAACGCCTACCGCTTGTCGAAGTAAATTTCCATTGTTAACTATTCACTAGGATGCACTTTAATTTACTGATTAATTCAACAGAGCGTTATTGAGTCTCTGGAAGACATGGAACCTCGTTTAATAGACGTTGACGAAAAGGTGAAACGCATCAAGGACGAAGATCCCGAAGTGGATTCTCTTCGCGCAGCTGTGGCGGGTCTCAGAACTCGTCACATCACATTAGAATCTCAAGCCTGTCGATATAAACAAAAACTAGAGGTACGAATACTACTAAAGCGACCGAATCGGATAGACTGACATTTATTCCACATAAATCTAACAGGACATTGCAGAAGCGGCTGCACCGGAACCACAACAGGAAATAATCAAAAGCGATGAAAACGAGGACCTTAAACGGTACCAATCGCTTCTTTCAGATCTCGATGACTGGGTCAACTCGACCCACGGCCAACTGAGGACAGAAATACCTAAATTCACCTCAGTCAGTGCCGTTCTGAAAGAAATGGATTCGAGCAAGGTAAGTCGAGGCATATATTGAAGCGACAAAAGATTTCTGATTGGTGGAAGTGGATGATGACGCTGTGTTGATTAGCGATTGGAACAGGAGATAGCGGAGCGTAACAATCAACTGGCGGATTTGATGAAGCGGTGCGGGGCGCTGCAGCACTCAGTGACCGAGACGGAACCGCTGGCGGCGCAGCTCTACGAACACCTGGTCGCCCTGCAAGGCAGCTTTGCAGAGGCGGGCGCCCAGTTGCATTCACGACTGCTTCTTCTCCAGGTATGACTCGTCATGGTCGTCGTCTACCACTGCGGACCTCGACAAGAGTACAAAGGCGTCTGCTTAACGATTAAACTGTTGTTGGTGGTGGTCATCTTCTCGTTCGCTCTTACCTGTCCGTCTTACCCGGCCAATCGTTGGCCTTCTTCTTTCTGCTCTAGATTAGTCATGACAGCCATATCTGGGATGTGTAGTGGCAATACAACACAACTGTCGACATATGATGTCTGAAAAAAAAACAAAAATAACTCATGTCTTATGGTTTCTGTGCTGGGGCTTTTATTTCTCATTCCGTTTTCATCCTCTACCTTGGTCATATTATTTTTTTTTTCTTCTTTTCATTATTATTTCTATCATGAAATTGTCTTCCTTCCTCTCATCGATCAAAATCAAAGTAGTAGTACGGCGTTGCATTAGTTGAACACATTTCCATATATCGTCCACTTGCAGGCATGTCTGGTCGAGCTAGAGGAGAGAGAAGGCAACGTCGACCCTGTCCAGTCTTCTAACGAGACTGGAACACCTGATACGACCATTGATGATGATGACACGCCTACTAAAACCGCTATCCATGAACCGATCGAACAAACTAAAACAGTTGAGGCGCAATGCCCGATAAATGAAGAAGCAGACGACGCGATTGCAACGCAGTCTGCTGCATTCGTGCAAAAGACTGTGAGAGTCATTCGTCGAACTATACTGCAAAATGGCAGGGAAATATCGGTAGAGGAGCAGATTGAAGAAGAGACGATCGTACCGACCGTCACCGAGACGGAACAGGTGCCTTTAAAACGACGAGTTACTCCCCAATTGTTCCAGATACCTTCGCCATTTGGTATCGTCGAGGAACCCATCTTCCCCGACAAAAAACAAACGAAACATGATGAAAGAGGCTCAGTCGAGATAACTGACGTAACAGATCAATACTCGCATGACGGCAGGGAAGCAACAAGTACCGTAGCCGATCCTGCAGTCGATCAAGTCGTCGAGATTCACGAGATCCTCGACGATGTCAAAGTCATTGAACAGCTGCCAGCTCAGCAAGTGATTGAAGTTCTCGGCAGTCCTGACGATGACATTGAACAAAGTCAATCGAGGACAGTTTTTGAAACACTTCACGAGCACGAAGAAGATGAGGTAGAACCTGATGACGTTCAGCCAATAACAACTAAAGCTGTCAACGATGGGCTCGAAGCCAAAATCCAAGATGAAACGGAACAAGTGGCCGAGTTCCAAAAAGAGATCCAACCTCAAACTGAACCTACAATCCAAGAACCCAAAGAGGAAATCAAATTAGAGGTGGTAACCGATGTGGTAGAAGTACCAGAACTGGTAGGATCTGAAGAATTCACTCAGGAACCTCAGAATGAGCCTAAAAAGGAAGTGATCCCAGGCCAATCGATCGTCGAGATACAAGAGGAACCGGTCGTCCAAGAAACGACTTTGATCGATGAAAATCAACCTCAAGAGGAACTGATTGAGCCCACAATTGAGATCCAAGAACATCAACTTGAAGATAAAATTGAGGTCGATCCTCTAGAAGAACAAAGGGCCGAACTTGTAACAACACTCGAACAAGAACCAATAAAAGAGGTTGAAAAGAGTCCAGAATGCCAAGAACCCGTCAAGGACTTGCAAGCTGAACCAATTTCCGAGCTTCAAGAAGCTCCTCGTGAGGAACCACAAGAGCTCCAGACGGAGATTCATGTTCTTGAAAACGTACCCAAGATTGAAATCGATTTTGCTTCAGCTGAGATTCAACAAAGAGCCATCGCCGAGCCTGATCAATCAAAAGACACGCTCCAGGAGCCGGTAGTCATGGATAAAATGGAGCAAGAGGTTCCGGAATTGGTGTTGACCGATACTTGCAATATCCAGACACATTTAAAACCAGCCTCAGTGGGAGATGACAGCGAATCTGACGTCGACAACGTGGATTGGAACGTCTCGCCGGACGACGAGCGTCAATTCGATGAATATTTCAAGGAAGACAGGCCGTCTTCAGTCTCTTCTGGCTCGTCAACTTCTACCGATACTACCCATCTCGAATCGGTTTCTGGCGAATTCGTCGAAGACGCTGAACTCCCCGTTTCACCATTGGCCGACTCTCCAAGAACAACACCATTGAAAGAGGATCAGATCTCAGAAAAAGCCGAAGAGAAATCACTTGAACAATCATCAACGGATGAACCGGAACACCAAGCTGAAGAAGCAATCCCGGTTGGAGATGAACAACCCGAGAAGATCGAGGAATGTTTACAAGTCCTAGAACCAGTTGATACTCCAAAGACTGAAGAGACGTCGACAATTGAGCCTGCGGTTAGCGAAGCTGGAAAAATACCGGCCGAGTTAACCGAGTTGGCGTCACAAATAGTCGCACAAGTTCTGAAATCTGTTGAATCTGTCCCCGTTATCGAACGTCTGAGGAGCGAAGCTGTGACCACATCCGCACCAGAAGAATCAAGTTCATCAGATTCATCATCATCAAGTGAATATGAAAACTATCAATTATGCGTAGACGACGAGACTGTTGAAGATTTACCAAAAGAGCAAACTGAGTCTGTTCCAGAAGAAACAATCATCGAACAACAATTGGATGTTGTCCCGTCAGTCGAATCAGACATCCAACCAGTCGATTTGGAAAATGTCCAATTGGAACCGGTTAAAGAAACAATGGAAATCTCAAAATCCACCAAAACTGAAACGTCAACCAACGTAACTCTCATCCGAGTGGGATACGAAGAGCCGGTGGAAGAAGAGCAACAAGTTGCCGAGACGCCAACTCTCGAATCCGAAAAAGTTGTCCAACTGGGCGAGCAAATCCTCGATACCCTGCCCGATATTGTCGACAAGTTGGAGAGTATGGAAGCCTTGATCGAAAGCGACGAGAAAGACGGCGCCCTGGAACGTGCCCAGTCGCAAGAAGAAGAACTGACCAAAGAAAGAGGCGACGCGTTCAACACATTAACGGAACATCGCGAACCGGTGGAACCGACATTCGGCGAAAATACAACTGGACCGCCGATAGACGACGCCCGAATTCTGGAACAAGTGGCTCGATTAGTCTCGGATCGAGCTGCGTTAATAAGCCAAGAGGCCCAACAAGAAGAACTCGACACGCAGTGGCAAGAAATCCAAAATTTACTTGTCGACCGGTTGGATCAGCTGAGACAAGACGCCAATTCATCAACACAGACGTCGAGCGTCCGCTATTTGGCGACGGTGACCCAAGTCACTGTTGACGAATCAGTCGAAGAACGCAAAGTGAAGCTCAACGACAATCTGGCAGCGCTCAAAACAGCTGTCCAACGCCGAGAAGTTGTTGTCATCCAGCGGATTGTCATCACCATCGTCCGGACAGTCACCGAATGGTTGGAGACGATCGAATACCGAGTCTACACCATCAAACAGACCAAGAGCATGGAACGGCGAACGGAACAGATCCAAAGTCTCTGCGAAGAAGTCCGCGTCGTTGAAGAGAGTCTCAACACTCTGGAAGAGGTGACTGAGATGGCGGTCGAAGTTGTCAACGAAGAGACGAAAATTCTCCTCCACAAATGCGTCAAATCGCTCCAGCAACAAATGCAAAAGATCAGCGAAGTGACAAAACGAAGTGAAGGCGAAATCGAGCACATCAAGCGCCAATGGGAAGAGTATCTGGACCGGATCAACGGTGAAGAGGATCGCATTCGAGATTTGATCAACCAACTTCGATTGTTACAGTCGGCCGAACAGCAGGCCAGTCAAGACAAACTAGTCCAGCTGGAAGACATCGAAACGGCCGTTCAGGAACGGCTTGAGGGCGTCACCGAATTGCTTCACTCTGGCCACGATTTGGTGAAAGAGACACCCTTCTATCAGATGCCGGACAACGCTTATGCCCTGCTGGACACCATCAAAGACATTGAGGAGTCCGTGCGGGATGAACGTGACGTCTTGTTGCATAAAGCCGCCCTGACGGCCGAATACCGACAGACGCTCCAAGA
This sequence comes from Ceriodaphnia dubia, assembly GCA_022539655.2. Classification (NCBI taxonomy): domain Eukaryota; kingdom Metazoa; phylum Arthropoda; class Branchiopoda; order Diplostraca; family Daphniidae; genus Ceriodaphnia; species Ceriodaphnia dubia. The sequence continues at coordinate 868,330 of JAKUCG020000076.1, forward strand.
GTTTGCCGAAATTGTCCGACTCTCCGAAGCTCTGACGGCCAGCAAATTACCGGCCAGCAGTCCACCGGAAGCCTGTCAAGAATTGGAGAAACGGCAGCGATTCCTCTTCTGTCTCAGCCACTTTTTGCAAGTCCTTGACGCCCTGGAACCTCACCTTGATCTGGACACGCGTTCCCTCTGTCAAGACCTTCATGCCGAGCTGGTCGTTCAGGCAGGATCCATTTTGGACCGGGCTGTTAGCCGACAAGAGATTATCGAAATGGCTCTAGCGTCTTGGGAACAGCTGGAACTTCAATGGCTCCAAGAGGAGCAATGGTCCCGAGAATTCCAAATTCCAGACACATCAAACATTTCCAGTGAAAACTTTGACCCACTAATCGAGCGCCTCAAGGTAATAAACGTAATTCATTCATTTCTCCCAAGGCCCTATTTATTAATAATTCCAAATTTTATTTATCAAGGACGTTTTGGAGTCGATGGAACATCATCGATCAGTGGCAGCCCAGCTGATCGATTCCACCAAAAGTCTGGATAATTTATTCACCGATGCCGGATTGGAATTTAAATTCCAAGAAAGAGCTCAGCAATTACAGGCGATGATCAATGACGTCAAAATCTCTCACCGTCGACTCGTATCATCATCTGAACATTGGATTCAATTCCGAAAATTCTCTTCGCTCATCGATCCTTGGCTAAAAGAGACTTCCGTCCGCCTATCGATGTTGGTGAATAAGGCGGAAAGAGGCAGATTAAGTCACGAAGACTGCCTTGAATATTGGGTAAGTTTTCGGTTCAAGTTTATTGAATTATACAAATAACCGGAGGTATTTTTTTGTACAGGTTGTTAAAGCCGACACTGAAGAAAAACAGCAAGAGTGGGAGCAAGCCAAGACACAGCTTGACAGAGCTGTTGCCCTCGTTTCCATCGTCGAAGAAGATGCCAACCGTCGATTTTGTACCGAAGTCGACGAATCTTTTATTCAACTCGTCAAGGAACTCCAATCCGTCGAGAAATCTTTAATCCAAGGATTATCTCAAGAAGAAGATGTTTTGCTGGACGATCGTCTCACATGCATCGAATGCTCTCATGCTCGAATCCAGTGCGCGCTGGACCAACTTCCCGTCAAGTACGGCAGTCCCGAAGAAGTGACAACCCGCCGGAAGGAACTTCAAGTAAGAGTTTCAAATTTCCCACCACTCGTAAATTTTACTCGAAGCAAAAAAAAACTGACATAATTGGGACGTTTCAGGCTTTGTACAACTTCACCGAATGGCAACTGAAAGAGATATCCGCCCTCGGCGCATCCAATCCGCATCTGGCTGCCGACCGGGCGGAACATTTGGGTGTGTTGGCCAGAAGGACTAAGGAAATGACGAACGATATCCATCAGCGGTTGGAGAAATTGCGCCAAGTTCAGCAGTGGATGATTTCGTTCCAGCGGTTCTACAGCACCACCTCCCGCCGTCTCCAGGAGGTCTTCATCTGCCTACAAAAGGCGTCTATTTATAGAGATCCACTGTGGCTGGCACAAGCAGCCCAGCTGTGCGAGGTATGCGCGTACTATTGTCGTTTGGGTTCAATATGCCCAGAAATCCGCCCATTCGTTAACGTCTCGGGGTAACTTTTATTTTCGTCTCGTTACACAGGAGAGCGAACGAGAGCTGCATTCGATTGACGTCGAAACAGCCAAGTTACAGCGTCATTTGGAAATTTGCCCGAAAGATGGCGTGACGGCCGCCGTGGACGAGGCCAGCTTCGCCGAGTCGATTCAGCAGCTGGACCAGTCGCGGCAACGGTCTCGCGATCTGTTGCTGCTAACACAGGCGTCGGTGGCCGATCGGCTCCAGCGCTGGAAACTCTTCGAGGATTCAGTGAACAGAGTGTTGTGCCTCATCAAGCGACTCAAGTATGCCCGCAACATGGCCTCACTCAAAGGCTCTGTCGATCTGCAGCGCTTGCTCGCCGCCAAACAGTCGATTGAGGTAAGCAACAATAAACTCAATTCAACTTCTAGACCTATCTAACGGTAAAAATGAGAAAATGTAAATGTCCGTCGAGAGAGAGTGAGAGGCCCACACAACGTGGAAACCTGTTTACATCGGTTTCGTGTTGTTTGTCTTCTCGGGGGAGAAGTTTCCCTCCCACCGAGTTTCGCGGCAAAAAAAAGTAGCGTCTGCTGCTGCCACCACTTTTTTGATGGATTGCGTCGTCTGCTTAGCTCACTAGTAATGGCTGATGCCGGGTAAACGGTCGGTTGCGTGAACCGATCTGCCGTGAAGATACCAGGCAAAAGTAAAGGAAAGAAAAACAAGAGTTTAAGGTAGTGATTTTTTAAAGAGATTTTTTTGACGTGCGTCACTTTAATATCCGACGAAAGAAATCAGAAAGACGGCAGGGTGCCATGACTGCCATCACCTTTTCGTGTTGTGATGACGAGAGTGAGTGCATTTGCCAGAAGAGTTCTGTAAGTAGAAACAAAAAAAATCTCTGGTTTAGTCACGCGCCGCAGTGAAAAGAAATTTCGTCAGCTGACGGAAATAGCAACAGCCGGTCGTTTTCCCTCGACTAGTGAAAGAGTAAAAAGGGGTAAAATATTATGTGTTGCCTCAGAGAAAGTCTATAGATTCAAGACCCGACGACGTAGTAACAACGTTATTTGAACAAGACCCCCTGTTCTTTGAAAGAAACTCATACATTTCCTTCTCTTTTTATTTTATTTCTTTCCTACTCACTTTGGGTGTCGAATGTCATTCGCATGTGCTCTGGGGGTTGCGGGGGAGGTCGACCAGAACTTGTTTGAACTCGGAAAGAATGTCCTTTTTTCTACTGGCTCTGTCTAGCATGTTACGAAGCTTGACGTAAGATAAATGAGATAACGTTGCAATCGGATTAAGTAGATTCGACAGTGAGGTACACTCTGAACAGATGGAGGAAAGTCAAAACACGAAAGAGCAATTCGATAAGGATCGATTACATTCTAGCTTAGCCGGTGTCTGTATATCCGACCTCGCCCATTTCCGTTTCGATGACGACATTTTACCCGTTTTGCATACTGCCAGCTAGTAACAGGAATCTCTTAATGACGAGTCTAGGGGAAGAAAGCGCTGATGGCCAGAGTGTGGCCAACGCCGGCAGAGTATAAAAGAATCAATAAAACCGCGGGCGGGAAGTTGATAGTCCTTGTAAAGGAGGTTCACTTAATGATGTTTCCAGAAAGACAAGAACCGTCGTGAAGGAAAAAATGCCGAGCCCATCAGCCGAGACGGAGAATTCATTGAGAATTCTCGTTCTGGCATCTGTTCAAAACTTTCCAAACATTCAAACAACGTGATAGTTACACTCTTGTTGTTCATTCTTACACGCACACCCCGGTTTTTGTGCGCAGACTCACGCAACGGGAGTCTGGGGGTGACGATGCAAGTCAATAGCCCCTTGCGATCTCGAGACGATCAGCTGTTTTTTCCCCCCATTTAGCAGTCGACGCACAGCATCCCGAGCAGACGAATGTAAACACAACTGCGGGGAGGTCTAGTTTTGTGACGAGAACTCGCGTGTTAACTGTGTTATATTTGCTTTCCTTGTGCCACTTCTAACTTTGTGTCTCTGAGAGGTTGGAAAATTGTATTTCCGGTTCATTTGTTTACAGACGATACACGAGGAACTAACAACCAACCAACACTTAGTGCCCGAAGTCGGACAGTTGGCCGAACCATTCGAGGCCCAAGCAGCTGAGCGAGCCGCCGACATTGGAGTTCAGTGGTCTCAATTGGAGACTTCGTTGGGTCGACTGTCTGATTGTTACGGACATGCAGCCGCCGATTGGATGGGCATCGAAGCCGAACTGGACGATATACAACAATGGTGCTCAGTTAAGATAGATTGGAGCCAACGCAGCGTCATACCCGGTGAAGAAGAGGAAACCTTGGCACAAATCCAGGTATTAACTTTCCGTTTTTTTACTGTTCGAAAAATGGTTTTTTTTTTTTTTTCAGAAGAAAAACCACGTAATTCTGTTGTCTAGTGAAAGTAGAGAGAGAGAAAAAAACATGTAATATTAGTGATGCGAGACGTCTCTTTCGGCTGTCTGAGTCTATCTCACTCCTTCTGGATATTTTTTTTTCTCCGTAGTTGTTATCGATTCGTAGTGATGGTGAGACCACGTTATCTCTTACTGTTGGGGCGCCGTCTGTACTGCCAAAGGCATTCTCAACCCTTCCGGTATCCACGACGATACCTCATTAAGGTCCCCCCATATCTTCTCTTTATATTATCCCCTCATTTGGATTACAATACCTGATTCCCTACAATTCCTGACCCCTTTCGCGCGGAGGTTGTAAAAGATAATTGCGTTACACGGGCTCAGTGTTATCAGTTTTGACCAACTTTACTGTGAGCCGGCCGAAAATAATCATTACACGTACACAGAGACTACTGCTTCTCTATACTTGCAGCAGTGATAAAGCAATGGCATTCTCGGCCTTAATGATAACTCCAATTTACGTAAACAAATGTAGTCTATACAGGAAAAACAAATTCTTTCGTGCTGTGTCAGTATTGTTGTTGTTTTTCAAATTTAATCGCAAAGATTGGTGAGCTCTTGTTTCACACGCTCGTTCGGGGCGTCCTCGTTTTCACGGACGTCGGCAGTGACACGACTTGTTTTCTGCCGCGTGGTTCGCGTGTTTTGCGTCGTGACGGCTCCCGTGAATTGACGTGAACCCAATTGAACTCGACGTGACAGATCCCGCCCGCACCGATTCGTGCTGCGGAAGCCATAGCGCGCAATGCTGTTTTTACCAATTCCTCATTTCCCCATTCACGAAAGTTTGCCATCTTCGCTCAAGTTTCTCACAAAAGTTTTCGCACCAGTTGTTAGCGTTCACAGCGATCCATCATTGTGTCTGAAGCTGACATCCGCAATGTTTGTCACCTAATTCAAAATTGACGACAGCGCAACATGAATTTTTTTGTAGGGAAAGAGACAAAAAGTTAAATCCAAAAAGAAAAAAAAGACAGAAAGCGGACGTCGTAACTAGACAGTGTGCAAGGACACTCACGACGTTGACTTTCTAATAATCGCACGTCACTGTTGTTGTGGTCGGGGACTCTATTCTATTTGCGTCGGCCATTCTTGTGCGGAGGTGAAATTGCGCCCGAATCGAATGGGCCCAATCACTGTTGGAAAACTAACGAAAACTTGCTGTTTGTAGGCTATCGGTGAAGAGCTCTTAGTGCAGCAAGACCGTCTTGAACGTGGGCGATTAGCGGCCAGTGAATTGGGCCGTTCTATCGCCATGAGTCCCGTCGTCGTCGACGTTTCCATCGTTGTGGGCACGGATGCCACTTCGGCGACGATGCCCGTCAGTTTGGCCACCACTGCTGATCATGTCGACCAGCAGCTGCAGCTACTCCAACGTTCCATCAGTGTCCTGGCCGATATCGCCGAGAGACAGCGCAGCGCCGTCAGTAATTGCAATGGCGCCGTCCTTTCGGCAGAGAAGCGCATTAACACAGCTCGGCAGGTAACCAATTAGGAAAAGGCTAATTCGATTACGTGGTAATTCATTTGTCATCATGTCGACCGCAGACGCTGTGCACGGTGGAGGAGGATGCCAACGGAGAGCGTATCGAAGACCAGCTGGTTGTTTTGCGAGATCAATTGCTCCAACTCAGCCCCACCGAACAGCAACTGAACAGCGCGCCCATTAGCGAGCAATTGCCCGTCACGGTAGAAATTCGGCCGCAGGCTGCTCTATGCGCTACGAGCACTACCATCCAGACCACTTTACAGGTAAAATTGAATTTTTTCTTTCTTTCTTTCTTTCTTTCTTGAAATTGATCAACCTAGAATTTTCTACAATTTCTTTTGTTTTACCAGCAATGGGAATCGATTTTCCAGAAAACTTTTGCCGAATACGAGAGGTTGTTAAACAAGTTGCAGGATCGCTGCGACGAGTCGGCTACAGCCCAAGTTTGGCGTGACCATCTTGACCAAGCTGAGAAATACCTCAGTCGCTCGCTACCCGATCAATACCTTTCGACATGCGAGGACCGTGACTTATGTGAAGTATGACACTAATTAACATATTATTGATGTCGGAATTTACTTTAGTGTTTCTTTTTGTTGTCAACAGTTGCACGAAAACCTGCTAATACGGCATCATTCGGTGTTCCAATCGACTCAATCGAGAAGCGACGTACGAGAAGTTGAGCCGGCGAGACCTACGGAGGAGCTCGTTGAGCCGGAAGTCGCGTGCAATCTCCAAGGATTGCATCAAGCCGTCCTGGCACGCATCCGCCAACGACACGCGGCTCTTAGCGACCGGGCGCTAGCTTGGGAACAATATCGCTCTGCGCTGTCCAAACTTCTTAGCTGGTTGGACGCTGCCGAAAGAGAACGCAAGCACCTAGTCCTCCGCCAAATCCAGGAGCACGGACTGCCGACTGCGCTTCACCGAGTCGAAGTTTTATTGGATAAGATCGGGCAGGGACAGAGGGTCCAAGGAGAGCTGGACCGGGCTGCCCGTCAGCTCTTGGAGAAACTCGGTGACGAAGAGAGTGCCTCGACTGTGCGGGCTGATCTCAAATCAGCCGCCGCTCGTTTGACCGATCTCGAAGCCGGACTTTGCACTTGGCGCGATTTCCTACAGCGAGTGGCCCGCCTCTACCAAAACTTGGAGAAGGGTGTCGAGTCAATCCGCGATCAACTCCAATCAGTCCAAGCCGATATGTTGGCCGACAACGAACTCCCAAGATCTCCCGAAGCTGCTGGCCAACTTCTTCAGCACTACAGAGTAGGTTTTCCTCACCTAAAATTCCGTTTAAGAATTTGAATAATTTGTAATCGATTCATTTAGGAGCAATTGTTAACGGTGCAAACTCTGTCATCTGATGTGGAGAAACAAGAAGTCGTGGCTAGTGAGATCCGTAGCTGCGTCAACATTCCGGACGCCAAGCGTATCTGGCAACGCTTAGCCGCCTTGCAGATTCGACGCTCCGAGACGGAAGACCGTCTCAATTCGATGATCCAGGTGCTTGAAGAACACCAAGACTTGCCCAAGGACTTTGAATTACGATATGGTCGCTTCACCAACTGGGCGACTAACATGGAACAGCGTTTGTTGCACAAACAACGGGCCTTAGTGGACGACATGGTTCAGCGGCTCTCAGGTCCTCTGCGGGATGAATTGGCCGCGAAGGAGTGCGAAAAGCGCTGGTTGGTCGATCAAGGCCGGGAATTGAGTCTCATTTGCATTGACGATCGGCGAATCCAAATTGAAATTCAAGTAGCCAATGTCGAAGAGATCTGGCGAAAATTGATGGAAACGTGGAATCAAGAGCTACAGAGACTTCAACAACTACCTACAGATCTGGACGGACTCAACAATAGCTTAGCCGAACTGACCATTTGGTTGGGCCAGGCCGAAGCCACAATCAACGCCCCACTAACCATCGCGGCTTGCAATCAAGCGGCCGTTGAGACCCGAGTCGCCGAGCACGGCGATCTGGTGAAATCCATCGAAGAAAAGACCCCAATTGTTACGTCCGTTTTAGATCTGTGCAACAGCTTTACTTCCAACTACACTTTACTTCACGGATGGCTCGGCACGGATTTGGACGCCGTACAATGTGCCACGCAATCTCTCCAAAGACGCTGGAAATCGATCTGTCTATTATCCGATGAACGATCGGCCCTTTTGCAATCTCTGTGGTCAGACTGGTCGACCATCCTCGACTTGAACGGCCAGTTGATTCGGGCCATGTCCGATATCGAAGAGCAAACGCCCAGCGACGCTAGCGGAACCTCATCATCCTTCGAAGTGGAACAATTGAACGGCCTTTTGGAAAGTCTCATTCAAGAACTCCACTCTCCGGCTATCCGTCAAAAGCTGGACCAACTCAACGAAAAGTACTGCATCTTGGCACGCGACGGGCGCGTCGACGCTGCTGGCGAGTTGCAACAAATCGTAGCTCGCCTCAACGCCAGTTGGAGAGACCTTTCGGATCGCTTGTCCGCTCTACTTCATACAACTCGAGAGTCGTCTTCATTGATCCATCACTGGCAGGTACTATATAACATCTTTTATTATGATTCATTTGGGAAAGTTTACTTCAAAGGCGATTTCTTGTAGGGATTGCGCGATCGGCTTTTGGTATGGTGCTCGCACTGTGAAGTCCAAGTCCAGCAGATGGAGAGCGATGCATTGTGTGGAGAGACGGATCCAACAGAGGCATTAAATTCTCTCAAAGAAGAACTACAAGTCCTTGAAAATGCCCGAACCGAAATCAGAGAACTGGGCAAAGCTCTCGTCAAGCAAGGAACGGCTGACATGCAACCACAGCTTGACGAGTACTTACAAATCGAAGATGACGTCCTGCTGAGATTGGCTCAAATGCAAGTTCGACTGGCGCAGAAAGAACAAGATCCCCAGGCCAATAGCAGCTTGGTTGCCGAAAACATTAGCATGTCCGATTCGGGCGTTTATAGCTACGCTCTAGAGCCTGAAGCTACACAAGGATTGGCGTCGGTTGTCACTGATGAAAACGCCATCTTGCTACCAATGCCGGCCCCAAGAATTGCCACTGTTTCTGTTGGTACTTCAACCAAACAAGAAGTCCCTCCTGCCAAACCGGTCGAAGAAGCTCCAGTAACAGCTACTGGCGCCAAACAGCGAACGTACGCCGATGTAACAAAAACACCTACGATGCCGTCTTCTCCATCTCGATTGACTCCAACTGTATCCATCAAGTCGGACACGCAAAGACACTTGGAATTGGCTCTCGACGAGTGGAGGCAAAGGCTGGCGCGACTGGATCATTTACTCAAAACAACCATCGGCACCGAACCCTCTCCCGACGCAGCGAATGAAATCGTAATATACATATAAGTTTTATGTGATCCTTGATTTTTGATCATTCATAAAACCGCGCTTTTCCTTGTATAGGCTCGAATGGTTGCCACCTGCCGGTCTTCGTATGACTTAACTCAACATCTCTGCGATCGGCTGGCCTCGGAGAGCTCATCAAACGAACCCAAGGTGGAAAACCTTACGGTGCAAACGGCGTCGTTGCGTGACGAATTCCAACAGCTGGAGATGCTGGCCAAGACGAAGGAGCGCAACTTGCGGGATGAGAGGTATGTTCCCTCTCTTTTGAGAGGTCACGTGTTGATTACATGCGGGATTTTTCTGGGAACCCGAGAGCACGCTTTCCATTTTCCTGCTTTCTCTCTGTCGCTTCAAACTACTGTAATTTTTGTGGCTTATCTCTCAATGGCATGCGCGAAATCCTTGACCTAAAACTTAACTTATTTTTTCGCCTGGCTTTCTCAAACCGCTTTTAAACTTTTTCTTAATACTCCTAAGTCCGCTTCGTTGTTTTTGTCGGGTTATCGGTATCATCCCGTAGTCGATTCCCACCGATGGTCACATCACAATCTCACTGAACAAAGCCAAATTAACTTTGCGAACAGAAATAATTCACATTAATCACATACAGCGACCGCATGGTTGTTTCTCACAAGCAACATTTAGTAGTTTTCAATTTTCTAATACCAAGTGCACCGAGCACAATACAACCATTTGTGCAATTTATTTGAATTTCTAATCATAACAATTTAACAATTCCATTTAGTTTTATTGTTTTTTTTGTGTTAGGGGAGTCTAGATTATTAATACAATATTTGTAATAGATTTTTGGCACTTTATAGAAGTAGCAGTAAATTATTTTCTGTTTAGTAAAGTGGAGAAAGTACCACAATAGTTAACTAGCGGCTAGCAATAGAAATGAGCATTGTGATGATCCCATTTCGGTTTTCCCTTTTATCTTTGCTTCTTGTGCACGTCCGGAACTCTCTCCCCCTCTCTGTTCCTTCCAAACCCCGTCGTTCGTGATGGCTTTGGACCTCGACTCTGTGTTGTGCGCATCGTATAGTCGGCATGAATCGTCCGGCGCCTCATCCGCTTCAGCCGAACGTGGGAAGCAAACTTCATGTCCCCTGTGTTCCAGGAAAACATGGGCCCAACAAGAGCAGGACCTTTGGCGTTTGGAGCGATGGCTAGAGCATGCGGAAAATCAATTCCGGGCCCACGAACGCATTCCGACCAACATGGAGCAGCTAGAAGATACCGTTCAGGACTTTAGAGTATGTTCTAACCTGTTAGTTAAGAATTGAGTGGCACCCCCTTTCTAAACCATCCGGGTGTCGTTTCCAGGAGCTGTCACTCGATTTAGATAGCCACAAAAACATCATTATGTCGTTGAATATCGTCGTCAACCACGTCGCCCAACACGCCGTCACTGCCGACTTGCGAGCTGCCGATCGTCTTCGGAGCCGATTGGCCGCGGCTAATAGCCGCTGGGAGGCCGTTTGCAAATCAGCGGGTCGGATTCAAGGACGACTTCAAGCTACGCTCATGCAGGTAACGGTCGCCATTTGGGGAACGTATTGTGAAAAGACTTTCAACATTTGTTGAATATTCAGAATGAAGAATACCACCGTACGATTCGTGACCTCGTCAGTTGGCTGGAAAGGACAGAAGCGGACATTCAGAATGCCGAGCCGATTGATCTAACCGTGGGTACTAAACAGCTGAAAGCCCAGCTGACGAAATTCCAGGTAACTAGAGTATAGATATTAACAATATAGATTGCGATTATCCTTATTGACGAATTGGTTGGTCATTTTATCCAAGGATTTGCACGCCCAACTGAGCCAATTTGAACCGCGCGTGACGTCGATGCGAGAGATTGCTGACCAAGTCTTTGCCCAGTCTGCAGCTGCGGATAGTGCCCAGCTTAGGTCCAAATTGGCTGTGTTGAACGACCGTCTGACCTCTTTGTTGCGGATCTGCGGCCAGTACAAGCAATTGCTGGACGGCGCTCTGCGCAACCGAGGAGCTTCCATGTCTCCCTCTACTCCTTCCGGTTTGAACCTCAGCCCGCCGCCTTCACACGACAGTAGATCACCGCATCGGTCCATCGTGGTTCTACCACCAACAACCGAGGTCTGCATTTTTCACAACACGGCTGTTACGGCACTGATTTTAAAAAAAACAGGACGTGACGTCCTAGCATGATTTATGATTTAATTGATTTCTTTATTTTTATTATCACAATAATTATGACACAAAAATTTTATCATTTTGATCATCGTCGTGCAGTCAACCGGTCGGTCACCATCTCCGAGAGTTCCACGTGCCTCGTCTATGGACGAGCGCGCATTTACCAGCACTGTTCATTCCAAGTACGGCACCTTTTTATTTTATTGGCACAGCGTGAAGTTGGTTTGTTTTAATTCACTTTACAACGCCAATGCACCATGCTGCCAATCTGTCCATATTCCATCGAAAGGCAATCAATTTATTGATTTCTCGATTCATTTGAATTATTCTAGCATTGCTGCTGCGACTGCTTCAACCCTAGCGTCAACGCTGCCATCCTTGGACCAGGAGGAGTCCGGCGGAAATGCTGCTGCTGCGGCTGCCGTGGACACGAGCGTCTTGCAGCGCGGTTATCGCTTCTTCGGTAGAGTGATCCGAACAGCGCTGCCCATCCAGGCCGTGATGCTCCTGGTGTTGGGAGTCGCTTCCCTCGTTCCAACCGGTAACGACTCGTGCATGGACGCCAACACGTTCGCCAATTCGCTCGAATTCGTCCTTCGTTACCCGGACGGAGCTCCGCCTACTTAAACCACGCCTTCGCCAAACTTTTCTTTCTGAACACTTTTCTCTCGCTCTCTTTATCTCTCTCACTTTTCTCGAAAGGTGCAATCTGAAATTGTTTTTCATAATTGATGAAAGGAAGCTTCACGCCGGTGCTACCATATTGTATTGACAGAAAATTGTAAAAGAACGAGGGGTAGACACTTATTTATGAAGGATGATGAGAAATGTTGCCAAACAAAATTTAGGAGGTAAAAAAATGAGGTGGAGGTTTTCGTCATCTACATATCGTGTTTTGTTAACCCGGTCCGGTTTTGTCTGGAAAATTTGTTGAAGAAAAAAAAGGTGATAGTTTTCGTCCAAAATCTGTGCGACAAATCCGCTTCCGGGAAGGAAGACGATACAAGGAAATTTTGCTAATAATGCTGCCGGCGCTTTAAATAGCTGTATCTAAAACAAAAAAAATCTACAAAACATACAAAAATTCAGAAAATAAGCCTCATCGATTCGGTTGTGCGTGTATGTGTGCGAGTGTGTGTGCAACGTTTTTTTTTTTTTGCTTCGTGTCAGGGAATTGAGTTTCATCGCTAAATCCGGCCACATCCAATGATTTACTTGAGTGGAAATGAAACAAAACTTGCCGCACGGCGGAGTGGAACACGCCGGGCGCCGACTTTTGTTTATCTTCGTAATTGAAATTGTTGGAACATAGGAAAAGATAACTGAGATTTCATAATGGTCTGTTTGTGATCCATCATATCCACCCTCAATGAAACCTGTACGTGCCCTTCACGATGCTACATGCTCTCTCTCTCTCTCTTGCTCTCGTTCTCTTAGACTCTGCCTCTAGTCTCTTCGATGTAATCCCTCCTTTTTCCTTGTTTATCTTTTACCAGATATAACTTTTTTTGTTTTCTCTTCTCACTGCGCCTAACCCAAAAAAGACATTTATTGTTTCTTGAAGTGTAAGAAAACTTACTTATGTTTTGTTGGTTTTCTCATTACCTTTTCCCCTTTTCTGAATTCGCAGCTAGCCAACCCAGCATGTCTGTTAAATAATGTATCGCCTGACACGTCCTAACACTTATAATTGGCTGCGGAAAACCAAAACACAAAACAAAGCATTTTCTTTTCTGCGGTGACTTTTCATGCGAGCGCCGACTTGGCCACATCGCCAGCCGTGCAACGTTAGTTCTGACTGTTCTACGCATGAAAAGAAAAATTAAAATTAAGTACTGTTGAATACACGTTGATTTATTCATTATGATCTAATTGGACTTTTGTTTCTTACTTTGAACAAATTATTGGTTATGTCACACCACTCGCTGGCAACTAGCGGTTTGGAAAAAAGCAGACGAACTGACGAAAGTTTGTCCAGACATAGTCGGGAACGGGGAACCCCCAAAAACTCCACGTGTCGGTGGAGAGGCTGGAGAAGACAGCAAAAAGTCAGTCTTAATTATCTTTGTCTCTTGGGAAAACTCAATATTAAATTTACCAATTGACTTAATGCCAAGTTTCATCTTTAGATAGTTTCACGTTTGACGCATAGTGTGGAACGTAGTTGGACTTCAAATTGACGGAAAAAGTTGTGCTCGAAAGTTCGAGAAACAAACGAAACGAAGTCCTTGAGTTAACTCATTGTGCCGGATTTTGTTGAGTCTTGTACTACTTTTTAACTGTTTTATTTCAAATTTCATTTTCGATGTGTGAGCTACTATCAAATTATACAGTGACGTCATTTACGTTAGTGACAAAAACTCAGTTCGAAACTGTCTATTGTGATTTGTGACTGCAATTCTTCGATCGTTCTTGTCTTTTCAGGTGAGTCTTGATGACATGAATTTGTTTATCTGGAATATCAAAACATATTATAGTGAAAAAGTATCTTTAAAAAATAGCCGTTGCCCTATCCACGGCTTCCCTAAGAAAAGCTCTGTTGTGCGTCTCATTTCTAGACGACAATCGCCTAATTTCCCGTTTATGTACCGTATCATGGCGACAGCCAGTGATCCTAATTTCTGAAGTACTAAATCGATGTGACATAGTTTGAAAATTTACGTTGTGTCTAATGACTGTTTACCGTAGTAAGCACTAGAGTGACGTCTGGAATAATTAAAGTAGACTGCGCTTTCTATACTTTCTATACTAATATAAAAAATAAAACTTTGTAAAAATGTTAGGATAGGTTCATGGCGTGTCTTGTTTTGTAGTAAATCGTTTATACGTTGACAGTGTCTGCTGTCTAAATACCGTACAAACTTTCAACTGAGTGGGTTGACCGCGATGGCCAGCATCCTAAGTTGACGTTTCCCTACTTTTCTACGGCCGCTTACTTTCCTTACATTTATAAGGCTGTAAACATGACAGCAACAACAAAATAAGCTAGAATCAATAAAGGCTGCTGAAACGTTTTTTTTAATACGTTATATCCTGTGCTATTACGTCTTTTTCTTGTATTTTCCCCAGTTTTCTTTTCTTATTTGTGTTTCAGACTTGGACATATGGGCGGCCATATGTCTTTGATGTTGGATCTCTCTTATCGAGATGCGGAAGTCATGTGCGTGTCTGCCCAGTGTCGCCGGCGATAACATGTACTATAGGGCAAAAAAGAGATGAAGGAATCATAGAGATAGATAAATATCCATCCGGTAGAATCGAGAAAGGAAACGGAATTCTGGCTGCAGAAATGTGTCAAAATCGATAAAATGTCTTGAAGATAGGATATTGAAAAGATTTGCAATGCTGTTCGGCTTGACTGAGCCTTTTAATCTCGAATGAAAGACACGTCCTGCAGCTAGACATTATCGAACCGATAACGCCCATTTCAGGTCGACCAAGATGGATTGGCACTCGATTCGACCGAAACAAGCCACCAAATGGTCACTATCGACTCGATTCATCCCGTCCCCCGCTTGGATGAAACGGTTTGTCCATCAAAGGTGCTTCTAAGCTCGCTTCTAAGCCAGCGTTACATCGCCAGTTAGCCATAAATCTTTTTTTTTATAATGAAGTATATTAATCAGTTATATAATTTACCGTACTTGTTTTTTAATACTTCGTATCCAAATTAGTAACTGTTGCCTAGATAACGAGCGCATATTGGACTGGCTTATTCAAAGGTCGTTGTGAAAAAGGTTTCCCCTCTTTTAACTCTTAATTAGCATTAAGATTCTAATTTGAAATTTTGGGAATGATAGTTCTCCGTCCCTGAAGGCCTTGTTTCGTTCCCCTTATCAACCAACAATGAGCCGTTTGAAGACTAGAGGCTGACGTGACATTTCCTAGATTCTCGAGCCTCTAGTGGTCCCAAGAAAGTTCATTTACTTCCACTTCATGTTCTCTTTCTAAACTTCTTCGCATGAACCAAAGCGGTAATTACTATAGCCCGGAAACATTTCCCATCGAACGAGGAAACCTGTACAACAAGACGCGTTTATTGTTCATTCAAAGCAAGAACGATGAAACCATAGCAATTGTTGTATACGTCATTCATCTTAAATTAACTAAATCCTAAAATATTGCGTCATACTTTTACTGGGTAGTCAACAATAAATGATCGGATCCTAGAGTAGCTTTTCGTAACGTCGCAACGGTTTATGCGATTGCCTACTCCAAGGATCGAGTCGATAGAAATCTTATTCCTCAGGATCCCCGAGAGATTTTGTGCTCAATTTTTTCCCCCGGCATGTTTCTGAATGACATGTTCGCGAGGATCGATGGCATTTTCAACGACAACGAAATGAACCGGAAATGTCGATTTCAATTTTGGCGTCGCGAGCGCCGGATCTCGCTATTCTCATGCTTGATTCGTTTCTCCCGACATAGTCTGTGAATACTGCGCATTTTGCCAGTCGAGTGGATGGGTCCGCTTCCGTCTTATTCTTCTGTATTTTTCTTTCTTCCGTACGTTCATTTCTCTCCGCACCTTATTCCTTTCCGTGCTTTTGTTGCGCTAAAGCCGATCGCTTTTGGGTATTCCGGCCCGGGCTCAGTCTCTTTCACTCCCTAATACTAGAACGTGACTTATGCGGCTGACTTCAATGGAACCAATGTAGAGCGTCGATTCAACCATTTTGCCGATACACAAACAAATGAAAAAGTAAAATAACAATACATTTCCCCAGATTTCGCGCCAAACAACAAGCCAATCACAAGTGGAGCGGAGTCTCGGAACGGAAATGTTGACTAACAAATTTTCGACGAACTCTGTCACATCTGTTCAACTATCTTTGCCTTAATCAAACAGAAGAAAACGACTGCCTGTTGAGTTCCGAGTCAACCTTGACAACAGTCTAAGGATTGTGCTTTTTTTTTCTTCAAAAAGTTTTTGAATTACTTACCGGAATGAGGGAAAAGAGGCATCAATTAGGCCTTTGGATAGGCCATGAATTTCTGTTTGCTTAATTAAATTTTGAATGTTGGTCGACGACCTACAATTCCCCAATGCCCTAGCTAAGGCAGTACAGTATCTACTTTGGCAGTTGCTTTTTTAAATAAATACGAGCTGTAGCATTTGGGTATTTTTTTTGTACCCATTTTTAAGGGAGATGTCATTCTTGAGCCCATTATGGCAGTGTAGTATCATGTCTTTTCCGTCCGAATAAAGAAAAGAATCGAAATTCTGCGTGGTTAATGCGCCGTGTTCACACCACCACAGCGAACGAATAAGAATCGAATTTCACCACTGACTTGGCCGATATCCAAATCGTACCTCGTAAAACTCTGCGACCCACATTGAGCACCTCGGCGTCGAATATTTCAAAGATGGGAGGGTAGAAAAACGTCAAGACGAACCGATGAAGTGGACATGAGTTTGGGATCTATTGGGTGCATGCGATTCAATTAGCCCTTATACGCTGGAATTTGGCTCCCGATTGGTTGTTGGAAGAATGGAGGACGTAGAAATGATTCAATCTCGCCGTTTGCTTGGCAAATCTCATTGTCGTGTGTATCGCGTAGTACAGCAGCAGCAACGAACCAGCAGGAGCGAAGAATTCTTTCTTCCTCGTCAAGTCTTTTGCCGAGTCGATCGATAAATGACAGCCATCTTCATTCTACTTCGACTTCCTACTCCGCTTCTGAGAGCGCCTCACTCCAGTAGCTACCAAGCTGAATTAAGTGTAGCTAGAATAGATTAAATGAAATATTGACGTAAAAGGAAACTTTGCACGCCAGTTTCTTCTTGCTCCTCCCATCTTTCCTACTATTCAACGCTATTTTGTCTCTAGACAACAAACATTTGTCGAACCCGTTAAAAGTGAGCTTTTTAACATAAGAAATGTTATTGTAAACGCTAGGAATTTCCCCGTATCTTTTACGAGGTTGTCGTGAAGATTTGCATGGATAAGCAGTGATGTAGCAGTAACCGGAAAATGTTTGTTAAGTAACGAAATCAGTAGAGTAATAATACAGGGAGTTATATGGTTTATTTATAAGATACAAGAAATGTTTCTGGCTGTTGAGGACGACGGATGCGCCTTCTTCTTTCTATATCGATAGATGTTGTTTTTATGCGCCATCGAATCCGGTCGGGCTCGCCATTCCGGAGCGGAAATGTGCGTCCGGCTCGATCCGTCTCTCGTTTTGACCTTGTCTATTGGTCAATCTGTCCCGACTCTGTGATGCTCTTCCATGATTTCTTTTTTTCTCTCCTATTTTTCTCCCTAGTCTTTCTTGTTGTCGTCGTAAAGGTTTGCTACCATTGGTGAAAATAGATTTCCGGAAACAATAACAACATGGAATCAATTCTTTCATCCGGACTTGACTCGCATGGATAGACTACGAGCCATATACTTGTCTCGCTCAATCGTTTTCATATGCTACAAAGGTTTATTGAAGAGGAACGTAAATGGAGGACAATCTGTCCCCGTCTCCACCTCTTTGATTGTTTTGATTGAACGTTACGATAGGGGAACAAAGATTTCCTTGTCTCTTGGATTTGTCATTCTTCTTTTGTATTTTCTTTTATTTGTTTCGACAAAATGCCTCCCCAACTTTCAACGATCGATTTCCTTTCCATAATTGGCGGCTTGGTTGTACGTTGGCCTAGAAAAGGCGAAACAATCATCGAGAGAGAGAGATAGAGTCAAGGAAAAGTCTAGCGATATTTAAGGCCGATTGAAAATCGGTTCGCGTCGTTTTCTCGGGTTCTCAATTTGCATCGCCATCTCCGGTTCATATCGGCCGTTAAAGTACGTCGACAAGTCAATTGATGGAGAAGGAAGAGTCGCCAGTGCGCCCCACTATAACAGGCTACAAATCCATCCTCCCCTCTCCCTGCAGGAGGGCTAAAAAGAATGGGCGGACGATCCGTTAGAGCGGATGCGTCGCCGTCCTGATCAATCCGCCGTTTTCGTAAACATAATAATGGACAAAAAAGACAAGAAGAAAGCTAAAGAAGAGAGAGAGAGATAGAAAATCGGATGACGATGGAATATAAGGAGAGGGTAGAGGACGACGAAGAACGACGGAACGGAAGGAGGAGGATTCCGTGGCCAAAAATCCGGCTGGCATTTCTCTCACGGGCGACGGCCGGCGCCTGCGCTCCCTCTTCTACTCTCTTCCCTGTTAGTAGAAGTCGACGAGGAGGAGTTGGGAGGGAAGAAGTGAAGGAAAGCGTGCGAATGTGTTTATTTCTTTTTTCGAATGGAATCGTCTTGGGGTGCGCCAGTTGGAGACCGGAGCGTCCTGACATCAAGTCGCTCTTCCATCCGCTCCTCAACATCCACATGGAGTGGCCCTTCTTATTCATCGCCGTCTGGACAGTCGTCATTCGACGTCCGGATAGTGTCGGTGCTTGTTTATCGGGCACATTTGCCCAATCGTTACCGAGGACGGTCACCTGGTCATCGGCTCCGACCAGCCTCGACCCATGGCGTCAGATTGTGCCCTTTCTATTCCCTCCGCCGGCCTTTCTGGATCGTTGGGCCAAGGCGGATTTTGCCCTGCTGGATGCCAGCCTATCTCTGCCTTGTTCGCTCCTCCAAAACCAACCGGATGTCGTTTTCTTACCGGAAGTTTGGATTGAATTCCTACCAGCTCTGGAAGTTGGTGCCCGGCATGTGGTCGACAACGGCCAGCCGCAGAGTGGACCGACGTCTCCTTCTTTTCATATGTGCGACCTGTTCGCCGCGTCCAATGTCAGCCGGGATATTGTGCCCGGATGTCAAGATTGGAATCTCCTGGAAGCGTGGAAACGTTTGAGGATCTTTTACGATATCCAGTCGCCCATTAGCGTGCCGGACGCCGCGACGGCCCAACAACGCCAGTGTAGTGATAGTGGCAATGTGACGTGGACAATTACAGTGTCGTCGATGATGAAACGTTGGATGGCGGAACGATCGCCATGGACCAGATCCAACGCCACTTTACCTATTGTTATGGTGTCCAGGCAGAGCCTGGTCGGCCGACAGCATCGACCTATTCCTGTCCAAGCAGAATTACACCTCACCTACTGGATGGATAGTAAGTGTCTAGCCAACAAATACAGGGAAACGATAACTCCCAATAGAAGCCTGCAATAAAAGACAGTCAAAGCAGCTGCTTCCCTGGGTATTCGAAAATAACCTTATTAACTTGGAACCCAGCGTCAACTTGTCACTTAGCGGATCGTCTATTGTCTCAAACCCCAACTTGCTAGTTAGATTGCGTTCCCAATCATGTTTTCAGTTCCTTTCAGCAGCTTAGACGAGATCACTTTAGGGGAAACCCTTTGACTGTATTTTATTCAAAATCTTATTAAGTAGTAAACAAAGGAGTTACAGACTACCCGGGAATGATTAGCTCATATTCTGTGAAGCAAAAGGTTCCCTAAACTATTCGATTTCATCAACGAGAAATTTCATAACAAAAAGGGGCAAACTTTTTTTTCTCAAAGTTGAGCACCAAACCGAGGCAACAAAGTTCGTCCCTAAAGGACGTTCAATACGATAAATTGTACCTAGTATATATGGTACTTCCAAGCTATCCATAACGCTTATTGCGTGTCTCCTAGGCTCGATCTAATGGAATCACATCTAACAAGATTCAGCCAAGCCAAAAGCTTTATTGATGCTTGATCGTCCGTCCACTTGGAGGGCTGGATAAAAGGCTTCTGCGTTTAGAAAAGAGAATCAAGGGAAACGTGTTAAAGAAGCGTAACAACGAACTAGGCAGCAGCTTCTTGAATGGCTCCAAAGAGCGTGTCACGTTTTCTGCATTTACTCCGACAAATTCTTTTATTTATATAATATTGCGTTGGCTTTATTCTTCGTCCTCCGTCTGTCTGTTGTCGTGACGGACGCGTTCATTGAATTCTTCTTCCCCTCAATAAGCCCCGATAGAAAAAGGGAACACAATTGATTCACCACCGAATCGATGATGGCTGTCTGGAAAGCCGATTTCATCCAATCGAATCTCATAGATGACGTCGTCGCCTATCTTTCTTCCACTACATGCCTCCATCGCCCGCTCTATACACAGTGATAGATGTAACGCTCCGCCTTTTTGAATATAGATTGGCAGCTTTGAATATGAATAAAGGACACGACCCCAACTTATTTTTTTCTTTTTCGGGACTGATAAAAAGGGGTCCATCTTCCTTCCTCCTTTTTTAAGATCCTTTTCCCCAAGTCGGGAAATCAAATAAAGAAATAAAAAGACCATAGTCGCCTCATACTGCTAGTCATAATAATAATGTACGTCATATTATACCCAGTCGATATGTCGGTCTCGATCTATGGAGCAAGAGCTCGCCAGTAATATCCATCGTCGGTCTCTTGTTTAACATTTTCATTAGTCACTCGAAAGAGAAGCCGTACAACAACTTTTTCTCTTTTCTTCACTTTTCATTTCATTCAGAGAAAGAAAAAAAATGGAAGAAACTAACCGTATAGGCCCTTTTGATATTCTTCGCTTGGCTACAAGTTCGTTAACAACGAGATCTTTGACTTTTTCATATCCACATGACGATGAAAAAAAGAGAAAAATTAGGCCGGTCCGTATTATGTTCCGCATGTTGTAGGACGTCTCGAAATAATAGATTGGCCGTCTTAATAATTTCCAGAGGTCGTCGGGATCGTTTGTCAACGGGCTAGAGTGATGTAAAGAGATTCTTTTGTAGGCTTTCATTTGACAACAACAGAAAAAAGACGAACATTTCTTTTGTTGATTGTAATCCCTACGGTCCACCGCGCGCTAATGACGTCGTCTGGTCGAGTCCTGTAAAGAGTAGGCGAGAATGAGAGTGCGAGAAAAGGCTAAAATGATTAGTCGCGTTAGTGACAAGTCAGGCGCGCGTCACTAACGCTACACCACACGCCACGCCTTTTCTTTGCCGGCCCAATCAAAATCTTGCCCGGCTTGAATTGATCATCAAGCGCGCGCTCCATCTATTCTCTCTCACTTGGAACGTTTATGACATAGCGCACTGTAACCAGTCGCGCGCGTTCCCTCTTTTAGACTCTGCAAAATCAGCGCAATTCGCGCCACGAGTGCTGGACATCCGGATGAGCCGGGCATTGAATGGAATGAAACGGTCTTGGACTTTATCAAGTGAACATGCGCGTCCGGGTTTGTTTCGACTCGTCGTTCTCAGTAGTCCGACATTTTCCACATTTTTGGAGCGACTCGCATCGCACAGCCCTCGAGGATGTGTCAAATAGTATCAGCGATGAAAAGGCAGATATTTCGGCTCTACTCTTTTGTCTTTTCACCGAACGGGAAACAAAAGGAACAAAGACTTGGAGAAAGCAAAATGAAATAACGTCGGCGGTAGAATTGAGATTTCATTAGCTGCCTACCAACTCTCTTCTCTGTTCTATCTCTGTGTAGGAACACGATTGTCCCGGAAAGATCGATTCGGCTAACTTGGACCTTTATTGACGTTCTAGTCGACTTGACCCTAGCGAACGATCGACATAGTGCCCTCGAAACAATTTACAGGGCTGCGAAACTTATTGAACATTCTTGTTAAAATTGGATGAGAGTTTTATATTGCTTGATGATTCAATCTATAAAGAATCCAATCGGAATCAACCGGTGGTTGCTAACAGAAAGAATTTGAATGATTCCATTAATTGTGCGAACGCGTCAAATAAATTAAAATTTGAAGCGCTGTTTTCCATTTATCTTTGTCTCGTTAATTTTCGTTCAAACTTTCCTTGTTCAAAAGCGGCGAAGCTGTCAAACGCAGATACGGGCATTGGTCCGCTTCAGCGCCTACTTCCAAGTGGAAAAGAGTACGTAGAAGTAGGAAAAAACCTCATTTTCCACGAGGATTGTACTGTCGTAGCCGACGACGGTGGGCGTCGTTGTTGAGAAAGAAAGAACCGCTTCGTGGTGACACCTTCCGCCTGGAACTGATTTGTCGGTCTAGACCCAACGGTCCCTTTATCATTCTAAGGTTACGAGGTCCGAATGATTCCGTCTAGATTACGTACTTCTTTTTTCAGTGTAAAAAATGATGAAGTGTACAAGTCAATGATTCCCAATTCGTTTTCAACAGCTCGCTGCATCGTTCCTTGGCCCAAAGAGGACGGAGACGACGCGACGGATCGTCTACAAGTGGCGACGATCGACGCGACGCCTTCGCTTTACTTTGACGATGTCAACAATTCACGGACGACTGGTAGGAGCAACACATTGTGCCGTTTCCATCCGCGATGTCTCATGTGCTGCGGTAAGTTTTGAGATTCTTTGAATGGATTTTTTACGTCTTTTCAATGGAAAAAGTGAACGGAAACACAATGTCAAACGGATCGTTTCGTTGCCTTTCGAACTGCGTTTCGCCTTTCAGTGCCCTTTCAAAAGAAGCGCAAAATGAAAGTTGCCTGGAAACCTTTGAGGTGTCGAATTGACAACCATTTGGTCGTTATGGCATTGAAGGTTTTCTTCAAAATCCAAGGATTTAAACCCGTTTGCTTTTGTGTTTTCCGATCCGCTCAATTATCTGATTAAACGGATTCAATGTTTAAAAAATAAGAGAAACATTTTTCTCATGTTACCACTCAACACAAGCGCCACCATCAATCCGGAGCCACCATCACGTCGTCAACAAGTCAAAAAGTCGCGAGTCGGTCGTCATGGTTTGTCGCTTGGCCGCTAGGTGGCGAAACGATGCAGAAACGGCGGTTCAATCACTACTCTTTTCTTATACTTTCTATCCGCCCTTTCATCTTTCTTCTTCCTTTTCTCATTTCGGTCGCCTGTTCGCGCAGTTGTCCCGTTCTATTCTCGTTTTTTATACTTTGAGAGAAACGCAAGGTTATGTCAACGTAAACTGAAAAGGCGAGAGCGCGCCATCTCTATAAATCTTGCCACCTCCGCACGAACCCCCACCACCACCAGTCCACCACCCACCGGTAACCAATATAAGAAAAGACGACGGCGACGTCAATACGACTTTGAACGCTTTCAGGTCCTTCTTTTTTTCGAGTGGCTAGGCAACTACTTTGTTATGGCGCCGCTTATGGATAGACGTCGTTTAAACGGGCGGGGGAAAGTGGCTTAGCCGCTGAAAATTGTTTTATAGCTCGTGTCGTGTGCTCCCGGTACGAGAGCCGCTACGTGATGAGGAAACTAGCGTGTCAACAAAACGACGGCAGTTGCATTTTGCGGGTTCGCCTGTTGTGTTGATCCAGGTGCAACGGTCCGCAAATGAGCCAATAAGATGACGACGGACAACTCGTCGCCGTTGTGAATACAGACGATGGGGTTTTTTTCCCCCGGCGCTTTTCTTTTAGAATAATAGAAGAAAAAGAAAAAAAAAACTTTTTGGGAGCCTTCGTCGTCGTCCATTTTCTGTGGGTCTATTAGCGGCCAGCGACGCGTTGGTGACGGACTGCGTTATCGCGCAAGTCGTTGTCCGGATGGTTTTATAGATCCGTCGGGTTTTGTGTGTTGCCGGCCGGAGAGCGTCGGGATCCCAGCTTCGAGCGACCTCTGTGATCGATTGAAGGAACCCCGTCATCTGATTGGTTGATTTGGTACTCGTTGTATACGCGTGTGGGCGCCGCACCGCCTTTGGTACATGGCGGAAACAGCGGCTCTTTCACACTAGAGGAAGAAGGAACGGGCGAGCGCCAGCGCCGGCTTCTTTCCCTAACGGCTTTCCCGTCCGACCGCTGTTTCGCAGCATCCCGCTAGAGGCACCACCGGCGCGCCCCCCTTTTTCCCGTTGCCCGCCATTCAATTCCCCGCAGCTGCAGTCGATCGGACGTCAGAGCCCCGCGCTACATCCAACCTCTCGTCCACTTTTTTTTTCGCAAACTCGACAACAACTAGGGAACTAGCCAAGCGTAGGAGAAAAATTATATTTTTTTTAAACCGCAGCTAATCTATCGTAGTGGCTCCAAAGTGATCTGTATACCCTTTCATCGAAGACTCTGTGCGTTTCATCGCGGAGAAAAAAGAACGTTTGTTGTCATCGATAGTGCTCGTCTTTCTGTGTCTTGTGTGGCTTCAACATCTTGGCGACAAGAAGCGACAGCAACCCAGCAGAGAGCCCACGATGGGTGCCGTCCAGATGCCGTAAGTTTTTTGTTTCCCCTTTAGCCTAGAACTACTGTGTTGCGGTCGTTGTCTTTTCACGGTTCCTCGCTCCCTTAATCCAGCAGCAGCAGCAGCAGCAGCGGACTCTCGTATTCATCTGGCCGGGGTATTAGCTCTCTGTGTCGCACACTCCCCCCCCCGCAACAAACCGAGTAATGGCGGGACTACTATGTAAGGGTGTCTCGTTGCGTGATAGGCGTGACAAGGCCTAATGTTCCCTTAATGGCCACGACCCGATAGTAAATATAGAACCCGAATGTGTTGTTTTTCACGTCAAAATGGCGGTTGTCGTAGAACCTGCGCCACTTATTAACTCTGACGACCTAGAACATCAGATTGGAATTCGATTACTTGGGGGCCAATTACCGGCTCGTCGGGGAAAACTTTGCAGCAGGTGCTGTGGAAGAAAGAAAGGAGACGAGGTGGGGTCCGACGAGGGTTCCTCCTCCCCTTTTTCTGTGGAGGCGATGATCAACGACACCCGGCTCCCGAAGCGGAGATCCTGTCGATATCCCGTCATCCAAATCCAATTATTTTTCTTTTCTTTTTTTTTTTAAGACGACGCTCGGCGCATTTTCGCTCCGCCAATTATTTCATTTTTAAAAATAATTCTTTCTTGATTTGAGGGGAAAAATAGTTTAAAGGTTGAGCTGGCAGTGAGTGCGCGACACCGTCGGCATTTTGCCAACTGTCTTTCCTACACAAACAGAGAGGCTCATCTTCACCACCAGTCCCGAAATATTCCCGAACGAGGCCAACCCAATTTGTTTTTGTTTTTTTTCCTCCCTTCTTGACGTGCTGTTGGCTTTTGAAATTCTCCCCCGGAAAAAAAAATGTCAACAACAAAAAAGGAAATTCAAGCGAAACCAATTGCTGCAAGTCTGAAAAAAGGCATCAATACATCAATAGCGTGCGGTTTTTCGGGGCGTCTCGAGCAATTTCGACGATGGGCCCAGCACCTACAACTACTACTACTAAATGAAATCTATATATCGCAGTGTATAGTACACTAGTAGAGCTCCGCCCTCTGTCCGTCTCTCTCTCTCTCTCTTCTTTGCTGTCTAGCAGCTCTTGAGAGTTCTCTACGCTCATCTCGCGGTACAGCGCCCCGTTCGCACACTGCCAGCAAGCCCGGACGAATCAATACTCTGGCGCGGCGGCGGCGGCGGCCCTAGAGACGGAGTGAGAAACGAGACATACACACACAGCGCGCGCAAAAATTCAAGAGAAGAAGAAGGAAAAACAAAAGACAAATGCCAAGACAACAAGACGGGGAAAAACGTATGGGTCGGTAGCGATAGGCCGTCGGTCACGGCGGTCTTAATATATATCTAATGTTTGTTTTACTTTTGGGGGTATTATTGCCGGACGGCCTTGGACATCCTGTGTGTATATCTTTGGACGGTGTCTCAGTCCTCGCTACGTCGTCTTTTGTTGGTACTACTACTACCGTACTAGTATTTTTAGTGGTGGCGCGCAGTGAGATCCCCTCTCTTTCGCTCTCTCGATCTTCTTCTTCTTCTTTTCTTTTATTTATACATCTATCTATCTATTTTTATTTTCCTTCGTCGTCGTCTGTGCGCCGCCCTGCTGCTGGCCGACAACAAATCAATAATGGCAAAAGACGCCATGCCCACGGACGACGACGACGACGGAGGAAGAAGCGTCTCTCATTCTCTGTTGGGTTCTTTTGCATTCGCAGCGCCCGGTTGCTGGCACAGTCGTTCTTCTACTACCACCACTTTATTGATCCCCATCGTAACGCACATTTGAGTTGGGGGGTTGGGTGGGGGGCGCCGATATTTCTTTCACCTCGGCCGATCGATGAAGATGCCATAGATATATATATACAAAGGCATTCCATCATCAGAAAAATGGCGGAAAAGGGAAGGGGGAGAAAAGATAAGAGGCCGCGCTCGTCGTGCTGATCTGGCAGGGTCACGACACAAGTGGAGAGGAAACGTAGACAAAAGCTAACTATAGATTGACGACTGATTGTTCCTTTCTGCTCGATTGAGTCGACATAAAAGAGCCAGTCGTCTGAGGGACAATCAACAATGGCAGGTGAAAAAAGAATCATTACTCATCAGCCGGCCAGATTCCTTTGCCCCGCTCCTGCTGCTGCTGCTGCCCTTTTGCTCCAATTGATGTAGTAATATCTGCCAGATGAAGGCGATCCATTTATTGAGCCAACCCACTTGTTAGTAGTCTCTGATATGATGTTGCTCCGGCTCTTATTGATTGTTGTATAACGCTACGGACAGGTTATTAGCCATCGGACGTAAAGAGTAGAGAAAAGAGAGAAAGAAAAAGGCGAATCGGTCTTTCCATTTCGTTATCGATCCGTTTCGCCGCGACTCATCATGACGCGGCGGCTCGACGACTCTTTGACGTCGATGATGGCGACGGTGGTGGCTGCCGGACTGACGCTGTTGCTGACGACATCCTTGCTTTTCCCTTGCGACGCTCTTCCGGCTACGTGGTCGTCGTCCACCGTCGGCGGCGATGTCTCTGAATCTGCAGGTCTTCACTGCGACTTTGAGGATCAGCAGTGTCGCTGGCAATGGTCGAGATTCGTCCGTCGATCCGCCGCCGAGATCAACGCCACCATCTACTCAGCGCCTGACCCGGCCATGATTAGCGGACCCTTGGACGACGCCGATGGACGGCCCACAGGTACGTGACCTTTTTCAATAAAAAAAAAACCAAGTCGTACTCTAGTGAAACTGCCCTTGTTACTTACACTGGAAACCACTTTGGCCGTCTGGCAGGTCTTTTATCTTTTTTCGGGGGGGGGGGGCACATTGAATCCGAGGGCCGGTTGTGTGTGCCACCTCGATTGAATCAGTGAAACAAAAGCAATATATAAAAGCCAGTCTGGCGTTAATCAGACGTCGAAAAAGAAGGGGGTTTGGGAAGACGTTTCTCAATTGATCTCGTTTCCTTTTTGGCGTCTACCGCCTTTGGCCCCTTTTATGTCTAAGCTCTTTTGCCAATATACGACTCGTCGCAACGGAATATACTACTACTACTATGGAATCGGTTATATTAGAAAGGCGCCGCTCTTCCCCCCCAGATGATGACGATGCGCACATGGGGCCTCTTCTATTGGAAAGTGGAAGGAGCCAATATTTGAACGACTGACACTCGGTGAAAAAGGCCCATTCGATGACGCAGAGTTCCTCCTTTTCATATTCTCTTCTGGCACCATCGATCCGCTTGGGCTGCGCGTCGGAAGAAGAAAAAAAAACGAGACAATAACACTTATATTCTCGTCAGTCGGAAATAAGACTTGTGTGTAGCCAAGGTCGAATGACGGAAGACGTCGTCCCAATGAAATTGTGCTAGGCCAGTGTCACGGAAGAAGAAGAAGACCGTGTGGGTTTTTCTATTGAATAACACCCAGCCAGAGACGTCAACTTGCGCGACGCTGCTGCTGACCGACAGCTTTATAGAATCAAAAGCCATCTCTCTCTCTCTCTCTATTCTATTGTTGCTCCGGCTACTCTCTACTCGGGGAGTTTTGTTGGCAACCGGAGCAAAGTCTGCTGCTGCAGAGGAGATTGAATGTCAAAATCTCTCATTTCCGGCGCTTTGCTTGTGTAAATATGTGTACACTAGCTCTCTCTCTCTCCCTCCCTCGGCACACAACAATGTTCACTACTACCATGTCTATATTGTCCTTTGAAAAAAGAGCCATAAGGTCTTCTTCTCCATAAAATACGACGACCATACGGTCTGATGTCGTTTAATCGAAACGTGCTTCAGGTGCGGTGGAATCGACTCCTGACCTTTTTGGAAGGAAATAATAATAAATAATGAAAGCGACAAAGAGAAAAGCTTCAGCTTGTATCGTCGATCCAATCAATATTTGGGGGGGCCGGGACTCGTCTTCCCGCCTCCACTCGACCGAAGGATCGTTCGACCCACTTCAGTTGCGAAAGGGCAGAGGTGGCCAGTCGGGAGTTTCCTACCTACAACTATTGCTTTTTTAATCAACAACAATAGCTCTCTGTTGTCGTCGTCGTCGTTGAGACTGTTTGCTCGCGATAGTCTACAACGTCTGCGACTGATGGTTGGCTGGCGACCGGAAGGCGACCGGAAGGCAACCGGAAGTTGGGGACGGTGGCTTGATGGAACTGTCATTGGATGGCAACGACGCCGCTCTCGCACCGTCGTTTGCCCCTTCGATGAATGCGCACCAGCTGCTTGAGCAGACGACGTGCACTGCATACATCAAGACGCGCTCCGTTCTCTTTTAAAATAAAAAAAAAGAGAGAAGAAAACTGAAAATCCCGCCGAATCGTGTGTCTCTCTCTTGAGCAGATATGACCTGGACTGATGCTGTGTAAGGCTTTTATTCTTTGCGCGTCGTCCACCGAATTCCGACAGCTCCTTTGATCCCCTTTTCCTCCATAACGCTCTGTCGACCCTTATAGGTTTATTTTTTTTTATTTTTTTTTATTCTTTTAACAATGAGAGTGTAGGGGATGCCGCATTGCCATACCAACCCGAAATCTTCTTCTTGGGGGAGGATTTTTCCACATAGAGAGATGATTCGCTCCGACGGAACTGGAGCCTATTATTGACTTGTCAATCCATTACTTTGAGGCTCTCCCAAGGCCACCGCTGCGATACGAGGCGCGACAGTCCCTGGCGGCTAATTAGTACGGTATTGCCACGGCTAATTGTGCGCGTTATCTGCGGCGACGGCGTCTTCTTTCCCTCTCTCTCCCGCGAAACTTTTGTTTTAAACCTGGCGATACAACGCATGTTGGCTCCGAGCCGCCTCTTCTACCTCGGGGCAATCAATCTATTATAAGGAGCTGCTCATCAAGTCCCGACTGCGACTGTGACAACCTCGCTCGTCGGCTCTGCTTGAAGAGCTGCGGCTATTTTCGAGTGTCGAAGCAATCGCCAAACTATTCACGTTTTTTACAGACCTTTTATATTATCTATCATCAACCCCTCTGAAAAACTCTAGCTCTCTCAGAGTCTCGAGTAATAACTATAGACGGGCGGACGAGAGAGAGAGATGCTGGCAGCAGAAATCCGGCCCATCAGAAAGTTTGCCTCGCTCTGGCGGCGGTGAATTGAATTCTAAACGCAGCAACAGCAGGGCCTTTGACTACTTTTTCCACGTTGGTACGTAAAGGAAAAAGAAAAGTTTTGGGCCGAGTCGGGCCAGCTGTGCATTACTGCCGTTTCGCTAAAAATGATGTGGTTGAAATGGATGGAGATGCAGCTGGAACTGCGGACGTCCCCGTTTTTATCACGCCGACAGTTGAGCGACAAAACCCTCCATCACTCGAGCTTCTCTTTCTCTCTCCTCCCGCAATCTATCAATAGCCCACAGCTCATCCCGAATGGCCGCTGATATTAGCTTATAGTACGGTGGCGGATATATAGTTAAGCCCCTCCGTATTATGGTCATGTGTAGCACCGAGCCGGCCGAGCCCGTCTAGCGCCCTATTGCCTATAAATAGGCTTAGAGTTTCCGCTCTGCTCTTCTTTCTATTTAAATGCGAGTGATGGCCGATCGGTGGGATTGTTATCGGTTTAATGTGATTACGCCCTTGGCGATCCGGCCAGCATCTGTGCGCATCGCTGTACCTTGGCAACCGATGCGTCTGCTATACACAGGCGCCGATTATTGATTTTTAGCCGTCGCCCACCAGTCTACTGACTCTATCTCTCTTTATTGCTGGCCTTAGAGAGAGAGAGATAAGGCTCGACGACGACGTCCTTGGATGTTGTTTCGACGACAAATGACGGATTGGAACTAGTAGCTCAAATAATGGGCCGATGGCACATTGGCAATTTGCAGACGAGTTTTTATTCGGGCAGAGATGGAGTGGGCGGTAAAGATGGCGGATCCCCTCTACAGAACTGTTCGTTACTATGTAGTGGGTGTACGGGGGTCGCGCGGCCCCGGAGAAGAGAAATGGGCCGATATCTCTCGAGTTACAACGTCGTCGACGGACCGACTGACTTTTCCTTCTTTTCGTCGCCACTAGTCCAATTAAGAGCTGGCAACGTCGGCCATCTTGGACGATATTGATGAAGGCTATTTAGGCGATGGCGAGAGGGGGGAATTGGCCTTTTCTGATGATAATGACGATAACGATGTTGTTATTGTGTACAGGTCACTTCCTCTACGTGGCCGGAGCGCTGGACAACCCGAAGGCGATCGAATTGTCGTCGCCTTGGTACCAAGAATCCGGCCCTTACTGCAAACTCTCTGTGGCTCTGCACATGAACAACATGGAGGACGGCAACTTGAAGATTGTCGTCGAGACGCGCAATCACACGTGGGTCATTGTCGAAACGCTGGGCAATGGCCTCAGAGAGTAAGTCGGCTCTTGTTACAATCAACACTCTCTAATACTGCTCCAAAGTTAGTTTCATTCTTTGTCCGGCTTTTAATGAACTTTGTTCGGTTTTTACCAGGTGGAGGACCTTGACTCAAAGCGTCGGAAGGATCAGCCAACCTTTCCGACTCAAGTTGGAGTTTACCGAAGGCAAAAAGATTCCCTCCCACGCTGCCGTCGATAACATACGCCTACTCTCTTGTCTCACAGGTAGTAACGGGGATTACGCTCTACTGAATTTTCCATGTCTCCTCCCACATTTCTCTCGTTGATTCCATCCCACCAGCGACGACGCAAGCCTGATTAGATACTACCATCTCTTTTAAAAGTCCTCCTAAGGTTTAAAGGAAGATTTTTTCTGACTCTCTAACGACATGCATGGGAAATGTTGGGCATACGCCTACGCCATTGTCTCTTGACTATTGTCGTCGTCTATTTCTCTAGAAATCCCTCCCAACGGCCATTGCGATTCAGCCAAGCGGGCTTTCCGTTGCGACGACGGGCGTTGCCTACCGCGCGACCAGGTCTGCGACATTAGCCGAGATTGTCCCGGCGGCGAAGACGAAGATCAAGATTGCGGTAAAATATTTGACCAAAATCTCAGGACTCCTTCTTTTGTTTTTCTCATCCGCTATCTTGCATTATCTCGATTAGATCAAGTTTTGGAGGGCTCCAGATGCGACTTTGAACGTGGATGGTGCGGCTGGACAAATACGGTAGTCAATCATTTCCTCTTTCTCTGGAAATTCTCGAGAAAATCTCTCTTTGATGTCTTCTTCCTTGTCGACAATTTGCCCCGGGTAGATACGTGACGACCTGGATTGGAGGAGACACAACGGCTCGACGCCAACTCCGCAGACGGGCCCCGGTCACGACAACACGTACAAGAACAGCACGGGCATGTACGTCTACGTCGACATGTCTGAAACACGACAGCTGGGCAACGCGGCCGTCCTCCAGAGCACCCGATTTCCACCTCCGCCGAAATACCACAGCAACCCGGCATCACCTTACTTTAATTCATGTCAGGTAGGAATTGAAGGAAGAAAATCAAATCTTTTTTCCTCTGTTTCACCTTACGAGTTCTTCGATGCCGGAATTAGATCCGCTTCTTTTATCATCTCTACGGGCCGCATATTGGAGATCTGGTCGTCCGCGTCGTCGAGGAGGATCCCCGTTACGGCCGCGATAACAAATCGACCGACATTTGGCGCGAGTCGCGCAATTTGGGCGACATGTGGCACAGGGCCGCCGTCGCTCTTCCGCCCATCAAAAACTGGTATGTGACATCACCGCCTACGTTAGTATCCGGCCGCCTACAGCAGGCTATAGCTGTGCATGTCGTACTTGTATTCAATTGTTCAATGGCCTATACAATGAAACTTGCGACCGTCTCCCGGAAGTGCTCGTTAAAGAACGCCCGCTCAGACTCGTTCTTTTTATTGAAGTTGATGAAAAAGGATCAAATTCCTTACGGTTACTATACAACCGTCCGTTTTCAGGTACACGATCCAGTTCATCGGCAAGAGAGGCATCCGCTTTCGAGGCGACACGGCCATTGACGACATTTCACTCAGCCCCGAATGTTCCGGCATCGGTAATAAGGAAGAATCTTTCTTCCTCTTTCTATTGAAAAATTCACGTCTCCAATTATTAACAACTCGTTGATTCAATCTATTTTTCAGGCGTGCCCAAGAACGAAACGGCTGGATGGCGTAAGTATTTTTTCCTCTTTTTTCTCTAATCGAATTTTGTTGATTTATAAATCACGAGTTTCCGCATTTCAACAGCTCCCGATCCGGCTCACTACGACGAACCAAAGTTCATACGTAAGTCAATCAATTCAATAATAAATTCAAAGAAAGGAATTGCGTAGGTTTGATGACGTGCCGACTTTCAACAGGTTACACGCTGACCAGTTGCGGAGCCAAAGGTCGGATGGGTCCGCACCAAAATCAATGTACCAACGCCTATCAGGATAGCGTGACTCAAGTGCAGGTGCTGAGCCAAGGGCGTCTCTCTGGCGTCCAAGTCTGGACGGCTCCCGTGACTGGATTGTACACGTAAGTTTCTAAATATACGATATAACGTACGCCCGACGTTATAGTAGTGGATTTTAACGATTCCGTGCGGTATATGTACCCAGGATCATCGCCAAGGGAGCCAGTGGCGGTGGTTTGGGACCGGCGGGCGCCGCTCCTTCGCCCACCGGTTTAGCCGGATTCGGCGCCCGAGTCCGAGCCGTTTTCCCTTTCACGGCCGGCACGCAAATCTACTTTTTAGTCGGCCAGGAAGGCGTCGCCGCTGTGCGAGACAAGCCCAAAGACGGGATCGTTCGCAATTTGACGGAATTGGGTGGAATCGGCGCGTCGAGTCTCAACGGCGGCGAAAATCGACGAGGCGGCGGAGCTTTGGAGCGAGTTCGGGGCTTACAAAACGCCACCAACGGGCACGGTTCCGGCAATGGCGGCGGTGGAGGTGGAGCTACGTTCGTCTTCCAGGTAAGATGGGAACCATATAGAATTTGATGGCAAAAAGGGGAGAAAAGAATAGGAACAATTTGGGATCGTTTTCTCCGTTTCAATACGCCGAATGGGGAGGGAGAGAGAGATGCCATAATGGAGTCAGCATATATCGAGCGACGTTGGAAACGAGAAATGTTGACTTTTGGTGCACTAGGCGTGGGTAGATATTGTATACATTTGAAACGAAGAAAAGGTCGTTGTTGTTGCTCCAAAAGAGACGATACTATATATATACATACGAATGGTAGACGGTCTTTTGATTTGATATCGGAACCAGCCGAGCGGATCTGCCCTTTTATCTCTCAAGATTGGCCTCAATAGGGCCCTTGATGGCAAATAAAAAACGACCGTTGAGTCGATTATTGGCTTCATGTTTTGTATACAATATCAGATCATCTCGTCTATTATGTGACTCTCGTAGAATCAAAAAAAAAGATTTGGAAATGTATTATTTTGCATGACGTCTATAGATGGACAGCCAAGGGATTCCCATTCCATTAATGGTGGCAGCCGGCGGAGGAGGAATGGCGGCTATCGGACGATTGGGTCCTCGTCCAGCAGATCTCTCGTTGGTGCACGGCAAAGGGTTCAACAGCTTCTTGGCTCGACCGGGGATTTCTGGATCGGGGAGCTACAAGGGAGCCGGTAAACTGTTTTGAATGATTTATCCGAGCGGAGTAGACCGGAGAAGGAGGAGGCGGGAGAGATTGGATTGGGCCCGACTCTTTGCATTAAAGATGAAGGCCAGGCCAGCAGCACTAGCAGAAGTAGTCTAGTAGCAGTCAGTCATTTGAATAATGTATCTTCATTTGACAATAAGGCGGTGGAGGCGGATGGAACGGAAGCGCCGAGACGGAAGCTTTCGGAGCTTCCTTGCTCGAAGGCGGATTGGGAGGATTTTCCTGCAACCCGAAGGCGGAATGGCCGACATTCGGCGGATTCGGTGGTGGAGGCGGTGGGTGCACCAACGGTGAAGGAGGAGGCGGCGGCGGCTACAATGGCGGCAACGCCCTGGCCAACTCTAGCGGAGAAGGAGGCTATTCTTTCGTCTCTCTCCTGGCCATCGAAAGGTTAACGGAAGTTGAAGAAGGTCAGAATGCCGGCCCGGGCTCGTTAGACATTATGCCGGCCATTCCGGAAGGCTGTGCATGCGAGCAGCTTTGCATTGTTCTCGATCCGTCCCTGGAAGAAAAGCAATGCGTCTGTCCAATCTCCTCCGGAACCGAATGGGCACCTGAAGATAACGTCACGAAATGTTTCGGTATATACCTACACATATTGATATGCCCTTGATGGATCTAGACAACCCAATAACATCCATCCATCTTTCTTCGTCTAAATTAGGTTTTAATGCCGAAGCAGGGTGGCTTGGCACGCCCCATCTAGTCGGTACCGTCACGGCAGCCATTTTCATCTTCATCCTTTGCAGCATCGTCTGTTTCTGTCTTTGTAAGTTCGTCGAACCTTGTCGAGCTGCGTTTAAACTAATCAGAGAAACGTTCGTCCTGCACAGATACTCGTTACCAACGGCAACAATTGGCCGCCCTGCGACGCAAAGCCATGGCGGCTCCAGAGTTGCAGCTTAGTCGTCTACGCGGACCTTCTTCTTCGATGGTCTCTGAATACAATCCCAACTACGAGTTCGGCTCCGGAGCTCCTTGTTCCGTTCAGGGACTAAAGGAAATCCCTCGTGAGAACTTGAGACTCGTCAGGTGGGTTCGCGGTCTTGATCTTGTAATTGATCATTGAAAAGACGACGACGTCGACGACGGAAATCTAAAACTTTTGCGTCTTTTTATTTTTACAGGGCTTTGGGGCAGGGAGCCTTTGGTGAAGTCTACCAGGGTTACTTGCGTCACGTCGCTGGGGATTCGGTCGAGATGCCCGTTGCCGTCAAGGTTTTACAGGTAGCTTTTAGAGTATTTATCGACTCCTAGGAAATTGCGCCAGACGAATAATAACTCTGTCTCAATCTTGTTTTCCGCAGACTTTGCCGGAACTTTCCTCTAACCAGACGGAAATGGATTTCCTAATGGAAGCCATCATCATGTCGAAATTCCATCACGCCAATATTGTTCACTTTATTGGCATTTGTTTCGATAAACATCCCAGATTTATCGTACTAGAGCTCCTCTCCGGTGGGGATCTCAAAACCTTCCTACGCGAATCCCGACCAAAACCGGTAGAGTTCATTTGCATCTTTTTCTAATTAAAAAATAAAATGAAGTTGGCTGATTCCCATTTTTCGTTTCTCAGGACCGACCGTCGACGTTGACCATGAGGGATTTGCTGAAATGCGCACTAGACGTAGCTAAAGGATGTCGTTACCTGGAAGAAAACCATTTCATCCATCGAGATATCGCAGCTCGCAATTGTTTATTGACGACAAAAGGGCCCGGCCGAGTGGTGAAAATCGCCGATTTTGGCATGTCCAGAGACATCTACCGGTAAATAGACTCGGTCCCAGTTATTGGGAAAGAAAGACTTGTTAATAAAAAAATACTACGACCGATTGATTGATTACAGGGCGGACTACTACCGCAAAGGAGGCAAGGCCATGCTGCCAGTGAAATGGATGCCTCCGGAAGCGTTTTTAGAAGGCGTTTTCACATCCAAGACGGATGTCTGGTCATTCGGCGTCTTATTGTGGGAAGTCATGTCGTTGGGTTACATGCCCTATCCGGGTCGAGGTAACCAAGAAGTCATGCAATTGGTCACAAGTGGCGGACGACTCGAAGCGCCGCCAGGTTGCCCTGGCCCCGTTTACCGGATCATGGTCCACTGTTGGCACACCAATCCGGAAGAAAGACCATCTTTTGTCACTGTCCTAGAACGTATCGGCTACTGCATGCAAGATCCCGACGTCCTAGCTATGCCTATTCCCGTCTTCCAGAGGCCGCTCTCCCAAGAACGAGACGCAACAGTCGTATGATACATCTCTATTCTTCTTCTTCTTCATGAAATTGATTTTTAAAAAATTTAGGTGAGGCCGCCAGCCGGTTCGGACACGAACGAATGCCTACGGGTGTTGCGACCTCGTTCGAGCAGCGGCAATTTATTGGCGGGCACGGGAGCGATCAACACCGGCGCTATGTCGGGTCCGTCTTCGACTGTCAACGATTACTTGATCCCGTTGACGAATCATCGTTCATCGACCAACGATTTGGCCACGAGTTCTTCGACCGGAGGCGACGGGCCGGAACAATGCGGCTACTGGGAAACGTCGTTCACTCGCGAAGGAGTCAAAGCCATCGCTCGAGGTGAGCCCGTCCCGGAGACGGCCAATGGCGGCGGCGGTAGCACGGGCAACCTGAGTCTGGGCGATTTGAGATCGGGCAGCATGAGCAGCAGACGACGCTCCAAGGGTTACGCGACGGTTCCCACATTCGAGGCGCCCACGCTGAGTCAGTCGCAATCGAGTCAGCCACTGCTGGGCACGCCTCCCGACTCACCCCAAGCGGACGGACCGAATGGCAACGACAGTCTGCCACTGGATGCTACCACATTATGTCGACAGTCTTACGCCAACGTCCGCATCGCTAATCCTTCCGCCGGAAGCAACGCTACTCCGTCACGCACAACTCCGCCAACGAAAGCCGAACGCTCCGTCAAGCAGAATGAAATCAGCTGTTGAGAGACAATACTAAGAGCGTGACGTTATTTTGTTTACATAAATAATTAGGGGGGATTCTGGAATTCAAATTTAGAATTAACTAAAAGAAAAAATGTGCGACCGTGTAAAGCACTCTCGTGATAATTAAGGTCAAACTTGAAATGAAGTTACACAACAAATTAATAATCTGTTTCATTGATTGAGGAAACAAGAAAGAAAACTGCTCATAAGCTGCAACCGGTGATGTGGTTTTTGGTTTCTTTTATCTTCTCTATGTATATTTATATACAAGTACTAAATGATTTTGAAGTTGGTGATGATGTGTCACTGGATCCTTTTCGTCGTCGTTGGAAATCGGAAAATCGATCTTGTGCTGCTGCTGCTGTCGTCCTGTTGATCTTTGTCAAGAGATAGAGCCGGAAAAGGGCTCGCCACCTATTCTTGTTATCTTTCCGCCCGTCTAGCTCTCTTGTCTAATGCGGTCGTCATTTGCTGTCCGGTTCGATTGTTTCTCAGTCGTCGTCGTTGTCTTATCCGGCGACGGACGGTCTCGATTGCATCTCCGATTACAGACTTGTCACTTCCTTTCAGTTTGTTTCCCCTTGATAGACGGTCGTGACGTGTTTGTTGTGTCCAGTCAATCCTGTGTGTATCTGTGCTGCTGCAATGTCAGACGGCGACCGGGTGAAAAAAAAAAAAACAAAAAAAAGAAACAGACAGAAGAAAACTAAAACTTTCTCCTCGGCGAGGTCGTCGGCCCATACCGTATACGGCGCTCTCCGTCTGGATATTTTAAAGGAGACAAGTGTATATGAATTGCTCAGACGTGTATTTGATCACTTTCTCTTTTTTTTTCGTCTCTCCATTCTTCTAGTAAAAAAAAGAACATCAAAACAACCGAAACACAAGCGGGACAACCCCTTCAGACAACATCTTTTGTGATGTTGAGGAAAAAACAAAAAAAAAGCTTTCCGGCCTCGTCTTATTATTTTTCTATGTGTATTGCGCGCCATCTAGCGGCCGGTGGCTGTACCTAATTGTTCCTTCAATGTTTTTGTTTTGGCTTTTGTGCTGTACGACGAAAGTGGGAATGAAGTCTCTGGTTTGTTTGGCCTCGAAGACGAAAAAGAAGAAAGAAACGATAGGTTTTTTTGTACATTGTGAGGTAAAATTGTGGTTTTTCAATTCGACTGTATTTTCAAGAAAGAAAAGAAGAGCCCAAAAGGTGTTGAACTGGCAAAGAGACGTGTGACCGTCTGTCGCGGTTTGTACCTCGCGAATCATTTTGGATATTTTATATAAATATATATATGATATGGCCAGTTTTCCTTTGTCATCTAACGAACCGTGAACGCACATGATTGTTCCCCCATCCGTGTATATTTCCAAATAATCTGATTGCGAAAAAAAGAAGAAGAAATCTCCCAATTTCAGCCATGGTACATGTTGATGATTTTATATATTTATGACATAAAAATGAAGTTTATGTGAAATCGTCATCGCCGAGTTATTTCTCTAAAACACACACACACACACCCACACGGAACAGACGGACAGACAGACGCGAAATGAACAACACAAATAGACGTCGATTACAGGTGTGTCGTCGTTGGCCAATCACTAACACACGAACGTACGTGTCAAGCAAGGAATGAAGTTATATCGATCCGGGCGTCTGCTGGCGTGGGCGTGGGCGTTGGTAGGAGAGACAAAATAAAAAGAAAAAAAAAGGTTGACGACGACGACGACGGCGGCGATATATTCCGGGCGGAGGAGGAAATCAAAACCGGCTCGATTGAAGGAAGTGGCTATAAACAGCGGCCCGGGGTCAATCGATACTCTTCTCCTCCTCCCACATACATACATACATACATAGAGAGAGAGAGAGAGAAAGAGAGCTAGCGGCGGCGGCTGCTGGACAGCCTTCAGAATAAGAGACAAGAGATAGAAAAAGAATAATGAATGAAAAGCCCGTGTGTGTGTGTGTGTATGTGTGTAACGTCCTTGAACTCAATCGGTATCTGTTGGCATCGTGCAAGAGCCGACGATTTCTCCAGCAGCGCACAACCATCAATGGAACAATCCATCACAATGACACCCAACAACATCAACTTTAATCGACGGTCATATTAAAAAGCGGACGGAGCCCCGAAGGTATCTAAAATCATCGTCAGAGGTGGAAGAAGAAAGGGATGGGCAAGACACACACGGAGAGGAGGGGACTGCTGAACGGGATCCCGCTTGTTATGAATGAGTGGCGGACGAGAGCCCACCGAGGCTACGTAGATCCACAGAGTTTCGCTCGGCTTTTGACGTTCCAGTCGATTTCCACTTTGATTTCAGGTACTTTTCGCCTGTAAATCGAAAGGAACGCGAGTTTTGACGGAATTAGTCGACTCGGAAGGGTCGCAGAGCATTTCGAGGGATGGAAAGCTGTCTATCAGACAAGAGGGAGGAGGAAGAGGGCTAGGCGGCGGCAGCCATCTTTTTGTATCGCTCCGCCGGGCTCAACCTCTCGCGTTTTCGCCCTCCTTTACTTTACATTCACACAGTCATGGCGCTGGCGCTGCCCATGAATGAAACGCTCTCAGTGCGACATCTTTTCGTTGGCACACACAAAAGCCAGAAGCAAAGTGTTTAACTAGTGAAATTCAACATCAAACTGTGGCATTACGAGTCGTGCCACATATCGACAGTTTATTTTTTCATCAAGTGTTGTGTGTGTGACGATCGAGTGCCAGTGTGTATTCATTGATTCATTTCACACACACACACACACACATTGGTGTGTGTGGCCTTGGCAACTGGGGCGAGTGATGGCTTTCCGACTCGAAAAGAAGATGGAGACGACGTTGGATGCACCTGACTCGTCTCTATGAACTCGAAACAACAGCAGCAGAAGAAGTAGACATTATTTATAGTGTGTTGTGTTCATCAGTGATTGACTTGACGTTGAAAAATCATGAAGCTATACGGATTCAATCGGTGGACTGGACGTTGAAACGACCAAGAGACTTTTCCCCCTTTTGTGTTTGTTTTCGGATTATTTTCATCTTCTCCTTTTGTTGACAAGAGTTTTCGATCGTCAAAGTGGCCGCCGAAGATGGTGCGGGCTTTGGTGGCGATTGCAGGGGGTCTAGGTAGTGTCAGCCCTGCTACTTCCGCGCGATCCGCCATCAGCCAACATGACCGAAGGATGTGAAGAGTAAGTCTCGTTGTTGTTGAAATCGTTTCCCCCAAAAAATCGTCTTCGTCGTCGTTTTTCCCCTGCCCAGAGTCAGAGGAAATAGTTGTGCGGGGGAGGAGGTTGAAAGCGCCGCCGACCGGAAATGACGTCAGGAGAGGAGGTGGGGCTTGGGGTACGACTAGAGGGGCTTACTTCCGTTCCCCGCCGCCGTC
The DNA here is from genome assembly GCA_022539655.2 of Ceriodaphnia dubia. Lineage (NCBI taxonomy): Eukaryota > Metazoa > Arthropoda > Branchiopoda > Diplostraca > Daphniidae > Ceriodaphnia > Ceriodaphnia dubia. The sequence continues at coordinate 908,433 of JAKUCG020000076.1, forward strand.
GGCTCCTCCCCCACACATCCCACAGCTGTGAAGGCCTACACACATCGACCGGAATAGACACACAGATCCTTTCTTCTTTTTTTTCTTTTTTTTTCTCGTTTTGGGTCTCCTTCCGGTCGTCGTATATTCCGTGTCCATCTTGTGTATTATTGACGAGACAGCGCTAATCGGTTCTTGTATTTCTCTCGTAACAGGAAAGATTCGTTGGTGCGAGTACGGGCGCAGGTGATGACGCGGGATGATTCATCGGGTGGCTGGGTCCCGATGGATGGCGGAGGACTTTCCAACGTTTCCGTCCGCAAACGCATCCTGCCCATCCATGCCGCCATCGTGGCTGCTGTCGGCCCAGCCAGCAACAACAACACGGGCAGCAGCCGGAATAGTAGCACCAGTGGACCGGGTCCACCTCCTCACTCACCAGCCTCTTCCTCGGCCGCCGTTATTCCCGTCTACCATTGCAACAGTCTTATCCAACAGCACGAGTACCTCATTCTAGGCAAACGCATCTCGGATCAAACAGTAACTACATTTATTGGAAAATATATTTGTTCTGAGCCCAATGGGTTGCTAACGTGTGTTTCTAAATCGCAATTAGGTCGTTCTCAGCTGCACGATCCGCAAGGACTTCCAGTACAACAAAGTCATGCCGACCTTTCATCACTGGCGAACGGGCGACCAAAAGTTTGGATTGACCTTTCAAACGGCCGCAGACGCTCGGGCCTTCGACAAGGGAGTCCGAATGGCCGTCGAGGATTTACTGAATGGTAGGTTGTCTCTCTCCGAGTAACGAAAAAGAAGGGACGATGACAAATCCCCCTTTCTACTACTACTACTACTACTTCCAAATGTTACCATTGAAATCAACTTTCTTCTTTCTTTAATCCCTAACGCTTTCTTAATCCTCCCTGGAATCGGTCGCGGTGAGTTCTCCTTCTCTCTCTCTCTCTCTCGCTTTTTTTTTCGAGAGTACACAATATGGTCTGTGGGATTTTCCTCATTTAAAAAGATCTGTTATCTTTATAGGTCTCGCCGACGCGCCACCAGCGCTGCGTCACTTGAATTCAGACGCCAGTGAGGATGACGTATTCATGGCAAGTTTTTTCCTCGTTTCATTAGGGTCGACGAATGTTTTTCATTTTATTTTTGTTGATTCAAAGCAGACTTTGGACCTTCCGATGGAGAGAAGTGATTTACAGCGTTCGCCAATGTTAAATCATCAACAGCAGCAGCAGCCGCCGCCACCTCCATCACCTGCTCCTCCTCCTAACAATGCCCCTCTACCTCCGTTGCCTCTAGAGCCGCACCTGCACAGGATACATTTCATGCAGCGGCGTCCACTACCTCCCAGCAGCAGTACGAGCAGCTTGCCCTTGTTAAATAATAGCATCACTGAAGGTAACGCGACTCGTCCGTCTTCACTTTGCACGAAAATATATAGAGAAATCTAATTGTTGACGTTCTTTTAGGGCTGGGCAAAGAGCATTCGATCAGCCCAGATCAGCTCATGTGGCAGCAACGTGACCAGGAATTGGCTCTGACTCGTGAACGAGAACGAGCCACCAAAGAGAAGGAGAGGCAACGTCGAGAAAGAGAAGGTATTTGGCCTGGAATCGGTGGTATCGGTGTGCTCAACGACCACATAGAATTGGACAAGGAAAGTTATTCATACGTCCAGTTTGCACGAGAAGGTACATACGTCAATGGCAGTTATTTTTACAAGGAAAAATATTCAAACGACGACGGGATCATGTTTACAATAGGCAATACCGGAGTTGGACTGCATTCTCTCCATTCGCTGCACGAGTACAGCTATCCGGTGATGCCCGATCCAGCAACGTCCAAGCAACCGGTGACAACAACACCGGCTCGCCGCGACTCTTTGAGCAGCTTGAAAAAGAATCCCATGACGTCAGTCAACAGCTGTTCCAGTATGGCGACTACGGCGCCAATGCTGCCCAGCAAGGCTGGTCGTGGGAAGAAGAAGAGACGTGGCAGTAACAGCAGCTCCAGCAGTACCAAAGTGAGCATTAGTCACCTCCACCCGCCGGCCAGTGGTAAAGGCTCCACGGGTCGGATCCGTTGCAAACACTGTCAGGTATGGTGATAATCAAACAGCGTCCCTTGATAATGTATATATCATGTGTTTTGGATCTGTTGAGCTAATTGCTTGCACTTGTCATAAACTCAGGACACGTACCGACCGGAAGAAAACGGCCGGGGTGCTTGCGACCACGCTCCAGATTGCGTGAGGTCGACCATCGATGCCGTCTCGTGCGTCGGCTGCGCCGAGTGCCTCATGTACCATTGTTACGCCGACGCCGAGGGCGATTTTGCCCCGCAACCGTGCGTTTGTGGCTCCGGCTCCGGAGTCCGGCGACAGCACCACGGCTGCTGCAGCATCGACTCGTCGCCAAAACGGTGGTTCGGACTGGCGCTCCTCTCATTGGTCGTACCGTGTTTGTGGTGCTACTTGCCTCTACGCGCCTGCTACCGATGCGGAGTACATTGCGGATGCTGCGGTAAACCTCACGAACCAGCTTAGTAAAGTAGCCATCATCTTCCGTTGACATTTGGTGGGTGGTCTGCCAGTGGCAGTCCCACCAAAATCCTATATCCATCACCAACTTCCCTCGTGAACGATGAGAGGGGGGCTTTTTTTCAGTGCCAGTAAACGCCGGAACGGAAGAACAGCCGATCTTTATATACCCAAAAGGTGGGGTCAATCGCGTCTGATTTTATCATTTCACTTGTACACCCCGTTAATTTGTTTGTTTTCCATACGGAATTCAGTTTGACGAACAAATCCCCTTCTTTGTTCTCTCTTTTGTACATTTTTTTGCATGGATTGTGTTCCAATATGTTTCATTGTCCTCTACACTCTCTTTCTCTCTTTTTCATAATTGTTCTCTTCATATAATGAAATTTTTTTTGTTCGATCGAGAACCCCCCGACACTTGTGTCCGCTCGCGGATCGAAAGTGATACAGTTGTTTGTTCTTGGGGAGGTTTATCAAATTGAGATTTTTACAAAAAAATAAAAAAAAAATATGGGAAAGAATTCGCCGACTTTCCACGGGCTCAGGGGAGTCGCCGCGTTCTTTTTTATCCAAAGACGGCAGCAGTGCATCCGCGAACAAAGCAAGACATTTGCTACTCTCCCACACAACCCCGACTGTTTGTTTGTTTTTTGGGGGATAATTTTTTTTTTCATTTCAGGCGGTTACTCGCGTGTTCTCCTCAATCCCAGTTCGTTTATACAGTTTCCGTTTTAGTGAAATTAACTCCATTACCTCTATCCTGTCTATCTCTGATATTTGGATATAATATCGCCCAACACTTTGTTTTTTCCCCTCTCCCTCTCGTTGTAATAAAATAAAGACAGACAAATCGAAAAACTGTTCTTACCATTTAAATTCAGCTTGGTGCAACCCATTGTTCAAGATTGTATTCAACCTCACATCTATTAAAATTCTGAAAACAGAAGGGTTAGAGGTCACTACTGCACTGGCTAATTGCTCTTTAAAACATCCATAATCTCTTCTGGTTTTTGAAGGTCATCCTCACTGTAAAATAGATTTCATTCATTGCAGTTGCATTGGTTGCACTCAGATGTTTTCTGCTTTCAGTGATTCATCACGAGAATACCTTGGAACATATTGTTTTCCATGGCTGCCTTCACTATCGTAGGACTCATAAAACTCTAACTCCAGCATATCTGGTTTGTATTGTTTAAGAAGGTATATCCAAGCTTCAATGGTACTTCCATCTGTTGCTTCAAATTTCTGCACTTGACGCACATATAGAGTTGGATGGTTTTCAAGCTCATCTAGTTTTACTAAAGTTGGAGTGTCAACTTTGAAAATTTCTCCTTTAATTCTCTAGGAAAACAAACAAAAAAATGATTTTAGTTTAAAATGTTGCATATTTTATGATAGTTTCCTATACATTTCCTGTCCCTGCTTTCTCGATACAGAAGGGAATGTTGTACTTTGAGGCTATGACCAAGGGAAACTTTTCAAAACTTTTAGCTTCAGTAACAAACTCTGAATTTGTCAGATAATGGTGATTGGGTTGGTTTCTTTTCAAAGTTCCATAGACAAAAATAAGGTATGACTGATCCATCGTGATCTTCAATACAAAATGCTAGTCTGTGCACCTGAATCAAGATAACACTTAGAATCACAAATTATTTCCTAACCTTGTTTGTTTGGTTATTTGTGCAGCCGTGACAGGTCTTATCATGAATCGAAATACTTTGATTTTTAATGCAAAATTTCAAATTTTGAGTGCTGATGGAGCTTCCATCTCCTGGCCAATAATTAATATGAATTAATATGCCATCTGGAGGCGAAAAGTACATTAGTGCAGACATTTGAATCTGGGCAGATCTGGGTAAGGCGTAAAATAAAAAACAAAATACGTGTGCGTTCACTGAGCCACGCTTAGCTGTCAGAGAGGTAAAACACTAAAATAGAATAAAAATTCAATGTCTAAATCCGTATTAAAACTTCAATTTCAAAGATGAATGCAGAAGGCGTTATTTTTTCGTCAGGTGGCGTTAGTGCCAGCGACAAAACAACAACAACAGTGTTCTGTAACTTCTGTTGTCGAACCACTGAAACAGACCGTGATCACGTCTGGTCTGCTGTGCAAATTACTTGATTAATTTACATGCCATTCATCCAGGGAAATTAAATGTAATCATTCAGGAGGTAATAAAACAATTTACATTCTTGAATTAGGAAACATTGTGTCAAATCCGTACAGTAGAATCACATGGCCTCAGGTAATTTGGATCACACAAAAGAAAGAAAACATACCAGATTGAAGTGATTTGGTAGATTCATATTTTTTAGCTTTTTTCAGTAAAGGCAAGGATCATGACTGATCGTACGCCACCTTCACCATCCGTACATAATCACACTGTCGAAAGGATCTCGATTTACTTTCTTTCAATGTAAAGCTGTGAATTGTTTTGGAAATTCTTCGTGATAGCCTCCTAACAAGGTAAGTCTATTCCTTGTTTATACTGTTACATTTAGACTATAATAGGTCGAAATGGAATTGGGACATTTTTGGCAGTACAAAGAACTTTTCATGAGCCCTTTACCTTTCAAATCTGTTTTTGTGTTCATCAAGCAAATTCATTATAGATTATTGTAATATGAATTTAATATGCAGGATGGTTGGAGTTATGTCTTACCGAAAGTAAGACATAAGTTTGCATATTCAATTGCCTAATTGAAGCAATTTTTCCATTGCAATTGGAATTTTAACATGCATAGAAAAGTAATTTCAATCTTGTGGTTCTTCATAACAAAGTAACTTCCACCTCATTTTCTCTTATACAGAGCCATGTGTCATACAGATAATGATACTGTGAAAAGCTGGATGAAAGTGCACAGTTTCATAGAAAAGGCCTTCATCGATCTACTCTGCAAGAACGAAGATAATAATTGAAGTCGCATTAATGGTATTGAATTCCGGTTTGAAGGAAATATCCATCGACCATCGCCATGCATTAGTTTGTCCTTCTCAAAGAAACATACCATATTTTGCTCCATATTAGTGCATTTGCCAATCTTTTTTTTTTGTAGAAGTTAGAAGTTTTGTAGTCGTTTGAAGCATATGACTAGAAGTGCTACCAATAAACCGCGCTGTCATGTCATTAACACGTTATTCTTTTCCTAGTTATCACTTCAGTGATAAATGGAACCTTTAATCCTGAAAATGCATAACAATGGTAGTCGTGTGGTATAGCGTCGAATTATGACGCAATAGGTCTGAGGTTCAAGCCACGGTAAAATTTAACAGAAAACCGGTAAAAGGGTTGTGCAGCACGTGCTCAAAATTCCCTCTTTAGTGATCTTCTATTTCATCCTTTTAAAATCCTAAATGCTCAACTTACTGAATAAATACTACTATACTACTACTATATATATTCTAATACTATATATATTCTACTACTACAATGATACTTACTACTTTTTCTATTACTTTACTATTCTATTACTATCTAAGAATATATAGAAAATAACTGTTTAAAAATCTACCCGATTGTATTATAAATTTTTGCAAACCACCACGCTATTAGCACAGTTGTGTAAATCGCCCAGCTTTCAAGCTTGAGGAGGACCGGGACCACCCCCGGGAGCTTAGGCGCCTCTTCCCAGCTCTCATCCACACATGCGTTTAACCCCTGTGTGCGGGTGCAGGGGGGTCTGAGTGAGGATTCGAACCTCGGACTTGTTGCGTCAATCAGCGAGGATTCGAACCTCAGACTTGTTGCGTCACAATTCGACGCTTTAGCCACACGGCTACCACTGAATGTTTGAAATCTAAGTTCTTTTGATCTAGAGACAGAAAACCTTGAAAAGAAGTAAGAAAAACGACATAGGGGAATTTGACACGAACAGCGGTAACGTTTACGATGTGCAACATTTACTGGATTATTTTTTTTAATTAACAAAGTTCAATGTCAAACTTTTTTCTCATACGAAAATATTCAACAATTGTAGTTAGAAATGGAGCGGACCTTTTGTTTATATGTTGACCCACGATTATTTTCAATTAAATCAAAACACTTAGTTGTTTCCCGTTGAATTCCAATAATCGTTTAAAACCAATATGTGACTTATATGTGAGGACGAGCGCTTTAACCAATAATGTACTATTAAAGGGCCAGCAATGGGGGTACTAAATTACAGACAAAGTCTTTGCATTTTTCCCCCTTTTCCTGATCAAACGCAAAATGAGATAAATTGTTGGAAACAGTTTCAATCTTATAACATGATTTCAAACTAGATCTGAAGCTTAGAGGGCTTTCATTATTCAAGATAATCTTCTTCAAGTATCAGCTAGTATTGTTTGATTTCCGGAACTCTTAACATGCTTCTGACAATTCGAAAAAAGGCATGAGCTCATCACAGATCACGTTGTGAGCTTGGTTTGTACAAAAGCCAAGCTACCAAAAGAAGTGCCTTGCAGTCTTAAGGAAACCAGGAAGAAAGCGCTTGGACTGATCTTGTAAAAAATAAAAAGTTATTCTGGGGGAATGCTGGGAGAAAATTAGCCTTTTCATCTTTCAACGTACTCGTCTATTCCCTTTCTTTACAACACCTTCCTTGTATGAAGTAAACTCCCGTCTCAAATTCTTTAGTTGCAGTTCCAGTTTCTAAAACAATTTTCAAATATTAGTGATTAATGGAAGCATGATTTCTATATGTTAATGGAATAATGGAATTACTTGAACTTTGACTCTTTTTCGTGCTAGTCTGAGTGCCAATCGTGATTGTCGTCTTGATGCATCCCTTAGTTTCTTATTAATTTCACTATATGTCATATATTTTACATTGACATATTTGCTCTCGCTACACTTTTTAGCTTGGCGTTGCAGTCGTGCAGCTAGGGCTCGTCGCAAACTAATGGAATGTTGACATTTTTTAGTGAAATTCGAACTAGATTCCTTATAGCCGCCATTCACTTGTTGGGCCTCTGATGAAGTATATGCGGGTTGGTTAGTGTCATTTGCTGTTATTACACTCTCGACTGAAGTAGGAGCGGATCCTTTTGGAACAGTATGCTCGATCGTCGTTGTTGAAACTTCGATACGTGAGAGTTCCTTCAGATTGATCAACAGAGGGCACCTATAAACATAAAAAATAGATAATGTAGAGCTAACTACATATTAAAGCGTTCAACTGAATCAAATTACTGTACTTAGTTGCACGGCAAGTACCGTCTTTGAAATCTCCGCCCTTTACACTTTGGGGATTTATCATCAAATATTTGTTTGTAACGACGGCAGGGCATATCTTTGCATTACTAAATGCAGAAAGAAGCTTCTCCAGGTGCTGAATACTAGTAAAAGAGTTAAGTTCCTCTGGAGTGTCAGTAAGTCCCACTGACAGAACACTGTAGGTGATGGTTCGCGTAGAAAAATCCACGACGGCCAATTTGTTAATGATCACTAAATTTTTCAGAACCCCAACTTCGTAATAATAGCGCTTGGAACCGCATTCTTTTATATCAGTGTTCTTTGTACATTTCCATCTATCAGAAGGAAGTTTTACTCCATCAATTATAGTTGTTGAATATCGATCTAGCCCAACCGAATTCAAGGGGTGTTTGTGTTGTTAGAGTATCAGCCTTTTCAATGGTTTCAGGCTCTATTAGGTGCAGTTTCTTAGTAGTTTCATTCTCAATGGCAGTCACATTCTCTTCTGCTGCCTTTCTTTTTCTGCCTTTTTGGGTTGGGTTTTCAGGGACATCTGTTCAATAAAATATACAACCTCATGACATGTAGTTTATACATATACTGCAGTAAACATATCATTCATTTTAAAATAAATGAAATAAAGACTTACTCAGGAATACTGAGGGTACAGCACCTGGCTTTAAAGACCATCTACCTAATGGGTAACTGAATACTTCACCTGTTGTTGTAGTGATTACTTTAGTGTTTATGATATCATCAGCCAAAAAGTGCAGATCACATATTCTCTTCTTGTTGTCTAATACATTATCGGCTCGACGGCAAAATTTTTCCCATTTCTTGGACAATTCTACGTCTTTTGGTGGAGGAAAGAAACGTCATTCAGTTAGGCTGACTAGGCCTTTGGCTCCTCTTGATGATGATCCAGATTTACAGCCAAAAACAAAACAGTAAGGCATGACAAAACCTGAAGGAAACATACAAACATTTCAAAAACACAATTGTACATCCAATTTCCTGTTTTAAACTGACCCGTTCTGTTTTGTACCAATCCTACATGTAGAAATATACACATCAGACCTAATCCCGCCAAAACCACCGATTCACTAGTCTTCAGAGTTCACAGAACAGCAGATTTCCGTTCCCGGCTTCCCGCCGCTGACTGATCGTTTCAAGTGTGCAAGTGTGTGCGGAATGCAGACGATTCTGAAACCATGACAACGCTGTCAACGGAACGGAACGGACAGGCGGCGCGCCCGACGGACAAACTTGCAAAAGCTATGCAAAAAAATTAAGTCAGTTGAAATATTTTGTTATCTCGACTTGAATAAAACGTACGTACCGTAATAATTAAACCATATAGACCACGCTTACCGCACTTTTTTTTCATGGCTAGATTACCTTTTTTTACTTTGTCTAGTTGTTCTTGTTACCACCCGATGTCTCTGCCTATCGTGTTGCTCTTGCTCATCTGCTGTCATCGAGACACAAGAAAAAGAAAGAACGCGAGTTTTTTACTTGGAAACCGAGAAAGCAGGTGTGTTTACTAAATTAGGTCAACACTCTTTTGGCCTTTTGCAACCCTCAGAAATGGGAATTGAAATCAACCGATTTCAAGGAGAAGTTGACGAAGAACTATTATGTCCCATTTGTTCATCCGTTCTCGAAAATCCCCTACAGGTATGTACAATTCGATCACTGAAAATGGTTATTGCACATATCGCCAAGTTTGGCATAGGAGGTCATTATGTAATGTGTTTTCTTCTTCCAGGCACCAAATTGTGAGCATGCTTTCTGTTCAGCCTGCATACACGAGTGGCTTTCCAGGCAGCCTACATGTCCAGTAGATAGACAGAATATAACCCCCCCTCAACTAAGACCTGTTCCGAGAATACTCCGAAACCTACTATACAGGTTAGTGGCATAAGTGATTGCAATAAGCCAAAGAATTTCATCTAAAGTCTTGTGCTTACCTGTAGGTTACAACTCACCTGTGATAACTCGGTCTATGGGTGCTCAGCAATATTGAAACTTGATGCTCTAGAATCTCATGTACAAGAATGTGAGTACAATCCAAAAAGACCAGTGCCATGTGAGCTGGGCTGTGGGTTAGTTGTGCCAAAAGATGAACTAAAGGTAAGTGAAGCAAAATAAGTCTCTTCATATCATGATCATAAACTTATTGATTTTCTCTGTTTGTAGGAACACAATTGTGTACGCGAGCTTCGCTTGTTAATGCAAGCACAACAATCCAAGTTGGTCGAAGTGCAGGCGGAAGTAGCGGAGGGCAAATTCCAGTTACAAGAACAAAAACGAGAACTTCAACTTCTAAAGGACTACATGCTAGCCATGCGAAATGCCAATCCATCCTTAAGGATCTTAGCAGATCAGATGGAAGCCGACGAAGTGCGACGCTGGGCGGAAACACTTCCCAAAGCCCGGGTCCTCCGTTGGGGCGGCATGATCTCGACCCCTGACACGGTGCTACAGGTAATATCCTCAACAGTTTCGCCGAAGCCAATTGGATACTGTAACTTTTTAAAGTTGCAGGCAATGATCAAGAGAGCACTTTCCGAATCGGGTTGTCCTCCTCACATAATTCAAGATCTGATGGAAAACGCTCACGAAAGGAGATGGCCGACGGGACTGTCTTCCTTGGAAATACGCCAACTTAACCGACGTCAATACGAGTCGTACGTCTGCAGAAGGATCCCGGGAAAGCAAGCCGTGGCCGTCATGGCCTGCGACAACGGACACATGAATCCGGACATGATACTAGAGCCCGGTCTCATCATGATTTTTGCTCACGGAGTAGAGTGACGTGCTTGACTACTCTTTTGTTCTTCTTCATCTTCTTCATTGGGCAGTCCTGGCAGTCGGCTGGACCAGCAGTTCAACGAACCAGCACTAATTATTTTCCCTTTGTCCTCGGTTTTTCATCATGGTTCTTATGCCCCATTTCCTGTAAGTTTACTTCCAAATCGTGCTCAGTTTGTTTCCGTCGATCAAGTGCATGATCGAGAGTGATCCCTTCCGCCGTCTATTTTCCTCACGGAGCGGTTCGGGACTTTATACATACAGTAGCTATAAATGTTCATCTTTTGTTTCTTATGAAGACAAGAAAACGAATTGAGAATCCTTTAATGTGTTTCTTTTTTATATTTTGTGAGCTTTGTGAGAAATCGAAGTGAAATGTTCTCGTACATTATGCAATCAAACTGATGAGAAATAATATAAACACAGTTTCAATCATGGTCGCAGCAGGTGTGTGTATTATGTCTATCATGAAGTTTCCGTTAAATTCTTTTTGTCATTTTTTTGTTTGTTTGTTTCAACCGGGTTTACTTTTTTGTCTTTCGTTCAACTCCAATCACAACGACACACATTTTTGTAATATTTATATACGTGGAGTAGTGGGATGGCGGGCAATCGCACATGGCTTGTTTATCGCCGAGTATTAATCCCCACCCGTTTTCTATTTTTGTAGCAATTTTGCTCGTAAACACTTGTCTTTAATCTGCTTCACGAATGGCTGGCGGGGCGGACAGAAACATATCAGATGATGATGGAAAAATATTCACAAAAAGGGACAAGTATATGAGCCAGAGTGGGAGGGTTTTGTAGAGAGAGAGCAAGTGCTGAGCTACATGGATGCCGATGTGCACACAATCTTGTATGAGAGCTTTCGGAAAACACACATAATAATGATAATATATATAAATTTTTGTCTTGTAATATATCTATAAGAGAAAGAAGACGTCTAGTGGGTGGGTGAGCGTAGAGTGGTATATAAATGGCAGAACGAAGGGAACTTGATCCATTTAATACTCTGTGTATCCTCTTGTTTTTGTTTCTACCTTCGTTCACGATCCATCGGCCAACTCATTTCCGACAGATGCAGGGCGGAACACGGCCCATTCTTTTTTGGCTATACACGTCGAATCTGCCAGGCCTGCTTTTCTTTCGATCCTTCTCCGTCTCTAACCTCATTCTCTTTCCTTTTCTTTCCAAAGTTTTGTTCTCTCCAAAAAGACAAAAAAAAAAAACAAGAAGACGACGTCGTAATGACGGCCGGCGCGGCGCGCACGCGGGCAAACACACCGACATACACGCACACCAGAGATAATGTGGGTAATCATGACAGCAATCCAGAACCCGCACAACCACATTGAAATAAAGAATCATTAAATAGAAACAAGAAGAAAAATGGGCAAAGGAAAAAAAGAAAGAAAAAAAGAAAGAAAACATTACGAGAGCAACGTAGAGAAGTTCTGTTGGCGTTATCTCTGTGGAAATTGAAACAGTTCTGAACACAGTCTCAGGTATAACGACTCGATCGGACTTTCGACACGCTAATTATAGAAGAAATCGTATCAGTGTTGAACGCTGACGGCCAGAGCTACATTTACTAGTACACTGCGTGTGAGTCTGCTGTGCGATTGACCGCTCTTTTCTTTTTTCTTTCTTTGTTTCAACAAGAAATACAATTTTTTTTTTGTTTTGAAAATTCGCGCGTTAAGACACGTCGCCGAATTTGGAATGGAGCAAAATTCATCGGGAAAAGTTTTGATCTCGAAGAGAGAAGAAAATTTGTTTTTTTCCTACTAATTCTTTGTTTTGTACACGAAGGAAAGTAAAGAGAGACGGAAGTGGGCAAAGCCCCATCACAACAAAATCCGGATGGATGCGCTTGTTGACCTTTCCCTTACAAGGAAGAAAGAGGAAACGAACGAGAGAGAGAGAGAGCGAAAGAGTAAAAAGAAAGACGTAATGGTTGACACAGTCGGGACACATCTTGTTTGACAATGAGTGGAAAAACCATCCGCAATTCCGTCGGGATGGATTGGAGGGAAGATATATATATATATATATATATATATAAAAGGAAAGAAAAGAAAGATAAAGCGCATGTTATACAATTACACATGATGACAGTACACAGGGAATGGTTGTTGTTGAAATGATTGGTGATTTTTCAATCTCTTTTGCTTCCTTCTTTTCTTTCTTTTGTTTTTTTTTGTTGGCCATCCGACGTCGTTGTCTTTTGTAGTCGACTTAGCCGGAATCTTTGCGCGGATCGGAAAGTCCGTCCAAATCTTCGCTGCGGGTGTGCGTCCTAAGATGCCGCGTAATCATATCCCGGCGACAGGCGGCGTAGGAGCACTGCGGGCAGCGGTAGGGCTTCTCTCCCGTGTGCGTCCTCTGGTGAGTGCTGAGATGGTCCGAGCGTGAAAACACCTGGCCGCAAATCCGACATGTGTACGGCTTGAGTCCTGTGTGCAGACGCATGTGACGAGTCAGCATATCGCTGCGGGCAAACGGCCTTTGGCAAACGTCGCACTGGTAACCCTTGACCACGACGCCAGAGTCGCCGGCCACGCTCATGGCCCGGTGCAACTGTTGCTGCTGTTGCGGCTGCTGTTGCTGTTGTTGCTGGACGGGTAACTTGTGCCGGGAGGCCAAATGTTTGACCAATCGGTCGTGCTGGTCGAATATCTGGCCGCAAATCTCGCAGCCGAAGCCGGCGTTGCTGCCCGGCAGCAAAAGAGGAGCGGCCATGATGGGCGAGACGGTCTCGCTGTCCGGTCCGGACAGGTCGACGGATGAGGACAAATACTCGGCCGAGAGATATTGCGACAGAGAGAGGCTCCTCGTCAACACCTTGAGCCGCGACCCGCGCGACTTGCCCAGACGCGACGACGACGGCGGCGGAGGCGTTTCGAGTCCGCCGCCGGAAGAGTAGGCCGACAATTCGGAAGACGAGACGGAAGCTGTGCTCGTGTTGGTACTCGTCTGGTTCGGGCTGTCTGAGCTGACGCTGCTGCCGGAACGGACCGACAAGTCGACGGGCGACTCTTGTTGTCCGAAAAGCGGCGACCAGCTGTCGGTCGAGTCGGAAGAATTGCGCTTGAGCGAGACCATCAGCGGCGGAGGGCGCAAATGCTCCAACCGGCTCAGCCGCGGCGCCAAATGGCCGTGGTGGCCGCTGATGGATTGGGGCGGAGACGTCAGGCTACTGCTAGTGGCCGGCGTCAGGACCCACGAGGCCGGAGCGGCCGACGGTGGGGCGACGTGAGGATGCGACGAGTTGGCGACGCTCGAGTCGCACAAATCGGAATCGGAGCGGGCGCGTCGTCGATTAGGCGGTTCGACATCCAAAGAGTTGGCGACGGCCGGGCAGTGGAGGAGCGTGCCGGCGTGAAAAGGTGAGCTGGAGGCGTGGGGCGGTGTGATTCCCGGATGATTGACTCCCTTGCCGCCGGTGGACAGGTTGAGGGGCGTCGCCGGATCAGAGGTGAGCGATCGGGTGATGCCGCGGGCCCCGGCCATGGCCGCCGCCGCCGTGTCTTCATCTGCGAAGCTCAGCGGGCTGAAAGAGATGCCACTGGGCGAGTCGACGGTGGTGCTGCTTTGGCTGCACGGACTGAGCGTCAGCCGGTCGGAGAAGGACGGCGTCAGGCCCAGTCCGGGACTGAAGACCTCCTCTTCGCCTTCCTCGTCGCTCTGCGTCTGCGAGACGGCGGCCGAGCCGCCGGTCATGGCGGCCATGACGGGCATGACATGATCGAAACTGAACACTTGTCCTCCGCCGCCGTGATGCGGATGGAGGTGTTGGTGATGGACGTGGTGGTGATGGTGGTGAAAGTGTCGGAGATTGCCGCGCATCCGCAAGCGCGACATGGACATGACAGTCTGTTGCTGAGGCGAGGGCGACTCGCCGCTGCCCACCGAGGATTCCATGCTGACGGACACGGGCTCCTCCTCTTCTTCCTCCTCGTCTTCTTCTTCTTCTTCCTCTTCTTCAGAGAGACTTCTGACGCAGATACGCCCACGTTGCTGCTGCTGCTGATCAATCGACTCGTCTCCTTCACCACTGTTGTTGTTGTTGTTGTTGTTGCGGAGGCTGCTACTGCGGATGCTGTTGTTGTTGTTGTTGTTGTTGTGGCCGTTGCGGTTCTTGTTCCTTCCGACCGGACCACCACAACCACTACTATTAGCGCTACTCGTGATCCTACCAATGGGAGCACTGCCGACCAAGTGAGCAATTCTGCCGACCAGCTGATCCAATCTTTGGCGTTTGCGCTGCGTCGCCGACCTTGGCCCGACGGACGTGGTGGAGATCATTCTCGTCTCTGGCTGCTTGTGTGGAAGCAGGAGCAGCTCCGACGACGGCCAGCACCAATGCGGCCGCGACACTACTAACTCTGGCTGGGCGATGGTGGCGGTTAGGCTCAACTGATGGGCACAGGGTCACTCCTGCAGCACGGTGGCACTTGGGGGTTTGGAAAACCTTAGAGCATCCGGGGACACCACTGCTGCCAGGCACTCCAACAGTCTTCCTGCGAAAAAATGAAGAAGAAAAAAAAGAATTAGGATGAGGGAATTACAAATGAGTGAACAGGAAATTCCACTGGGGGGATCCTCCATTCTGCACGCTCCCATGACAGTCACTCCCTGTGTGCTGTCTGGCACATTAGCTAGGAATAATGAGCTCTTGCACAACTACTACTACTGCATAGTTGACGGCAAACGAGAGAATCCTGGCCAGCACCAGACAAACGTCTTACATAATCCTAAAGACGTCGAACGACGCATGACAGCCACCTTGAAGCAGCAGCAGCAGCCGTACTACCACTCTCACTCTGTTCTACTTAAAACTAACTCATTAACGAAGGGCTCTGCAGATTGGAGTCTAACCTTGGGTAGCGTAACGCAGATGGATGATCATCCTCGAGTCGTTTGTAAAGGCGCATAACGATGAAATCACGTGGTAACTAACTACAAACTGTCAAATTTCGCAACGTTGCCACGAGTTGGGGAAAGAAAAGAGAGGAAATGACGCGATAATACGATTTATCACATTCGAATTGAAACAAATTGAACGAGGCAGCAAGAGTGTTTGTGCTAGTAGGCGTAAAATATCGCGTGAGGGGAGTCAACTTTTCCATTTGCGGTATAGCTTCCGGGCGCCGCCAAGACCCGGCGGAGTAAAAAAAAGAAAGAAAGAAAGAGGGGAATGAATAAATAAATGAATCAGTGAAGCGACAAAAAAAAATCCCTCGGAATGCTTGATCATTTCGGTCTAGTGTGTGTTGGCCCGTTTGGTGTGTCTAAAAGTAAGGTACACAGAGTGCGAGCTGGGAGCGCGGGGCCGTCTCACTATTGATTGCCGTGGTATTGATTTCCAAGGAGCACCGTATAGACCGTCTCTATCTCGCCATATATATTTCATCGTATATATAAATATATGAAGAAGAAGAAGAAGGAAGAAGATGCAGCAGCGGAGAACTGTGTGAAAGAAGGACGAAAGCAAAAAGTTTGCTCAAGCTCCTAGAGTCCTACCGAATAATAAATAAATACGTCAGCATTGGGGGAAAGAGAGAGCGTCGTAGAGAACTACTTTTTCTCCTCTTTCCCTCTTTTTCCTCGAACGGGAAAGGATAGAGACGATGACGATCTGCGTCAGCAACACTTGCAACGTCGTCTCTGTGTGTGTATCGGCGCGGTAGAAAAGAAGGCCGTCGAGAAAGAAACATTCTTGAAGATCAAGGGCGAAGGAGAGCATCGACGACGTAGAGAGAGAGAGAGAGAGTCATGGCAACCGGGAAAGAAAAAACCTTGTTGGCCCTCCCTCTTTTTTTTTTCTTTTCTTTTATTCGCCAGGACCCGTCACGACGGGCAACTCGCCTGGCCGTTTGTTATTTCGCCTCCATTGCACCGAACGACGGAATCAAGTTAATCCGAGCCCATCATCATAAACAGCGAGTGTCAATGTCCTCGGCGTAAAACAGCAATTGTACAACAACAACAACAACAGCGTGTACAGCGGACGGTGGGGGATAATAAGAGCATTGTTACGCGAAACAAATGACTGGGTTCCGTGATGGATTAGACATTTGGCGAAATGGGAACAAGATGGCGAATAAAAGAAGAAAAAAACTACGGATGGAGCCAGATGAAATCTACCTGAGTACGCTCGTCGTACCAACTTCTTTTGTGCGCTCCTCCATACACTTCTATTAATACGTCGAGTCTCGATCGTCGTTTACTTCAGCGCTACGGCGTGGTCAATCATCCATCTTGGTGATCGTTACCTCTTCAATAGAGAGGCGACGACCCACCAGCTCAGGGATGATGACGGCGCGCGCCAGGTGTCAATGCGGTAGTCAAGAGCGACCGTAAAACTCTTCCTCTTTTGTGCCCCCGTTTTTCAATAAGGAGATAACGTGGAGAGTAGTGGACCGACTCTCCTTCAACATTACCATTCGTTTCTAGTGGATTTCCGACGACGACGAAATCAAAAAAGAGTTGGGGCGAAGACACAAGAAAATATAGAAAACTTACATGGTCAACATTTCGGGGCCCGGCCCGTCTGGGATTTGTTTATTTGTTGTTTGTTTTTTTTTTTGTTTGTTTCCTGTTGTTTGTTGGATCGTCGAAACTTTCTGCGCAAGGTAGAAGAGACAAAGTCGCGTCACGCACAACTGATTTCACGTCATCAGAGAGAGGGAAAGACTACACGCAGAGTTGGCGACACTGGGGCGATGTTTGGATCTGTTAGGTCGTCGTGGCAAAGTGAACGAAGAGCAGCACAACGCACAACAACGTCACGAAATATCAGTCTAACGTCGTCTAGTCGGATGATGACGTTTATCGGTATCAGAGAGAGAGAGTAGGAAAACTGGAAAGAGTCGTGGCGGTCGGGGACGAAGCCAGCGCCGTCAGTGCGCACCCAACGACGTCCCGATGGCACCTGCCTTTAAATAGACGGTGTAGACGGTGACTAACCACGGCTGCTGGTGCTGCTGTCCGCCGCCGCCACCACCGCCGCCACTACGACTACCGGGCCCCCAATGGGAAAGCAGCACCAAGTTCATCTCTTAGCTGCTGCTACTACTCCTATTGCTCCTACTCCTGTTGGCGGGAGAAAGAGAAGCGGAGGCGGAAGGAGGAGTTGGGGCGTCGGTAGGGAAGTGATGACGTCAATGGCAAGAATCAATACCAGGTCTGCTCCTCTCTTTCCTCCTCTATCCGTTGTATAGTATACGGCACTGGGCTCTTGGCCGCGGGAATCACTACGTCCTCCACCCCCGCCAGTCCGTCCCCTCCTTGCTCCTTGCTAGTTGCTACTGCTCCCTATATTTTCTCACTTGCACCGATCCACCACCCCACCCACATCTCCTCCCAACGTCAACAAGACGAGACTTGCGCGACTCCCGACATTTCATCTGGCATGCCGCCCCGCCTAGCGGGAATCCGCGTCGGCCCTTTTTGGCGACTCAGACGGAGAGAAAAACAAAAACAACAAGAACCATTTTCAGGTCGAATCGCAGAGAAGAAGAAGAAAAAGAGAGAGAACAAAATTTCTCTTCTTCTTCTCCTTGGGTCGATCCGTTTCCATCACCCAAGGTGCCCGTCCTTAATACCTATGGCCTCCATCTGGGGCTGTGGCCATCCGTCGCCCGGTTGTCATTCTTCTTTTCGTTTCTCCCAATCTCGTTTCTCCCACCTCTGTCCCACATTTCCCCCCAGCTATGGTCTACTATAAAAGCCGGATCCACATGTTTTGTCGCTCGTTTTGACATTTTTCAGGTATTACGTTGCGGAAAAAAAAAAATCTGTTTCCACAAAAAAGTTGGGTCGGTCAATCAACCCGTTTCTACTTCAAACAACAAAATAGCGTAATACTTTTAGATAGAGCAGTGGAAAACTTTTGAAATAATACAAGTGGTGAAAAAAGCTGGCGTGGCCTTGTCCAAGGCCGCGGCTCTGCCAATGCGTCAATCGCGCCCGTCGTTCCCTTTTATTTTTTCTCTCTCTCAACAGTTGCGAGAGCGCAACGCCCATGCGCGGCACCAGCGAATCTAAATCAACTCCCCCGCGCGTAGCGGGAGAAAAATGATAATCCACGTGTTGTCTGTACGAAGCCAAAAGTATCACGACAAATATGGCCGACCTTTTGTCCGCCACCAGTTTCCTCTTTTTTTTCGAATCAAAAGAATTTTCAATTTTTCTATTTTTTCTTTCTTTCTTTCTCCAAACAACAAAAAGGATATCGGCGGCGGCGTGAGTGGACGACCGCTGCGTTTCTTCTTCGGCCTCTCCCGTTGCAATGCATATTATATCAAAAAAACCCGTGACGCGCATATAAAACACAACAACGCTCGGATCGGGAGAGAGAGAGAGAGAAAAAAGATCTATAGTTGTTGTTGTTGTTGTACACACAGAGATACGCCCCACCTACGCTCGGCGGCAGAAAAGCTCGTGAACTTTTCCCAACGAACCCCGATGGGTGTTGCGCCCGCTCCAGCAGCACGCTGCCGCCGCTGCTGTTGGCATATGTGGGGGATTGTATTATTGTCGCGTTAACGAATAGCGGCGAGAGACGCGTCGAAAAAGTCACTTTTTGGTGTTGGTGGTGGTGAACGTTAACGAACGGAACGGCAACAACACGCGAACGGACGGAGATCGTTTCCTGGCAGCCGCGTGTGATGATGTTCCCTCCCGCAAAACAAACGCTGTAGGTGTTGTTGCGCCATCAGGAAATATGGACGTATTGTTTGAGATATTTAGGACTTTTTTCTCTCTCTCCTTCTCTCTCCCTGTTTGGTTTTTTTATTTATTTAAAACTCGGTTGTTTGATTTAAAAGAAAGATGGAGGAGGATATCATCAGGTGGAAAGAAAAAAAGTGGAGGCAACAAGTGTGTGTGTGGAAGAAGAAGAGAAGAGAAAAAAAGAGAAAACAAGAAAAGGAGGAAGAAGAAGAAGAAGAAGAACACGCCAACACACAAGACCCTACAGGGCACACGTCTAAGAGAGCAACAGGTGGACCATCTCTTTTCTCTCTCTCTCTCTCTCTGGCGTCCTGATATTTATATGTACCTGTGTGCTGCTAGCTACAAGCTCCTGGCTCCACATATCTCTTGGCTTCATCTCTCTCTCCAGTCTCCACTATAGCTTCCAGCCACCACCCTCTTTTTTTCTTCTCTCTATTCCTCCTTCTTCTTCCAACTCCTTATTTTCTTCTTCTTCTTCGTCTCAAAACTCTTTTAGCTCGACTCGACTGGACAGACGATCGCGTCACGGAATGGCAATATTTGGGGAGGAGTCGCTGACTACGGCTGACAAGAGACATTCACTTCAAAACAATCAGCTTACCTGTTGGTCGCTTTCGATGTAGTAGTCCACGGAGAGTCAATTTGGACGAAATCTGGACGATAGACACTAGTCGACGGCCGATGAAATACAGAGGGGTTTCTGTTTTGTTTTCTTTTTGCAAATGATGCAACACGAAAAAAAGAGTTCGAGTTCAAAATTGAATAAATTGTCAAGTAGTCAAATGTGTCTCTGCCGGTGTTGGAGCGCGGAGAGCGTTTGGTGCGACCGACTCGGCTGTACGTAGACGACTGAAGGGGACGGTTGCGATGCTGCCAGTAGCCACCACCACCACCACCACTACTACCTCCACCGGCTCGGCCGCGTCGGCGGGGCGGGCGCGCGGGTGGCATTCGACAACATACACGGGAGCCCCCTTTGGCCCTTGGGAGGGAGGAGAGATAGAGTAGGAGAGGTCGCCGCCGCCACCGTGTGCCTCGTCCCTATCAGGCACCAGCAGGACCGCCCCTCCCACCTCTCCTCTCCGCTTCTGCTTTGCTCCTGCTTGCGTCTACAAGTATGTATAGTAGCCCGTGTGGGTGGAGGAGGTGGAGGATAAAGGTCATTCTCTCTCTCTTTCTCCCGAAAAGAAAAAAAAAACATCATCCCGAAACACGCTCCCGCTGCGTTTTTCCATCTTCTACCTTACTATATTTTTAGATTAGACATATTTTTCCTTGTGTTTCGTTAAGGTAGCTTCTTCTTCTCCTTAACTTTTTGATTCCATTTTCAAATCGAGAATATCAGACACTATATTCCGTATTCACGTTTGTTTGATGCTCGTCTTTTTTTCTACCTTCGGAAAATTGTGTGTGTAGAGGAGTCTTAGGTACCTGAGGGTTGAGAGAAGGACACTCTTCCCATGTGAGGGAGCCGAGTAGAGAGAACCTTCTCACGCAACGCGAGTCAAAGCCCCGGGAACCTATACACACACACATGGAACAGGGCAGACAATACAGAGCCACAAGTAGTCGTCGTAGTATAAGGGAAGAAGAAAAAAAGAAAAAAGATGAAATCAAATAAGAGGGGGCGGCGGAGGTGGATGGGGGAGAGCGCGAGGGGGAAAAACGCGTTCCTCCTTCACTCTACTCCACTCTGTGTCTAGGTGTATACATATACAAAAGAGGAGAAAGAATACCGATGGGTCGCACTAGGGCTGGTTGCTGGCTACATACCTATGCGCGAGAAGGTATTACGAAGAAGAGCGCATCAACGCTACTGTGGGAAACGTGGGACCGACCGAAGCCCATCATCAATCCAACACAACTCCCACTCTCCTGACTGACTGTTGAATAATAAGCTCCTTCTCTCTCTCTCTCTCTCTCACACGAGCAAAGTTAAAAGGCTTTAGTTACTCTATACTCTACGTACTAGCCTAATATATATTTAAACCGTTTATTTCACGTGTGATTCAGAGTCACAGAGTTGGGTCGTGTTGGGGGATTTATTCGGACACGGCGACACGGCGACGATAAGGCTCTCTATTGTCTCTCACTTGGGTAAACAGCGAGCAAAGTCGACTAACGTCAATTGAGCGCTGCAAACCGCCTTCTTTTGATAAATATAGAATCTATCAAGTACGTTCCCGAGCTGACCTCGGCACTCTGATGATAAAATTGATTCCGTGTGGCCAGCAAAATCCATTTGTTTGTTTGTCTCAGTCTTTTTTAAGATCCGTCCCCCACACGAAAAATAAAAATGGTTATTTTTGGAATAACCGGACCACCGGGCAAAGGTGAGCCGACTCGTTGCGTCAAACAAAAAAACATCCTGATTGAAAACGTTCAATTCATCATTTCAAATAAATAAAATGACCGACTGTTATATATTAGAAGATTTATAAGCGCCGGGCAACGGTTGATCGAGCGGGAAATTTGAAAAATTGGGAATGTAATCAAATGTTTTCCTTCTTCTGTTATACATTTTTCTTTCGTCAAGAAGATTTGTAGTAATATCTCCTCTCTCTCTCTCTCTCGCTAACTTCCCTGTAGAATTGCAAGAAGAATACGTCTTGACTAGTCAAATGTCAAGCGCCGAGCGTCAGGGTTCACGACGTCGTCATGGCAACGACAGTACACCTCGTGCGGGATACTGCTGAAGCTCCGCTGCTGACGTCTGAATATCCCATCAAGGCCTGTAGTTTTCTCTGGGCCTTGGTAGGTGTGCGCGTGCGGCCCGGCAACATCTCCACAGCCCGTCGACGATCTTTTTAACATTTCATATTTTTTGACGTAGTAGCTACCAATGCCACTTCTACCTTATTAATCACCAACAGCAGCAGCAAGAGAAGCAGCTCGGGGACTAAAAGACGTCACTCGTTTCCTCGGAAATCGTCAAAAGTTCAAGACGAGCCGGCTTACATACTGAGATGACGTGGAACAACTTGGTTGTTCGTCCGTGAAAAATCAAGAAGAAAGGAAAAACTTTATATTTATATAATATCAAAAAGTTTTTTGAACAAAAACGCGACGAAAAGGAATCGAGTCAAGTTCAAAGATCAGCAATACAAAGCCGTCCGGCGCTTTTCTAAAGACACCGCTCGGTCAATCGCTCGATTCATTTGGTAGGCAAATGAATAGTTTGTCTAAGTTCATATTTCGCTTAACTCATACAAAACCGAATACGGAGCGACGGCGACTGACAGGTTCAACAACTTATTCTTTTTTTCTTGGGTTTGTTGTTGTTTTTTTAGGAGAGAGAAAGATGATGGTTGTATCTAGCGGTCGGGAAAATGACGGCGATGATGAGTGCGGCCGAGGCTGACGGCGCGGGCCCCGGTAGCTTATTACGCCATTTGCATCAGGCACACACACAATCCCGCTCTCTCTCTCTCTCTCTGTGTTTGGCGCGCGCCATCAGCGCACGCCCGTACCGCGCGCGCGATCCGCTCATCAAGGAAACAAAACGTGGAGAAAAAAGGCAAAGAAAAATGAAACATTTCTTCTTCTACTTTTGGGTCCAGCCGATAAATAGCGTCGATCCTGATCCGGCCGGGGGTTCCATCACGGAAATATCCTACAGAGAGCAACTTGTTCTTTTGGAAAAATCCCGGCGTAACACGCGAGTTACCAATCATATTCCAACAATATCATATAGAGCGTCTTGTCGACGGGGTAAGAAGAACATCAAGGCGCAACACCTGGAAAACTAATCATCCGAATCTCGGCGAACACGACCGATTGTTAATCAATAAAATAACAAATTTTCTATTGGATTTTATAGAGAACATTTTTTTAAAGTTGACCCCGGCAGTTTCGAAAATAAAAAAAAAACCGGGGCGGCTTTTTCTTCTTTTTTTCCGTTGGCGTGTCGAAGCTGCTGGCCTCCACCTCTCTCTCTGCTTTTGGCTCCTTCTTTTTTTTGTTGTGTTGTTTCCTTACTTTCTTTTTTAAATATGATTATAAAAGAAAGTCTCTTAAAGGAAGAGATAAGCACTTGTGTGCGCTCCTCCTCCTCCGCCACCGCCACCACCACCAGCACCGTCAGGTCGCTCGCTTCTTCTCGGTCGAGAAGTCCAGTGGCCAGGAGCAGAAGCTGCTTGCTCCGCGCCCGCCCGACCACCGCCCCGACCCTTCGTTCGTCTAGCCTCCTCCACCTCCTCCTGTTGATGCATGTATGTCGGTAGCCGAGGGCACCGAGAGTCACAGGTAGTAGCCCCATAAATGGGACATGCACGTCTTCTCTTTCTTTCTTTCTCTCCTTCCTTCGGTTTCATCTTCCTCCTTCTTCTTCTCCTATTCTTTCTATTCTTCTTCTCTTCTAGACTTCTATCCATTCACATATGTGTGCTGCGTGCTGCGTCTTGTTGCGGGCGTTTGTTAATATCCCTCCCCCTCGCCTCATTATTATTATTATCATCTCCTTCTTTTCCCTCTTTTTTCTCTCTCTCTCTCTCTTGGTCTTCCTCGACGATTCTTTTAATGCCGTAACCTCAGCAGCGTCCGACTCCCGCTGTTGGCTTTCTTTTTCTCCCATCTTCTTCTTCTTCGTCTTCTTCTTCGTTTATTTTAAAAGAGGAGAGAATATATTTATATAATTTAAGAAAAAAAAAGAAGAAGCAGAAAATGAAATGTCGGGAAGAAGAACTGACTGCTGGTAGGAGGAGGAGGAGGAGGAGGAGGAGGGAGATTTATCATAAGGAGGGAATATATACATACACAGAAAGAGATCCGAGCGCCGAGACAACCAGCCCCCAGCAGCTACAGGAGAAGTAGCGAACCAAGAAGTCGAGGACTCGTTCACGCCACCGGACCAACAGTTCTTCTTCTTCTTCTTCTTCTTTTAGTTTTTTTTTTTTTAGAGTTTTTTCTTTCTTGTTTAAAAGAAGAAGAAGAAGGGCTTCACCTGTGGCTGCCGTTCCCGCCGCCACCGCCGCCGCCGTTTCCTTCGCTGCTGATGTCGACCAACGCCCCCTCCAGCACTATCTCATACGTCGAGAAAATAAATCTCTTCTCTTCTTCTTCTTTCCTCAAAAGGTTTTCTCGCTTTCCACCAACAACTTCCATCCATTTCTTCGTCTCCTCTCTTCTTCTTGTTTAAATAAGAAAAAATAAACATTTCTCAGTTGTTGTTTTTTTTCAATTCTTTCTCTCAGACTTCTTATAGACGGAATCTGTTTGACTCGATGCGCCTCCGATCGCAGGTTGTCGTCGTCGTCGGCCCGCGGGAGTCGATAAAAAAAAAAAAACACAACAAGAATGGCCGCGCCAACCGCCCGCCGGCCGCCGCCGGTCTTTTTTCTTTTTCTTTTTTTTATACTTTAGTTCTCATTTTGATTCTCCAGGCCAGAAGAGAAGAAGAAGAAGAAGCAAAAGTCCTACGATGGTATATATACGTAGAACAACAAGAAGAAAAAAAAAAACAAAGAAAAAAATGGATTGTTTTCTTTTTTATTCGCAGCGCTGCTGCTGTACACTTGTTGGCGGGGGTTGCGTGTTATCGCCAGCGCTCACGCTACACGAACAAGAATATATACAAGAAGAAGGGGGGAGAGAAAGAAAGAAAGAAAAAAACGAGTTAGAAAAAAAGAAGAAAAAAAAAAACCTTTTCATGTTGAAGGCTTTTGTGTTGTTCGTAGCTCGTTCTCTCATCTCGAGGCTCTCATTTCCCGCCCACTGCTTCTGCTTTTGCCCGTTGTGTAGATCATCTTACTTACTTCTTCTTTTCTTCTCCAACTGTTGCTGCTGCTGCTGCGGGAATTGTAATTTCGGTTGTAATTTTCTCTCTCTCCCCCAATGTTCCTGCGCGCCTTTTTTTTCCTTCTTGTCATTTTCCTCGACACTGCGGGGCAAAAATAGAGATAAGGAAAAATATACATACATACATATAAACTCGGTAAAAATCCGAGTCAAAATGAATTTTTTTCGCCTGCTACGAGGAACTTCCGGAGAGTCTAAAATCAGAGTGTGATGTACGGTGTCGACACCCACACACCAGCCGCAAAAATAACAAGATGGAAATTTCCCACGCGACATATGTGACAAAATGACGAAGAAAAAATCCCGGTGTTGTTATGCGTTGGCGATCGACGGCTTCGTGAGAAAAACGGCGCCGTCGAAAAAATTGTCAAAAGGGAAGAGTCTCTCGTTATAAAAATCTTCCACCCCTCCCAATATATATAGTATAGGATAGTATATATATTTAGATACTGGAGGGGGTTGTATAGAGGTATAACATGACGTCTATAACGAAATAGAAAGAGAGAAAGAGAAAAAATCAGAACATAAACAGAGGACAAGGTACTATATATAATATATAAGATATAAGAAGAGAGTTGGTAAAAGAGCACGGACCGTCGACGTATAGTATCGGGTTTTCTCTTCTTTGTCGCCCCATTCCGACGGAGCGACCCCCTCGTCCAACCCCTCTCTCAATGTTGAATAGGGACAGGGCCCTTCACCCCTCGCCCAGTTTCTTCTTCTGCATTTTCCATTGCATCATCAGGAGGGGTAAAGGAGATTGAATGCTAATCGTCCGGTTGAATGGAGCCGGGGCAGATTGGGGCGTCGGTGGGAAAATGCCGCCGCGACGACGACATGGGAATGTAGGCGTCTCTCTACCTCGTCCAGAGAGAGAGAGAGAGGGGGATGGCTAAAATAAATCCTACACAAATAGAATTGAGAAAAAAAAGGGATAGGGAATAGGGGGGGACGGCGACGCTTTGACATCGGATGGGAATGTTGATCGCGTCGACGTCGTTTGTTGTTGTGTGTGAGAATCGGACGATGATGTTCCCATGGACATCCCGCATTCCACTAGGCGCATTATGCGCCATACAAACTAGAAGTATTAAGAGAGGGTGACGCAATCTGCGATGTCACCCTCCGACGGAACACCGTGCGAATCGCCCGCCATATCGCCCACTCAAGGGGTTGGCCTCACCTGGACCGGCCCCGTGGGAATCCTTGGAATTCCTTCATCCAATTTTCAGAGCCAAAATAAATTGAATTCGGGAATATAACTGCATTTTTTTCCCAGTCTAAATATGTGTCGAATGCAGAAAAAGGAAGAAAATCTGGAATCAATTTGGCGAAAAGGCGACACATGGCATCCGAATTAGCTCGGGCGGTATTTAAAGGATTCTCGTCGGCTTCTTCTTCTCTACGACGGCACGGGCTATTATATGTGACGTCTGTATAATAATAGATCCTGCTTTCATCTCACGAGAGGCGACGACGGCGACAGCATCCTCGACATTTAATTAACTGGAGAAAGAGCGCAAACCCTTTCACCTTTTTAGCAACGCCGGCTGCGCGTTTTTCATCGAATTTGCGCCGTTACGCAACAAGAAAGATCAATTCTTTTCGCCAGCAGCTTCCTTATTACTTAGCGACCTTTTTATTTCAGCTTTTGTTTCTTCTTCGGGATTCTCTACTACTACTACATGCGTGAGTAGTAGGAGTCTATAGTACGACGTACACCTTTGCCCTTTTTATTGGAGACGAAACGACATTTGCCGTTCGGCTCGAGTGTTTATGTAATGCTCGCATTTCTCCTCGATATATAAGCTTTTCTTCTTGATTCTCTTTACCTTTCGTGCGTGATTTGCTTTTCCTGGAAAACGCCAATAGAAGTTTCATCGGACGGCGGTGGGAGGGGTCAATGATGACGTCCTAGCTACCAGCTTCCCTCCTCTATACGGTCTCCAATAGACTCTCGATTTTTTTTTCTCCTCTACTTCCTGATGACGCACAAAGGACCCAGTTATCCAACATTGATCTCCAGTGATATTTATCCGCAAGCGCAGGGCGGCTAGCGCGCGCTCTCTCAAGTGCAACAGCGACAAATGAAGATGTGTGTATCCCAGGTAGAGAGACCGGGGGGCAAAATAATAACTAGTAGACGTCAAATGGCCCCCGACGAAGATGATAATGTCATCGAGCATTGACATTTCGGGATCACGTTCTGGGGTGTAGTTAGTATAGTCTGTATATCTTTCTCTTTGATTATCCGATGCTATTTCGGGTCGGAGGAAAAAAGTCCGGGTCTGGCGATAAAAAAAAAACAACCAGCGGACGTAATAATGCGGGCGTCGGACTTTTGCGCTAGCCACTGACGTAGGTATTATAAAATGATATGCCAACTCTAATCACCATCCGCATGCCGACTATACTGGCCGAACGTAATAATAATAATACACGGTGTCGAAAATAGATCTCTCTCGACCCTTGTTGTCGTCGTGCGACTTTTGTTTTGTGTACCATGTGGGATGTGTTTGATCATTCTGATATGAATAAATCGTTTGACTTTTGGGGTCTCTATAAGGC
Source organism: Ceriodaphnia dubia (assembly GCA_022539655.2). Lineage (NCBI taxonomy): Eukaryota > Metazoa > Arthropoda > Branchiopoda > Diplostraca > Daphniidae > Ceriodaphnia > Ceriodaphnia dubia. The sequence goes on from JAKUCG020000076.1 coordinate 936,069, forward strand.
TCTCCAGATTTAGTGGTCGAGTTGACTTCTCTTATCATCGCAGTCCGGTTTGAGGCCGTGTTTGTACGTGGGCGGGAATCTCCGACTATTTCACCATCTCGTATTGACTCTGATAGCGACGGTCGACTCAGCGACTCAAAAAATAGACACAGAGTCCGGGTGTTATCAAAGTGTAGCATTAATATCCCCTTGTTTGTTTGCACGGACTTGTGTGTGCATGATGAAGCAAAAAAAAAAAATGAGAGATGAAAAGAGGGTGACTCTAATCGACGCCCACATCGACCTCTGTGGACTTGGAAGCCGGCCTCGTTCACCTCTACTCGTCCCCGAAATTAAAAAAAAGGAAAAAAAACAAATAAACTACTGCTTTGGGTTCGACCTAGAGTTGATCGGGTGCGATGAAAATCCGTGTGATTGCAAGCTCGCCTCGATTCACCGAGTACGACGATGATACGTCTAAACGAGTACGAGTTCACCGAGTAACCTCTCGCTACCTAAATTATTGTTTTTTTGGTTGAGGAAATTTTGTATTTTTATTATTTATTGATAAGAAGCCTTCAATTGGACAGTCTGGCTATACGTATAGCAACAGGGTGGTGAATGTCTAAAGGTGTTTTGCAAGTGAATGAGCCCGTTGACACCCCGCCAGTTTCGGTGACGCAACAACACATTAACGCAGACATCTATCTCTCTCTCTCCACAGCTTTTTTTCTCTCTCTTCTTTCTTTTTCCTTCCCGTCTTCGTTATTTCGATGGCCTCTTCTTACGGCTGGGCGAACATCGAGACATGGCCCTCTTCATTCTCTTTGGTTTATACAAAAAGAAAAAAAATCCCTTTTTTCTCTCCTGTCATGCGGTTTTCTCATTGAATAGAGGCAAGACCCCCCCATCTCTTTCATCCTCCCTCCTTATTTCGATTCAACAGCGCGTTATTCAATCAATCCGATGCACAGTGCATTGAATCATCAGACACCGAACACTGCTGCTGGACCTGTACACTGGACCCCCCTGCTGTGCGTTCTCTCTACCGAGAACCAAACATGCATATAAAATTGATCAAAGAAAGAAGAAGAAGAAGAAGAAAGGAGCAATTTGATCTCGGTCGATGCCGCTCGGCCACCAACAAAAAAAAAATCTCTTTCTTGATTTATTAATGGACCGCGATCGGTTGTAACACAGCCCAGCATCAGAGCTGTTGAATATCTTCGTAGAAGACGCCGGCCGCGTGTGTTTATATTTTCGACACTTTTTGGAGAGGATCCTTTACAGTCAATAAACACGGTAATGAAAAGAGCTGTGAAACGGGCACACCATTTGCGCCAGACGTTGGCGTATTTCCCTTTTCTATTTTTATTGTCATGAAACGCGCAAATAAAATTTTGTTGAAATAAACAAGGAAAAAAAACGGGTGATTAGCATCGTGATTGATTGAATTTCGATCATTGCGCACACAAAAGAGGGAAGAGAGAGAGAGAAGAGAAGGAAAATGTCAAAGCGACGGGGGGTAATAGGGCGTCTCCAGGTAGAGCTGGCGACGTCGTGTGTACTCGGTTGAGCAGTGCGGATGATTGTGTTGTGCGTCATCAGCTGTAATCCCACGTAGGTCGCTTCGCAACTAATAGATGAAGGGGAGCCAACGACGTCTGGAAACTTGCGGGGAGATGTTTGACGCGCGAGAGGCAATATCATTACGTAGAAAAAGACGTCAACAAAGTGTGAGCTTTGCTCCATCGTTGACGTCGGTCCGCCCGGTTGCCGTCGCCGTCGAGAAACTTTCCAACGGCCTGAACAGCGCCTCGAGTTGTTTTCTTCACTGCTCGGCCTATTATCGTTGTCTCCGTGACATTAGTCATCCAGGTGCTGTGCACCTGCGCTACTACTACTACTACAACTACTATCTTTCCTCCTTCTCTCTTGCTCTCGCTCTCTCTCTCTCTCTTTTAACGATCTCGACAACTACAAAAGACAAGGAGGGCCGCCACAGCCGACGATCGGTATGGGCATCATCCAAAGAGCGAAGAGCGCAGAGAAATCAATAAAATATGGCAGGAGGAGATGGGAAATAAAAACGGTTTTCGCTTCACTTGTTTTTCCTTTTTTTTTCTTCTATACTTTAGACGCGTTTCGTCGGAATCCTCTCGAGATTCTCGCGGCAGCAACCGGGCACGGTAAATTTCTTTGCCTGCTGCTGCTGCTGCTCTATGTCTCTTTAATCTTTATGTAGGTTTTTTATATAGCGGAGGGAAAGAGACTGGGAGAGAGAAAGAAGAGGACAGAGTGATGTGTACGTTCAAAAAACTCTCGTCTTCTTATTCCCTTGAAGAATCATTCTACCATTCCGTGTCCGCCTGTCTGATCCTTCTTTTTCCCGTCTCAACGTCGTCGTCCGTCGTCTCCCAACAAGAACCAAATCTCATTCCATCGCGCGCACAGCATATATATTTCATATTTTCTCTCGTCCACGGGAATATGTAGACAGTCACCTTCGGCATGAAAGTCATCCGAGAGAGAAAGACACTGACTCTGCTGAAGGATGGAATAGTAAAAAATAAAAAAAGAGAAGAAGAAAACCTTCAAGAGAAGAGGCACTTACTCTTTTTTTATGACTTATGGAACGGTTGTTGCCTGTCTGCTCATATCACTCCCTCTTTGTCGCTATGTTTTTGTGGATAGAAGGCGACCTTTCGCCCCTCCGTCTACCTATGTAGGTAGGTAGAGAAGTTTACCTACAACCAACACATCCCTCGTCCTCCCCCGCCGTCTTGACCGATCAGCCAGACAACCGTGCCTCCAGATGACTATATATGTCTCTCTTTGACCCGTTCGTATCAATGTCGGAATCGTTTCATTGGAACTGCCATTCTTTTCTGTCTTCTCTCTCTCTCTCTCTTTTTTCAAAGTCTTTTCTTCCTTCTTTATTTTTTTAAATGCCGTCTTTTTCACTTTTATGTGGACAGGCCCGGTCAAAGAGAACTAGAAAAGATGTCGGTTTAAGCTGCGAGAGATAGACGATACCACGCGTGATAGGCCGCTGAGGGGGAGGTGCACCGGCTCTTTAAACATGCAATTAAGATGACCTAGATTTCAAAATACGGATACAAACAATTTTTTGAAAAATTGTCGGCGGCCTTCGTCATCTCGGAGACGCTGCGGTGGCCATCCGCTTGCACCTATATATTTTCTCGATTACATTGTCTTTTCGGTTTACGGTCGTTTAGTTATGTAAGTGACCCAATGATACGAGGGCAAGTGTCTGGTGATACTTTGGACCCGTCACGTTGTTGCGAGTCGTGTCACGTAGGACCTGTACGTAAATCGACTATTGGACCTGGATTACATGCGGAAGTCGGGCATGATGTGTGATGTGCGATACAAAAAAAAAAAGATGGGCTAGCCCGTGAAGCCACCTAGCGGTCGACTTCATAAGCTCGTAGTCTTCAAATTGTTCTGCCCCAAACAACACGTTTTCTCGCTTCACGTGCTGTTGGTTCGAGTTATTTGATCAAGATTATCTCTCTTATTTACAAATCACTCAATGAAACAGGAAGTGGTACGTAACTTATTCGTCTGTGTAACCGTCTTCGTTCAACACTTTGTAATGTATGATTATTCGATCGTGGCATCCGAAGAATAAAATCAACAACAATGGGGCTCGTCTGCTTCATGTGTAGTGTTGAATTTCACTCACAGATTCGAATTCGAAGGGGAGATTTTTCAGACTGCAAAAGGAGTGCAGCGTCTTTCAAAACAAGCATTTCAACCGTTCCACTTGCTGCTGGTGTAGTACAAATGGATTTAAATGATAATCGATTGTTGGTCGCTCTGGCTGAGGGTGTCAGTTGACGTCGCGAGTAAAAGAAGAAAGTAACCGAGCGTGTAATACGATGTCTCTTCAGCGCTGTCTGAAAGAAAGAGAGAGAGAGAGAGAGAGAGTCTGGCGAAATGTTGAAGGCGCATGCCTGCAATACCCGACTAGAATATGTGATGGCTTGTTGCTCCTGGAAGGAAATGGGCGACACAACCCCAGGGAAAGGTTATTATACCGTCGACGCGCGCTGTGGTTCGTTCCAAACACTCTTCCACGCTATCAGACATGTCAACCAGACCAGCAACTTTCTATCAGGACCTGCTGAACGACGATCAAGTAAATTCACTCCCCACTTTCATTATTATTTATACCTACGGTCCGATGTCCGTGTTCGGTCGTGTTATTTGTCTCTTATTGTATACATGTTGGCTATGTCCAGGTGAAAAGCTGGGGAAATCTTCCCAGACGCAACCTGTGCGACCTGCTGGACTGCATTAGACAGCGTAAAAGTAGCACGGCCAGTCAACCCACGCCCTGGAAGTTGATCGTTCTAATCACGCTGTGCTCCCTCGCATTGCCGTATTATTCGCCCTTCGTTTGGCAATTGGGATCTAGTCTTTGGGTCGCAGCACTCCAGCTGGCCGGCCGCGATAACTACCAGGTTAGTGCCGCCCCAGCGGATGGAAACTTTTACCGACCGGATCAACGAACTGGTCGTAAGTGAATCAAGAATAATGTACTTTTTTTCGTATTTTGACAACGACCAGTGTTCCATTCCAATGCCCGTCGATACCAAGAACGTGTTCCGGCCAGCAGTCGACTGCGACTTTTGCAGAGACGTCCGTCAAGTTGACATCGTTCCTCACATCACTCCCAAAGAATTTGAATCTCTGTAAGTTTTCACTTACACTTCACAACAATTAATAGTTGATCAAATAGAATAGTAAATTATTTCCAAATTACGTAGTTATGCTTACAGCGGACGGCCGGTGATTGTGAAAGATGCGCTAGCCAACTGGACGGCCATGGAAGTCTTTAGTTACGAATTCTTCCGTGAATTGTACACCAAAGAATCGTCTTCGCCTCGTTCTCAACGTTGTCAGTTCTTCCCTTACAAAACGGGATTTCGGTCGCTGATCGAAGCTCTGACGATGAGTAAAGAGCGTCAGTTGACACCTTGGTATTTCGGATGGAGTAATTGCGATTCGGAAACGGCCGACATCTTGCGAAACCACTATTCTAGACCTTACTTTCTACCCGAGCGTTCCGAGTCGTCGCGAACTGATTGGATCTTCATGGGGACGGCCGGATTGGGTGCGCACATGCACGTAAGAACATTCGTCAATGGTGAAAGTGGCTCAAGGATGCTGTTGGCTTTTGTGATACGTTTTTATCTCAGCGACCCTCTGTCTCATTTTCTAATCTTGTTTTTTCCCTTTTTCTTTTTTTTTTTGGTTCCGAAGGTTGATCATGTCAGCCTACCCTCGTGGCAGGCGCAGATCCGCGGAAAGAAATCCTGGTCTCTCGAACCGCCTCCCGAGTGCTTCTATCAATGTCGGACGATGGAAGTTATCGTTGAACCCGGAGATACGAGTAGGTTTCTTACGTGTTACAAGTTTATCTCGAGTATCAAATGACTACATATTTTGAAACAGTTGTACTCGATACCAATATTTGGTATCACAAGACTAACGTCGTCTCCGAAGAGGTTAGCATCACCATCGGCTCCGAATACGACTAAACATTTTGGAATCTTCAATGAATGCGTGTTTTCGTTTTTAGTTAGGAAATTTGTATTGTTGTTGAGCGAAGGTACAAGTTTGGTTTATGCAACGTTACATTTATAGTTTAAACATATTAACAATTTAACACTCATAAATTAATTCTTCTATATGTCATTTATCGTTTTTTACCGTATCCGTACCCACCGAGTCCGTACCCACCGAGGCCATAGCCACCGAGACCACCGTACCCTAGACCACCGTACCCGAGACCACCGTACCCGAGACCACCATAACCAAGACCTAGAAAATATGCAAATTTAGTTAAACTTATCTAAATTAAATAAATAGTTAGATAGCTTACCCAACCCATATGGGCTGTAAAGTCCACTGTACCCAAGTCCAAGTGTGTCGTAGCCACCGAGACCGTAGCCACCGAGACCGTAGCCACCGAGACTGGGATAACCATATCCACCATATCCACCATATCCTCCAAGACCTAAAATTGTAAACAAGACATTATTTCAGCTTGTGGTCATGTTTCCAATATTGCATTGTCTGTACCACGGCAGCCACCATGTTTGACACATTTCTTGGTCCAATGTTGCAATTTATGTCCAATAATCTTCAAAGCGTCTTCACTGGGCATCAAGTCGGCGTCAGATTCATCGGTGGATTCAAGAGCCTTTACGATGACAGTTTCGTCCACTGGGGCAGCAGCAACCGGAGTGGCAGGTTCGTCGATAGGTTGACTGGCGGCAGTGACCACCAAGCCCAACAGGGCAATCTAATAAGAGAATGGAATCCATTTGTTCTCGTTTCTACAGCGTTTTGTAGACGACGAATATTAGCCTACCAAAACCAACTTCATGTTGCTTTTTTTCTGATATCGATGAGAAAACTGTTCAATGTTGAAGGAGTCAGTACTAACTGGTGACCTGGTCTGTTTGGTCTCTGGGCTTTATATACTGGGTAATCTACCGTCTTTTCACTTTCGTTAGGAACGTGAAGGTCATGTGCAAAAACGACCGAGATGACGTTGCTTTTTCCTTTTTCTTTCGTTCACGGCTGCCCTGCGAATGAGAAGATTGCACAACGAAAGTGTAAGTCCAGAGAAACCGGCTTTTGAAAGGGTGGCAGCAAACGGACATTTACGGAAATTTCTTATACGGAAAGGGAAATCCTGGAAGAGACTGCGCCGAAAAGCGGGTCAAGGCTTTAAAAGTTCTTATGTCAAACGCCCATCGAGAGGTTGGAGGTTGGAGTTCTATCTCCACCTCAAAACAAATCATTGCCTACACTATTCCAGAAAATATACATAAATAGCCAGTTATCTTTCAGTTTCAAGGCCAATAGCTTGAACGTAGTGGCCCGGAACAGACTTCGTTCCGGGCAAAAAAGATGCTTCGTCGACTTCCTGCTGGCCGAAGAACTTTCTAGTGGTTGCCGAAGGACCATGAACTGGATGATTTCCTTTTCTAATGTTATCAATGTTTGATGTAATATATTTACTGTAGTTTGAGGTAAAACTAGTCGCTTGGCTATAGAACTATAAAGTAGTTTCCATAGTTTATATCTGAATTTCTCGACCCTTTCTAGAGTTCGATCAGAGTCATGGTTGGTATAAAAGAGTGTTTTTGTTTTCTGCAAAAATAGTCTAAAAATTTCAAAATTGTTGGATGTTGCATATTGTTTTCCGTTCTTTTTCACGTCTAATAAAGCTTGTAGTATGTAAATGGAAAAAAAATTAATGACAAAACGTGGCAACATACTTTAAATTAAAGAATCTGACGAAAAACTAAATCATTCAACGTTGCATTTGAACACCAAATCAAATTTTTCTGGAAGTGAGGGTTTTAAGTGTCACGTGCTAAAAGTGCTATTGGTTTTGTGTTGTTTTTTCTCGTACAATATTTACCGAAGCACCGACGCCGCCTGAAAAAAACACTTATGATTGTCAACATTTCAACGTGCTGTGGTGGGAAGAAACAAAACATCTGGATGGGTAACGACGTTACAGTAGTAAGTCAGCCATCATGTTGTTATCCCTCGTGTATTGTGGGCGCCAAAAATCGTCGTACACGCAGTGTAATTTTCATTTAAAATTTTAAACTAAATTAACTTACGATGTCAAGAAAAAAGTAGCGCACTCCTTGACCTCTGTGGTTTCCCTTGATCGAATAAAACAGTCCTTGCCAGTACGTTTTTGTCTTTACAAATATTGCGAAAAAAACGTAATCTGGATCACTGTCACACTTCTCAATTGAACAGTCCACAAATGGAAACCCCCTCGTTTGGAGGTTTCCTGGAGGTTACAATGCAGTCATCCACCCCATTTCTGATAACCTTTTGATGTGATGCGTAATTTAACTGCGTTTTTGTTTCTTTTTTGCCCCTGTGATGATTTCCGTAATTATATTCAAGTAATTTTAATACTTTTAGATCTGTAAAGCTTAAATCCTTATAGTTTCTTTATTTGTTGAAAACATTCAGAAGCATTTGAGCAAATTTAATTTGGGCATGTTGCACCTAAGCAGCTTTGGTAATAAGCTGTCCTTGCCCTCTTTGTGATCTTTCCACATGCCCGGTTAAGCAAATCAAAGAACCGGTTAGGCTGCTTAACCACGGGTTGGGCTCTTTTTCGGTATTAGTCATTGTGGCTGAAGTTGAACGGAGATTCCGTCAATGGAAGCGCATCAGAGTGATAAATCGTATCGTTTTCAACAAGGAAGCTTCCTCCGTGATCCAAAGGTTGAAAGGGACATTGAGTACAAGAGGTCGCTTTGTATTACTAAAAATTCATCGAAGTCTTGCTAAGTAAGACTACATACCGTATATGTGCGATATATTGAAACAACTAAGTAATGTGCAATCTTTAACTGGTTTATTACAACATCTACCAAAATAGTATTTGACTGGTATTAGGAATTAAAAAAAGAGGACAGGTCATTTAATCAAGCAACTGGGGTAGTCCAAGTTGTTGACGGTGGACGAACGGAATTTTAGAGTACTTCTTAGCAGGTTGATGAGCGGCCAACCAGGTATCAATTTCTCCTTTGTTAAGCGATACCCAATTGATGTTCGACTCGACGGTTGCAATACCTTGTTTTACGCTGTTTGAGTTACCCAAGATGGTTGGGTGATCATCGCGCAGTTGAATCAACTGAAACATATAGAGTTCATTAGACCCAAATTTTTCCTTATAGCTCGAAGCCATCAGCACTATCGGTTTTCCTCTATCCGTGTACTATGTTACGTACCTTGTCGAGTCCAGCTTGCGTGTTTTGACGAGTACAAACGTAGCGGTACCAGGTAGCAAAGTAAGCATTTCCCAGTCTTAAAGAATTCAAACCTTGATTAAAACCCAATTTCCAAATGACTGTCGTTGCCCTTGTACTCACGCGGCTTGAATATCGTTCCATCTGTTGATCAAGAAGTCCAACGCTAGTTCATTACCAACAGGATTATTGGCCACGTTGTTAAAGACAGTGTTGATGTCCGACCTCAAGATGCCTGAGTTAGGATCCAACAACATTTCCAGTAGTCTGCCAAAACATGTTGAATTTTGAGTTGTTGCATTGTCATTGAAACTATAAACTTACGTACCCTGATAGAACGGCAATGTCTTGACTATTACACATGGCAACCAGGAAGCTGGTGTCTCCCCTAGTCTTGTACTGATCAAAAGCAAAATCATATTCAACTTGAGTACCATACTGGACAGCTGTGCGCAGGATAATGGACTTGTCGTTTGGTGAAATAATCCTATTTTCAATTTTGGAGAATTTCATTACCGATGTCGATAAGATATGATTTATTTGAAATTTACTGTGCCAGATTGTCGGGGTTGTTCATTAGATTTGCGTAACTGCTCAGCGAGTTTTGAACGCAATCAGCTACTCCGAGTCTGCAAGCCCAATTCATAGCGTCAATACGGCAGTACTTGGTCAAATGAGGATCGGTTAGAGTTTCTTGGAATCCGATAAAGTTGTAGTATGGCTCGACCAGGCTCGTCATGTAGTTCTACGGGAGTTTAATAATGAATTGCAAAACTTTTTGCTGTACGGTACTTTCATTTTAATTTTGTATACCTTCCAGTTGGAAAATTCGGCAAAATTGTAAAGCATAATATCGACGTAGTTCAGTTCGGAGAGAACAGCGTGCCAGGGGACATATTGTTGTTCGTATTTTAGGTATAAAGTGAGGTCGAGGGCTTGGGCGTAGGATAGCATGTCAATTGAAGCCAAAACAAAAGCATCGTCCAGTAACTGAGCACGGTTGTTGTCGGAGATGCGTTGGTGATCGGAGACCAGTTGATCGCGGATCAAACCATAGTTAACCGTGTCGTAAACTACTCTGTAATAATCTGTACAAAGAAGAGCATTTTTACAGAATATTTGAAAATCAAAGTCTAAAATCGTAAAATTTCATGATTGATAACATACTCTGTTGATCGACGTTAAAGACGACCCATTGATTAGCAGCGGCTCCTAAGCTAGGCAAAGTTTTGCTGACTTCGTCAACTGATAGCCAATCTTTGCTGGGTGTCTGAGTGTAGTCACTGGTGTACGTTAGAGGGACCCACCATTGATAAACAGTTGGGTCTGTGGAGTCGTTGCTCTTGCGCAGCAAAAACCGGTTCTATTTACGATGTTTATCAATATGTCAAAGATAAATTGACTGTAAATTTTAAAGAATGGTTTATGCTATGGTTTCTTTTTGTGCAACTAACCTGAGTCACTTGGGCGCCGCCCGTTTGGTAGTCGCGATTAACGGAAATTAGAGGGAAGCCCATCTTGAAAGTCCATGTGTCCATGATTGTCTTGACAGTAGCCGGTAGAACAATACCTTCTGTATCAACTTGAGTTTGAAGGGCTGCCCACAAGTTATCTTGAGCGGCATTTCCATAAGCACTATTGTAATTTAAGTAACATGTTTGTCATTCAACAAGCCTTTTCTTTATGAATTGCCTTATTACTTATCGTTTAGGTAACGAGTGAGACCACGCCGGAAAGTTTCAAAGCCAACAAAATCGGCGCACATTCGAATGATACAAGATCCTTTTAAAATATCAAGAAAAACATGAATATAATTATAGTTAATACTATATAGCTAGTAAATTTAAATGAAAAACCTTTTTCGTAAGAAATTGCGTCGAACATGGAATTGATTTCAGCCGGAGTGTTGACTTCGATGTTGATTGGCCTTGATGTTTCGAGGGCATCGATACCAAATACGTATTGTAAATTTTCAAGAATAAACTGTTCGTTCATTTTGAAGTCAGGTTCAACCTATAAAAAAAAACAAGTTTCACGAAAAGTTACATCATATTTTAAGTTATACGGCTAGACTCCCTAGACTACCAGACAGACTATGAAAATGTCTAGATTTGTCCAGAATTAGATTTCTCTTAATTAATACGCAAAGCGACTCATTCGATAAATCGAGTTGTTTTTTTCTTTTCTCCTGAACAAGATGTTTTTGCGCAGTAGTTTGTAAAAGAAGCGCGTTTCCATTTGCTTTCTCTTTCTTCGTTAATATACCTAGGTTCTATTTAAGTTTAGAATGCGGATTAACTAGTTTCATCGAAAGCAACTTGTCAACTTTTGTCAACGCGATCATGCTTTCCCCTTTTAACCAACCAACGTTCAAGAGACATCAAGTTCGTCCACTAATAACTGATCTCATTGCTTTTTTTTTTGTTTTGTCCGGAACAAGTGATAGCAGGTGGTCTCTAGTAACATCTGGTTCTTATAAAGAGGTCAGACAGTAGTTTGGATGTAGCAATGCATAATTACCGCATCGGTGCCAATGTATTCCATGTAGCTAGCGAATCCTTCATTTAACCTGACCATTGAGGAAAAATATAAAATTTCAACATGACTGGCTCGATATAATTATCGGAGGAACTATAATAACCAGAGCGCGTTCCACCAGTCCATGGTGACCAAGTTGCCGAACCACTGATGAGCAAGCTCGTGAGCACTGACCACTGCAGCAAGCTGAACGGCACGGGCTGTGGCTGTGTTGGGATCGACCAGCAAATACTGCTCTCTGTTAAGGGAAAGTTGCTTTCACAAATGTTGTTCCTGCTTTCGTTTCGAAATGACTTGTGATAACGACATAGTATACCTATAGGTAATCAGACCCCAGTTTTCCATGGCACCTGTCATATTAAAAGCAAAAAGAAAATAACATCATCTGTTCGCAAGAGAGAAACGCTTCAATAGACAGACCAGCAGCGAAATCCGGAATGGCAGCCATATCCTGTTTTGGCAACGGGTAGTCGATGGCGTAAAAACTTTCAAAGAATTCCAAAATTCTCGGTCCGATATCGCGTGAATAACTGCGTACAACACAACAGAATTAATACGATCAGTTGTAATGATAATACCCGTCCTATTATTATTACTCTGTAAGATTGCGGGCATCCGGTCGGGCCCAAATGCGGAACTCGACGTTGCTGAGTCCCGGTTCTGCCGGAATGCCAATGAAATCCGACACCATAAAAGCCACAAGATACGAGGACATAATCACTGAAGTCTGGTAGTTGTCCCAAACGTATCCAGGCATTCCATCACTGCCGCACGCAGATATTTATGTACATATTCAGACCAATTTCGTTACATTTTTGCTTCCTTAATTTGTCTTGTTTTTTCTTTCATTCAGTGTAGCATACGTACATTGGAACTGTGCTGATCAATGGCATGTTGCTAGTAGAGGTACTAGCTTCCTTGCGGCCGAGCGTGACAGTGAAATTAGCTTTCATGGTGGGCTCGTCGAAGCAAGGGAAAGAACGGCGGGCATCGGTAGCTTCAAATTGAGTCACGGCTAGATACCTGTTCAATGATGTAACAATAAAAATCAAAGTACTGTAACTTAGTGAGTTGTAAAACTGTGTTCCGTACTTTGTCTCGCCGTTCTCTACGTAGGAGGATCGGTAAAACCCAGCTAACAAAGCGTTCAAAATCGAAATAAATTTCATGGTAATTTTATACTGTCTGCCGACTGTCAAAGGACGGGAAACTTGAAGTGTGATGATTTCGCGAGTCGATTGCTCATCGATAAAAGTGACTACATCGACGGGATTGCCAGTTTGTTCATCAGTTACCTATCATTCAATTTCCATATTAGGATCATTTGAATTAATTAAACTCTTTCGCCTTGTTATTACTGTTATAGACGCCTGGTCGATGGTGAGGTCCAAGCTGTTCATGGAAATATTGACTGTTGAGACGATGCAGTCGACAAAAATTTCCACATAGCCATCGGTTGTCCAGTTGCCCACCTCAATGAAGGGCAAGAGACGAATGTTATATAAGCGCGGCAAGATGTCTCCCGGCAAGCGCAAATCTTCTCCTTGTCTCGGCTGCATCTCAATGTTTTTCGGGTACTTTGGGCGATAGATATGGGCCTTCCGGGATGGAGTGTACCACCAACGGCTAATTCCATCGACCGGGTCCGGCACGACAGCTGGTTCCAGAAGCCTTAATTCAATCTCGTCAGGGCCGTCATATTCCGGTTTGCTCAAAGCCGAAGCGGTCACAACAACCAAAGCGAAGACACAAAGCAAGGTTCTCATTCCTTTTAAAATTTAACGTCATATTTTTAGGGAAATAAAGTTTATCAATGAAATATTTCAGAACTTACTTGAACTCGGGTAGAGTTTTTAACTCCAGGTCCGTCAGCCAAGTGATCACATAGCTCTCATTTTGGTTGATATAAAAACACATTTCTCTTATCATGGCCTAAAATAAATAAATAAATTTACAAAAGATATGAACGACTCGTCTTGTGTTATACTCGATCCGGGTCCGTTGCAGCGTGACGCAGCTCACAAATATCTGTCAATTTTCCATTGGATTAAAACTTGGTTTTATCTGTACCTGTCTGGATCCATCAATTATCTCGAGTTCAATAATTATCTCGGTTTATGTGTACGTACTCTGTGAACAGGATAGATGCTACCTCAAGACCTTGATGTTTGAACCAATTTTGCTGTCGCACTATGCCTTTGAATTATTTCGGAATATTATAGAGCACATTTCACTATATAGTACATAGTGTCAAAAATGGAAAGAACCGTATTATTATCGTAAAAGAAAATGAAAACCCTTTTGGTCGCTTCGGTCGCTTCCCAGGGCATTAAAGTAAAGGTGAAGGACAAGCCGTAGAGAACTAATCTCAAATCTCTTTAAGCGCACAGTGCATCGTTCGTTCCCCATTGTGAGTTGGTCGGTAAAAAACTTGCACGACGAGAACCCTTGCTTCTTGTTTTGTTGTTGTTGTTATTGGTTTCGGAATATGAAGGCCTAGCGCGGTCTTTCACCTTCCCCCTACAAAAAAACCTTTCTATAATTCTATAGCTTAGCTTGTTATGAACGCTGGTACTCCGGTCGAAGAAGAAGAACCCGTTGGCTATGACCTCGGCCATCGTGTCTAGCCATACATGGGGCCGAGGATACGGTCGGACATTTTCAAGGTTGTCGGGCCTACCTGAAAATGTGCCATTGTTTATAACGACTACACCTGTACACGGTAACGTTAGTACTATCCCTTTTAAAGATTTTCACTCTCTCTTTCGTTGCCTTGTTAAAATTTGTCAAATTGAGTGCCCACACTCCGAAGGTCTTTCCAGACTTATATGGGCCGTCATAAAATGTGCGAGACCTAACTTAGGTACGCGAGATGTACCTTCTTACTGTACTGGTAATATTATAGATTTCGAATAAGACAATAGACTCAGCGAGCTCGGTTGTCTTTGTATATTATTTCTTTTTGAAGGAAATGAGGTTCACTTGAAAACCACAATTTGTGTCTATAGTATATCGAGCGAAATGAGGAGGAAGATGATATTTTGACCACAAAAAGTAATCATTATGGAGGGGAGTGTGAAAGCGTAACATTCTGAGCAAAGGGAAACAAGTTTGTGGGGGGGAGGAGAGGAAGACGATAGTCGAGATTACACGAGTGATCCAAATAACATGTAACAGGCAGGTCAATCATCAACAGGACTTTGGAGTAAATACCAATGGCTAATCATCGAGACGTTCCAAAGTTTGACATTTCTTAATAGCCACCTTTGTGTGCTTCAAGTTTAGCTTTCAAGCCACCTTTAGCTTTTGGGGCACTGTAGGCCGCTACGGGTGCGGCATAAGCGGCTGGTGCTGGAGCGGCGTATGCAGCCGGCGCTGGTGCGTGGTAGGCTGGTTGAGGAGCACCGTAAGCGGCTTTCGGGGGAGCTCCGTAAGCAGCCTTAGGTGCCTTATGAGCCTTAGGGGCACCATAAGCAGCCTTTGGGGCGCCATAAGCAGCCTTGGGAGCTTTAGGGGCCTTTGGCGCCTTGTGGGGAGCGCCATAAGCGGCCTTAGGAGGAGCACCGTAAGCAGGAGCTGGAGCACCGTAAGCTTTTCCCTTAGCCTTATGGGCCTTGTGGAAGAGCTCGGCCGTATCCATATCGTCGTGAACGACGGGGGCCGTCTCGCCCTTGTGGGAGTCCAATGGTACAGCAGCGACCATTGCAACGAAGAGTGCGAAAATCTAAATATTGAAGGAAGGTAAGACAATAAAATTTTAAGAAATAACAAAATTCGAAATATTAGATTTAAAGTCAACTAGGCTTTACCAAGAAGAGCTTCATTTTCTGTCGGTCTTGATGGCTAGATGTTAAGAGGAAAAGTGTGGGTATTGGCCGGGTATCGGGCTGTATTTATACTACCGCTCTCCCTGCAGGGGCCCGCTTCTGCTGTTGTAGGTAGAAAGAGAGAGAGAAAGAGCGTGTTTTGGACATTTTTCTCTCTCTTCTTTCTCCTTTTCTCCGCCTGCCCTCTTCGTTCATGCGCTAGCGCGCGGTCCGTAGATGCGGTTGTTGCGCTCGGGATGCCGCGCGACCCATACGGAAGACGGCGGCCGTTTTCCCCTCTGAAACACAATCGAGAAAACGCTGCCGGGCGAGGAAAGAAAACGGCCAACTAGCTGGGTTTTTGGGTGGCAGTGGGAGGAGGGACTTTTTTTCTCTCTTCTCTTCTTTCTTTTCGAAGAAAAATAAAAAATCGTAAGGAAAGATAACCTGGCGGCCTTGAGCTGATTTGTGTTTCAGAGTCGCAGGTCTGACTCTCGAACGAGAACGAAAGCTCATGCCATTCGACCCGACTCTATATAAGCACACCTAGGTGAATGCTAAACGTGTTTCGACAATGACAGCGGCCAAAAAAAAAAAAAAAATAGAAAAGCAGCAGCAAGAAAAACAATGTCTTTACGGCTCGTCTGTCCGTTCATGGTGCGATGGGACCTGTGCATCTCATTGGTCCTCATTGGCCCTATGTCGTCGTCGACAACGGTTGGAAGATTGCCCGTCTACCTAGCTAGTATCAGCTTGTGCGACGTCAGACAATCCTTTTATTTTCATCCATTTCGTTTGAAGAAAAACAAAAATGCTCATCTGGCTTGTCGCTTGTGATGGCATTTGGAAAACTTTCACTCCATTTGTGAGTCGCAAAAGTTTTCTGTTAGGCAATTGGAAAGCTCGAGCGTTTCACGCGTCGGCCATCTGTTTTGCCTACTATTTCTCTCTGAATTTTCTCCACAGACCCATCAACCGTTGTTAGCCATGTCCGCAGCTCGGCCGCAACAGGTGAATTTAATATCTTCTTATGTTTTTGACGATTACCGCACAATTCATTCTTGACGGGGGCTGTTCAACCCGAATAGATCATCGACCAAACAGACAACCAAAATTACGAGAAACTTTTTGTTTTATTGGCGGATCGAAATTGTATCATACAGAAAGAAAGACAAAAAAAGAGGCTACCTGAAACTTATTGCGCATAACGAAGTTGCTTAATGGTAGACAGATGAAAAGAGGAATGAGAGTTGGAGAAAGCTCGACAATATTTTGGTATGGTGCTGACACTTTTGATTCACTGACATGTTTGAGCATTGCATCAAGACATGTTGTTTTCCGCTTAACCCTTGTGGTGGTATTTCTTGTGGTAAACTGGAACTGGGTGGTAGACGGGAACTGGATGATAAACCGGGACTGGATGATAGGCGGGCTTGTATTTGTGATGATGTTTCAACAATTTCTTCAGAAAGTGTTCTTCTCCGACCAAATCGTGAGCCTCGCCATCGATCGGCGCGGCAGCTTCGGCTTCCATTGGGGCAGCAAAAGAGATGGCAACAAAGACCACGAGGACGGCAAGAATCTGTTCAGACAGAATGAAACTGTTATATATCTTTTTATTTTCACTGCCAAGTTCAATCAACTTACCATCACAAGCTTCATGTTGTCTTTTTGCGAGTTGGAGAGATGTTTCCACTAGAAATAGTTAGTGAAGATTGGGTTGACTTTGAAACAAATCCGGAGCCTTTATATACTCCAGAGCCTGCGTCAGCCCTGCGTTCAAGTTCAAGCTGGCAAACGAGAGCGGTAGGTATTCTTTTGCGCAACACAGCAAGCGTTCGATTATGCGTAACAAAGTAGACCCCTGTTTCCGCCTTTCATTCCCCTCTAAAACTTACCCTCCGGGCCATGATGTATCAGCCCTCCCATTTTACCTTGAGACAAATTTATATATCCAAGAGTTTAAGAGCCATTTTCGGTCTGGTTTGCAAGTTATATTTTTTCAAGGATAGACACAATATGACAATAGGATATACACCTCAATTGCAACATCAAGCCAAGTGGCGTGAGATTTTCCGGACCGCCTCCAAGAAAAAAACCTTGATTCCTCAATCTTTTCGACGCTGGATTTGTTTGTACTCCAATAGGTCAACTCCTTTCATCTAGTTCTTGCACACGGCCCAAACGAAATCCTGCAAAGGGTCGAAACGTGTGGTCTTAACACCAGGAAGAGACTTGTTTTGGCATTGAAATCAATGTCCGATGGTTCTAGAAGCTTGGGCCTTCTTGAGGGAGGAGTCGCCCGGGGTTGGAACGAACAGGCAAAAGGCCAATATAAATGAGCGTTGGAGGTATACAACACTATTTGCGTCTTTGTGTTTCTTTTGTTTAGTTGCTTTAGTTAGTTTGTATTCAAAATTTTCGCTTCCAAGGTCGAAAAACGATAAAAACTGTGTAGACGAAATGGATGGCAGGTGCCTACTCCTTAACGAGCCTTCTCAGTTTCACAATGACGTGCGCACATAACTAATTGCTTCATAAATTACCCGAAAACCGCCGAGGCGGGCAAGCATTAGTGAGGTTTCACAGTTTGGGAAAATTCCTCGTTTCATATTTACGATAATGTTTTGAAAAGCATGCTACTTTTGTTTGCAAATACGGCAGCTGTTTGTGCGTTATGTAAACAACCAACTACCTATGGTTTTCTCATTGAAATTCCAACGCGAGCAGAATAGCGTGCAATCGGCGTAACCTTTCAGTTAGTCTTTCCTGCATGACTACTCAATCACGTTTGCACTTTTGGCTCGACTTTTGGTTAGACAAGAGTCTGATAAAAGATGGTTTAACACTCCTGTTTGGCGGATAGTAAAAAAATTCATTTAAATTTTTGCCATTTCCAAATGAAGCCCACTTGTCTTTATTCGTATATCAAGATTTAATATATGAGACGTCTTAATTATAAGAAAGCGATCCTTGCTAATCGTCGTGTTCAGTAAGCGCATCTGTTGTCGAAGGCAACACAGCAGCAGACACGTAGCAGACGTACCGTAGTTGAAAATGCAAAACATCTTTCACGATGTGTGATGGACCTAACAAGCGAGAGTTCCATCGGGAGCTAGTCTCCTTGGCCTCTATACTTTAGTGAAGACTGTGTGGGCATTCTTTTGTCACGGATGAAATCCGTGGCTTACATGACCGAAACGGCCGACGCGGCCGAGTAGAATGACAAATAGCTTGCCAGAAAAGATGACCCGAGGAGGATTCTATGATGCCTAACTGGTTATATTTAAGACAATGCTGATACTAAGTAAGCGATGAAGCTACCAGCAGTATTTCAAGTTTTAACTGCTTACTTTATTGTAAACTTAGCCAACTTAAGGATTCTAAAATATTATTGAATCAAATATTATATGGCATTCCTTTTGACTCTCATCAAAGATCCTATATTTAAACCTCCCCGCGCGGGATACGTAAAATTATCCACCTTTCGGCCCTTCCCGCCTTTCCTTTTGAGTGTGTAGTTTACACTATTCTTAAGTATGAAGATCACCATTAATCATTCTCATATTGATATCTGTGTCTGATCGCATTTGAAAAACAATAACCGTTCCCATGTAAACTACAGCAGAATCAACAGTAATCAGTGGGAAAAAAAAGTTGGAAATCTGTACTTTGTGCCGATTCTCTCGGGAAAAAAATATGTATCTCCCGATGAAAGGAAATGTCCCGCGCGAGACAACGACGCGAGTATGGGTAGTTTGATGTGACCCAAAATTAATGCTAAAGTGGTCCTTCTTCATTAAAATATCTTTTCGGAAAACCAATCTAATTATTTTACCTTTGAAGCTGAAAGCCTGCTGACGGACGCTTGTCTGGGCTTTATTGTCATTATATAACAAGCCACAAGAAATGTGTGTTTATACCATTAGGATTTCAATCCAACAATTTACTTGTCTCCTATTATCGTGTCAGCAAATGATTACCTTATAGTTATCTTTGCTACTCCCTCCGGCCGATGAAAATTGGTGCTTGAATTTCTTGCGACAGTGGGCTAACTTTTCATTGCTACGGTTTTATTTTCTTTAGATTTGGATGCCCGGTCGTGAGACTAGGCTTTCGAAAAATTGAGTCATAGACTCATCAGTGCTCCTAACCACGGAAATCTTTAGTAAAAGGCGAAAGATTTATCCGGGTATTGATTAGAAACCAGAGTACCGTAGAGAGAGTTTTTGAAAGAATTTGTACCTTTTGAGAAACACAACTTGGCTAGTAAAAGCTTCACAAAACTTTAATTGTTTCAGGGAAAATTGTTTTGATTTTTCTATTTATTTATATATGTTAGCCGAGAAGGCAGATTAGTCAGTAGTGTTCATTGGCTCTATTATTGTATTTTTATTAAATAAATTAGATTTCACCTGGAAGCTATTTATTTATTATGTTTTGGAAAAGCGAGTAAGCTTCTCGTGTTTTGTATATCGATTCAAACTAGATGTAATCGCCATATTCTTATCCGATACTCGATTCTCGATTCATAGTAACGGGGGGGGGGGTACTTTAGTTTCCGTACTCAAATGCTCAAATTACAATTTTACAAAGCAAGCTATTTTCACATCCGATAGACAGATTTTTTTTCATGAAGCTTGTATTCTGACTTTTCTTGGTCAACATCCGGTCTGGATCCGGACGGATGCTAATGTACCATTAGTCGAAGCAAGTTAGGTTTTTACCGTGACAAAACTGCTTCCTAAGATTCTCTAAATGAACTTTGTTCAATATAAGATTGTTGTTTCTCTGTAAAAACCCCCCCGCAAAATGTTTGGTTTTAAAGCTTGAATTTTAAAATGAAAATTTTACAGTTTTGGAAACATCCAAAAAATGTAATTAGAAAATTTTTAAAAAAATTCTGCTCAATGAATTAGCTTTCATGAAATGTAGGAAATTTATAAGCATCACTCTTAAAATAAGAACTCGAAACCGAATTAAGCCACCCGCAACAGCCGTGAGCGGAGACTTGCGATTTGCCGGTTTTAACACGGGCCTTATGGGATTTCGAATTTTTTTCAGTGATTTATTAAGAAAACTATTTTCATGAAAATTAAACCACTTGTACAATCAAGTATGGTGAACAATATACAATAAATTTTACGAGGGGGGGGATTTTGGTTCTTTCAATATTTTGTTTCGAATGGGCCGATACGCCATCGTGTGGTAAGACTACGGCAGTAAACGGGGTAATTTTAAGGACAAATATTGAAAGAACCAAAATCCCCCCCCTCGTAAAATTTATTGTATATTGTTCACCATACTTGATTGTACAAGTGGTTTAATTTTCATGGGTGGGCCTAAAATAGTTTTCTTAATAAATCACTTTGAAAAAAATTCGAAATCCCATAAGGCCCGTGTTAAAACCGGCAAATCGCAAGTCTCCGCTCACGGCTGTTGCGGGTGGCTTAATTCGGTTTCGAGTTCTTATTTTAAGAGTGATGCTTATAAATTTCCTACATTTCATGCTTAAAGCTATTTTTTACAAAGTTCATTGAGCAGAATTTTTTTAAAAATTTTCTAATTACATTTTTTGGATGTTTCCAAAACTGTAAAATTTTCATTTTAAAATTCAAGCTTTAAAACCAAACATTTTGCGGGGGGGTTTTTACAGAGAAACAACAATATTATATTGAACAAAGTTCATTTAGAGAATCTTAGGAAGCAGTTTTGTCACGGTAACCCCCCTAATTCTTCTAACTTTCCTCGACTACATCGCATCACTCTGAAGTCTGAATGAGAATTGAACCGACAAATCTGTACCCCTTCGCTTTCAGTAACATTTTATAACATAATATGTTTCAGAATGGTAACACATCCTTTTAATATAACTATGAAGTGCTGGGTAATTTTTTTTTTGCCTCCTTTACAATATTTTTTGAAGTTCAATACGTCTTTAAGGCTCATAAAGGCTGCTCATAGGCGAATGAAGATTCTTCCATTAAAATTTGAAATGATGCAGCTAAAATCGTAGTTTGGAATTAATTCACATTCAAGAAGATTCAAGCAGAGATTGAACTGATTCAACTCGTGAATTTTAACGGACAACAGACAAGGTCAAGAGGTAATGAAAGTTTGACAACATTGCTTATAGTCGGGATTCACGTAAATAACAAACAAAATGGCGCTCCTAAGGTATCTAAATTAAATTACTTTTAACTAATAATTACAATGCAATTTCTGCAGTCCTCGTATACTTAGTTTGATTTTATTGATAACACATTGATGTTTTTTACATAGAACTATCGTAAAGAACGCAGCCCAAACCCGGCTTGTGAACTCGGTGCCGGTGAAATCATGGTACACCATTTTACAAACTTTAAAGAATTACTACCTCACCACTGATTATGTAGGCAACAGACTTTGCCAGCGTCTTCTTTTGCGATGAAAGCAATCGAAGCTAACCGCACAAAACCCCTTGCGAATGAAAACTTTGAGGACAAGAACAAGAGACTACAACGTCCCATCTCCCCTCACCTGTCCATTTACAAAGTCCAGTGGAACACCACACTTTCCATTTCACATCGATTTACAGGTCTTGCTCAGAATGGACTGTTGTATGGCCTAGCCCTCGGTAACTAATTTATCTGCTATTATTTTCACAAGAGATTTCCAGGAGTTGCTGATCACATTGAATGTTGAATTTAGGAGCAATGACATTGCCTGGATCATATCCCTATTATTTGAGTATGCTGGAAGCTGCTCACCTTCCATTGGTTGTTTTGGCAGGAAAATTCCTAATTGCTTTCCCATTTTCTTACCATTTAATTAATGGAATGAGGCACCTTGTTTGGGATACTGGTGCAAATCTAACAATCAAGGGGGTTCATACCACAGGCTACATAGTCCTTGCCTCTGCATTTGGACTTGCCTTGTATTTGACTACTCTTTAAAGAGTACTGTATTGTATTTACAGTGTGTTGGGTGGGTGTGAATAAAGTTAGTAGACTGTTGTATCTATTACATTTTTTATTTATTTAAAGAGGTTTGCCTTGTAATATCTTAACTCTGATAAACTCTCTTTGATATCTTCCAAGGCTCTGTGGGTTAGAGATTTTTTAGGGGCATTTTTCACCAAATCTGGATGCCACCTCCTAAGCAAACTTATGTGTTAGCAAACACCCCACTTATAACAGAAACATTGAAATGTTACCTGCCCAACTCCTTAATTGTAGAAACATCTATAATGCGATAGTGTAAATGATGAATCAGCTTGGGCATATACTTGTAAAGAAAGCGCTTGTCTTCTCCAATTGAATTGCCAGCTAATGGGCATTCCCCTGGGTTGGTGTGGAGCTCAACAAAATTTAAAATCATTTCCTGCGCCTCACTTATGCTCATCTGGCTCTTCCTTGATGCCTCAGTCAGTCCTGACTAGACAGAAGTAAAAATTCATGGATTGTAAGTGCATTTTTTGCTTAATTTCTTGCTCACCTCTCCATGTTGCTTTTTGCACCAATCCCCCATGGAATCAAGAATAATGTCTGGCTGATTTATTATAAGATTAGGACCTTCAGCAACAATATTCAAATCTCCATCAGTTATAAGGCATGCAGCTTCAAGTATATGGTCTTTAGTGTCATCCAATCCTGTCATCTAGAAAACAGCAACAACAAAAATGTGAGTGACCCTTGAAATCATGCTTTCGCAGACACGCACCTCTAAATCCATCCAAACAATTCTGTTTTTGGCAGCGATAATACTAGCAGTATTCATTCTACGATAGTAACAACGAGAAACCAATTTCAGGCTATTCAACAACATCAGCTCAAGCGAATTTAGTCTTTCAACCAGCTTACAACGCACTGTCAGTATAAAGTTGAATAGTTTTTTGTCACTTCGTACGCTATGTATTTTTCTGGGGAGGGGGGGGGAAAAAGAAATAGCAGACGAACAGATATTACCTGGCTATTGCACTATTTATTAAAGTAGATTACTTTTGTAAAAGTGCATGCTTTTATTCAAACGAGAGATGAGAATGAGATCATGAGAACGAGATGTCGGATTACATAAAAGCCGAATCACTAGACATTCAACCTACGCTTGTTTTAATAATGATCAACACAAGAAAAAAATTATGCTAGTTGAGATTTTTGAGGAATTTATTTTATCTAAAACATTTGATGAAGCACACATGTTCATTGTGATCATCAGCTCCATCGTTCTCGAAGAAAGCGCTGACATAAACAAAAACTCATCTTTCATAGTGCGCATGTTTCCTTTTACTTTTCATTCTATTCTCGCTCTCTTCTTCGGCTTGGCGGGCACGATTGCAGGCGTGTTGATTTTGAACTTCGTGTTGCATGTTGTACAGATGATGCTAAATTTGCAAAAAACTATTCAACACACATTGCAAAAATCGGGACGTTAGAAACGGGCAAGTGGGTAAACATAAAAAAAAATATTACTTGAAAGACAGACGGAACAGACGTATCCGATGTCAACCAATTTATGATGGCAGAAACACGCTGCTCTGTAATCAACTTTGGAAGGCGGTGGCAAGACTAGTTTCGATCTACAAGATGGACTCGGTAAGAAGACCCATAGTAAATACTCGAGTAATCCTGCAACTCCAGGAATGTGCAGGTAGATTCCTCCCGTGATATCACAGCCTTGTTGTAGCAAACCAGAATCTGTATCCATCATACAGCAATCAATCACAACATTCTAAACACATGCACACACAAATCAATTAGTTTTTATTGTTTAAAGGTGTTGATTTATCATTCATACCTCTTTTTGAGCAGTGAAAAACACATTCATAAAGGTCATGTACTGTAATGCACTATCACAACTCCCACTGACAACAAGGATGCGTGGTTTCAGCTGATGACTCACACCAAGTTCACTTTGAACACGATGAATGTAGCATAAAGCTCTTGCCATAGCCCCTCCCAACAATGAGTCAGATTTGGTGGAAGCATGGTCAGTTACATCATTAGAGATGAGCTGCCCAAGGCCATGCCTGATATCTGCATCTACCTTAGCAAACATATCATACTGACCGGGCCTCTGGTATGAACGAGAATTACCATTCTCTGAAGGATACAAAAACTTTCTGAAGGGTGAAAAAAAGATGTTATTTCCACAAAATGAAAAACAACAAGCCCAAAGAAAAACTGTTTTACGTTGACAAGCTATTGCAGGCAATCACAGCAAGTTTGTTGTGAGTTCCCTGCATTAAATGAGCATTTCCAAATCCAATCATTGCATCAAATATTCTATTAAGCATGGAGGAGCCATCCAGCAGAGCTTGGCTAGCGAATTTCTTTGCTGGAGTAGCGTCAATAATAACAGCCACCAAATGTGTTTCGATCCGTTCTTGTCATGATCAAAAAGACATTATTAAAATCTAGTCTAATCCATATTTTAATTTCATGGTGTGCTATTTACCTTCTTTTTCCTCCATTTTACAGATACTTGTGTTTCATTTAACACTTAATTTAGTACCTTTTTTTACTAACACCTACGGAAATCATACACGCGTGAACGTAAACATTGGATTGGAGTCAAACTCAATAGAAGCCCTTTCTGGCTATCTCACAGTAAAGAAGACGGATCGCAATTTGAACTCCGTCCACCGTTCGGTCCTTATCCTACCAATTAAATTTACATTTCATCGGCAAACAATGTCAAAATTTCAACAACAAAAAATTGTAAAATCAAGAATTATTTCATG
The DNA here is from genome assembly GCA_022539655.2 of Ceriodaphnia dubia. Taxonomy (NCBI): domain Eukaryota; kingdom Metazoa; phylum Arthropoda; class Branchiopoda; order Diplostraca; family Daphniidae; genus Ceriodaphnia; species Ceriodaphnia dubia. The sequence continues at coordinate 960,941 of JAKUCG020000076.1, forward strand.
TATATGCACAGGTGACTTGTTAAGATGGGCTAAAACAAATATGTAAGACTGACAAATTCACAATGGCACATCCACTTTTTAAACTAAAGAGGAGCGTTTTCCATTTACGCAACTCATCTTGACAGCGTCACTTTTTATTGGTTTTTACCCAAATTCAGAAGTAATACGGAAGCTTTTCCTTAAAATATAAATGTAATAGTTATCAAGCAGAAGGAAAAACTAAAGTTTACTAACATAATTTTAATATACGGGTATTTAAAAATTAATGTTGTTAATTTTTATTAGGCTGTACCGGAAGACGAATTGAGCTGATGCGTCCATAATTATATAACAGAAAAAAAGGAAACAGCTATTCAAATATCACACACCTTTATTTGAAACTATACAACGTGAGCGCCCGACTCCCCTCTTTCTCTCCCCTTTTCCGCTTCCTCTCTATTTATTTGCTATATTTGGGATATAGCGCTCAAGCCTAGCTATGGTTATCTCTCCGTTTATCTATATGTTTGAAACATGCTCCCAGATCGCCCTCTGCTGGATAAAGTCCCTTCCTCCAATTTTACCGAAAATTTTGTCAGTCGCAGACGGCAAGAGCGTGCCATCAGGGCGTGCTACTTAGTTCGTATCAAGTTTATTTGTCGTGATTTTCAGTGTTTCGTAAGTTTGATCTCATTGCTTTGAGTCTGTTGCTTTTCACAAATATAGCAGTGCTTTCCTCATCGGTTTGATCAACATAAGGTGAGTTTTCCGGTTGATTTCAATGTTATTATGATACTCCATATAGGATTCACGCCGATTAATGACTGTACGCACTATCGGATGAGAAATCACACACAAAAAGCTGTTCTTCTATTATTAGTGGAAACAACGTAATGGTTGAGCGAATGTGAACAAAGATTAGGAAGTAAAATTCGTCGGCCACGTGTAATAAAATTCAAGTTGTGCCCCTTATTGTCCTGTTCATTCAGGTGAACGTGAAGGGAGGTCTGTGTATGTTCCAACCATACCGAAGGATCCACGAGCTAGGGTCGCTATGGCAACCACAAACTGTGAGCCTGATCCTGAGAACGGCAGCTGCAGTTCCGGCAGTGCGCAATCGCCAAGCTGCAGCCCGACAAAGAGAGCAACTTCGGTTGATCAGTTGTCGCTGGTCGTCGACAGCAACAAACACACAAAGGCTCTAGGACTAAAGAGCCTTTTTGTTGAAAAAGTTCGGGGTGTAAAAGAGTTTGGACATCGTTTGAATAAGTTGGGTCGCCATCTATCCGCATCGGATCAATCGGAGCTCGCTGCAGGACCTCGACTTCTCTCTGTTTCGTCCATCGATCCTGACTCGGACTTGCCTCGCCTTGTGAGAACCAACGCCTTTAAAGTAAGTTGTTGCCTTGACTACTACGTATAATAACGATCGTAGAAACTCACATAGCATCTTCATTTACATTCCTTGACCTAACAATAGGTCAAACAACGAAATTCGCTCACATTATCGTCTTCACCAGCAGCCAGTGTTCATACTAGCAGTCCTAGACCTCGCCATCAATCTTCTTCTGATGAACCATCAGAACAGAACCCTGAATCTGATTCTGAACATTCGGAGATCTCCGACATCTCCTTCAGAACTACTTGCAGTTTCGACTTGATTGCCGCGCATCCTGTGGAATCCAGCAGCCACCCAGTGTCCGGATTAGCATTATTCGATAATCAATTGGCTCAATCAAGAGTTGATGACGATTCAGAGGACTTACAACCCGAGAACAAGAATGAAGAAGGCCATCAACAAGAAGACATTGCTCAAGCTTTCAACGTTGAAAGTGTACAAAACGAATTGCCCGTGTTGCTAATTAACGATCTACCGCTCCATCTGTCCCCGTCGGATCAATCCCGCCATAACAAAGTAAACAACTTACGTGCACAACCAATTTGGTATAAATTGCTGATATATATTGTTTCAATAACAGGAAGATTGGAATGGAAACTTATTGGATGACGTGAGCGACTTGGGCGACTTTGAAAGTTGCACATCCTCGATTCCATCAGAAGATAAAGCGGTTAACGAATTGGAAGAATCGCCTTTTTTCCGAAACCGCAGTAGCTCAGACTCGGCCGTAATGGGCAACAAAAGTAGCGCTAGCAAAGCCAAAGTTTTCGGTTTGAAGCCGCGGCTTCAGACCGAAACCCAACAAGAGCCTCCGGCTATTATCCAGAATGAGCTTCCAAATAACAGTGGATCGTCGTCTACACAGCAACAACTAGTGGATGATGACACGAGTGAACAACAAGAACAACAACAGACAAGTCCAAAACTATCCAAGGCTGTTATTGACAAATCACACACATCAGAAACTCTTTATGCTGATGTCGACGAGCCTGAAGAAATCGAAGATCCGTCCAGTTACAAAGACGTCGCTCACCACCACACCTGGACGTGTGATGACAATTTGCTGATCGCATCAGAGACTTCGGATAGTATTAATGTACCTGATCTTCCTTTGGATAGCAATGGCACGGAAACGTGCAGTTTGAGAGATGTTCATGATTTTGAAAATGCTGGAACTTTTTCCCTGTCAAGTGGTTTTGAGCAACCAACAAGTGATAATACTGAATTGGATGCCGATACTTCACCATATGCAACAGAACTTTGTTCAAGGTCACATGAAATAGAGCACTTTATAATCAAGGACCATTTCAAGCCACCTGACAAGGAAATTTTAACTGTCGAAAAAAAAAGTGCATGCTTAGTACTCCAACATCAAGAGCATTTTGCAGGAGGAAAGCTAGAATACCTGTCGCTGGAAGTTCCTGATTTAATTCTAAACTACATTGCTGCAGCAAGATATCACATTTTCAAAATATATGCAGAGAAAAACAAGTCAGTAAGTTTGATTCATATTTGTGTGTGGTGAATTTGTTTTTCAAACTTCAGAAAATATTCTCTATAGCCTAAAGTTGAATTGCTAACTTATCCGTGTTCTATTGACTTTATTCCCCAATTAGGGAAGTACAACAAAAGTTGAAATTAAAATGCCTGACATGATTCACCTTGGTGGGTCTTCTGCTGGGCATAGCAATGGTGCTACTAGACCGTCTAATGCAGCAAATAGTGGGCAGCCATTTACTCTCACAAGGCACAAGAAAGTGGAAATTCCAGCTACTTCAATTCTCAGCCATAACCAAAATGCTGCTAGAAGAGAGCCTAGTGATCTTGGAATTCCTTATCCCTCTGGTATATGAAATGCTTGTTTCATGCTCTTCATGCATATTACTTATCAATTTTTTTATGTCTCATTTTGTTGTAAACAGCTTCTGCCGAAAAAGAATCTAATGTGTTGCGAAAGGTGGCGAGCCTTACTTATGACTTGGCTATGGAGCAAAAACAGCAAGTTAGCTCATCAAAAATGCGGGGTCCGCCTGAAAGACACGATCTCAGTTCTGTAGAGAATTTTGAAGGTACTTTCCTGTGTTTTCCGATTATGAGTAAACATGTTTTCCAAACCTATTTGTGTATTAGGACAAATGCTGGTTTCAAATTTGTTATCATCTATTGATGAAGACCATTATTTGAGGCTTCTTATAAGCAACAATGATCTAAGGCTGTTAATGAGCCATTTTGTAAATTATTTACTGAATATTGGTATTGTTTGCCCCTTGGATGATGGATGTGACAAATTTATGGTTAGTATTCTACTTTGCCCAGACGTTTTGTCTTTTCCTGTTAGGTAACAGGCTTTTTTTTTTACTCCAGATGGATCGTATGTATAGATGGGGTCGCCCTGACGTTAGCAATAAAGGATCTATGCGATCAAAAGGGGAGTACCTCTCAGTTCAGGAACACTTGGCGGCTTTCCAACAAACTAGACAGGAGCATGATGCTGAAATTAAACGAATGCAATCCGAATTTCGCCAAACAGTCAAGGAGTTGGAGGAAATTGTTGCAAGTTTGTCCAAGGAAGTAAGTGTCCTCAAAAGCCGACCAACTTTGGAACCTCCGCCGTATGTCCCACCACCTAGTCCATATTCATCAACTGCACCACCACCACCACCTATGGCGGGACTATCACCACCTAAGCCGTTAGGTGGACCGCCACCTCCACCACTTCCTCCGCCAATGATAGGTGGCCCTCCTCCACCACCTCCTCCTCCCCCGCCAATGATGGGTGGCCCTCCTCCTCCACCTCCCCCACCGATGATGATGGGTGGCCCTCCTCCACCACCTCCTCCCCCGATGATGATGGGTGGTCCGCCTCCTCCACCACCTCCGCCGATGATGGGGGGACCTCCACCGCCTCCGCCGATGATGGGGGGGCCTCCGCCACCTCCGCCGATGATGGGTGGACCCCCGCCACCTCCGCCAATGATGGGTGGACCTCCACCACCTCCACCGATGATGGGGGGTCCTCCACCCCCTCCACCGATGTCGGGAGGACCACCACCCCCTCCTCCGGGACCTGGAGGACTTGCTTCTCCTCCATCGCTTCCAGCTCCTCCGGCTGGAGGCTGGAATTTCAACAAAACTGTCATTCGAAAAGTATGTACCTATTCACGAAAAATTTGGTAATCAATACTGAAAACAAAGGGTTGAATATTTACAGAACCCAGTAGATCCTAAACTACCCATGAAACCTCTTTATTGGACTAGAATTTTAGTTCCATACCAGCCACCTCAAACAATTGCCATTCAGGATTCTGCGGATTGCAAGTGAGACCTTTTTCATGCCTTGATGTTATTTTGTTATTTAGCGTTGTTAGCACAAAAATGTAATATTTTTTTTTGCAGTGCATCATTGTGGGAAAAACTCGAGGAGATTGCTCCAGATAGCTGGGATGATTTCGCCGACTTATTTTCGCGACAGGTCGTTGCTGCAAAACCAGTGAAACCTAAAACAGAAAGCAAACCTGTGAAACAACAAACAGTCAAAAGTACTCATAATTTTGTATTATTTGAGTTTAGCAGTGTGATCAATATATTTTTTCATTTTAGTTTTGGACAACAAACGGTCACAAATGGTTGGTATTTTAATTTCAAGTCGGCACTTGGACGTTCCGGAGGTGGAAAGCGCTGTTTACAACCTGGATACATCCGTGATTGACCTGGAAACGCTGCAAAAAATTTTCGAATTGAGAGCCACAGAAGAGGAATTGGCTACAATGCGCATAACTCTAGAGCAGCAGCCTGATGCTGTTCTGGACAAGCCCGAATGTTTTTTGCTCGAGCTGGCCAACATACCCAGCTTTTCTGAGCGTGTAGCATGCTTCATGTTTCAAAATAGTTTCTTCGAAAATTTAGCTACCATATCGAATCCACTCAACAATCTCAAAGTAAATTTTTTCCTTCGGGTTCGAAAAACTTTTATTAACCTCCTTATAAATTATTTTTGCAGCTGATTTGTGAAAAGCTGATGATGAGCATAGAAGTGTCTCGCGTCCTAGGCATTATTCTTGCTCTAGGAAACTACATGAATGGAGGTAACCGTCAGCGCGGACAAGCTGATGGTTTTGCCATAGACATTCTTCCGAAAATTAAAGATGTAAAAAGCAAGGATAATACCTTGACTTTGATATTTTACGTTGTTAAAGTCTACATTCAGGTATGCATTTTTGTGTTATATTATTTTCATTTTCTTCTAGTCTTATTTTTGACGAAAACAGAAATTTGATGATAAAGCTGGAACAAGTGACGCCCGCATGCCTCTGCCAGAACCAACAGACTTGGATAAAGCTGGACATTTAAAATTTGAGGAGCTAGAAGCCAGTCTTAAACAGCTGAATAGAGAAATCCAAGGTATTGTCATTACTTTAAAACAATCTTTCTGAATTTTTACGGAATCACGTAGAATCAAAATTTTTCGGTAGGTGTGGAACAAAAAGCCAGTCAAGTAATAGCAGCATCGGAAGAAATACATTTAGAACCATTCAAAGGGAAAATGGAATCTTTTTTTGTACAAGGTAAGTTTCCATTGGCATCAACTTTTTTTAGTTTTTAGTTAGAAAATACTTACTGGCATCTCATTTACCGTTGTTGTAGCAAAGAAATCGCTTTCAGAAGAAGAAGAGAACTTAACCGAATGTAAACAACGGTAATTTTTCAGGAAACAGTTCAGTTGGGACAGATAAATATTGGTTTTACTCTATTAGATTTGAAGCTGTTCTAAAATACTTCAAGTTTACTCCGAAAAAAAACTCCGAGCTTGATCCCAAAGATTTTTTCAGCTTGTGGTCTACATTTGCTTCGGATTTCAAGGATATTTGGAATCGCGAACAACAACGTATTTTCAAAGAAAAGTACTGTGTATATATTTATAGTTTGGTTAGAATAGTAGTAGATAACCTTTTCTACCATCTGTTCATTTTAGTTTGGAAAAGGCAAAGCAGGCTGTTAAACAGAAGAAATTACAAGCGAGTTCCAGTTATACCAAAAAGAAAACAGAAGAGGGCTCTTTGGTAAGTAAAAAAAAATTTAACCTACTTTGAAAAAATTACTAAAAACTTTGCAACCATTTACAGAAAGCTAAACTGCTAAGCCGAAGAAAGAAATAATGGATTTTTGACGCGCCTTCGTTTTCTCGATTGCAACCCTTTTTCTCACTTAACGACACGCGTACATTTGAACTTGTTTATAATACCCATGGCTGCACTTGGTTAATGCCTTGAGGTGAAATTTACAACCCCTCTCAATCTCGTTACAGATATCGAAGTCGATGATTTTGGCTTGTCGAGTTGTTATTGCATTCCAAACGAACAATTTTTTGTTATACAAGTCATATAGTTAAATTCTTGCGATTTACGAATCATCTTTTAGAACTAGCATTATCCGATGACTACTATTAAAGTACAAGTTACAAATATAGCTTCCTCGGTAAATAATTAAAAGTTTTAAGTCATTATCCTAAAAAAACATAGAACTCTACCTAGAAATCAACTTGATGTATTGGATCAAAATCACAAATTATATTTTAAGAATACTCTCCATCTTCTGAATTGGATGGGGCATCTCCATGCTGTTGCTGTTGTAAAGACATTTGAGCTTCAGCTTGTAGTTGAAGCCATTGGGCTTGCTCAGCAGCAGCTTGTTCTTCTCTGGCTCTGGCAAATAATTCCTGCTGCCTATATTTTTATATACATTGCCATATGTTAATGCCAACTTGTGAGGAAAACTGGTAGTTATACTAAACTTACTGTCTCAGTAATTCTTCTTCTGGAATGCCCAAGTTTTCCAATCTAGTACTTTGGCGTCTTCTTTTAGCTGCAACAGCTTTACAGTCTTTCAAAACAGCCTCAGCATCAGTACGGTAGTCATTGAAACCTAGCCTGTCTAATGCTAATATGGTAGGAAGTATTAGTAAATATATAATATAGGGTACAATAATAACAACTACCTCCTAGAATGTGTTCTGCATTTATAGTCTTTTTCTGTTGTTGGGTGCAGATGTCATTAGCTTCTGATGCCAAAAGATGGATGAATTCTGAACAGCAGTTCAAAATTAACTCTCTAGCTTCATTAGCAACTCGAACACTGGGTACAATTTCTTTAATCATTTTGTTCATAGCAGCTCTTGGGATAGTCAATTCTTCTTCAGGTACAGCTTCTGCCATTTTTAAAGTTACCTATGCAGGAAGAATCAAGTTCTGTAGAATTGAAAACCTATAGAAAAAACGTAAGAATCGCCTAACGTCAGTTGCAATGAGTAAACAACTGTTCACTTCTTCTTCCACAGAACTTTCTAATGACTAATATTTTCTTTTGTCCTAAATATTTTCATGCAATACGAACAAAACACTTGCACATACAGGATTTTCTTGTTTTGTTTTTAATTGAAATCTTTCGAGATTACTATTATTATCGCTCTACACTGAAACCCGAGTTAAACCCAAACACCCAATCCTGATTGGCCAGACAGGAAAAACCTAAGAGTCTCCGTTGTCTCAAAACGGTCGATGCGCCACCTCGTCAACGAACGTTGCAACTAACCAACTGAGTTTTGCGATTACTGGCTGTGCGTCAAACATTGCCCGCAAGCGCGAATTCGCTTCTAATAACGCGCTAAACTCAGGCTAAACTATTGAAACTGTTGCGATTAGTCGTATATCTCGTGGACACTTATTTGGCAATATTTCATCACTCCAGTTGCTTAGCATTGGTATAGTTATTTGTGTAATGCATGCCATGTCTTTTCATTGATCTAACATTATGTAGAAACAAGGAAAAATTCGAGTGCTCTGTGGTAGCCATGGTTAAAAATTTTTAACCCACCCCCTTTGACCTATAAACCCAATTGAATCTACCGTAATCTACGAATCTGTGAAAATAACAGGTGGCCAACAACACGCTGGGCAAAGGCAACCACACGCCAGCACTGAATGGAGTAATAGGTTATTACATCTACCAGCTCTATACAGACATCGCTTTATTTATAGTCGTCAAAACAAAGACGTCTTTTGCGTTCTGTCGATATAATAATAACGAACTGAGGTGAAATTTTAACAACTATTAAAGCGACTTCCCCAACCCCTTTTTAATGATACCGTATTCTTTTTTTCAGTTTTTCTCATTGTTGCACACAAACTAGTCACGTGGTCGTGTTGGATCTCTAGTTGCTTTTATTTTTCTCGGGGTGATGTTAGTACAAATTCGGATTAAAAAACCTTTTTTTCAAGATCTGTTGACCATGTTTTTGCTTTGAGGTTCTGCTTTGAGGTTGTTTTCTTTAGTTAGTGGGGTATGTCAAAAACATTTTAAAGTTTCATTTTTTTTAATGACATGAATTGTTAGAAATTAAAGGAGATTGGTGTTCTTTTAGCATCACATTGATGCAGACTTTGACTCTCCTTATGCCTTGCTAGTGTTCCTAATTCTGTTTCGTACAGCACAGGTTCCAAGGGAGCAGATGTTGCTTTCGATATATAAGTTCCTCTTTTGTTGAAGCTTCTTGTTGTAAGTGTTAAAAAGTTGAAGTCTGAGTACTGCATTATTTTTAAACCTGTAAGGGTAAAATCAGTATTCCATTGTAGTTCATTATCTGAAGAAACCTTTCAACATGTGTACACAGCATTGAAGTCCCTTTCTTTTTCCTTCAATGGTGCATGCTTGATTCTTCTGTACTGACTGACAGACATTAGAAGAGTTAAACCTAAATATTATTATTTTCATTTAGTCTCATGTGAAAGAATGGGCGGGAAATGCCAGAATTCCATTTCCTTTGGTGGCATTTTTATGCTTAATCTAAGTGACGCTCGCTGGCGCTAATTTGGAATAATTAGTGCCAACCCTTTCGTTTTTTCTGAAACCGAAAATGTACGTTTACTTAGTCAGATACCCATCCCAAATAAAGCAGGCTTTAATTTTCCTTCATTTCATGACCATTATTTGATTACTTTCCCCCTCTTTTTGAAGCACGTTGCACATGTGCGAGTTTGTTTTTAAATCTAGTTCAAATTGTAAATGCCTAGATGGCAGGTCATCCGTTATTAATATATCGCCCGAAGTTGTCAGAAAAGTTTGGCCAGCGCCGAGTACGGCGCGAGTTTCCCGAAGGGCTTTCCCTTTTAAAAATGGATGGCGATAGTGGAATTAAGCCGGAATATGCCACATACATAGTGTACGCAATAGGCCGGGTGACTAGTTCAGTTGGCAAATAAATGTTGGTTGAATTTTGAAACGCACGTAGCTTGTGCCCTTGTGGGTCGTCGAAATCTTTTCAAAATTGATAGTTTTCATTCATTCATGTTTCTTTCAATTCGTTTCAGCAATCAAAAATGTTAGCTGAATATTCAGAAGATGGAACGGCAGCAGTGTTGGCTGACTTTCACCTGGGAAAACTATCATAAGGTGGTCGTTTAACAACCCTTACAAATTTGCTAGCATGTTTCGAAGTTCATCCACTTTTTGAGAATCCGGTAAAATTCGTTTGTTTGATTTTGTTTAAATAAACTTAAATAAAACAATTTCTGCTTAGGATGAGCGCAAAATAATAATAGAAGTTATTTGCGAAGCAGCAATATCGATGTTAGAGTTGGAGGGTTAGCACTGCTGATCAAAATTGCTTCTTCTTGTTGTCTACATCTAGAACATCACATCGACGACGTTCTCTTTTCAGTACGCATTGCTTGTTTAAAAAAAAATGTAAACAAAATTATTCCACTTTTCTCTAGATTACAACAAAGGCCATCGGTTCGGAAAACAAACGCGTTCACGAGCAAGGTTTAGAATTTTGGAAAGCGATTAGCCAAGTGGAAGACCCCCGAGATTCTGACGGGCGGCTAATTAAAAATCCCGAAACAAGCAGAACTTCAAGCTATTTTGTAAAAAGGTCCCTCGGAAAACTCGTTCCTACTCTTTTTGCAGAATTAATTAGAGGAGCTTTATCCGAGAATCGTGGAGTGGTCGGTGGAGTTCAACAAATAGATAACGATGTCGTTTTCAAAAAGACCGAAGAACATCAAACAGACAATATCGTCCCTAACGCGGGGGAAAACACCCTATTCAAAACAACTGACAACGCGTCTGGAAACATTGGTGACGAAAATTTAAAGAAATCTCTGTCTACTAATTGGTGGGCTCCGCCGAGGGAGGTGATAATCTACTTTAGTGAGCTTTGCGAGAGCTATCCGGAGACCGGAGGCCATCGACAGTCACGTTCTGTCTCTAGTCCAAACCGAGATTCAGGTATAAAATTATTGTTAAGCTAAGTAAAAAATTAAATAATAATAGTATGTGTTAACAGCACATAGATTGGAGACATCGGCACGCAGCTCTGTGGTCTATGTTGGTTTTCCTTAAACCATGATACAAGAGGAATTATGTATCATGCTTAAACAATTAGTCCTTCATCATGCAGAAAGTGTGCTTCAACCCTTTTTCCAATTGATTCGCAAAGCTTTGCGGGATAAGGCGAGCTCCAAAGTACGCAGCACTGCACTCTGGGTAACGAGCTGGATGTTTGAAAAAGTATCCAGCATTGGTCGTTTCAATGATTTCGCAAGATCTACAGCAGTTTTTTGATGATTTAATTTTTTGTCTTAACGACAATAAAGGTCGCGTGTCACCTTCGAGTTGCATCACACTCAAGTCAGTGGTGAAAACCGCTTACACAATAATACAGGGTGATATCACAAGTGTTTATTTGCTTACTAGAAAACTGCTAAACATCACCTTCAACTAAGAATTTTGGAAATTCTTTATTTTTTTCTACTTTAAAGAGGCCAATCAAGATTATCGCCTTTCGGCTGGGATGTTTCTTCAATTCTTCGTCACCTGTTCCGCTGTTCATCACCCAACACATTCTTGAAGCACGCTAGCAAAGGTATGTCGTCTTTATGTGCAGAAATTCAAATTCCTTCACGTGATACTTAAGATACTTCAATTTTTTGTCAAGGCTACTGAAGAAGGCGAAGAAAAGGGTGGCAATTAGTGTCGAGAAGTGACGAAGCAATCGGAGATTCGAATCATCCCGTATCTACCTAGAGCTGAAAAAACCCTGCTGGATTGAAATGTTCTTGCTCTTCCATAATAGATAGCATAGATAAAGAATCTTTATCTGTAATACATAGTTAGGTTGTTGTCTGTTTCTTTTCTATTCAACCAGCTCTGATTCAACTGTCGATGACAGTTAACCTATCCGCGGCTATCCTAATTTCTAAATCGCGCAACAGCGTATTGTTATTCTTTCAGACTTGGCACGTTGTGACGTACGGATTTTGAATGGTGACTTTTGGTGAGCTATGTTTCGATTCAAATGTAGTAAATATTGTTGTGTCGACTGGAACTGTTTGGGAGAATTAATTTTCCTTGAATCCATGTGTCTTCTAGCTAAACTAAAGAGGCTCTGTACTGTCACTCTGTCACAGACAACACATCTGGTGACGGCAAATCTGTCAACCACCAATTGTTTTTTTGCCTGTTGGACTAGGGATTATGTAAATGTGTATGAATGATCACTTCAGTGACAGACTATGTTTGTGTTTTTAGAAATTACTATATTGTATTCAGATTGACTGACATCTTTTCTTTCAATGTTTCAAGTATCGACAACCTGAACCACCATGGAGTGGAGCCATTGTAGCTGCTTGTGTCATCATATGTGCAGTTACTGCACATAGTGGGACAACCTCCGACCACTCCAACTTTGCCAAGTACAATTTTATCCTTAGTTAGACGATGAACACAAGAAAAGTAAAGAATCGGAAGTGGACCGGAAGTAAGAAAAACACGTCGTACAGCAAAATGAAGGGCATATTCGGAATCCTCGTTAAATTCTGAACAGGATTATTGTGTTTTAATCAACTTTTGGAACATGTCGAAAATCGAGAATTTAAGAAGTCTATAGACTTCAAAAATTGACGATTTGGTCAATCTCTCCAATTTCATTAATAATACATTATTCTTACTCAGAAAAGTGCGCTGATTCCGAATATCTACTTTGTTTTGTGATTGAGGCAGTATTTCCCACTTCCGGTTCATTTCCGGTCTCTGAAAATGCTTTCCAACTACTTCATTTCCGTCATTAACAGTTTCTATTTTTATTCTAGATGATTGCTGATGCCAAAATGATGAAGACTTGACTGAAGAACCATTTTTTGTGCAGCGATATGACTAGGTACGTTGAAACTTTTGAATTGTTTTAATTATTGATTTACTAACATTTGGCTTTTGATGTTTCAGATATCGCAAACCTACACTACACTCGGGCGTTGCAGATAAGTGTAGATTCTACCTGTGGAATGGACCTGTTTTGCCTGCAATAAATAAGACAATTCGGAAGAAAGAAAACGCGAGAATGCTAGAGGAGGTACAAATACTAAAGCCCACACAGGCGGATCAGCAGGTTTAACCAAATTTCTTCTTGTTTTGTTTCAGGAATTGCAAACCTGCACTACACTCAGGTGATCCAGCTAAGTGTAGATTCTCCCTGTAACCTTCTATCCTTCCACTTCCGGTCCTGATACCCGAAATGCAGGAGGTAGGGATGGGCTCTGTCTCGAAAGGGTGAATACAGCCAAGCGCCCGACTAGGTTCAATCGCATCCCCTAAGAACTGGCCCCAACCGTCACTCTTCTCTCTTTCCGGCTTCTCTTAGCCATGCCTCTCGTTGGGCGGTACGGGCCGTACCGAGCGACGAGGGCGAACGAAATGATGAATAACGATTATCTCTTCTAGAGATTGTCTACTCTGATCGTTCAGAAAATAATTGTATCAAATAATATGTTTCCAAACAAAAGGATATGTATCGATGTAAATTGTTTTTAGAATAAATTTAAGATAAAATCGGTTCCAAACCTGTGTTAAATTTTTTAAGTTTTAGTTAGTAGTTTTTTTTGGTAGCTGGTTTTACGTTTTTTCAGGATAATCGTACCTGATTTTTATCGAGTGTTGACAGGGAAAGTGCTAGAGTCTCTGTTTTATAATTACAGTCGCTACACGAGGATTTGAACCTCCGACCTTTGGCGTCACATTCCGATGCTTTACCACGCGGTTATTACTAGCATATTTATAGGGAACTATAATGTATATTTATGCAGTAAGAATTATAAACGGAGGAAAAATCTAGATTTTAATTATAATTTTTAGAATTTCTTTCATAAAGACATCACATGAGGATTTGAACCTATAACCACAGGCGTCGCATGTCGACGCTTATCCACACGGCTACGACTACAACACAAATTCTGAGGTATAGAAATTGCAGTTGCAAAGAAACTTGAGCATATAAAAAAACGGACAACAAGAAACCACATTACCAGTTGAATGAAAGTCTAAAAAATCTTTTTACAACTCTAGTAGTATAACATGTATCCAAAATAAGGCAACGTATTAAAGAAATGTAAAGATTTGTGTGCTGTAGGACTTGGCTCTTTATAATATTAAAAAAAAAAAAACGAAATAACCAGAAAATTATGATTGACATTCATCATATCTTGTATCAATGCATATAATTTTTAAAATTTTGAGCCAAACGTGTATTTTTAAATTTTAAAAATATCGAAATACAAGATTCCCTTCGGTAATACCTTCGGGTTAAAAAAATTTTCGGATAAACTATGCAATATATGGAGGTCTATGCTTAGGTTATGCCTATGCTTATGCCTATACTTATGCGGAAATGAAACCTAAGGAAAGTTATGTATACCTAAAATATGCCCCGTGTACCGAGATCGAGTACCACACACTATATTTTATTGTATTCAATCTTGAGATTATTTTCAACTCTGTTAACTGCTGTGGTCAGGTGGTTAGAACGTTGCGCTCGAGTCCATATATGTGAAAGCAGGTCAGACGTTCGATCCTGCAAGATGACATTTTCCCGAAAAATATTTAGAAAAAATGCCTCTTATGCAAATCAAAATCGAAACCAGGTGGTTATAAATGCCACAAAACATCTAACATAAATCGGATAATGATATGGATTAGAGACAAACGGTAGCAAATTAATAATTCGCCAAGACGGTAGCATCTCCTACAGTTTATGTTTTATAAGAGTAATCAGAATATGTAGTAGGCTACATTTGACAAATTACCGACGAAGGTCTTGACTTCACAATATCGTCTATCGTCTACCAATTGAGTGATGTACGCATCGGTTGAAGCATGAATCGTATGTTTTATTAATAGCTAGTTTTTAAATCCTTGACGCATGAAACATACGGTTTCTCACGACACATTAAACAAACCGTTTCTCACGACACATTAAACGTATATTACTATAACGTACTCGAAAAAATTTTTAAAGGTTATCACCGAAATCGGTTAACGTACAGTCTTGCACGCCATCTAACATCCCGGCGGAAAACAAAATTTCTCGCATATACGTTAGGAAAGCAAAATCACAATCGGTTAGGTCGGTTAAAATCGGTTATTAACGTACAAATCTTATTACGCCATCTAATAGCCTGCCGGAAAACTAAATTTTCTCATATAAACGTTTGGAAACCTACCCTAGACCCATCCCTTTCCTTTCTCAAGCCCCCAAAAGCCCTCAAAAAACCAAAAAAAAAAAAAAAAAAAAAAGGGAAATCACGCCCTAAACGGGAACTTAATACCTTCGGTATATTCATAAGAATGAATATTACCCTCAGGGATAGTTTCCTCTAAACGAATGCCCTTAACAGCAGGAGAAACACAGTGACCGAGGTAATGCCTTGCAACGTTTACACTTGAAGATGAAAATGTTTTTTTTTACATCGATTGTCACACTGTAGCATGGTTACATATTTCACCGACTATCTTAATATCCAGACCGTTACAAGTGCGCAGAATTACATAAACGCCACAATCAAGTTATGAGCTCTTCTCCTCGGACAACAACCACGTTTGTAATTGACTTACTAAAAAAATGAATTTCTACAATTAAAGTCTGAAGTAGAACGTCATTTACTTCACACTTAACAGAAGGAAACTTAGATGTGGAGAAATGAAATCAATTTTCGGGCGGAAATCGACATCAAGTAGCAATATGCGAGCTTGAATCAGATATAAGACATCTTTTCTATAAAGAATTCCAAGTTTTTTAGGCCACATCAATAAAATACGATCAGGTTGAATGGAAGATGTATCCAAACTGGTTCCATCGGCCCTTGGAAACTAAAACGGTACAGAAAGTTTCCAACCTTCCAACCGACACCGAAAATTAGACATACTGTCTAATTAGTCATACTGTCTAATTAGTCATACTGTCTAATTTTGAATGAAAATAAAGCTGGACCTAAAAAATATTCATGCCTATGATTGCGAGATTTTCGAAATCGCACAGGTGCAAGCTGGCGGCCTGGCGCAAGTGTCTAACCGATTCCGGCTTGCCGCTAGCCCTGAGAAATGGTAATTTGTTTTTGTAAATTGTGCCACCTGGCGGTTATGGAAATGTCGTACAGCCAATTTACTTCGGTATGCTCCCTTCTTTTTTTAAAAACATTAAGTCTGATAACATAATACAAACAAATAATCAGCTCCAAAAATTATAGTTCAACAACTGCTTCATTCTATTTCATTCTATTAGACCTGTGCCCAGTGACAGTGCCGCACACTCGCGCTCCTTCGAGCCTTAGTTTTACACTCTAATTTCACCAAAGAATATCGCTATTTTTCTTGAAATATTGGTAAACTTTTCACGTATTCAAGTAAAAAATAAAAATGTAATCAGAATGTAAGCGTGAGAAACTGATTGAACACTCGTTTGTTGCCGCTAGTAGTCTTCTGGGATTAATTACTCATCCTCCTCATTGGATTTCAACAAATTAGTAAGGTGCATAACTACAGACAAAGAAAGTCGCGCCAAGTGGCAGTGGCACGTGAATCGTATTCTGAAAACTGAAACAAAGTGTTACTCAAGTGATTTTACCTTCGATTTGTGCAATATTTTGATTACAAGATGCTACCACTGGATTTTCTCGCTGAAATGTTGGAGAAACTCGTTATTTCAGTAAACTCTAAAGGTGTCCATTTTGGACGCTGATTAGTCCTATTCGTTTCGTAACACGTTTAACAAAATTTTTCATTGTCAATATTTTTGTGTAATCTTAAAGATTCGGAAGAAAAAAATCTCCATCTTTCCTTGTTGGAACTCGACAATGCAGCCCAAAAAGATCTGGTGAGTTCAAAATGTATAAATTGTCCACAGCCATAAATGATCTACCTGTGAATTTTCCTTAACTTAAAAGGACCAATTCTTATGCTTCATGTCGGTTGTACTAGCCGATCCTCAAAAGTACTCTTCCTTGGCTCGAAGAGGGGCAGCCCTTCAGCTTAAATGGCGACTAAGAAGCAAAGACCCTGCAACGCTCAGAGAACAACAGAAGCGATGGAGAATTGTTCCAGCTGATGTTCAAAACATGATCAAGAGTAACGTTCTGATCGCTTTAACCACCGCTTCGTTACTTCGTCCAAGTAATGCTACTGAAATGGCCGCGTGCATAGCAGTAGCCGAACTTCCCCTTAAAGAAAACTGGCCCGATCTAATGCCTACGCTGTCCGATTATGTTATTCATCTTCCGGAGACGGAAAAAGAAAGCGCGTTGGAGGCAATGGCATTTGTATGCCAAGAAATGGTACAGTAAAGTGTGGCTACTTTGAACAACCGAATGAGCGTAGGTAGAGTGATCTTTTGCACAATGGCATAAGGAAAACTTTTAAAGACTTGCGTGTAAAAAAAAATGGGTCTATCTATTCATCAACAGCCTACAGTTCACGCTTTATAAAATGCTTGTTCAATGTAGCCGCCTTTTCCCGCTTTTTTAGTCCCATAATGAGTGTCTTTGAACACTTCTTGAAAACAAGCACATGAAAGTTTTCCAACAAAAACTGGGATGGATACAGGTGGAATCGCCACATTCTTAGCTTAAAAAGCTTTGTTACGGTTTCCTCTAACTTGCAAATTAGTTGAGTTATTTATTTAAAAAACCGTCGTAAAAAAACGCCTTTTTTAAAAAGTAGCCTCATTTTGTTATATATTCACCGTCACTATCAAAGGTAGTTTTCATTTTCGAAAAGTTTGCTTTTAGAGATCAGAAGTTCTGGTTGAATATTCAAAAGACATAATGGCAGCTGTTTTGGCTGGATTTCGCCTGGAAAAATTATCGGAACGGGCTCGTTTAGCAACTCTAACAATTTTGCTAGCAAATTTCGAGCACGCTCATCGACATTTTGAGAATCTGGTAAAATACGTTATTTGGGGGAAAACTTAACTTTCGAAAAAATAATGGTGTTTGTGTTTAGGATGAACGTACAACTATGATGAAAGTCATTTGTGAGGCCACTGAATCGAGAAATATTGATATCGGGGTTGGAGGATTAGCACTATTGGTCAAAATTGCTTCTTCTTGTTATCAACATCTGGAAGATTACATCGACGACGTTCTCGTTTCAGTACGCATCAATTGTTTTTTTTTTTATGTACACAAAATTATTCCACTTTTCTGTAGATTACAACAAAGGCCATCGGTTCGGAAAACAAACGCGTTCATGAGCAAGGTTTAGAATTTTGGAAAGCGATTAGCCAAGTGGAAGACCCCCGAGATTCTGACGGACGGCTAATTAAAAAACCTGAAACAAGCAGAACTTCAAGCTATTTTGTAAAAAGATCCCTCGGAAAACTCGTTCCTACTCTTTTTTCAGAATTAATTAGAGGAGCTTTATCCGAGAATCTTGGAGTACCAAATTGGGTCGGTGAAGTTCAACAAATAGATAACGATGCGGTATTCAAAAAGAGCGAAGAACATCAAACAGACAATAACGTCCCTAACGCGGGGGAAAACACCCTACTTAAAACAACTGAGAATGCCTCTGGAAACATTGGCGACGAAAATTTAAAGAAACCTCAGTCAACCAATTGGTGGGCTCCGCCGAGGGAGGTAATAATCTACTTTAGCGAGCTTTGTGAGAGCTATCCGGAGGCCATCGACAGTCACGTTCTGCCTCTAGTCCAAACAGAGATTCAGGTAAAATTATTGTTGAGCTAAGAGTACAAAATTTAAAAAATAGTAGTATGTGTGTTAACAGCACACAGATTGGAGACATCGGCACGCAGCTCTATGGTCTATGTTGGTTTTCCTTAAACAATTAGACCCTCATCATGCAGAAAGTGTGCTTCAACCCTTTTTTCCATTGATTCGCAAAGCTTTACGGGATAAGGCGAGCTCCAGAGTACGCAGCACTGCACTCTGGGTTACGAGCTGGATGTTTGAAAAGTATCCAGCATTGGTCGTTTCAATGATTTCGCAAGATCTACAGCAACTTATTGAAGATTTAATTACTTGTCTTAACGACGACGAGGGTCGCGTGTCACCTTCAAGTTGCATCACACTCACGTCAATGGTGAAAGCCGCTTACACCATAGCTTCAAGAGAAGTAAGTTTCCGAGTTGAAATTCCCATCCCCTGTAATTATAGTGATTTCTTAAATTAGGTAGGAAATAACCAACGGCCACTTACCTTTGTGCTATCACCTTATCATGAAATGATTGCCGATCAGTTGGTAAAAGCCGCAAAGCGACGATTAACGGCTGCGTTTGATGGCATACGCCAAGTATTGCTCCACTCTCCAGAAGACTGCTACTGGGTCGTGCTTGACAGCACGGACGAGTTGTTAATATTGCTGCGAAAGGCAAGCGCGTTTATGTCTAGTACTTGACAAAATTTCTAAAATTTGTTCACCTCAATTATACCAGATGATTGAGCTTCCGGAAGTTCATCACGTCGGATGTCATTGCCACGAGTCGGTGCAGAAGATACTGTGCGGTGTTTTGCGCAGCATAATGGGGATTCTGAAATTAGGCGAATCAACTACCAATCAACTTGGTCACAAGTTCATGGACTATATACTAAACCTTCTCATTCAATTTCCTTCCGGAGTGGCACGAGAAGAAGCTCTACTGGCTGCTTCGACAGTTGCTTCTCTGCTCAAGTGGGAGCTCAAACATCATCTGGAGACGTTGGTTTCCTATTTAACGACTGCCATCACAACCTCTCTGAAAAATGATCCTGCTTTGGCTCTTGTGGTGGATCTTACTGGCACAATTTTTCGAGTATTGGATTGGGAAGCAGCACCTTGCGTAAACAAACTTCTAGGACCACTTCTAGCTCTCACAGAACGTAACCGACAATTGCCGATGGATACAAGGATACGTTGCGTAGCTGTGTTTGGCCAAATGGCAACCGCAGTCGGTCGCCCGGGATTCCAAATGTACATGGCGGCCGTCCTTCGTCGTTTACAGTACTGCATCGAGCTTTCTATCGAGGTAATACTGGATTATTATTATTTTTTATTTTGAAATTTGAAATATTTTTTTAATATATAAAGGTAGTGGAAGAAAGCCAGTACAACAAAGAACTGAGGGAAAAACTGAGACAAACTTGTTTTGAAACACACTCTTGCCTTGTACATTCTATTTTACATCGAGGAAGCCTTCCACTAACTCTGGAATTATGTTCCAGTTCCCTTTGTCTTAAAAACATAGCAAAATTAATTGGTTCAGTCACTGAAAGCAAAAGCAAGGTACCAACTGAAACTCAAATAGCTGTGGCTCATCTGATCGGGTGAGATCTACATTAAACTATGTAAAAGCAATTAGAATATTTAAACTGGTCTTGAATTTTCTTTATTAGGAATGTACTACTTGAATTTGGACCAAAAAAGGCTTTGACTCATATTCCTCTTGGAGTTCTGGAATGTAAGTCATTGTTATCGGAGACTATTAATTTTAAAACTTTACCTACAGCTGTTGAGTCGGTATGTCAAGCAGCACTTCTTGAGCTTGAGATAACCGGGAGAGAGTTAAACTAAGTAAAAAAAAAACTATTCACGCTCTTGGAATGAAAAAGAAAGTACTTTACATGTTAAAATCGATCTAAAAGTTTGATTCGCTTTCCGTCAATCCGTCATTTCCCGCAAAAGCAGAAGGTTTTATTTAGGGAGCACCGTTGTAAAGATTTGTAATTGCCTTGAATGGTCAATGGACCCAAGTCCAGCAAATCTAATTCCTTCCATAATATTTTATTGATGTTCGTTGTATATTTAAATAAAATAAAAAATAAAAATACAAATTTTGGCGAAAAATGAAAGAATAAAAAAAATAGTATTAAACTTGAGACTTGCAACCTCCAAACGCAGCTTTGTAATTGTTGACAGCAGACGGAAGAAGAGACAAACAGTCAAAAAGTCAAAGTCCAACTGAATAGTTACATCGATTTAAAAACAATTGCAAATAATGGCTTCGTGTGTTGTGTGCTGCTGTTCTCTTGGAGAAACACGATGGAAACACTTGAAAGAGTTCCAACATGGAAAAGACGGGGATAAAACATTGCTGGATTTAATTACAGATTTGGTTCTGACTTCCAATGTGAAAGGCAAAGCGGGAAAACTGGTTGGTGATAGCACGTGTCTTTCGTGTTTTAGAGAACTTTCATCACTCTCTGAATTGCAACAAACTTTTTACAACAAGCAAGCAGAAGTACTCAAGAAATTTACAGAAAGCCGAGGACAAAACACCAAGAACAAAAAGAAAACCATCAGTGCAGAAAACAATTCTCAAAGAATCTTAAAGATAATCAAAGAAGTCATCGCAACTCCAGTTCAAGAAAATCAAAATCATGAAGGCTTATCCCTTCAATCAATCATAAGCATGGATGCTGAAATTACAATTACTGAAAAAGAAAATGGTGGTACAGAGATTGATTTTGAAGTCGTTGAAGGAATATCTGATCTTAAAAGACCTAATGAGCTTTTTGGTTGCCGTTTCTGTAAAAAAGAATTTGTGACTTCAGCTTATGCTATAAACCACATGCAAGAAGTTCATGGGAAACTTCTACACAAGTGTGATGTGTGTGGCCAAGAATTTAGAATGAAGTGTGAAATTGATGAGCACCGGGCATCACATCTTAAAGATGTTCCCCTACCTTTTCAATGTGGGAATTGTCCTAAAGGTTTTGAAACATTTGAAGCCTTCCAAGACCACAGTAAACTTCATCAGTTGAAGAAGAAGTTTGGTTGTGGCCAATGTGGGAGGAAGTATGATGATGAAAACAAACTTAACCTGCATATGTCAAGCCATCAATCCAAACCTTACGCCTGTAATCGATGCAACAAAACGTTTCGCTCCAATCACTCTTGCATTAAACATCAAAAGCTTCACGGCGAGCACTCTAGGTTTAGTTGTAACCTTTGTAATAAACAGTTCTCTTCAGCAGAGAATCTCCACACTCATTTGAAGAATCACAATAAGCCTTACAAGTATGAATATTCCTACCTCATTATCAAATGTTATTTGAGAAGTATTACATTGCTGATTCTTTTTTAAGGTGTGAATTGTGCAACAGAGGCTTCGATACACAAGAATTACTTGATGAACACGCTGATACACACGCTAGGTACAAGCGGAACGTGGATTGCAATATATGCGGGAAACTCTTCATCTCGACAGTCCAACTTGAGGTAACGTACTTGTGTTGTTTACCGTGCGCTTGTTTTAAACATTTACTTTGACTGTAGTGTCATATGCGAGTTCATACGGGAGAAAAACCATATCAGTGCGATTGTTGTGGAGCTACATTCGCCCAGAGATCGAATCTCGACAGCCACCACCGGGCCGTCCATCTTCAAGAAAGACGATTTAAGTGCGATGAATGTGACAAGGTAATTAGTACATTTGCTGAAGTTTTTTTTGCACCATCCATTCATTACCACAATATTTCACAGAGCTTCAAACGAAGAAGATTGCTACAGTATCATGTTCGAAGCGTCCATACTGGAGAACGCCCCTATAACTGCGAAATTTGCAACGCGACGTTTGTATACCCGGAGCACTACAAGAAACATGTAATGACACATTCTGGTATCAAACCATGGGCTTGTGAAATCTGCGGAAAGACTTTCTCTTCGAAAGATAATAGGAATAGCCATCGGTTTACTCACAGTGATCGAAAACCTTACGAGTGTCAGGTAACTTTGCTGAAGATCTTCGAAAGATTTAACAATTTATACTAACCGCTCCTTCCATATTGTTAGGTGTGCGGCTTGAGCTTTATGAGAAAACCGGCTTTGCTACAACATTTAGTAGAGGAAGGTCATGGAGATCCAGAAACCGCCGGAGCAGCGGTGAAGATTGTGCAAGTGCTGACGGGTCACGAGATGGACCAAGAGACGGACCCCATGGAATGGGGCACATTGGAGATTCAAAACTCCGATGCGCTCGGCCTCGGAATGGATAATCATGACCATGTCCAAACCATCATCATTCCTGACGAGCACGGTAGACCAATTGAAATTCAAGTCGTCGGCTCCGACTCCACGCAGCAAGTGACGGATCAACTTCAATTCGAACTTAGTGCCGAGAGCCTCAATGTTATCCAAGCTTTTGAACTTCAGGGTGGCAATGTGGATGATACATTGGCTGCATTAATGTGAGGATTTATTCCAAAACATAGACAGTACGCCATAAACTAAAAAGCAAATAAAGATGAGAGCTGTTGCAATGATGCCTGTTTTGTAGTTTTCTTTTTGAAGAGTTTTCAGCTGCTCCTCATTGTTTTTCAACACAGTTTTTAACAGATCAAGCTCCTTCTCAAACTCAGTTCTCTCATCAGGTGTGAGTTCTCGCAGCCTTAGGGCTTTTTCCACTGTCTCAATCCGATGATAGAACTGCTTTACTTCTGCTTCTCTCTTCTCAATCTATTTAATAATAATGCCCAAATGAATATCATATTTTCAAATCCTTCAAAACTTGTAGTAGTTTTACCTCAGATGTGACTGACCGTGAACTCATTTTGAGAATAGGTGTGGATGGAATGGGGTATTTTCTCCTTTACAATTGGCTTTCTGATTCCCAATTTTGGCCCCTGTATCCCAGGTAATGTAGCAATGAGCCGAGATAATGAGGTAAGAACACGTAGCTCGAATAACTAGCAGTGGCGAGGAAAGCAACTAAAAAACTAGCTTTCGTTTCCGGGATTCAAGTAATCAAGATTAAAAAAGTGTTGAAAATTGATAAAAACAAATCTAAACATACTGAATACGATCCTTTCCCGGCTCCCGAGCATGTAAAGCGCCGTAAAAATCAAATACTCGAACCACAACCACTCAAAAAAGTCTGTCACTCGGTTGCCTGAAGATTTCTTCACCATTTATAACCATCAAGGTTCTGGCAGTGCCAGAACGAGAACGAGAACCGTAGACAGTAGTCTGAATAGGTGTGTTCACGTCCATATGCCTGGGTGAAACACTGACTGCCTAAACTGTCAGTTATTTGCACCGTTGCCAGATTGTTATTCTGAATGATCCAACAGTATTCTTCCATTTTTCAATTCATTCTTGCATTCATTATTTCATTCTCATTGTATGATAACGTAATAGTGAACCATTCCGAGATTATACATGGAAGCAAAAATGACTCATCAGAGATTATGACTGGTTATGAAATCTTTTGATTATGAAGTGTATCTTGAAACCTGACTAAAGCCAACATAGACATAGACTTGATCAATGTTCAAAAATGACTTTAAAAATGACGGACGTCACAAGTTTAGGTAGAGTCACATGAGAATTTTGTATGTGTATTTTGCTGCTAACCGCTTCTGATCCCAATTGTAATCTAGGAATTGCAACGCAATATCTAGGCTTCCCGAACATTTGTAATCACTTTACCTGATGCCGGATGCCGCAAACCCCTCAAATAATGGTTTGAGGAGATCGGAGAAACCTTGCCGTTGATGATACATGTACAAAAAAAAATTACATTACGTCAAGTGCAGGGATTTAATTATTAATTACAGTATAATTAATTACAGTTTACAGAGAAAGTTGTAGTTGAAAACATACAGAACGGATTTCCGGTTTTTATAATTCGAACACGGTTCCTTAAAATCGAGATTTTAATATTTTCACACCAAATAAAAAACTCTTCCAAGTTTTTTTTCGGAAATGCTAAAAGGGGTTTTCTTTCTTTAATGATTTTTTTTTTGGTTTAAACTACCAAAACCACAATGACTTGAAAACAATAATCATCATTGAAAGCGTCGGCAGTCAACCGAATCGTTGAGAAAGTTCGCAGCGAAAAACGACAATAGATTATCAAAATGAACTAGTAGGGTTTCGGTTTTACAATACTTTTTTGTCATCGATATCATCGTTTATGTTATTTTCCATCAAGTGTTCCTGCCTGGTGTTGTGCTGGAGCGGAGTGGTCGTATACAAACCCAGCTTATTCTCAGTCATTAACATCTTTTCTTTTATTTTCGAGATTGCAGTGGTAATAACGGCTTGCGTTTCAAGCATTGCTAGGCTTCGCCCATGCATTAGCGATTTAAAAGCAACACTCGGGAGGGGAGAAGGGAAAACAGAAAAAAGATAGAAATAAGAGAGAGAGAAAAAAAACGGAATGTCTATGCACGCTGTTCAATGTGGATGATGCGGCAGCGGCACCAGATGGTAGGCACGGCCTACAGCACTTTGTCTGAAAAGTCAACAGCCGAGGAAACGAGATGAATGATATGTATTGAGCAAGTGTCTAGTATGGCTGCTGCTGGAGAAAGAAAACAAAAACCCCACCGCGCGCACAACCTCAGATTGCTTTAATTACACATGATGACGCAAGAAACGAGCCAGGTATGAATAGCCGGAGTGGTGCGCAGTATAGTGCATGCCGCATTACTGTATACAAACGCAGAGCGCCAGCGAAAATGTGATCTATTATAAATCGTTTTCGTATTATCGCGGCAAACATCTGAGCCGACAACGGAAAAACTCGAAGATTTCGTGCAGGCTACAGTGAGAAAGTATTTTTCGATTATTAATTAAAAAACATTGGTGATGGAAAAGAAGGGAAGTCAACGGGATCAAGATCAAGAGTCATGCAGGGGGTATATATTTCTAAAGGTGTTGTTATATGCACGTGAAAAAAAATCCACTGATGGATGATGTGACTTCAACTGCTAGGAATGAGGTTACATTTATCCGAGAAAAAAAAAAACTTTAAGCTCAGCTCAGAGCTCTCTCTCTGTTCACTCGGTCTAATTGCGTGCGTGTAATTGGCTGCTAGGCTGCTGGAACACATTCTCTCTCTGGAAAGAAAAGAAGTAGACGCGCACAGAGTAAGAGTTCTTCCCTCCTCAATCCCGCATCGTCTCTCTCTCTCTCTCACACACATACACAGACACACACGCATGATCGATGACTTGACGGGACGCGCGTTCTCTCTCTCTCTCTCTGTAGCAGAGCGCCAACAAAAACCGAGCACAACAGGTGAATACAAGCTCCAGGGAAGAACGCATGATGTATTTCGGTTTCATGTTCGTTGTTGTTACCTCCCGTTCCCTTTCGACTTCGTTTCCCTGCGTCTCAAAACCGCTCCCAAATGAGGGCGCGTTGAGTAATCTAATTGTACGTGTGTTACGGCCAAATTGGTTTGGTTGGTCGCATTTCAACTCTTCAACCTCTCCCCGCCACCCCCTCCCGACCATCGTTTCCTTCAGTCATCAACCTCTCTTTGGTTTTGAGATATCGTTTGAGGGAAACGGCAACAGATACCATGTGATCAACGCTGTCGCTGATTGTTTTCTGGTTGCGGGCGCCGCCAGTTGCACCGTGGGATCAACCGACCGACATTTGGGCTGCCGCAGTCTGATGATGAGAAGGAAAGGCGCACACAAAAAAACGCTTTGAGAAAATCTTTGTGGAAAAATAGTTTATTGTTTTCAACGACGTTTCATCATCGGGGGAGGTGGGGCCAGGGTAAGGGAGCAGATGAAGTGTGCATGCAGCTCTGACACACAGTGACACGATCAAACGGCGAGCAGAAATCAGACAATAAAGAGGAATCATCATGTCGCTGTAGGAAAAAACTCAAAAACTATGTACAACAATTCTTCAAAAATTTATAAACTGAATCATGACGGACTGCACACGATGGTAAACGAAATAGGATGGACCAAAAAAAAATAAACAAATAAATAAAGTCAGGGGGCTTTTTTCTCTTTCGTAATTAAAATCCGACCGTTTAACCTTTTTGAAATCCAAAACAAAATTTTTTTTCGAACCAAAATAATCGTCAAGGCGCGAACAAGAAAAAACTGTCCAGCTCGACGGCCGTTCGCTTCCATTTTTTCAATCAAAACAGTTAAATGCGATTTAATAAAGGGGTCGGATTTGATTGGAACATAATCTCTGTGAGAGGGAGAGGTGTTGCAGTGGGTGGTGGATTTGTCGTCTTCCAGTGAACTACAGGTGGTGAACAAAAATTTCGTGAGGCAGATGTGCATCAAACATTTTTTTTTACGCCAACACTTTACAACCATCAATTTTTGAATATTTACAAATGTTTTCTTCTTTTAAAATATTTATGATACTTACATCAGAGACCTTATATACATGTTTATATATATATATAGGTTAAACAGAAAAAAAAAACAATAATCCCTTCTCAACTATTGAGATACTTGAATCCGATTCCGTGGCCGGAAATCGCGTGCGACTTGCTTCATCCTTTTTTACATGAATTCACTGGACTTAAGGAGGGCAGGAAGAGGAAAGAGGAGCTTTTGTTTTTACGGTTTCAGACGACGACGACTTTGAGGCTAAGCTCCTTGTCCATAATCTGGCCAGCTCTCGCCGCCAAGTGGATGTTATTCCGCACGTCAACGCTGATCGGTGCTTTGTAGATCGGACTGGATTCGATGGCGTCCCTCCGTCCGACAGGAGAGTAGTCGTCCGAAGACTCTTCCGTCACGACGTCGTCTTTGAGCTTCTTCGCCGTCACCGAACTCTTGGGATCAACCAGCTCGGCGACGTTGAGCGTCTTCATTCGACGCTGTTGTAGCCTCAAGTTCTCCTCGTTCTGTAGGTTGTTGGATTTCTCCAGGGAACGATCCAGTGAACTGTTGGTGCTCGGTGTGTGGCTCGGCCTCTTACGGAGTCGCCACAGGAGCAAGAGGAGCAATCCAGCAACGACGACCAGACCGGCCAGTATGGCGCAGACGATAGCGACGACGTAGTTGCTGTTGGAATCCAAAGAATGGGTCTGCGGCGATTGGTCCTTATCTTCCGTGGATACGTAGCTTGGTGTTTCGACCTGAACGTCTACTACAGCTCCCATTGAGGATCCTTCTTTGTAGTAGGCCGATAGGACATTACCAAGTACTCGGGCAGCGGCCGTTGCCCGGCTTCCTCCAAGTTCAAAAGACGTCTCCGACATGGACTGTACAGGCAAAAGAAAAAAAAAAAGAAAAATGTTTAATTTCGTGTTCCAGGAAGTAACTCGTTAAGCGTCAATGAAACTTACGATGGTGACTTGGACAACATCATCGAGATTATCTTTGAGATCACAGAGGATGACCAGCGAGGGTCTCTCCAGCTGTTGCTGTTGATCGGCGAAATTGTCCCACAGATGGCTCTGAGCGGCGGCCAATTTGCGCAAGTGTCCGCACAGTGCCTGGACCGAAAAGCCTGGCTGGGCTCTGTATCGGTCCAGAACCAGAGTCAGGCGGGCGCAAGTGGGAGCCAATCGATTGCCGGCTAGATTGGGCCAGCAAGAGGCAGTGGCGGCCGGTACGGGCAACAGCCTGCCCGGTTTCAGTGGCCGACACTGACCGTAAGCTGGACAAGGAGGTCGCAAGCAGCCAGTTTGTGTCGAAAGGCAAATTTCCGACGGCCCGCACGATTTCCCACCATTCATGGGATCTTCCAGACAGTTGGCCGGCCCGCACCAAACTCGAGTGCAGACGGCCAGACCAGCTCGGCATTGGCACTTATTGCACCCGTCGTCCCACGACGAATTATCAGGATAGAGACGGCCAGACCATTGGCAACTAGTCGAGCTGCTGGTCGTCGAAGCGGCCGTCTGTCGCTGCTCCATTTGGCAATGTTGACCCTCGAAGCCTTCTTTGCAGACGCAGGTGAACGACTGGCCAGTGTTGAGACACGTAGCGCCGTTGCGGCACGGATTGGCGTCGCACGGCATATGCTCAGCTGAAAATGGGCAAAGGTAAACATGAGCATGACGTCGTTCGATAGCAATGGATTACGAAAAGAAAAGAGATGATGGGCCACTATTTACCTAGATGGCAGACGGAACCGCGCCATCCACTTGTGCAGCGACAAGTGAATCCGGCTTCGGGATCTGAGTCATCGACACAGGTGGCTCCGTTCAGGCAAGGGTTTTCACCGTTCTGGCAGTGCTGGTTCCGGTTGGAGCACGTCCGGCCTTTCCAGCCTTCGACGCATCGGCAGACGAAATCAGCCACCATATCGACGCAGGTGCCGTTGTTGCGGCAGGGATTCCCGGCGCAATCGTCCACATCTGCAAATAAAAAAAGCAAGATTGGGCAACAATGACATTTCGGCTTCCAGAAGAAAATATCGGTAGAGGAAGAAGGCAAAGAAAGATGAAACACTTACTGTGATCGCAGGTGAGTCCCTCGTAGCCTTTGGGGCAAACACAGTGGAAGGAATCGATGCCGTCGATGCAAGTGCCGCCGTTCCGACAAGGGCTATCGGCGCAGTCGTTAACGTCTACAGAAAAAAAGAGCGATACGCGATGTGATTAATTGAACAATTCGCGACGACATCAACAGAGTCGGTTCAATCGGGGTCAAACACTTACTGTCGGTGCAGAAATGTCCAGAATAGCCCGGATCGCATTGGCACGAGAAGGCCGATCCATCTTCCGAAGCGACGCAACGTCCGTGGACGCAATGTCCGGCACCATTGGGAGTCCAACAGCTGCCCGACTCTGTTATAACGGCATTTCAAAAAAAGAAAAAAAAATAAGAATAAGAATAAAAAAAGAGCTCATCAGACCGTGCAATCTGGCAGTTTGATACATTTCGACATGAAAAATCCCGTGATAAAACTCGCTTCTAAACTGGCGTACGTAAATAATTCCTCGAATGTCAACGACAGCAGGTAGGTGGTGCTTAGGACTACTACTACTAAAAGCCTTTCAATCCTTACACAAGTTTTATACGACTCTTAACCGAAAACCCATGAAAGGAGGTCGCGACCTAACCCCCATGGTATTTGCTTTGAAGAAAAGCGCGAAGCTAGAAAAAAAAGCGCGCAAATGTTTGAATAATGAGAGCAGCAGCGCAATCAATTCGAATGACTCGTTCGAAATATATATTTTTAAAAATATATAAGAATCCATCTTAAATGCCAAGTAATGCAGGACACGGTTTCACTTCAAACCAATCATCAGCGTCGTCTAAAGAATGCTGGCTACGAATTCTGGATGATTCGGTACACCGTCACCTGCACGAATTGCCAGTCTAAAAAGAGTCACGCGTCATCATGCGCGCTAACAAGCTTTTTTGCTCTTCTGGGGTCGGTGTAGTTCCAGCGTCATCCGACATGATCCTTTAGCTCCCAACATTCCGATTCCTCCCCCTCAACAGACATCGCTTGTCACAAGTTTACCCAAAGTGAACAGATGAGAAATTCATCTTTCCTTTTCTCTACACGAGGACGCGCTCGTAATGATACCGCCAGATGTGCTTCCAACGAGACAGGACGGAACGTGCGCGGCTCACACCATGATGAATCGAAACGAATTGAAAGAAAATACAAGGGAATGAGGAGAAAGAGTACTCACGTTGGCTGGGGGTGGATGGAGGCGGGGGCGGCGCTAGGGGCTGTCGGTATCGTGAACAGTTTTTGCCTTGCCAGTGGCTCGGACAGAGGCAATAGTAGTCGGGGCCTCCTAGTGGGCCAAGAGTGTTGAAGCACGGCGAGCCGTTGGCGCAAGGATTCGGGTGGCACAAATCCGTATCCGTCTGCTTGATGGAAAGAAATTAGAAAAGATTAGAAACACGATTTCCACCTCATCCGTCAATGCGCCGCTTACAACGGATAAATAACCAACAATTTAACGTTACTACTAAAAAGAGGGAGAAACCCAAATTTTCCCCTTCCAATCGACCCGGGCTTTTTTGTTTACTGACCTGGCACTGAGCGCCGGTGTATCCTAGAGGGCAAATACACTTGAAGCCGTCGACCAGGTCGACGCACTCGCCGCCGTTAGAGCACGGGCCGCTCGAGCATTCGTCGATGTTCATCTCGCACCGTTGACCTACAACCGTCACATGACAAAACATTTAGATTTCCATTCCACGTTTCGGCTCTGCCTCGCGCTCCAGCTGCTCCTGACCGTTTCGATTTGGTCAGAACCAGATTGGTGGCACACGTCAGAAAACACAACAACAGCAAAATAGATAGAATCGGATTGGATGCAATGTATATAATTACCGCTGAAACCGGGTCTACAGGCGCAGTGGTATTCGTCAATCAAATCGATGCACGTCGCTCCGTTGAGGCACTGATGGCCCTGACAATCGTTGACATTGTATTGGCACTGCCGACCGTGGAAGCCCTTGACGCAGGTGCAGGTGTAGTTGCCCGGCGTGTTCTCGCAGCTCACAAAGTTGCGGCATAGCTCCGGCACCGAACACTCGTCCACGTCTACGCGATCAACATGATAATTAAAAACCAAGGCTCGTGGACTCTTTTCTTCGACTTCTTCGACTTTTTAAATTTTAAACAAATTCGGTGTCTCCTTATTTGACTCGCAGGGGTTTCAAAATGCTTACTAATACTCTGTCTAATTAGGTTCAAGAGAAAACCAACATAGAGAACCCCTTACAAGTTCCCCGTTTAAGAGTCAAAACATATACGAGGAGGAGAAAAATAAATAACATCAAAAGAGGAAACGAGTCGTAATACGAAAATGGGGTTCACAAAGGTTATGCAGCCAGCCAGGTATATATATATAAAGGCCGGGAAATAAAAATACATATATATACATATACGAAAAAAGAAGAAGAGGAAGAAATTGTCGTTAAATACCTTGATGGCAAGTGTCGCCTTGCCAGCCGTCGGCGCATTGGCACCGGTAGCCGTTCTCCAGGTCGACGCAGGTCGCGCCGTTCAGACACGGAGACGACTGACATTCATCCACATCTAAACACAAACGGTTACTCGCGTTTAGTTTCTTTTTCCTCCTTATTACTCTTTATGACAATTTTGAAGAAAAAAAAATAGAGGAAGATGGAAAAAAAAACAACAAGAAAAATGCTTTCAAATAAAGAAGGGACTCGACGACACTGGCGGGTCAAGGTTTAAAAGGTCGTCGTCGGCGGCGCTCAATGACGGCCGGGGTAGCATTCTTCCCTTGTGAACACACACAGAGGCAGCAAAGAGACTACAGAGCACTATAACAACCGACAAAAGTGAAGCCTAGTCACGACTCACGACGTCTGGGAATGGAATGTCATTCATTTAATTGATGATGATGTTCCACAGCTTTAATTAACTCTATTACAGTTTCCGGCAGTGTGGTGGCTTCTTTTTCTCTCTCTTTCGACGTCGTTCTCAAGAGTTCCTCCTCCCCCGACAAGGTAGAAAAAAAAATAACTTGAAATTGTTGTTCCCCCCACCGTTTTTCTCCCTTTTTTAAAAAATGACGTTAACAAACATCCCGAAAACGATGATGGATGGATACAGACAAAGAGGTGAAGAGGAGGAGGAAGGAAGGCAGACGAGATTCTTGAGTAGTAGTAGGAATAGTAGGTCTTACTGATTTGGCAGGTGTCTCCAGACCATCCGGGCGGGCATGAGCAGTTGAACGATCCTTGGACGTCATCCTCCATGTAACAAGTGCCGCCGTGTTGGCAAGGAGCCGTAGCGCAAACATTGTCGACCACTTCGCAATTTGTGCCGGAAAAGCCGTCGGGACATTTGCACAGGTACTCGTCCGGCTTGGTATTCTCGCAGGTGCCGCCATTTTGGCACGGTTCGCGAGTACCACAGTAATTCAAATCTAATTTAGAAAATTTAAAAAATTTAAATTAAATTTAAAAAAAAACCGGACCGGATTACACCGGAGATCAAACAGATGGTCGAGCTAATAAGGTATTACACGGCTAGGCCTATTTACTTCCTGATGTCTATCGCAGACTTTTCAAAAAGGATTGTTCGTCCGACCCCCTCTCACTCAGCCCCATAGTCTGGCACTTGACGATAAAAGGATTTGGCTCTCCCCTCAGCCCCACTTAAAAAAATGTTATAAATGGCAAATCGGATCATGTTTTTGTAAGGGGAATCGAAAAGTTGGGGTCTCAAATTGTAGAAAAACGTCAGATGGCCTTCATTTAGTGCTCTGGCCCACTTAAAGAACTTGTGTGGTGTATATTGGTCGTATGGACCCCCCGTCGGTTAGTGTTCAAAGTGCGTCTAGAGTTTATTAGATTAAGACCTCTGACTGAGGGGACGCACTCGTTCTGAAATCAACTCGTCTACTACTACTACCAGGGATTTCCATTTAGGAACTCGAGCTGTCGCCAACTCGCTTTTTTAGAAAGGTTTCGAGACGTCAAACGCTCTCCGCTCTTTGTATATAATAGGAGCGCGATGAGGAGAGATAAAGCAGGTACAGTCGACAGGGCTCTCTCACTGTCTTTCTTTGGCGCCAATTAAGATGTCGGTCCAGTTATGTCTTTGTTAACGGAATACACAAGAAGATGGACGGATAAAAAAAACGCCAAGTGCTTTTAAGGAATTAGCGAAAAGGCGACTCCCGTCTCTCCCCGTCAAATGCGAAAAATGGCTGGCACAGTAGTAGCTTGAAGTGAACGAAGCAGCACCCATAAGGAAAAAAAGAGAGACGGTCTTCAAACTAATGATGATGGAATGAGAACTGGTTCTTATTTGTTTCCGTCTGACTTTTCAGCTTTTTCTCAGGAGACTTTTGCATATTAGTTTTACCAACATGTCGTTTTTTTTTTTTCTTTCTCTCGCTCTCCTTGTTATTGTCATGTTTTTCCTATGTAAATGAATATGTTTTTGTTTGTTTGTTTTTTTACCTTGATCGCAGAGGATACCGCCCCAGTTGGTTTCGCAGATGCATTGCCACGGATTGCCGTTGCAGTAGCCGTGCTTGCATCCCGGGTACGGGACGCATTGGTCGCAGAATTCGCCTTTCCAGCCCCACCGGCATCTTTTTTGATTAACGGGATAAAATAAAATAAAAATGAAGCCATTAGATTATAGACTCTTGATTAGGTTGTTCGTTGCCACACTAGAGTTATGCAGCGTCAAAAATAATCGGGAAACTGTGTGTGGGGCAAGAAGGGACACAATCCAAATAAGGGTGGAATGCGACACGTCGCTGTCCAGCGCAGCATTCGACGTTTCAATTGTTGCGAGAATTTTGAATAGGGGACGCCAACGGGAGCATGTTTGGAATAATGATTAACTGGACGGCGACGCACAGGTGGACCGTGTTCCCACGGGGCTGGACAATCCGATTACAAAACAAGAGAGGGGAATAGGACTGGCGATCGAGAAAATTTTATAGGGAAAATGCCCGCACCCCCCTCGACAACTTTCTGTCTCTCTTCACGGTCAATTAATGCCAGCATCGATGGAGCGCTTGGCTCAGAGGCTTGACGTCATCCTTCATTTCCTCCGCGACAACAGAGTCGCATTGGGAATAAATTGAATGTTTAATCGTTATGGTCGGTTTGATGTGCGCCGCATTTCCTCTCTGGCTCAAAGAGAGAGAGGGGGGCAAACCCAAACACATCGACACAAACACAACCGGCCGTGAGAATGGCGCGGCATTTAAATACACCTTAGAGCACGAATATGTCAGGAATGTTGTACGTGGAAAAAAGGCAGGAAGAAAAAATAACCGTACCTGCACTCGCCGGGTTGTTCGCATTGACCGTTGATGGGGTGGCAGCCAGACTTGCAAACAGCTGTTTGTGTTTGAAGAAGCATAAAAACAGGAAGGAGAGAATAAAGAAAAATATTATTTTTTTAAACAAATTATGATGTTGAAACTCAAACTCGTTGGCAAACAGAGTGTTGGATTTATATCGTTTGTTATCGTAGGTTCCAAAAGCGAAAAAAAAGTGTCGTGTGTCAAACGTCAGACTACTCAGTTTTTTTGCTTTTTTAAGGGGAGGATAATTTAATTAAAAAATTTTGGGTTGTTTATTTTTTCAATGTCTACCAAGTTTGGACAGTTGTGAATTATATGAAACCCCGTTAAAAATAAACCAAAAAGTTGAGCCGGATAAGGTAATTGTCCGAATTCCACAAAAGTCCCCCCCAAATGCGGGAACTCCAAAACGAGAAGTCGTCCCCGGTTTTCAATCTATTTTGGAATGAGCTGGAAGAAGAATTCAAAGGAATGTGAAATGTTTTCGACATTCGTTTGACTGCAAAGTTCTTCATTTTCAGCTACAAGAACCGTGTTAAGAGCCAAAGAAACATGGACACTAGATTGAAGTGGGCCAAGTGACCTGTTTCGCAGGTGGCTCCAGTCCAGCCGGGCATGCAGGTCTTATCGCCGTTCCGGTCGCATTCGTAGTGTCCGAACATGTCGTTCCTCGGACGGCAAAACTTGGTGCAAGTGGCGTTGTAGTAGTTGGGCTCGCACTGGACGCGAACGCGGTACGTTAACCGCAGGTCGCGGTCCTGCGATCCTTCGTGAGTCAGCGAGTGCCAGTCGGCGCTGGGCTCCAAAATTCCAGAATAGACGGCCCGCTCAATCTCCCGATTTTGAGCTGCACGAAACACACAAGACATTGAAAAGAAGTTAGTACAAAGATAAAGAAACGGCCAATCAAATATCCATCGATGGGGTTCCCGTCTACCACCATCACGGTTCGGCGATCATCGGGATGAAGCGGTTTAGCGCTCGCGCCGTTGCGCGTGCGCCTTACGGGATTTATTCGAGAAAATGAAAGGGAACGCTAAGCGGTTCGACGGTTTTTTCTCCATTCCATCAAGCTGGCTGCGAGGGATGGTGGAAAATATTCAAGCTTCCCTTTATTCTTCTTCTTCTTTTTTTCACTGTGTGTTATTGTAGCTGCTGGATGATAAACCCTTTCATCATTCATCACGCTATAGGAGGAGAGGGGGGAGGAGTAGCGGATCGGATTATAGATGGCCCCATTTATAAAACCGTTGAAGGCAAACGATAGTGTGTAGATGTACGTACACAAAAAGCTTTCAGATTTTAATCGAGAAGGAGGAGCCTGGTTTTCTCTCGATCGGCAATTTTCAGCGGAACGCCCACTACGTCCACTCGTTTCTGGCCCGGCTCGAATCATTTAAATAAAATAGCAATTAGCCTCGTTCTTTTTTTCTTCTTCCTCCAAATGTATGCCTACTACTACTACAACTACTGTTGCTCGCATTCGGTTGTTTAATGCTGCCAGCGATGACCCCGGTCCACTAAGAGAAAACACGTAGGCGACGATACCAATCACGCAGTGAAAATCCTGCCATTCTTGCAGTCCAGTCTCTAGTCAAAACAACAAAAAACCCAAAAATGTTTCTCTCCAGACTTGATAACGGGGTCGATTCGGTCTGCAGCAAGTTTGCGACGCCATTAAAATAAAATAAATAAGCCTTTTTTCTTCTTCTTCTTCTTTCTTTTACTAAGAAAAACGATTCATCCGTGGCGGCGGCCCTCCAAAGTTTAAAACAGGAAGGCGACGGCGCCCACGCTCTTTCTTCCCCCCTCATGTTTGATCATTCACTTTTCTATTGGGCTCGCTCGAATATCTGAAACGTCTCCCTCCTTTTTTCTTTTTGGCTCCTAAGAAAACTAAAAACACACACATCCACCACCCTCTCTCTCTCTCTTGTTGTGTTCCACACACACGATATTTGATATGGCCGGTCATGCGTGAGTTTGCGGCGCGGAGCTCTTTACACCCAACGACCAGCAGCATTCGTCATGGCGGCATTTGAGCGTCGTCGGCGTCGGCAAAGGTTCTTTTTTTCCCTACGTGACGCAACAACGTAATCCACCCTTTATTTTTTTCCGGACTCCATTGGAAGCGATCGATGCAGCAACTATTTCCACTCGGCTATTTTCAAACGTTTCAACAAAAAAAAGAGCAAACAAGTACATTCTTACCTGATCGAGAGCCGTTGATGTAGTCTATCGCTTCCAGCATGAGGGTGAAGGACCTCTGTAAAAAGCAATAAGAGAAACAAAAAAGAA
Source organism: Ceriodaphnia dubia (assembly GCA_022539655.2). Classification (NCBI taxonomy): domain Eukaryota; kingdom Metazoa; phylum Arthropoda; class Branchiopoda; order Diplostraca; family Daphniidae; genus Ceriodaphnia; species Ceriodaphnia dubia. The sequence goes on from JAKUCG020000076.1 coordinate 997,423, forward strand.
ACAAACAATTAGCCGTTGTCGATGCAGAGTCTTTAAGCTTTACTGTTATGATTATTGGCTTTCAGAAAGAAAAAGAGTTACTAAACGGACTTGAACATCGAGTTGGTGTGTTCGACAGTTCTCCAGGGCGGTGGCAAGAGCCGTACGCTTTTCGAGAAAGGAAACACGGTTGAATTACGAAAACAGTTTTCAAAAAAAGGGGGGAATTGAAGGTGACGAGCATTACGAGAGCCCGAGCACGTCGACTCGATATAACATTTGTTGTTGATAAAGAAAATAAGAAGAGAGCCGAGCGGGGTGCGTGCGCCCTGGAGGAATGAGGACCCAAACAACAACCAAATAGCTAAAAGAGTCTATTGGGAAACTGATTTGGGAAGAGAGTCGGCTCTCTTAATGACCGTCCAAAGTGATTCCCCAAACCGATGGGAGAAGGAAAAATAGAAAAAAAAAAGATTTTTTCGGTGGTGGCCGATCCTAGGGTCCATATCAGTCTCTTGATTAGTCTAATGATGGCCGACCAGCGTTTATATACGACTGGCATTCCTCCATCAGTCTATTAAAGATGAAAAGAAATCAGAGCTCGTTAGAATGGCGTGCGTTATAAGGAAAACTTGCTGTAGGCTCGTCGACACACCAAACAACGAACGGAATGATTAAAAGAAAAACCAAGAAGAAGAAGAAGAAGGAGCCAGAAAAAAAAAAGAGCCAAGAGAGAGAAATTCCAGACTTGTTCCACTTTAAAGAGTATAAAGAGGTTTCCTCCTTTTCTTTCTGGTGTGACGGTACCACTAGCATATAATGGATGATCTCCCCCCCCCCCCCTCTTCACTCGGCAACCGACTCCACCACACACACACACACACACAACCCCTTGCGCTCTATTGTGCCCGTCCCGGAGATAACGCATTCCAGGTATATATCGAGTAGACAATGGAAAGTTGTTGAGACAACGGTTGCAATATCACAAGAGAGAGAGAGAGAAGCCCTTTTGTGAAAGGTAGGAAACAACAACAAAAACAAAACAAGAAAAAAATGTGATAGAAAAACATTTCAGAAGACGACGAAAAAAAAAGCAGATCGACGGACCCATTGAGACATTGCGAGCCAAGAATAAGCGGAGCCTCTCGTCTATCGCAATAGAGAGAGAGTTGTATGTGTAATATATATATATATATACGAGGTCACCATTACAGAAGCGCGCAATTAGCAGGCAACATTACACGGGTTTCCAGGTAGAGGTACTCTTTGGGTATCCAAGAGGAATTCCAAGGTCGGCGTTCGTGATTTCCTTCTTTTTTTTTACGTCTCTTTCTTCTCTAGCTCGGAAAATTCCATTCTGAAACCGGCGACCTCTTTGGTGTCCCCCCACACTATTTCGTCCAAAACAGAGAGAGAGAGCTCTAGGTAGTAAAGTATCGTTCGAAACGATGTACGAGGGGACGTTAGAGAAAATGTACACTGGAAAACAGTTAAGGTGATTAATTGGCTATAAGTGTATGATGGGAAAAGCTGATGCTGCGCTCAGCACAGGTCAAAGGAAGAAGAAGAAGAAGAGAATTTAAGAGACGGCGTTTTTGGGGGTCCAGCTCGCGACACCCAACGACACCCATTTCTTCTCCAAAAAGGACATCATTTTTGATGGCTTTTTTTTCGGGGGGAAAAAAAGAAGTTAAGCCAAAAGACGAAGGGAACAGAGAGAGAGAGAGAGAACGACCACCCTAGGGGTTGAAGGGAAGCTGCTGGCTGACGAAAAAGTCTTCTTATTAGAAGCTACCTGGCCGCTACCTGTGTGCTCTGCTGCTGGGGCCCTGTCAGAAAAAATATATTCAAACCCGCGCCCAGACAGCAAGAAAAAGTGGAATCTATAGAGCAAGAGAGGGAGCTCGAAATGAATAGAAAAACCGGACAAATGAAAAAGAAACTCTTTTTTTTTTATTCCCCCTTTTTTTCGAGCTGCTGGACCCCCTCGCTTTTCTTCTTCTGCACAGAGAGAAATGCCATTACACTTAATAGGGCCGCTCGGTTATATATTTCCTCCTCGTCATCTACGAGCGCAACCCTTCTACTACCCCCGTGTCTCTCTCGTAAAGAATGGTGGTGGAGGTTTTGAGGAATATGCCGAGATGAGAATCGACTTTCTACCAATGTCGAGATAGATACCTTGGCCCACCTGAGGTGAGTATCTGATTACGGTTCACCCGAAATGACGAAACAAGCTCGCGCTTTTGTTTTTCTTCGACAAAAACACAACGAGTTTTGGTTCGCCACAGCAACAACAACAAAAAAAAGAGTCGAGAAATACGCTGTGATGAATTCATCATTCAATCAGCATCACGAGGTTTGGAACAGACCGACCACCCCCGCAAGCCAGTGCATGTATGCATATGTCTTCTATTATAACTATAGAGAGCTCGTATCTCATCTCATTTGCATCGAGATTTAGTCCGGCGCCCCGTGTCGGCCATGTTTGGTAGCAGCCGGTACAACGGGCGAGAGAGAGAGAGAGACACCAAAAAACACAAACGCACGGTACCACCCAGTTCGGGTCGTTTCTTCCACCAAAACGACAACAAAAAAATAAAAGCCCGTTTGAAAACAATTAGCCATCCAGAGTGGATTTTCTCTTTTCCAATCATTCAATGTCTTTCTCTCTCTCTCTGCTGGAAGAGAACTCTCGGGCGGGAGTGCGCGCGCGCGTCTCTTCAATGCCGCTTCTCCGTCCAGTTTTTTTTTCTTTCTTGTTTTCTCTTCACCGGCGCGAAGATTATTCAGAGAGAGTCGACACATTTTCGAAGGGCTTCGATCGTCTCTTTTTTGTTGTTGTTGCTGTGTTCTGTTTCATCTCGGCAGCCATTGACGTAACAATAAAACGGGCCATAAAGAAACACCTACGGAATGTCTCTCTCTACGGTCGCACACAACACAAATGTTTGATAGAGTCACAACCCCTGGGTCCGCGCGTTCACGCACGAGTGATGTCGGTGGACTCGATTCGTCAAAAAAAAAAATGAGAAGAAGAAGAAGAAAAAAAATCGTGCTCCAAAATGGAATAAGAGATGAAGAGGAGGAAAAAAAGGGAAAGAAAAATTCTTTCAACGTGATATCCGTCCCGCTGTGCGCGCACGATGCAACAGACACAGAACCGTCGACACTATTACGCCGGCAGTCATCTCGGGCAGAGGGGGGAAGAAAAAAATCAAAACAAAAACAAAAAAAAAAACCGAAAAAGACAGAGAGAGATAGATCAGAAAAGAAAAGAGAAAGAAAACTCTTTGAATATTTGGCACTGTTGTTGATGTTGTGTGCGTGCGTCGACGACTCGGTGAGCAATCAGAACCGGCGTGTTTGAACGGACTGCAACTCTTGTCATAAGTCGTAGAGTCAACAGAAAAATGCCCCCCCAAAAAAGAAGAAAGAGAAGATGAAGAAGAAGAAGGAATCGAAGCAGACAGGTGAAGAAATCTTGACGATTCTCCGCTAGGAATGACACCACGTCGCTTCTTGTCGTCATTGTCGTCGTCGCCGTCTCCGAAAACCTTTTTTTTTCTCTTTTTTCTTTTTGTCGACCTCTCTCTTTCTCTCATAGCAGTAGAAGATTTTCAAGTTGTTCAAGGAGCTTCAAAAGCCAAACCTTTGTGTGAACAAGTGCAACACAACTGGCCAGTTCAAACATCACACAAGAAGAGAAAAGAAGAAACGAGTCCTGCCGGACACACCGTCTTACATATATTTTTCCCGATCAATCAAAGAGAGTCGCTCTCGGCACTTCAAAAGAAATGAATGCGCCCGTCTCTCTTTCAGAGATCGTTTCCGTTTTCGACACAAAAAGAAGAAAATCCTTTAGAAAAGAGAGAGAGAACCATTAAGTGATGAGGTCTGAAGAAGAAGAAGAAGAAGAAAAAAAAGTGCTGCATCATATAGTCCCAGATGCGACTTAATAACACGTCGCGCTAATGGACCAGTCCGTTGGTAAAAAAAAAAAATTGTCCGGCCGTTTTCTTCTTCTTCTTCTTCTTTTTTCGCAGTTAGAAAGGAGAAAGAAAGTTCCTTCTAGCCCCTTCGGACAATATCTCTTTCATCTCTGAATTCGACGAGGAAAAGAAAAAAGAAAGAAAAAAAAAAGGAATACACATAACATACCGAAAGGAGACCCCCGAAATTGGTCATCGATCCGGTTAGAAACCAAGACACATTACTTGCTTTCCGGTTATGCGTGCGTATGTGTGATGCCTCGGCTCGTTAGAGAGGAATGCGCGCAGCGCGGCCCCCAAACGAGAGGATCGTGTGTGCGCGTATCAAAGAGATGATGAGATGGATCTGGAAGATGTTGTTGATTCCCATGCGAGAGAAAACTTTCCTCCTACACCCATCTCTCCAAAGAGTCTTTATTTTTTCTTTCCCCCCTGCTCTTTGTAATTTTCATCAAATTATCGTCAAATTTTTTGTTGTTGTTGTTGAAAATTTTAGTTTAGATTTTCTTTTATTTTTTGTTGTTGGTGTTGGAGCTGCGGTCTGAAAACCCGCCCGATCTGAATAAGCTCTGGGTGTTCACCGATGTACACACGATCTATCGTTATCTTTTCCAAGAGTTGGTTTGAATCACGCGCGCCTGGGTGTATAGAAGATTGCAGCAGCCTGTTCGAAGCTCAGATTTCTCGACTATCTTGTCTCTTTTTTTGTTGTCTGTGTGTCTTGTTGTTACTTCTCCTTCTTCTTTCCTTTATCCATAATGATGATGGATTATCAACTCTTGTCTCGGTTTTGTATTCGATTCGCCCGTTGCGCTCGCTCGCGCGCCTCGGTGTAAAAAGAAAAATGGAACAGAAGAGAACGATGCAACTGGAAACTGGATTCGGCCGTCTAACAATGGCACACGGTAACAGCATATTCGTCAACATCTCTACTTGCGGTGGTATGCGGTAGAGTGGCATTGCTTTGTACAGGTCGCCAAGCTACCACCAACAACAAGTCCGGTAGATGATCAATGACACTGGCCGTATATGCCATCGTTGCCATTGTGTTGCAGCTCTCTTTTTCAAAAGTAGACGAGAAAAAATCTCAAAATCCGGTGGACATTCACAACACAAAGACGAGCTCTCTTTAGACTCCGTTCTTCACGTTTTCGGTGCCATGACTGGCCAGAATGCGCTTCTCAAAGACAACAACACAACAAACGGGAAAAAGAGCGCGCGGGGGGAGGAAAAAATTTTTAAAAAGAAAAACGACGACAAAGTATGAGGAGAGGATCCGTGGAACTAGTCGACATTCCGAGTTGCCGAGATAGCAATCGCGGGCGAAAATCGAAACCCGATGATGATGACGACGATCCGTCCCGGTGGTCCGATCGACCGATTCCGTCGTCTTCAACCCCTGCGCACCGGAGACACGACGGAAACGCGCGGACAAAAAAAAAAAAGAAATAGAAGAGAACGGAGGGAATGATAAAGTTGCAACTGACAGATGACAACTTCTTCTTCTTTCTTTTTACGATAATGACGTAAGAGGGGCTGAAAGCTTTCCGTACAGGGAAATGTGTTTCCTTTTTTTTTCCCCCCCAATAATTATCTGTCGCCCCCATCTCTTTCCCTCCGCGTTACGGTGTTGTGCGCGTACCGCGTTCACACACAGACACAGGTGGAACCAGCGCAGGGACTTGCGGGGGGAAACCTGGAGAGCTCATTAAATACACAACGAGTCTGACAGAATGTGATGTCATCATCTCCTTCTTCTCTTTCTCAAGAAAATTTTTTTTTCTTCTTTTTTTCGACTTTTTTTCCGTCGTCTGGACAAATAATAATAAAATTTCCTCAAAGAAAGAGAGAAAAAGGAGCCAAAAAAGATAGGTAAGGAAGGGAAAAAGCCGCCATCTTCCACTTGTCAGCGCCGTTTGTCACTCGACTCGACCAAGGGAGTCCAAAAAAGAAACAGGTCCGCCGAAGAAGAAGAAGAAGAAAAAGAAAAAACTTTCGTCATTTTATCGCTGGCATCGTCCGTCGCCGAGTGCGGTACATCGTCGTACGCCAGAAATGCAGAAAAATGCATTCCCCTGACAGGCCTTATGTGTATATATATACTCAGAAGAGAGAAGAACCATTCAAAAAGGGAAAAGGAGGAAAAAAATGAAATCAAAAATCCCTGGTCCGGGCAGTGTATCACACGATTTTATTGTCTTTGTATAAAAATGACAATCTACCGGTACGGAGGGATGGAGATCAAGATAGTCGGCGCGCGCGACGACCGCAAAAGATAATAAATAAAATAAATCAAAAAAAGAAAAGAAAAGAAAAAGAAGAAGGAAGAAAATATTTATTTATATACTAAGAAGAAGAAGAAGAAGCAGTGGTGTAGTAGTGCGTGCGCCGCGTATGATGTATATACGGCATGTACGTTATTCCTTGTTGCCTTCTCGGAAGAATCTCACGCGGTGCGCGCTCTGCGTCTCTATCTGGACCGGCCATCGGGAACAAACGGGCAACCTATCCCTTTTATTTTTCCTTCGTCTTTTTGATGATAATGTATGCAGCATATTTCCATCAGAGCGGCGACACATTGTGTGGTGTCCCCACAAGAAGAAGAAGAGGATAAAAGAAGAAGATGGGAAGAAAAAAGAGAAGCTCGAAAAGAGAATCCGAGTTGACCCCTCGGCGCATGCGGCTGGAGCACCAACCAACCCCCTAACAGTTCAGAGAGAAAAGAGGGCTGCTCGGAGCGACTGACAAGATGACAAAAGCAGATCTTCTTCTTCTTCTTCTCGCTGTACACAAAAGCAAGGAAGAAAAAAGAGATTTCGAAGCAGAGATAAAGGGAAAAGTGAGCTCGCTTCTTCATCCATCATGCACCAAAACAGTTTTATACATACAAGTAACTATATATATAGCTAGAGAGAGAGAGAATACGAGACTAGTCTAGATGTATTCCAGGGGTCGGTTGTACAGACGACCCCCAAGCGTATACTAGATTTCAATTGAAATGCCTGCATTTTAAATGTTAATCAGGTGAGAAGTAGCTGTGGGTACCCACCAAACCACCAAAGAAGAAGGGAAATTCGTTAGGCCTCAAACATTTCTCTTCTTTTTTTCTATAGGAGGTTTCTACGATTGTCTAGAGTGTGAAAGGTAATAATTTGAGAAAGGGTTTGCTTTTTTTTTTTGAACTACAAACCCTTCCATACACAAAAAAAATCGGGAATAGTACACCTGGTGGTTTATTGGCAGCACCAAATCATGTGACAGCCGGTGAGCCTATAGATAGAACTTGACCACCACCACCACCACTAGCCCTCTAGGCCCGAAATTAGCAACGCCGGACTGGAAAGACAAGAAGAAGAACCAAGAAATCACCTCAAAAAAGGGGAAAACACTGAGCTCCAGCTGTCATGAAGTTTTGGGGGGCCGATTTTTTTTTTCTTTCTATTTCTGGGCCTTTCGTGTCTTTTTTTTTTGCCTTTTTCTTTTATAATGGAAATCACCCCCCGAAAAAAAAGGGACCGAAGGGTCTGAATTTTTTCACCAAGAGAGACGAAATACTTCCGTTGACTACCCATCTTTTTTTTGTGTTTGTGTCTCCCCCCTCGACTGCTGTCTCGCTCAGAGAGAAAGAGATAACTTTTCCCCGACCAAAATGTCACTCTTGGCGGACGGAGGGAGATTTGAACGAGCGCGACCGGAGCTATCTCTCCCTCACAGAGCCACAAGCTTTTTCCATTCGTTGATATCGTCGTTTCTCTTCTCTCAAAGTCTCTTTTGATATGCTAGTCTCTGTTCATCAAAGATATGGTTCTTCTTCTTCTTTCTTTCTTTCTCTTCTCTTTTTTTATGTTATAATTTATTGTAAACGGGTTGAAGTGGTGGACGACGGCTGGTGGTGGCGGCCCAACGGGAGGAGGTCCCGCTGCAATCGTTTGCTCTACACACACATCCACAGACACAACAAACTACACATCACCAGGTATCCAGCTGATTTTCTTTTTCTTCTTTCCCCCCTTCTTTTTTTTGGAAAAAGAAAAAAATATTTATATTTTTAGAAGAAGAAGAAGAAGAAGATGCTGCGGCTGCTGTTGCTGCGGAATGCAAATGGGAAACGCTATATACCTGCTGATCCCCCCTCTATCTCTTTCGAATTTACCTTTTTGTGAGCGCTTTTGTGACCCCGCTGCGAAAATGGCGCGATGCAACCAAACCGACCGGCCATTAATAATTCCATCACAATTTCTCTACAGCCACAAAACGACGGAGCTTGATTAATTTTTTCTTAACTGGTGGAAACACCATTCGGTTCGTCGTCGTCGCGGGGGGAAAACACGTGTAATCGCTTCATTGCCGACGACGAAAAATGTCGAATTTCAAGTCGATTTAAAAACAAGAAAAAAAGCAAAACATTTCTTTTTCGAAATCGGGAAAAGGAAAGAAAAACAAGAAAACAGAAGCGGAGCGGTGGCGGCGTCCATGGAAAAAGTCTGAAGTTGGAGCCCTGCCCTTGTTTGTTTCACTAGTGTCGAATAGCTCGGGTCTTTCTTGCGTCAACACGGCTTGCCCCCACAACGAGCGCAAAGTACACATCACGAGTGAATGAACAAGAGACCGCCGCTGTCGCCGCCGCCGAATGCCGCCAACGGAACGTGACGTCACACGTTCAAGTAAAAGAAGTTCAAACATACAAAAAACATCGTCCTCCTTCTTCTTCTTCCTCTGGGAAAAGCAATTCACACGGCCAACGGGTTTCCGACTTGAATTTCGCGCCCCAACGTTTTCTCTCGTCTTCATCTCTTTTCGGAGGAAGAAGAAGAAGAAGAAGTCGAGTGCCGGCGTAAAAGAGTCGACGGGATTATTTGCTCTTTTGTTAACAGGTATATAAGGAACGCCTTTTCTTTTTTGTACCATTCTCCTCCATCCCCCCTCATCGCCGGTGTAAGCCATTCAGTATATGTATAGAAGGCTAGACGCGCCGACACTAGCAGCATAATGTAGTACTGTTTAGTGTTTAAATCCGCTTCTTTTTAAGACTCCCCCTTTTTTTCTCTCTCCTTTCTTTCTCGCTTTTAAGAAGAAGAAGAAGACACACAGAGCTAGAGAAAGGAGAGTTGGTAAAGTAACATGATCTCTCTATCGTCGTCGACACAAGCCCCGAAAGAAGAAGAAGAAGAGGATTCTACACGGTCATTCAATCAGGATTCGACTGTAAAAAGAAAAAAAGCCGGCCATTGACAAGCTCACAGACTCTAGTCGTCCTATAGTGCGCGTTGCGCTCTGCCCCGCAATAAGAAACTTTACTCAACGCGGGCGCGCACACACAAATTGCCTTACGGGTTATTCCGGAATTTCCCTAAAATGAAGGAGAAGGAAAAAAAAAAATCAAGAGTTGAGAGGGGGGAAAAGGGCCCACAAAGTTGTCGGAGCTACTCTCTCTCGCTCGGAATGAATTAATAATTTTATGATCGAGATGATAAAACAGAGACTTACGCACGCACGAGAAAACAACAAGAGCTGGGCAGCAGCAGCAGCAGCAGCAGCAAGCAGCTCGGAGGGCAACGCACACACAAAAGTAAGGAAGCACGGACCGTACGGTTGTGTGAGAGTTTCATTAGGGCGGTCAGCGGGGTGTATAATACGATGGCCGGGGCGTATATTTTCATCTTCTTTTTTTTTCTTTTGTGGTACAAATTTTTTTTTTCTCTCTCTCTCTCCCTTTGGCTTCTCTCTCTTTTTTCGGTGAGAAAACTAACTATGCCAGGGCGAAAATTTATCGCGCAACGTTTCCTCTACTTTTTAACCCCCTCGTCTTCGTCTTCTTCTCTACTGAATTTTTTATTCAACATTTTTCTTTTTCGGGAATATACATCATAAAGTCGAAAGGTGAACGTTAAGGAACCCGTGGAAGATGTTTTTTCCCTTTTTGAAAGAAAAAGAAAGAACTCTAGTGCGTCTACTACTATAACAGAGTGGCAGTTTCATTAGAGAGCAATTCTTGGCTACTCTTTCGAGTCCTTTTCATCCACATGTTTCAATCATTTTGATCTTTATAGATCTTTATGTACATCTATGGAGTGTGATTTTCTTTTCATTCTCTCGATCCGGGCGCCGGCAAACCAGTTGGATTTACATTTATTCACGTCAATCGTCGTTGGCGATGGATGTCGCCGTCGTTTACTTTCAATCAGCGAGCCTTTCAGAAAGCCAGCCCAGTCTATTCATCAGTTTGAACATTCGTTTTTTCTCTCTCAGTCTCTCCTTCTCCTTCTTCTCTCTCTATGGGCGTATATAAAGGTCGCCATTAAAAAAGAAAGAAATCCAAAAAAAGAGCTACCATTCCAGTATATCATCATTTAACACGGAGCCGAGCTGGTGGTGGTGGTGTAGTAGTAGTGCTAGTCAGTTACTAGTAGGGGAGGTTTATATACATACAATCAAGAGGGCTACTTGTATATATAATAGCAAGAGAAGAGGAAATTGACGCACAAGAATTTGATCTTGTGTAGAGAAAGAGCGCGGCATTTAAAAGGGGCATATACGACGACCAAGACGACGAGAGGGGGACTCGATGATGGAACTGCTAGCTTCGCTTTCAGGAATGTCCCCGAGAGATATAATAATATGTGGAAGTTCGTCTTCTTCTTCTTCTTCCCTTTGGTTAGAGAGAGAGAGAGAGACTGTGGGTGATGGTATGCAGCTCTTTTGGAGACACACGGTGGTGGAAAATGGAAGGAGCGACGAAAAATGCCAGGCCTCCCATTGGGAAACGCCACAACAGACACACAAACGACTCGACTCAAACTCTCGGGTTCTTTCTAACCTAGGACCGGAGGAGAAGAAGAAGACGACGACGACGAAGATGATCTGTGTCTCTGTGATATACCTTTCTCTTTCTTCTTCTTCTTCGTCTTCTACCAAGATGACTATCTCTCGGCTTCGAGCTCTGAGCGGGGGCTAAACCGAAACAGCTCCTTACCTGGAGAAGGCACGGAGCGCCGTTCAAACTTGGAGGAAACCTCCAGCTGCGACACGGGCAAAAACACACAGGCGATATTCCCACCAAATATAGGGAAGGAAGTTGGGAACCGAGAAAAGAGAGAAAAATTTATCGTAGCGAAAGGATCTCTGAGGAGAGGAGACAACATACGAAAGAAAAGAAATACAACAAGTATCTGTAAAAGATTGTGCCAAAAAATGCCTTTTGTCTTTTGTCCCTTAACGTCCCATCAGAAGCAGCAGCAGCTGGCCTCGTCATCATATCCAAGCAAAGCACCGCCCGGAATGCGTCCGATACCAATCAAAAAAGAAAAGAAAAGAAAGGAGCAACATAATCGCCATCGTATAACTTGTGTTTGGGGGACACATCGAGGGTCAACAGAGGGTGACCTGACCACTCTCGACAACAATACAAAAGTTTTTTTTTCTTCTTCTTTTTCTTCTTCTTCTCCCCTCACTCCATCATCTATGTACAATGTTTTGTATCCATCGCTGCTTCTGTTGCGACCGCTGGATCGAGACATCTGTTATTGACACGACAGAAAATGAGGGAGAGAGAAAGATCCATTTCACGGCCGAGTAAATTCAGTTAGGGGGGAGGATATATTCAATTCATTCTATTAACGGCCGAGCTCATCAAGTGCAATCGAATCGTAACTCGGTAGAAAAATGGAAAGATAACAGATCACACAAAAAAGAGATCTCGTTTGGCAATTAAAATCACATTTTGTTTTGTTGTTTCGTTCCTCTTTTTTTTATTTATACCGAGCTGGCTGCGCAGAGTGAGAATAGGGGGGAAAATGAGCTCACACGATCATCCAGTTATCATCAACCGGGGCTCGGTGTGATTATTGATCTGGAACATGGGAAACACACATCGCAGGTACGATGATGATTAATAAATAACCATGTGTGTAACTATTCAGTTGCGCCATAAGAAATATTAAATCTTAAAAAAAAAAAAGAAAGAAAGCGCCCGCTAGCGTATGTGATTGCCCGGGCCGACCTAGCTTCTTCCATCGAAGGAACCAACCCCTCGAGGGTTATCCGAGTTCTTTTCTGTTTAAAAACAACTTCAGCTATCATCCGGTTGCCTGAACGCGACGGATCAAATGTACGACGACGAGGGAAGTCATCGATATGCGGACACGGAAAAGACACCAGGTGTCGTTGGAACTGCACGTGATCCGTTGGAATGTCGTGAAATACTGTCGCAAGACACGCCGCTCCGGTAATGACGCATGCGATGGTTAGCGTGCCTGACGATGTCTCTCCTTGTGTCGTCATCCTCCCGCCTTCCATCTCCCCAAAAGAAGAAGAAAAAGAAGAGCCCAAACCATCTCTCCTTTACCCCTTTTTTTTTCGCTTTCCTCTTCGTGTTCTCGTCAATTATCATCCGCCCGCCTCGTCGTCCGTCCAACAAAAGAGGCAAGAAAAGTCACATGGCGCGTCTTCTTCTTCACCTCCTTTTTATAATGCTTAATGATATACAAGAGAAAGAGAGAGAGAGAGAGAAGGCAAAGGTGCCCGGACAGAGAACCCCGTAGCAATCAGTGCGCTACACGACGAGGAACAAAAAGTCCAAAAGAGGGAAAGAAGGAGAAGAAGAAGAAGAAAAAAGACAAGCAGAAAAGTCAAAAAAGTTCAAAAGAAAAGAAGAAAATCGTCTTGTAGAAGCCGAGCTCCTCCCCCACATCCAACTCACGGGGCCTTGTTCAAATATTTGCCGCGCTCTGTCATTTGTCTTCTTCTCGTCTACCGTCACACACAGGTAAGAAGGAGAGAAGAGGAGCGCTAGGTGTTGTGCCCGTCATTGGCCAGGTACTATTACAGCGTGACGGTGTCGTTTTTTCTCTCTCCCCTCGGAACCCCATTCGTCCGTTTGAATCACTTTATTTTCATTGATTTAAGAAGAAAAAACCAAGGCTCTTTTTCTTCTTTTCGACTTTGATTACACTGCTACAACTTTCACCACCACCACACAAAATGGTTTCGTTTTTTTTTCTCTCTCTCTTCTTCTTCTTCTTTCTTCCCCGCACGTTAGATTGTTTCGTATTTGCCGCCGTCCGCTTCTTGAGAAGGAAATGAAACAACAACGAGATGAGGGGGGCGGGCTAGCCAAGAGATAGACAGAAAGAGGAGCGATAGAGGCCGGGTTCAAAGGTTCATTATTACTCGGGTGAGATGGAAGAGCACGGCTCCAGTTCTGCCTTAATTGAGAGCGAGGTTTTACGACCAAACAAAAGCCACGGTCAAATAAAATGAAAAAAAAAAAGAGGAGAATACATATATACAAGATAACGCGAACGCTACACCTATCCATCATCAGAGTCAGTTCTTTTCTCCTATGTCTGTGCGCGGCCGGACCGATTCCATCACCGCGTACACACGAAAGTCTCATTACACCCCTTATCCGGAGGAATACTCTTCTTCTCCTTGTTCTCTTCGGCTAAATAACAAAATATATATATCTATGCCCTCGACCTTCATCCCTTTTTTTCTCTGTTTTGTTTTGGCTTTTTCTGGTTGGGAAAAACACGTTCGATTGCAAATCGACATTTCCCATCTTTTCGAGGGAGGAGAGTGAAAAAGATTTACGGTCGGGGCTTTGAAATGTGTGCGACTACTAGTCTAGCTGCCGAAGAACTAATAACTAATTAAAAGAAGAAGCCACAGTCCGCTCCTGGGCAACAGTGTGGGTTCTTCTTTTTTTTCTCTTTTTTACAACACCAGGTAAAGAAAAAGAGACGCGTGTGCGTGCTATCGGTCATTGGCTAAAAAAAAAAAAGAAAAAGAAAGAGACGACTGAAAGGTAGAAAAAGTTATCCAGCACAAGTCTTCTTCTTCTTCTCTTCATGGAGGGTCTTGGCGAATATAATGACTCGGAAGCTTCCAACCAACTGGAAGCAATCAACCGGCAGGTAGAAGAAGAGGCGACCAGGTAGAAGAAGACAGTTACAAGTTGAGTGTATGTGGGAGGAGCGCCAAAAAAGAAGGGGACGACGACTCTGCGCTGTTGCTGTTGCTGCTGCTCTTTATTCTCTTTAATGAGGTCCTCTAAATCCATATCGAATGCATCAGTCGAGAAAAAAAGGAAAGAGAGAAACAGCTGACGCGAAACCTCGTTCGACTCCCTCTTCTTTCAGTTGCCTTTGTGCACCAGGATTTGTCTCTTTCCTATCTCTTAATAACTGACGAGTTGACTCTGAGACTAGGTGGAAGTGGTTTTCTCTTTCACAGTCGACACAGAGACGAGAGAAAGAAAGAAAAAAGAAAGAAAAAAAAACATAACAATAGCTTAAGAGAGTAGTCTAGAAATAAGTCGACCTTCCTGGCTGCTGGCTGTGTAATAATCATCACGTGGGGGGAAGGAGAAAGGCCCTGGTAATAGCCCTCTCGTCTTCGTCTATTATACACATTTCTCGGGGTCCTACTCGTCGGATAAAGGCTATAGAGTTTCCGCGCTTTTACACACAAGATTATCCCACCGTCCACACTGCCTTCCCCCATTCCCCCCCCCCCCTCTTACGGTCTATTTAAAATAGATTGAACCTGCACGTCAGTGATTACCATCCTCCTTCTCTCGTCTTCTTACTGCCCTTCTTGATAAATAAATAATAATCCAGACGAGTATAGACCACCGCCACCCCCGTCAGGGCGCGAGAATTAAAAAAGTAGATTCCGACATGCAAAGGGAGCCGGTAACCAAATACGACGCAACCCAAAAATCCAATAAGAACCTCATTATCGTGAAAATTCTTCTTCTTCATCTCCGTCTACTTCCACCATAAGGCGTTTTCCTTCTACAGAATCTTGAAAGAGTGAACTATTGAACCGTAGAACCCTCTCTTTCTACTCATCATTGGCTCTTTTCCTGCCGTATCGACGGCTATACACGGTTGAATGGCTCTTCCATCATCACTCGCTGTTTTCCGCCGGAAATAGCTCTCAAACCCTTCGGTATGGTAAAAAAAAAGCGGCGGTTAAACAACATCAAGTATTTGCACGTGCGCTCTAAAGGCTGAAGCTATAAATAGGAGGGAAGTTGAAAAAAAAAAATATGTCACAAAAATTTTTTCATAGGGTTATGAGCATTCCGTCATGGAGAAACCATATAGCGTGTTTCCGGACACATCCGGAGAGCTGTTCGACATCTGTGTGATGATCTCCCCCCTCTTTTTTCTTGAAGAAACCTCATCATCGTCTTATGATGCGATCTACTTCAAGACACACAAGGGCCAACAACAGGTAATCCAATCACGCCCCGATTGATTTATATGTTATTTGCTTCTATTCTTCTACTTTTCTCTCCCTCTCTCTATCTCTTTCTCCCCCATTTCGCCCTTATCTTATCTGGCAAAGAGAAACAAGGGTCCAGCAGGCGATCAAATATAACCCCGACTTGAGGGAGTTAAAGAAAGAACAATGATGACCGGTTATTACCACGCGGCCACCTGTTCTTCTTCTTCACCCTCTTCAAAACTCCCTTCAGTACACCTATGGGTAGGTACACCAAGGCTGGTGCGGCTGCTGCTGCTGCTTGCTCCTGCTGCCCCCTTTTTTATAATAGCGCGACCGAAAGCAAGAGGAAAGAAATCCCAGGTAAGAGTGTTCCCCTCCGATTTTTTTTTTGCGTGGGAACCAGGTTACTACAACCACCACACTCACTACCGTGCAAGTACAATATTTTCGATAAATTTCCACAACTATCCGTCCTCCCCCCTTTTGCTCCTAGCTGCCCTGTGACCGAACAACCCCCACAGCGCGACTGACAAAACCCCTTTCTCTATCAAAAAATATAAAAAAAAGTGTACAAGGAGGAAAAAAAAAGAGATTTAAAAGGCAACAAAGGGTTCCCCTTAAAGATATTTGGCACTCGAGTCACAAAAATGTGAAAGGAAACCGGCCTTTGATGCTTTTCTTTTCATTTTTTTGTGGTGTTTTGTTTTGATTCCATCGCGGTGGAAAATGTGTACACAGAAACATCGAGGAGCTTTTGGATGCGACTAGATCCGTTTTCTTCTCACGGCGATAATCGCAGAGAAGTTGGGTAATCTTTCCCGTCTTGAGTCGCCTCGTAACATCACCAATAGATAAAGTCAATATCGGTCGTCAATAAGCAAAGAAGAGATAAGAAGAATGAAGCGAGGGGGTCCGGTAGCTGGACGACAGGTGCGACAAACCGTGGGAACGGCCAAAACACGCACACCCCAACACCTTTTCTGCTGATGGGGGATAGCCTACAACAATAACAACACTACCCTCGAAATAGTCGCAGTAACTCTTTTCTTTCTGAAATAAAAGAGAAGAAAACTAAAAAGAGAGAAATTAAGGCGGGGACTTACCGGCCAGCGGAAGGAGAAGGGTATGACGAGTCTGGCGTTGGACTTGTCCGGCTCAACGAAGGTGAACGAATTGCCAGCCAAGACGGGGCTGGACGAGTTGCCGTAAGTGCACGGACTCGAAACCGTCACGTTGCTTTGATACTCCTTGAGGCACAGTCGGAAATGAGTGGCGCATTCACGTTGGCAGCTGCTCGAACTGTCTTGAGCTCCGTTTCCGATGCCGCCACAGCATTGGCCATTAGCCAAACGTCCGTGCGGATTCTGCAGTGCCACCACCTCCAGTTCGAAGAACCCCGACGCTCTGGCCAGCTACAAGGGGGAAAAAAGAGACGAGAAAATTCCACAATACACAATAGAATTAGCTTTCAAGTAGTAGTACTAGGGAAATCGGATCAGTGTCATTTAAACCAATATCACAACGAAGAAGGTAAAGAAGAAGAAGAAGGAAAAAAAAGCCGAGCAAGTACTCGTCCAACAAGTGGAAAGGAAAAATTGATGGGAGGAGTCTTGCGGGCGCATTCGCAGGTATATAATAAACGAGAGAGACAAGTCCGTCCTCTTCTTCTTCTTCTTTTTGTGCTAATCATTCACCTTCCCATGAAATGAAGAGGGAGAAGGTTCAGACACACACACAATAGGTGGATTCCTTTATCTTCTTTTGCTTCTTTTCTTCTCGGAGCCATAAAAGAATCAGCACACCATCTTTTTTTTTTATAGAGAGGAGAGAGAGAGAGAGAGAGATACATTTTTTTCCAACAGACGACGTACACACCGGTCGGCAAGGTCAAATTGGTTTGGATGAAAAGAAAAGAAAAGACAGACAGACATCAGAGGGTGGGAGAGGATATATAGAAGTGAGGTAGTGGGAGTTAGTGTACAACTTGACTGGCTTTTCTAGAACAGGTGTGACAGCGGCGGCCATCATCATCATGGCCGTCGTCAAGATTTTCCGAGATGAGCTTTTTCCTTTCTTTGGGCTAAAGCTCGTCAATCACGGCGACAGAAACATTCCGCAAAGAAGTTGCCACTATTGTTTCCTCTGAGTGATTGAATTTCAATCAAATTTGGCCTCCTTTTTTTATGATTAAATTATTCGTTTGCTTTTTTTATTGAACCAGATGATATCTAAAAGAGCCGAAAAAGTTTACCGGTTTAGCCATACAAAAAATGGTGTTGCCCATCATGTATCCATTCATAGATCGAATAGTATCGACCGGTTGTTGTGGGTGTTGCTGAAACCTTGTTCATCGATCATTTCAATCTGGTTATGGAGATCTATTCATACATATTATTGGGAAAAGACCCAGGGACTTGGAACTGTACAGCCCAACACTAAGAGATGAAAGCTACCTGTTTCCCCAACGGCACCAAACTACGATGTGTTTCTCTCTGTGTGTTCGTGGGACGATGGAGGATATCATCTTTCCTACTACTCTACTGATTGCCACCCATCAAAAGCCCATACGTCTCTCGGCCCTGTCGATGAAAACAGACCGGTCCAGCCCGCTAATGTCAATTTATTCATAACAAAAAGGCCACTTGATTGGGCATCGACCTCTTTTTCTATCACACACATTTCCATATGCTCCATACACACTCTATATACCACTCTCTGGTAGAAAAAGAGAGAGAGAGAGAGAAAAAAGCCGCGCGCTTCATTTGCATGCCAATTGGGTTCGGGTTGTTTTTGTTCTCCCTTCCTCATTAAGCTAAAACTCCGTTGCCCGTTCTTTTTTACTTTTTTTTTTCTTCTTCTTTCTTTCATTCTCAGACTCAATTCCAGTGTGTGGTAAAGCAGAGAGAAGGTAAAGAAGAAAAAAAAACCAAACATATTTATATATCATAAAAAGAGAGGTAATGGGGGGAAGGGCTAGATCGTAAACTACATCGAGCCCTACACACTACCATTGCGGCTGCTGCTGCTGCTGCCGTGCAACGGCCTTTGCTCTTCATTTTTCTTTTTCGTTGAAACCAGATTGTTTTTTGTTTTTAATTTATAATAGAAAAAAAAGAGATGATAACGTACCGTCAGATGAGTGGCGCACAAGAGTAGAGCTATCCAAATCATGGCGGATGTTGACGACAACGACACACTCCTCGCGGCTGAGATTGTCCGACACGGTCGCCGCCACCAATCCGCCTCCATCAAGGCGTTTTTGTTTTCTCGTAAATCAAACTTATAAACTCTCTCTGTATAGTAAGTTGAAGTAGTAATCCTTTTTCGAAAATCACCGAAAAAAATGTCGCAGCGTCCAACTCGATGAACGGATCAACTTGTCGCGATTCAATCACTTGAATGGGCACCGCAATCAATCATCTCCCACACCACTGGCAACAAACGAAAAACAAACTGTTCCAAAACTGAAATCAACAACAACAAAACGAGTAACAACGTGGTGAAGAAGAATTGTGTTGCAATGTCGAAACCGAAAATTTGTAAAAGAAAATTTCTTTCTATTTTTTTCTTCTCTTTCAGAGACGCGTGGTACGACACCTGTGCAGCGAACGACAGTCAACTCGGTACTGAGAGTAAGGATGAGGCCGGCAGAGTTAAAGCGCCCTACCCCCCTGAAGGTTAGTAGGAAGGGGGAGGAGTCCAAGTTTTTCTGAAATGGAGAAGGTAGAGTAGTAGACTGGGGGGTGGTGGTGGTGGTGAGGAGGAGTCGTGGGTGAGGGGGACCTCGGCTTTTCGCGTTTCCCACCAACGGCGGCGGCAGCACACGTCAGCTGTCTGCTGGTCTGGGGCTCCTCTTGGGCTCCCCTCCTCGCCGAGTACCAGAAGTTGTTCTCTTTTCCACCTTCTTCCGCTGCTGCTCCTGCTGCTGGCTGTCCGGCTCATTTGTTTTTCTATAGACATTAAAGCCGCCTACACCACTAGGTCTACTACACCACTTTCCTTAGCTTCCTCTCCTTTCGCTTCCCACACTATGGGACTCGGTGGTGTATATAAACATCCACTTCCTAAAACGATGAAATGGAGCTTGTTATCAGCGCTTGGCCATCGCCAAGAAAACTTGTTTTTTTTTCTTTCGATATTTTTGCGAATTCGATTGGAAAAGAAACCGATTGAGTCTGGGCGTGTCGCGCGGAGGAAAAAGCGTTCGCGGGGTGTAACCTACAATGGGTAAAAGTAAAATGCGGGGGACCCGCTGCTTGACCATTAGGCCGTACATGGGGTATGTGTCACATAGCGTGAGAAAAGGCGACAATTCCTTGGAAGTGAACAAGTGGAGGAGAGAGTGATCCGTGTCGAACATGGGAAACGCGCGCTAATTTCCCAGCTCTATTGGAAGTAGAAAAAAGGGGGCCGGCCGGCCTGGACAAGCCTCGAAACCCCAAACGGTAGACGCCCTTCTTCTCCCTCGGCTGCTGTCGCTCTCCTTCTTCTTCCTTATATATTATTGTAGGAGTTATAGACTAAGACAAAATACAAGTATCATGTGACATCATCAAGCTCGCTGGCTACTCGACGTCAACTACTACTGTTCTGCTGTAGCTGCTCTCGAATATCTTGGTGAGAAAAAGAAAGAAAGAAGAAGAAGAGGATTGACCCATCCGGTTCGGCGCCCGATTGTCTTGCCCATTTGTTTGACTGGCCGCGCCATCAGTCGCCGTCGTCGTTCTCGACTCCGTGACATGGTTATTATTTACGAAATGCCATTTTCGCCAAAAGATAACAATAACACAAAATGCGGCTAATTGAGCCATTCATTGCAAGCTGACTTGCTCTCTCGGTCAATATCATTGTTTCCTTTTTTATTTTACAACCCGACGAAATATACAATTCGTGGGAGTTTCGTCTTACGCGGCGGCGACGACGACTCGACGGCGTCAGGATGTGTGTAAATGATTTCCAATTTTTGTGTTCGTTCTTTTTTTTTCTTTCACTTTTTTACGATTATGATTATTATGATGTCGGAAAGGGAAAATTTGTTGTTGATCCATTTATGACGGGTCTTATCGGATGATCGGTTCACATCGCAATCATGTCGTGAGTCTGATGTCTATACAGGATGCAGCAGTATATACTCCTCCGTCGCAGCGCCTATCATATACGGTGAGAGTTTTGCGGTAAAGTCAGTCCATCGTCATTAAAGGAAAGGCTGGCGTGAGCGTGCCAGTGGTTTTTTGACGTGCCAAGCCCAAGCCAAGCGTCAGGTAGTACGTAAGAGAACCGAAAAAAAAAATAGTAAGCTCTCAGGGAACGGACAACAATCATAAAAAAAAGTATAATACGTATAATGGTTATCTAGATAACTAAGATACCGAAATAAAGAATACCAAAACTTTTCCTCTCGGTGATAGTTTTTTCGGTATCATGTGAGTGCGCTGGTGGCGGAGGGTGAATATTGTAGTAGGTGGATCGTGTGTGCGCTCTGCGTACGACACGCACCGAACGTTTGAATTTATCCCATCGTGACGTGCGCCCTTAGATTCTCACATGACTGTGTTTTTTTTTCTTTCTAATTCTTTCCTCATTCCATCTACTTTTTTTTCCTCCCCAATTTCTTTAGAGCTCTCATTTTTTTTTCGGTCGGGGGGTACCTGCCCAATCATCCGCACGCAAGGTCAATCGCGCAGGTTATTTCTCGATGCGCGGGCTTTTATTTGGATACATCAACAGCCGTGAGTGGCAGACTTAAAACCTGGTAAAATCCCGAGACCTGTCGATGTGTGGCTTACGTGCCTCGATGACGAAATGACGACAACAGCGTGTGATGACGAAAAACCCAAAATATGAAAAAGGAAAACAATTTCTCCCTTTTTTTTCCTTCTTCTCCCTTAACATAACTGTTTCTGTGTAATGGCTTCGGTAATTAAGTAATTAACTGGGTAAAGATGGAGGGAGAGACCGTAGCTCTTATCTGCATCCGAACCGAAGAAAAACAGGAAAGCCGCATGATGAACTTTTGAACCGCCTTCTTACTGCTGCGCTTCCCGCCACCGCAAAAATTAAAAGTTTTTTTTTCCCCTTTTTCTCTCATATTTTTCTTTTTCGAAAACGTAAGAACAACACGGCAGCAGCAGCACTCTGAGACGAAGACGCCGCGACGCCATTTTGTCGAGTTTCTCTCTGGTTTTTATTTGCTTTTACAGCGCGGGAGGAGCAGCCGAGCCAGCCAGCCAGCCAGCCCTTGAAGTGTTATTTTAGAAAACAAAAACAGACAAAACGGGAAATACCCTGAAGAAAAGGTGGAAAATAACACAACAGCACTCAAATCGCTCGGATCCGCAGCACCATATCATCATTTCTTTCAATACTTAAAGGAAGGGATATTCTTTTCTTGTTGTAAAACACCCAAAACTCATTGTGGTATCGCCACATAATGAGCGGGTCTCTTTTGATTGTTCTCGCCTTGATGAATGAGTCGAAAAGAACTGAGCCAACCGCATGCGTCTCGTGACTATGGCTAGATGAAATAACATCGCCACACAAACCATGTTTCGTCATCGTAATGACGGCCGGCCACCACCAGAAACCTATATAAGCTTTAGCTAAAATAAAACACGTATAGAATATACACTACCATGTTCAAGGAGAAATTTTTTCAGAGGGGATTTTGGGTTGTGTCTGCCAAGTTGTTTATCTCATTTTCCTACTGACTGTACCACCTTAACAGATCTTCAATTATGATAAGAATATTTTCAGCAGGTATACACGGGAAAAGTCGGACGAAAACTAGAAAACGCGACGCGATAACAAACTCGTTGATGAATATTTTTTTGGTAGAAAGGGAAGAAAAAAAAAACTGCTGAGAAAGCGGATCACGAGGCGGTTTACCGTCCGTCGCTTGCCCGACAATAACAAACTAGCGCTTGTGCTATTATATCTCCTACTTCCATTGTCTCAAGGGGAGAAAAAGGTCGTCGTCGTCGTCGACAAAAATAAAATGAATAAGGTGTATCCGTTGTCGACGAGCCGGATCGTCGCTGCCGCACTATCACCGGGTACCATCGTTCCACAAAGGAAGCCTATATATACTTGTCTTTGCTTCTACGAAGAGAGCAAAAGTATAGAGAGAGAGAGAGGACTCTTGTCACCTGCCGCAGCTTCGTTCCATCACGACCCAGGAATGCGTAACATCATAATGAGCTCTGCGCGAACAAAAGCCCCCAAAGTCGCCTCATCAAATACAACTAGGGGCCAACTTTTAGGCCAGCTTGGGGGATTCGTCTCGAAGATTTCTTCCTTTTTAAAACAAAAAAAAGTTGAAACGTTTTTCCGAGATAAAAACTTGGAAAAAAAATTGTATTTTATTTTTCTTTAAAAGAAGCCGCTGGAGACAGGACCTTTTTGTCATTGTGTTGTGTGTGTATGTTTAATGGACGTGAAAGAATAAAGATAATAGAGTGGTAGTAGCTGTAGTAAGGTATGTGTGTTGTAGGTATAGCAGAGAGGAGGTCGATTTCGGTAGGGGATGGCGGCACGGCGCGCGTAATCAAAAATCAGCCGACCGACTCCTCTCGGCAGACGATGATGACTTGTAAATCCGAACGGATCAGCTATCCATGCAAAGAAAGAAGAAGAAAAAAAAGAGAAGGACCCCGGAGACGCACAGGTAACCGACCGTCACAAACCGGAATCTTTATCTAACCCTCAAAGAAAAAAGGGCGATGACAAATTTTTCTCTAGATTCAATTTCAAGGAAAGAAAAATGGCGCAGCCCGGCGGACATTCAATCTCTTTTTAGCTTGCGCGGATATAACTGTATCCATTTCAACGGCGCCCTGCGATCGCGACTCGGATGACGACTACAACCCCCAAAATGTGAGCGATGGCTTCGGGATTTTTAACTTTATATATATATATATTATTTTTTTTCTGTCGTTTCAGGCTGTACAATGTCATGGTATATATATTCTCTTTAACCTTATTGTCGGTTAGAAGAGGGGGGGGGGGGAGCTCGACTTCACGACTTGTGGTGTTTCCTCCATCACGACCGCGCGTCAAGACGCACAAGTTCGATTCCTCCTCTCATCCATCTTTTTTTTTTCTTCCTTTCCTTCTTCTGTCCCCTAAAACCACGACTTTCTCTCTTACTGTGTTCCAGGTGACATTGTATATCATTCCACGCGGCTTTTAAGAACGAACTGCGACGCCTCACAACGAAAATATTCAATCGATAGAGTGAGTATAGGGGGAGGAACGTGCGACATACAACAGGCACACGCAGCACCAGTTTACAATCATCTTCAAAGCATGTGGTGACCCGAACTGAGTCGTGACCTGTTAGCCTTCACAGAAAAAACTTGCGCAAGTCAAAGAAAAAAAACCTTCGAAGCTGTGGTGTTGCTGGGCTGACGACAAACGTGTATAGTAGACCGGAAGAGTCTGGCTGGGTATGATTTCTTTTAATGGAAATCATCTGCTTCCGTCTGGAATATCGGAAACGAATAGAACCTGAACAAAACTGGTTAAGGGGGAAAAATCCGCGCTTGTAAATCAATAATAAGCAGTCATCTTTTGGTAACGAGAGACCCTTTTTTCCCTTAATGAGGCGAACAGGCCTTTTTCTTTCTTTCTTTTTTCCCTTCCAGCCATCGCCACACATGTTTGCTCGCGACCGTGGCCTTATAGTTGGTCCGATTTTCCAGCTGAATGGCCTCGCAGACGTCGTAGATTTAACGCGAATCGGGTCCGCAGGCCAGCCAGCGCCGCACGAATGGGAAAAAGGGACTTTTAACGACCTGAAAAACGTTATGATTATGATCGTTGTCATTCGAGACTTTTTGTCAGAGGAGTTTGGTCAAAGGTCGAGCCTCTCTTTCTATTCGTCTACTCCTTAAAAAGTCCCCAATTGTTATTCAAAGCGGCCTGCTCCGGTCTACAGGGATAAAGACGCATATAAATATATAATATATCTATAGATGATGTAGGCTGGCGCCTACGGAGAAACCACACACACAACACAAAAGATTTTAAGAGAAATATTAGTGTGGCAGCAGCCACCACCAGCCTTTGGCTTTTTTTTCTTTTTTTTTTACAATGGAGATCTGTTTTCCGTTTTTAGTGTATGCTGTGTGTCGTTTTCCCCCCTATTTCGCTCGAACAATAACAGAACCCATCAAAATAAAATATATTGAGAAAACTGAAGAAAAAAAAATAATAATAAGCAAAGGCGCCAAAAGGAAAGGAAAGCGGTCGGCGCGCGTCGCTTTATCGCCGGCCCCGCTGATAAGTGCATTAACTGGAGCGCACTCACTTTAAGACATCGGCCACTTGAAATTGTTTTACAGAAAGGCCGCCATTAGTTGTAGTGCGGGCTGTCGTTCGTCATTGATTTAAAATGCAATTACAGCTATTACGACGTTGGAAATTTGTTTTTGTGAATTGTTTCTCGAGCAAACCTGGCCGGAGCGAACTGTTTTTGGCGATATTACTAATCAATCGATTTCGATTTATAACCTCGAATTGAATGCGTTTTTTATAAAACAAAGAATAGGTAGTTGTCGTGGTAAAAACATCTGGTCTAAATGAGTACCCGCATGGGAAATCCAGATGCCCAACTGCGGCTAACTTTTGTAAAAGGAGAAACGCTTATTGATTTAGACAAGAGAGATGATGGCCCTCTTTAGAAAAAATCTCGTCGTTATCTTCAAATGATTGCCGCAATGAGTATAGAGTCGTCGGGAGTGCTTTGTGTCTACTTGGAAAGGCAGAAACTGGCGGCCCTAGCTCAACCCAAAGTGCACGACTCCTCTTCTTTTTCTCCCGTCCGTTTATTCCAATCAATTTGCAAGTCTTATATCATAGGAGGAGCTCCAAGTGACGAACCCGGTTGGGACAAACAATCGGCAATCGGTACCGCCCCTTTGAAGCGTTCCATACGTTGATGTTAATGAGCCCGAAAAGCCGTTGCTGTGGAGTCACGCTAGCCAAATGGGGAGAGAATACACTTATAATAAGATCCGATCGATGCGATACGCCGATAATCGACGGACCAGTCATTGATGAGGAGGAGAAAGACTGGCTAATCCGGCGGTCGGACTGTGTATGCAGATTAATACCGTCTCATTAGTCTCTGCAATGATTCGTCAACGTCCATCAATATCCCACGGCGATTGATCAGGTTCAATTACTCTGGCGTGTCTCACCGATCGGCCCCAATGAGAGAGCAATATCGAAGATATCGAGAAATCGGAGGTCTAAAAAAAAAAGAAAATTCGTCCGAACGGGTTTGGAGAAAACTGATCACTTTGGCCGATGGCCGTTCGAGTTCCAATTTGACTATCTCACACATACGTAAAAGGGGGAAAAAATTGGGAAAAGAAGAATAAGAGGCGGTTGGTCCCTAAAAGGAATTGATTGGATCGCTAACTAATGTCTACATCAAGGCAACTGTCGGCTGCGGAATTGGAGAAAAATTGGGATCCAACATTTTGAAAAAAACGAAGCAAGAAATGCGGGTTTTTTCTCGACGATATCGAGGCCTATCAGCAGCGCGGGCATTGCGGCTGACCCTAGTCTGACGGGTAAGCATCTATCGTCTGATTATCAACTATTGGCCCCCAACGACTTTAAGGGCCAGAGAAAGTCCGTTGACAAAGGCCAATCAATCGACGACGGTAGCCCCTCTGCGCTGTTAGTCTGAAAAGCGGTCTCTGCATCCCTTCCGTCTACAACGTCTCACATGTCACTGACCAGATGAACCCATCTCCGAGCTAAAAAGGGCCGCTCGAGACAATGGAGAGATCAAGTTCTTCTTATTTTTCCTTTTTGTTTCTGGAAGGGAAAAAAACCGAGGAAGGAATCGCATCTCTCAAAACACACATCGGGCATCGTCTTGCTGTGTAAAAACTTTAATCAGATCGATCGCGCCGCATGAAGGTACACCGAAAAACCACCTTGCTGGGCGCGCGCAGTCGTCGCCGGCTACGAACCCATTCGTCAAGTGCGCAACGGTTGACAGGTGAATCTGACGCGTGGTGGATCTCTCACACAAAAAAAGAGAGAGAGAGAAAAAATAGATGTCTTTTCTTCTTCAAACTTTTCCCCTCTCAGGACTCTTTTATAATGCATTTATTTACATTTTTCAATTCTTTCTTCTTCTTCTTCTTATTTCTTCTTCTTTCTTATATACTAACACTTGAAAGTGCTGCAATCCGGGACGAGACGAAACTCCTCGGATTTCTCCCACCAACAAAACGCTTTTCAGTGGGCGACGTCGTCGTCGTCGGGTCGCGCGGACGGCATTTTTCTTGGAAGCCCAAAGGGAATGAAAATAAAATGATGTGTATAATAACATTTAAAAGAAAAAGCCACGGTTTGATGCGCATTATATAAAGCCTCAGCAATGTGATCTCTTCGTCACACTGGGCTGAACGTGCACTCCTTTTTTCCGTTCTCGTCGTCGTCGTCTTATTCTTTCGGCGTGAATGACAACACGACGACGACACGTCAGCACATCTCGAGAGGGTTCTTTCAGTAGGCGGAACGCGCTCCGAAATTCTTTTTTTTTTCTTTTTTTAGAAAAAGAGAAAAATTCAAATAAAAAAAAAGAAGAAAAAAAATCAAGTTGTTTCTACCAAAGACTGGTTTTGTCTGTTTTGAATTATAAAGGTAGTGCAGGTGGATAACTCATATTTCACCACGCGGAGGAACCCTTCCATCTTGTTTCATTGACTAGTAGAACGGACACGGCGTGAAGAAAAGGGGCCCCGCGATTATTCAGTTGAAGTAGATGATTGTCGTGTCACCGGACGTGTAAAAAGAAGGTGGACGAGTCCAGAAAACTTGAAAATACCATTAAGAAACAATCTCGAGTGGAGACGAGACGAGGAGAGCGAGCAATACTATCGCAGAAATCTGGAACAGCTTTTCTTTCTTTTTTCTCTCTTATTTCTTTTGTTGTTCTCGTTTACTATACGGAAAAAGAATGAAGACGTTTTGTGCTGCGCCGGCAGACACCTCCGGGTGAACACAACAAACCCGAGAAGAAATTACTAATGGTGGCTCACTTGTGCCGGTATAACTGTTGCGCGCGCGCTCGTGCTTTTGTGACGTCCGCCGAATTCCACAGCCCGGAAAAAAAGGAAAGAAAGAAAGAAAAAAAAAAGGTTTCTTCCGAGAATAAAAATTTCAATGTTACAATTAACAAGAATAAAGAAAAGAAGCCAGGAAGTTTTATAGGTCTAGAAGAACAACAACCACGCGTGAAGTAAACACCTTAAAAATAAGCGACCGACAACTTAATTATGGGCGATAAAAACAAGGGGGTCCGCTCAGCAGCGCTCGGAAAAATATTGTGAGGGATAAAAATATTGCGTCG
This sequence comes from Ceriodaphnia dubia, assembly GCA_022539655.2. NCBI lineage: Eukaryota > Metazoa > Arthropoda > Branchiopoda > Diplostraca > Daphniidae > Ceriodaphnia > Ceriodaphnia dubia. The sequence goes on from JAKUCG020000076.1 coordinate 1,025,002, forward strand.
GGATAATCCATCGGCGTCCGGCGGGAAAGCAGCCGAGTGGAAACGGCCTGTGTTGTTTGTTTTTCTTTTTTCATTTCTTCAATTTATTTTGTTTTTATAGACTCGCGGTGCCACCGATTTACGAGCAGTGTGTATTTTTCTTAATTCTTTCTCACATTTTTGTTTCCAAAAGTCTGCGTCCCTTTTTTTTCCTTCTTCCCGAACAAATCGGTCACGATTCACGCCCGGTCCGAGCCAACAGAGCAAAACACGTAAGAGAAAAATCTTCTTTTTTTCTCATTCTCGTCTTTTTTTTGTGTTGTTGTTGTTTTCTTCCTCCATTAAACAAACCTGCTCATTTGAGAAATTAACCTCGAGATGATGACGGGGTTCAACGAGAATGCTCCTTATTCCCTGCGTTAAGTAGAAAAAGACGCACAAGCTGGGCTTCTACGTATCCAGGACTTGATCTGTTTTGTTTTTCCCTTCTCCTTGGCTTTTTTTTTCCCGGCTGCCTGTTTCCCACGATTCACAGTTGTCCGCTCAGATTAGAGCTGCTGGATCAATCTCTTTTACAACCGGTTTATCCGTTGTTGATTTTTCATCAACCAACGGCGTGTAGTGCTGTTCTTTTTGTCTATCTCTTTCTCTCTTGGCTTTTCTCTTGTCGCCTTTATTTCGTTCCCGTGTTTCTTAATGCCACCTAATCCGTATAAGAGAGACAAAGGGAGGGGGTCGGGGTGTCTCGGACCACGGCCGATTAATTGGTGGTGAAGTGAAATATTGCCTGGCGTTAAGCGAACCTGGAACCAATCAACCGTTAGGCAATTATTCAGAGTGACCCAAGAGACAAAGCTCTCTTTCTTGCAGAGTGAGAAACGGAGAGAGATCCGAGCCTCATTAAATGCGCACATCTCGTTGGTCGCTGTGAAGTTGAAAGAGATGAAAAAAGAAAAAGAAAAACCACACTACCACCATCACCAACCGAGGTAATCAGTCAACTGGTGACAGCCTCTCGGTATTTCTTCGGGAGAAAATCCTCAGCTCCAATGTATTGTCACGTTTTGTATCGTTCCAAAACGAAGCCATCACGCTTACCGTGCGAAATATAGGCGCACCAACTTGCGCCCGATCTAACCCCTTTTCATCTTTAACACAATAACCGGAGAACGCCCCCTAAATGGAACGAACCCTGGCAGCCTAATTAAAGAAGAAGGAAAAAAAGACTCAAGGTCTCGTCTTTTCTTTACCTGATGGAGTAGGTAACTGGGTCCCCTCCATGTAGACACAGATCGGATTGTCCTGATAGCGCGACGCTGCGCATGTTTTTCATCCGGGATTCTTTTTCTTTTTTTTTTTCTCTCCATCCGCCTTCGTGTCACGCAGCAGCAGCCACAAGGGATTCTGGAACACACACATGCACTTTACTCCTCCTTGTAGCCGGCGAAACTATTTTGTTTACTCCTCCCTCGCCCTGGAATTTTTTACCTCTCAAAAACAGAAAATGGAGAGACCAGATTTCTAACTCTCCCCTATTCGTGTGCAATGTAATGGACAAATAAATCGATGCGACCGTCAGCCCGTATCGACTCGGCGACGCGTTCAGCACCGGAGAAATTCCTCTGAATCATTCCAAAGGTATATCATTTCACAAAAAAAAGAAGGGGTTCGTGTGGTCCATTGAAGGAAACCTTTTGCTGGATGATACGGCGTACGGAATAATCGACAGAATAAAAGATGAAGTCTTACTCGTCTGATCCATTCAGCTTGTTCAGTGGCGCTTGCCGTTTGTCGCTGACGATGCGCGATCGCCTTTTAAAGAGAAGGAGAACGGCGATGTTGTGCATTTCTTGTTTGTGTTACGGCGCGTTTGATATTCATCCACCGTCATCCTCTTGCGCACGACTCCTCGGAGAAGAAGAAAGATGGAACGAAAGAAAAAAAAAGTAGCAACCAGATGTGAATTATGGACGGGAGATCGCAAGTCGAAAACCCCTACCGCGAGAGCCATCCAGCCCCTAAAAGAAAAAAGAGAATAAGAGAAGCAGCGAGTTTTGTGTCGTCGTCGTACGCGTACACTGTGGTTTTGAATCATTTCCATTCCGGATCAGTCCAGTCTTTCTGTCCAATCTGCTCCATCGGCCATCCATCAAACTAATGGCTACGGCTGGTAACAAAACCTCGTAAAAGACTTTTGTGCATATTTGCGGCGGCTTGGGCGGCAGTTAATGTAATTCATTTCTTCTGCCCGGCCCCTTGTTTTCTCTCCTGAGCGCGCAATTTACGACGCTGGCGTCTCTCTCTCTGCGCGTGCTACACAGTCCGGCAGCGTCTTCGCATGTGGTCGACTCCCCAGCAATCCGCCAGTGGCAGCAGACAAATAAACAAAACGAGCTTGCAGAGTTCATCAATGACACAAGGCAAACGACAAAGCATTTTTCGAAATCAGTTGGGGGAGAAAATGTATTGATCGTTTATCCTCGTCTCTTGTCTCAGTCATTACTTAAGCGTCGACTTCTTGACCCTCGGTCGCCGTCGCCGTCGTTTCGGCTTCCTCATTCTTTTTGACAGATTCCTGTCTCGTTTGGGCCTCTTCTTCTTCTTCGATTTCATTGATGATCTTGACCTCCTCCACTTCCGCTTCCGACGACGAGTCGGAATCCGATTCCTCCACCGGCTGCTTCGTTTCCTCCTCCATGAGTTCGATCGGCTTCGCCCACGGCTTCTCAACCTTTTTTTCAAAGTCAAAGCCAAGAAATAATGTGAGATGTGAGAAATTCAAGGGAAAAGAAAGGGAGGCGACTGCCATCTAGCGGTCAATGAAAACTTACATTAGGATTTTTAGCGATAGCCTCGACTTTCTTGCAGTAGAGTTCGTAGACAAAAGTGACCATCTGCGGCATATCATTGATCACCATGGCGTCCGGAACATCCTGCTCTTCCTGATTCGACAGTCTCTCTGTCCGGTAGGTCTCGTCCGGCAGCAGTCGCAGGTCAGTAGGTCGTTGCAGGAGCAACCGGAAGGCTGGCGTCAGCTCGAAACAGTTGGCGAACAACGAGGCTCTGGCAAAGACGTAGAGGCCAAGACGGGCACGCGACGTGGCCACCACCAGACGTCGGACGTCACGTAAATGACCGACCGCTCTGGTACGCACGAGCGACAGTAGAATGTAATCGTTTTGTTGACCCTAGAACCCGAGAAAAGAAAAGACATGTGTGTAACACAACTCGTTTGGTGACGAGAAAAAATACACAAAAGACAGACAAGAAGAAGTTTTGATCGATGTTTGACGTTACCTGGTACTTGTCAACGGTATCAATCTTGCTGGGCTTGCCGATGAGCGGGTTGTTGGCGCAACGAGTGTTGACCACATCGCGGATCAGATGTTTCTGTCCATTGTACGTGGTCAAGATGGATATCTTCTCGGCCGGATAGCCGAGCAATCTCATGTACATAAAGACGGCCACGACATACTCGGCCTCGGCCAAATTCTGGAAAAAGTAAGGATTGGGCTCGGATTCTCCGACGCCCTGGAAGTCGTCGACGTTGATCAATTGGAAATCGTAAACGAATCCGGCGTTGGCCACGCGATGCTCGGGCCCGTTCGTAACATGCTCGAGATTGCCCAGCTTCTTGTAACGCCACTGATAGAGCGAGCAGAGACTCGGCCTGGCACGTCCCTGAGCGTCGAGATCGATGGTGGGCACGCCGAGACGTACGACGCGCGTGAAAAGCGACTGTTCCATATTCGAAAACTTTTGGAACGCCATGTTCTTGATGACGGGTGGAAGCTGGTGGTGATCGCCAATCATGATCCAGCGCTTGAGCCGGTTGAATCCGTCCTGTGGCGTCTGCAGCAATAGCGGAATGAAGGTCTCAATCTCCAGAATCTGGGCAGCTTCTTCCATCAAGATGTTATCGTACTATGATGGATTAGATTTCGAAAGAAAAATTGTCAAATTCAATTTCGACACGTTTCGCTCTATTGTTCTAAACACTCACCTTGAATCCCAATTCGACAAGCTCCCTGCGTTTTAGCGCCGCGTGCGTGCACGTCATGGCAATTATTTTGGCTTCGCGGACAAGCAAATATCTCGATCTGTCAAGACCGCTTCGCAGAAGTTCGAAGGCACGGAATTCCTCCAGTTGGCTGAATATCTTGCGAATATAGCGCCAGCATCCGTCGGCGATTTCCATATCTTCGACATAGCTGCGTCCTTTGAATATCGGCTGGGGGGCCCCTTCGAAGAATTTCGTAAATGGAAATAATCGACCGACATCTTCGACCGTGACTCCGCTCGTCTTGTCACTTCTGACGCTAGCGAGGTATTCCTCCCACCGGGCCAGAATGTGCAGACGGAAAAAGTGGCCAGCTGTCTCGCATGTGTAGGCCACATCACCGGCGACTCCCAGGGATTGCTGCAATCGCTGAACATGATCCAGAAGCTCTAAACGCTTGGCCAACACGTAATTGACACGACCGTATCGGCTAAAGTCCTTCTCCGTTTCCAGTTCCTCCTCACCGTGACCCATACGGAGCAAATGGCGCTCGTCGATGTCTAGCGCCATAATTTTCTCAAACAGTTGGTTGAGTGCCATGTTGGAATGAGTGACGATTAGCGTCCGCTGCTCGGGGAAGTTATGGTAGATGTTGGAGATAATCTGGACGGCGACATCAGTTTTACCCGTACCAGGAGGTCCGACCACCATTGTCAAGCCGGGCTGCATGCCCGAGCGGATGGCTTCAATTTGCGTCGGCGTAAAACGGACGGCATTCTTCTTAGGCTCGTTGAAAGGGTAAGGACCGCGATTGGGAATGACGTGCGGTTCAGCGACGATTTCTTTTCCTATCGGATTGAAAGTCAAGCGAAATGGTGGGATCAATTTCGTTTCGTCTTCTTCTCCTTCTTCCTGCTTGATGGTGATTTCGTGTTCTGGGAAGCTCTCCTTCAAATGGGCGTAGTTTAGGAACGTGTCGTTGAAATCCAATGTGGCGATTTGATTAGGCATTTTAGAGTAATGAGCTGCTCCTGGATCGCCGTAACCCAGAATGATGTCATGGAGCCACGCAGGGACAACGCAGTCAGTGTTCATTAAGTCTCGGATCGTTTCCAAAACAGCCTTAAAGTTGTTCTCCTTTGGTTTGCGTCTCATAAGGATATTGAACGAGTCGTAAACGTCTTCGCCACTTTGCGAAACGCGATCCATATCTAATTTGTACTGATTGCAATCCAACCTGTAGTCAAGTAAACGGTTAATTCAACACCGTAATTCATTTGAATTTTATTCCAGTTGTTTACCAAACGCGGAAAGTTCTCTGTCCACCCGGAATTTTTGGTCTGGGATCAGGCCCTTCTTCGATAATTCTTCCAAGGTGGTCCAGCATGCCTTCTACCTCACAACCTCGGACGTAGACCAAACCCACTTGGGGTACAAACGGCTCTCTGTATTTGGGGAATAATAGAGATGATTATAGCGTGGGATATTATCAAGAGACAAACTGATGTCAACATACCTAAAGTTGAAATGAGTTCCCGGTGGGCCAGGCGGACGGACGGTGATGAGGAAGCATGCATCATGCTTGCGCAGATTTTCCCACTCGGACTTGACATCGTTGCGTACGTCGAGGATGACGGAAACGTCGGCTCGGACGCGTGAAGGTTGTTTCTCCCCAATGTTGGGCTTTCCTACTTCGACGACCGAGAAAGCTGTGATGGGTTGAGCCATTCGAGCCCATCCGCCAAACACTACACCACCATCCTCGCCCTTCCAGGGTTTCATCCGGAAGACAGAATCCTCAATGTCTTGTCGGATTTCATAGGTCGACTCGAGTCGAAACAGGTTAAAGTTCCGCAGCAGGTAATCGTGTAGCGTCAGGAATTGCAAATTGAGCTTGGGCAAGGCGAGACAGCCTTCACCTGAAAAGTACTCGGTCGGCACGATGTTCTCATTCCAGATGATGTCCTCCGTCGGGTACAACGGCATTTCGTTCAACGCCTCCAGTTGTGAAGTGCGTCTTTCGTGACGGGAAATCTGTAATAAAAAACCCCTTGGATGAGCTTAACTTTCACATGAATTACACTCGGTTGGAAACCGTTAGTACCAAAAGTTCCATAAGGAACTCCTTGTCCTTTTCGTCCTTGTCCGAATTATCCGGCGGCGGCAGGAGCTTGAGGTAAGCGGCCACATCTTGCAACACCGTCGTACTGGAATTTACGACCCCAAATTATATTTATTTATATAACAGACGCAACTCTATAAGAGAATCGTGTTATCATAATTTCATTATTATTACCTGAGGCTCTCGAAGTGCTTCGTTAGAGCTTCACGCGTATTGATGCTGGCCACATTGGTCAGAGCGAACCGCCTCAATTCAGAGTATTTGACGAAGGCGGCCTTCTGCAGTGCCGTGATGCGATCATAATGGAGCTGCATCATGTCGTGGTCTGTCAACGGATCGCCGGTTTGATCGTTGATTTCGAAACGGGCATAGAATTTCAGCATATCCAACAACTGTGAAAAGAAAAAAACAAACAGAAAATGTATAAAAATAAATATTTCATGCGATTGATAAAATCTAGCACAAAAATAAAACGAAACAATGCTGGCCGGATTACAACATTTATTCCGTAAACAAGACGGGAATAATTATTGATCAGAATAGAAAAAGAAAACGAAAACCCGATGAATCCATCCCATTTCGAAACCGGAGAACAGTAGCGGATATTATTAATAAAAAAGAGAAGGGTGGGGGGAACGTGCCCTTCCATGTCGTTTGAATTTTTGAGAAGCCTTGAAAAAGGTGGGAGGAAGGCAAGCGTAAAATAAAGCGGCTCGAGCGCACCTGGGCGTAGTGGCGGCTTTCACCTCTCTCGATCGTTTCCGCCGCAGGCTACACAGTGTCTCAGTCGACCACATTTCCAGTTTCTGTGTTCGCTCATTCTCGTTTCCCCCCTCGTTCCGTCGTCTGTTGTCCATTGAAGACGAGGGGAAAAAAGCTTCTACTTTTCGTTCGTTTCTTCCAGAGAAAAACACCGAGAAAACGTAAACTGGTGACAGTGCTTCCATCGTGCAAAGATGCCATGAGTTTGAAAGGGTCTGGAACTTTGCAACAGGCTTTAAAGGGGGAGCGGTCTTGGCGTCCTTGTGTCATGATGGCCATGCTGATGCTGTTTCTCTTGGTGTCATCATCGACAGCTTTAGAGGCCCAAGAAAGTGAAGGACCTGTTGTGGGAAGTAGCAGTCACTGGATCCATGTCCAAAAATGCTGTCCAGAAGCCCACATGATGGTGGAAGTGGCCAGCAAAACGACGGCCACCACCCACGGCACTGGCTCCAAGTTTGAATGTCAGTTGCAAAATGACACGGCCTTCCGGTGGGCGCCCGACTTCCTTGACGACCAGAACAATCTCCAGCCTTTCGAGGGGAGTCTGGATACAGATTACATCGACTCGGATGGCTTGAACATGACCAAATTTTGCATCCCAAACGGACCTTGCATTTCTTCTATTGTGGGTAAACCACAATGCGGACCGGTAAACAACTTGGTCAAACAGTCTGGTTGTTACAAAATCTCTAACAAGTGTTTGTCTCGTTTCTAATAAAAAACAATAGGTTCGGGCTTGGCCTATCTTTACTTATGCCGGATTCCAAGAAGATTTGCAATTGCGACCATTTGGAGTTTTACGTCACATAGTGGACAAGTTGGGAGACGTGCCACGCCACTACGAATATCCACTGAATCAATATTGCGTTGATGGTGTTCGACTTTTGGGCTCCGTATCCCATTTTGGACACGGTTTGCCTCATGGTGCTGAAGATAATAGCTCCAACCTGATGTCACCTCCTTCTGACGGCACTGTTTACTATGCGCTCATCTGCGAACCGGGCCCGTTGGACGAAAGCGACTTTTTCGAGCTGTTTGTGCGAGTTTTCTACCCCATCGGATTGGGGGTTGGTATATTAGTCTTGCTCATGCTGACTGGAGTTCATCTCATTCTCAAAGAACTACGGGATCTGAGTGGGTGCATGCTCATAAGCCTTGTCGTGTCGATGATCGTCACCATGATCAGCAACTTAATTCTCTCAGCCGCCGATTCTCGGCCTAGTCGCTATCTCAACTTGCTCTTGTTAGAATCGGTAGTCCATGGCTCAGACGTAGCCGTTCATTTCTGGCTCAGCGCCATTGGACATCGGGCCTGGACGGCCGTTCGGTAATCCCTGGAATTGAAACCTAATCCAACTGTTAATTAATCGGCTCTATTTCTTGGTCTAGATATCCGCGCAAGGAAGCCATGCGTCCAGAAGGGAAGCGCTACGTTTTCTATTCACTTTATTCGTGGGGTCTGGCTTTCTGTGTGACAGGCCTGGCCGTTGTCGTTCATTATTTCATTGACGATCAATATCATAGCGGAACTACTTCACCTCACAGTTTCTTTACTTGGTACAGAATCGGTAAGTCGGAATTACAGAAATCTAATTGGCAAAGTAAACGTTTTGAATGTTATCTTGTTTTGCTAAACAGGTTGGCTGGGATTGGCCCTATTCTGCTCAACTAACGTTTTTCTTTTCCTTGTCAACATTTACGTGTACTTTAACACCCGATCTACGCTCAGTAACCAAACGGCATATGGGCGGACGTTCCACCGCACCAAGGGATAGTAAGGAAAATAGAATTACGAGCTGAAGTTGGAAAAGATATAACGTTTTGCTTCTTTGCTTTAGTTTTCAGGCATTCACTCGCCTCTTTCTCATCATCGAATCGGTCTGGATAATTCAGACTTTTTCGTGGCTACAATATCCTCTTCTGGTCGGCTTGAGAGTCTTGGCCGATATCACATTGCCTTTCCTCATTTTATGGGCAGCCCTCAAAGTATGAAACCTTAATTTGGCACTGAAGATCTTGAGTTAACTCATCTTCTGTTATACAGGGACGCCGCGTGATGCACTTGCTGAAAATACGCCTGCAAATGTCGCAGTGCTGGCTTTGTCGTCGCTGCTTCCCTCCAAAAACACGGGATCGAGGGCATTACTACGGTGAAGAAATGATGGCCCTCGGGACCCCTATCTAGCCTTGTTGTTATTCTTAACTCTGCACCGATGATGTCTATGTTTTTGTGCTATGACTACGCTTCATTACTCGACGCGCATTTTTAAAAAATCACGAAAAATACACTGAAAGTGGAAAACACTAACCTGTGAAAAGAGCTTTCCTTCTGAGCGTTGATTTAACGCTGACAGGTGGCAACGTGTAACCAGGTGACAATCATCCATTACGACATTGAAGAAGCGACGAGTGGGTAATAATGCCTCCAAATCGATCAGTAACTCGAGGAAGCGTTCGCAATAGTGAACAGCTTCAAGATCGATATCTCCTATTTTTATATAAGATGGAATTTAGATAAGTCAACTTGAACCAAGCAAAATAAAAACCAATACCTTCCAGTGGAATGGTAGATAGCAGGGACAGGAATTTGTGCATTGAACGCTGGAGGAATCGGCGCTCAAACTCAAGCTTTACTTTCGACTCTTCATTTTCCTTGGCATCTTTCTTTTGTATAATTTTCCAAAACTTTCTGAGTTTGGGATAAGCAAGTTCTTGTTCTCTCCTTCCCTAAGAGAGGAAAAGTGTACGTGTTAGTTTGAACAGCACTAGACATTTGAGGCGAAGAAAGCTATGCAACTCACCTCTGGTAAACAAGTCCAGATTGACAAAGAGACCAAGCGCTGCACTTGATCTCGAATCAACTCAACTTCAAGGCTATTGAAACAGTGGTTAAAAAAGATGAGGATGATTGTTCGCTCTTTAAAACTTAGTCCCCCCTTTTCATCTAGGGACATTTCCATCAACTGCTTGAACAGACCTGGAAAATGCTCTGGTAAAGTTTTGGAAAATCTGAAAAATGCAAACATAATTTAGCTGCTAAGGTATGAAAAGTAAGGAAAATAGAAACATACCTGCCATGCAGAAACACGTTCTCTGAATTTTTCATTAACCATTATAATTATTGACAATACATGGTAGGTGGAGGAACGGCCAGGTTTGTAGTTTGGCCACAAGTAGTTTTCAAGATACTGGCTAAACTCTAGCATCATGATCCGTCGAATCATAAATTTTGCACCTTGAATCTCTTGCTGATATATTTGATCCACAATATTAGCATCAAATTCCATGTGATTTCCACTGGTTTGTGGCGCCCAGTATTTCGAAGCAACCTATTACACACATGTTAGATTTTCAAAGCTTGATTGATGCAACAGATTTTTGTTATCAGGTACCTGAGTAATTCGGTCGGCATTGATCTGATCGACTGTCAAGGGTGCTTTGTTTTCTTTCTTCTTTCCTCCCGATGCTTCAGATCGGTCTTTACTCTCCATTTTGAAAACAATATCCTTAAAAAAGCCTGAAATGTCACGCAAGTTATCAGGCTTGAAAAGTTGAAACTCGTATGGCGCCTGTACCGGTTGCAGACGAAGTTTAGCGGCAATCGTTGGAACTAAAAGCAGCGCTCCAAATATTTGTAAACAGTTGACTCGAAATTTTAAGGGTAGTTTTAAAAAACAAGAGGCAACAAATGAGTCAGATTAAACCTAAAAATGGAATTATATACCCTAATTCTATTGTGGACGAAGAATGGGAATACTTGGACCCCACACCAGACATTCATGTTTTATTTCTGCAGTTTGACGATCGTTTCTTCAACGGTCAACTGAAAAGTGTCGAAGTTAAATGGAGCTCACGAATGACTGTGTACGTCTCAACCTAATTGTATGAATGTTCTTCATGAATGTCTAATGTTCTGTCTGCTTAGGTGTGCTGGTCTGTGTCGTTATGAAGGAAGAAGATCTGGACACTGTTCCATCAGTTTAAGTGTTCCTTTACTAAAATTGAGACCTAGAAAAGATCTAGTTGAAACTCTACTAGTAAGTTCAGGTTCTGAATAGCTACCATTCATGAGCTCAACATTTATGTATTCATTACAATTTTTAGCATGAAATGATTCATGCCTTTCTGTTTCTGACCAACAACAACAGAGATAGAGATGGTCATGGACCAGAATTTCAATCCCATATGCACAGAATCAATCAAGAAAGTGGAACAAAAATCACTGTGAGCTTTTTATTTAACAGCCTTGTTTTTAAATATTTAATTACCATCCCATTCCATACCAGATTTATCACAGTTTCCATGATGAAGTCAAACTCTACAAACAGCACTGGTGGAAGTGTAATGGCCCTTGTCAACATAGGCCTCCATTTCATGGTCTTGTGAAGCGCTCAATGAATAGGGCTCCAGGACCAAATGATATCTGGTATGCTCAACATCAGGCCACTTGTGGTGGTTCCTATGTAAAAATCAAAGAACCTGAAGGCTATGGTGTCAAAAAGAAAAAAGAGGGTAATGAGAACAAAGTGGGAGGACCAGGTGAGAATACTAATTATAGAGCCATTCTTTTATCCGGGTTCTAAAAATATATCTCTTAAATTAAAATATAGACTCCAAGAAACCCAAAGTTGAAGTTTCATCGGGTGCTCGTGATATCCGCGGCTTTTTCACCAGCCCTACTGCTGGCCCATCTACTTCTCGAGGGGCTACAAGTTCTGGTAACGTGTCAACCCCTGTAAAGACTTCATCCAAGACTAACGGAGGCCTATCTAACGGAAATCCCATCTCGGGGTATTCCAACAAAACATCGTCCAACACTTCGTCGAAAGGGAAAACCGTAACTGGATTTGCTGGAACTGCGATAAAGAACAAAGGCAGTTCGACTATAACTGTGAAAGCCCCGGGAGGTTCAACCGAGACAGAAGAGCCATCCGAAGCAAGACCGACGCAAGGTGGTGTCGTTGCCAAACCTGCGAATCCATCATTCATCCCCTTTGGCGGCCAAGGCCGTCTCCTAGGAGGTGGCCCCGTCCCGAATCCCGGAGCTCCTTTGTCTCGTCTCCTGGCGGGTGGCCCTGTCCCGAAACCTCTAAAAGCTCTGCCACCAACCTCCGCCAAATCTCCTTCCTCATCATTCATAAAAACTGAAACTCCAAAAATGGTTGAGATCATTTCTTTGGATGACAGTCATGATGATACCCCCAAAGAGAGGAAAGTGCCTTGTCCAGTTTGTCAATTGCCTATCGCCTTGAGTCAAGTGAACGCACATCTGGACTCGTGTTTACAATGAACGCGTTACTCATTCATGAAATTTCTGTGATCCACAAAGTCTATTTAATTTAATAAAGAAGAAACCACATTTTTTAGTATTAAAAAAAGGAAAGGATGAGCTTGTTTCATTTGTTCCCCGTCAGAACTCCTTCCAGCAGTTCCTGTATATACGAACGAAGTCTTTAGTGTTATTCTGTTCGTGCAGTTTCCGTTTCGAATTCGTCATTAAACGCTCTTTAATACCTTGAGTTGCTTGTTAGACTGTTGTAAAGCTTCCACTTCTTCGGCATGTTGCCTCTTTAGAGATTCCATGTCCTCTTGAGCTCGCTTCGCGTTGCGCTCAAGTTCGACCTTAAGCTCCGTCTTTTGACATTCAAGCTGCTGTTCAACGTGCTTCAGCTGTTCGATTTGTTCCTCCATTTCACCTCGTCCGATCTCCGCTTGTAATGCTTTGCGCACACCGAAGGCCAGACTGCTTTCGTACAAGGTCTGGTACGACAACAGTGTCAAGTTGAGTTCGTCTCGGACCCTGGCCAGGAGGAATCCTCTTTCAGAGCAGCTAACCGTTACTTGGCGGATGAGTTCGTCTGTACAAAGGAAAAGTAGAAGGCGATTTCCCGTTAAGACCAAGGTCGTGTTTAGCGATGGTCAAAAAAGTACCGAAACATTGGGAGTAGAGTTCTCTTCTGATGGGGCAGATACCAATTTCACGTGCCTGCCGCTGTTTGAGCCTCGAGTCCAGCTGTTCCTGCAGAGCGAGGACGTCAAGTCGCGTGGCCGGCGTACTCGAGACCTGGTAATCGAATATAAACGAGGAACCAATAAAGAATAAGAGTCACCTAATCCATAACACACGATATTGAATGCCGCCAGTACCAACTGCCGCCAAATTTGATCGTCCTCGGTCCACTCTTTCGGCGGAAGGATGGCGTTGATGGCATCCTGGGCTTCACGCCGAACTTCGTTGCGACTTTTACTTCCGCCTGGAGGCGAAGGCGGTTCTGGAACGGGCCCCGGAGCAGTGACGGAACGGCTGGTTATTCCGCCAGCTGATCCGATAGTAGATTGGAGTCGAGGCGAATCGGTCTGTCATAGAATGATGTATCCGGATCAACTACTACATCACCATCCTTGAAATAGTAACAAAAGCAATCAAATATAAAGGAGAAGACGACGACAGACGTACCCTTTTCTTCGTATCTGCGCTCGGTTCACGGACCAAAACGGGATTATCATACTTCAACAAAGAGAACGAAACTCCGACCAATCGCTCCGACATTCTCCGCTCTCTTTATTCACTCGAGTTATCTCGGTTTCACTATACTGACAGAAACGGGCCAGTCGTTTTACTCTGATTTGATCCTCCAAGTTTCACGACCGAGTAGAGAACCCTTCGTTGCTAAAGGAGGGTTAGGATATGGATCAAACATTGGCCTAGATTCCACTGCGCAGACGCAGTCGAGCGTAATATTCTCGCCGTCATTATTTCCCGTCATAAACACATAATTTATCGGGTTATTAAAAAAGAGAACTCGGCCCAATAAACTGATGTGTATTGATTTTCGTCATTGTCGCGTTACATCCTCCACCATCACATGAAATTTGTCAACAATGTTGGAACCAGGCCAATTGTGTGCAGCAAGGATTCCAGAAGATAATAACGGAGGGAAACGAAGGAGCTGATGAGTAAGTGTTTATAATAACTTCGTATAGCGCAAAAACATGGAATGCTTGTTTCTCTTTCTCTTCTTCTTTTTTTTTGTGGTTATTTCTTGTCGTATAGATAAATAATTTGTTTTTTTTTTCGTTCCATCAGATTTCGAGTGTCTAATTATATAGTATTAGCAGTGGATGGAGAAAGAGCGGCAGCTTGATATAATTTAGCGTAAGAGTGATTAGAAGTGGTGACAGCTAGGAAAGGAAAATAACAATCATTTGGTAGTTTGTTCACGTAAAGCATTTTTTCCCATCAGCCTATAGCGAGAGCTGTTATGATTCGTGACGCAATAGCAAACATAGACCGAATCGCGTTTTGTTTTGGTAGAATTATATAAGGTATGTAGGTTATATAAATAGATAAGGATCCGGCAGCTTCTTCGTCGATCCTGGTTTGGGGAAGTGAAACGGAATAAACGTAGTAGACGCTATTTCGTACGGCTCGGAGCTGTTTTTTTTTGTTGAAATATTGGTTGCTGGACGATGATCGGGAGGAGGGCAACGGGGGTAGTCCTTTCAGTCCTTCAGTTTGTGCCATTCGGCGATTTGACGACGAGGCGAGCTGAGGACTTCGTTCCAGTGATGCAGTGCTGTTCCGCTGCTCTTGGTTCCGCCCAGCTCCAAACGGCCAATCACCTGTTCCGACATGGAATATTGACGCTAATGCCGCGGTCGTAACAGTAGAACTTTTGTTTGCCAATCAAAACAAGAGAAGAAGGAAAAGGTGGAAGGTATACCTCATTCTTGGTAACGCGATCCCAGTCGAGGACGAGGAACTCGAGACTGATATTATCCAACGACGTAGCGGTGGCCGGCAGATCGAAAACAAATGACTCATTAAAGACGGGGTTCAGCGTTCGCTTCTTGACGTGCGTCTTCTTCTTGGCTACTCGCTGGCCGTTGTGCGCCAGGTAGATCTTGACGTAAGGATCTAAATCAATACGGTATAGCCATCCCAAGGAGCGGAGAAAAGCCGTTAAAGGAATCAATAAGAAACGAGGAGTTAAATGATTGAGAGCGTCGAGTGCACTAACCAGCCAGACCGGTCATGTCCATGCGGGGAATGTTGCGGGCTTTCAGGACGACGGCCGTCAACCTGGACGCTTGAGGTTGGTAACACAACGAAACCAAAAGTTCACCTCTTCCGTGCGATCTCATCTAATATAAAATAAAAGAAAAAGTTGTTTGTTTCCGACGTTTTTCTGCGCGTGTTGGCCGCCCACACGAGGCGCTCAGTCTTTGTTGGCGTCGATATATATATCGCCGTCGAGTAGTAGTATTGTGCGCGTCACGGCTCGGCATATACAAAGAGAGAGGCGGTAGCTCACCTTATGACTGCGGGGTGCAATATCGCGAGCTAAAACAGCGCCAGAGTGGTTTCCGCTGTCGCTATTGTTCCGATCGGCCGATTCCGTCGCCGTCATTTCCTCCAGAGCTTCGTAAACAGGCAGAAACACTTCGCCGATGACGTCGTCACGAGAGTATCGATCGAAGCTCAAGACGACAAAATGGAGCGTCAAGCTCTGTATAGAACGGTGCGAGTCAATTGTGTTAAATGGACAATCAATTGCAGTCGCGGGGGAAAAGGTGGCATCAGAGTCGAGAGTGCTTCAAAACGTACCTGCAGCTGGTTCTCTCCGACGCCGTAGAAGGTGAAATCTTCGTCGTAGACGGGATTGAGTGTGCGGCGAAGGACGCGAGTCTTGACCTTGTGATGTTTGTCGGGCAGCAACTGAAGCTTGACGTAAGGATCGGATGAGCCAACATTGGAATCGCGAGCGGGCAGACCTTGGCATCTAACGACGGTGATGTTCAGCGTGCTCTTCTCCACGTTGTGCCTTTATTTATATTCGCGACCGATAGAGAAGAGGACAGAGAACAAAAAAAGAAGAGAAAATGATGATGTTGTCGTCGTTCAGGCACCCCCTCTCCCCGCCATTCTCTCTTCTCTTTATTTGCAGATGATTGTCTGTAGAAAAACCAATTCCGGTACATGATGGGGGGGACCCCGAGAGCTTCGCATCGGAACGCCGAGTCAATACCCAACGAAGCGGAACCAACGACGAGACAGAGGCCTGTCTATTCACTATTCGCATGATTGGATGGGATCAAGTTACCATCACAATACCCCCTGTCGACTCCGATCAAATAGACTGCTCCTCTTTTTCTCGGGACTCTTTTTTTTTTTGTTGCTCCTTCTTTCGCAATCGCTTGAAGGATTCGCTCTCTTGCGGAAACGGAAAGATGGGAAAAGATAAAAAGAGTGGGCGGAACCCGAGAGAAAAGAAAAAAAGTTATTGTGTATGTTACAGGAGGCAAATCAGACGCAATAAACGAGTTATCGATCGACTTCGTCATAGGAGAATCTCATTTTCGTCATAGGCGACGCACGACCTCCTTTAAATTCTATTGTTGGTCCCCTTTTGCATAATAAGGCGTCGGCTGGGGGGTCGGGGGATTTTTTTATTAAAAATCTGTCCGTTCGTACACTACCTGACTTTGAAGTAAAGTTGACCCAATTTGTTGGTTCCTCCGCCGCTACAATCCGTCTTACTGCTGTCGATTTCTCCGGAGACGGAGGCGGTGGCGGCGACAACGTCGCTTTTCATCAACTCGCCCGATGATGACATGACCTCATTTTCCAATTGAAATCGGATGACAGTTTCGCGCTGTTGATGGACTTCCTCCAGTGGAAGTGGACGATTTCCAGTCACCAGCGAATTCTTCCGGCTCACCTGCGGGCTATTCACTTCGTAGGTTGGGGTCAACGTCGACGGTGTCGTGGCTGATGAGTCGTCAAAATTATATATAAGATTGAGGTTACATAATGAAAGGAAAATGGGGAAGATTTGCTGGGACTTACCCGTAAGGGGACTCGGGGGCTTGCCGATGGGGCAGGATCCAGGAGGAGTTTTGGCTCCTGTTGGGCTGGGCGATTTCTTCAAATGATGACTAATGGCGACGGAAGAGCCTCCGATAGGATGCGAATAGGTCAGTTGTTGTTGATTGGGGCTTTTGACGGCCATAGGCTTACGGAAAGCCAATGGCCGGCACTCGGATCCGATGTGGCTACCGGGCGAGCGGACCTTCTTGCCGCCCCTGGCCTGCTGTCCTCTGTAGCAGAAACAACTGACGGCAGCCACGGATATCAAGAGCAGCGTGCCGCCCAGGCAAATACCCACCACAGCCGGAGTGCTGACTGCAATGGCAAAGATAAACATAAACACACAATGGCAACATAGTACACATATATACACGCGTAATGCCACCGCCGCCGCAATATCATTTTCGCAGTACGTAAATAGACTCAATATTAGGGTTGCTGCTAGGCTATTATGGAAGGACTACGCAGGAGCAGCTGCTATGGCGAAGAGTTGCCTATTCGCTAGAATAAATCTAGGTGGGAGACGATTGGATCTCC
Source organism: Ceriodaphnia dubia (assembly GCA_022539655.2). Classification (NCBI taxonomy): domain Eukaryota; kingdom Metazoa; phylum Arthropoda; class Branchiopoda; order Diplostraca; family Daphniidae; genus Ceriodaphnia; species Ceriodaphnia dubia. The sequence continues at coordinate 1,042,276 of JAKUCG020000076.1, forward strand.
AGGGAGAAGTGTGGAAGCGGAAGCGCGGATCCGAGGCAGTAGCTCGTTTGCGCCCTACTTTGTTCCGCCCCATCAACATAATTGCATCGAAATGGCAGGAAGAGAAGAAGAAAGACGAAAAAAGAGAGAGACGAAAGAAACGAAAAAGACTTTGTTGGTGGGTTGGATCGGGAGCGCGTGATGAGTCGGCCGCGGGAAATCAACCAAAAAACGTTCTTCGAAAAGGGAAACAGAAGAAAAAAACACATCGCTGCAGCATCGAAAATAGAGGAGCGCGGGGAGAGGGCGTTAAACAACAGACGGAGAAAGAGACAAAGAGAGAAAAAGAGAAAAAGTTTGGTTCGATCAATAGGTCTGCACCAGCAATCCGTCATCATCTTTCATCACCGTTGCCGAGAAGAGGTTCAATTTGAGACAACCTCGTTCCCCACGGCCCCTGCTAAAAGTCCATACGCTGAGAGCGTGCAGGTCCGGCAAAACGCGTCTCTGGTGGTCAATGCGGCACCCCAGCATCCGAATGGAAAAATAATCATACCACCAACACCACCCACAGTTAATTAGATTAGAGAGGGGGCGCCCCATCTCGGCCTTATAATAAGCTCAATTAGTGAGGGCGACGCAGGAGCGCGCGCTGCTCCGCAAAGACTAATGAACACAAAAGATTTACGATCTGCTGCCATGACTCAACCGACGTGTCGCGGCCTACACATTGTTTTATTTGTGTTTCTTTTTTTTACATTGACGCCAGACGACGTCGCACTCCCGCCGCATCGGTCGGGATACCGACTACTTGTATATATATACAGCCGAATCAACCGGAGAGAAAGCGGATCAATAGATTACTCACTATAGAAAGTTTTAGAGGAGCATGCAGAGCGCAACCTGTGCTGTGCTTACGCAGAACGGTTCCTATTAGAAATGTCGCGTGCTCCTAAAACTTTTCGACAGCAGAGAGGAAGCGATAGTGAAACAAGCAACGCGCTCCTCTCTTCAACTTACCAGCAAACTTGGTAATATCCACCAGCACCGTGATAACCATCGTGAACTAATCAATCGAAAACTGCTGTATCTATCGCCAGTGAGGAAATGTTAACTTTCTGGTTCACACGGCGGAGCGCGCACCGTTAAAAAAAAAAAAAACATATAAGAAAATAGGAGCAGTGAAGCAGTGTGTTTTAGCAGGTGGAAGGAGCACTCCTTCATAGACACTTGGAGTGATCACGAGTAGGAGATCGACTGAGCGCGCCAGACGGTGGAGCTGAACGGAACCGACTGTATAGGAGGAGGAGCGCGCACAACCCGAGGAAGGAGCGCGCGCTTAACTCTGTTGTATCTCCGTTCCTCAACTTTGTGCTGCATGGCACCGTCGCGGATTGGTCGATGTCCCTGGCAACAAAACACGAGCAAAGCAAAGGAAAAAAGAGGCGCTCCTTGAGCCCGCGTAGATCGTCTAGGAGCTCACGCTATCCCTACGCGGCTGATTGACCACTTGCGCAGAGTTGACTCGCAGGTTTCGCCTGCGCGCGCTTTATATACAACCCGATATATATATATACGGCCGACTGGAAAAAGATGAGAATCTCTGATCCCGGCTAGTCGTCCTCCCCATCATATATCGGAGCTCCGGTATTTTATTATTAGATCGCGACGGTCCGTTTCATAGCCGCCGGGGCTACAGCATTTCCGAACCGGACAGCAAACAGTATCGATGGAGCCTATAAGGAATTCCGACATCCGGTTTTGCCAGCGACCAACGGATTAGAAAGATTAAAAAAAAAATGGGTAAAAACTTTGTTGACGACCGTGTCATAAACCCTCATCGACCGCATCGATCACCCGAATATATAAAATTATACCGTCAACTTCTAAACGATGACAAGTTTTTATACTAAACAAATTTTCGGTGGAAAAAAAGCTGCGCGCTCGGATAAAGTACCGCATTGATCGTAAACAACAGCCGTGTTGACTTGAATGCGGATTCGGTTAAGTCCTTCCCCCATCGACCGTAAAACTCTTCTCTCGGATTTTGTTGCCTTTTTTTCTTTTAGTTCGTTGAGAGAAAAAAAAACGTCGGCGTTACTTTCAAATCCCTCTTAACAACGACGACGTTAAAGCTCCTATAGAAAGGAGCTTTTTTGTCCGCGATCCTGTCGATGCGTGTCCAGATGGTCGGGTCCCCACGCACGCTCCGTTTGGTCAAGTGAGTAGCGCGCGGTGCGCAGACAATACTACCTCGCGATTGCGTAACGAGCGTGTCATTTCATCCGTCGAGCTGAAACAGGATTCTATACCTTCCTTATTCTTTCTTGAAGCCAATCGAGAGATCGGGTTCGGAGGCCATTCATTAGGTCTCCATAGGTAACCCAGGAATGAATCAGGCGCGATCGCCCGAGGAGAGCGTCAGTTCTTCTTATTCCTTTTCGCTCGATTCCCTTTGTTCCCCACATTGGGTTGCCAGGGCAACGGCACAACTACGACTCAAACGTCCGTCAGATCTCGCCGAAGAAGAGAAAATGAGCCGTTCTCATATTCAAAAGCCGCTTTGAAGAGGTGCCCCGATAGAGATAAGACATGAAAAGAGCGAGACAATAAATGAAAGAAACGAAACAAAGTAATCCATCCAATTGGAATATAAGTCGACGAACGAACGATGTTATCATGAGGGAAAAGGTCGGCTCCATAAACTTCGCTCACCGTCACGGACCGTCTGGAGAATCGTATCGGATTTACGTCAGGCTCGGCGTTGTCCGTCGCTGATAGCGAAATCCAAAAAATCAAGGAAAGAAAAAAAAAAAAAGATGGAGCGTGTGGGATGAGCTGGTTGACGTCACTCGGGGGAAATATGAAGGTCGGGTCAATAACAGTTCCAGCCCTCAACACATAGCGGGATGGCAGAGAGCGCAGCGGGCAAGCGCCGGGAGAAAAGGAGGGAAAAAAAATCAATAAAGAGCTTCCTGTGTGTGCCGTGCCGAGTTTCCTATATTGGCCGACCACCCCCCCTCCCAGTCAACTTCTTCCGTAGTAATATCAATATTCACTGGAAGCATCTTTTATTTCTCTTCTCTGGAGCAATCAAGGCTCAACTTGTACGAAGAGAACCTCGTCAAAGAGAATGTCATATCTCGTCATCGACAACTAGCTGGGTGTCTATCGGAATATCGATCCTTTATACCCGAGACAATAATGTAACCGAATCATTCACGGTATTCGGTTTAACATAAATATATAACCAGTGAAAAAGAAAAAGAGAGAAGAGCTGAAAAAAAGAATGGATTTACTTACGTTGATCCAATGGTTCGACATTGGGCCCGTCTCGTTCCTTCATTGTCAAAAAAATTGTTCTCCCCTCTGTTGCTTTCCGGTTTAGGGAGAGAGATCCGATAGATCCTGTTTTGGGTGTTCAGGAAAAGCGGGACAACTCGCCCAGCATAGCCGGACAGGAAGCTAAATGAAACGGGTGGCAAAGTTGACGTTTGAGATGCTTAATGGAATAACTTTTTCTCCCAAAGTAACAATATTGTCAAATAGGTGGTCTGTGCCAGAGAGGAGACACAGAGAACGCTGCACGCACTCTCTACTTCCTGGTGTTGAACTTTGTTCACTGCGTTCTCCGTTTCACTCTCCCCGCTTCGGCTTCTTGCGCCGCTCCACCGCGCACGCTCTCATCTTTTATGCCGCCCCCCAGAGAGATTGGCAATGGCACTTTCTAGATGCAACTGGCATCAATTAAACAGTGTAAGCTCGCTCGGGTTCTACAAGCTAGTATATGGAAGCAGCTCTTTCTCTTTGACGTCATTGCCAAGTAGAGAAGCACGCGGACGTCAAATAATCATGGCGAGAGATTACCGAGGAAAGTACCCCCCGACGTTCTTGATGCCCCCCTTATTTTTTTTTTCTTCCGGAGGGCTTGTCGCCTCCATAATCAATGTTGTTCGCCGGAAATGTGTTCGCTAATCTACGATTGCCAGTTTCCCGACGGTTGACTTGGTTGAGCCAACGATTCGCAGATGCCAGTTTTTGGTCTCCAAATGGAAATGATGTTCCAACTTTCTTTAGACCCTAAGAGCTCCGGAGATACAAAGATCCTCCATTCGGGGTTCCGTACAAATCCCATGCGGCTTTGCCCATAGTTAATCCAAGAGACTGACGTCAGGGGTGTAACAACACGGGAATACTAATACTTTGAAAAGACTCGCAAGTAAGAAACCCACAAAGTACACGTGCAGGGATTTGGAAAGTGATTTATGTCTCGTCTTTTCGTTCTTGTTTTGTTTTTTACAGTTTGAGCTGAGAGCCAGTGCTGTTTTTCTTTTTGAAATTGGATTTCTTCTTGCTCTGTCTGACGGCGTCGACGCTGGCCGAGACGTCGTCTTGCAATTGTTTGAAGAAAGCCGTCGAAGATTTGGGTGCTTTCGATCTGTTATCCTTGATCTGGAAGAAGAAGAGGCAAACGTGCGTTAGTTCAATTTTGGGCTATCGAGATCCCTATTTGAGGGTAACAACGTACCAACGATACAGTTCCCTCTTTCTCCGCCTTTTGTAGGTTCTGTAGGACGCGGACTTTGGCGTGCTTATTGCCCAGCCCTGGGTTGGCCTTGTCGACGGCCTTCTCGGCTCGTTCTCGTTCCTTGTGCCGCACCCGTTGCTCGCTTTTCTTCTTCCGCCGTTCACGTAAGCGATCCGTCTTTTCTTTTTCAGTTGCGCCCTTCAATACGCCCCTGACAGGATCTGTTCAACCGGACACGTTGGCAATTAAAAGAAGGGAAAACCGGTGTTGCGAAATGCTTTACCTTGAACTTCCTGTGGCGCCAATAGATTTGCATCACTGACTGTGACGGGTGCAATCTCTTCCATGACGATTGACGGCATGTTATTGATAATTTTCACATCGGGTGCGGGCTGCCAAAAAAAGAATGAAAATATATTTGGGGAAAAAAGACCTTGACTGACGGCTTCATCTCAAAAGTTATTAACCATTCGAGGCGTGTAGTAAAAGTTGCAGAGGGCATCCAGTTTCGAAAAAACGTTTTCCATTCGCTTACGGATACGTGCGCGTGTTTGGTCGTCGGACGGTTCATCGTTCGCTTGGTCGGCAAGGCTACTGGATTTAGCTTCGCGTTGCTGCTTCTCTTGTTGCTTCAAAAACTCCTGTAATTTATACAATGATTTGCATTTTCTTTCTTTTTTGCTCAGACAGCTGATGGAAAAAAAACCTGTTCGTAAATTTCGGCAAGGCTAAACTTGCTCTTTTCTTGATCCAGCACAAGCTTCTTTTTGAATTCCGTGGGGTCGTAGACCGGTTTAATTTTGCGTTCAACATCGTCAAAAGCTTGATCTTTGATGCGTTGGCGGATAAGGTCCTCTAAGGTCTTTGTTGTTTCTTCCGTAATGACAGGAGCTTGTCGAGTAGTATGATCGAAAAAGAGATCTTCCTCGAGAAGAGCATTGTCGGGTCTAAGCTCTGCTTTCGTTTCACCCATAAGCTGCCACGGCTTAGGCGCCACGGCTTCGTCTTCCATTTCTTTGATTTTAGCTTTTAACCTTTCCTGCCTAAGCTCGTAACTAGACTTCACGTCTGATTTGGGGAGATTCTCGTCGGCATCAGAAACATCTTCTTCGCCAGATTCAGAGTCGTTTAAATTAAACCTATAAAATATATTTAAAAAGATGATAAAAAGACGTTCTGATAATAAATAAAACGTGTTCTGTACTTGACGCGCTTCTCTTTTGGTTCAACATCATCCTCTTCTTCGCCTTCTTCATCATCATCGACGTCTTCTTCTTCCTCCTCTTCGAGATCTTCATCGTCTTCTTCATCATGGCCATTTTGTGTCCTTTTATTGCCTCCTGGTGGAAGGGAACCTCTGAAAAAGTCTTTGTACTTGGCTTTTACCGCAGCTTCCTGTAGAATGAAATAGTTACTTAAAAATCCATCTTTAAAATGATTTAACAAGTTTTGGTTACGTTTTCTTCGTCATCTGATCCAATATCCTCAAAAAAATCGACAGACTCTTCATCATCATTGTCGTCATCATCTTTACGTTTAGGTTTTTCGGCCTCTTCTTTTTCAAGAAACTTTTCCATTTCTCCGACCTTGAAAAACTGGTCATCCACCTCTGTCTTTCTGATTTTCCCCATCGACTGTTCTCGCTTTCTGCTGGGTCTTTCTTCTCGTTCTTCATCGAGAACTTTGTACTCGTCGAATTTTAAATCGTCAGTTTCATCGAGATCAGAGTCGTCCTCTTCTTCATCATCAGTGTCTGCAGGAAGCTCGAAAGACAAATTACTCGCAACACTGTCCTTGTCTTCCTCATCTTCTTCTTCTCCCTCCCCATTTTCTTCACCCTCGTCCACTTGCACCTCAACTTTGTAAAATGAGAGTTTCTTGTCTTTTCCAGTAAGAAGTTTGGCTACATTTTTCATTAATATCTTGAAGCATGGTTCATTGTGAAGTTCTAGTTGCTGCCAGATTTGTTCTTCATCGAATCCTTCTGTGTACAGCTCTGGAAGACTGCCTGTTAGACCTGGCAGTGCATGATTTCGATTTAATGAATCAAAGAGATCTTTAGTTATGACCTTGAATTTTGTGTTGGTGGCAGCCTGTACACTGGAAATATAAACAAAAAATCGATAAAATCAAGAAATATGAGAATATTCATGACCGGAAATTTTGAAATGTCTTGCAATATTGTTTTTAGATTGAAAACGATACATGAGCACGAGGTTCCGACACTTGACATTCAATATGAGGAAGTTGACGACTTGAATGAATAAGATCAGGGTGACATGTTGACATTTAAAATACATATGAGAGCAAAATTTACCTTAAAAAGTTCTCGGGTTTCGCAGTAATAGTATTAAATTCATTCAAAACTCGATCCACGAGGGACTCGCTGGAAGCAGCCATTTTCAATGTTTTGACGTCTGTCTGGTCTGCAACAATGCCAGCTCTCCATAAAAATAACTCATCTTCATAATTATTTCACAATCCCAGATTCTTCTCTGTAAATCTTTTAACATTAACCCGCTTTCACCAGGTAAATCGAAGGGTAAAATATAAGAAGGTAACTATTACCCCGTAAAGTAAGGACGGAATCGTTTCCAAGAATAACAAACGTTTTCGTCCTCCATTCAGAGCAAATAGGTTGCTACTAGGTAATGTGCAGAAGTCGGGTAATCATCTGTACAGCAGAAAGAGGTCTTGGTAAATACGTTCTATCGTTCAGGCTTCACTAATGGATTTCTGGGAAATGTGGCTTTTCGCTTCAGTGTCACGGACCCTGTGGGTTATATGCAAGTCGATCCATTTTTTTTTCTTCTCCCCGTCCTTTACCCACGCAGACAATGGGTTTACTAAAAAAAATGCTGGTAGACGCGTGCAGTTACACCTTTCTATTTTTTTTGTCTTTTTTTCTGCTAGCGTCCGGGACTGCTTGACTTTGTGCCCATAGCTTCAAGGTGTGTTTTTTTATACCGCTCTAAAACTTGACCCAATTTGCCGGTTTCCTAAATTCAAAAAGAAAAAAAAAATATAATAGCACACTTGGCAGTCGGATTCGCCCGTCTGCGTCCATACTTTCACTGAGCTCAGCTAAGACGGTGTCTAGAGCTGAAAGGTGAAAAAGAATCAGGCAAGCTTTCACGCTTCCCAAATCCCCCAAAGAATCGCCTTTTCGTATAGTCGACAAACGTCTTTTCGACAACAACAGAAAAGTGATACAAAGTACACTGCAAACGACATGATGGAATCTTGTTTACGTCGGCTTCACGATGACTATTGCTTCATCTAGAAATCACGATTCCTTTTTTTCTAGGCTCTCTTCGTCTTTTTTGGGGGTATTTCATTACGTCTTGTCTTTTTTCTACCGACTCTTGCGTCATAAGTGCTCTGGCGGCCAGGCGTAAAAGTACTTGCTTGGATTTTCCCGGTCTTTCCCGAAACCAAGAGAAGGCAAAACTATCCCCAGTAAACCCATCAATTCAACTGTCGTTAATCTGATTTAATTACTGAATTGATGATAACTTGGATTAAAAATGACTGAATCCTAATCAATCCATCCGATTGATGATATTAGAGGTAAAATTCGGTGAGAAAAACTGGAATATGACAGCTTTTTCATCAAGCCGGTACGCACGTATCCGTGGTTTGAAGTTAGATCTCGCGTGGTGTCCTCATCCTGCAGCCCGAAGAGAGAAACGGGGGGGCTGGGAAACGTATGGCTGGCTGGCTTTGGATCGGGGCTTTGGGAGCTCTTGCTTTTCTCTTGCTAGTTCAGACATGGCGGTGTTGGCTGACGGTGTTCAGTATGGGCTCTCGGCGCACGGCCTTTCCAGCGAGAACAAATCGCTGGTTTTCGTGAAGCTCACCGATTCGTCGTTCAAAGCCATTGAGGAATATCTGAGGATTAAGGTGAGAGAGTTACAAAACAAACAGGCAGATCACAGCTATCAAAATAGTTTTCCCCCATCGACAACGGATGTTTCGCGACGTGGAAAACGTCGACCAGTCGCCATGTCGTGTGTGTGTGCTCCCCTTAAGCGCCCGCAAAGGAATCTCCCCAGCTCTCTCTCACACCAAAAGCGTATGGCCAAAAAAGGCAATGTTCATAATTAGATAATTTCGTCTCCCCCTCACCTAAATCGACACAATCGCTATGTGTGCGCCCAGCATTTTCGCTCGAGATTGCCATACGTTGTCAGCAGCTATGGCGGCCGACATGTTTCTTTATTTTCCCATTCTTTTATCGTTGATGTGTGTTGCTGGTGAAAAAAAAGGAAAGAAGAAAAAAAAAAGAGATTTTTCTTTTTTAAAAACTCGGTGTGTGTGTCGCTCTGGGCGATTTTCCGTGGCAGCTGCCGCTAGTGGCCCCTCTCTCTCTCCGAGTGAAAACGTCGAGCATAAAAGAAATTACAATCTCTCTCCCCCCTTCCTTTTTTTAACCCCCCTTCTCTTTTCAGGCCGTCTTTTCATTATCATTTCAAGAGTCGGCATCGTGCGGATTTTTCGTGATAAAAGTAGGACTGAGCCACATGGCGATTGGGAGAACCCGTTAGAGGGAAGAATGAGAATTTTGCGAATCACAAAAATCGTTATTTCTCTGCTGGTGTTGTTTGTGCGTTGTATTTGAGAGAGAGCCGAGGAGAATGATACCCTTGTGGTGGCGCTACAAGTGTGTGTGTTTTGAGTGTTTGTGCTGACGTCAAAGCTAAAGGATCTATTAACTGTCGTGTTTTTTTGTTTATCTATTGCAGCTGAAGACGGCACAACATCCCAGCATACAATTCCTCGGCAATGAAGGGGTAAGTTGTCTCGCTAGTCTAGATATTTTTGGTAACTTTTTCCCCCTCCATGCCTCCCCCACTCGACTGGCAGTTTGACCTATTGGAAAAAGAGAGAACCCACGCAAAAGCCGGTCGTGACGCAACAGGTTGACGTAGGTTTCCGGATCGTCGTCGTCGTTGTTGTTAGTTTGGCCTCTTTCAGTCAGAACTTAGTCTGGAAAAAAAGTACGGTTGAAAAGAAATTCTCCCGTTAGATCCAAGGAACAATCGAAAGACACAACCACGGCATTCTCACCCTGTTAGTGGATTTACTGAAAAGAGAAGGAAGAAGAAGCCGAAATTGTAGCCGTCCAGTTTTTATATATATATTTATCACGGCATTTTTTATCGTTAGTTGCCCTTTTGGCTCTTTTGGTCGTCAGAGGGACTTGGCAATATGTCGGACGGCCAAGGTCGGATGAACTTTGGCGTCGTCAACACGTCCCCGAGTCCATTGGCCCCTCTTCCATCACCACTCCACTCTACTAGTGCTACCACCCACTGGAGTGGTGCATAAACAAGACGACGACCGAGTGGTTGGTAGTAGTAGTGGCCAACTGTGATGACTCTCAAGGAGGGACACAATGAACACGTACCGACACACCTTGGGCCCCCTTTTCGTCTGCAATCCAATCTCTACTCCAAGTCAAAAGAGAAAATTAATTCACGAACTTGACGAAATCCGCTGGCCTTGCTTATCGAGGTCAGCAGCCCTCTCCTCTCTCTTGAGCAAAAATCCGGTCCATAGCAGCAGCCATTTTCTCTTTTTCTCCTCTCTCTCTCTTTTTCCCCCCTCTCACAGCAGAGTCTATTCTGTACTAGTATTCTATTCTTCCTACACCGGTGGCGGAACGAGCTTTTTCGGCAATCCGGCTTTTGAAAGAAAGAGAGAGAGAAATAGAAGCAGCAGCAGTAAACTGTTCCTGAGCCTGTGCCCACTTGATGACAATGGAGCAGTGGCTGGTCGAGAAGAAACCAGAGAGGCGCACAGGGCACGGGTACACGTGTCGGGAGACGACTTCCTTATCTCGAATGACGCTGGCCACCACCGCTTTTCTCTGCCATCTATCGACCGTGCACATGAAGGCGGACGTAATCCAATTGACTTTTTGTGTCTATGACGCCAGAGAAAAGGGCGAGAGAGAGAGAGAAAACCGAATATCACGTGATCAGTGCCTCGTCGTTGCACAAAAGACGAAGAGAACCCTCCAAAGTCCTTGGGATTTTTGCTCTGAATGACCTCGCCACTAGGGGGGATCCTTTTGCTTGAGGAGAAACACACAAACTCGTACGTCGACTTTTCCGATGCCCGCGATCCCGTTTTCCAATCGCCGTCAGTCAGTCACATCGCTTTTTCGTCTTTTCCGTCCGATTCATTCTTTAGCGTCGCGAAGGTTAGAAAGTGAAGTAGACTTGGGACTATTATTGAACTGGCCTTTCTCTCTTCGTCGCAACAACAACAATCGCCTTTTGATGATTTGTTGAATGGAGGTGGAGAGAAAGTTTTTGGAACCGACTCTTTCACTCTCTTCGGTCAGGTTTTTCATTCGATAGGAAAGGAAACGAAACGCGACGAGAAAAAGAATTACGGAACGAAGCACTGGCATTTCACCCAGCTTCTGTCTTTTTTTTTTCTGGGGTGTGGCTTTTAAGTACCCGGGGCTTATTTACCTTGATCTCTTGTCGTTTTCGTCTCCTTTTTTCAGTTGAAGGTCCACAAAAAGAAAAACCGAAAATGGTATAGGGAAACTGCCATCTTGGGGGTTAATTATCACCCATGCCGTTGGTCCCTCTGTGGACCGAGACGAAACATGTTTCTTTACCAACTCTGAGGAGAGGAGGGAGGAAAGCGGAAGTCGAAGAACTTTACCTGATTTTTTATGACGGTGATGACAGCCAATATAGCAGTAGCAAACAACCTGTTACGATGGAGACGAGACAGTTGTCATTTTTTTTTCTCCGAGCCTCAAGGTGAAATTGGGTGCGGTTTCCACGAATTCCATAGGACCTTGCGCGTTTCGCTATGTGGCCTTGTTAACGTGTTATCGAGATCTTCGCGATATGTGGAGGAGAGAATAGACCAGCCAACAAAAAAAAAATAGCTCTTTTAATTGTTTTTGAAGGGGAGATAGCCAGGTCAGAAACATTTTCGATTCACCTCGAAATTGAAAGAAAGAAAAACCAGTCTAGAGGAAAGATTATTCGATTTAAAGGGGCGTCGAGAGGATTCCGAAACTCTCTTTTAGGGAAAGGTAGCAGTCGAATGTTTAGTCTGCTGTTGTTGCCTTTCACTTTTGACCCGTATGGGTATTATTGGCTTTAGTGTTCATCCGATTCGACTCTCTTTTTTTTCATCCCACAGAATGAAAGAAGACAACTGTGGTGGTTTTCTGATTTGAACTCGATTTGACGTCTGGAATGTGTCAATGTCTGTCGTTTTAGGAAAGGATTGTCGTCCTACTTCCGCTAGGTGCAATTGGGAAAGGAGGAAGTTGTTGCCTTATATATATCTATATTATATATTGTGTTTGTGTGCGTGACCCCACAAATTCGGAGACACGCGGCAGCTGTCCGTTTAGGGAAAGTGGTTTATTTACATCGTTCGCTCTTTTTAAAATAGATCAGCTGAGAGCACTGAACGGCTGATGTTTTGTATTCATTAGATTGTTTAGCATTTTAATGGGCACCTGTCGTCGTCGGTCGTCGTTACCCAACAAACGGAGCGTTCGCTGTGTTTCGCATGGGAAAAAGAGGTGACAAAATGGTCGATTCGCCCGTTCACGCTCCAGTGACCTGCAATGGCGCTACATTTTCGAAATTGGAGCGTGACTAGAGCCGTAAAGTCCCGTCACGACACGTGTTACAAACATCCCGGATGCCTGTACCCGAAGGGGGCCCTCCGTCGCCGTCTTCTTTTTGATACCGTTCATACTGCTTCTTTCTTTCTTTCTTCTTCTGCTTTGCTGGACGCGAATGACCCATTTGGGATACCCAGACGAGTTGGGGTAGTAGCAAAGCGACAGCAGCAGCAGCCGTTTTTTCGCGTAGGAGGTGGTTTAGGGTGACGTCACACGCAAGTAGTTGTGTCGTCGAGCCGTCCCATTTTTCCGGCTGGCCCGCCACCGTCGTCTGTGTTCAAAAGACATTCCAGCTTGCGCGAGTTGTCTCGTCTTTTGCCGGACTAACGGATCATTCCCTCTCTCTTTTTTCACAACACAGACACACACCCAAAACCGGGCAAGGACGTATACCGTTCTCTCTCTCTCTCTCTCTCTCTCTCTTTTCTGTTCTTCGTACATATTCTTTTCCCCTTGGTTGTGTCTGTGTGTGTGTGTGTTCGCCCCTCCACCGATTGACCTACTTGTCAATTCTCTTTTCTCCTTTTCTTTTACTCGATTCTCTTTTGGCGGTTTCGTCTGTCTCGATACACTAAAAGTGCAAGGATGTCGTAGGCCCAGAGAAGGACAAAAAAAAAAGATGGCTAGCTGATTTGTTTTAAAAAATTAGAATCAAATCCTATTCAAGGGGGTGGTCTTTGTTATCGCTGGGGGTTTCCAGAAGGGAAAGGCTTCTTTTCTTCTCTTCGCCATCGCCGTCTTTTGCCTTCTTCTTCTTTATATTTCCAATTGAGAAACTTTCTATACTCCTCTCTCTCTTTCTCAGGAGAGAAGGGTCTACAAGCAAGCCTTCTCCTTCCTGTACATACCCAGCACCTGACGTTATCGGCCCGGTCTATCTGACTGGTTCAGCCTCTCTCTTTCTCGTCTTATTTTCGGTTCTGGATTGCTTCCCTTTTAGCTCCGAGCTTTCTTAACCTTCTCTTTATACACCGAGACGCTGCGCGGCCTGATTTTCAAGGCGCACAGAGGGGTAGAGAAAGAGAGAGAGAGAGCGAGTCTGGAAACGATTTAGAGAATCTGCAGAATCAACACGAGCCATTAAGAACAACACATCAAATGTAGATCGACGGCGGCGGCGTGGCGTCATGTGGCGGTTTGATCATTTGAGCAGATGGTCGGCTACTAGCGAGCCGGCCAGCCGTCTTCGTTGATCGAACTAGGAAATTGGAATAGTGTTCCGTCGGTCTCATTCCCCTTCCATGAAAAAAGTTTTTTTCCCCCTTTATTTTTAATATTATTATTTCATTGATAATAACGATAGACTTTTTCCTTTTTCTGTTCTCGTATTGCAGCGGCTGTGGTTTCCGAGCGCAGAGGAGGGTCGCGGATCGGCGTTCAGTTTCAACCTGTCGTCGTCGTCAGTGGCTGGCGGACCTCAGGGCAGTTTCGAATGTGTCCAACAATGCGGCTCCAGGTCGCTGGAATCGCTCGGTGGCATGGCCCTCAAAATGAACATCAAAGCCAAAGATGATGTCTATGAAGCCACGCGGCAACGGATGGCCGTCGCCGAAGAAGAGAGCAAGAAAAACTGGTAAGACCTTATTTTCTGTTAAGGTGTATTATTTTGGCAGTCACCTATTGTAGGTTACGTTGGTCGTTTGCTTGGTTTCCCCACCGACAACCACCGCCATCATCTCAACACCTGATGACGCTCCAGGCGCCCAACTGGGCTGACGTCATCCGTTCTCATTCAGAGCCGGCCCTAAGTGAAAGGCCCAAAAAGCCTCTTGCGACATGTTTGTAGTTTTGTGGCAGCAGCAGCAACGTGCAAGCCAGCCAGCAAAGGACGGGAGGGAGAGAGAGAGAGAGAGGAGGGGGAATGGATGCAGAGTGCGGATTTCCCCCAGAAGGGAATCATCATGGTCATACACAATATCGTTGGGTTTTGTCAATGTGGGCGGAGGAGCAGAGGGTGGGCTTGCGTTTCGAAGAGTAAACCTTCACATAGAAGAGCCCCAACGAACTTCAAGGTTCTTGTCAGCTCGAGGGCTCTCTCTCTTTCTCTCTTTGCTCTCGTGCTTCTTCTAGAGAGACGAAAAAAATAACGAGAGAGAGAAAGAGAGAGAAATAACTTCAGCCCTGCGGAGTGAAACCAGAACTTGCGTGGATAACTTGTTTTATTTGCGCGCTGCTGGACGTGGTCTCGGATGATCTGACTTGGCCTTGCCCGTTGGCTTACGTGTCGCAGGCCGTTTTCCCCTTATACTGCGTCTTTGTTGTTTGCTCAAAATTATTGGAATCGGCAGCAGCAGCTGCGTCGCAAAAAGTTTCGAGCGCCTTCTGGTGGCCCTCGTCATAATCGTGTCGCCCCGACTGCGTCACTCTCGAATGCTCTAATCTGCCCTGGCACCAGGATATTGCGTTCGTGACGTCACAATTTTACACGTAACGAGATGAAGGGTAAAAAGAACGTGCGCGTACGTGACTATCGTCCCGTCGTTGTTTTGTTGTTGCCACGGGCCGTCTCCTGTTTTGATTCGTTATCTTTCCCCGTCTCGAGCGATTAAGTCGTCTTGGTGGGGAATTATTGTTGTAACGAGTTCAATGTCGAACTGCTATCTAATGAAAAATCCTTTCTAATGTTCTCGTGTCCGACTTTTGTCGGGTTTTTTTCTTTTCTTTTCTTTTTTTGTTGTTGTTGTCATCATTGCAGTACTCGTGTGATAAAACTCGCCTGTGGCCCTGATATTGGTCGCGTAGTCAAAATCAGGAAGCAAGCCGCCGCCGTCTTTCCGCCGCGGAGAGATCGAGGCGACACGTCGCCGCCAACGACGACGCCAACTGGGCAGCCGACGTCACATCACCACCACCACAGAGGTGGCCAGTCGACGACGACCACCTCGTCGTCGTCTTCTTCCTTATCTTCCCTCTATCCGTCGTCCACTCATCACAGCCATGTACAGAACGGTGGAGGACGGAGTAGTACGTCATCGCCGTCGCTGGGCGGCCGGACTACCAGCAATGCCATCAGTCCCCTGCCGAGATCCGCCGCCTCGCCCTCCTACACCACTGCCTCCTCCATCAACTCGTCAACGACGTCTTCCAGTAATGATGCTATTTATATCCACATCGAGAGAGAGAGAGAGAATGATGATTATATTTGTGGCCCGGCCGGCCGTGCTCCCTAAGACGACGGCCAAGATCACATGACACGCAGGAGACTGATAACAATAACCCCAACTGTTGTCTCTTCTCTCTTTTCTATTTCT
This sequence comes from Ceriodaphnia dubia, assembly GCA_022539655.2. Classification (NCBI taxonomy): domain Eukaryota; kingdom Metazoa; phylum Arthropoda; class Branchiopoda; order Diplostraca; family Daphniidae; genus Ceriodaphnia; species Ceriodaphnia dubia. The sequence continues at coordinate 1,057,706 of JAKUCG020000076.1, forward strand.
GCTGCAGCAATGAAAGACGGATATGCCAACGGCGGTCCGGTGGTGGAGACGAATCCGGAGCTGATGCGGCGGCCTCTCCGAGAGAGAATCATTCACCTGTTGGCCATCCGATCCTACAAGAAACCTGAACTCGTCACACGATTACACAGAGGTTGGTCGTCTCTTATTGGTGGTCACGACCGCTCACGATAGTTGAAATGTCGCCATTGTGCCTTGTGCAGAGGGTCTCAAGGAGAAGGATAAGAAGCTGATCATGCCCGTCTTGTCTGCCATCGGCCTCATGAAGGATCAGGCCTACCACCTAGCCAGGCATGTCTGGAACGACGTTCACGACGACTGGCCATTCTACACGGACCAGGAGAAGCAGATCCTCAAAAGGTATGTTGTTTCTGCGTCTTTGCCCGGCTCTACAGCGCAGTACGCCCTCATCAAAGTGAAAGTATTACGACGTGGATAGCATTCGATTGATGTCGAGTTTGGTGGCAGCGCCGTTGCTGCCCGTCTACCAGCTCCGGTCGCCCTTTAACCGCGTTCGATTTCCCACAGACACGTTCCATAATCTGGGCCAGTTTTGCACATCCTGTCTTTGTGCTACTGCGCCGTGTGCGCCCAGTGAGTGTTGCTTATGTGTCATTTTCGTGACACCGCCAAACCGGATTATCTCTTCTTTTATTTGCTCTTCTTTTTTTTATTTTATTTCCCGTTTTACGAGTCGTTCGCTTTTCTGGCCATTGATCGGATGTCGATTCAGCCAAATTGTCTGTGCGTGTGGTAATCTGATGCGAATGAGCTGACCGAATCACTACGGAGAACGTCGGGGCTTGGGCAAATGGAATGGGGACGATCGTTAAAAGATGTGACAGTCGACTCGGGCGGGCGGAATGACGGCTGACCGATTTTCCAGTTACCGCTGGAAAGTCGATCGCCGGTTGATTTCACTTTTGAGTACACGAGAACCGATTTGAAACCGTAGCCCTTACTGTTATTTTCTTTTTTTCTTTCTGTCTTTCTTTCTTTCTTTCTTTTCTTTCGTTTCTTTCTTTTTTCGTTTTTCTAAATTATTGTACCCCTCTTTTTCGACATTTTCAGACGGAAGCCGCAGAACTTGACGCCGCCAGTGAGTGATTCGAGTAGCGGCAGTGGCCATTCGCCACCATCGAGCAGCTTGCATTCGAATGGCTCTCCAGTTGGATCTTCTTCGTCGTTGATGTCGTCTTTGTCTTCATCCGCCATTCACAAAACAAGTGCCAGTCCAAGTGGTTTATTAGGAGCAATAGGAGGAGGTGGTGTCGTTGAGCGGGTCGAGCGAGCTGAGCGGCCCGAACGGCCTGAAAGGGGTACGAAACGGCCAAGTCAGCAAGTCTTGGCCGGTCTCGATGGGCTTGACGCTGCCGCTGTGGAAGCGGCCGCCCAGGCAGCCAAGAAGCAGAGGATCTCGCACTATAAGAAACCCGATTCGAGTCAATCGACGCATCATCACTCGTCCGTGCCCGATTTTCGGAACGCTCAACAACAACAGGTGGCACCCGCTAGGAGTTCTTCCTCGTCTTCTCTGAAAGTGCGTCCGTCTCCGCCCAGCCATCACCAACAGCAGCAGCAGCAGCAACAACAACTACAACAACAACATCCTTATCATAATAGCCACCAGCAGCCACAACAGCAGCAGCCGAAACAACAAGAACCGCCAGCTCATCATCAACAACAACACCACCACCACCACCGGTCATCGGACAATCAGAACTATTATCGACCTGGAAGTCTTCCGTTATCGACACCGGCCGCTGTTCCGGTCGTTTCGACGCGGGTGACGTCTTCGACGGACGGTCCAGACACTCCCAACTCGAGTCCGGATAGCATGTCGGCCGAACACATGATGGAGTCGGACGTGACACCGGCAGCGGAAGAGGCCGAGTACACGCTCCAGTACCAACGTATTGTCTCTGGCGAGCAGCGCAGTCGCTACAAGGAAGATTTCAACTCGCAGTACAACGAGTACCGCAACCTGCACAAGGCCATCGACAAAGTCTCCAAGCGTTTTGCCCAGCTGGAAGAAGAGCTCAGGCAGCAGCACGAAGGCACGACAGCTTGGCAGGTAAGCCCCACCGACTCTCTCTTTTGTCTTTCTCTCTTTTCTTTTCTTTTAGGACGATGAATTGATTGTCTTGTAATTGATTGCTCCCAACAGCGTATCAAAAGTCAAATCGTCCGCGAATACAAGGAGAATTTGCGGGACGCCAAGTACCGGGAAGCGAAGCGACGGTTTCAGCACCTGCACGAGAAATTGGCTCACATCAAACGGCTCGTGCTGGAATGGGACACGACTCAGACCTGCCGCTCCTGACCCCCCTCATGTATCATCCCTGTCTCTACTTCTTCATTGATGGCGATTTAGTCAATCCCGCCCCCAAAAACCCCCCACTACACCCCCTCTCTGATTATGATTCCAATCGAAAACTCTTAACTTTTTTTTTCTCTCTCTCTCTCTCTCTCTCTGTCTCTCTCCCAAACTCCACTCCCGATTCTTTCAAAAAGAATTCATTATTTTTTTTCGCCCCTTACATTTTTTCTTACACAATCTCTCTCAAAAGGCCGTGGCTCAACAGATTGTCGGTAAAGAAGCTTTGTTCATATTTAAGACAGAAAAAAAAACAGAAAAAATTAGCGGAATTTTGTTTGCTCACTATCATCGTGTGATGGGCGAGGTGGGGCTCTCTCTCTCTCTCTCTCTATCTTATATTTCTTTGCTGTTGTTGTTTGTGGTTTGCAGGGGAAGCGGTGCACTCTGTCATGAGAGCTTTCTTGTTTTTTGACAGATTCACAAACTCTAATCATCACGTCAACCGCGGAAACTTTTTCAAATCCTTTTTTTCTTTCTTTTTTGGATAGAAAAAAAAACAACAAATACCCAAGATGTGTGAGGACGAGGCAATGGGGGAAAGGTGTGTTTAGTGTGCCTGCGCGTGTGTGTAGCTAGTAACGAGAAAAAAACCCATTTAACCGTTGGCTGCATATTGTTGATATCATGATATCCCTTATATAGCTTGAATTTTTTCATCTCTATTTTTTCCCCCGATATTTTTTTTCCTTTTGTCTTTTGTGGAAAGTCTTCTGATTATTTTTCTTCTATTTTTAGGGGAGGTTTGTTGTCGGGGGTCACGTACCTAATTAAATTTTTTTTTGTATTTTTTTCAAAAAAAAAAGCCACACAAATTCCTTGCAATTTGATGGAATGTTTCGAATGTCAAGAGCTCGCTGTGTCCAAAGTCGATATAGATGAGGCGGTCGCCATTATTCTTTTTTTTCTCTCTTCTTTTTCAACAAAACTTGAAATAAGAGGAAAAAACTGTCATTCCCCCCTACTGAAAATCCTCTCTTTTACCGCATTTTCTCTTTTGTCCACACACACAAAACAAAACGAAAAAAAAAAAGGTTTTTGGTTGTTCTCCTTTGGCTTTCACGTACACCTTTTTGTCTTTCAGTCGCACTCGTCTGTCCATCCACACACCATTTGGAAAGTAGCAAGAAGAAAGAAAAACATTTTTTTGGTTCCCTCTGGCTGCCGCCGCTTGACCTTCCCCCCTCTTTTTCTCCTCTTCTCCAGCCATATAATTCCAATTTCGACGTGCCCTCATCCCCTTGCCAGGTGATATATAGACATACCCCCCGTTGATTTCCCTTTTTTTTTCCTTCCGTTAGCAGAGTAACTTGCAACACACAACCACACAACACAAAAAATGATTCCGACATATCATCCATTCGGATGGATTATTTAAACAAAACAGGAAAATTGCGGGGAATGTTTTTTTCTTCATTTTTTTTTTCTCATTTTTTGGTTAATATTTCTATTTTGAAATTAAGATTAAAAAACAGAGAGATAGAGAGAGACACAAAGAAAAAAAGAAAAAAATGAATGAAGAGACGTAATTCTACCTGTGCAGTCCGTTTTTGGGATTTAGTTTGAATATGAGAAAAGAAAAAAAAAGTACATAATTATATTATATCTGGGTCTCTGGGACGGGTTTCTTTTCCTTCCCGTTGTTGAATTTATTTTTTCTCCTCTCCTCCTCCTCCAACACCTTCATTTGCAGAGAGGACGCGATTTCAAAAGGATCTGTCGAAGGCGGTTACTTGGGAGATAGCATGCTTTTCTCTTAGAATTCCGCTGGATGTTAAATGATGTGGCCTTGTTCGATCGGATTTAAATGTTCGCCCGCGCTTTATTTTTTAAAAAAGAAACAAGAGGCCTACTTGTAAGAGCACGAGAAAGTTTTTTTTCCCTTTTCCTTCAAGACAATAATGGAGACCGGTGTGTGACGAATTCTTTTTCCAGAACCGGGGGGAAAATCACTGTTTTCTCCTCTCCTCAATTGTCTTTTTGCTACTGCATATGTGGAGAAAAGACAAATATTTTCTCTAGCGTCGGCTGACGTCGTCCTTTCTGTAATTTTCTCCCTCCGCCATTCTCTCTCGACTGACTACACAACAACACACTTTTTTTTTTCTGGAAGCCTGTTATCTATATCATTGAATGTATACATTTTTACACAAAAAACTGTGGTGGTGAATTGATTGCTGAGATTTTTGTTCCATTTGTGTGTGCGCGTATAATAATGGTTCAGAAAGCCAAAAAAAAAAATACAAGAGCATCTAAAAATGCCCCATCGACTCTCGTCTTGTTTACTTCAGTTCACCTAACTGCCAAACCCTTTCATGAGTTATTCAAAAACAAACAAACCAATACAGGTGCCGAAACACCTGCTTCCGCCACATCCTGGAAGTCGTCACGGTCCGATGAACGGGATTTTTTATTATAATATTTATCTGTTTTGTTGTTGACGTTGCGAAATGAGAACTGGCAACAGTGCCGCCAGTGCAAGACAACAACATTTCCTCACATTTCGTCATTTTTCACAATACGAGATTAATCGAGTATTTTAATGTTATGGGATTGAGAAATCTAATGGATGGGAGTCGCTTGGTTTTCAAGGAAACTTAAATGAGTGAAAGGATTACGTTTTTATCCTAAAATGAGCAACTTGGAAATTAACATGGAGAAACTCGAGTTTGGCGAATGGAGACTTGAACGTCTTTTGGGATCGGGTTCGTTCGGTAAAGTTCTCTTGTTGTCAAATAAAGAAACGGGAGAAATGATTGCGGTCAAGAAAGTACATCCTGAGTCTCCCTTTGTAAATGACAACAATTGGGAGAAGGAACTGGATATTCTCCGTAACCTAAAACATCCAGGTACTTTACACAGTTTGTTGATCTGCAAACCATGATGATGATGAGTTTACTACTTTAGGGATTGTAAGCTCTCTTCCAGTTCCTCCAGCTCTTGAAGCTATGAGCCGTGATACTCCACTTCTCTGCATGGTAAATATTCAAAATTCAAAACTCCTCCATGAGCTGAATCATAACCAACTTCTGTGCAGGAATATTGTAGTGGAGGTGACCTGCGTCAAGTACTCAACAAACCAGTTAATTGTTGTGGTCTTCCCGAAAAGGATGTGCTGCACATCCTTTGTGATATTTCAAGTGCTGTTGTCTACCTTCATTCAGTCAAGGTGGTCCATAGAGATCTAAAACCTGAAAATGTTGTCCTTCAGGTTTCCCATGATAATAAGGTTTGATCCAGTCTTCCTTCATTTCCCTAGAATATAATTATGTTAATGCTGCCATTTTCCCTGTTAGAAAGCATACAAGCTTATTGATTTGGGATATGCCAAAGACTTGAACAAACAGAGCCTCTGTCATACACTTGTCGGGACACTGCAATACCTAGCGCCCGAGCTCTTTACCTGCGAAAAGTACAGCAACACGGGTAGCGTCTAAACTTTTCCTCTTTATTTTGATAAGCACTTGAGCAACGTTTGCTTTCTTACGTAAATCTATAGTTGACTTTTGGAGTCTTGGGGTGATAATCCACGAGTGTATCACAGGAGTGCGACCTTTCCTGCCGGGACTGCCCCCAGTCCAGTGGTAACCCTTCATATCCTGTGTGCCAGAAAATGTAATTTTTATAAGATTTCCCATTTCGTCGTAGGATGCATCATTTGGAGCGCAAGAAGCATGACGACATTTGTGTTTACGCACACCCAAATGGGGAAATCGTCTTTTCTCAAAAGTTGTTCAAAGAACATCATTTAAACAGGTTTGCAAAATTTTTCCTAAAATTCTTTTAATTGTTTTCTTCTTCATTTAAATGTAACGAATTTTACTTTTTTTCTGAAAATGCGAACAGTATCCTAATATTATTAATGGAAGATTGGCTGAAATTAATGCTGGAGTGGGATCCAATATTGCGCGGTCGCAGACATTCTGATCCTAATCATCCTGGACCTATCGTAGCTTTCCAGATGCTGGACAAGATTTTGAAAGCTGAAGTCGTGTCCATTTTCTGGGTTGAAGGTCTCACTGTTTTGTCATACATTGTCACTGAAGAAATTTCTATGGAAATGATCCACGAGTGGATTGAACGTGATACGGGTATCAGCCCTCGATATCAGCTTCTAGTTCTCCCTCGAGGTCATGCGCCGGATTCAGGGAAGAGCGCCCGACAGTTGCTCAGCTGTGAAGAATTTGACAATGTTTGCCTATTCTCAAAGCTTAACGATGGCACTGAACGCAAAATTACGCAAGTGTATCCGGAATTCTTGGAAAGCATGCTAGCGAATCCGCGTGAAGAGTTCGAGTACCGCATCCAGAAACGAATGTGGGCTCAGTCAGTCTTCTTCATTAGCCATCAAGCGACACTATATCGGAAATTGATGCACGCTCTCAAAGTTCATTCGTACGTTAAATGTTAATACTATTCATATCTCTACTGTTCACCGGCTAACCAATTTGTTATTATTAGAACTTACATGACAGTAAGGGCATCTCTATTGAAGCAACAAACAGATTTTATCAACGGTGCTCTACGTCACGCGATCTCGTGTCACGCTCTCTTCGCTAGCAGCTTGAGACAAGACCAGCACAATTACAAGCTACAATCCCAGAGAGGCGGACTACGTAATTATTTCGACAGACATAATCTAGATGTATTATTAATGACAAATTGTTTCCTGTTTTATAGCCTCATGTACTTTGCTCGAAAAGTGGGCCAACGAGGAAGTCACATTGCGTAACAAACTAGCTGACTTGCAATCCAGATGCGCCATGCTGGAACAAATGGTTCAGCGTACAATAGCCAGCGTAAGCGAAACGGCAAAGGCGGCAGGAACCTTCTTAGCCAAGCCCGCTGACGTCTTGGATAAAAACGGTCAATTATCTCTCGAGCTTTACGCCGATCTTCAAAAGCGTTCAGGAGAGCAGAGATTGCACTCAGAGAATAACGTTACCATGACGAAAGTAGTGGTGAAGGCGTTTAAGAACCGCAGCCAACTCTTCACCGATTGTTTCACTCAAATCAGGTCGGCATTTCAATTCGATTAAATTTTTCGGCTTCTTAACCACAATTATTTTCATCAGGTTGACGGAGAAATGTTCTGCCGACATAGACAACTTTTCCCCTCAGCTGTTGGCTTTGAAAAATGAAATTGACCAGTTTCAGGATCAAATATTCGTGCTGCAAACCTCGAGGCAGAACGACGTCTGGACCCTACTCGAACGCGCTGTAATTTTCTTTTTGATTACAGTCCTTTGCGTGCTTCTTATCATTTTGCTTTCAGGTTACATTGTGGCAGCGCACGTCTATGATAAATCAGCCGAACCACCCGACTCATGCTACTCCTGGTGAGCCCAACCCCAACCTAATACCCTTTCCGAGCCTTAGTTCGAGAGATAGCGAGGCTCACGAATCTATGTTAGTCATCCAAGAAAATCAAAGTCTGCGTTACCAGTAAGTACCGTCTGCCGCCTTGGTAACAACGGAACGGGGGATTGATACTATTTTTCTTTTCCCTCACCAGAATCCAGGACACACTGAGCCGAGGATTGAACGCATCCTGCATCTCAACGCTGCATACAATTGATTGGGACTTTTTAAATGATTAGAACAGTACATGTTACTGTTTTTTGTTTTTTTGTTACCAGATGATAGTGTTCTTATAAAGTAACTGTAGGTGCCTTTATTCTGTGTTTGGCAGCCAAAGCATGTCAAGTTGTTCTGACATAAACTCCTTGTTTTATCTTCCATGTTCGTATCCAATTAACCGGTCAATATAATATGCATAACGGTTTTATTGTTAGGCTCATGGTCGTCTCCAGTTTCAGTGCATATATTAGGTCGACCCGTCAGTCCGCAGCCTAACTTATGGCAAACGCTTTGTGCTTCAACGACCACCTCACGGCTTTAACTGTGTGCCAGGCAATTACTTCGTGTTCTAATTACTTTTCCTGAGGTCGGCACAATTTTATCTGGTTTATAAATACGTTTATGATGTTCTCGTGGCCTCACCGTCTTTTCTGCGGTTGGTGCTTGTATTCGTGAATCGATTATGGAAATAATCTAAAGCATTTTTTTCTTTCTTGAGAAATAAGTATCACAACTTGACCGCAGCTATATCTAGAACTCTCCGAACTCGTTATAAACAGCCCGCGATATTTTTTGAGGGAAGGTACTTGTTTATTTCCACTGTCAATTTTCTAAATGATTACATAGTAGTATGTATTCAAAAATAAACTGTAGGTGAGCGTGTGTGTGTGAAAAAAAAGAAACGAAGTTTAAAGGCCTCTTCGAAGATTGTCGATTTTTTCTTGCAACTCATGAATTTGTGTCTTCAAGCCGCGCGCTTTCTATAGTAATTACAGTTAATAGAGGATAATGGTTTAAGGGAGCTGGTATGTATGCTGTTGAATAACGGCTCCTATTTAGTTTACCGATTGGCAATTGTTGTGGGCAGTCTCTTTCTCCTGTCCCATTTCCATGGCGATTTCAGTCTGTAGACGCTCCAGCTCTTGATTGTGCTTCACAAGAATGTATAAAATTTCATGCCAGTGGTACTATGTCTACGTTGCGGAAATTGTAATGCATACCTCACGCTCTTGCTCCCGCAGAGTTAGTTCCTCATCATGGCCAGCCAAATCAGAACGAAGGGCCGACAGTTCACGCTCCAGTTGTTGTCTTTTCTCCTCGACTGACAATAGGAAGTAATAAGATTATGAGTAAATATTTCCCAAAGGAGGAAGCCCAACGGGTTCGTTTGGCCTTACTCTTTCTTGCATGTTCGACAGCCGAGTCGTTTCGCTGTCTGGCCAAATCTGACTTGAGGCGATCCATCTGGCTCTCGCTTTCCTTTTTTCGGTTGAAGACATGTCAATTATGGTCAGGATGCTATGCTAAAATTCTATCATACTTGGTTTTTCGCATGAAGAATTGCGGTCAGATCTCTGTAACGGGATTGCAGTGACGGGATTTCGACTGTAACCGTGTGGGGAACCAATAATCACGACGGTACATCAGCAATTACATGATCACCAATGGAATGGTATTGGATACAAAGCAAAACACTCACGTTTATAACTGGAAAGTTCAAGTAGTCTGGTACGAAGACGGTCGCAGTGGGAAACGAAATCTTTGTAACGAGTTCGACCTTCTTGTAGCTCTTTTCTCAACCGAAACGAACGCTGCTGAACTACCTTGATTTCTGTTTGAATGGCTCTAATATCCTCGAGCACCTTGAACTTTGCCTGTAGGTGAAAGAAGATCACAGCAACGAAGGTCAGCAATTCCCTTCATCTCAGGGCCAAATTCACTACACTAAACTACATACCTCACTGAACTCTTTCAAAGAGGTACGTATATTTTCAAACTCATCATCTACGACAGCTTCTGCTTGCATGTTTGTAAATGGTGGACTGCACCGTTAAGGAGAAAACGTTCTAATCGAATCAAGGTCTCGACCTCTTATGAACCGGACGACGGTAAATCACCTCATCTCCCCTCCAATTAAATCTAGAAAAAGAAAATTTACGAGTACAACACTCACTGTATTAAATCGAGTTTTAATTTGACAAAAAATCATAATTACTAGAATTTTCAAAATTTGCTTGAGAATATTTTCAGAAAATGCAACCTTGGCCTGCATTTGCAATGCAAAATTCGACGAAAAACACGTGCGTAGACGAGTTCAATTCAAGGCTAGGTTAGATCACAGTTTTTATGGTTTATGAATTGAGCAATCGGTAATTCATGCAGTGTGAGTGTGGTAAGATAATGTCTTGTGCATTAGTTTGCTAGATCTGGTGCAAAAAATGCAATAATTTATGTTTCTCTTGAATAGCTTTGGTTTCTACTTTCCTTCATGTTAGTTCTAAGGGTTTTTTAAACTTCTGAACTGCATTAGCCACGAAAACAAGTGGGCATATAAAAACTAGGTTTTAATTTTAAACTTGTAATATTCTTACTCGCTAGGCAATCTCTGGGGATTACCAGCTTGAATGTGGTGCTGTTCAGGACATGCCCGCATTTCCCTTTCCATCAATTAAGAACAAGGTAGGAATTCCGTTACCTTTCTTTTCCCGTCGTGTCCGTATTGATAGAACATTACAGTACCATCCGAATTTCCGTTGTTACACCGAAACGCGCACTAGCCTCCGGGCATACTTAATTGAGCGGATCGTAACAGTTCTCAGTACATCTTTGCCTTTTTCTCCCTCTATTTTATTACTCCAAACCATTTAGTCTCTCCAACACAAACTATTTTAAGGCCTCGTAATTTGCCCACGTCTTCGCAAAGACACGTGCCCACTACTCTCTACCTTAAAGGAAAACAAATGAGAACGGACAGAAAAAAAGAGACAGAATGGCAAATTTAAGAATCTATCGACGAGTTTTATTTTTTACACAATTTTTGCTATGAAAATGTAAACAAGTAATTCTTTCTCGTCAGTTGCATTGCTAGCGTTCTTTGGCTTTCAAATTCGCTTAACGAGAGCAAAAGTGATCTAATGTACAATTTGAGTGTGAGATGATACACAACTCACATAAACTCGGTGCCATAAACGATTGGTAATTCATTAAAAAATAACTTGATGTAACAAGTTTCTTTTATGGAGTCCCGGAAGAAGCGAGGATTAACGACGTAAGCGGCATCTATCACTCTATCTTGATACCCGTGTCTAAATTGAGCAGCTGCTTCATCAGCTCGTAAGAGGTAAAAGAAACGGCGACCATGGGGATGGCACGTAAATAATTAATGGACATTCCCCGGTACAGCCCACGGACTAGGCCTTCTTCACTGTAGATCTGGCGCAAAGTGCTGTTCATTCCCAGTCCACTGACAAAGACAACAAGACAGATAATTGTTAGATTACATCACACACATTTATAAAAGTAACTGACGTACCCCCAGCGATGCATGTCAGGTGTCATTTGCGCTAATTGCATTCTTCTTCTCGTCACGTCAAACGGATCTAGACAGCAAGAATGATAGTATAACTTCGGCGATAAATGTATGGTTAATATATAGACTTACATGCAAAGCTCTGCGCGATAGCACCGGCGAAACCTCCGCATACCAATTTAGCCGAGAGTTTCAAAACAAGGCCACCTGTTGGATTCCAAAATTTTTTAGTTTTCTCGTTGTATATTATTTGTTGTGTCGTCATACCCGAATTGATAGGACAAGGCTCACACGTCCATTCAGGTGTATGTTTCATACATAAATATTTGAGACCTTCAAAGCAATAAAATGACAGTCCAGCATAAGGTATCATTCCAATTACTGTGGGCATGAATCCACGGTACAGGGCTTTGCCACCACCTTCCTGCATTGTGTCAAGAGAATTTCTTTAGAAACTCAAAGACAGATTGCATGCTTTTTTTAAAATTACTTCTTTGAACATTGTGACAGCTGTGTGCATAATCCCAGAGTATTTATGTTCACCTGTCACTTGAAAGGCCAGTCGGGCCCTGATAGTGTCAAGTGGGTAAGTAAGTAGCACAGCTGTAATGCCAGCAGCAGATCCAGCAAAGAATTTGGATAAATGATGTTGGTCCATCAAATTTCCAATCAAGGGTTTGTAGACCTCATAAGAGGTGAACTGAGTAGCAGCATATGGAAATATCCTGACCATCTGGGCTCCATTGCCTTTATACAGTGCCCACAGGTTTTCAAATTTGACTATTTTTGCCAGTCCAGAAAACACACCTATAAAATAGGGAATTACAATTTGATTTTCCAATTGATTTGCCATTTCTAATACCATGTTGCTTGTAGTGGCGATTGTGAGCCTGTAGCAGAATTTTTACTCGATCTAGAGGGGCAACAGTTGTTTTGGAAAACATTCCAGCCAAACCTAAAAGATACAGATTACATAGAATTATATAGAAATTAATCAAATTTAATTTAATTCTAACATTACCTCCTGCCAATAGAGATTTTGCTATAAACTCTGTGCTCCTGCTAGAAGAATGACTAGCTTTGGACCCCTCCATGATCGGTAACGTGTTTCGGTCAAATGAAAATGCCAACCGAAGAACGTTGCAGAATTTATTTGTTCACCACATCCTTATAAAAGATGAATTTTAAATAGGAAGAAATATCCACTGGCTCGCACAGGTGAAAAACGTAAACAAGCGTAGTTAGATACCCTTAATATTCATGGATCGATGTTGCCAAACCAGTCCAGCTGGCCGCGATGCGCGGATAAAATAAAACTTGTTTCAAAAGTCAGGCGGTCAGCATCAGCAGGCATCAACTAAATATGGATTGGACTTCTCATTTAATTTTGATGAAACTAGCTGGAAACTATTCGGCCTTAAATTTAAACGTGTTTGAAGAAACGATTAAATTTATCTGTGCAGTTCTGCCTGGGGTTTGTAACTCGAAAAAAGAGTGATCCACTATTTATTCTGAGAGAAGGAATTCCGATCCATTTTTCTTGGGATTAAAGCAATACGTTTGCGGTAACCGCTTGTATGGTCGTTGAGCGACCAAAGCCCTTTTATTCGTCCCGCATCTGTTGTGGGGATTTTCACGGGCCTATTCGTCTGTCCGGACGGCCCTGATCGATATTTTCCCTTGATCCATCAGCGTAGATATCCCTCGTGGTGCGAGGGGAGCATTAGCAGCACGATAGAAAATCCCATCGGTATACCGGATACGAATGTTGCCAACCGTGTTGTCCTTCGCGGGTCATCAGATGCATCTCACCCGAACAGAAAAAGAAAAATACGTAGTATAACCATATCAAAATAACGCTGCCATCCTGTTTTTCCGTGTATAACATTAATATGACGCCGGAGATTATATCTACCGAGATAGGGTCAGATGACGTAACGGAACCCCTTCATAAGTTTGCAATAAGTAGTTAGAAGGAGCGGCAGCAACCGCACTGCTGCTGGTTGGTGATCCTATCTAATAAGACCCGGCCAACTGTGTACGTAAGAGCTAAAGCGCTTTCGTCAACGCTGCCTTTGGCCTGGTAACTCTTGACACGTTCATGTTGGTGGAGGTGCTGCTGTCGTCGAACGGGAGGAGGAGCAGGATGCGGACCAAAGTTTTGTAGGCTATAATAGTAAATGAAGAACTCTGGGACTGGTTTAGTGTGTGGATAGGGAGGGGGGAGGGGAACGTGAGTGACTCTGACTTTCACTTGGGCACACATTGACAAAAAGGGTTGGGTTCTTCACGTTCGTCTCCGTTCAGGTATAGCACGCACACGTACGGTGCCTGTTGTTTAACGAACGCCGGAAGAGGAGCTGATGATGGGTGTAGGGCGAGTGATGACGTCTTGCATAATCATTTCATCGGGGAGCCTCAAGTAAAACGCTTTGATGATGAAGGATGTTATTTGGTTGTTGAACGTGACTTGGAACAAGATCGATCTCTCGACCCACGCGCCCAAGATTTTTCCCCAATTCTTTCATCAAACCCGAAGAAGAGCTCTTTCATTCTTCTACTTGTTCTTTGGTCTTTTATTGTTTTCCTCTTTTTCTCCCCGGGCTTTTCTATCCAGCGTTGATGACGTGATTTGGCTGCTAATACCTTTTCTAGTAGAAAGAAGACTGTCGTCGTCGGCGGCGGTCGATCGCCTGGGCCTTGATTTTTCTTTTTTCCAATCCAACCCCTTGCCATTCTTTGAATCGATTCCGTCATCGTCAAACCTGCCTGGAAGAAGAAAATGACGAAGAAAAAGAACTGACTGAACTAGCTCTTCTTTCATCAACGAGCCCGAGTTTTTCTTTGGCTTGAATAATATAACAATTCGGGATGCTGGTGACTTGCCACACTGAGGGAAGTAATTGCAATCAAAAATGGAGGAAATCATCCGTTTCTCAATCTGCATCGGAGCGTAATATAAAATCAATGCGGAAAAAGGACCATGTGGTGTCAGTAGACGCGCCAATATGGTACCTTGACGCATAGCAATGCTTTTCACTTGGACGAATCGGCAATCACCTCGTCGATTATTGCCGTTTCCCAAGGAAGATAGGGGTAGCATCTGGCTACCTTTCATCCTTTTGCTCGTACTGATAGCAATCAATATTTTTCCAGAGGAGGAGGGTATCAACCCGACTATAAACTGTCTGTTTGTCGTCCATATCTCCGTATTCCGACCGGCTGCATCTATGACGACTCAATCGGACGAGTTGCTGCACCGACCGAAAACTCTATCGATTGGAAGGTAGATCTCAAATCCAAAGAGAGCGACGCTGTCGTAACGCAGTTTGACAGTTGTTTCAGACCCAGTCAGCGTGTGCACCTCATTCATAAATCAACCAATCCCATAGTCAACTTCTCACAGACGACCCCACTGCTATATACTACTACTAAAAAGGATCTCTCTCTCTCTCTCCAGCTCCGAGGGCTTTTAACATTTTTTCTCCTCGTCTAGCCAAAGGGTCTTGAGTCTTAACTTTTGTTTTCAACTATTAAAGGCAACGTTTTTTGGTTCGATTCCCTTCCGTATAGGTTCCTGCTGGAATATGGTATTAGCAGGAAGGAGTCACAGTTATTTTGAATGGACCCCCACGACCTTTACGGCCGGCTGGATCATGCGCGGAGCGCCGACGGATCCACCACCCCGTGACACCAGAGATGGGGTCTCCAGCCGGAGAGAGAAACGACCAAAGTGTGCTGGTAGTGAAGGCGGGCGAGACGGACGAGGAACGCAAGAGATCCGAGTGGGACGTGACTCTTGATTTCTATATCCTCCTCCACCCTCTTTCTCTTTCCCAGTACACCGGCGACAGTCACGGAGAAAACGGGGCCAGCAGCAGTCGTTCACCCGTCCCTGGTGACGGAGCAGTTTGAGCACTCATGAGTTCATTAGTAGCCATCAATGGTGCTGCGCCTGAAACGGCCCGCAAGGAACCGGATGAAAGAGGAAACCAGCAGGTGCCACAACAACACGCAGCACCTCGCGCCAACAAGCCAATCCGTCTGAAAAATCACTCCGTTTGCAACGAGACTTACGACACCCTCCATCGTGTTTCCAGTCCGGTACGTTCATCATTCCTTTTTCCGTCAAAATTCTGTTACGTAAATCTCTCTCACACACACATAAACAGACATTTGTTGATTAGGTTTGTATAGATTATTTTTAACGAACTATCCGAGTCGTCATCATCAAAAAGACAAAAACCCGCCTACATATGGAAAGTGATATAGCTGATTCGTAACAAGGTTGTCGAAATGCGATACGAGGCAAATGGGAACATAAAAACGTCTAGTGTGATTTTCATGCGTAACAGCGTAACGGAGCGAATCTGTCGCATCCCAGTAGGTTTCCTGGTACTCTACGAAATGATGATTACAATCAACATAATCACATCAGTAAAGTCTCATATGCTCCTTGGCGCACAAGACGGCCGGAGCGACTCTTGCCGGCTGCTGGTTTCCATTTGCTTCCATCTCGTAGTCGCCTTTTCACATTCAAGTTCAAACATTTCGGATGGGCTGGCTGCTATATACCGTGGGGCTAAGTGATTCATCTTTAATTCAACGATGGCAGAGTGCGCTGGATGCAGAGCGACGTGCTGGGGTGGGTGGATGTGGGAAAAGGGTGTTTTGATCGGTCAGAATAGAATACCAGTTCAACTGTAGAAATAGATTTGTTATAAATTACATATTAATGAAATAAATAGCAAATGTGTTGCGCAATCCTTTCTCCGACACAAAGAAGTGTTTGATGCGTTGACGTCGCCAACAATCGATTTCCGTTTTGAGGTTGCTTGTGGCACAGTCTTGTCCATTTGTCACTGTTAGAACTTCCTTTGAGGCATTTTGCCGTCAAATTACATTTCCCAAAACGGCTTTGACGCGGAGCGTCAGCGGCGCGGTCCACTGTCCGCGTCACAGTGTGCGGATCTCGACGTTAAGCAATTAGTTAATTAAGGTACATATAAAGGGCAACGTTTCTCTCTCTCGGGGACAAAAGGTAAAGTAGCTAATGCATATTACTAGCCGTGGGTGGGCCTTGTCCGGAGACCTCACAAAGTCGTGGAGAGTCGTTAGGTCTTACCATTCACCGCCCAAGTACAGATTCAACTTGATCAAACAAACTTGCTGATCCTCGATGCCTGCATCTCTCTCTCTCTCCTGTATGTGATGGCGGCGGCTTGATCTGACCGCCAAGACGCCGATTCAAATGACGTCAGACATAAACGAGTCGCTATTGACCGATCGACTCTTGAGAAAATATCGTGGCCGCATCCCAAACTTGAGCCGGGATCACGTGCGCCCCCGTGCAACTTGATGACCTTGTTGAGGCGTCAAGTGGTTCGCCCTTTTGCGTGCGACACAATGCGCGACGACGACGACGACTAGGCATCGTCGTAGACTCACAGCATGTTGCGTTCATCGTGGGACGTGACGACGATGCCGCCGATATCAAATTTGCCGCGCTCGCTTGTTTGTTGGGGCTCGCTGCGATATCAAAGCACGCAAACCGATATACTACTCTCGGCTGCTCCTTTTCGTAACTTTTCAAACAGACAAACGCGATGCGGATTCTATTTTAGCGCCGAGAGAGAGATCAAAAGATCAACTCCAGTCCCTCACTTAAACCAATTGCATCCCAGATAGAAACCTTTCTGAATTTTTGATGTCTCCCCGAGTCCCTTTTAGTCCTCCTAACGAACCCCCTCAAAGACCCGCGCATCCAGCAGCGTAGAAATGTTTCATTCGTCGGAAGATTATGGGAATGCTTCGACTTTCCAGTCGCGGTCCGAGAACAATCTAAGCCGTCGGCCTAACAGTTTCCAGATGTAGCGAATTTGGGCCGTTGATGAGTCATTAAGAAATCCTACCAACTCTGAAATAGTTTCCGTATCATTTAAAGTCGATAGTATAAGTGAAAAGGGTACTTAATAACGTTCATGAATAGTCACTTTCCTGTGTTTTCTGTATATAACGCGCCCTGTGGCTAACCATAACGTCCTCTGGGTTTGCCTTTGATCGTTTCACCGGAACACCAGGAGAGCGGATGCGGATCGCTGGTTTGCAAGGCGAGCATTTGGCACTTGACTGACCCTCGTCTATCTTATCCAACTCCGCGGGAGCTTCAACCCGATGATGAAGAGGCCCTTCTCACATCTGCCAAAGACTTTCTCGACCAGTACTACTCCTCCATTAAGAGGTATGACTTTTTTTATTGACTCTTTTTCCATCTTTGCCTCGCGCAAACTAGTCGCCGTGAGAAGAACCACACAGTTGATACGGCACCAGATGTTCCAACCGATGAATCGAGCTGGCAATGTTTCGCATATTCCACCTACACCACAGAAAGTCACTTTGACACAAGTTAATAACACTGGCAGAAAAAAAAGTAGAAAAGTTACCCCGTATGATCCGCGCTTGATGCTCTCCGTGCGTCCCTACCAGCGTGAAAACTTTCGATTCCGCATCAACCAGCCGGGCTGGGAAAGTTTCGACATCAAAGATTTAACGTTAAGCATCTTCGTGACATTTTCGCATCACCAAGTTGCCTACTCTGCAATCCCCTTTGTTGCAGTACGATAGGTTTTTTTTTTTGTTAACTTGGAGCTTTTTCTGTCAATAATTATTTACTTGAAATTGTGTATCATTATGGATAATGTTTGTTCGGGTTGGCTGACGGGCGGTAAACGCCCGAATCGATTGATTGGGATGCCCTTTTATAAATTGTGTGTGTGGGAAGATTTCCAGTTCATCCGCTTGTCGATTCGACCCACCGCATTTCTTCCGCCGACCGCCCATCCGTCTGCTGATGCGTCCGTCTAGAAATTCCGGGATCTATCGGTGGATCCTGATACACAAAAGACAGTGGAGATGAAGGACGGAAGAAGAAAAAAAAAAGGAGAGTAGAAGCCAACAGGGAAGAAAGGCGAGTGGAAACTCCGCATAGAGTGGGAGGGTTTGAGACTATAGAGAGAGAGAGAGAAGCATGGGATATTTACTTTGATGCGGCAGATTATTTGCCTACGGCTTCACGAGCGCGGAATAATAGACGACACACATACAAACACGCAGAATAGATAGGGTCTAGAGAGAAGGGCGGCGAAGATTGGGAATGTTACCAATCGTGGATTTCCCGATGCACGCGTTATGCTCCGCATGAAAATTCTGGCGGAATAGGCCCGCCGCCATTATTAGTATGCTGTTCGACGCGCGCTCCAGCTTGGATAGGGTAATGAGTAACAAAGAAATCCTCCACATCTCCTTCTTCTACTCTTTACTTTTGTTGCTATTGCCGGGGAAATAGGACCAACGCCTGGGGAGGATCCTTGTCCTCCTCATTAACATCTTTTCTTCATCCGCCAGTTAGCCTTTTGTAATTGAGGCCGTGTTCTTTTTCAAACGACGGCGCGCAAAATCTTGACAGCGGCGGGATTGGCTCTAGGGCAAGACACTGTTATTAGTTCCGAGTCCCGCTGCTTTTTGTCTTCATCATCGTCCCTTGTTGACATTAAGAGACTGTACAACAGCAGTGGCCAGTATCCAACTCTTTGATACATCAGATCAGAGTCGGCTTGTGGCTTTTTCTGGACGTCATCAACATCGCCGCGGGCGAGCCGATTGCGACAAACACGAGAAACGCAGTATACATACAAATACAATAATAACAAAGTCGACGGGTTTTCTTCCGCCATCCAAGCAGAATCGATGCATGCGTCCCTTTTTCAGCTAGGGTTTATTGGCCTGCACCTCGTTTTGAGCTGATGGATGTCGACATTGAACCCTGGGGCGGCGATGCAAATCTTCTCTTGAGATGAAGATGGAGGGGGTCAAATTGTCGTTAGCCCTGGTGGAGGCAAGTAGCCAATGGGTAAACTCCGGATCCATTAGCGGGATCCAGCAAGCCAGCAATAGACTCTGTCGGGAGCAGCTCTCGGGGACGATGGAGCAAGTGAGTCTTTTTAAGTAATTCAAAACGAAAAGGCGATACGACGACGACGACGCGGACGCAGCACAGAGAAAAGGAATCTGGCGACTCCGCACGGAGATTGTGCTCCGTTGCGTGTCAATGCGGATCGAAACGGATGAATAGGCTATGCGCTCGACTGGCTCTTTATAGTCCGGTGCCCGGAGGACGGAAGTGATGATGGCAATGGGGAGGATGAGGTTGATCGATTTGTACAGTCCGTATCTACTACAACTGGTACTACTACTTGCAAAAGACGTAGTATATCTCTTTCTATTGTCCTTAAAAAAGGAACGCAGAAAAGACGCGGCAATTAAAAATCGACGGACGTCTCTCCCGGTGGGACAGATACAAAGAAGAAATATACTCACAGATCCCACGTAGACGCAGTCTAGGACCAAGAAAGAGAGAGTGAGAGGTCGGAGAGCACTATATACATTAGGCAGTGTCGGAAAGACGTCACTATAAATGGTGAACGATTGGATAAAGTCGAAACTGCATCAGTCGGGGGAAAAAGAAGAAAAAACACTCGACACGGAATGGGTATATCATTGGCTCGTCGCTCGTCTAGTAGCTGTTGCTGCTCTGTCTCTCTCTAGCTCTCTCTCTCCAGCCACCAGTTCCGTCAGCACTCCATCTCGGTATAACTGGATCCAACGTAAGCACTCGATCGGCGAATAAGATAGAGCACGTCTATCCTTTTTTGTCACGGAATGTGATCCACAGAGCCGGGCCGGGCCAGGATCCTATCAGAACCGACAAAACTGCGCTCGCAGCGCGATTGGACACCCCCGTCTATAGTTGCCTTCGACGACATTTGAATATAAATCGTGTCTTGAGGTTAAAAAGTGACGAGACGGAATATTACTCCAGACTCTGTATTATACAGCTAGCGATTTCCAAGTGATTTATGGATGTGATGTCATTTTCCTTATAGTTAAATGTTGACTTTTTTTTTTACTTTCTGGCTGCGATGCTTTCACTAACAATAGGCTGGACACGGCATCGCATCGAGCTAGATGGGAATCTGTACGTCGGGACATCCACCTGACGGGCACCTACGACCTGACGGAGACGGAGTTGACATTCGGCGCCAAACTGGCATGGAGGAATTCAGCCCGTTGTATTGGACGCATCCAGTGGGCGAAATTGCAAGTCAGTTGCCTTTTGTCTTGTTTCCATCTTCAAAGACCCCTTTCTCTCTTCTTTTTTTTTCTTCTTATCTATCCGTTATCAAATTTACAATGGGTGCGAGACAAAGGTATAGGCGCTTCTATCGTCATCGAGACGGACGCCAACTCTAAACTTGTCGAATAACTGGCGAGGTCAACATCAACTTTGATCGATCCGTTGATCTTTGAACGGTCAGCGGGTCGCTCTCTTGTACGAATGAGACCCGGACGGGCGAATTGGCGGAAGAGAGGACGACTTTTGATGTTACCACTCTAGTACACCGGAGATCAACAACTTCATCAGATTATCTCTCTCTCTCTCTCCTATGGTCGAAGTTGTACAGCTAGGCACGTGCAAGGGGGGCAAGACTCGTTAGCGCGAGGATGGTGTTACCGTCAATATACGGGGACCGACACTGTTTTTGTTGTTTCTGTCCCCTTTTTTGTGCTTTTGTTGATCGACTATATACTTCTATTGGACTTGGCCTATTAGTGAAGATTGAATTTCATTTCTGCTGTGTTAGCTAGAGACCGGGGACCGAATAAAAGGGCAGTCCGAGGAGAATATCATCTTTCTCTATTCTATATTGATGCGATCTTGTTTTTTGTTTTGTTTTGTTTGTATGTTGCATCCGAGACGATCGATACGACTCGCACTCTCCGTCTTCTTCTTTTTATTGTTGTTGTTCGTATATCAGTTTAAATTGTCATGACCGATTCATCTAATTCTTTTCGACTGCTGTTTGGATTTTTTATTCTTTGTTTCGCTACAATGCCGGGAAAATCGATATCGACAAGGTGTTTGACGCCCGTCACGTCACCACGGCTCAGGGCATGTTCGAAGCTCTTTGCAACCATATCAAATACGGCACAAACAAAGGAAACATCCGGTAAAATGATTTCCATCGATTTCCATATCTCTCGCCTTCTCGTCCTTTCCACCTCTTCTATTTCTCCAAGTCCGGCTTTTGTTCTCGTTAGCTCATCCTAAAAAAAAAAATAGAAAGAAAAAGCTTTTTAAAAGACTTGTCTGTCTAGTCCTCTTCAGCCTTTACATAGATGCAAAAGTCTTTTTGTCCTTTTATTTCTTCTTCGATGAACAAAACGAAGAAGAAGAAGAGCAAAAGAATAATGATAGAAGGCCTTGTGTTTCCGAGGAAATGGAAGATTATACAACACGCTCGAATAGAATTCCCTCTGTTGTAGATCGGCTGCCACCATCTTTTGCCAGCGGAAGCCGGGACAGGGAGATTACCGCGTCTGGAACGCGCAATTGATCAGCTACGCAGGTAAAAGCGTCCTCCTCCGTCCCCCATCATGAATGGAAATTTGTCCCGGCCGCTAATACCGTTCGATCGACGTCGTTTTCATTCCCTCTTTATTGGTCGTTTTAGGTTATCGGAATAAAGAAGACGGGACCGTCATCGGAGATCCGGCCACGGTGGAGTTCACCGAGGTCTGAGAGATTCATTTCGTTCTGAAAAAATCCGAAACCTCTCTTGAATGACCCAAAACTCAAAACTGACGTGCCTGCCCTTTTCTTGTGCTGCCCCACCAAAATAGATTTGCCAGAAACTCGGATGGGTTGGAGCCGGAACGCGTTTCGACCTACTTCCTCTAGTCCTCCAAGCCGGCAACCGTCCCTATCCGGAGCTCTTCTCTATTCCACCCGAACTCGTCCTCGAAGTGCCACTCCATCACCCAACGTAATTGGATCCCTGTCGGCTCTCTCTATTTTTTTCGAAAATTGAATAGTACTAGGCATTAGTGGGGAAGAAATGCATGTAGAATGCAGTAGCTAGTCGCGTTGGATATGAGATTATACTCGGTAGCATTATGATGAAATCTTAACACGCCAACGGGACCACTTAGATTCGATTGGTTCGAGGAGCTGGGACTCCGCTGGTACGCTCTTCCAGCCGTGTCCAGCATGGCCTTCGATTGCGGGGGTCTACAATTTACGGCCGTCCCGTTCAACGGCTGGTACATGACAACGGAAATCGGCACTCGTGATCTCGGCGATCCTCATCGTTACAATCAACTCGAGGTAAGAGAGAGAGAGTAACTCTTGATTGAATTCGTGTCCAACGTGTTATTCACACTGTGATTCCGTCTCCCAGGTGGTGGCTAAACGAATGGGACTGGACACGCGGACGCACTCCAGTTTGTGGAAAGACAGGGCCGTCATCGAGCTCAACGCTGCTGTTCTCTACAGTTTCCAGGTAAGTCTCTAAGGGTATACTCTGCGATGACGCTGGCAAAAGATAAAAATACATGATCGTCTTTTGTATCAGAAACTTAACGTGACCATCGTCGACCACCACACGGCTGCTGAATCTTTTATGAAGTAGGTCGTTATGTTGAAATGGTCTTTTTCTTTTTCTGTCGATTTCTTGCATGGAGCAATTCGATGGTACTGTGTGCCCTCGCATGTGTACTAGCGCCGGATCGATATGTCGAGCTGGGAAAATCGTCTGGGATTCTTCCCGTGAGAAACGCTCGAGATGGGCCATTATGCCCCATCAAAAATGGACTGTACCCAAGCACTTTGCTTAACTTGAAATTTGTGCATTTGATGCGACCCTCTTTGTCTTCATCGTCTCCACTTTACGACACACAACAAAAAATCAAATAAACATGGAAAAAAATTGGAAAACCATTAAGGCATCTGGAGACGGAGACGCGACTAAGAGGCGGCTGTCCAGCCGAGTGGGTCTGGATCGTCCCACCGACCTCCGGTTCCTTGACGCCCGTCTTTCACCAGGAAATGGTCTGCTACCAACTGAAGCCATCCTTCGAATACCAGGTACGTAGGTTATTAGCCGCTTATCTTGTCAAGTTCCTTTCCCCCACGCGCCAATTTCTATACGGAGTGACGTGAAATGGCTCTTGCATTTTTTCTGAAATTTCTTTGTTCTTTTTGTGCTTTTTGTTGCGCTTTACAGGAGGTGGCTTGGAAGAATTTCCAGTGGGATCAAGATCATTCAACAACGGGCTCGGCGTTGGGTCTACTGGCCGGCGGCCGCAACACGGGAGGTCGTCGGGTCAAGTACCGCTTCAAAGAGGTGGCGAGGGCCGTCAAGTTCACTTCGAATCTATTCGGCAAAGCCTTGCAACGACGCATCAAAGCGGCTATTCTCTACGCCACCGAGACGGGCAAATCAGAAAAGTAAACAACTTATCCATTTTCCCTTTTGAAATTTTAATCTGGGTTCTTGTGGATGGATAGAAAAAAAAACCGGATGTTCACAATCATTTAATGTCCTTTTCTTTAATTCAAACAAGGTACGCCCACATGCTGGCCGAACTCTTCAATCACGCGTTCAACGCACAGGTTTGCTCTAGCTTTTCTTTTGGATTTTCTCAAAGCAATCTCCGGGGTGGATCGAGTCGTATATACCACTCCATATTCTAACAGACTATACAAATAACTTACAGGTCATGTGCATGGCGGACTACGACGTCATCAATCTGGAACACGAAGCGCTGGTCATGATTGTGACGTCAACTTTCGGCAACGGTGATCCACCCGAGAACGGCGAGGTTGGTACTATAACCCAATTGCTCTCTGACAAATCCCGAGCTGCTGCTGCTGCTCTCCCGCGAATGAATTAACAACGAGTAAGCAAATAGAGAGCAAAGGGAACCGAGAGAGAGAGAGATTCGACTCGGTTTGCTGACTCTTCGCTATTGCTTATTCTATAGAAAAATAAAAGAAGAAGAGAAGAGAGAGGGGGCGGGTGGGAGCTTCCTTTTTAATGAAGCCGCTTACTTTTTCTGGAGGTTCGAATCCCTTCACTTCGCTTCATCTTCTTCTTCGCCCCAGCACAAGCTGCGGGACGAGTTCCAGCAGAGTCACGGAGCACTTAATCCCTGGGCGATGTAGTTATTGCGCGTCTCTAGTTTGGACAAAGTAATCAGTCTCGCGGTCATTACCCACCCCCCCAAAAACAAACCGGGCAAGTCCGGTCCATATCGTCTCCCCTTTTTTCTCTCTCTTAAACGGCGATCGATAATGTAGCAGCTGATTAGTTAGCTCGTTAATGAGGGTGCGGCATAGAAAGCGTTTCCAATAAGGAGCGCGTGGCGAGCGGCGGGCAAAAGTTAGGTGAGATGTGGACGGCGGTAGCAACACCGCCCAGGGAGTTGGTAGAAAAAGTTCACCTGTAAAGCTGATTGCTTGTTTTATTCGGATACTGTATCCGCTTCCTCCCTTTCTTTCCTATTTTTTTTTTGGTTTGCTCTATACGGAGCGCTGCCTCCATCCGTTTCTCTGGGCTACGTGACTTGCGTCACGTGCGCCCTAAATATTGTACACGAGGTTAACACAACAAAAAAATAATAAAAAAATAAGGTTAGCCCATAATACCCAAGTTTCTTGCTTTCATTTATTTCCTTTCTCTGTCGGCCGTGGTGCTGTTACGTAACGATCTGATTGTTTGGGAATTCTCCAGGCGTTTGCCCGCGAAGTTCGGGGCATGGCCAGCAACAATCACTCGAACCATCCAGTCGTCGCTCCACCCAAATACCAGCTCGGGTAATTCAGTTGATTGTGTCAATGTGTGTCAAGTGCGACGGTTGAATTGTCTAAATGCCTCGACAGCTCCTCCAAGACGAACGGGCCGCTGAGCAACGGAAGTCTCAACCGCGAACAGCACAGCTTGCGCAGTTTCTCATTCGAAGTTGCGCAGCAACCTTCCGACGACAGTCTTGGACCTCTCAGCAATGTCAGGTATTATGCCAAATGAATGTCGGATCAGATTTTGGGGCAGTTGCAGCGTTATGAAAGAATGATGAGTTCCGCAGATTTTCCAAAGACTATTTTGGTCGGTTTACATAAAAGCTATTTTTTTTTTCTGGCGAGATCATTAGTTTAAATTATTCAGTCTGTGAGCAACTCGAAGGCTCAGCTGTGCTTAACGCATAAGCTATTTGTTTGAGTTTGTTAGATAAGCAAAGCCTATTATGTGGAATGTGGAAAGAGATATCCACGGTCTATTCTTTTCTTTTTGTTTTATAAACATCGCCTCCCCAGAAAACTCCATTTCGGATAATAGTACGGCTTCAGTGTCTTTTTTTCGTTCAACTTTAATTTGGCTGCATTGTGGTGGATGATGATAGAAATAATTATAAAACGAATGTCTCCAACACGTCGTAGATTTGCAGTGTTCGCCCTCGGCTCGAGCGCCTATCCCAATTTCTGCGCCTTCGGCTTGTACATCGACGAACTTCTCGGCAGTCTCGGCGGCGAGAGACTTGCCACGGCGACCTGCGGCGACGAGCTGAGCGGCCAAGAGCAAACATTCCGATCCTGGGCCCAGCAAGTCTTCCATGTTCGTGTTATTCAATTCTCGATATTCTTCGCATCTTTTTTTTCTGTTGTCTCCGCGACGATCGATCCTGCCCCGTCGTAGTTCATTCGCAACATTCGCATCCGGATGAGAATGAACCGCTGGCCCAGTTTCCGGGGACAGAGAAGCAAAGTTCAAAGACGGAATCGGCCCATCAATAGTTTGGATCTAATTAAAATATGACGACTCTACTTCAGCGCCTTGATTCCTGTTGCAACCAATTTTGGTGTTGTGGAAACTCTCCTTCTCTCTCTCTCTCGGGTTTGATAGCATCGAAGTGAGTAGTTTGCTGTCGGCCACGGAAAATCATTAAACAACCCAATGCTCGGCCGATAGCAAACGGCAAGAGGAGCTTCCTGAAGTCGTTGTCGTGATGCTGCTCTCGGATGGCAGAGAGAGAGAGAGAGAGAGAGAGAAAATCGAAGTTGGGATAATGATGCGACGATACCTTTTGAATTTCTAGACGGCCTGTGAGACTTTTTGCCTGGAGGACGACGTCAATATAGACGACGTCAGCGCCACATTGCGCAGAGACCTTATTACATCGGACACGGTTCGGTTCGCTCCCGTCGTTCCCGTCAACTCCCAAGAGAAAACAATCCACGATATTGTTGCAGGTGAACTGCGTCTCCAGCTGACTCCCCCTTTTTTTTCCTACTTACTCGATGAAATTTTATCTTGTATTTCCTCGCTCCGTCAGGCCTGTCACAGACGCACGCCAAGAACGTCACCGAGTGTCCCGTAATTTTCAAAATCCCACTCGCAAAGGACGACGATGGTCGTAAAACCGTTCACGTTGGCCTGAAAATCACTAACCAGTGGATTGGTAGCAGCCGCCAGTCGGCTTCAGGAGCAGGATCAGCAGCAGCATCAACTGGCTACGAACCGGGTGATCACGTAGGCGTATTCGCAGTCAACGACGCTACTTTAGTGACCGGACTAATTGATCGTCTGGGCGCCAATTCGGTTCTGCCGCCCGACGGCCTTCTCAAGCTCCAGACACTCACGGAACATAAAGGTATAATATGCTAACAGTTGTGTAGGTGTTGTGAGAAGGCTAAGACGATGATTTATTTTAATCGATGTGCGCGCCAAAGTTTCTGTTTAGGTTCGAGAATCAGTGCTATAGGAAGGGTTGTGCAGTACGCATTGGATTATATCAATCTTTGAAGTCGAAATTGGATGGGTGGGTGAAAGGGTGAATCTTTAGAAAGGTTCGTTTCCTCTTGGGTAACTTTGGAATCGGCTACCCATTTGTTTTGGGAAGCGAATTCTCAGTACAGCTGCGTGTTGTCAAAGTTTGGGTGGACGAGGCAAATTGGGAGAATAAGAGCGCCAGGCGATGCGGAACTTTTGTTTACATTAGGCGGATTTCAGAGATGTTTCTTTGTGGATACTAAACGACAGCGCACTAGGAAAAGTTGGGCGAAAATTGTCCCCTCTTCTCCATCGGGCGGGATTTGTCTCATTACATTGCACTCTGGGCTCGGCGTATTTTTCCGTACGAGTTCGCCGTCTCCCACGAGTTTATAAATAACGAATCTTTGTTCTGCTTTTTTAATGAACACCGGCTAAATATTTGATGATGTTTTATATCGATTTTTTGTACAGATGGTGGGAAAATATGGCAAAATCAGGATCGTCTACCGGCCTGCGATTTGCGAACGATGCTGTCTCAGTACCTGGATATTACGACTCCAGCTTCACAAACTCTTTTGGCCCTTCTGGCGGCCCACGCTTCCGCCGACGAGGACAAACGGCGCCTCCAGCTGCTTGCCACAGTATGTACATCGGGACATTGTACGTGGCTCCTAATGTGAATGAGAACGTGATTCTGTTTTAAATGCCGACAGGATGCTCGAGAATATGAAGATTGGAAACACTGGGGCTTTCCTCATTTGCTGGAAACTTTGTTAGAGTTCCCATCGGTTGCCATCGACGCGGCCCTACTTGTATCCCAACTTCCACTGCTCCAGCCCAGATTCTACAGCATCTCCTCTTCGCCGCTGATCGATCCTAACCAAATCGATATTACTGCAGCCGTCATCGCCTTCAAAACGCAAGGTACCGAATGATTCCAACTATATAATGACTTGACACTGTCAGGCCTAACGT
Source organism: Ceriodaphnia dubia (assembly GCA_022539655.2). Classification (NCBI taxonomy): domain Eukaryota; kingdom Metazoa; phylum Arthropoda; class Branchiopoda; order Diplostraca; family Daphniidae; genus Ceriodaphnia; species Ceriodaphnia dubia. The sequence goes on from JAKUCG020000076.1 coordinate 1,085,634, forward strand.
TCTCGCTTTGTTGGGAATTGAACAGGTGGGAAAGGTCCCATGCATTATGGCGTCTGCTCCAACTACCTGGCTCAGCTGAGTGTTGGCGACAAGATTCAGTGCTTCTTCCGCAGGTTCTTGAGATTGTTCAATCGTTTAATAAAAAGGCTGCACCTTCTTCTTAACTCTTGACCTTACGAGTTGGCTTTTTTTTCATCTTGTTAGTGCACCCAACTTTCATTTACCCGCCGATATCGATCGACCTGTGGTTATGGTCGGTCCTGGGACTGGCGTTGCTCCATTCCGCGGTTTCTGGCAACACAAACAAGCCCTTCAATCGAGTAAGGATTTTAAAATACACTCTATTTATAGAAAAGAACAATTTGTAAAAATATATACGGTATATACAGTACCCGTCAAAAGTGACGGAACTTTTTGAAAACGCCGTATGCGCGCAGCAAGAGACGGCCGGGAGCGGAAAATTCCCCCGAGAATAAGGCTAGAGGTAGAATTTTTTAGTAATTTATATGGGTAGTAATTATCAAATGCTATTTATAAAAAAATCGACGAATTTGAACTAGTTTCCGCCGAAGCTCTATGGCACTTGCCACAATTGACGGAACTTTTGTTGCCGCCCGTGCATTCTTATGGGATTTTCGGAATGCTCTTTCCGTGCCCTGCGCCGTAATTTTAGTCGCTGAAAAACGCAATTTTACCCAAAAATACGCACGGCCACCCTTTATATCGTAGTGCAAGGACGCTGGCGTCCGATAATTTTTAAGGGGAGTTTTCGATCACCGAAAAAATAAAAAAATCGTCGCCATTGTCATAGAGCTCTAAAAAAAGGGAGAGAAAAACGCGGGTTGCCTACCCTTCCTCTTTTTTGTCATTAAGCCCTGCGTCAGCCCTCTAGCAGGGAAAATGACGAACTAGAGGGAAGGGGGGTTCTCTCCCTTTTTTTAGAGCTCTATGACAATGGCGACGATTTTTTTATTTTTTCGGTGATCGAAAACTCCCCTTAAAAATTATCGGACGCCAGCGTCCTTACACTATGATATAAAGGGTGGCCGTGCGTATTTTTGGGTAAAACTGCGTTTTTCAGCGACTAAAATTACGGCGCAGGGCACCGAAGGAGCATTCCGAAAATTCCATAAGAATGCACGGGCGGCAACAAAAGTTCCGTCAATTGTGGCAAGTGCCACACAGCTTCGGCGGAAACTAGTTGAAATTCCTCGATTTTTTTACAAATAGCATTTGATAATTACTACCCATATAAATTAGAAAAAATTCTACCTCTAGCCTTATTCTCGGGGGAATTTTGTAAAAATATATCAAAAAGTTCCGTCACTTTTGACGGGTACTGTATCTTATCGTAGAAGGAAAAGAAATGGGTCCCATGCTACTCTTTACCGGCTATCGCTCACCCGATTGCGACCTGTTCGTCGAAGAGAAGTCATCTATGGTAGCCACGGGCATCTTAGACTATGCCTTCTTGGCTCTCTCCCGTCATCCGGCCGTCCCCAAGGTATCAAAGTTTACAGCCACTCCGTTAAAGGTCACAGTGTTATTTTTGTGACTGTTTTTTTTATTGAATAGACTTACGTTCAAGACAAAATACTAGAAGCAGCTCCACTAGTTTATCGGATGCTGGCCCAGCAGAACGGTCATTTTTACGTTTGTGGCGACTGTGCAATGGCCGAAGACGTAGCCAACACCTTGCGGTTGGTGTTCCAGAAAGCCGGCGGCATGGATCACGAAGAATCGGAAGACTTCCTCGTGCTTCTACGAGTATGGCATCTTACTTTTTATGAGAGGAACGCCGGTATGGTAACCATCTTTTTCTTTCAATTCACGTAGAACGAGAGACGCTATCAAGAGGACATTTTCGGAATTACTTATCGTGCGCCCGACACGGTCATCGCTAACCGACGGCAGCAATAAATAACGACAACATCACTCACTTTAGAATTCTTTCAGTGTCTTTTTTCGAACATTCTTCAACTGCATTCGACTTTTTTCCCCCTCTTCAAACGTTCTATTTTTCTTCTTCATTCCAATTATCTTCTTAATATGGCTGAACTTTCAATTCATATTTCACGCACCACTTACGAAAGCGTTTTACTTTGCCAGCAATTCAATGTTCATCTGACATTTTCTCTAATTCATCTCTTATCCGTTTGTAATATTCGGTGCTGACTGTTTCTTTCCAATTATGAACGTGGATGCAAATTACCATGTTACGAGTTTCTATTTCAATATCCCGAACACAATATTTCGCCACTCGAACATATTAACGACACAAAATCAATAACTGATTACTATTAGGTTAATTACGTTCCTAATCCTTCTTTTGGCTTGGTTTATAATTTAATTAAATTTATCAATTTTTTAACTTTTAAACTATTTTAGATGGAATTGGTTCTAAAGTTTTTCCTCATTCTGACAAACACAGAAACTCGACGGACAAAAACCGTAGGGGCAGTTTTCATTACACCAGTTGGCCATTCCGTCTATGCTTTTCTGATTAGGAGCAGGGACGTATTTCGTGCAAGGAGTGCTTGTTATTGGCGAAACTGTCGGAACAGGCTTGGTGATGGTAATGGGAGGCTCCACTGTGATAGGACTCGACGTCGTCGTAGTAGGAACAGACTCGGTCGATGAGGTTGTCGTAGTAGTAGGAAGGGTCCTTCTAGTACATAAAAGTATGATTGCAAGTGTTTAATTAAAATTAGTTTCACCTTGAGTTAAGTTTAGCTCTTATAATTGAAAACTATAGGCCAAGTAATTATGATGTGATGTAATAGGGAATAGGACTATTGACCAACCCTCCTTTAGACACGATGGCCACGTCCGAGCAGGCCCGGAATGTCTCTTGTGGCCCGCAAGCCAATCCTTGAGTTCCATTAGAGCAAATTCCCCATCGGTTACCTGTCACGTAAGTCCACTGAAAACAATTTTTTTCTTTTAATGAGAACCGAAAGGAAAAGACACAAGGGCCGTGTTTCGACCAGCTGGACTAGCACATCTACGTACTTGAATGATGCACTGACTACAGGTGAGTCCAGGTGGCAGCTGTAATCGAGCTACTATAAGACCCTGCTTTAATTTGGATACGTCGTACCTTGTAAAAGGAGCACCATTGACAAATTTAAGTGGATTCCTAATTTTTTTAATTATTGAAAGTTAAAACTGCTAGATATGTAGAAGATAACACACAATTTTGACCTATCAAAACACTCTTGAGAAGGATCTTTCTTGACGTTGTTGTTGGGACAAATTTTGAATTCATAATAACCTTTGTGTAAGGCCGTTATGTCTATCGTAACGGGGATGATTTGCCCTTCACTGTAACTGCGCGTAATGATCCCGGTAGCAAAGACCCCACCTGGGGCTTCGTGTGGCTTGATCAGTTCGTCGTAAGCATCGCCACAGATACCACACTTACCCTTATTCACGAGCCATTGTCGCTAAGTAAATTAGAATAGTAAATGAAATCAACAGTATGACGAAGTTATGGAAAATGGAATATGTTTGCATCTTACCTCAAAACCACCACAGAACCCTTCCGTGTCCTAAATTATTCATGTACAGTACATTTTAAAATGGCATTAGGGAAGTTGCTTGTTTAAAAATTCGACTCACGTTATAGTCCGGAGGTGTTTTGAAGCCTTCGCGCCACGCGCTTGAACGCGATGGTGGATCACGCATCCGTCCGTGTCCATCCACTAGACTCGTCTTTTTAAAAATGTCATTAAGTTTAAGTTTCTGTTTATAGAACAAGCTAGTAGTTTAAATACATACCATAGCAAGAAAAAAAGCCAATAACATATTGGTTTTTAAGGTGGGTCCTCTCTTCATTTTATCAGATTGCGGTTTGTGTATGCTTCAACACTATGTTCTGTTTGAATGGTGCATTATACTGTGAGGACTTTGCTTTTATAGTTCAGTAAGAAAGGTAAACGTAATGAATACGATTGGGAATGTCGCATTGTAACTAGAAAGGCTTAGAAGATGAACGCCCAATTGATTGAGCAAATTTTTCCACTGAAATGCATAAAGGCAGGGCCGCACAGAGGGGGCACTGGGTCAGTTTCATCCGGGCGCACCACGAAAGGGGCGCACAAAAAGGCAAAAAAAGGGCAAAATATATTTTTAACCCTTTAATCAGGAAGGGGGCGAATAGGCGCAGCTGCCTGTTTTGCCCCGGGCGCCGCTTAGGCTCTGTGCGGCACTACATAAAGGAGACTGTGAGACGCTAATCAGCTATTAAGCAGTTGGCATGAACGGATTCCAAGTAATGTCCTGCACATCTTTGTGCACCTGTACTTAATCTAGCTGATTGATCATTTTGTCTCGGGATTTTGCGTTTCACAGTATTAAGTACTGTAATTCTTCCCAGTCAGTTCAAGTTAAGCACTCTTATAATCACACGGAAATAATGCAGTCTAAAAAGACACGTGTTCGTGTTCTTCCACGCTTATGGTTATGGATTCTCCTCGGGGTTAAGAATACCACATATATCGCTGTAGTCGGAAAGCGTTTTCAGCGAACACGCCGTTTGCATTTTATTCTCACCGAACTGTTGTCGAATCCATTTATCGATTTTCGCTCGAGATTTTATTCTTGTTTATCCAAGCGGGACATGTCGCTGGGAACGTTAGAATAACAAATAGGAAGCTATTCTTGGGTACGATAGAAAGAACATCAGTGGAGGATTTCTCGCTTCGAGTATCGAGTGTTGTTTCTCGACCGTTTTGTGTTCTTCCCAAGCTATTCAATTATTTACAAATAGCGAATTGACTGTAGAACTTGGTGTTGTTGTCGTGGGCCATTAGTTCGCCACGAGCGAAGCGAAGCAGCTGCTTGGGTTTCATGGATTACCATATCGTTTGCTATACTGAATCTCCCTTAACCTTTTGCGATCCGAAATAGTAAATGAGTTTCGCGGGAAAAAATCGATTTTTAGTTCGATCGTGAGTGTATTCGTATTTGAAACATTAAAAAAAATAAACTCTATATTCACCAGCACCTTATTTCTGTATATCGCTCTGATTTACCCCATAAAGTCCCCTATAATAGGGAATTCGCTTTCCGACCCAAAATGGGTTTTATGTATATCAAAAAAAAGAGAAAAAAAAATAAAAAATATTTCAAAATGATAGTTTTAAGCGAAAAAAATTACATTCTTAGCTATTTAAGGTCAAAGTTTCAATTAGGCTCCTCCTTCTTAAAAACGGGGAGTGGCCTATTTCGTCTGCTGTGACGTCACATAGCAGATACAGACGATAATCTCCCCAGACCCCAGGCCTCTGCAGCCTACTGCCTACTGCATGTTTCTTTCTTTCAAATCCCCTGGAATTAATTTTATAAACTGGCGGCACATATATTAAAAGAGGGATTTGAGAAGGGTAATTCTCATAATATCCCAATGGTTAGTGTTGAAATGATGGCGGATCACATTAAACGTGACACAAACTTTCGAGCACCCGAAATTCGATGCGTCAAAGCGACAAAATCGGCTCGGGAGTCATACGGGGATTCGGCTGTTGGATATGTCCAATTAAAAAGAACTGAAGGATTTTGCACAATTTGGGCTGGCGTAACCCCCGAGCACAATGTTAGAAGTAAATGCTACCGAGTCGAGGTGCAGATTGACATATTAGAAGGCCACATCAAATTGGCAGTTTGCCATGACTGTGTTGCATCAGATGGTGGATGCAAACACGCGATAGCCATCGTAGCCTGGCTACACCGAAAAAGTGAAACAAAAACGGTGACTGAAAAAGAATGCTATTGGAAACGAAGCAAATTGTCGAAGGTTGGATCAGTGATTAAATATGTTTTGGCTTCATCAATGGCTAAAAAGCGTTCGCTAAATTCTGCAATAAATAAAAAAAGGCCAAGAAAAGAAACTCCAGCCGGAAGTTTCCTAAAGGAAGTGGTAGAAGATATTGCTGTAAATTGGAATCCAATGGGTCCGCAAGCGACTAACGTTCCTATACTTTTTCATCACTTTAATGATGAAATGAGTTGGTGTGATCGTCTGGATATTCATCATTTATCCCAGTTATTTAAGAAGCAGTCATCATCTCGCTCAGCGAAAATTTTTTATTCTTTCTGTGAAAAACTTATGACAAAGGAGGCCAGTATGCACGCGCAGTTACACACGTCAGATCAGTCGCAAAATCCAGAATGGTTCAAGCTCAGGTAGGCTATTGAAAGGCTATATGTTGAAGGAAATTTAGTGAAGTAATTTAAATCTCTATAGATATGGTCGCATCACAGCATCGAAGTTGCAAGAAGCAGCGAGTTGCAAAACGCTGGACGGCACTCTTACGAACACTATCTTTGGAGCATGCAAAATAAAAAACACAAAAGCCATGGAGAGAGGAAGGAGGCTGGAGGATGCAGTTTTGAAAGTAGTGCAAAAAACCAAAAATATGCGGTTCTCTAAAGTCGGACTCATCCTTTCACATTCTAATCCTGTCTTTGGGGCTTCTCCTGATGGGATTAATGATAAATATGTTTTGGAAATCAAATGCCCATTTACTGCCAAGTCGAAACTCAAGTACATAAATGAAAAAGGGCAAATTTCGGCAAAATGTAAGGCCCAAATTCAATTACAGATGCATTTTGCTGATCGGCGTCAAGGTTTTTTATGTGTAGCTAGTCCAGATTTTGAATCAACCAAAAACGTTGCAATAGTTGAAGTTATGTATGACAAGAGATATGTAAACCAAATAATGGCAAAAGCTTTAAACTTTTGGGAGAAAGCTGTGTGGCCGACTCTGCTGGCAATCTAAGTGTTATTCATTCTTCAGTGAATAATGTACGGAATCTCTTCTTACAGTTCTTTGAAATTCTTTGTATTTGTTTAACATGATACCAAGAGCAGTGTAATCAAGTGATGTTAACTAAGTCATCAAATAAATGGCAGTTACTTTATTAATGGATCCTGTAAGTTAACAAGGCCGCACGCTATTTTGATCGCCTCGTCAGCATACCAGATCATCTTGTTGTCAAGGCATGCATGTGGAGAAAGAAAGTGGAACTCTCTTACTCGCCTTATAGCTCTCTCGACATGAATTCGAAGCCCAGCAATTTTTCTTGCCGTGATCGTTTGGGCTTTTGACTGTTTGACACCTTTACTAACACTTGGTGGACGTATCAGTAAACATTCATTGGCTGCGAGCAAGGGTTCTATCTTTTTAAATCCCCTGTCAGCCATCACGCGCGTACCTTTACTCAACTGATCTAAAAATCCACTAGAAGAGGTTATCATTTCGTCAGTTGTCCTCCCGCCATAACCGTGGGAAATGAAATTGATCAAGCCGTCAGGCGTTATCGAAATTAGATACTTGAGCGTATTAGCCGACTTGTAGTCGGACCATGTTAACGCTTGATCGGATGGATCGCTCGGTTTTTCTATTTCTATTTCTAGACAATCAATTACGCAGTCGACTATATTATAATTCTTTCGGAATGAAATCGGCAACATTTTCTTTACTGATTCGACTTTAGGCCAAATTACTAACTCTGCAATGTGATCACTAACGAAAGAAATATAAAGTCGGAAAACCCGACTAGCATGTTGCTTTGATATTCCAAATTCATTTCCTAGAATTTCAAACGACTCATTCAATCGCAGTTTTCGAAAAATTAAGCACACAACATCCTTAGCAGATAAAAAGACATTTTTGTAGGCTATCTTGTAAGCCAAGAGACCAATTATTGAGAAGCGATTTTCGGGAATACCCAAATATAGTCGTGAGCACCTTTGAACCAATTCTCTCGTCCTTTGCAAACTTGACAACTGAAAAGTCTGTTTTTCGTTAGCAGAAAGTGAAGACGTTCCGAAACTGCTACTGACAAACGAGTCATCTTCTTCTTCGTAACTTGTAGATGAAGATTGAACTGACTCTATTGTCTGCTCAGATTCCAGGTCTAGTTGTCTCGTAGCGGACTGTAATTCTTGAGGACAGGGAATAAAGTTGTGTTGGGTCACTGTCCATGGAGAACTAAAGGGAGAACACCCTACGTCTGTCAAGAGAGCAACAAGGTTTCTCGGATTTACTTGTATCCCTTGACTTCTTTGATTGACTTTGCGAACTAGTATGTCATCAGTCTGAATACATTTGTCAGCAGTAAGCAGACTCTCAGTTTGCACCAACTTATTCAAATCTGTTTAAAAAATAAGACAGGATGACAGACTATTAGTTACACACTTTCTGTTTGAGGAATAAATTTAGCCTACCCTCTATTTCGGGACTTTGATCACAAGACAGATCAGCATCATGACTGTCAACTAATAAGGCATTAACGCTTGACTTGCTAGCTCTTCCTATGCTGTACACCCTTGAATTTCTTCCTTGAGTTGAACGGTCAGGTTGACATTCAAACTTGTGTGGTATGACTCCTGGTTTGACTTTAAGATGACCACCCATTAGTCGTACCTGTATAATGTTGGTGAAATCTTCCTCCAACTAATTTAGATAGGAAAATAGTTGAAATAAAGATAGAAATTGAGTACTATTTACTAATTTTCTTACATTAAAATGATCCTCACAACAGTAGAGGTGGGACTTTTGGGAAACATCTTTCACTGAACGACGGGCTGCTGTTAGCCACTGTTTTCTATACTTTTGGTTTAAAGGAACAGATAGAAAATGTTTATCGGGAGTTTTTGTAGATGTGTTTGAACACAACGGCACTATACACCACTTTTTGTTCATGTTGCACGGAAAAAAACAAGAAAAATGTCGCTTGTCGTATTCAAAACAGAAGTAGCAGACAGTGTGTATCTGCTAACTGACGTCACAGCATAAAAAATAGGCCACTCCCCGTTTTTTACGAAGCTCCTCCCCAGCCGAACTTTGAGCTTAAATATTTATTAAAAGAACTCATTTTCCATTAAAACATTAAATTTGAAAGAATTTTGTTTTTTTTTCTTCTTTTTTTTGGTGTGCGTAACTAAAATTGGGTGAATTCCCTATTCCCAAATAACAGGTGTTTCGGTCAATTTATGGAATACAAATACAGTAGTTTGAGGGGCAGTAGCCGCGCCGGCAGTTATTGTTGCACCAGTCGACCATTCCTGTTATCATTTGCTGGCTAGGAACAGGATAGTAGCTGCTGCATCCGGTGCCGATGATTGGGGGAAGTGTTAAGGGAGGCAACGTGATCACAGGAGGCTGTTCCGTTGGGACAGGTAAAATGATCACTGGAGGTAGGCCCGTTGGGAGCGGCAAGGACGGTTGGGTCGTTGATTCAGGTAAAATGATCGGTGGAGGCTGGACAGTCGGGAAAGGCGAAATGGGAACGGGCGGCTGTTCTGTGGTGATAGGTATCGTCGGCGGGCCGGTGGGAACAGGCCTTTAGATCCCAAGAAAAGTAATAAATAAATATATTGGGACTTTGAACAAGTAAATGTTAAGACTAACCCTCCCCTAGGATAGATGCCGATATCCGAGCAGGCTCGGAATGTCTCTTGTGGTCCACAGCCCAGTCCTTGGGTTCCGTTCACACAAGTTCCCCATCGGTTGCCCGTCACGTAAGTCCACTGAAAATCGTTTTTTTTACGCGAAAGTACGCAGGATATCATGTCTCGTTCTGCATTAGACTTATGAACCTTACCTGAATAATACACTGTGTGCAGGTGATTCCGGGTGGTAACTGCAATCGTACTTCAAACTTGCCCGTCATCAAATTGGTCACGTCGTACTTTGTGAACGGCGTACCATCAACGAAATTGAGTGGTGGGTTCCTAGTATATAATAGAAATAAGCATATAATATAAAAGGTAGTAATTAGAAAATTTCTTCGCACAGCTGAAATGCGTACCTGTCGAAACAACTTTGAGGCGGATCCAAGTTGACGTTGTCATTAGCGCAAATTTTGAATTCGTAGTAGCCCTTGTGTAAGGCCGTAATATCAATTTTAACAGGAATGGTTTGTCCTTCGGTGTAATTGCGTACAATTGTACCGGTTGCGAAAGTGCCACCTGGTGCTTGATGTGGTTTGATGGCTTCATCAAATGGATCACCACATACACCACATTGACCCTTATTCACTAGCCATTGCCTCTATATAAGTAAAATTTATAAAGAAACCTTTTCTTTAATTAAATGCAAGATAACACTTACTTCGTATCCGCCGCAAAATCCTTCCGTATCCTAATAGAATTGATGAAGTTAAAGGATTACATGTATGATATTTTATTCCTTTTACTCACATTATAGTCGGGAGGCACGGGGAATCCTTCTCGCCACGCACTAGAACGCGACGGTGGATCAAGTAGCCGACCATGTCCTTCCGCAACCTTTACCTATATCGTAGTTCGTAAAAGTTAAATGTCAAGATTTTTCTCTGTAATTTTTTTTAAAATTATGGCAAACACAAACCGTAGCGCATAAAAGAGCTAGCAAAGAGGTTAGAAGTTTGGATTGAGATTCCTGAATTTTCATTGCGACCAAAAGTCTGTCCCTTCTTTTGTTGCGTCAACGTTCAGTTCTGATTGAGTGATGGCCTTAGATATGAGAGCGCAAGGCTTTTTATAGTAAAGAGAGAAGACGTAATTTATTCATAACTACTAGAGAGGCCGAAGAGACCGGATGTTGCGAATCAATACCGGAGGTAAAATTTGCAATGGCGATTGAAGATTAGCTGAGCAGGAAATCAGTTGTTCAAAAGTGGATCGACTAGAAAGGACAGTAATCCGAAATTCCTCAATGATCTTTTTCCCAGTACTCTTCACCTGGATGCCTCATTGATGATCTGTTAACATTTCCAGTCAACTGGTTTATCTGGCAATTGGTGGTTTTCCGTATTATTTAGACTTTTGTAATCAACCGGCCACCTTTCACCTTAATTACTGCTCTTCAGAGAAGGCTTAATTATGTCATTTATGCGCCATTCCAAATTGTAACCAATCCTGTTGCCCCCTTCTCCATCTAATTTGTCTGAATTTATACATTTTAATTTGACTAAGTTAAGTTAGTTAATTCTAAGCAGCAGGTTGAGTTATTGGCGAGTTACTGATATGGCATACAATAAGGAAGCTGTTAAACAAAACATGTAAACAAAGTAAACTACGAAAAAGTGAAGTAACTTTTATTACAATGAGTTACACGTGGCAAGCAGTACATAACTGATAAACGTCAAGCAGAACACATTATTGACAATTCCAAACTTGGAATGAATACCATGCAGAAAATGCGAAAACAAGTAGAGAAACCTCGTCTGACTAGATATGCAAATACTAAACACCCAATCACCTACTGAATTTTAGCTCTGATTTTAGCGCAAAACAAGATTTTTATACAAAAATTTACACACAAGTAAAATAATACGGGAAAGTGTGGCGTAGTTATCGCGTTGCGTGTTATTTACCTACTCTGACTATCAGGCTCAGAGGGGAACCTCTTCGTCTTCAAACTTTTTCCCAAGAGAAGTTTAATTTCTTTCTGTAATAAATTAGCGAAGTTGAGATTTGAACCTGATTGAACATACAACAATGGGTGAAAGTTTCCTGGCGCGATTTGCGAAGTATGCCCTTTTATTTTATACCCACTCATAGTTACGTTTAAAAAACTAACCCCTCACCCCTTTTAAATTGGGAAGGGTAAGAAAATAGCTACCTTTCGTCACAGAACCGGAATATGTAAAATAAAAACACTTCGAAAGTCGCGTCAGGAAACTTTCACTCGTCGCTGTATATAGGTGCCCAAGGACTTCCGTGTAGTAGGACTTGTGAATCGTCATAGTAGTTAATCGTGTCAAGTTAGACGGTCGTGGAAAGAGGTATTTTATTATTGAAATATGAACATGTATCCTCTCTAATCGATCTAATTGTCATCTTCATGCAAAACCTTGATTATATATATTTCTAGTTTTATACCGCGCATGCCCATCATTATTATCATTATTATTAGAATGCCGCATTGTTTTTAAAATAGGCATAGTTTAAATCGCTATGGTTAATTTCGTTAATAAGTGAAACATTTATTTGTGAACCCCTTTTCATATAAAGTAACAGTATTTATAGCCTACAACATTTAACTTCTGTATAGAATGTTTTTGCGCGTTTGTGAGAATTGATGTCTTTAAAAAAACGAGTTAAGAAACTATTCAACACTCGAACTATTGAGCACATGTACAGTAATCAGATGGACAATAGCCGAGACGACAGTTGTTATTACACCAGTCAGACATTCCTGGCGTATTTTGCGATGCGACAGGTGCATAGTTTGTGCATTTTCCGCTGTTATTTGGTGGGGCCGTAGTAGGTTGGGTGGCGGGAGGTCTAGTTGTTGGAGGCAACGTAGTAGTAACCGGTTGAATTGGTGGACGCGTGAATAAGCCAAGTCCTGGCAGAGGAAGTAACGTTGTAGGCCGGGTGGTTGGCGCCATAGTCGAGATAACAGATAGAATAATTTCTGGTTTTAAAGTCGGCCTGATGGTGGGACGCGTTGGTCTTGTAGGCCGGCCAGGTCGTGTAGGTCGACCAGGACGAAGCGGCCTTCTTGTTGTAGTCGGAATTGGCGGAGCTGTTGATGGTCTGTTTGTGGTTTGAGTTGACACAGTCGTCGTTGGTACTGGAGTCGTACTTGCAATAGTAGTCGGCTGTGTTGTTGTGGGGCGAATGCTGGTGGTTACTGCAGGAGTCAGAGAGGGTTTAATCGGTGTTGTTGATGGGAGAGCCGTCGTTTGAACTTGAGTTGCAATTGTCGAAAACCTGTTAGGTGAAATTTATCAAATGTTAGACAGAAAGCGTAAATTCGCGAAAAATAACGCGATTAAGATTTGCATCATCCACTGACCCTCCTTTGGGAGCAATAGCAACGTCGGAACAGGCCCGAAATGATTCTTGTGGCCCACATCCTAGTCGGCTTGTTCCATCTGAGCAAACTCCCCATCGATTTCCGGTGACGTATGTCCACTACTCATTGATTCAAGATAGTAAGACTTCTTATTTTTAAGGAAAATCATGTTGCTTTAATACCTGAATGATGCACTGACTGCAAGTGATTTGAGGGGGCAGCTGTAATCGAACCTGATACGTAGCGGGTGCTAAGTGCTCTAGACTGAAAACAGGAGTAACGGCTCCTTTGTCGTCAACGAAATTTAGTGGATGCCTTTAAAATTCAATACGATTACTTTTGGAAACATTAAATAGAATGAACATCTTGAAACAGAAAATTGACAAACCTTTCGAAACAATCTTGAGTAGGATCTTGTAGGGGATTGTCGTTAGGACAAAGTCTAAACTCGTAGTAACCTCTATGCGTTGCCGTAATTTGAATCGTAACAGGTATAATTTCCCCCTGTGTGTAATTCCGTACAATCGTCCCCGTTGCAAAGAGTCCTCCCGGAGCCTCGTGAGGTTTAATCATCTCATCGAATGGATCTCCGCACACGCCGCATCGACCCTCGTTCACTAACCATTGCCTCTGTTAATAGATTCAATGTAAACAAGCAAATCGTAAAAAATTTATATTACGTATTTCTAAACAAAATACCCTCGTGTTAGTTTGAATTGCATTTGTGAAGTACAAAAAAAAAGTAAAAACTTAAACGCACACATTGAAATCTATAAAACTGGCAACATGGCACGTAGTTTCTTAAGTGTGGTGCAAATTTCTGAGACCAATGTTTGAAAACAAGTCGATTATTTGAAAAATTGAAACTTTTAATTTCTTCCTTAATGCAAGAAAACAACGAATCAGATAACAGATGGTGTCAACGAATCATACAGCCTCGTATTAAGGAAAATTTACAGATGTTTCATTGTTTCTTGTTTGCTTAGATTTTCAGGTAGCAGTTGTATGAAAAAGAACATCAACTAGGTGATAGTGATACTTGAAATATCTTAAGGTGTATTCACACTGAAGGGTTTTTTGTCGGAAGCTGTGGAAAAAAAAACTGGGAGGCCTCTTTGAAACTCAGATTTTAGTACAGGGTTCAAGTTTCCTTTCAACAGCTTCCGACAACAATTCTTCAATGAGAATACACCTGTATGATTCAAATTTATTTCGAATTATTATTTATTACATTTTTTAAAAGAAAGTAATCTATCTAGATATATTCTGTACAATCTATGAGGCCTGTGCAGACCTTGCTATTAATTTAGATATTACAACATTTCAACTTACATCAAATCCACCACAAAATCCTTCCATGTCCTATTGAAGTAAATTGAAAAGAAGATAGCACATATTGGTACAAGTGATATTTCAATGTGTTAATTTAGCTTACATTGTAATCCTTAGGTGTGTCGAAGCCCACCCTCCAAGCGGTGGATCGCGATGGGGGGTCAAAAAGTCGCCCGTGACCATCTACTAACGTCACCTGTAATTAAATATTCATTACTTTTCAAATTTATGTCAATGAGCTACTTTTTTTATGTAATAAGAACATACCAAAATGGAAGCTAAAATTGCAAGTCCAATGGTCCTCCATTCTAACTGTGCCAATAGGTTCATCACGCTGAGAGAGGTTATCGTTGAGAGAGTAAACTGTTCAACTACGGCAACGCTTTTATCTGTCGCGTTCAAGTGTTCCATGCTGCAATGAAACTGGACACTTTTATAAGCTGGGCAGACCCGTTGAAAGGCTGGCGACGAGAACCGAGGCAGCCTTGAAACTGAATGACCTGGAAGAAGAAGGCACGCTCAGGTCAGGTCATGCTTTGTAGTGCACTCCGGGTAGACCGGGCCGGAATTCAGGTAAATTGGAGGTGGGCGGGGAACTGTCTTTAAGACTTTAACTCTATTACTTTTCTTTTGTCTTTTACTTGTCCAATTAAAAGATCAAGTATTGCGCCATAGACTCTTGAGGGAATGGTTTGATTCCGAAACAAAACATCCGTCGGAAGTAGTTCCGTTCGCTTCGCTATGACCAAGAGCAGTCGACCATTTGGAGAAACGGGAGATGTTATTGAAGAGAAGTTATTGTGCCTCTGTAAGTAATTTTCAACTTTATCGGCATTTGTTGAACCGACCGCCTTTTATTTGTTGCATTTGCTGTTAGCTTTCGGTAGAATTTATAAATTCGTCTAAAATTTATGGAAATTCCCAAACAAGACCACAACAGTCAAAGTCAAAACAGAAAGTGAAGATCATCAGCGCTGGCGGGCCAATACCTAAAAGGGGACGAAGAGTAGGTTGTATTGTTGACTAGACGTTTCATTCCTCTTTGGAAACAATCTTCTATTTCCTCTACCTTAAATAGCGGATTAAACAAGCTCGCCGTTGTCGCGACTCGTGACGCGGCTGGACGTCTTCTCTCTTTCCATATCTCCCCTAAGTAATTGGAGTGACCCCAAATGTCGCTACGTCAGACTGCGAGTGAGATGCGTATCGCATTCTTTTACTCGTTCTTTTGTTTTGTTTTATCACGCCCTAGCAATCAATTGGCGCACTGATGTGTCACCAAATACTAGGCAAATGGCGCCATTCTAAACACATTTGACATTTGAAATCTCAAAAGGCGGTCTCTCAGGGAAAAAAAACCTTTTCGAACGAAAATATATGTGACAGTTGACTAAAAATCGACGACCGGACGAAAAAAGTCGAACGGCGTCTTCTTCACCGTCTTCTTTTTTGCCAGCGTTTTTTCTCCTCGTACTAGGCTATAAGGGGCCAAAGGGGAATACCGTAACGTTTTATACAAGGTTTTATAAGGTGCCCGAACGGAAAGATTTGGTGCCCAAACGGCAACATTCTTAAAAAGGGTAAAAAAGTGCCCAAATGGGTAGACACCGCCCGAAGTTGCTGTCAGAAAAGTTTGGCCAACGCCAGCGCCGAGTACGGCGCGAGTTTCCCAAAGTACTTTCATTTAAATGCATGTCGATTGCGGAATGAAGCCGGAATATGCCACATACATAGTGTACGCAATAGGCTGGGTGTTTAGTTGGCAAATAAATGTTGGTTGAATTTAGCAACGCAAGTAGCTTGTGGGTCGTCGAAATTTTTTCAAAATTGTTTTCATTAACATTCAGTTTCTTTCAATTCGTTTCAGCAATCAAAAATGTTAGCTGCATATTCAGAAGATGGAACGGCAGCAGTGTTGGCTGACTTTAACCTGGGAAAACTATCATAAGGTGGTCGTTTAACAACCCTTAAAAATTTGCTAGCATGTTTCGAAGTTCATCCACTTTTTGAGAATCCGGTAAAATTCGTTTGTTTGATTTTGTTTAAATAAACTTAAATAAAACAATTTCTGCTTAGGATGAGCGCAAAATAATAATAGAAGTTATTTGCGAAGCAGCAATATCGCGCAATATCGATGTTAGAGTTGGAGGGTTAGCACTGCTGATCAAAATTGCTTCTTCTTATTGTCAACATCTAGAACATCACATCGACGACGTTCTCTTTTCAGTACGCATTGCTTGTTTAAAAAAAAATGTAAACAAAATTATTCCATTTTTCTCTAGATTACAACAAAGGCCATCGGTTCGGAAAACAAACGCGTTCACGAGCAAGGTTTAGAATTTTGGAAAGCGATTAGCCAAGTGGAAGACCCCCGAGATTCTGACGGACGGCTAATTAAAAATCCCGAAACAAGCAGAACTTCAAGCTATTTTGTAAAAAGGTCCCTCGGAAAACTCGTTTCGCAGAACTAATTAGAGGAGCTTTATCCGAGAATCGTGGAGTGGTCGGTGGAGTTCAACAAATAGATAACGATGTCGTTTTCAAAAAGACCGAAGAACATCAAACAGACAATATCGTCCCTAACGCGGGGGAAAACACCCTATTCAAAACAACTGACAACGCGTCTGGAAACATTGGTGACGAAAATTTAAAGAAATCTCTGTCTACTAATTGGTGGGCTCCGCCGAGGGAGGTGATAATCTACTTTAGTGAGCTTTGCGAGAGCTAATCCGGAGACCGGAGGCCATCGACAGTCACGTTCTGTCTCTAGTCCAAACCGAGATTCAGGTATAAAATTATTGTTAAGCTAAGTAAAAAATTAAATAATAATAGTATGTGTGTTAACAGCACATAGATTGGAGACATCGGCACGCAGCTCTGTGGTCTATGTTGGTTTTCCTTAAACCATGATACAAGAGGAATTATGTATCATGCTTAAACAATTAGTCCTTCATCATGCAGAAAGTGTGCTTCAACCCTTTTTCCAATTGATTCGCAAAGCTTTGCGGGATAAGGCGAGCTCCAAAGTACGCAGCACTGCACTCTGGGTAACGAGCTGGATGTTTGAAAAAGTATCCAGCATTGGTCGTTTCAATGATTTCGCAAGATCTACAGCAGTTTTTTGATGATTTAATTTTTTGTCTTAACGACAATAAAGGTCGCGTGTCACCTTCGAGTTGCATCACACTCAAGTCAGTGGTGAAAACCGCTTACACAATAATACAGGGTGATATCACAAGTGTTTATTTGCTTACTAGAAAACTGCTAAACATCACCTTCAACTAAGAATTTTGGAAATTCTTTATTTTTTTTCTACTTTAAAGAAGCCAGTCAAGATTATCGCCTTTCGGCTGGGATGTTTCTTCAATTCTTCGTCACCTGTTCCGCTGTTCATCACCCAACACATTCTTGAAGCACGCTAGCAAAGGTATGTCGTCTTTATGTGCAGAAATTCAAATTCCTTCACGTGATACTTAAGATACTTCAATTTTTTTGTCAAGGCTACTGAAGAAGGCGAAGAAAAGGGTTTCCCTACCTGACGCAGTTCACGGAATCTACGACGACAACCAAGAACATCTGGATCTGATGCGGATAGTCAGCTTTACTGCTTTACATTCATTTGTGTTGTGGTAAATCTGTTTTGATTGTATATGTAAAACCCGTTGGCTGCCGCCTTTGAATTTCCCTTTAGCTTTTTAGCTTATGGCTCCGCGCTGTTCGGTCCCATCGCCCAAATGCCGTTGGTCTGAGCAGTTGCACAGCCTAGAATTTTACCTGTATAGGCAACCTACCATAGGGACTTCCCCTTGTTGATGCGTGCGAGTGTTTGTGGGTGTAGATTCCCGGGTGAAGACACTCGACTCGTATCACCCGGACTTGTCTTCGGACAAGTTCCAGTAGATCGTAGTATTTTACCTACGGGTAATGGCGCGGCAGCCAACGGGTAGTGTTCAGTGTCATTATTGTATGTTATGAATTATGTAATGTAGCAACACATGTGGCGGAAAGTGGGAGGAGGAGGGACCATAAAAAAAAAACTTATTCAGTTATTCAATTCTTTTATTAATTTTGCATAATTCATTGGTGTCTTGCTTATTAATAAATAGCAAACTTCATCTGAAGTATACAAGGCAATGGTAGTTTTCCATGTGTGCAGACAAATGGTAGATGTATTTCTTACAGATTTTATTTTCAATCGGCAATGTATTTCAGTACCACGAGGATTAGAACACCTGACTAAATCTTTCCCAATCCGAAGCTTTGTCACTTGACATGCCAAAGAAGAATTGGAAGTGATACACAATGCTGTGCCAGTCAGCAAAATGTAACAAAAATAAAATCATTTCCCAAATGACTGAAGAAACCAAGCAGGTTTTGACTCAACAGGTTTCAAATCTCCAGTTGCAGCCCCAGAACAGATCTTCACCATGTGACTGTAACACCTGAATTTAAAAAAAGATCAAGACACTGAAGCCTGTAATACAACAGAGAATAATATAATTGTACAATTGCACATATCAATCAACTTGAAGAAAACAACAATGTGAAAAAGGAAGCTTCTTCCTGACAAACAAAATTAAGCTACCTTTCAGTTGAGTGACAGATTACGTCAACAAAAGCTCTCATGAATCAGAACAAAGAGGCAGAGACAGCCATTTGGAAGTCAAATTATTTTGAAAGATGCAAAAAATTAAATAAGGAGAAAGCAAATTTTAAGTGAAAAGCTAATCAAAATCGTTTGAATTGGAATGTCCCTTAAATTCAGAAATGACTAAATAGCTAATGGCTTTACCATACATGAGCGTAATAGTAAATTTAACAGCGACAAGAGGACACGTTTTTCGTCCGTCCGTCCAGCTCCAGTCGTCCTCCTTTTCTGATCTGACATCTGAATCTGAATAATGGCCGATTTGAGCGCCCATCCTCTTCATCCTGGTTGCCAAGTTTGTTTAATATAGGCTAATAGAAATGCGTTTTTCTTTTTCTTTTTTCAAAATTTCTCATGCAACACTTACAGCAGTGTACTGGAACAATTCAATTGAAAAAAATACTCAAACTAGTGTTCAAACTGAGTTAACAACTTTTGGTTGTAGCCGCGTGGCAATTAGTGTCGAGAAGTGACGAAGAAATCGGAGATTCGAATCATCCCGTATCTACCTAGAGCTGAAAAAACCCTGCTGGATTGAAATGTTCTTGCTCTTCCATAATAGATAGCATAGATAAAGAATCTTTATCTGTAATACATAGTTAGGTTGTTGTCTGTTTCTTTTCTATTCAACCAGCTCTGATTCAATTGTCGAGCTGTCGATGACAGTTAACCTATCCGCGGCTATCCTAATTCCTAAATCGCGCAACAGCGTATTGTTATTCTTTCAGACTTGTGACGTACGGATTTTGAATGGTGACTTTTGGTGAGATGTTTCGATTCAAATGTAGTAAATATTGTTGTGTCGGCTGGAACTGTTTGGAAGAATTAATTTTCCTTGAATCAATGTGTCTTCTAGCTAAACTAAAGAGGCTCTGTACTGTCACTCTGTCACAGACAACACATCTGGTGACAGTAAATTCGTCAACCACCAATTTTTTTTTGCCTGTTGGACTAGGGATTACGCGAATGTGTATGAATGATCACTTCAGTGACAGACTATGTTTGTGTTTTTAGAAATTACTATATTGTATTCAGATTGACTAACATCTTTTCTTCCAATGTTTCAAGTATCGACAACCTGAACCACCATGGAGTGGAGCCATTGTAGCTGCTTATGTCATCATATGTGCATTTACTGCACATAGTGGGACACCCTCCAACCACTCCAACTTTGCCAAGTACAATTTTATCCTTAGTTAGACGAAGAACACAAGAAAAGTAAAGAACCGGAAGTGGACCGGAAGTGAGAAAAACACGTCGTACAGCAAAATGAAGGGCATATTCGGAATCCTCGTTAAATTCTGAACAGGGTTATCGTGTTTGAATCAACTTTTGGAACATGTCGAAAATCGAGAATTTAAGAAGTCTATAGACTTCAAAAATTGGCGATTTGGTCAATCTCTCAATTTTCATTAATAATACATTATTCTTACTCAGAAAAGTGCGCTGATTCCGAATATCTACTTTGTTTTGTGATTGAGGCAGTATTTCCCACTTCCGGTTCATTTCCGGTCTCTGAAAATGCTTTCCAACTACTTCATTTCCGTCATTAACAGTTTCTATTTTTATTCTAGATGATTGCTGATGCCAAAATGATGAAGACTTGACTGAAGAACCATTTTTTGTGCAGCGATATGACTAGGTACGTTGAAACTTTTGAATTGTTTTAATTATTGATTAACTAACATTTGGCTTTTGATGTTTCAGATATCGCAAACCTACACTACACTCGGGCGTTGCAGATAAGTGTAGATTCTACCTGTGGAATGGATCTGATTTGCCTGCAATAAATAAGACAATTGAATCGGAATCGGAAGAAAGAAAACGCGAGAATGCTAGAGGAGGTACAAATACTAAAGCCCACACAGGCGGATCAGCAGGTTTAACCAAATTTCTTCTTGTTTTGTTTCAGGAATTGCAAACCTGCACTACACTCAGGTGTTCCAGCTAAGTGTAGATTCTCCCTGTAACCTTCTATCCTTCCACTTCCGGTCCTGATACCCGAAATGCAGGAGGTAGGGATGGGCTCTGTTTCGAAAGGGTGAATACAGCCAAGCGCCCGACTAGATTCAATCGCATCCCCTAAGAACTGGCCCCAACCGTCACTCTTCTCTCTTTCCGGCTTCTCTTAGCCATGCCACTCGTCGGGCGGTACGGGCCGGACCGAGCGACGAGGGGCGAACGAAATGATGAATAAAGACTATCTTCTTTAGAGATTGTCTACTCTGATCGTTCAGAAAATAACGGTATCAAAACATGATGTATCTTTATAAATAATTTTTCGAATAAATTTATGATACATTCAAAATTACAATTGTTTAATGTGTTTTCCGTGACATTGTACTTGTTTTATATCGAGTATTGCGTGTAAAGTGCTTAGCTCTCTTATCCTATTTATATTCGATTCATGAGGATTCGAACCTCCGATCTTTGGCGTCACATTCCGACGCTTTACCACGCGGTTGTCACTAGCATATTTTTAGGGAACTATAACGTATATTTATGCAGTAAGAGGAGAATTATAAACAGAATAAATACCTAGATTTTAAAAGTATATGCCAGAATTTCTTTCTTAAAGACATTACATGAGGATTTGAACCTCTAACCTTTGGCGTCGCATGTCGACGCTTAGCCACACAGCTACTACTACAACAGAAATCCTGAGATATAGATAATGCAGTTACAAAGAAACTTGAGCATATAAAAAAACGGACAACAAAAAACCACATTACATGTTGAATGTAAGTCTCAAAAATATTTTTACAACTCCAGTTGGATAATTTGCCACACTGCTACCGCTATCATATACATAACAAAAAGACAACGCAATAAAGAAGTGTGAAGAGTTGTGTGCCGCAGGACTTGGCTCTTTAAGTCTTTATAATATACAAAAAAACGAAGTAACCTGAAAATTATAATTGACATCAATCAACCCTCATATCTTGTATCAATGCATATTATTTTGAAAATTTTGAGTCAAATGTGTATTTAAAATTTTGAAAATATAATACTTTCCTCTAAACGAATGCCCTTAACAGCAGCAGAACCATATTGACCGAGCTGACGCCTTGCCACGCTTACACTTGAAGATGAACATGCTTTTTTTTCATCGATTGTCACACTTGCGACATGTATTGGAATGGAAGACTGAGTATTGGAAGGGAAAGTGAAGCGGCTGACAAACGGCGATACTCTTGACAGTCAGACAAGCTGGCTGTTCCCCGTTAGAAAGCGCTAATCCAATTTTCTAGGGTTTAATTTCAATTCAACTAGAGAAAAACTGCTTTGACAAGTAATTCGTCGAATCAGTCTTTTACTAATACTGCGAAAATACAGTAAACCACACCACGCTTACTCCTGGAAACCATGGATCCAAGTTCTTCCTAGAATCCCGTGCCTTACCTCCACATATAACTGGAGTGGTGTGCGGCCGGGTAAACAGACTTCGAAAATTAAATAAGTTTGTTTCTTACTTTCCCCCCTCCCCCCGCTTTCGTCAAAACTCCTGTACAACTGCAGTCGCTGTGGAAGAAAAATAATTATTTTTTGTTATTAGAAATACAATACCTTTCTAGTTTCGACGGACAATATTTCCCATGCTAATTTCAAGTCCGTTCCCTTTGTTGGCATGTCCATACAAAATTTCATATAGAAAACACATACACTTACCATAGAGTCTGCTACTCACAACTAACTTTAAACTGGTAGGAAGCTTTCAGAACGAATGCTACAGGATTGTTCAATACACAGTATTTGATGTTATGTATTTCAATCACCACGTACACGAACGGGGTTGTTCAGATTGCATGAAATTACAAAAGTTAGACGGAAGAAGCACCCTTCTCTTCTTCATATTTATAATGAAGTTCTGTGCAATCTTGTTCGGAAATCTTTACCCAACCAGTGCTCTTAATGTGATAGACTGAAAAAAAAAATGTGATCATTGCAATTAATATTACCCTGTGTAAAATGCGAATAACAATTTACCTCGAATTATGCCACCACTGCTGGCGTCACGGTAAGTTGCGTGGTAGATAGCTCTACGACCAAGTTCGTATGCCTCTTCATCATTAAGGTCATGTCTGTATCCAGAATCAAGCACACCATAGGCATAGAGCGATCCAGATCCTACAGAGAACACCTTACCAGGAGTCCTGGTTCCATCATTGTCCACATAGTACAATCCAGGGCCCTAAAAAATAAACATTTAGAAAAATAAAAAAAATAAAAAACAACTAGAACATTGAACATACCTTCTTGTCCCAACCAGCAATCATTACTCCCATACTAAGCCCCATGCCTTTGTAATTATACACCATATTCACAAGCAGTTTGGATGCAGCAGCAACAGAGATGCGCTCTTTATTACGCAACTCATACAATCTGCACTGCTTTGAAAGAACACGTTCCCAATAGGTACAATCGGCAGCTCCACCAGCCATAGTCCCAAGTAAAAAGTCATTGATTTCAATGATTTTTTTTACAGATCCAGATCCTGTAATGAAACAAAAATACTCAATGGAAATGAATAAAATTAATAGATAGAAAATAGCTTACCAATGTACTGTCCTCCAGTAGCTCTTGAATCTACAGCAAGAACAATTCCCCCTTGGTATTTGAAGCCCAATGTTGTGGTACCATGATCGTAGTTAATCTTGATTTGTTTTCCATGTTCATCTACGGGGTGCTTGCTAAAAGTGTTGCTTGGCTAGATTTGAATCAATGAACACAGTAAAACGTGAATCGTTGGCATCACTCAACCTGTCAAATATGAGATTTAACTTACGCAACCCAAAGGCGGCAAAGCTAGTTGACAAGGGTTTCCAATATTGCTTAGTGCTGTCAGATCACTTTCTACGTCTTCATTTTCAGTACTTTTGAAATTAGACCGAGAATTAATGCCGCAAATTTCAAAGAGTGCCATGACGGTGCAATACAGAACAGAAGTACAAACTCTTCTAAGTTGACGGCCAATGCTAGACTGAAAGTTGCGCTACTGCTTGAGAATTACGTTGCATTTTTTATGAAAATACTTTTTTACATTAAAATTTTGATCGTTCTTGATCGTTCGTGAAACCACATGATTTTAAATTTAAGATACTGATTTAAATAATTATATTTGAATAGTAATTACTTAAAACTACAAATTCGACAAATGTTACGGTTACGGTGCCGCAAAATTGCAAATATACAATAATATAAAACCCCGAGACGCAAACTACTTGTGGAACCAGTATAGTAAAACTTGGAAAACTTAAAAAAAATATAATACACCAATTAATAATCCATTACGGATTATTAAATGCGTATAGTACAGTACACTAGGTACCTGTGATGTCTTAATTTACCAATTCATTTCATCTCCGCAGGTAGGAAGTTAACGACAGCTCTCTAATTAATATGACATGCATATGAATAAATTGAAAAACATCAATTATATAATTGATGTTATAATACTTTCCCCTCCATCTTCTAAACCTCAAGTAACTACAATCAATAGTTTATAGACATACAGGCATTTCATGCAAGTGTATTTGTATTGTTTTAATTTAACATTTATTGTCAAACAGCAAAAAGGGTATAATTAAACTGGAATGGGATGATCATTGGACTAATGGTATCTACTATAATTGAGGCCACTAGTTGAAAATAATGTGAAAGATACCATGAAATTTATGGTGCAGTTGGAGATCAAAAAGGGATCTTTAAGAAATAAAATCTTTTAAAAGTTCAATCTGGAAGAAATATGTTGGTTATACACTTCAGTAAAATCCTAATTACATCCATTAGGCCTAAATCTGGGTAGCCTATAATGTTATCAATACATCTTCAGTAAGGCTGTTTGCATTAGCTTTTTTTGCTTTATTCCATTGGTCTCTATCTTTAACTATTTGCTCGCCATACTCGCAGTGAATGGTAGCAAAATTTTGTTTTTTGATTATTTTTCTTGAGACTACATTATAACTGTTCTCTCTTTCCATCAAGTTAAAAGGATTATGTCTTTGCCTTGGTGGTACAACAGGTGGTGGTTCAGTGCCATCTGTTACACTGTTCAACCCAAGTTTTTTCAATCGTTCAAGCTCTGTTAAATAAAAACAATGATGTAAGAGATTTATTTTGGGATAAATGTATGCAAATGGAAAACCTGTTAGTTCATCCACTTGTTTTTGTAGCTCAGCAACCATCACTTTCATATAGTCGTAGCTAGCACAAGTGATTGCTTTCATCCATTCTTCCATGGATTCTTGAGTTTCAGCACTTAAAATAAATGTTCGATCTCCATTTCCATGAAATGTAATATTGAAACTGTATGCTTCATCATCTTCTGACAATTCTGCAAATCCCAAAATAATAGGGAAGAATTAATGCACTTAAATCAATGACAAATTAAGCAATTTTACCAACTGTACACCCTTCAACAATCAAAACACCAGCTGGTTCTCTGTCAGTTTTCTTTTCAAAATAGTACAGAAGATTCCCCTTCAACACAAACCACCTTTTTTGAAATCCTTTATTGACTTCCCCCTTCTTGTTGAGCCAGCCCTCCTTGTCAACAACCAAATGGGGGGCATTTGCAATGGCAATCAAGTTCTTTTCATTTACTTTCATGTTAAAATCCTAAGCGAAACAAATATTTATCAGACTGTTCAACACGAATATTCTTTTAGGGAAATATATTTCGCCACGAAACACTGATAACAAGTGGATTTACGCCTGCAGCTGCAGCTGCAAGTGCGTTAGACGTAACAGCAGACGCACTGTTTATAATATTGGGCCGGAAGGCATTACAAGTTTAAGCAACCCTCTCTGACTCTCTCTGCGCTTTCTCAAGCGTATATTTAATAAAGGAAACTCTAGGAACTGTAAAAATACAAATGAATCATGAGAATTTGATTATCGGTGACACGACGTTTAATATATACAAAAAATGGCCATACACACATACACACAATTCAGTGGGAAATATTATTCAAATTCGCGAGGGCCAAAGTCCAAAGCGGCAAATAAAGGGTAGTACCGGCAAAAAAGAGCCAGTTGCCATAGAACGTCCCATCAACTATCGCGTAGATGAGAGCACGTTGCGCGGCAATATAAGTTTTACCAAGAAATTTCCATGGTTGATTAAACTCCTCTGGAAACACTCTGTACGTATCGATAAGCGTTGAGATAAACAGCATGGAGATTGGATGAACCAAAAGAAGGATTGCATAGCGGCAGTACTTGAAGAACCTTAAAACAATTTATAACAGGATAAGACGAGGTACAGTATTTTTAAAAGCACTTAATACTAACCTTTTGGAAACAGGTTTCGCGATAGAAAATGCTGGACTGATGACTAGACAGGAAAGCATAGCAAGGGAAATATTCCCCATTGCAACAGCATACATGAGAGTGGACGTCAGCAAAAGAATGGAGCAGTGGACGCACTTAGCAGATAATCGCTGTGTGGATAAAATCCTAAAATTTCAAAAATAGTGATGAACATTAACACCAACAAAGCCTAAGGGATATTTGCAAACATACCTTGCACCGAAAGTCGATGTCAACATGCAATGAATAACGCTAAGAATGCAAAAACCACTGAAGACAACATCTTCCGTGCTAAGTCCCAAGTCTATTGATCTATTAAACCTTGTCAGTTTATCGGGCGCTGCGTGGAAAATCAGACCGCAAATGAAACTGAACAACAAAAATGAGCCTAGGTTAAGAAAGTTCCAATTTTCCTTATTTGGGACCTCCTTTCGCGAAACATAGAGCGCAACGGCTTGCAGCAACATCGTGCCAATCAAAAGACCAAAGGGCGGCATGTACACTCCTAACGAAAAATTATTGATAACTTCTTGTTGAACACTATTTAATAGAACATGAATACCAATAGAAATGTAACGATTCGTGGCAGGCAACAAATAGAAAAAGAAAGATTGATGGAATCGTTCTTGCAAGTTGTTTAGGCTTCTCATAATACCCTCGATTGCTCTAGAATTACAAACGGATGATTCGGGCAGCATTTTAAGATTTCTTAAATTTTGTATTACCTTCCAATAAAGAGAAAATTCGATCCATGCCATCCTTTCTTGTAAGACGCTGCAACTGTCAAGGCTTCGATTCCAAACCTACATAAAAAACATATCAATGTATCATTTCACTCGCCACAACTAAAAGAAAATTTTAAAAACCTATGAAAGAGACCGTGATTGCCTGTAGGCACCCCCGTTGCTTGAGACGCCATTAAGGTCAATAAGGAAGAGGCAGAATAAATCCATCCTTCCATACTAAGAGGATCTGGATAGTCTTCCTGAAAAGCGACATCGTTTAATGAGGTAGCCACAAGATAAAAAGTTATCAAATGATTATTTACTCTTTCTTTTAAAGTAGTTGTAAATCTCTCCTGCTGGAAAAGTCGATGGACAAGGTTAACAAGGTCTAAATTTGGGAGTTGACCATTTAATCCTTCCATTCGTACATCGATGTGCGAAATCTTTTCGGATGGGATTTCTAAATTTATGGCAGCCTAATCAAATTGCTTTAGTAACTTTTCCTAGTAACTACAAATTTCTAATTATCGTTTTGTACTTGAATGGCACCGGCACGAGCATCGAGCTGGCCGAAATCAACAGCTTTTGACCCAGAAGATGTGTAATGATACGCTTCTAGCCAAGCCTCCATTCCAAGTTGTTCATGCTCTGTAACAAGAAATATGATATCCCTTGCCCAATATGGTGCCTCTAAATACAAATGGTTTTTTAATTAGTTAATATATGCTTAATATATTTCATGAATTGATATCCGATGGTAAGCAAAAAAAAAAAACTAACTCCGAAACGAAGCCGCCAACGCAAGCATTACTGCAATGCCCGCATTAGTTCCAGTCAAAACTGAATCAGGAGGTCGATATGGAGCAGATATTACAAGACACTCTGTACTAGCACCTCTTGAGGCCCTTAGGATTCCAAAAACATTTTTCCCTGAATAAACCTAGCCCACCAAATATGTTAGTTGATTTCAGTTCATCTGGTTAATATTCTAAAAAAGTACCTCATTTTCATCCAAAGGATACTGGACTGAGAAATTGTGTGTGTAGGTATCCAATCCCAATTGTTTGAATTGTGCTGCAATAAATGCATGAGGCATTCCATTTGGATACCTTTCAGCTTCAGCCTACACAGAAAAAGGATAAGTTTCATACTAAATTCACTGATTTGTCAACAAAAAATCATAAGGCAAACAAAAAATAAACAACAGATTTGAATGATGTAAATAAACATACTTTCAAAGAGGAGAAATACTGGCGGGCAAGGAAATCTTCCTTGAAATTGGAATGTACAAGTCCAGGTAGCAAAGCATTTTCAGAGAAATAAGTACCTAAATATAACAGAAGAAAACAGAATGTATAGTGATAAAACATAAAAATGTGATTATCAACAACCTACCGGCGTTGAACTGACGATAGGCGAGGCAGACAAACCACACAATGCTTCCTATGTAAAACAAACAGGACAGCATTTTCTGCTTGCCAACAAACTTTATTAATATTGGGGATAATTTTCTGTCTTCAGGATTACTAAGCAAACCCATTTTTACTTATTTTAGATAATAGAAATAGCGGTAAATTTCGGACAGTCCAGATAAAAGTGTGTGTGTGTGTGTGTGTGTGTGTATGATTTTTAACGGTGCCACTGAATGGTGCTAACTGGTAGCAGACTACATTCAGATTACGGGTTCGGGGACCGAACCCTTTGCGCACCGAGCGAGAAGACGGACATGAAAGAGGCGACGGAAGTACAATAGTACATAGCAAAGCTATGTTAATGAAAAAATGAAAAAAGATGAAGATGAAAAAAAAGGGGGAGGGGGGGACCAACTAAAGGCGGAAAACAAGGTCGGAATTAAGGAGAAATTTAATGACGCCGTCTCTAATCTTAAATTGCAAATTAGAAGGAATGGACTCTACAATGCCGATAAGAGTTGGGAAGTCAAACTCCAAGTTAAGGGATCTAACAAGAGAGATCAAATCGGCACGATGGGCGTTATAAGATGGACACTCTATGAGAATATGGACAGCGTCTTCCATTGCCAGACAACCGTTTGGACAGAAACCGTCAATGTCAGGGTCGATGTGACGTAAGCTACGATTTAACCTGTTATGCCCACTCCTTAGTCTGTGCAAGCAAATAGAAATGTCCCTAGACTCATGCCGTTGCCAAGGTCTCAAGCCCTGGCCAAGTCGGGAAGGAGGAAGAAGGGCGGGGATTAAGGATCTCAAGGAATCGGAAAGGGTTTCCTGCCTAATGGCATTGAGCTTGTTGACAAAATCAGAGGCTGACCACGGGAAGGAAACTGAGGCGCTGCTGGGATCAGAAAGACATCGGGAAGCTTCTTCATCAGCCAACTCGTTACCGGGAATCGAGACATGACTGGGAATCCAAATAAAATTAACTAAGGTACCAGACGATTTTAGGTTAATGACAAGGGTGAGGATATCTGAAATAATAGGGTGGGGGGGAGAGCGGACAGAGCAGATGGCTGTAAGGCTGGCGAGAGAGTCACTGAATATGTTCAGAGCGACGAGATCCTGGTTGTATGAGAACTCTAGGGCTTGCTTGATCGCCATTAGTTCGGCCACAAAAATACCCGAATCGCGGGGTAATAGCCAGGACCTAGCAATGTTCAGCGACGGGATTACAAATGCACACGAAGCAAGTTTGTCGCGGAGGGAGCCGTCAGTGAAAATATTAATGGAATTACAATCTGAGCTATCGCTATATAGTTCTGAAAATACTGAACGAGCAAGGTTAGGGTTTAGAGTTGCTTCTTTTTTACTCAGCGGGAATTTAGAGAAAGAAGACACAGGTTTGAGCCACGGGGGGGAGCACGGAGGAAAAGCCGACGAACGACCGTTATTAAATAGGTAATTAGTAAATAGGATATTATTAAATAGGTTTAGATTACGGAGTGAAAAAAGCGGTTTACAAACAGGAACGATGGCTGGGGTGTCCAGATAAAAGTCAACCGACAAATAGCTGTAATGTGTATGTAGAATTGTAGAACTAGCAGACGACAAGATTTTGAATTTTAACAACAAGTCAACAACGCGAAGCGCGTCTTTTGAATAAATCTGTCGTCGTTTCATTTGAAACGCTGAATGTGTGTTTCGGGCATCATAATCCGAAAAGAGAAAGGAAAAAATTGAAGGCCACCAGTGTAAATATAGTTGGCCTTGAACAAAAAACTCATCATCTTGACTAGACTTAGGCCTACGAGAGTTCTGCGAGACCCGGCTGGGCTATTCTACGGCGGTCGTTGACCACAGAGATGACATGATGATGATGATTCTCTTCTCTGTCGTTGACTCCACTAATCGGATCTATGGGAACTTGCACACACGATCAAACGAATTCACACTTGAAGCTTTCAAGGTGGAAATCATGTAAATTAATTTTTTTTAAATTCTGTGACATTATACAGCTGTTGTCCTTGCAGTTGAATGATGCGTTGTCCCATTTCTAAAAATTTCGCTTTTTTCCCTCTCGTTTTTCATTCCTTTTATAATACGTGTGGAACTTGGAGGGGGAAACAGACATCGCAGTGAGTGGGTTCTAAACATGTATTGAATAATCTAGAGAAGTAGGGAGATGTTGACTTGAGCTCATGTTTGGTGAAGACTGTAATTCTCTATCTTCTACATCACACAGTCTCCCGTCCGCTGTTTGCACATGTGAAGGAATTTTAAAATAGAGTAGGATGACTGTTTGTCTAAGTACCGAAAATTCTTGTGGGCAGTGGGCCGCAACCATCTGTCGTCGTGACAAACGAAAAATTCTGCCGTTTTACAAAAGTGCATAGTAGCCTATCCCTTCGGGAAACTGCTTGGGTTTTCATTAAAAGTTAAACAAACAAGAATTCAGAATTCAAAATGAATGAAGTTTATGCAGACTATCGTGTGGTAAGTTGACCTGAAATGTTAACTGAAAGCACACGAAAAGTGTTACTGTATTACAGTAATTAAGATGCTTGAAAATCGGAAATGGAAACGTGAACGAACAGTGTTGCGGTTGGTAATAAGGTGCCTTCTGGAGACGTTAGAGAAATGTATCCATACCCTGAAAACAAATGAAGATTTAGTTTGTTCTAATTCACTTAAGGAGCGCCATGAATCTTCACTGCTCGTACCTGGTCGTAAACTTTTCACTGTAAGGATATGATAGCCAATTAAATCATCATCTGAGATCTTATCCTTATCCAGAACGGAAAAAACAAAAATGTCCAATTCTGGTACATTTAATTTAAATTCAGTCTTCTCTTTCCATATCGGATTAAATCCTATAACACCAAAAATTCAGAAAGAGCTTGTGACGGCATATTCAATATATACAAACACTTACCGTTGTCATCGACATGCTTGGTTTTAAATTTTGTCTGGTCCGCTGGATGTCCCAAAATTTTAACTTTGACGTAAGGATCAATCACTTTTTTTTCGCCATTAATTTTAGGAAGATTTTGTCCGCTGATAATCTGGAGTCGGACAATTAAGCCCCTACTCTTACTCCTAACAGAGATAATTTTGTAAAGATACAATAATCATTTAATAAGCAGATGTAAGTTGATAAAAAGCCACATTTCGGTTCCCGCTTCACCAGTTTCCCCCTTTTCGGGATTACGTAGGACGGCTGGCTTTAGAACATATCCACAATTTCCATTTACTTGAAATACAGCATCGTTAATGGCTTTGTATAGCCCGCTTGTTTGATAATTCAAAGCAACTACAAGGTAATGTAAAGTTTTTCTTATTTTCTAAAGTTTTACTTAAAAACTCTTAGCGAAAATAAACTTGAGAAACGTAGGCCTACCAACTTGACAGCCGACATTCCAAAATGGTACTGGGTTATAGTTACTAGAGTCGGTGCGAGAACCTTTCGGGTAAATTCGCACCAACTGATTGTTTGCATGGTGGATGAAACCTAATCGATCTTTCCGCTTCAGCATTTTGGCTTTCTTTTCTGAAAGTGATGATATGTGATAGTATTTACCTAGGGTTTCAAGATTGAGTAGAGTAAAATGAAGTTCTAATCACACTTCTTAATAAGACTTTATCTTACTGGTTTTAACATTTTGATGAAAACCACTAAACTTTATGCCTTGGCAAATATTCACCAAATCTGACAAACTTACACTTTCTTCGATCTAAAAATATCAACAAATATTTAAAGAGATTCTTTTTAATAAATTGCGGGACACTAATCACATTATTAATCTTACACCGTCCGTTGTCTCGTCCTTTATTTTGTGTACCATTTTGTTAGTGACATTGGTTTCTGGTTGGCCTTCTAAAAGAAATATTTTATTTTCAGTACGTGTGCCTTTGGTTTTTGCTTAAAAAAGTTCGTTTACCTTCAAATTCTTGTTTGTTTTCCTTTACTGACGCTCTTCTAGAAGTTTGTTCAATTTGCGTACATTTTCCCTGAGTTCCCGGTAAAAGTAAATTGTTCTCAGTGTTTGATCCTTTACGACTCGTTACATCGGCGTCCTTTACGTCATACACCAGCTCTACATTTTCTCCTGGATGATCAGCTAGAAGTTCCGTCTCAGTCCCAGTATTACTGTTTTCATTTGTTAGTAAAGATGATTCCTTTGGTTTTATTTGTTTATCAAACGATGCTTCGACTGACATTGTGACATACTTAAATACTTCTTTCACAGATGCCGACGTTAAAAGTGCTTTATCCTTATTATTATTAATTGGTCTAGGCTCGCGCTCGCTATCACTTGAACTATTCTTTTCTTCGTCATCGCTGCTTTCGTTAGCTTCCGAATCACCATCGCTTATTTCGGACGATTTTTTTGCCTTGATGATGATCCTTCCTTTTAATTCTTCGACGAAAGTTAACAACATAGTTTTAAATGAGAAAGTACTGGCTGTAAGCTGGTAAAAATGCAATGAATTACCTTCCGGAGAAGGTAAAAATTCATCTGAATCATCAATAGGTGTGGTATACAACAACTCTATAATCAAGATAGCGTTTAAACCATAATCAGAACAGCAAACCAAAAGGGAAGGAATAAACCTCCAAGAATGTCTTTTAATAAGAAGGCCAGTCTCTTTTTTTGTTTTGCTGAGAGGTGACATTCGAGTGAGAGGATCAATGGATAGCGCGACGCTTTAAAAGCGTAAGGCTTAATGGCATCGTTAAGTACGTCTTTAAGCGCGATCTGTGACGTTAAGGTCCGTCCGTGATAAATAAAGGGATCTCCATTCGGCCCATCCCAAAGGTCCACTGCAGTAATTATGAATACAATTACCTTTTATCGAGGTAAAAAAACAGCGCTATTATTTTTTAACAAACTTTCAACGCAACGGCAGCCTTGTTCTAAAGCTGAAATATACATCTGTACACTGCTTTTGCTAGTTAATTGGTTTCCCGACAAATATCTTTGAAAAAATTAAGACTCAATCAAATGATATTCTAATCTTTTACAAAGAATCAATTACGTGTTATGAGAGGAAGAGATATAATATGCCGTCAGTGGGTAAGTCATATCCTGAAAAATTTCGCGATGATCTTTATTCGCGATATCAAATGATTTCAGTAAAGAGGAGAAACCTGAAACCATTACACAACTTAAGTAAGCGAGGTTCTTTTTCAAAATTATACTCCTCTGTTTATTCTATCCACTACCTGCTATAGTGAGTAGTTCTTCTTGCTTGACCGAAGAACATTCATGTTTGAGTATCAAAGCTTTAGCTTGTTCAGTATCTACAGTCAAAAACTGTTTATGAGACAAGAACATCTGCAGTTCCTTAGCCGTCATTGTTGCTGAATCTGTTTTGGCATATCTAAATAAGTCGGCTTCAGTTGTTGAACTCTCTAAATTACTAAAGGAAAAGAGAAATGACTAGCTCACGCTTGAAAAATCTCTTCTAGTTCACTTCGTTTGGTAAGAAGGCGGACGAAGTGAACAAATTCCCGCTTGTCCAGCACTTGTTTTCCATTCCGAGTTTTCTTGTCCACATTCGCGGTCTAAAATTAGCACACAAGAAATTCTTGGATGTCTTTCAAAACCTATTTGAATTTAAACGAGGTATACGTTGAATAGTTCTTTTGCATATTTGCGACTTGGCTTAATGTTTATTCGCTCGAGTAATTCCTGTACTTGCTTAAAGCTCAGTACTCCAGTTCTTTCCTTGTCGGCTTTTGAAAACTGTTGTTTCAGCCATCTAAATTTATTTTTAAAAAGTTGTAATTACTAGTAGTTGCTCTTCTTACGACCAACGCACAGATACTGTACATTAAATATTGATTTTCGTGCTGGATAGCCCGAACGATGGAAACGAGTTTTTGGAGAGTGGTCCGCCAAAAGTCGCATGTTGCTTCGTCCGGAGCGACTAGGTTATACTCCCCTTTACCAAAGGCAATAGTAAAGCATATCCGACTGTTCAGTGGCGAATCCAGCTGTTTCTTTGAATAACCTTTCTTAAGTATTTCAGCCAAAAAACTTTGCGACCATTGCCGTACTTCTGTGATTGTTGACAAGTCGACTAAAAAAAAACACAAGTGCATACACATTTAGGTTCTAACAATAACGTAAAGAAAATGTGAGCACACGAGATTATGCCTGGTGAGAGGGACGACGCAGTAGGTTGCGCCTCGATTTAATCATGCAGGCAGGTGACATCAAATCAGAAACGCCGCACGCATTTTTCAGGGGTGGGACTTACCAGACTTACTTACCATAAGTCGGCGTGGAGTTCCAGAATGGTTTTTGAGAAGGCACATAACGTAGACACAAACGATCCATGTCCAACCAAAACCGGCGTAAGTACCAACCGGTGTCAGTTCGAACTTTCCAAAACTGGCACCCTTTCGACAAGGATGCAATGTCATTCTCCATATCGGTGCAATGCTCCCGAACATCTATCCATGAATAATGAATGCGATAAGACTTAATTTAAAAGCCGAAAGAAAGGAAAACTTATTAATATTACCTTTAATAAAATCAGTTTGATCAATCACTTCCATGTCGACGATACTACATAAAATAACACACGGGCGGATATTCTATAACTTCCTATAACGTTTTTCAGTCGGATAGCAGAAGTAACGTGACTGCAGAGGAAGAATATCAGCAAATAACTGACCCGAATCCAGGTTGATGACAAACAACAAAAATAGGCCGATCTTAGATTGTGTCAGATACACTCATATGTAAGATAAGACCTCGGTAAAGATCAATTAGACTGCGATTAAATCTAGCTAAGAAGGTATGACATGGGTTTTCTACACTTCTTGAAATTCATCGGACACAAGCCTTTGAGAGAGACCAACTCAGTTTATGGTGTGGACTCCTAATAAGGAATAGGTTTGTGAAAATTCGAAGCAAGCTAACCATCGGTCCGAAACAAAAACCGTGTAGACTGTGTGCTGGCGTGTGAAATGTTTAGTCACTTGCACATGCACCTGCTTGCACCTACAGCTGCCTAGCCATAGAGCTGTAAATACTCATGTTGATTCAGAGTTGATAAGCCGGTAGTGTTGGGAGTCCGTGGGTTCCAGATTACATGATTTAAAAACTACGAGTACTGGCGACCCAAACTACGGCTAAACTTGTAAAATCCGGTGAAATCGGCTTAGTAATATTAATTATAAAATTTTGAAATTGAGAAAAGATACAGATACTGATGTTCACTCAAATTCCGCGATGACATTTATTTTTAGTTAAATATCAGCACTCCAACAAGCAAAAACCGTTAAAATAAAATGGAGAATTCCAACAGATGAAGCACCAATTACGAACCAGAGATGGAGACAGTTATCTACAGCAAAAATGTTTTTTTTTATGAACTGAAGCTGCAAGCTGAGTATCCACTTGGGTCACCTGGTTTCATTAAATACAGCCCTTTAGCGCACCTTTTGAAAGAGTAAAATTTGAAGCGGGACTTACCTTGGTGCGAAACCAGGAGGTGGGCGAATTTGTGCTGGAGGAGGTGCTGTTCCATTCGCCCGAGCTCCAGTTGAAGGTGGTCCATCGGTACGTTGCCGAGGCTGAGAATCGTGTTTTCCAGTCTGGCGATTTGGTGGATTAGAGGGGCGTGGGACATTTTGAGTAGAAGCGGGCCGTTCTTTGCTGTTAGTTTCAGATCTACGGATCCATTTACCGCGGGCAGATCTTCCATGTCCACGTGACCAGTCGGGCTTATTCGATGCGATTGGCCCTTTAGATGTTGCTGAAGCTTGCACAGGCAGTGGTAGTTGTTGCTGCTGGTTCTGTAGAACCTCGTCTTCCGCAGGCGGAAGCGTAGGAAGTTCTGTCGGCGTAGTTACAGGGATATTTTCTGTGACAACTAGAAAACGACTGTCCTCCATTTCTCGGTCGATGATGCCGCCTTTAATTTTTTGTTTCTCGTACTCTTCTTCCATATCTTTTCTCCAGGCTGTGAACTTCGCGTCCCTCGGGAAATTTTCTTGGAAATTTTCAACTTCATGTGGAGGCGGTGCTAGTTTGAGCACAGCTAACTCGACATTAATAATTTCACGGCACACTGGGCAAGTAAACTAATAAGACGAAAAATTGTCAATAAAATAGGGTAGAGAAACTTTTTTAGTTTTTACCTGTTTGACTTTCTTTTCTTTCCAGTTGGCACCACTAGGATTATTGGAGGCTTCTTGATCATCTTCCTCTTTCCACTGCTGATGCAAACTTTCACAGAAACGAGATAGGCAGTGAGAGTGGAAGTGATGGTAACAGGGAGTGTAGGTAAAAACATCATCTGGGTGAAAGTCAAACAAACAGATAGTGCAATGGCCTGTTGGTCTGTTGCTGTTTGTGAGGCATTCACGAAGTAACTGGAAAGTAATTAATACATTTAAGCAGTGCCTTAAACCCACATCTATTACAATTGAACACTTAAGTCACCTCAATAATTTCATAAATAACAGGACTACCAGAAAAATGATCACATTTTTCATGGCACAATTTTAGAGCATTGGCCAAGAATTCTTCTCCAAGGCCTCTAGGATTCCTTAACTCTATAGCTGGTTGTTGGTCGGGATAACCTGGTGGAAACTTCATAAACAGTGTCAAGCAGACATACTGCTGATTGGCTTCATCGGCAGTAGAGGGATACAATATGGTCTGTAGCTCTAACGGCCTACCACTAGAATATCAAGGGAGAAAATTAGTTGGTTGAGTAATTAACGGCTGCTCTCTCAGTTCAGGATTACCTTGGACTATAAGTCACATTCAATTCAGAGAATAATATGGCTTTGAGCACTTCGATTTCCTCCAAAATGCTACAAACACAGATAACTTTTTAAGTGAGATAATCTTGAAATTGCTAATTCCTCCACAAAAAATTGAAGTAATACATATCTGTATGTATACCTTTGATCAGATTCATTATTCGCATGATCAATGTTCATGTCAGCGAGGCGGCTCACTTTAAATTTGAATTTCAATTAAAAATGTATTGTTTTCCAATACGTAAGAATTAAAGATAAAGAAGAACTTTCAATTGTATTACGAAAACTCAGATCAGATTGGCAAACAGCAGCAGCCGAAGGAAGTAAAAAAGGAATACAACAGGGTGCGAATCTTATCCGCTAGGCGTCGAATCGAATGTCGAATTCAAAAGAAAAAAAGGCGGGCTTTTATGGTAATCAACCATCTATGTCATAGACCAACCTACTCGTTCACAGTTTTTTTTCATTGTTCATGTGCGCCCTTTGTGTAACTTTTCTTAAATGTAAAAGTCATCACGGTCATGCTACGAACTTGACAACTTGACGATTGTCAACCTGATGCAAATATCACCAGGTAGATCTCTTTAATAGAAAGGAATTGGCCAGCCACTCATATTGTTATTATCAATAAAACGATAATTTGTATACTACTACGATAGTAATTACCGGAAAAGGTAGTTTAGCGCCAGCGCAACAAATTCTTTACGCGTACTTAAACCAATTTTCAAATTCAATGGCCTCT
This sequence comes from Ceriodaphnia dubia, assembly GCA_022539655.2. NCBI lineage: Eukaryota > Metazoa > Arthropoda > Branchiopoda > Diplostraca > Daphniidae > Ceriodaphnia > Ceriodaphnia dubia. The sequence goes on from JAKUCG020000076.1 coordinate 1,123,389, forward strand.
TTTCCAACTATAGGGCATTTCTAAAGAATTGATGTTGTTTCTTCACTTGTATTCTCAGTTTGAACACCAGACAAGCCAATAAGAGAAATTTAAAAAAAATGTAATACAAAATTGTAAGAAATTTGTTTTAGCAAAAGCAAGTCCAGTAAGCTAGCTACTAATCAAGCAAAGAAATGTTTGGTACGTATCGCTTTCCATCCCGCAAACGAATGTTTTGTCCCAAGCCAAGAGGCAAATTAATTTTTCAATTGAGTTAACCCTCTCAGAAAAAACTTCATTTGAATTGGTGTTACTTTAAGTTTAATGACAGTATTTGTTATTATTTTGCTCAACTTTTTCGAAATCTCACGAATAAGAAAAGAACAAAACTCAGCATCGGTCGACATTAACAGCCATTTATCGACTTAATTAATCGAATTGAGCGAAAAATTAAATAAACTATATCTGTCTACAACGGAAGTTTTTAGTGACCTTTTTTGCGATCTTTATTTTCGAAGCATCACGAAATGGTCATTGATGCAAGTCATCCCCTTTAATCAGATCTTCAGTCATTAAGTGAACAAAAAAACCCTAGTTCAATGAATTGTGGTTAAAGACTAAATGTTTTTTTTTAAATCATGAATTTTATTATTGTTTCTCACACTCAGCAGTATTTTCGAATAATAAGTAAACATCAATATTCTTGAATTTAGAAAGCGAGCAAAGAAATAATTTAATTGAATTTCGGAAAAGGCGATCCAAGACGACGGCCAGTGAAGGCAACCGTTTGCGTCTGAACGGCCGGCGAAGGCAATTCAGAGGCGATCCAAGACGACGGCCAGTGAAGGCAACCGTTTGCGCCTGAACGGCCGGCGAATGCAATTCAGAGGCGATCCAAGACGACGGCCAGTGAAGGCAACCGTTTGCGCCTGAACGGCCGGTTAAGGCGATCCAGAGGCGATCCAAGACGACGGCCAGTGAAGGCAACCGTTTGCGTCTGAACGGCCGGTTAAGGCGATCCAGAGGCGATCCAAGACGACGGCCAGTGAAGGCAACCGTTTGCGTCTGAACGGCCGGTTAAGGCGATCCAGAGGCGATCCAAGACGACGGCCAGTGAAGGCAACCGTTTGCGCCTGAACGGCCGGTTAAGGCGATCCAGAGGCGATCCAAGACGACGGCCAGTGAAGGCAACCGTTTGCGTCTGAACGGCTGGCGAAGGCAATTCAGAGGCGATCCAAGACGACGGCCAGTGAAGGCAACCGTTTGCGTCTGAACGGCCGGTTAAGGCGATCCAGAGGCGATCCAAGACGACGGCCAGTGAAGGCAACCGTTTGCGTCTGAACGGCTGGCGAAGGCAATTCAGAGGCGATCCAAGACGACGGCCAGTGAAGGCAACCGTTTGCGCCTGAACGGCCGGTTAAGGCGATCCAGAGGCGATCCAAGACGACGGCCAGTGAAGGCAACCGTTTGCGCCTGAACGGCCGGTTAAGGCGATCCAGAGGCGATCCAAGACGACGGCCAGTGAAGGCAACCGTTTGCGCCTGAACGGCCGGTTAAGGCGATCCAGAGGCGATCCATGACGTCGGCCAGTGAAGGCAACCGTTTGCGTCTGAATGGCTGAGGAAGGCTATTCAGAGGCGGTTTAAGACGGCAGCCAGTGTTGTGGTTTAAGGCGGCAAGGCAACCGCTGATGTTATGAAAGGGCAGTGAAGGGGATTCGAAGGCGGGGGAATGTACAATTAAATATCTTCTATAGAATTTTTAAACCAAAAACACTTTACAGTCTCATCGACACAAGGATTGACTCGAGAACCTTTCGGCTCCGCGAACTAATCGCATGTTGTGGAAATCGAGTGTAAAGGCTTAGTTAATTTTTCCAGGAGATAGATAACTGTAAACGATCCGATCGGTTTCTATACCTTGTTGCCCGACCGCGTGGGTGACGTATTCACGGAAGAAATCGACAAGACGGTCGAAAAATTCTTGATCGTTGTCCGCAAACACTGACGCCAACCATGGTACACGTGTAATTTCATACACTTTCTCAAGGTATTGTCGGGTAGAGGGTAAATCGAAAAGGATTACTTGTGGACTGTTCTCAATGGGCCACCATCGGCCTGTGATGACATTGACGCCAATCATTCTCATCATTCCTATAGCAACGCCTACTGGGCCATAAGGGTCTACTTCCGATAGAAACACTTGATCGCACGTTGTTTCTCCATATGCCGGGCCCACGATGAAATATTTTCCAGATTCCGATTGGGAAGCAACAATTTTGAGGGTCTCGAACATTTCTGTTTGTTCATTGCAGGCCTCAAAATTCACTTCGAAAGCATACAATGCATTTCGGACTCCCTCTGGAGTAGTGTAGTTGCTGTAAACAGGCGGAGGGCAAGTGTTGGTGCATTGGCTTTCTGGTTGGGCTTGTTCCACCCAGTCCTTTTCGACGCTTTGTTGGTCGTCGTCATCATCGCCGACTGTTTCTTTGTTGAACGACTCTGGGTACGCTTCGTCTTCTTCTGTAACTACGTGTTCACGGCCACGGCAAAAGTCTTGGTAAGCATTATCGTAATCCATAGAGTAATCACTTAAGAGTGATTCGGTATCCGAGACGTCTGGTTCTTGTTGCAATTCTTGTTCGCTGTCCAATAAAAAGTCGTAGGATAATTGGTCTGGTTCCTCGACTTGTGCTGAATGGTATACCGGTACTTCTTGTGGCAATGGTTGTTCGTCATCCAACAAATGATCGTAAGAGAATTGAGGAAGTCCCTCTACGGAATCATTTGGTTCTTGTAGTTCTTGGTCGTCATCCAACAAATGGTCGTAGGAGAATTGCTGCAATTCGTCGACGGATGTAACGGGATCAGCTTCGGTAAAGGAATAGGGATCGACTGAAGGTGTCCATTGGGCCCAAGATGGCAAAGAATGGTCGGTTTCCAAAACATCTAATTCGCCCATCGGGAGGGTCTCAGGTTCGTCGGATGGTGGAATGTCAGATGGCGGAAGGTCTGGAGAGGATTCTGGAAGCGGTGAGACGGATACGATGTCTGCGGATGCTGTTGGAATGTCTTCGGTGTTCTGAGGTGAGGGCTCAGACTCCGAAGCAATTTCGCTTTCTGCGCTCTTTCCATCCTTTCCGTTGCCTTTCTTGTTTTTGAAGTAGTAATACACCGCAGATGCCACCGCCGCTCCGGCCAAACCCAAGCATATCCAGCGTTTCATTTTGTATGTATGAATTGGAATTTGCTTTCGATTATTTATTCGGAGATTCGGAGGCGAATAATGCGAATACTGTTAAGATCAAAGGCTTCGCGACTTTACTTATATTGGCAAAACCTGCTAGAAGTTAGAACAGCAAGTTCCTACGTGAGGTTAATTTTCTTTTTATAAATATTTTATTAACTTTATTTTCTTCTTGCTAATCAAAATCATGATCTCTATGTTATTTCATTTCTTGTTCAAAAGATTTCACCTTAGAAATATTAAACCATTTAATTCAAAAAATTGTTTGAAGTTGGCAATGTTCATGTTTATGTTGCTGACAGCAGTCGACCGTCGGATCGTCATTTCAAATTCAAACGCTTGAAGCCTCTATAAGACAGCTATAAGCCGTGTTCAAACGTACAAGTTAATTATTCACGTGAACAGAAGTAATGTTAAAGTGTTAAAACTTGGTGAAAAGTGGAAAATTATTTTATTTACAGTGCTGTGGATCTATTGTTTATACTCCTGCAGGCTTTGGCAGTGATGTGACATGAACCAGGAAAAGACATCATCCAATTTAAGTAGACAGGTAGCTTTACCTAATGTGTGTGCTTTTCCATTTTACATTTCATCTTATATTTTTAGAGTTGGGAGAGAGTTTAGAATGAATATGCATAGCCAACTCACCTATCTGCGAGCACACTATCCCCACCACGACAGTTTGCCTTCATATAGTCATTTATGTTTTAGTGCCTGTTAATTTACTGCTTTTCTTGGCAGGTTTTCTTACTTGCAGTTTTGCCATAACTTAGTTTTTCTTAAATTCCACTGAGCAGATCCAAAAGAAGTGTGGACCTTGTGTTGGAAACATTGCCACCCCCCCCCCCAAAAAAAAAGAAGCCTTCCTTCTCACTTAACTTGTTGAAGTAAGTTTTGGTATTGTAACTGTTTTTGAATCACATCTCTAATATGCATGTCCCGACAAACCAGCGCCATCGATTAGTGGATGATATAGCAATAGTCGGCTCTTAATTTGTTAAATAATAAAACCCCCCTTCTTTTCCGGCGGGGAAAACTCGATGGCTGCGTCAAGTCGCCAACAAATCTGAAACGATTTATCGTCAGTATTTCCTTCCACCTACACACCTAGCGACCGATACTGGGAAAATGTAACATATAATATATAATAACATATTTCGCTACGACTACAAGAGTCTAATTTTTCTCCACTGCAACTTTTTCTCGCTGTTCAGTTGTTTCTGCCTCACTCCTCTTTCTCAATACACTGCTTGATTATCAAGTACAGAGCGCCAGCATAGCAATTGACTTTAGTATACTGACGACCTTCTCTGATGCTCTTTTAAGCTTCATCACTCCAGTCATCCATACATCTACTTCCTTCACTTAATTCCTCCTGTTCACTACTGTAAAAAAATGCCTTTTTCATTCCATCACGAGTCGAGAAGAACCTAGATCAAACTGCTCGTTCCGTAATTACCTCTACTCGACCTACCAATAAAGTGGCAAAGTTAATCTTCACACAAGACTCGGATCCTTTATAGATTTTAGTACCAAAATGCTCGTTTGTCATCAAATAGTAGTTCACTGCCTTTGACGTAAGAGAAACTCGTTCCCAATTTAACAATGAGCTGCAATAGTGAAAGTCAAATTTTCTCATGATGAATGTTAAAGAGAACTGGAGAACTCATTCATTTTACTTTATTGTCGTTTATCACACCGCTTGGCAACAAGGTATTGACGTGATGACGTCTAAAAACCTCTTTGCTTGCGAACAGTCACGCAAGTTGGATGTTTTTCGGAAGGCTAGTCCGGGCCTGTCACATCAAGAACCTATGAAAGAGACAAAAACAAATTATTTTCTTGCTAACCGAGGACTGGCGCGGCGCCTATATACACCAGGAAAAAAATATAGATCGAGGAAGAACAGAAGATAAGGGAAAATGGTATTAAAAATACACTTCGTGGTAGAGATTAAATGATTTTCGCGGTATCGCTAATAGTTGACATACGACGTGAAAGAAGAACTACATAACCCTACATATGAATAGTCGATTATAACTCTACTACTCGTGAAACTGCAGGATTAACGACCTCCGTTGATAGTAAATAGCAATCTGGTCGGAGAGTTCATAATACCCTGACAATCCACCTCGTGTAGTCAACATCGACGTTATGTCGTTCCTGGTCGGTAGCGCACGGAACTCGAAGAGAATTGAGTCGACATATAGAAGAGACAAAGTTGGAACTTGGAAGCCCTGGGGATCTTTGGCGCTATCACCGAATTTTCACATACTTCCTTCCTTCTTTGAGGGTTCGAATACTTTTCAACTGACTTATCGATTGGGTAGATAACAAAAGGGTTTTTTGTAAATGTATTTCATCATCAATCAAACAGAAAGTTGAATGCGCCGAGGGGGAACGTCTTTTGTTTCGTCTTGATCGACGCAAGGTAGCAATCAATATTATAACCTGAATCGGTATTAAAGCAAGAATAAAGAAACAGCTAGAGAAAGATTATAGTTTCTTAATTTTCATGTACATGTATAATCTAGATTTTAAAATATGTATTTAGATTTTTAGTCATTTTGAGACAAGCTACGATTTGTCTTTGGGTGTGTTTAGGGAAAAACTTGTTGAGGCTTTGTAAAGTTGGTACATCAGGCGGGATGGTGAGCGGGATAAACGATCTCCATTGTATTTGTTTGTGTATTCCTGGCAGTGAAGAGCACATGGGTTTTCGAGTCTTGTTTTAAGCTGCTAGTGTTCCAATCTGTTTTTAGTTTTTAATGGGGTTGAGTTTACTGAGGCGTTGACAGCTTTGCATAGCTGTATTCACAAACATGGGAAGTGTCACTTGTAGTGGAGAGGAGGCGTTACGAAGTTTCATAGGAAGAACACGTAAAATCAACGAATGTCTGATATGGTATACCTGAGCGAATTTCATTTTAAATTGAAATCTAACTTATGATTTTCCTTGGTTTCAGTGTTGAATTTCTTCGCGATCCTGTGGAAATCGAATGTGGCCATCTATTTTGTCGAAACTGCATTACCCATCAACTTGCTGGCAATCCCTCTGTTCAGTGCCCACAGTGCCGAATTCCATTTAATCAACAGAATAACTTAAAAAAATCAAGTGCCAAAGTAAATAAGCTTACCTCTTCAGTACACAAGTTTGTACAGGATTTCTGCGATGAGGGGGGATGGAAACTTGGTAAGAATCTTTTTTTGTAATCTAATTAGAACATGATCAAGCTGTTTCTTCCTTTAGCTTATTTCCAAGTAGCGCTTTATTAACACAAGCTCATTGATCGTTTCAGATTATTTTATGACTAACACTCCCAGCAGTCTACCAAGTTCAAGAACACTGCCCCTTTCACCACTGAAAGAAAATGATAGAATTACTGTGAAACAAACTGAAGTTGATGAAGCTACCAACCCTTCATTTTCCAGCTTCTCCAAGATACCTCGACAAAACACACTTGAACCACAAACTAAGGTTCAGCAATGGTTGATGACAAATCCAGAATTATCAGCCAGTGTTGGTCAAGAAGACTGTGAAAATGCTCCAACAGTTAGAGACTCGGAAGCGTCATCGAAACGGATGTCTTTCTCAATCACAACTTCGTCTACAGGTAAAGAGTCATCATATGATATAGTCAACGCCCCCAGCCCACCACCTCCTCGCGACGAACTTCAGCAGGTGAATAAAATCCTAGCTAAAATTTCGTCAAGTTCGATTTATTTAGTAAACATGTCGTAATTTAGAACAAACGGGGGCGCGGTGGAAGAAGAGGCAGGACACGGACGAAAAATGCTTTGCCAATTAGTTCTGGAGAAACCCTGGCAAGAAAACGAGGGCGTTCTGCAGGGAGTACGACACCGGATGATAAACAGCCTGTGGTTAACACACCTATAAGGCAATCTATTTCGCCATTAGTGCCAGAAACAACTCAACTAGAGATTAGCAAGTCGAAAACGCCCAATACCATGGCTTGCACCCCTAAAACGAATGTATCAAACACTTTAGTGGGGGGAAATTGCATTATGGACCCACGGCAAGGTATCAGACAGTAATTATGTAACATTGTTCTGTTACTTTTATTTGAAATTTTTCTATAGACTCGTTCTGTGAATCTTTTTCAATCGAAGAAAATGGCCAGACCGTCCAAGGTGATACCAGCCATATGGCAACCAAACAATCCATGGAAAAATCAGCTGTTTGTTCAGTACCTCCAACAATTATGGTACAGTCTATGAAGAGTGTGTCGTCTGATCGAACCATTCCGCTTATTGAACCAACATTGTATGAATCGACTGGAAAGAAAAGTCCAAACTTGTTGTCTTCCGCCGCTACCTCGAGTCCACAAGTTGAGAATCAAATTGCGACGTCCTCTTCTACATCGCATCATCTTACACCACTATCTCGTCCGTCAAGAGGTCGAAATTCGTTGGGTGCTTTTGGAAAAACCCTTCAAAGTCTAGCCCCTGATGTTCGACGCCATTCCTCAGCAGAAGGATCTGGAAAACGACTAGTGAATTTTTTCCATGTAGGCCGGATCGTTCCTAGGAAATCTACCAGTCCTATAATGAAACATCCGATTGCTTTCACACGCTTGGGAAAATTGGGACCGAAACTGGAAGTAAAAACTGCGTGCATCCCAATTTCAAATGAAAATCCAAAATCAGGAACACTGGTCGCTGTTAAAGACACTCAAACAACTTCCTTGGTACAAGTGTCTGTCGGCACACAGACGGATGTGGTGGAAGCAATAAAAACCTGCGTGCAGGCAACCCAAACAACACCAGTCGAAATCTTGGATGTAAACAAACCATTAGAATTGTCTAATGAGCAAGTCCAGAGAGAAGAAAGAGAAATGATTGTGGCTGTAAATGAGCTGGACGAATGCAGCGAGGATGCGTTCTTGTTCGCAGAGCCGTTCAAACGGGCTAGAGTACTTTCTTCAAGCGAAGAAGAGAACGAAAAAATGGATAGCAAAAGAAGGAAAAACTCCGATTCTGTTGATCCCCTTGATTTTGAACCCCCTACGTTGCCTTCATCTGCGGAAATCAACACTAAAATCCCAGAGAGTATACCCGATAAACCTCCTCAATTGGAACCGGAATCTGATGTGGCTTGTAAAACGGTTGTGATGGAAAGTGATCCGGAATCGGATGGAGGTGACATCCTTGCTGCGACTCCACCGCCCCCGCCAGCAGTAAAAATTATAACTCAACGCCAAGTGTTTACTTGCTCTGGGCTTCCCGTAAGATTGTTCAGTTATATTCTTTAAAGATCTCAATATAAATGTTATGCTTGTATTTCTAATACAGAGATCCCAAGTCAAGATAGTGGAAGAGTGGGCAAAGCGAATTGGTGCTGAAGTGTCGCTGACTTACACGCCGGCCGTCACTCACATTATTGTCCAGCTGGACGAGGAAAACTGTGCCCAGCGCACCTTGAAATTTTTGTTTGGAGTCGCCAACGGTAAATGGATCGTTGGAGTTGACTGGGTTCACCAGTCCATCCGAGAGGCCAGAATCATTGACGAAGAGCCGTTCGAAGCGCTGGACATGGACGGTGAAAGCGGACCTCGAAGAGCCCGGCAGATAAGCCGGACGAACAAGTTGTTTGAAGCTTTTGAATTTTGCTGTCAAGACCCTTTCACAGACGTGACAGTTGATCAACTTCGTCAACTCTTGGAGCTTTGCGGAGCTGCAACCGTATCCAATCCAGTTGAATTGACCAAAAGCCGACGACACGCGATGATCATCGTCCAAACAGATGACAGTGTCGGCCTGGAAGTCCAGCGCAAGGCCGTCAACTGGTTCGAACGTCTCCAAATACTCAGCGTTTCGCGTGAATGGGTTTTAGATTGTTTGGCGGCCTACCAACTGCTTCCAGTACGCAACCAGCTAATTGGCAAACATTCCGAATCGCTGCTCAGGATGATGGGATTTGACTCCCAGCTTCTTGCTTAACTGTTCATCCATTAATTTTTTTTTCTTTGAAAGACAATTGATGCGGGCCATATTTTTCGATGGTTGTCGAAGAAGAAGAAGATAAAACATTATACCATTTTTTATTTTAGTTCCGTTTGTTTGTGTATGTTTCCACCTATGTTAAACAGTAAATAAATCGTAGGTTCTTCCCGTTAATCTCGTTTCTAAGAATTCGTATTCAAGGAATTAGATGAATAGTGAACGATTTTTTTCTATTTCTAAAAAGAAGTCTGAACGCCACAGAATTCCAGAAAATATCGTCGCACATGCGTTGTTTCCACTAAAAAAAATACGAAAGACAACGTCGAATACGATTTACAATTTCTTTGTTAGAAGTGAACGTTTTGTCAGTAACTTCGTATATAAAGAGTGGATGTGCGCTCTTACAGTCACAGTTTTTCCTTAAAAATTGAACACCAAAGTACTACTCAGCTCGCCTATAAAATGACAATCAAGGTAATTAATTGCTTTTCCCCTTTCTGATTTATCTCGTCATCCTGTGTGATGTGTGTTCTTATATTCCGTTAGGTTGGCGATAAGCTCCCCAATGTCGATTTGTTTGATGGGACTCCACAGAATAAAGTGAATCTGTCCAAGCTTGTCTCTGGCAAGAAAGTCGTCATTGTTGGAGAAGTCGGCGCTTTCACTCCCTGTTGTACAAAGGTGAGGTGTAAGTCTTAATCGAATTTCTATACAACTATTCATTCGCCGCTTTATTCTAGACTCACTTCCCTGCTTACGTCTCCAACTACGAGAATTTTAAGGAGAAAGGTATCGATGAAGTCATCTGCCTCGCCGTCAACGACCCTTACGTCCTGCAGGCCTGGGGTGACCAGCTGCACGCTACCAACAAAATCCGCATGTTGTCCGATGCCAAGGCCGAATTCACCAAAGCCGCCGGATTGGAAATGGACATGGTAGATAATTTAGGCAACGTCCGTTGCAAGCGTTTCTCACTCTGCGCTGACGATGGTGTCATCAAAGCTCTGAACATTGAACCGGATGGTCATGGCACCACTTGCTCAAACGTCGATAACATTATACAGCAATGCACGAAGTGCTGTTAAACGATACGAGAGTTACCATTTTCCAACATTACAAAATTACATCATTGAAATTTAAAGAACATACAAAGAAATAGTGTTTAGCTGTACCAACATACGTTTGATTTGTTTATCAAAAACCCTTTGGTTTTGTAACGCCATACGGATATCTGTGAAGACGTATTGTTGGTTAAAATTGAATAGAAAAGAAATACATTTTCTAAACTGGAAATCTTGCCTTATCACACGTACGTTTATTTTACGGTTATTGCCATCATATTCTAATTCGCCTTCTGACTCTGGAAATTGTTATATCTAGACTTGTAGTGCCCATATTACAAACTAATTTAGTCTTAATTACCAGATTCTATTGTACATTTTCCAACCACTTTAAAAAGTAATACGAACAGCCATATGTAATTTTACGAACACGTCATACTTTAATTTCAAAGACTTCATCCGATTAGTGATAGTGGTGGTGATGACCGTAATAGTCAAAATGAGGAAAGTAACCCCCATAACCACCGTGATAAGGGTAATGTCGAGTGTAATAGGGGTAATCAAAATATTGAGGACTGCGTTTTTCTCTTTGCTTTGCATCAAGAGGTGGCTTCGAAGAATGAGGTTGTTTGAAATCCGTTGGATTTTCCGGCGGACGTAGACGAATTAAAGAATCCACATTCGCATAAGGACTAATAAATTCAACACGGCGCTCGGATTCTGCTTCCCTCGGTCTCCGCTCTGAATGCATGGCTGAATTTGTATATCTCTTTTCGACGTTTACTCTTTCGTCCGTCTTCAACGATCTATGTTGGTCAGAAGCGGGCTTCAGTTGGTCGAGAGGATTTTTAGCGGGCAAAGTAACGGACGACGGTTTAGTTTCTTCTGTTTCAGGCTGCTGTATCATCCTTTCATCCGCCTGACTTTTTCTTTCACCAGAATTAAACGCCGACAGCATCTCTTCATTTTCGTAGAAGCGCATTATCTGATTCAGACTTTGCGGATGAATTATGAACAGCGGAAGAAGTCCGAGTGGTCGTCGACGGTTTTGTTGGTCGCCAATTTCTGGCGCGAGATTTTTTGTGGGCATCTTTGATTGTTTTGAAGATATGCCATTTTCGTTCTCCGTCGCTATGCACACCACACAAGTCACAAGCGGTAGAAGAATGAGCACCTAACAATTCAAAAATTACTAGTCAACTTCCTTCCCTCCTCCTTAAAAGAATACTGAACATAATCAAAATACGATTATTATGCCTTATGCGTTTACCTTTGTAAGTAATTCCATGGCGCGCTAACAATTAGACAAGGTGTTCTCTTTGCGGCTCTACTTTAATAGTGTAGCACCCCATACCGAATACAGACCAAGCAAGTCTTTTCCAAACGTTTGTTTTCTGGTGAGCTTCAATGAGTCATAAACTAGCTGTAAAATTCTAATTTTTCTTTCATTATCTAATCCAAACTTTTCAAGGACAAATGTAATTCAAAGACGTCGCTGTTACGCTTCGAAGTACGTATTTGTATTTAGGAAAACCATCTATGTCAATGTCAAAACTGGACACTGGCGGCAGAGTAATGTTGAAAATAGATTTGTAAAATTTAAAGCGATGATTGTGATTCCGAAATTTTATAATGTCTTATGCAAATGTATATATGCGAGATGAGGTGTTGGTTTAATAGTTAAATCTTCACGCACTAAAATAATTTTGGGTTTGACTGTTTTGTTCCGGTTACTTGTGGTGCGCTGTGCCGTTACTGCTGGGAACTTTTGTTTGTAATGAAAATTATTCAGGGAATTGCAATATGAATAGGTAAGAGTTTTATGGCTCGCGATTTTGGAACGGGGAACAAGCCAGTAAATAAGTTTCATTACATTTACGATAGTAATGAAAGGAAACTTAAAACAAGGAAGTATACACTCCGGCCTCTATGCATTAGCATAATATGGAACATGTAAAGAAAGGAGTCTATCGGTGTTTACCTACTATTACCGTGAATTGTTGATGTAATAGAAGCGATAAGCCGACAGCTTGATCTTCATTTTTTCATGGGTATTCCCCTGTAGACAACGTTGTGTCGTCTCTTGTCTCTCTGAAATATCTATTTCGCTTAGTAACAGGGAAAATTCACTTTCTAACGACCATCTGGGAATAGGTCATTCTTTATGTCATCGTATATAAAGATGCTGACCAAACCTTTTGTATTAGGCTAGTCTGACAGAGAGCACATGAAGATGAGTCGCTTCAATTTGGTAAGTCTAGAATAACTTAGGATAGTTTTTGTCCATATTCACGATCGGTCTTACTCATCTCATCGTTTGTCTCATATATATTGCCAGGTTTGTTGTGTTGGTTTGCTGGGTGCATATATGTTAGCCGTCGTTTCAGTCGACGGTGGTCCTATAAAACGTTCGGCTCATCATGACTACGATGAGCTAGGTAAATTAATGGTTTATAGCATAATTTTCTTATCTTTTTAATTTTTAATTTTTCGGAGTGTATAGGTAGGCCTTTAGGTTACGAACATCCAGGAAGCCAAGGTTTCGGCGGCTACGGTGGCTACGGAGGCTACAGTGGACAAGGAGATTTGAGAAACGGCCATAGAGATTTGATCAACCACCACGAAGACTTGAGAAGCGGCAACAGAGGTCTGGTGAACCATCACGAAGACTTGGTTCGCCATGAGGACTCGAGGGTTAATCCTATCCTACAAGCATTGGGTGGACACAGAGATTTGGTTCACCAAGGAGACATGATGGGCGGTCACGGAGAATATCCATTTGGTGGAGACTCGTCGGTTGGTCATGAAGACGTGACGGTCGATGTCGATCTTGGTCCTAGCGCATTGGGTGGACACAGAGACTTGGTTCACCAGGGAGACTTGATGCGCGGTCACGGAGAATATCCATTTGGTGGTTACGGTGTCGGCGACAGAGGCGGCTTAGGTGGCGGGTAAATAAGAATTTAAATTTCATAGTATTTATAAATTCCAGGCAAACATCAGATAAAATCTTATTTTGTCATCTGCTTGACAGTTTTGTTCCCGATGGCCACCATGTGTTCTGAGTCCATGAAATGAGCAAATGAATAATAAACGAATTTGATAAAAGTGAGGAATTTCCTGGGAATTTCAAATAGTAACTGGTAATCCAAATCGTTGGTCTGCGAGTGTGTTAGTGTGGTTTAAAAAGATCTGGGGTGGGGAATGCCGGATATGAATGAGGATAGAGATGAACACGAGACTCCCGGGATTCTTCATCCGGAATTAATGTCTCTTTACTTCCATCTAACTTTCAAATCAGACGAGGTGAATACGGCCTTGCGTGTAACAATAACATTTAAGCAAAGTTACTGCCAACTAGAGAGACAGTTAAACATCAACCAACAATAAACCATTTTTACCGGCGTCTGTCGTTTTTCTTATATTTCTATTCTATTCTATTCTATGATTTTTTGAATGATTTGATTTTCCGCCAGGTGGCGTTGCCTGTAGACAACGACCGAAAGGTGGCGCCGCAGCGCGCCCAACTTGAAGTTGAATTCATTTCTTTGACGAAATCGGTACGAGCATCATCCTGTGCAGCTCACGGTTGCTGTAATTGGGTCACCATTTTGCCACGCCGAAATGTGGGAAGTGTGAAGTGGATCCGGTTGTGAGACGATCGGTGACAGGTAATCTCTGGTTTTGATGCTTCTTTTTCGCAAGTTTGAAAATGAGTAAAAATGTGCTAGTCACGTGGCTACCTCATCTGTGTTTTGTGAACGTGTGCTATGCTTGTTTACTGTCGTTTTTTTAAATTTAATATTATTTAAACTTAATGGTTTTAGCAAGCATTCTTCATACTGGGCTTATGTTATAATGGATTTTATGTGTATTATTTGTTGTATAATCAGAACTAGGTACTTCCACGTTGGCCTTGCCTGAACATAATGGATGATTGGATTCCAATCACACATCATGGCCTGAATCTCTACTGGGTCCTACATTTGGTATACACATATTGATTTAGGGATTTGATATTTTTTAATACCTTGTTTCCACTGCTCTTAGGACACAATTCCTCAAGCTTTGATTATGGACATCAAGTAAGTCTATTTGACTGTAATTTTTCCCTTGTGATGAATGTGAGCTTTCTTGCATTGGGCTTACGGCAATCCTGCACGTGGATGTCACACACGTAGTGCTTGGTTACTTACACTTCAGAACCTCCAGGAAGGTCTGAGAAAAAGCTGTCTCTGATTTGTAGAGAATGCTCTAGCCGGGCAATTTCCTGGCGGAAGTGTAGGGGAATAGAAAGAGGATCGGTTTCTACTCATGACGCCTTTCGTCTAGGCGGCGACTTCTAGATTCGAATGGAACTGCTCAAGTGCTTATTTAGTCAGCTCTTGAGCATAATCTGTGGCTTTTGGTTTTCTTCTCATGAGCTACAGCAAAATTCAAACTAGTCTGCCTAGAGCCATACTCAATACACTATTGAATTCTAGGAATGTCTTTGATTGTATCTAACGGGATTCATTATGAAATATTGCTAGTGACTAAAGGTCTTTTTTGCTCTTAGCACTCGACGACCGAGCGCCTTAATTCGAGAGACAATTCGAGCCACCCCCTTAATGCGAAAACGATTACACGCCTGAACTTGAAGAAAATGGCCTGAATCGAACTACTCGTATTTCTCCTATTACTTTTTGCTGTGATGTTTGTGATCCCTGATTTTTCAACTTGCGTGACGCGCATGGGCCATAAATCAAACTTGCCATAAATCAAACTTTTGCAATTAATTGTTCCGTAGTGCAGCCATTTCACCGTGCATCATTCATTCAGTTACTTTTGGTATTGTTTGCTAAAACTGTTGATTTGATTGCTATTACTTTCGTTCAGGCTTCAGCATTTTTATATCATGAACATGAAAGGCTTCGGGAAGGAGATGGAACCCCATTAGTTTTAGAGTTTTTAGAAAGTTCTCTTGTCGTCCATTTTTAGTTTATTGGATTAAATGATGTTCATTTGTGAATTTCAGAAAAGTAAAATTTTTCCTGACGAAATAAACTGACGCCGTACGCAACAACTGTAACAACTAAATTAGTCGACTGCCTTGATTCCCTGCTATACAAGCCGATTTGGTGATAGCTGTAACTCTGTTACACGGGTGGGACAGAATTTGTTAGCGAGAATTTTATTGTACCAGGTATTTTCAAATTTTGTATAAGATTGAAATGATGACAAATATAGATGATTGCTGGATAAACATTCTCCTTTTACTGCATGTATATTCATTATAGTTCCCTGTACATATTTAAGCAGTAGCCCGTAGCCCCGTGGTAAAGTGTCGAAATTTGACGCGAAAGGTCGGAGGTTCGAATCCTCGTATAGCGACAGTAAATAGAAAACAGGGATTTCAGCACTGTCCTTGTCAATACTCGATAAAGAGCAAGTACGGTAATCCGGCAAAAACGTAATAAAAAAGTTAACACAAAATTGTTCAGACTTTCAATTTTATCAAAATTTATTTTAAAAACAATTTACATCAATACATGTCCTATTGTATGAAAACATATTATTTGATACAATTATTTTCTGAACGATCAGAGCAGACAATCTCTAGAAGAGATCGTTATTCATCACTTCGTTCGCCCTCGTCGCTCGGTACGGCCCGTACCGCCCAACGAGAGGCATGGCTAAGAGAAGCCGGAAAGAGAGAAGAGTGATGGTTGGGGCCAGTTATTCAGGGATGCGATTGAACCTAGTCGGGCGCTTGGCTGTATTCACCCTTTCGAGACAGAGCCCATCCCTACCACCTGCATTGAGGGTATCAGGACCGGAATTGGAAGGATAAAAGGTTACAGGGGGAATCTACACTTAGCAGCAACACCTGAGTGTAGTGCAGGTTTGCGACATCTGAAAAAACAAAAGCTGAATGTTAGTTTATCAATAATTAAAATAAGTCGCAAATTTCAATGTACCTAGTCATATCGCTCCCCCCCCAAAAAATGGTTCTCCCGTCAAGTCTTCATCAGCTTGGCATCAGCAACCACATAGAAAAAAAAATAGAAACTGTAATTGACGGAAAGAAGTAAATGGAGCACATTTTCGGAGACCGGAAGGGAACCGGAAGTGGGAAATACTGCCTCAATTACAAAACAAAGTAGATATTCGGAATCAGCGCACTTTTTTGAGCAAGAATAATATGTTGTAATTGAAATAGGAGAGATTGACTAAATCGCCAATTTTTGAAGTCTATAGACTTCTTAAATTCTCGATTTTCGACATGATCCAAAAGTTGATAAAAACACGATAATCTTGTTCAGAATTTAACGATGATTCCGATTATCCCCTTCATTTTGTTGTACGACGTGTTTTTCTAACTTCCGGTCCACTTCCGGTTCTTTACTTTTCTTATGATCATCGTCTAGCTAAGAATTAATTGTACTTGGCAAAGTTTGAGTGGTCGGAGGTTGTCCCGCTATGTGCAGTAAATGCACATATGATGACACAAGCAGCTACGATAGCTCCACTCCACGGTTGGCTATACTTGAAAGATTGGAAGAAAAAATGTTAGTCAATCTGAATACAATATAGTAATTTCTAAAAACACAAATATAGTCTCTCACTGAAGTGATCATTCATACGCATTCACATAATCCCTAGTCCAACAGGCAAAAGAAAATTGGTGGTTGACGGATTTACTGTCACCAGATGTCTGGTAAATACGGCGGATCACGCTACTAAAAAAATGTAAATTGAAATGTATTAAGAAAGCAAACTATCATTGCAATTACATCTTACCTGCATCCTCAATTACGAATAGGATGGACTATGAATGATGAATATTATGATACAAGCAGCTACGATAGCTCCATGGTGGTTCAGGTTGGCGATACTTGAAACATTGAAAGAAAAGATGTTAACCAATCTGAATACAATATAGCAATTTATAAATACACACAAATAGTCTGTCACTGAAGAGATCATTCATACACATTCACATAATCCCTAGTCCAGGAGGCAAAAAAAAATTGGCGGTTGACAGATTTAAGCTGTTACCAGATACATGTTGTATCTGACAGAGCTGACAGTATAGAGCCTCTTAAGTTTGGGGAGAAGACACATTAATTTGAGGAAAATTCATTCTTCCAAACAGTCTCAGACAACACAACAATGAAAACTTACTATATTTGGTATTTCCCTTAGGCAACACAAACACTCATTATGTGATCTGACTTGTATCACAACCTAAGAAGCAATGCTCATTATTCAGCTGGAATAAGGAGTTACACACAGAGATGAAGGCCCCTTCTTCTCTGGTTACACATCTACTGTTGCAATTCTTTCTAGCTTAGTTAATGTACAACAAATCACAGCTTCAAAGTGAGATTTATTATTATTATCAATTATTATTAGAATTGATACCATTCAAACTGCCTGAGATAAAAAGAGTTGAAGTCTACTCGTTAAAAGATGATCCAGATATTCTTAAAACTTCTTGGTAGTTACTATAAGTCACTACTAAAATCTCCATAAAATTAATTAAACTATCAGTTAATTATATTATTTTAGAAAATGGATCAAAATAATCACCATTCAAAATCCGTACCGTCAACTACGTCATGCATGAGAGAACAACAACGCGCTGTTGCGCGATTTAAGAATGGCTATCTGTCACTGTCAGCTGTCATCGACAGTGGAGCGGTCGAGCCAGAGTCAGCTAGGGATGTTGGACAACACACGAGATTCCGATCATGAACGCAATTTATCCATTTAATCACCCTGAGCTTCTGAGCTAAGCTACCTGTTTGGTACCTGATTACCTACAATCCCCCTTTACGGCCTTACATGCTGCACCATCAGTAAGGTGCGAATCTTTTCCGCTAGACGTCTCTAAAGTTGATCCAAAAGAAAAAAGGCGGGCTTTTGATGTCATCGACCGTTCCGTAATTACCTCAACTCACCCTACCGATAAAGTGGCAAAGTTAATCCACACCCAAGACTCGGATCCTTAGATTTTGGTGCCAACATGCTCGTTTGTCATCAAATAGAAGCCCACTGCCTTTGACGTAAGAGAAACTCGTTGCGAATTTGACAATACGCGACAATAAGTGAAAGTCAAACATTCTCATGATGAATGTAAAAGAAAACTCATTCATTTTACTTCATTGTCGTTTATCACGCCGCATGGTTTCGAGGTAGTGACGTCGACGATACCAAAAGCCTCGTTGGTCGCGTCTCGGATTTAGGCGACCACGTTTACAGCTCGCCGGGCAGTTACGCAAGTTGGACTTTTTTTCGGAAGGCCGGTCACGTCAACAGCCTCTTTCGGAGGCAAAAAAAAAAGTTTTCCTTTTCCTGCAAAGCGTGAGCTGGCGCGACGCCTACACCACGAAAAAAATATAGATTCAGGGAAGAGTGAAGAGACGAGGAAAAATGGTATTAAAAACACACGCCGTGTTACAGATTAAATGATTTTTGCGCTGATCGTTATACGTTTACACAGGGAGAAGGAAGAGCTTCCGTCCCACAATATATATATATGAATAGTCGATCGCAAACCCTCTACCACCGTGCGTGCTGACAACGGGATTTACGAGCTTCGTTGATAGGAAATAGCAATCCGGTAGGCGAGTTCATAATACCTCGACAATCCACCACGTAGGCCACATCGACGTTATGTCGTACCGCACGGGATTCGAAGAGAATAGAGGCGACACGGGAGACAAAGTTGGAAAGGGAAACTTTGGCGCTATCACCGAATTTTTCTCTTTTTTACAAAATGCCTTTCTTTTGTTAGGGGTCGAATTCTTTTTAATTGCCAAACTTATCGATCGGGTCAGCAAACAGAAAGGTTCTTTTGTCAACTTATCTCATCGTCAATCCAATTGAAAGCATCATCGTCGAAGCGAACGTCTTTTGTTTCGTCTTGATCGACGAAATGTAGCAATCAATATTGACTTGAATTAAATCGAAGCACGAATAAATGACACGGAGGAATGTTTTAGTTTCTCTATTTACATATATATTTATATTAAAAAGTCTATACAAGATTTTTTGCACGTGTACAAATGGGAAGAATCATTGGCCACTCGTGTTCAGCACAGTTCTTTATCTCTCTCTCTCTTTCGGTAAGGTTTTTTCTTTACTTTGTGCATTTCTTTCAACAAAATCAACAGCACAAGGAGGACGGGTCAATCAAGAAATATACGAACCCAAAAGTCAACAAATTCATCATCCAAATGTCTTTTTTCGTCTGATGAAGTATATAAAAAAAGGGAGAAGTAGGAGCGGGTGGACACGTAGGATTTGTTAGTCACGTTGGAAGGGTAGATTGTGCTACGCATCTGCTTGAGCCTAACCGGTAAGGGTTTTATCTTTTTTTTTCTCTTCTTTTCCTTATCTTTCGTTTTAATTTGTCATACCGAGCAAATCTTGAAGAACTTCACATGATTCATCACGAAAAAATGAAAGAATAAAAACTGTCTCGATTTGATTTTCTCTAATCCCCCTATTTGTTAGATCACCATCTAATATCACTATTTGGGAAAAAGAAATTGATCAAACAAAGAAAAAAAAGTAGCCAGAGGCGGCCGTTTTGTTATTTATGTACAAACACCTATCGAACTAGGCGTTTTCTTCACGACGATGACGATGGCAGGGGAAAAGATTCCCCTCGTAAAATTCTGAATATTAGAAAAATATAAAACCTGATTAAGTTAGCGTGACATGATTTTGGCTTTCACAAGAGGGAGGGGGTATGCGCAGGCCACTAGTAGTCGCTCCTCCTCCTCCTCTTCCGACCAAGATACACGGGTGTTTTGATTGAAAATTGAAATGGTTTCCATTTCCTCATTTTTCTGGGGGGTAGTCTCCTAGTTGGTTATCTGCGGCTTCTCGTATTCCTTTCTAATGGCTGCAAACGATGATGTCCTTCTTGTCGTCGGTATGTTTTTTTCTCTTTTCAAAGCCGTAGTTGTTGTTGTTAGAGTGCCAAAAGAGCGATGATGGGCACAAGGAAGGCGGCCAACGAGGCGGCCATCTTGGTGGAAGCGGATCGGACGTGAACGGTACGCCCATTCAGTGGCTGCGCCGGTCGATAGTTGTTGACTAGAGGGTCTCCGTCTTCACTGATCAACTGTCGGAACTCGGCCAACTAAAAGTATTGGAAGGGGAGGAAAAAAAAGGCGAACAGACAAAGTCAGCATCGAGTTTCTCTTTCAAGCCAAGTCGTTTGACATAGATTGTCTAATCAATAAATGCGCCGAATTGGAATAGTAGTGGGAAGAGACGGACCTGGTCTTCGGAGGCCGTGATGGGATCGGCAAAAACCGTCCACACGACGATCTCTTGGCAGCCGGGTGTAGTCAGAGAGCCCATGTAGCGATAAAACTTGGAAGTCGAGGCCGGCATAAGGTCACGCAATGAGAGAGTGTCGTTCAATTGCCATTCGTTGCCTTCATGTACCACGTGATCCAGCACTGACGTGATGGGCTCGAAAGCCGGATTATCCTCTTTCGACGTCTGTGTGATAACATTCAATAATAATGACGACCATCTTCTTTGAATAGAGCTTCTCTATATACCTCAACAAAGACGCCGAGGACGGCCAGACCGTCTGGGTGTGACGTGGCGTTGCCCAAGCTGCCGTACTTTTTGTTGAAGTGGACAAAATGCAACTCTGCAGCGTAACTGTGGAGAAACGATTTTTTGATGAGTCAATAGCTTCAAAATGATTGGAGAGCATCATCAAAGACGTACTGTTTGTTGTTGACGGTGTGCTCGCTGCCCCGGACGCCCTCTGCGCCCCAATGGAAGTGGACCTGGGCAAAGATGAACTGATTGGTTAGACCACCATCCTTGATGTAGGGCATCCGATAGTCGGCGTAATTTTTCGGCAAGCTCAACAACACTGCAATCAAGACGTCGTGATTAGAAACAATCATTGTTAGACTATTGGATAATTAGTCAATAATACCAGTGTGACCGTTATTGGTCAGCGTCAAGGGTTTTTCTGACGTGTCGTAATTGCCCAAGTGGATCGGCAGGAAATTTTGAGGCATGGCGGCTTGAGGGACAATGTCGATCGGCGACTGCTTGTTACCACTGCACAAGTCGTAGAAATTGTACCAATGCGCCGGATCTGTTATGTAACGGATGACAGTTATGACAATGGTACACGCTACTTCTCTGCATCAATTTTGAATCTTTAATAAGCGTACCATCCTCTCCGGAATAACCCCAATGGTGGGATCCGCCGCTGGCCAGGATACCTGCAAATAAAAAAAAAATGGCAATGTAAATTTTCTTCCGCTTTTTTTTGTCTTTCTCATAGATTTCCTAGTTTTAAATGGGTGGGAAATGGCATTAAATGACTTGAACGTAACACGTGTGGAAAAGCGGATTGCTCTTAAACGAAAAGACCAACGTTTAATGAGAAACGCCATTATGCGTTAGGACATGCTCCACCAGCAAGGAGGATGGCCGTCCCTAGCTACTAGAGTCGCTAGAGCTGCTAGAGAGAGAGAGAGAGATCAAAGAGGAGAGGAGAGTCTTGTCACGCAGGACTGGAAGTCTCTAGCTGATCTATCCATCTATCGATCGTCGACTGATCCCCAGCCGTGTAAAAGAGAGAGAAGAAACTCTTTGACGCTGTTTCCGAGTATCCATCAGTGAGAGAGTCGGTCGGTCTGTCCGTCCACGAGACGTAAAGCTACCTTACACCGTCGCCGGCTGTGTAAGGTGGTAGTAGTAGTAGAGCAGTAGCAGCTGCAGAATCAGACATTGATTTTCCATTTCCTTTTGTTCTCCCTTTGATTCGTTCCCCATTTTCAGAGTACCCTACCATATTCTGTGTATACTGGGCTATACGACCTTACATGTTTCGCGACGGCATATGTAGTATGTGGCGGTACGGCACAGAGTTTTGCGTGTCCGCAATGCAGCATTCACCAGCCCCGGTCCAGTTTTGTTTTTATCCTCTGCCAGCATGAGAGGCAAAAACGCGGCACTCCTAATTAAGGGTAGCGTGCGGAGAGAGAGAGTGAATAAAGATTTAACGAGCGCTGCTATATAAGACGGGAAGTTGTGTCACTTTCGCTCGTGCTTGATGCATTTTCAAGACGGACTTTGGACTCTTTTACGACTTTGTCTTCTTTTGTTGCTCGGATCCCCCTCTCATATAATCGCGACCAGAGCGAAAATGGATCTTTCTATATTTAGAGGCCGAATGTGTTGCCTGGCTTTGGGGTCCCAGTGCGAAAACGATCGGCCGACTGTTAGAGAAAGGGCAAAAAGTGGTCGTAGCGGACTGGATATATATTTCTGCCTCATCAGGTATCCAGTTACCGATGAAACGGGCTACTAGCGAATCCGACATTGAATATCTGGCGGTCGTAAAAAGAGGAAATCCGATGGATTCGCGGATGGTTGGAATGTAATAGATTGCACTACTATCGGCCGTGGTAGACGTCAGTTTTTCGACTCCTTTTGGCCAATGTTCAAAATGTCTGAAACGGGCATTTCATCGATAATAGTATCGATCGTGGTTTTCGCGTCATACTTCGCCCCACCCCAAGAGCACGTCCCTCTCCCACACACACCGGGTTCTTCTCCTATCGTCTCCGTCTACTATTTTCACTTTTTATTGGACGGTATACACCACGTCCGAGGCCCACCACCAAACTTTCTAAACTTCCTTCAACCAAAAGACTCTGATTGCTCAGCCCCAACGACGGCGGGGATCTCCCGGGATGGTCGACGTGAGTCCGATTGATCAAGATTCCAGGAATATCGAGTTATCATCTTTCCCAATGTTTTATCCATAGTAAAACATTTCCTTTTCTCTTATTCCTTTCCTAGCTGTCGTCAAGTCATTGGCTCTATATATTTTTATAGATGACGTCTAGATTTACGATGCGGATTCCCCATTCTTTCTTTTTTTCTGCGACTGCCTCAGCCAGGCGTATTCTTATCTAGCTCCTCGGCGCCTCCCCTTTCCTCGCCCATATCGCCAGTCTCCGCTGTCGGTTTCTCCCTCCCGCCGATTTGCTCGGCTGCTACTGCTTCTGCTTACATCGCCCAGATGAAGAGATGCGAGGCGATCAATACTACTCTAGTGCTCGGCAGGAAGAGAGAGGAGCGAGCGAGTCCCGAAAGGCCACACAGAAACCTCTTCTCGAACTCGTGGCGATATCGAGCGAGACCCCAAAGTTTCAGCGCTACAAAACGTAAACCGGCGTCAGGTTGTGAAGACGTCGCCGTCGCTAGACATCACCTTATTTCGTTCTAGTCTCATTTTTTTCGTACTGGAACTTTTTGGTGCCCGGAGACGATGCACACCGGTCGAGGTGTGGTCCTTGCTCCCGATTTTCTTTTTCTTTTTCTGTTCTCAAAACCACACAGCTGCAGCAAGAGCATCACGTGAAAAGTGCGCCAACGGGAGAAGATCGGATGTCGCGGGAGTTGCGGTTGTTTCGTCGTAGCGGTCCCGGAGTCCGTGACAACCGGCGAATCGTGCGTGACGCTCTGCTTCGAGCCAGTGAGAGAAACGATGGAGGTTGTCATCGTTTCGTGCATGACACGCAACATATCCATCTCTTACTTTAGTTGGGGGGATTTTTGTTTTGTTTGCCTGTCGGGTGGGATCGATCCCTTCAGCTCAAACTCAATTTTTACCCAATTTCACGCGTGAAAAACAAAAAGAATCTTTTTTTTTTCGTATCCTTCAATTTTTCTAGAGGGGCGGATCGACCGCCTTTAAGGTTCCCCATTTCTTCTCGGCTGACATTGTCAACAAAAAGAAAGAATAGATTTTTGTCCTACCCCAGTCTGTTTTTTTCTTCTTCTAAATATTATCTGCAGTGTCAGCAGTCTCCCAAAGTCTTGCTGCAACTTGCGTATTCTGTTCGTCATCTTTCATTTGAGACCGCCTTTAGCGCCATAACGTAATTGAAAAGGAAAGCCGACCCGAATGATTTGGAACCGCTCTCGAAATCTCCTTCCGTGGTCAATCCGACCGTGACCGAGTCTCTGGTGCGGGTGGGCCATGAAGGATTTTCCGCCGAGTTGGTGATTACCTCATTAAGGTCGAAGCCGGACAGAGCTACTGATACGCACAGAGACGGAGAACAGGAGCAGGGAGGAGCGAAATTCCCGAAATGCCATTCCCATCCGGACGGGTATAAAAAGACATGGCTTCAAGACAATAGTCACATTGTCTGTTCTGTTTGCCAGAAGTCCGTAAACATACGGGGAGAATAAAGGAATGCAAAGAAGGAAACGAGATGGGACACGGTTCTATCTGTGCGAGAGAAGACGATACGTAACAGGGTGAATTCCATTTGTCGTCGATGTAGATTTCGATATTCGGTTTCTCCTTCGTATGTCCATAAGTAATAGTATCTAGAGTGGTAGGCTATATAGAGAGACTCAACCGCTCCAGTCCCCCGTCGTATTGATTCATTTCACTCACGGAGAGAGAGAGAGCGAGAGAGAAATGTATTGAAACACCATCAAAGAGACAGAGGAGAGAGAGAAGAAGCCATCAGCAACCGGGGCGAAGGCAACGCCGTCAGCAGCTCTACAACTTCCCTCTTTCCAGACTTTTGGCGACGACACACAACGAGGCAGTCGGTATAATCGGGAAAAAAGGAACTGAACGAGATATCAGGCTGCCTTTGATGGGCCCTTTCAGAGCTATTTAATTTCTAATCAATCATTCAACATCCTCCCTATTCAGAAAAAGAGCTTTTTTTGACAAAAAGGAGAATAAATTGTTAAAAATCTTATTGTTAATATGAAACTCGAGGTATATTGTGCCTGGGACAAAGCAACACCTACGAGGTTATCCAAACACGAGGGAATTGTACGAAGCTTTATTTTCTATTTTTGGGGGTTTCTATTTTACTGATTAAAAAAGAAACAACCGAGATGAAATTCTCTTTAACACGAATGAGCGGTGGCGCAGGGCTGGAAAAAACAACTTCGCGATTCTAACGCCAACCAAACACGCCTCCTTTTTTCGTTGCCAACATTATCGATCAGATTCCTCCGGCTTATTTCCCCCATTTTTTTTTTAGTTCTCCACTCCCTTCTCTATCTTCCTTCTACCTTTTCTCCTCCAGTTTCCTTTTTTAACGGCGACAAGAACCTTTTGTCACACCCGCGCGGCGGTAGGTCTACGCACGTTCACGCCCGCTGGCTTCCACCAGGCAGTGCTCTAGAAGCAGGGGAACCCAACAAGAGTATTGGAATAGTTGTGATATCGTATAAAAAAGAGACTGGGGATGATTCACTTCCACCACGACACGAAAATATATGTGTAGAGGGGAGAGAAAGACAAACAGGAAACTAAGAAGGTCGACTGGAACTTTGCCCGGAATCGAGCAGTGTTATTTCAGTTGCTAGTCTGACGGATCGGACAGTGGATAAAAAAAGGGAGAAACAACGGAGTAATCATTCAAGTTGCTTGGAGATGACATTGTGACAGAACCGCATTCGGGAAAAAAAAGAGGGAGGAAATGTACTCTAGGAAATCAAGTCGGAAGATATTCAAAGTTTGCGTTTGTTTTTCCCCCCTGACATTTCCATAATTTGATTTACCCCCCATGAAAATGGCAATTCCAAACCCAACGACTTTGAAGAATCAATATTTCTACGCTCGTATAACTCCCCGCTGCCAAATGTAACGATGGCCATTCCAACTACACGTGGACAGCCGTGCCAATCGATAAAACTGGAATAACACTACTAGTACCACTATTCTACATAACTATAAAAAGAAAAACAAGGTACGTAAGATAAAAATAATTACAAGACCCATTGAAAATTCAGTCGCGATTAGAGGACGTCAAGGTGCCCGGTAGTTAGCGGACACGGTCGGGCACTTGACGAACTTTTGCCGACGTGACCAACATGAAGACAGTAATAATAATAATAAAAAGAAAAAAGGGAAGGAAAGGGTTAAGAGAAAAAACAACAACGACCTTGCCCAGCGCTTTTAGCTTAGAGGGGAAAACCGTTGGCTATGCTACGTGCTGCGTGTTTCTTCTTCTGTTTTTTTTTTTTGGTTTATTCTTTTTTATTGAATCCTTTTCTTGTTTTTCTTTTGCTGTCCCTTTTGCCCGTGGATTACCCGACCGACCATCCACATCGTTACGACAATGGAGCATTGCCAGCGGGAGACATCAAGAGAGAGAGCCTCGAGAAGACGAACATCTAGATGACAAAATGTTTCCACGGCTAGCCATCATCTCCTCTTTCTTTGTATACGTACTCGACAAGAAATGGGAATAACTGAAGATGGTGGACATCGTAACGACCCCGTTACCTCTGATTAGCCTTTCTAATCACGAGACCTACAATACCAACGGGTATGAACCCCATCTATTCACGAATTCGGTCAGGGCTAAACGCAAATTTGACTAAAATTGGCGGACGTTGTCTCTATCAACTAAAAAGATCGTTTCTTCAGGTCTCTTTTCTTTATCTCCTGCATTTTTCAAGTCGCTGTAATATTAAAGTCCGGATTCCGGCGAATCGTGCTCAAATTGGCCGAACCGCACCCCTGTTAGCCGTCCAAAGCTCCCTAACTGGAACTGACCGTAACGCAATGTTATCAGGTAAAGAAAGAAGGAGAAAAAAAGCTTCTCCTTTCTTCCAAGCAAGAAAAGGGAGAGTGAAAGGCCGTGCCATGTGCAGCCAGCCATTGGATAGCCTAATATGTCTTTTAAAAGAAAGCACAGAAAGTTTTGGGCAGTAAATAACTTACCAGTCGGCAGTAAAACTAAGATGGAGCAAAAGAGTAGGACGGTGGCGTCCAGGGATGACGAACGATGGCTTCTAGAAGACATTTTCCTGCACAATAGAAGAATAAGAGAATGAATTAGTTAAGTATGAATGAAGGTAACGATCAATTACACAGGTGGAAGCTTATTTTCTCTTTCTCTCAATCGACAAATAATGCGAAAGGCATGATGGCGAGTTAACGATTGCCGGTCATGACTGGGCAATATCGATCGGGACACAAACTCTGTCCGTCGGTCGCTTCGACAAAACTCTCCTGGCCGACCGCAGACAATACATCATCCAAAGGCTGGCCGGCCAAACAGCAACGGACGGCAAACCAAATAAAAACGCATCAAACCAGAAATAACGACGATCGCGTCGGTACGTAACTAATACAACAGCGGCAGAGTTCGTTTTTTTAAAAGGAAAAATAAAAAGATGGATGGCTTGTCCCAATACAACTGGCCCATGATGAATTCACGTTGTTGTCGAATGCATCCAAAGGGCTACACAAACATTGGAGAAAACGAGATCTACCGAAATACCCACCTGATGTTGACGAAGAACTCGGTCGTACTAACACGTTGGGTCTGTAAACATTGTCGAGGAAACGAAAGTGAAAATTCTGGCTATTCGGCTCCCAATATTTTTTTTTCTTCCCAACTTCCCTTCAGGTGACGGCCTTGTCCCGATTATGCAGAAAATAAAATCGCCGCTACAAATCAGTTTGGCCGATAAGAACCGCTACTAATGAAGGACCGGTAGTTACCGCTGAATAGCCCTCGGAAATTTTGAGGAAAAATACCCCAAGAGCCAGGAAACGAGCTAGATTTGACCTTTTTCGATTGCCGACAGGGCGCCGACAGGAATTGTTGACCAATTCCGTAGTCCATAACTCAAGGTATTTTGTAAAACAACGCTTAAGGAATCGCTTACAGTGCAAAAACGTCAATCAAACAGCAGACAAGACAAAAATTGTAGCACTTTTCAATGATACCCTTTCACTTCTTGGCATGTCGCCAGACCGGTTCAACATTTATAGATTGGATAAGATGACCAAATAAGATTACACAAGAACAACCAGTCCTGTGTTTTTTTCCCTCAAGTTCAACTAGATTCTTGCCAAACGACGACAGCCTGTCTCATTGAATGCCAGCAAAGACTGCCGAGATGGGTGAGTTTGTACAACAACTAACTCAATATGGAGCCGGTTATTAATGACTGTCTACACGAATAATGAAATACGAAGTCAAACAAGAACTTACTTCTTTTCGTTTGCCGGTATCTCGACGTCGTAATAAAGTCTGCGAAAAGAGAAGAGTTCGGGAGCCGTCGGCAAACTGAAGGGAAAACCCAGGAGAAGACTGGTACCAAGTCAAAATTTTTCGGAATTGGCGCGCACCGGCAAGAGCGAAAAGGTATTCAGGGTATGGGGAGCTCGAGGGGCTAGGGAATCCGGCAGCGAAAATTAAAAAAGGAAAACAACACAGAGGTTGATTTTTCTTCGTATGGTCGGACCAGTCGTCCCGGTGGGCGGGGAGGGAGGGTCGGCGGGTGATGTGCCGGTAGACGTGGTTCAGCGTCGACTAGCTCTCGACCGGGTTCTCCGCTCTGCTTTTAAGCCAACGTGCGGATGGAGGGAGAAAGGAGGGAAGAAGAGAGGGAGAAAGAGAGGGTGGGCAAGGAGAGAGGAGGCGGAGGGAGCCGAGTGAGAAGTGGGAGAGTGTTGGGGAGGAGCAAGGAGAGAGAGGCGCAGTGGAAAAAGATTCCGGAAGGGAAAGAAGACGGGCAAAATGTAGAAGATGCAAAGGGAAGAAGACGAGGGATGTATAAAGTGCCACCGGTGAAGAGAAGAAGAAACCGAGTTCTTTTAAACTATAACCATTCCTTTTTTCCTTCTTCTTCTTCTTCTATCCAACCGCACAATGGAAGATGGATACAAAATACACCTCGGAAAATAACAGAGGGAGAATAGAGGGGAGAGAAAGAAGAAGAAGAAGAATCCAACAGAGACTAATAACCGGTCGCGGCCAGTTTAGGTCACCCTGGTGGGATTCTGTTTCTTTTTTCCCCATGTTTTCAGAGGGTAGCAGCTAGCTAGGACGGAGCGAGGTCAACGATTCCAAATTCCGCGTCATACGATCGAAATATGATCATAAACATCAGCCGGATCAGGGACGAATGCATTCATCATCATCTATTTACTTCGTTACTCTTCACCTACTAATAAGAAATAGAGAGAAAAACATGTCATTTACTACATTGAGTTTACGTAAGTTCACCTCGATGAGTGAAATTCATTTACACACCTTGCCTTTTGGCGAAACACGATTTAGGCAAAAAAAGTCTCATCTTCTTGTAAGTTATCCCTGCAGGGGATTTTTACTTACAGATCCCGAACGACACGCCGGCGCCTTGCAATCACCCCTTCGGGTATGCATAGTGTTTGCAGTCCGTCAATCGTTCTATTCACTTGAAATCACGATGGGATAATTCTGCTCACGTTCACAACAGCCTAGGCCTTGTGACCGATTAACATTGATCTCAATAGATTGCAACATCTCGGCAGACACTTCGGTGAAGGACGGCGGTTGACAAATCATAAACGACGTCAGTTGATTTGCCCGACTCGTTCTTGACGGAAGGCGTAACGGCCGTACAATACGTAACAGGGAAAGTCACGCGGACTCCTTGGCCGCCAGTGAATAGCGTCTGTCAAGATGTTTGATGATTTACGGGAATTCGTGAAAAGAAGACTCGACGAATTAGCCGAAAAATACCCATTTCATTCGATGACGAGCGCGTTTCATGAGTTCTTCAAGAACTGAGTTGACTCGACGTGATTATACCATTGAATTTTCACTTTCATCTTTCGATTCAAATGTTGAGGCGGCCGACTACCGTTGACCTAAAAAAATTCCCTGACGCTGCAGCGCAATTTGGATGTTATTGGTCTCTTGTGAAATCGGCTGTAACAAAAATTTATAACATGGATGACCTGGAGCAATTCAGTATATAGCTCCATGGTCAAAAACGAGCTGCCACCTGCTCATTTTCAAATGTATGGCGAAAAATGTTGAAACAATTTATGTATGGTTTGTATAATTTTTATTATACCTGGCACCGACCGTAGTGTGACGTCCATGTCTGTGACGACTAGAACCGGCTGGTACAAAGCGAAATTTGTGTGAAATTTTTCTTGTTTATTAGTCATAAACATATCATAGGCCTTCGTCCCCACATGCAAATAAACAATACCAGTAAATGACCTTGTTGCACCCTAGTCAATAACAAACCACGTGCTTTATCACGCACTGCCTACGTCACAAACCGAAATTTCGAAAACAAATCGACCGCCTTAGCGGTCGTGATCAAGCTAGATTTTTCTTTTGGATTACATTTTGAAAATAATCATTGACACTTCTTCATTATTTTTTGTTGACCCTTTCTCACCTCGTGTTTTTTCTCAAAAAACATATCATGTTGCTCTTAACCGTGGCCTATTCTCTACGTGTATCTTACGGGGTTTTTAGAAAGTGAAGCCGGTCCTGTCCGGCTCCGCGTGCAACCTACAGGGAAAAAAGTCGACCTTTTATGCAAAATTAAATTAAAAACAGGAAAAAAGAGTAAAGAAAAGAGTGGAGAAAAAATCGATAAATTTAGGGGAAAATAAGGACAAGGATAAATGTCATATTAACCGATCGGCAGAGGCAAAGTCCAGAACGGTGCGCGTGTCATTGTCCGTGAGTTCGCGTCCACCGGACAAGGACTCCTCCCAATTCCTGGCTAGCCTGATCCCGTGTCGAAGCATCATTTTGTTGCCGAAATATTTGTTGTTGTCCCCGCGCACGGCCGCGGAACGAGGTGAATACGTAACACCAATAACCTTCAAATAAAAAGGGAAGATACAAAGGATCGGGAACAAAAAAGAGACTAACAAAACGACAAAATGCGAGCCAGGCGGGTGCAACAGAAAGGAATAAAGGATACATTTAAAAATAATAATAAAAAAAGGACAACATAGGAAGCCATTTTCTCGCAGCGCGGATAAAAGATCATTGGTGCATAGACGAACGAATCCGACTTGTCGTGACTTGGGTTCGTAAACATCGCACCGAGGTTACCTCTTTTACCTACGCCGTCACCGTGCCTACGAAAACATTAGATTAAGATTCGAACTGGTAACAATCCTTGAACTCTTTACACTGATTAGATATTGAACACGGGACGACGCATCTTCTTGACTAGCTTCCAATAGTATCGTGATATAATTTTTTTAATGGACTCATTCATCTCTTGCCTTTTTCTCGATGTACTACTACCAGGTGCATCGCAACCTATGTCGTGTCCTCTCGTCAATCAATAACATCCTACAATAAATCCATGGGAAAAAGGGGCTTGATAGAACTGTTTGTCTTCCCTTTGCTAATTAATAATTAAAATCTACGACGAAATACGTCAGCATTTAATCCCTTCCGAATTTATGACCGCGGTTTTCTTCGGACTATATCCGGTTAACATCCGGGGTCAACATTAAGATATTTAGCACGTAAACTATTCACTGTGATATGCGGCCGTTAGGTTAGAAGACATTTCAACGAGGATATCACGGGATCGTCATTCGATTTCCAGATTTTCTCAATGAAGCTTAGTTAATTTTGGTCAAGTTCTATGGCCGAAATGATTGCATATTCTTGATGGTTCCATTTGTTGAACGCCTACTGCCCTGACTGCGTCTTTCCCATCTTATTCCTTCTGATCACGAACGTAGAAGACGTCCAATCAGCGACGTTCATAGTTGTTCCCTTCGGTTGGCAACCTTAACGTAATTAAGTAAAAATGCGACTGAAATAACAACGAGGTGAAAATCGCCAATCACGTGCTTGGATAGTCGCTCAAATTAGTGACGGTTGGTCCGTTTTCTAAAACTGACCAGTCTTCTCTTCTTTTTCTGCGCAAACAAATAACAATAATATATTTTAAAAGTCGTAAAATGTTAGAAAATACCCAAGCTATTTCAAGAAACTGGAATGCCTGGAAATACCCCGGAGAAATTACGTAACGTTTTTCTCCAAGTAGGTACACAACCTATGCGGGTATCTTGTTGTCCATACACGTCGCAGAGTAATTGGATCAAAATACACAAACGTTGGTTATCCATCCATTCCACCCCCTTAAACTATATGAACTGCTGACAACCGGGCGAGAGTTTTCCCAACATCCAAAGACTGTCTGGTTTTATGATCTCATTTACATCGTCGCTCTCTGAATTTCGTATCAGCACCGGCTCAAAAAGCGGTTTGATCGCCGTCACGAACACACTCAATCGCGATCTCTTTAGCAACGGCGACGAAGCTTTTATGCAGATGTCTCAATGGTGCCCGTTCCTAGTAACCTCGAAGCATTTCTACGCGATTGAAAAATCTTTCGAAAGAGGCGGAATCAAACTCGTGCTGATTCGTAGCCAAATAAATCCTCTCTCTCTTAGTCTTCTTTCCCAAACCTGAGGGACTTGCTTGTTAAGCGATCGATAACGATCCAGCACAAAGCCATATAGCCTACGCCAGGCAGACCAACAATCACGAAAGTCTCGGCATCCGTTTCGCGAGGGGCTTGAGGGTTTAGCAAACAAGGCCGGAAAGACACTGAGAGAGTGCAATCTCGACTTTGACTCGGCCCGTCTCAACTAGTACGTATTCTGCCTGCGGTAAATACACTAGCTATTATCCCAAAAGACTGCTGCCCAGTTCAGCAAAGAGACCAGAGAGATCAAGTTATTTGTTCCGTGCGTTCACTCTCTCTCTCCTCTCTCTTGTGAGCTTCGAAAGGAAGTCGCGAATTGGTCGATAGGCAATCTGATAAAGATCTAACGTGCGGAGAAATGAAAACGATTTGATCAAGTCAGCGGAACAAGATTGGACTCGTGTCCGGTCGTTTACGGTAGCCACAAATTCATCGTAAAACTGGGATGAGTGGCGGAATGGGGCGGTGAAATTGGTTTGGGAGCAGGGACCTAGATTGACGTGGCAAAATGTACAAGAAAATTACGGTAAGTAAATTGAGGTGTCATGGAAAACTTCTCGGCCGTCTCGGTATCAATTTCATGTTGACGATCCACCGTATATTGAAACAGTCAAAGCGTTGCCCGGCAACGTTGTTTCCCCTGTAACCATCCTTTCATTCTCTTTCTCCTCTTCTTGATGGAAGGAGGAGATGCACGCGCTGCTTTCTCTATCTCCTCGCCTGATTAAATGCGTTACCTAACTTCGTTCGTTCGTCCGTCTCTAGCGTGTGCTCGGCTCATCAGAGCCCGTATAAATCAATAATTCCAGCAATGGCCCATTCTACGCTCCCTCTTTTAGTATTATCTCGTGCTCAATCAACAAAAAATAAGAAAAAGAAAAACGACTGATAGTGTCAAGGCTGTACGGAGAGACCACTCAAGATTATTCGGATTACAATTCCCGGTTTAGCTGATTGACATATTCTCTCTGCCTTTTCCATATGTCGTTACCCCAATGGCCACTTGAGGGACTCAATGAAATCAGGACGAGATGGTAGAAGGCAAATTGATGTGAGACGAGAGAACAAGATGTATACGTGGGCTCGAGAATGACGATCATGTAACAGGCGATCGGATTTCTTGGTGGCGATAACACGGGATCTATTACTTCGATCCTGGTGTGCCGACTAATCGATACGGATTAGAATAGGACGCAGGGACGCGAGAACGCACTAATTGAATTGAATCAACACGCTCTCCATCACCCTTACTATGTTTTCTTTTCCCAAGTAAATCCCAGCGAAAAGAAAAGAACGAGAGAAAGAATTGCAAAAGGAGGAAAGCCCCTTAAATCCCTTACCAAGGCCGCTACTATTTGACATGTGTCTCAACTTGTAGCAATGCAGATTTAATTTTAGGGAATGGATTTGATGAATGTTGTAATGAGCTACTGAAATACTGGATACATACAAATACATTTTTTTTTCTTAAAGAAGACGGGCTTAATGGCTTCCATTCGATATACGGTGCGTATATCTTTTACCCTTCATTTGTAAACAAGGAAAGTATACATCCAGTATTTTTCCGAAAATAGATTCTCGATCATTAAATTCAGCAGAAACGCAGAAAGGCAGAATTTATCCTCTATTTGTCGTTCAGAAAATTTGTTCTGAACTAACCAGAGAAGTTTCCGCTTATTTATCCTACAAAATTCTAGTGTCCCTCTTCTGGGTGAGAGCTCTCTTGCGTTGCGAAAGTTTAGTTGTCGTCAAAACATCAATTTAAAGTTTTTCAACGAACGTTATATTGCTCTATATACTTGGTTTGAGTCAGAAGCTGTTCGTAAGAGAATTAACAATCGTAAAAAAAAGTTGTTATCTCTAACGGAGAGAACACATCGACAGATCTGCGCAATAACGTAAAATGACGCCATAGCTATAGAAACGAAAAAGAGATAACAATACAGTGAAATGGGATCGATTGAGCAAATACGAAAAGAAGGTGGAAGCCTGCTGACGGTAGGCTCGAAAAATGCGAATGAATCGAATAGGTTCCCGAGAGAGCCCCGTCTGTCGAGTCGAGACTCTTGTTGGGCTCTTTCCATAATCGGATTCCCATCTTCCATATACGAATCCAGTACGCCCATCCGCCCGAGTTCGATCAAAGGGCAGGCAACCAATCCAGCCGTGACGGATTGGTTGCGATAGAAAGAATTGGGCGTTAAAATAAATTGAACTGTCCGTGCAACTATTTCGATTGCCTTGTCTTATTTGAATTGGACGTCTATCCAAAGAGCGGAAATGGCATTCTACAAACAGCCGATCGGATTGCTATACATCGGTTGGAAATTATATACGACATCTTCGAGCCAAAAATGACCTAATTTGTCTCCGAATCGGTTGACTTTAAGCTTCTTTTCGAGACAATTACGGCTTAGACTTCAACTTGAAAGCTCGTTTCAAGTTTACATAAGTCTTATATTCGCTTTCCAAATTGATCGATGGACGCGAATCCGATAACTTTTATTCCCGGCGGGTACCTTTCAGCCATCAGTGGATTAACCTTGTATATGGTCTAATATAAATTCCCTAGGGAATGTACCAATTATATGGGGAACAGCAAAGTTTATACCAAAGTGGCAAGTTCAATTAATTAGAAACATGAGAATTTATATATACAGCAGTAGTAGTTAGGTTATATCAGGTTGTACCTGTCTTATAAGCACTAAGCCATAAATTCATCATAATTCAATAAAATAACACACTTACCTAAATAAAAAGACAGAGAATCCAGAAATGTGGATGACTTGCCAAGAAGAAAGGTTTCATTCAGCTGGCGGTGACCCCTTCAAACTGGTTACAGACCAAGAAGTAGATAAACATGCTGTAAAACAGATGGGCCATAAAACATAAAAATATATGTAATGTGTAATTTAAAATATTAAAGTAATAAAACAATATAAATTACATTGGTAGATCTGGCCGGTTAGAGCTGAGTCGAGAAATTTCGACGAAATTACGAAAAATAACCAACATTTACCCTTTTAATTTTACTGATCTGGGTTTTTCAAAAATCAAATCCATGATTGTGATTTTTCATTCGTATGGAAGACACAAAAAATAACGCTAATTTATGTTTGTATTCACTAGATATTCTGTCACGTGTTTTGAAAAGGAATTAGGCGGCAAAATCGGAGGAGAAAAACTCGTCTGCTTCCACATAATTAAATCCTACGTTGCCAGACTTCAAATGGTACTGATGCAACCAGAAATTTATCAGAATTTTGTTGAGTGGAATCAGTGTATTGAAGATGAGAATCAACAGACGGATATAAATACATCGATCGGACATTCAAGCTGGGACAGATTGAAGTGTGCGGATACCTTATCATACCAAAGACGAACCAAAAAATAACGCCCTAAAACTAGGGAAAGAACGGGGGAGAAAGATCAATATAGAACGCGAATCAGATTGAGGAAAAAAAAATTCTTTCAGCAACAAGTTGAACGTCATCAGTCATTTACGGCAAAAAAAAAAAAATTGTGAACGAAAGCGAGAACATACCGGTTCCTTCCAACATACAAGCATCTAACAGCGAACAAACAACAACTTGAGAGAAGGAGAAGATCGAATCTTTTCAAAGGCACTAAATTGCACACTGTTGTTTTCTTCTTCAAGAAGAGTAAATAGACAAAAGGACGTGGTTTCTAAACCTCTTTCTCTGCATTTTCTAGGAAAGGGAGATTTGAGAATAAAGAATAGGAAGGAGAGAGGGGAGGGGGTGCTCATGAGAAACTTATGCTCGTCTCCGGCTCGGATTCAGCAACTCTCGACGAACGAAGCGGGAAAAAGACCTGTTTTGCCCGTGCGATGTAAAGTTCCCTTGTACCAGCCATCGTCTCTCTTTTTGTGTACGTAAACTATGTCGCCAATGCGCAACTCCAACTCGTACTCGCTGTTGGGTGGATATGGCGTGATGCAGCGGAACCTAAAATTGCAAAATTCGTTTAACAACTTGGCACCAAGTTATGTATAACCAGATGACGTACCTCTCACTCACAACAGGCGAAGCCGGGCTTCTCACCCTCTTGTCCTTGTCTCGAGGGGTGACAATAGCAACGGAAGCAGCAGCCATCGCCTCGTGACTTGAGGCACTTGCCGGGGTAGTCGCCGAAATGGAACGAGAGAAAACCGACATGTTGCCCGAAGCGGGGAGGATGTTGGGCCGGTGCTTGTTAGAGCGGAGTCGTTGCGAACCTCCCATTGAGTGTCTTCCTTTTTCCTGTGCTCTGTTTTCCGTTTCCCGGTCGAAACGTTCGGGACCTGGGACGACCTGCAACAACTGGCTAGGGCACGAACCGGATCTGGAAGCAAACAGAACAAACTCGATTAAGAATTTGAATAAACGGACACACAGTGTCTAAAACGGGGACATACCTAACGTGTACGGGAGCTGGAGTCGGAGTAAGGCATGCAGTTTTGGAGACAGAGGCGTGGAATCCATCCTCGAAAACCGGATTGTCAATAGAGTAAGGATGAAGGAGGGGAGGCGAAGACTTTTTGCGACACGTCAGCCGTTTCATCAAACTGACACCACCTGATTTTTCCTTGTCTTTCTTTTCCGGTTGAGACGGTGTACCGGTTGGTTCCGTTCCTACCGCGACTCCACCTCCAATAGCTACATTTGGAGGTGGACTAATTAGCGTGGTAGCACGAGGAGATAGTGCCGGAGCTGGGGCAGGAGTAGTGGCCAACCGCGCAACAACAGCTGCAGGAACTGATGCAGAGCTGGACGTACTGCCAACCATAGTCGCCATAGGTTTGTAGCCCTGTGAGAGGGCTGGGCTCATAACGGAGTTACTGTTTTGTGCAGCCGGACTCAGGGCTCGTGGAGGAAGTTTTGGAGGTGGATGAACAGTCGCCTGGCTGGAAGATCGGGCGGGAGTAGCGACCTGAGGGGTGATTGGAGCCGGAGGAGGCGGATTAACCTGAGGATGTGGCTGAGACCTGACAGCCTGAACGTAGTTGCCGGGGAATACCCCGATTTTCTGTGTGCGAACACTGGACCCTTTGAACCAGCCGTCTTGGCATTTCTCGCTAACTGTGTACAACGCGCCCTTTCGCAGTTCCAGTTCGTCAGCTTTCTGTGGCTTGTACGGGTACAAAGCGATATAAAGAGCTGGCGGGGTCATGAACGATGGCGGACCAGGTGGAGGAGGTGAACTTACACCTGGGACCTAATAAAGAAAGAAAAGGAATATATTTAGTTAACGTACACGATACAATTTTATAAAATGAAATTTTTACCAAGGGCTGGAGTTCGGATTCCGATGAACTAACGGTCAGACCTCGGTTACGGGAAGAAATTTCTACCGAACGACGATTGTACTGAGTTTGGTGCGTTTGCTGGTTGACATTGAGACTGAAACGCTTTTCACGTGGAACAACTCGGTTGGTAACGCTCGAAGGTGACGAATCTGAACTGGTGGTCGCAGGCGTCGTCGACGAAGACGACGTTGGCACCGAATGCGTCATACTGTTGAGCGAATTTTGAAGATTGGCTGTGACGGGCAAGGCTGGAGCCGAACGAGATGGGCCTGGTTGAAAATTCGTCGAGATTTTCATCAGTAGTTTGGCGGCGCTGTTCATTTCGACGAACGAAATAGGAAAGATGCCAATTCGTTCAGCAAGTCTTCCTTCGGCCCAATTTTCATCAACTCGACGAATAACCGTCACAACAGCCCCTTTGTTGAACGTTAGACAATCTTTCTCGTCTTCGGCACTCATCTTGAAATCGTACAAGGCAACACATTGGGGCACAGTTGCATTGGGCAAAGGAGTTAGGACTTGGACGTAAGAAGCAGGGAAAAAGCCTTGGCTTGAATTACGTTCGCCGTGATACCAATTGGCGTCTACTCTCTTCTTTAGAATAATAATGTCGCCTTTCTTGAAACCCAGATCCCCAGGCTCTTGGGGCACATAGTCATAAAGCGCTTTGGCACATGGCTGATGTAGTGAAACTGGGTTTTTTGGTGCAGATTCTATTTTTCCATGGACATCTGGATGAATCTTAGGGTGTAGTTGTTGCTGCTGCTGCTGAGGAAGGACACAGGCAACTGGTATATTGGCATTATGAGAAGTATCTTGTGTTTGAGGCTGGCCAGTTGTTTGAGTATCTCCAGCCTGCTTGGTCCTAGGAACATTTTTCATCCCCTCCAGAATCCTCATGAGTAGGACGTTGGGAGGCAAGTCTTCCAGCTTTGTTGAAACAAGGACTCTGCATTCTGGACATCTTAGTTCCTTGTGAGTGGTTATGATTTCCTCCAAACATTTTTTGCAAAATGTATGCTGGCAAGGCAGGACTCGACTGGAAATGTCTAGTCGCTCAAGACACACAGAGCATTCCAGCAAGTCGTTCAGCATCCATTCTTCCATGTTGATGGGAAATTTTCAAAAGGAAATTTTTCCAGCAAAGCTTGATTACCAGATCATCTTCAGGCTCAACCCCGGCTCAAGGGCTCGAAAAAGCTCGGGAGCGTAAACTATGAGATAAATATAGCTGCCCAGCCCATGAGATGAAACAACTCTCATGAATACTCCATCACAAAATCAGATCAAACTCTTACCCAGCAGTACAAACCGACTTACAGAAGATGCAACACACAACTATTCAGACACACATTCAACCACACAATTGGTTACGACGCTAAAACAAAGGTAGAATGACGGATTTCACGGATTTCCTTCTAACAGGGCGGAAGTAAACCTTTTTTCAACAATTCATTGTCGAAAATGCCAGTTTGGTGGTCAGAGCCATCTACTGGCAAACGCGTCACCTCCACACATCCGGCTCTAATTCTTTTTTCTTCAGACGCCCAGAGGCTTTGCTTAAGGGCAAATGTTTTTCTAAGTTTTTATAAAGATTTTACCGTGTTTTTTTTAATAGACGGGATGTGTGACGGACTGATCGATTCTTATGACCCGCGTCCTGATGCCTCGCTATTCAAATGGCACAAGCTCGTTGACTCCTCCGTGGTCATACTCGCAATTTAAGAATTTATGCGTCTTAAAGAAAGTGCCGGTGATAACGGCCGTCTAGACCATTGTACAATGTCCTCGGCACTTGCGTACAAGACCACAATTATCAAAAGTACGTTTATAGGGGATTACATACGAGATTAGTTACTTTATACCCTTGTAAACTAAGTGAACCCGGGTTTTTAACCACGCACCGGTGCATGCACCCGCATCCTGTGTGTCCACGTACGCTACACGTGAAATTTGAACGTCATATACACTCTTTAAACTTTTAAGTAACTTTAAACAAGGATTAGCATATTAGCACATTTCAAGGCTGCCGAAAAAAAACCAAGGTCAATCGAAAAGATACATCTGTTTGATAGAATAACGTCTAGGTGAACGGGTTTTACACGAACAATGAAACGATCGAATGATAAATTAACAGAAGCAGAAAATGACCCTAACCGCAAAAACCAAGAAAAGCTGGCTTCTTATAACATCACAAAATGGTTTTAAATGATTAGATTTATATCACACAGCGGGTGGTTTCCTTGCTGGAGGTTTGAATTTTTGCCGAACATGAGGAGAAGCACTTGTGCTCCAAGGTGACAAAGCAGGTGGAGCCCCGTATTTCTCAAGAAGCCGCGCACGACTAACAGCAACATTATTGGACGAAGTGGGGGTGTCTTCCTTTTTCACATCACCAGAACAAAATCCATTCGGAGTAAACATTCTCCCTGCTTGAATTCCATACTTTGGAGTGGCTGACTGAGGAGTGGTGCTTCCGAGCATAATGTTCACCTGCTCTTCGGCTTCAGTCACGCAGCTAGCTGGATCACTAACCGACTGCTTAAGATTCTGAAGGGCCACATCCAAGTGTTTCTGTGCTGGTCTGTTGGAAAGCGGTAAAAGCATCCGGTTAAAACTGAATACTAATCATTGCTTATCTAGTATAATGTCGGACTCGTGCACTACTTCTCCATACCTCGAACTGACTAATGTTCCTTCGTGAATAAAGGCGAACTGAAGTTTTGAAGTGGTCCTAAGAGCAGTCGGCCTCCACTGCAAATTTGAGAAAGCCAAGAACGTTCCAACGACAATAATGTCGGCCAATGCGTAGTCTTCTAGGGTGGCCCAGCATTTGATGCCAAAATAATTTGTACCTTTTACACATATATATACATATATCAAATAATAAAGATTGCTCTTGAATAAATGTTCCAAACAATTTAAATTTTACCATCTGAAAGTACAACTGTTTGAAATGGTCCTTTGTTTTGTCGCTGACCAACAAAAACCACTAATCCTACAATATCTATTTCGTTAAACATGGGTTTGAATCCTTGTTGATTTGCCGTGGAAAAAGACGTCACACTCTGTATAAGGCCTTGACTTTGCTATATAAAAAAGAAAAGAAAATAAGATAATGATTTGAACTACTTCGGAACAAATTATTAGAGATTCAAAACTTGCAGATATGGGAATATGATTTTTAATTTCAATCCATGACGTGTGCTTCATCGCGTTTAGTTGCAACTCTCCCAATCGTATACCGGTGGCATTGACATTGTACAAATGGTACGTTCGTCCCTCTTTCAGGTGGTGTTGCAACTCTTCACAGGGTCTCCAAATAGAGACAATGGCCGAATTTATATTAGTAGCACGCCAATCAACGACGCGTAGTTTCAAAATTGGAACCCCTTCGAACTAAAAAAAAAAAAAAAGGTTTAGGGAATTTTTTTCAAATACATACGAGAACGCATTAACGGAACAGAAAAATATTAACGGTGTACCGATTTCATGTTGGCCTGCATTCGTTTTTGAGCTTCGGTCAAAACTTTGCAACGCCTTTCCTCATCTGATAGGTTGACGTTTTTATGGCGGCTTCCTTCAGCTCGTGTTCGCTTTCTTTCTTGCTCGTCTTCTTCTCGCTCGATATCTTCAACTAGTTTTTCCATCATGCGTTCGTATCGCATGGCTGCACTTTCGCTAATCCGTCGATATTGGCGTTCGCTATGGAATACCGCTTTCCCTAGAATGCGATGAAAAGTGTAATATTGCTGAATATTGGGATTGGAAAGACTATGACTAAATACTACCGTCTGCCGTTTTTTCCATATACATCAGGGGGTATACTCTGACGATGCTAACTCGAACATGGGAAACGATCCCTCCTTCAGGGAGAACGGAAGATAATGATATTGGAAACGGTAATGGGTTGGAAAAGAATCCTAATTTTGAATCCCAACGAGCACGACGCGTCGAGTTTGTTGATATCTACATAATGATGACAGAACTGAAATAATTCTTAAGTTGCAAGAATTATCAACCGTTAATGTACTTTTAAATAGGTATCGGCTCCTTTTTCCAAGGGGGCAGATGGACCAGGCGACACAAGTTCCGCGCCAGAGATCACAAGTTTCACACCGACGAATATCTTGTTCTTTTCTATCAACTGCTGCATGGCTTGGTCACAGTGTGCGTCAATGCTGTACCACCCATCGGTCAATTCTAGTATTTTTTTATCACGGATTTCAGCCACACAGAGGATCATCATCTTGGCTGGAGTATCATCCTGAAAAAATGTTTTTTTCATTACTCTTAAGAATACGAACACTTAAGATTATGCTATTCCTAATAATAGTACCTGTTCGATTACACGTCTGAGAGCGGATCTCTGACAATTGTCAATCTCGCGGTCGTAGCGATATTTAAGTTGTTCAAGTACGTTTACCGGAGTTAAGCACGTACGAGCAAACAGAGTAGGACACCTTAGCTCCATCGAGGCTAGCTTCCACACGATCCAGCGAAAATGATTGCGAATCCATTCGGGACTGCATAAAGCTGGATCGACGTTCTTAGAGGCTAGCAGACTATGTATGATTTCTTCGCAGCTGATAGTATTGTCATCACTTAAGATTACAACGAACTCACCTGAAATAAATGAAATAAACATTTATTATTTGTTAATGGGATGCTTCAATTACAATAACTTACCTATTTGTAAGCCTTCGGAATTTTTTTGATAATCTTCATTTGGGAAGTGCTCCCATGCGAGAAAAGTAAACGACAAAGCATTTGAGGCTTCAACCAGACAAACAGAAGGTAGCACTCCGTGATCTTGCAGTAACTGATAACGAGCACACACTTCAGGTAACTTAGAGTCG
Organism: Ceriodaphnia dubia; assembly: GCA_022539655.2. Classification (NCBI taxonomy): domain Eukaryota; kingdom Metazoa; phylum Arthropoda; class Branchiopoda; order Diplostraca; family Daphniidae; genus Ceriodaphnia; species Ceriodaphnia dubia. The sequence continues at coordinate 1,166,099 of JAKUCG020000076.1, forward strand.
CCAATCAACTCTTTCCAAGTTTTCTTTTGACGAGTTTCGTTTTTCTTGAGTTGGAAAAGGTATCCCGGTTTGGCCAACGGCTTTCTCCCTTTCAATTGCTTTGATTTGATAGCTAACTCCTGTTCCTGACGTGCTTTCCTTCTCATAACCAGTACTTTGATTGGCACTGAAATTAGCAAGTTATCAAAGGCTGAGGGCGTTCCTGAGACGGGTGTCAGGGGCAAATTAGTTCGAGGACTAGGGCTAGGGTGTTTGCGCTTTTTTTTGCCAATAGTTGGTGATGATACCCACCTTTCATCTTCGTCATCTTTCTCCTCCACTGTAACCTTCATTTCGGTATTCTCATACTTCACCGCCAAACTGCTGCGGATGTCAGGTTCACTACTTTTAATCAAGGCTTGCGGCGAGTCTTCATTCTTGGTTATCTCGTCGAAAAGCTTGCGGCCTCGAGACAAAGCGGATTCCGACATTTTTATATTTTTCCCGCTCACCGTATTAAATCTGGCTGTATTTGGAGCCTCAGCGAAAGTAAAATCCTTATCTTCAATTTCGTTAAATAACTGAGCGGCTTTGGACAAAGTCTTTTCGGAGATGTGCACATGTTTTCCACTTGCAGTATTAAACCCGTTTCTACTTGGATTAGCGAGGGCTTCTGGCAGGTGTTCTTCGTCAGTAAATATGTTTTGGCCACGTTTCATGGCCTCTTCAGAAACATATATTTTTTCTCCTTTGGCAGAATTAAATCCATTCGTAGACTGCGGGACACGGAAGGACCCATTACCACATTTGGAAGGATTTGTCCGCATTTGTTTGGATATAGGCAAGGACTTTTCAGCGGAAATTATTTTTGTTGTAAGGATTTCCTCATCAACTGATGCACTTTTTTCACCAATATCTTCTAACAAAGTTTGGGCTTGAAGCATTGCTTTTTCTGACACAACCACGCTTTTACCACTAGCCGTACTGAATCCAACCGTCTGTGGAACTTCTTTGGGTAAATCCTCTTCGAATTCGGCTAATAAGGATTTGGCTTTTGCTATGCCCTTTTCTGACAACGCAACTTTTTTCCCGCTTGCAGTACTAAATCCAAAAGTTTTTGGTGATGGGTCTGATGGTAGAGGCTCACAGACTTCATCAAACATGGCTTGGGCTTTAGCCGCAGCTTCCTTAGAAATAATCACAGGTTTCCCTCTGGCAGTGCTGAATCCTTTTATTTTTGGAATTGCAGCACTGTTCAAATTTGGCTGCTGAGCTTTGCCACTAACATGGGTATTTTCGAAAACAGGATTTTCTATTGTAATTTTGAACTTTGAAGGAATACCTTCTTCTTTAATTGGTGGGTCTGCTACTTCAATTTCTTCAAGCATTGCTTTTGCCTTAATCATAGCTTTTTCTGAGATTGGCACTTGCTTTCCATTGGCAGTGCTAAATCCAATGGTTCTCTGAACTTTAGCAAAGTTGGAAATTTTCTGCAGAACTTGATCGCTGTTAGAATTCTTCTCCGGAACGGGATGTTCAACTTTATAAATGTTTTGCCTTGAAGAAAAATGTTCAGCCTTAATTGGTAACAAATCGGCTACTTCAATTTCTTCAAGCATTGCTTTTGCTTTATGCAAGGCCTTTTCAGAGATCGGAACTTGTTTTCCATTGGCGGTCTTGAATCCAACCGATCCCGTTACCGGTTGCGGATCCACGGTGTCAAAATACTTGTGATTGTCATCTGAAGATGTCACGCAGTTCAGTCTGCCTTTGCACTTCGACGATCGAGTAAATTCTTCACAAATATTAATGGGTTTTCCTTGAAACAAGTCGTTACCAAATGAAGAATTCGAACATGACGTTTCGTCATTCGGGTGGCTTTTAAACTTTTTCAAAGCAGGCTCGTCATTTAAAACGTCATATTCTTGATGAGTTGCACTCTGTGATGAAGAATTATCCAAACTGTCACAACTATTTTCGCTAACGGTTTCACTTGAGAAATTAAGGCTCTTTCGACTTTCTCTTGAATTTCTTTGCTGTTGCTTTGTTATAGCAGGGCCAGGGACTGAGTCTTTCTCCAACCTAGCCCCAAAATGTTGCTGCCTTAAAATTTTAATGGAGTTCAATGTTCTTGTTTTGCCATGGAGATCAATAAAAATTGGTTCAGGATAAATAAATTGTATGGCAGGTTTTTTAAAGAGACTTATTAAATCTGCTGGTTTCAATTCATCTTTTATCGGTCCATTACCCAGAAAATTAGCAGTCACATCCTCATTCTCACAACAGAGTTTTTCTTTCTTTTCTTGAATAGGCAAACAAGAATCACCTTTATTTATGTCACTTAGGTCATTATGGAACAAGTGACGCCTTTGCAAATTCTGAAAAAAAAAAAACTTTAGGAAGATTCCAGATGTATAATGAATGTGCAAAAATACCTTTGATTTTTCATCAAGGATATCTGGAGTAGTAAACTCTTTGATTCCTGGCAAAAACAGACCTGTTGGAGTAGCCATGGCACTTGACCAAGAAACATCAAGCTCTGGATTGATCTCCAAACTCCGAATGAGGGCAGGTGTACCTTTAACTCCAGAATTAGGACCATTCAAGTCTGGAGTAGTTGCTTCAAGAATTGGGCTCCAGATTGGTGGTCTGGGATTCACAGGGGTGCGAAAACCATTAGTGGGTATGCGATCTGGTGTGTTAGCCTCAACATTGTTTCGTTTCATGTCAACAGCAAAGCTGTACTAGCACAAAATAGCAAAACTTTAGTGCATTTATTATTCCTTGCACGCAGTTTATGCCTAGGCTTAATAATCCGTGATCAGTTACTGCTAATCCTATATACAACAACAACGAGACAACACGTTACGCGATCTAACGTTTTGAGCGCTCAAACCCTTTTAAACAAAAACAAGTCTGTACAGGAAACACCGTTGCCATTCTGAAAATAATATATCGTATTTTCGACGATGATTTATCAGGATTTCTAATAACTTTTATGATTTCAAGTTTCTTTCAATATACAAAAATAATTATTCAATTAATAAAAGGACTACATATATAATATTCTGTCATGATTGAGGGAAACATATTGTGTAATTACAGGTAATTCTTGTCTGGTCTCGTCGATGATTCTTATCTAAATGAAAGAGATAATTAAACATTCGTATATAATTTCGTATGTTGAAAGGATTTTCTTTATAAAATTATCGGATGTGTTTAGAATTTAGAACATTTTCTTAATAGATGATGGTAATCTTTTACCGCCAAAATAGAATGAGCCTCCGGTGTTTGTTTATTGCGGGCTTTCCTCCAGAGTTCCATACCTCCAAATACACGTGTCTGCTAGTTGCGTCTCAGGACTGTGGAAAAATTTCGATCTAGTGCTGGAACAACTCCTATTTTAAAATACTAGTTGTTTTTTTGTTGGTGGGTCTTATTCGAATCCATGCAGTACAGTAGCTGAATCAATTTGATCAGGTGGGAAATATTTATTTAAACTTATGTATTTTTCTTAATGTTGAGAGAAAAGTTCAAGGTTGTTGGCTGATTTGTTTTTCAGATTTTCTCCTCCATAGAAAAAAATACTTTTTTTTAAATATTGCAAAATTATTGATTTGATATGTTTGTTAATCATATGCCAAATATTGGGCCAGTTCTTAATTTCTAAGTTTACTTACCCCATTTAATGTGTAAACTTTCTTTTTTTATAGGACTGTTCTGACTGCAAAAAGTCTTATGAGGCAATCTTTCAGTTTCCTACTCATTCAACATGACTAGTACTGAGTTGATAAAGACGTCAGAAAAATCACTAAACTGTGAAAACAAGCTTGAATTGGAAACTCACCATTCAGGCACCATATTTTGTGACATGATGTCACCTGATGAATGGAAGAGTTCTCTTCCCTTGATTTTCCCACAAGATGATGTTGCCTCAATTGTCAATGGTAACTCTCCAAAATCTCCATCAAATTCTATTGAAAACCTTGTATTGGAACTGGAAAGCAGTCAAGATGAGATATTATCTCCATTTTCAGAGTATCCAGGTAAACTGGTTTTCCTCAAATACTTCTTATTCTTAACCTGCTTTTCTAAACCATGAATGTTCCATTATTAGATAACATGCTGCTCAAAACCCCTTCCTTGTCATTAAAATTTGATGAAGAGTTGGTGTGCAACATGGATATTAATTCAAGTCAAATCCTATGTGATATGATGGAGGGTGTACAAGAAAGTGGTAAATAATTAGTTGTACAGCTTTGGATATTCTGAAATAACTTTCTACTGAATTTGAAACAATAAATAAGAATGTCTAGGAGAGGTATTACTTCAGAACGACGTGCCGAAAAGCCTTGCTTCCACTGATACTGCATCACGAGAAGATAACAATCAGAGGAAATCACCGGATCCCCTTTCGGTTATGCTGTTGACAGCTGCATCGACAAGTTCTAACGCGTGTGATCATCCTCCTTCTCATCAGTTATTAGAGCCACCTTTGACAGTAACTGCAAAAGAAAGTGAGGCAGAAGAAACGTCACCAGCAATTACGGGGAAAAAAAATCCGATACATGAACAGTTGACTAACCGATTGGCAAAGGTCGTCCACTGCAATTTTCGAAATGGCATTGAAAATATCAATCAGAAAGTAACTTCCGTGATTTGACATTCTGCTAGAAATAAGTAATTTCTTCTAATCATCCTTTTTCTCTTATATTAAGGCCATATCGACGATTTCAACATTACAACAGCAAGCATGTGAGCTTATGTCGACTTATTCTCAACTTAAATTGCAAAACGACGAACTTGTTCATAAACAAAATCAGTTACATTTAGGTATAATTTGCCATTATTTACAGTGATTGTTACATCGAATTATGTTTATATTATTACGTAGAACAATCATCGGGTGAATCGACTGATCCAAACCCTTTTAGCATTGAAGTTCTCGTCCTTCCTTCTGGTGAGTCGAAAAAAGCTCTTGGTTCAGCTACCCTGTACCATCATATCCCAATAGAAGACGGTCAAATTCCAACTTTTCCAGCAGAGGATTTTCTCTCTGAACAGGATATAATCGAAGAACCTTACGAAGAACAATATGGTATACATAATTGCCCGATTTGTTACATTATAATTTTATCAATGAAAAAAGCTTAGCTTAATGGAAAAACAACGCTTTGTTACAGATCCTCAGCCGAATATTTGTCCTTATCCTAAGACGTCGGAAACTATCCCCTGTAAATATAAAAAACTCCCATGCCAATTGGGATGTGTCTGTTCCAGCCTTCACTCCGAGAAGCCTCCTGTAGAACATTGCAAAAATCCAAATTGCATGCTGGAAACAACATGTTCTCAGTTTGGAGACCCTTCACATATTCCAAAGATTGTATCTATAGGGATAAACTCAAAGGACACAAATGACGTTGAAATGGATCAATTGAAAGCGACGTCAAGCTCAAAACCAACGTCAGTTAGAAGTCGGGCTAAGGTGCCAGCCATTCGTCCCAGAAAATCGATGGCAGAGAAGAAACCAAGAAAGGCAACTCGTCGAACGTCGAAGGTAGTAACGTCAGCGATTCGCTGGGACCCCGAAATAGATGCCAATGATGTTAAATTGAAGCAGGAATGTGTCGTTCTTCTACCTAAATTCGATAGAACTAAATACCAAATGGAACGAATTTTGCGTGATGTTAAACTTCGTGCGACATGTTCGGTGTTAGTGAAACGGCTTCAATTGAAACCGGATCAGGCAATTTACTGCATGGAACACAATGTGCGTAATTGTCTCTGTTTCAAGACCACAACGATTGGCTGAATTTGTTTTCGTTATTAAGTCGAATCTGTCAGAATTTATCGAATCGTCGCGGCGCTTTTGAGACCCAGAAAAATGTTGCGACTGGAAAAAATTAATTTTCATTAAATCGGATGTTCCATTTGTGTTTCGTTTAAAATCAATATCTGGCGTCGCAATAGCGTCAGCAAAACCTTTTTACCAGTCTTTTTTTATATCCATGATTTTTTTGCTGACGGTACAACGTCAACGTCATGCACTCATTTACACTCCGTTTCTTATTAATCAAGTTGTATCAAGATCTCTAAGGCCGTTCATAATACAAATTTTGATGATCATTTTCAAAGAATTCAAAACTTGTTATAAAAAAAATAAGAAGAAAAAATTGTCGGAAACCGCGTAAAAAAAAAAAGTGAAAGTAAATTGGCAACCTCATGACTTCCTTCCACTACCCCTAAAGAGAAAAACGGCGAACGAAACGTGCATGTCGAAAATAAACACCAGTTGCGTGCGAACGTTCGAAGACACCACGTGTGTGGTCCATGACTGCACTTGAATAGGGTAAATTGGTAAATTGCTACATGAAATAATTGGGTTTGAGGCGTAACAAAATCTTTACACAGCCATACTTCTCTGCAGAAAAGTTTTTCACGTTCAGATAATCTGCAGAACAACACAAACCTAATAAATAAGCCAAAAAATGTCTCAAAACGGGATAGGTAGAGGAAGAAGCATAACAGGTGGCCGAGGAGCCCAACTGTTAGCAGCCTTGGAAGCAAGTCGAAGGTGGTCAAGAATTTAATTTTCCCTATGTTCTGTTTAATACTAGAGACTGTTTTCTAAACTTTAATAGGCCAGGTCAACCAGCAACTGTTCCAGTTGATCCCCCAATTGATCGGGCAATCCCTCCAGTTGTAGAAGATGCTCCCAGAGTTCCAGTTGGACGGGGTGCAGCTATGCAATTTTTGGCCCAGAGGTACATCTCCTTTGTTTTTGGTCAACACCATTCTCACTAGTCATCTCATTTCAGGTGTAGGGTTGGCATTACTCCATCTCCTTCAGTTACTCCTCCTCCTACTTCTGCTGAAAGCTCAATTCCTACATCCCCAAGTGTTGTTGAAGATGTCCAAAGAACACAAGTAACAACACAAGCTGTGGGAAATCCTCCTGCACTTGGACGAGGAATGGCTGCTAGGTTGAAGAATCTAGGATTAGGCTCAACACCGGGTTCAGGTTCAATTGGAAGGGCATCTGTCAAAGAAACTGTTGTTTCCCAAGGAGAAATTCCACCACAATTAAAGCCCCAAATTGTTAAACATGAAGATATAATTGCTCCTGTATTGGTGCACAAGGAGAATCCACCAATTGTGAAAATGGGAGAAGCAGGCAACAGGTAAGATTGTTAACATTTTGTTTCAAAAATCCTTTTTTGCTGCTTGTGCTTATCTCTTGCCTGTATATAGAATTGACATGATTGCAAACTATGTCCGAGTAGACATTGATCCTGGCAAAGGAATCTATGAATATGAAGTTCGCTTTGACCCAACTGTAGACTCGAAGTCCATTCGCTTCCAGCTACTAAATCAGCACAGAGACAAGATAGGCATTGCAAAGACATTTGATGGTGTGACCCTCTACTTGCCTCACCAGTTTGAGAACAATGTAAAACCAGTTTTATTTTTTTATCAACTTAAAATGTAATTCAACTAATTGTTTATTTATACTTCTTAGATAACATTGTTCCAGTGTACTCATCCTGCAACTGAAGAAGCAGTTACAATGAAAATAATTTTACGACAAAAAAGACGTGCTGCGGATAGCATTCATTTTTACAACGTCCTAATCAGGAAAATTGCTGGAATCTTGGGAATGGTGCAAATGAATAGGAATTATTTCAACCCCAATTCACCTATTCAATTGCCCGATGATAAGTATAACGTGATGTTTAAAATCGCATTGTAGGATGTTGTTTCATTAATTTGATTTGACGTCAAACAGGCTAGAAGTTTGGCCCGGTTACGTTACCGCAGTCAATGAGTATGAAGGCGGACTGATGTTGTGCTGTGATGTATCATTCAGAGTTCTGCGTACGACAACTGTTTTGGCCGAGCTGTAAGGATTTTCAAAGACTGTTTGAAAATGTTTATCACTTACTATTTTTTACGTAGAGTTGAAATGAGTAAAAAGGGAGGCTATTTTCACCAAACAGCTCAAGATGTGTTAATTGGTCTTTCGGTCCTTACACGCTACAACAACAGAATGTACCGTATTGACGAAATCCTTTTCGACAAGAATCCTAAATCCACCTTTGAGTGCCAAGGTGCAACGATGTCATTCGTAGAATACTACAAGAAGCAGTACAACCTCGAAATCAAAGACCATGGTCAGCCATTGTTGCTTCACAGGTGAGCGCACAAAAGTTCTTGACTCTATTCATCGCTTGTGTGAAATTATTTTTAAATTCACATTTTTAGGGCGAAAAAGAAGATGCAAGGCAAAGAAGATCAAACTGTCCTTGTGTGTCTTGTGCCGGAGTTATGCTACCTGACTGGGCTTGACGATCGTTTGCGAAGTAATTTTACTATTATGAGAAATCTCGCAAATCACACAAAGGTGGCACCAATGCAGCGAGTCAAAGCTTTGCAAAAGTACATTGAATCTGTTAACAGTAAGTCTATTAGTCAGTAAATCAACTCTGTTTCTATTTTTAAAAAATCGTTAATTTCAACAGGCAACGAGAAAGCTTCACAACTGCTTTCGCACTGGGGCCTTACTCTGTCTGCAGTTCCCCTAAAAATTGATGGGCGTGTTCTTGAACCCGAAAAGATTTCCTTGAGTCGATCGTGTTTCCAGACAAGTCCAAACTGTGACTGGACAAGAAATTTGGGCAACGACGTTTTGGTTGCGGTCAAAATTGATTCTTGGATATTGGTTTACATAGAGAGAGAGTTTGGAAAAGCTCAGGATTTCAGCAAAAGTTTAATTGAAGTTGGATCAAAAATGGGGATAAAAATCAATCCTCCTAAAATGGTGGGCTTACCAAACGACCGTACGGACACGTATGTGAATCGCATTAGAGATGAAATCAACTCCTCGGTAATCGCTTCTAATGATTCATTCCTGGGATATTCGAGAGTTCATTTCTCCAATTGTATTTTCATACTTAGCTTCAACTGGTCGTCGTAATTTTCCCGACCGCTCGTGATGACCGTTACGCTGCCGTCAAGACTTTGTGCACCGCTCAATTACCCATTCCGTCGCAGTGCATGAACAGTAAAACAATTTCCAATCCGAGTAAACTACGTTCAATTGTTCAGAAGATTGCACTCCAAATCAACTGCAAGATGGGGGGTGAACTGTGGGCTGTAAGCATTCCGACAAAAACAATGATGGTCTGCGGTGTTGATGTTTACCACGATCCCACGAGACGTGGCCAGTCAGTTGTTGGATTTGTTGCCTCCATTAACCCTGGTCTGACGCGATGGTACAGTCGTGCCAAGTATCAAATGCCTGGATGTGAGTTGACTGACACCCTGAAATTATGCTTCATCGAGTCACTGAAAAAGTATTACGAGGTACGTAGTAAATACTTAAACTCACGTTTTTAGCATTTTACGATTTTTTTGCGTTACTAGGTTAACCACGATTATCCGAAACAAATTGTGCTTTTCCGTGACGGAGTTGGAGACGGTCAGTTACAGTACGCTGTCGAACATGAAGCGGCTCAATTTTTGTCAGCTTTTAAAGCAGTTACTCCACCTTTTGAGCCCAAATTTACCATGGTGGTGGTGCAGAAAAGAATCAATACTCGTTTGTTTCAAGCTGCCGTAAGTTTTGTTTTTCCATACATATTGTTTAGCCAGCGTAAAATTTTATGGTTTTCTTTTTCTGTAGAGAACCGGAATCGCAAATCCTCCCCCGGGAACCGTTGTCGATCACACGGTAACGCGGCGTGACTGGTGGGACTTCTTCCTCGTTTCACAGTTCGTCACTCAGGGCACTGTTTCTCCAACTCATTTCATCGTGGTCCATGATGGCGGTATGAAGCCAGACAACCTTCAGAAACTGGCGTACAAGATGACCCACATGTACTACAACTGGCCGGGAACTATTCGTGTTCCAGCCCCTTGTCAGGTATTGCATGGCAACTTTTGTTATGGTAATGGACCAACGTCTATTTATTTTTCGTTCAATCGGTTTCAGTATGCTCACAAGTTGGCTTATCTTGTGGGTGAAAGTATTCGCAAGGAACCGTCACAGGAATTGTCGACTCGCTTATACTTTTTGTGAATACCTCCTACGGATTGGTACTCTTTATTTTTCTCATTTTCCTCTCGAAGACATGTTGCACCTAGCGAAGTAACAGGTGGCTGGCTTACAACGCAGAAAGCTGATAATTTCCATTTTTATTTTCCGGCTATCGAGCCATTTCTTAAATGTGATCTCTCATTTCGGTTCGAATACGATATAATCGTGCTTCAACCTAGAATGGAAAACTATATCATCGGTTGAAAATTTCATTCGACAATGATATCGTATTTCTTTCTCCGTCTTTATGCAATATTTAACCAAGCGAATACACACTTATCATTTTCAAGACGCGTGCGTCAAATCTTTGTTTTACTCCGGTTGTTGTTAATGTTTTTGAACTCAAGAAGAGAAAAAGCAGTTCAAAGCTGAACTGTAGTCAAGGTATGTTCGTTTATTTTAGTGGTTGTCATAATATGCTGGTTGATTGCTGCTTCACTTTCCTTAGCTAGGCACTGCGCAGCGTTTATATTTTAACTCAAGATAAGATATCAGTTTTGAAGTCGCTCAGATAATAATCTCCCCCTCTGCGTGGTTTATCAGCGTTGCGCAACGTCAGGGCATTGTGGCGACGAGGTAACTGAATACAGTCTTGGTGCGTCAGAACAACGGCGTAATGGCTACCTCGAAGGATAAAACTTCAAGAGTCAAGGTATTGTGTCCGATTATTTCTCGCGCGTTACGTGCATCAATTTATCTGTACATGTAGTCTCTATTTAAATTAGGTCAGCAGGCGTTTGAATGAGGCGGAACAAGAGCACATCCGTCACACATTCCTCGCGGCTGGTAGCAACTCTTCGCAAACAAGTCAACTGCTAGCAATTCTGCCTCCCGAGAAACCCAGCAAATTGACGCCGATTCATAATGAATGTTTTTACAACCACAACGACAATTTGGTTGACGCTCTCAAGTCTCATCTGGCTGATCAAACAGATCCAGATGAAATTAATTGGCAAGATTCAATTGGACTAAGTCCCTTGCACTTACTTTGCGGATTCAACGGATCAAGCCGTTTCATGGAGGCACTAGCACTCCTACTAGAAAATGGAGCCAACCTCAAAGCTGTCGACCTTAGGGGTTACACGCCATTTCACTACATGTGCTTTAATGCCGTAATCAGAACGGAAGATCAGCTACAAGGAGTAGCTATGCTATTGCGTCACGGGGCAGACATCAACGCCAAAGAGTTTCGAGTACGAGCCTCTCCACTACATCTTCTGTGTAATTACAACACTAGCAAAAAATTGGATTCCATCTTGTCGTTCTTCGTGCTTCAAAGGGCAAGTCTGCATGCACGTACGATTGAGAATCGAACCGCGTTGCACTGTCTTTGTCGAACGCATCACGGCGAGCACCTTCTAGGTGCAGTTTCAATTTTGGTCCGTCACGGGGCTGATGCAAATGTTCGAGATGACAAGAACATTACAGCGCTTCACGAAGTCTGCCTTTTCTACCATCTGCCCAATTTAAACGAAGTAATTGACCAGCTGCTTAGCGCGAAAGCAACGTGCATAAATTTCGGCGCCATGCATAAGAGAACTGCGCTCCACCTCATTGGCATTCATTATCATAATGCTAACCTACCCGAGTTACTGGAATCTATGATTGGAAAACATGGTTTTGTTCATTTTTCTTTAATTAATTCCATGCAACAAAAGCCTAATAGAACTCCTGTTTATTTATTTTTCATAAGGTGCCGATCCGAACCAAAGTGACGAAAAATACCGGACTCCTTCCCATTATATACTGCAGTATAATCGATCCAGCCGCTGGGGTGAAGCTATTGAAGTGTTGATCCGCTACGGAGCAGATTTAGAGAGCCGCGACTCCAAGTTGGGCCGTTCTGCTCTATTCCACGCTTGTTTGAACTTTTACCAGATTGCACAACTACCAGGAGTCATTGGTCTCTTGATAAAAAACAAAGCAAACGTCAACGTCCTCGACAAGTACAAGCGCAGTGTATTACACTACTTGACCTCTGCCGTGTCGGTCGATTTAAACGTGTCACGGTGCGTTGAATTGATTCTGCCACATTTGAAGCCGGAGACGGTCAATGAAGTTTCAGTCGAAGGTACAACAGCTTTGACGCAAGCGGCTCGAATCGGGTGCGTCGCTACACTCCGCCAATTGATCCCGCTAGCAAACAAAAATATCACGGATGCATTCGGGAAGAACGTGCTAGATTACCTAAAAGAACTTGGCGAAAGGAAAGTTCGTCCGTTTTGTTCTTGTTGTCAAACAGTCAGCTCTTTCGAGTTACCATCGCCTATCGTCAAACTTTTGACGGGCAAAGAGCGTCTCCGTCTCCGCCATCCGGAGGAATTTGGACTTGGCGAATTAGGAAGATATTTGCTGGATGTAACGCCATACGTCACTTTTCTAGATGAGGATCAACTTTACAAAGCACCGGCCCCGAAATGGTTGGAATTTTTGGATTTCTGGAAGAATTCGAGGCTATTAACATTGAGCGATACAACACGGATGGTAAAACTCATTCGAGATATGACTCATTCTTGCAAGTTGCCTCCTCTCATTCCCGCCCGACGCAACAAGTGCGGATGGTGTGACGCAGTAGGTAATGTTTACAACTATGTTAAAACTGTGACGGAGAGAGCTGGCCAAATGGATGGTCGTTTCCGGCCGTCTTCAGTCATAGCCTACGGTTCGCTAGCCGAGGGTTCCAAATTATTTGCACCGGATGCATACCACTTTGCCGTTGTTATGGCTGACTGGTTCGAAGATCCACGGAACCCGCAGACGGTTCGTTTTCAAGGTGAAGATGTTCTCGTTGATCAATTTTCTTCCCAACGGAATCTATCCGACGTCTCATCCAGCAAAGTTTGCCAGTACTATCACGGCTTGTTAGAAACGGCGGCAAGTTGGGTTCAACGCTTTGAGATATTCGAGCATTGGACATCCAGCTTTGACGAAATCAATACTACTCTCTATGTAGTATACCGGGCGAAAAACAACCAACCGCCTCTTCGTCTAGCGATCGTGCTCACTCTGGCTATCGAACGCGCTCCCGGCAAGGCCCTCGTACGAACAAAATTGCCTCCTTGGTGCCGAGTGGCAGAAAGAGACGAGAAGATGGAATACTTGGCGGGGAAACCCGGCACGGATGGCTGGAGGTCTATTTATCCAGCCTTGGAACGGGATAGTATCCGACATTCCGGCTCCACCGTACTTCAAGTTTTCCAGCTACTCAAACTGCTCGTGGCGGCTATCAACAGTAACGAAGATGGCGAAGTTCTCAAACAAGATCCGAGCTCTTTTGCTTTGAAAAATTGTCTTTTGATTTATATGGAGTTAAATCCACCTCCTTGGAACACCGCCGATATCGTCTTGCACAGCCAGGGTGTTATTGATGTTCTGTTGGACAAACACGACTTCTCCATGAGTTTCTTCGACGGCAGGGACAAGCTCAGTGTTGATCAAATGCCTCTTTTCACGCCCATTCCTTTTGAGATCAAAAAGCGTGTGATGCTGATTAAGCTCCGACTGACGTTTTTACGCAATGATAGACACCATTCATTCACAATCTAACAGTCCACCATAGCATACTGATACACAAGTTGACTTTTTCTTACCTTCTTGAGTGGAATGACATTTTTATTTTTTCAAATGCCAATTTCATGTCAAAAGTCGTACTGGTTTTTGATGGTGTAGCCTTTTTAGTATTTCAATACTTGATGAGTCAACAATAATGTCCTTATCAACCCAGTTGAAAGTAGCTTATTAATATGAAACAGGAAATAAACATTCTAGTATTAGTTGCAAAGATCGTTGTTAATTTTTATTTGGGGAATAACGCGCATCCCTAATTTCGATTAAGATGAGATGCGAAAAAATGCAGCCAATGTGTACGTGTAATGGAGTGCAATGTAACGTGGTTAATCAGCACCATCTATACGGACCTTGGCCAGCTGAATTTATTGACAAAATATGTAATTGAGAGATGAGAGTGCTTTATTTGAATAAAATATGTGGTGTGGCCAGTGACGAGTGATGGCAGCTTATCTCGGATCTGATAAAAAAAAGCAACGTCAACTCGTCAATCTCATTGCTGAAAAAATGCTGCGATGTTATAGATACTGATCAGTTTAGTCGCGACGATTCCCGTTTTCATTCCAGTCAGTTAATTGCCGTTCTTCGTTAAAACAATGCCAATTGATTTGTACTACATTTCACTGAGTCCGCCATGTAGGTCTGTCATGATGACAGCTTTCTTGGCAGGAGTGGACGTCAATCTGAAATTACTCAACCTGATGAGTGGCGAGCAACTGAAGCCCGAATTTCTGAAGATTAATCCGCAGCACAACGTACCGACCATCGACGACGACGGATTTCGTTTGAACGAGAGCCGGGCCATTTGCACTTATATAATCAGTCGATATGGCCAGAAAGTGCAACACCTCTACCCGGAAGATCCACAACAGCGTGCAACTATTGATCAACTTCTCAACTTTGACGCTTCCATCCTCTTCCCCAACTTACGGGACTTATACGTGCGATAAAAGTCATTTAATTGATACAGATATGGTATTCATGTCGGAAACATTTGGTGATTCAGGTTCCGGTCGTCATGGGTGGAGCCAAGCAGCTGAATCCGGAAGCTTTGAAGAAATACCACGAAGGCATTGGTTTTCTTGAGGCCATCATAGGCGACCGCGTTTATGCAGCTGGCGATCATTTGACAGTGGCAGATTTGGTACTTGTTGCCTCTATCTCGTCAATGGATGTGAGTTGTTATTTCTACTGAGATTTTATGAAAAGTTTTTAACCTTTAATTTATGAATGATGACAGGCCGCCGATAGTCAACTCTTGGATAAATACCCGCACATCCAGGCGTGGTTCAAACGCTGTCAAAAGGAGATTTCGAAGTACGAGGAACTCAACGGTAACGGAGCACAATTGTATGGCCAATTTATAAAAAATGCTTTGAAGAAAATTGAAGCCTGAAAAAAAGCGTGACGAACTACGGCATCACGGCATTAAATAAATAAATCATAAAAACTTTTGGATGGGACTTTGAATGTTCGTGACTCTTGTATCTAATAAACAATAGATCCGTAACAGAATGCCTTACTCAAAGATAAGAGAACTACCAAAACCCGCAGGCCTCTACATTTAATTATTTAAAGGCGATTAACAATTGTGAACAAGGCGGATCCGAGTTAATGTTTAGACCTATAATGTTTTAAGAGAACATTTTCTTGCGTCAGAATATTAAATTTAAAAGGTATCGTGAAATATGAGCAGAATCTACAATTGTGCAACGAACTAGATTACGTTGGTCGTGCCGGTTCGAATCATCACTTCAGCAGGCCACGTTTTCGAGTCTAGTACTACAAAATCGAGACGAACCGTAACGCGAACGACTATATTTCATAGGATTTGCTCAGTTCTTATTCATGCATGTGTGAGTGCGTACAGTTGTTCTTGGAACATCAATAAAAGATGACGGAGCCTTCCAGGTGGGATCGATTGGAAACAGTTGGAACCGTCAAACAGACTAACGTAAAAAAAAAAAAAAAAAATTGTGAACGTTGCTGAAGACAGAATGCCGGATGGCTTTTTTTGGCCGGTATATGCAAGGGTACAAGCGTACCGTACGTACGCTTCCGGAGATCATTTGACTATTTTGCCGATTTGGCACGAGTCTCTCCCAAGTGAGTCATTTCCACTCGACAAGCCATTGAAAAACAAATTTCTTTTTTGTTGTGTTGAAAACGACAGAGACAAATCGTAGCCCTGAATGATAGTAAGCAGTCTGGGTACTATAGAGTTCTGATCCGGATGTTCTGGCGATAGTTTATTCATCATAAACTTGAAAGGACTAAAAATCGGCAAGCCAAGAACTATAACGGTTTCCAAAGGAGGTAAATCAATACAGTTCAACTTCCGAAGGCAAACCGTCCCATTGAGTATATAAGCCACCATCATGTTTTGTAGGGGAATGTTGGAGAAAAAAAAAGGGCTCATTTGAATAACATGTAAATCGTAAATCATATGGTGAACGATTCCATGTCTTTGGTCTGACATAAATCTGAATACGTACACGATAACGAACTCTGAATGAGTCAGAGAATTAAAAAAAAAAGAAAACTATCTTCGGCGTTAATAATAGGTTTGAACAAAAAAACCAATCGGAGCGCAGGTTTCGGTCGATTGCCAGCATCAAGTGAGATGGAAATCGGAGAGAACAAAAAACGACAGCGCCGTGTGAGGCAATGGCATATAAGAGCATAGAGTACGAGACGAGAATTTACATATGTTTAAAATTCCTTTATATCGCCTTATATAGTTAACATAACGTAGGGCAGTTGATACCGAGGACGCATGCAAATGTCCTTCTGAAAAGCAGGTCGCTAATCTTTAATATACTATTAAAAAGGTGTCTCTTGAGACTGAAGACATTTTCAACCAAATCCGCGACAAATGGGAAAAGACTTGAGACGAGGAGAAAATTAGCAAGAAGATTGAACATTATTGTGGTTGATTGGTCGAGCGAACTTTGGTGTATTTTGTTTTTAATGTGTTTAAGAGGATTCTCTTTTGAACGAGAGTATTTTAGCCAGAGTATAAGAGGCGTTTTGGCTATATTTACATTTGCTTATAAATTATAGCGTCTTTATTCTCAAGGACTTATTCTTTTAACGAGAAATAACTAAGAGTGAATTTTACTACGGTATGTTCCCCGTCCAGAAGCAGTTTCCGCAATATTTACAAAACCCTCTTTACTGTAGTCTCAGCTCTATCGTAAGAAATGCTGGAAGCATGTTTGACACTTTCCCGTTGCTGAAGTGTATTGATACAATGACGCACACAAAGTCGAGACAATTGCCTTCGACAGTCGCCTTCTTTTCTTTTGTACTTGTAACGAGTAACCAAGAAAGAAAAAAAGTTCGATTGAAAGAGATCGCCCAAAATAGACATTTAACAAGAAACGTCGATTTGAAGAAATTGAAATGGAGAGCAAGACGTTCGTTGTTGATTCGTTGTTGTGGAGAGAGAGAGAGAGAGGGATTTTGCTGGCGAATGATTTACGACGGCCGTGAAAAGACGTTTTGTCGATATTGCTCGGGACATTTAAAAATATCTCTTAGAAAGCTTTCGCGGCCGATTGGGTCGTGTGTGCGCCCGCCATCGACACCAGACTGTCTAGTCGATTTCTCCTTTTCTTTTCGTTTCTTTCTTTTCCCTCCGCGTTTTCCTTTTTATCGGGTCGAGAAACACTTTGTCTCTGTCAACACGGACTGTTTCAGCATCCGTCCGTTTGCGTTGGATCATGCGGGCAGAATCACAAAACTTTCGGTTTCAACCGGCGAGCTCTCGACGAATCGTTGATTGAATGTCGAGTCGAGTGTAGCGTGTTCCACTCAACAACAGAGAATCTCGTTTACGACTTGTTTGGCCTAGTTTTAATGAAATCCTCTTTATATTCCGTTGCGCGCCGAGTCTTCTTCTTCTTCTTCTCCTTCTATAACAGTTCTTGCGCATCGACCAGTCGTAATAATGAGATGGTAATGCCAAGCTTTGAATTTAGTCTTATGGGGCCGTCTTATATAGAGGCAAGAAGACGACGACTACTGTTCGTCTTAAAGAAGAGAAAGTGCTCGGGATTATAGGCGGCCTAATTCGAAACTTTGGTATTAAGACGATTGCTGGATTTTCGGCTCATTGCCGAGTCAACAACAACAAAAGTCGAGAGTATATTTCACCAAGTTTCCAGACTTTCCACCAAGTTCCAATGGCAGTCTGTAGCCTTTAGCCTTTGTCAATGTTGATTTGAAATACTGTACGATAGTCGTCCTTCGTCTGGCGCTAAAGTGAATCATCTTCCACCCGTTGATTCGCTAACGTATATAACTTACTATATAGAGAAAGGCTGGCCGCCAATCTGCAACAACGATGACTATAGTCGTTGTCTTCAGCTGGCGCCAGTCATCTGCCCCCTTCCGTATTTGATAAATGAACCGCAATCGATGGCGGTGCTTCAAATTCATTCAGCTCGCCGATAATTGACGAGAGCTGAGAGCCTGTGCTGTGCCGAGACCGTCCTTCGGCCAACTTCAATTATTCATCAGCTTTTCTACTCGGTGGCTACGGCCATGTTGTTTTCTCTTGGCTGGAGCGGCACTTGATATCTCTTTCATTCTGAGCCATTCCGCCATGATGCGCTATGATATAGGATTAGGGTGCAAACTTTGGCTGGCATTCAGCACAAGATTTTCGCGCACGCAAGCCTCGGCGTGTTGAGGATGGACCTGGGCGTGACTGGCCTTTCCTTTCCTTTCCGTCTTCATCCCGTGACGAAGTTTGCCAAAAAAAAATTGCATCCTTTCTTGGCCGGGCTTTACACTCAGCTTCCGTTTAACTCGCCATCTCCACTCGACCCGGCGCACTCAACAAGTCGCGCAAATGAAGACAAAGTGGCCGTACCAATCCAGTTAAAGAAAATGGCCCGTCTTATTTCGCCTGCCTCTTTGTTACCAATGGAAGTCACGACGCTGGCTCCATGCCAGCCGAAAAAGGAGAATTCCTTGCGTTCGCCTAAACAATTGCCTGTCTTCAGATCTATTCATATTTCCCCATGTTTTATTTCGTTTCGTTTTTTACGAGTTCGTTCGGGAAGACGACGCCAAGCGCTGCTAGAAACTGAATTCATGACGTCATTCACAAAGAAGTCAATAAATGATATGAAATTGGCGTGTCGATTAGTTAGAATACGTCCGCTTTTACCCCCGGTGTCCGTCCGTGTTTGCAGAAGCTAATGGATTCATTAGAGCTAATTGATGCATTGAGTTCTGCCAAACCACAGTCCGGCAGTTCGATGAAAAAAAAAAGAACAATAGAATTTTACATACACAATAGTATATATATTTTTGTCCATGGCCCAATGAATATAGATAACATCATCATATCTTGGATTTGATTATTCCATTTTTTTAAATAGTTTTTTTTTAATTATTATATTACATGTCTATCGATCGGTTGGTATACACTAGTGCGCTTTCCGTGTGAATAGTTTACTTCTTTTGTGCGCTTGTGGCATCTTCTTATTAAAAGTCGCGATTTTGTTATGGGGTTTCGGGGAACGTGATTATAAAGTTTTTTTTCCCAGAGTACGTAACAACACACAATAGAGAACGCACCGGGAGCCGCTTAAACTGTTCCACGATGTGTAGGTGAAAGAGGATAACTTGCCAAGCGGAGATTGAAACATGAGAAGGGGGAAACCAGACAACAAGCGATTCTCTTTTTTTTTCATCGTGTTTGTGTCGTTTACCGTGTCTCGTCTATTCTATTTTATTCACGAATCACAACCAGGTGCATCGCTACATAAACTTAAACTTGTTCATCATCCCCACAACAAAAAATTCATTTGGGCTTTTATTCGTTTTCTTGTATCGGTCGGGACTGGAATTGGCCCTTTAAGATAACGGCGCCATCTTCAGAAAAAGTACGAAATTCATCTTCCTTTTTCTTTGGCGGAGAGGCGAAAAGGGACGAATGCTAATTAGAGTCCCGATGGTTCTTTTGTACATTCACACTGCGCAAAGAGCTCATTTACTCCTCAGACATAGTGGAGGGTTTGAGAAAAGGTTTTAAGGGCAGCCAAACCCCTTCAACTGCCATTGTCATCATACGTATATATTTATATATATATATCAGCGATCCGGGGCAATTTCCATCCGGATCGTGACTGGATTTCGTCAACAGAAAAAGCCGCCAACACTTCATACAGCCACATCATCCAACAACATTGCAGTCTATTCATGAAGAAGGGACTTGAACCGATCCTTTAACACACTCTAATAAACATTGGAGGACGAAGTGGTGAGCCGAGGACGACGACGGAACGTGCGCGCACATACCACGCGAGTCCCCCATAATGAGATGAATCAACACGATCAAAGACGACAACGATGATGAGGCAACCCTGTAGAGAGAGATAGAAAATGGCTTTTTTTTCGGTCGACATCCTCCATTTGTTTTTTTGTTTTGTTTGCGTTTTGTTGTTGCGGTAGAGTTCCCGTCCGTGTCAGACCCATTGGCTGCGGGTTCCCGGAACGGGTTCGTTCACGATGGCCGTGACGGGATCAACGGAATCTGATATGTCTTCGTTTACCAGATCCGATTTGGAGAACCCGTGAGTTTTGTTATTGTCGGTGATTTTGTGATGATGGCCGACGGATGTGACGTGCGACACGGTCGTATTTGTATTGACGGTCGTGGCAGTCGAGCTGTTATTGTTGGCTAGCCGATGGAAATGGCTGCGGAACTGATGCGTCGCCTGGCGGCTGTGGTGGCCGTGATGGATCCTCGTTGCGCCCCGCGACGTCGTTCGGTTCTGCAGCGACGGCTGATCCGATGAAGACGACCCGTCGGGTGCGCAGCAGTTCCATCCGGGGCATAAGCCGATCGAATGGACGGCGTTCTCCAGTTTGACGGCTAGCCACTCTAGCGCCGGGATCTTTCTAGTTTCAAACGTTCAACAGGGCAGGGACGACAACCACGAAGGCACATGCAAATCAAGAAACGAAGAAGATATAGAACACCATCCGAATTATTCTTTAATTAACGTTGGCGGGAGCTAGAATCATCATCCGTGTACTAATTTGTACCCCACAAGACGCCAATTCCAACAAGTTTCCCAAAGACATTTCTAGCTTTGTGTAATTACGAAGAAATTCCTTCCAACAACGGCTTTTATGTCTGCGACTTCAAGGCGCGCCGAACATTTCGTTCTCTCGCATTCCACTTTGCCCAAAGTAAGATCTATAATCCTAGTTGGCCCCCTAACGATGGAGGACTCTGCGCACTCTACATTTCAAACCGTCACCCTATACTCTCTTCAGTTGAGAGGAAAAAGTTGAACTGATTAGTAACTTCGTCTTATATGATCCTCTACAAAAGCTTGAGTACTATTCCGCATGGCAAATAATTCCATAAAAGAAGAGTCCTTGAAAGACTTCTTTTCATCTCTTTTCTAGTCCTGCTACTCGACCCTACTTGGGAGTACATTCACATCTGAAATCTCCATAGAAAATTCTATTCAAATTCTAGAATCGTACTCAAATGTTGGCTCCTATGCTGCCCTTTGATGTCAATATTTGATAGCGCAGGCGACCGAATCAAGTGCTTTACCTGAGATTACGACAGAGATGAGTTGAGAAGAGGCAGTAGATGAGCGGGTTGGCGGCTGAATTCAGGGGCGCCAGACTCTGGATAAACGTGGCGACAGCAATCATCGTCTTACTCTTGGGTATGTGGCCGTAGACTTGTAGCAAATCGAAAACAATGTACGGCGCCCAGCACAGAATGAAGACTGCGTAGACAATAAAGAATCGGGCGCAACAATTTAAATCGATGCATTATATTCCAGTTTTTATTAGCACATTTCAATTGGCGGATTCCCTTTTTTATGTCGGCTCTTTTCTCTAGCTCTCTTCTTCTCTTTTTTTTGCGAGCGGGCCTTATCTTTCGCTATTGCGCCTTCGTATAAACCAAACAAAAGAGAGCCGGATGTCGGCGTGTTTATGTACCCTGACAGCCGGAATGGCCCCCGGAGAAAAAGAGAAAAACGACGGAAGGGAATGTACTATATAGTACACAGAGATGGCCCATCTTGACAATCTTCCATGTGTATCGTAACCGTTTTGATGGAGGGGAAAAAGGAAAAAACATTCGTTCACCATGCACATGAAACTGGCCGCATCTTCAGACATAAACTTTTTCCGCCGCTTTTGCAATTCCTTCTGCCTTTTTTTGCGATTATTAAAGGGCCAAGATGGCGTCCATCATCCCCTTCTCAAGGATCGTTCCGTCTTATTTTCGTTTTGTTGGAATAATAATATTTGTGTCTGCCAGTTATTCCGCCCGGAAGACGCAAATCCCTGCTGCATGCTGAATTGAATCATGACGCAAGAAGTCGAGGGCAATTTCGCATGAAAACTGGATTTCAGACCGTCCAATTGGTTCCGCAACAACAACAAAAGAAAAATACAGCTGTAATTGGACTCACCGAAAACGATGACGAACGTCATTTTGACGGTTTTGATCTTGGCGCGTGGGATGATGCCTCGAGAGCTGGCCCTTCTGCTCTCTTGATCTTCATCCAGCATGGCCGTTCCGGCACTTCCGCCCACACGGTGGATACCTTAAGACATTCACGAATCCAGTACATCAGCGGAATATGCAATAAAGACAACAATCAACTGCATGTGAGCCATGCGCATGAAATAATTATGTGGACGGGCAAGCGGAAAGTGGAAACGGACGGATCGACGTTATGACCGTCGGCCATTGTTATTGTTATAGTTTGTAGCCTCTTCCCGTCCGTCGACTATGCTCTTGTCACTCTATATCCATCTATATGTATCTATTAAGTATATATATAGTTTGGCCGCCATTAGAAATTGCGCTGGACGGCCGTTTGATGGCCACTTTGAGGTTTACAGCGGGAAAAAAAAGAGACGACCCGAAAGATTTCGTTTTTTTTTCTCCTCTTTTCTCTCCCTTGTCGGCGTTTGATGTAAAACAAACCGAGCGGAAGGGAAACCGCTCCAGTCCGCGATGGATATGTGAACCATTTCCAGGCCGCAAATGTTAATAGCAACCGAAAAAAAAGACAATAGCGCCCACTGCTCTTTCTTTCTTTGTCTGACGGACTGGCGATGCTGGCCGGAACAAAAAAAAAAAAAGAAAGAAGCGACAGCAGTATAGGACTCGACAATACAAATACGGACAGACTGTTAGTGCTCCTCTTTTCTCTACGTCTTTATTACAGCTATTTCAATAGCAGTTTGGATAACTGCTTGAGCTTTGATGTTGTTTTGCTTCTTCCTTTTTGTTTTTGGATTTTTTTTACGATCGGGCCAAAGCTGGTTGACAGTGCGCGGGAAAAGATTTTCCTTCCCGAAAAAACTTGAGGGTAAAAGAAATGATGGCGGCGACGATCTTGGTTGGGAGCAACGGGAAATGCAATACGTACCGGCTGTGTTATTATTGTTGCGATTGGCCGATGGCATGGAAGCGGTAAGGGCTGCCGATTGGACCCAGATGGTCCGGACGATGATGACATAGCAGGCGAAGATCAGTAGAGCGGGTAAGACGAGCAGCGAGACGGCGACTAAAGTCAGGTAGAGTTGCCACTGCCACGGCTCCGGCATGTCGATCCAGCACTGCACCTGTTCCTGCACCAGACCCTCTTCGTAAAGGAATAACATCGGCGTCGAGAAAATGGCGCTCAATATCCAAGCGACGGCCACCAGAATCCTCGCCCGTCTCCCTGCCGAAAATTCGTGAAATCAAAAAACATGTCCGGACGGACGGACGGGAAAGAGAAAAAGTGGCAAAGCCTATAGCGCCCACTCACATCCTCGGCTGAAATTCATCGGATGGCAAATGGCGTCGTACCGGTCGATGCTGAGCGCTACCAGGACGTAAGTCGAGGAATACGTGACCAGAACCTTTTGTTTTCTCGGCCAATTTTAAAAGACACAAGATTTATCATAAGCAAAGATGAATAAAATGCAGTCAACGGGGACGAACATGGCAACAAAGTTTTTCGCCGCAAAACAGAAAAGTTTCCAGACGACACGTGCGTGTTTTCGCTTCTTTTTTTCTTTGAATTGAAGCAATGGGAAATGTATAACTTTTAAGGGCCCTTTGCGATAACCCGTGGGCAGTATAAAAGTCAGCGACTTGTATCGCGTTGCAGCAGGTCGTCAGGGACACTGTTTGATTGACGTATGGGTACTCCAAAAAAAAAGAAGTTTACCTGCGAGAACCTGATGACTTTGCAGGCGATATTGCCGGCGTGCCAGGCAACTGTTATTTTCCAAACAATATCCGTCAGGACGCTGATGACGCCCACGCTCAGATCTATCGTTACATAAATGTCACAAGTTAATGAAAATTGAGAAGACAACAAGGAACTATTTTCGTCAAATTGGATTAAAATTTGTTTTGTTTTTTTTTGCTTCCTTGTTCCTACCGGCGATGGCGAGGTGTTTAATGAAATAGTTCATTCGTGACTTGCGCGCGCTGGACATGCCCAACGCCAACAAGACGGCCATGTTGCCGACGACGATGAGGATGAGCAGGATCCACAAGAAGGCCAACTGCTCCGTCTAATATAAGAAAGAAGATCGGTGGTGGTTTTTTTTTATCGCCAACTTGAACGTCAACCCACAAAGACATTGGGGCCGATAGCATCTCGATTGCCCTCCATTCAAAAAAAAAAAAAGAAAAAAAAGGAAGGAAGGCTGGACACTGGCTGGCCGGACCCATTCTTCCGTCCAAACTTCCGCCTTCTATTGTATCGTCTCCGTGTCGGGTTTTGGGGGGCTCTCTATTTCGGTTCACATATCAGCACGATCCGTCGGCTTCTATAAGCGGCGTTATCTCTGAGAAAAACTTCCGACTTGTGGATAGTGTGCAAGGGCGGAAATTCTTCTCCCCTTCAGGCCGGCATTGTAGGGAAGTGGAGTAGGGTAGGAAATGGTACACGACCTTGTCTGATTGAACGAGTCGGCTCATCTGTCGGGAGCCAAGTCACGAGAGAGAAGAAAAGGAACTAGGAGGAACTAGCGCCTCCCCATCTTTCATCTCATGGGGGAATAATGCGGTACGGCAACCACGGCAATCGAGATGCTATCGATCCGAATCGATCCACCGCGGTCGGCGATGCGATGACGTCCAAAAGAAGAGAAAAGATAACAAACAACAAACTTTGTGCACTTGTTTCGCTCTTTTCTGTTGTGTCGTCCACTCCGCATTCAAGCACGTTTATTGTTGCTGTTTCCTTAGAATACTATTTGCACTAATAGAACATAATCAAAGGGATACGTTCGCTCTGGATAGCTCGCTGTTACATTTCCTGCACAACGGCTGATTTGATTGGATCCATCCATCCGTCAATATCTAGAGACCCGGTTCATTCTTATTTTTGTTCGTTATTTTATATAATGTGATAGCTCTTAGGTGATTAGAGCCGCGCAATGCACGGGTTAGTGAATGCAACGGTGATTTACTTGTCCACGGAGATTGGCTTTGACTTTGCGTTTGAACTCAAATGTCAACAAATTCGAGGCAGCTCTTGCATGAGAATCTTGTAATCAGTGGTAGATGAAGAGTCCTTCCAAGAAGCTCTCTCGGTGTATACTCTTACCTCCATCTAAGTTTCAATTGGTTTATATGCCTTTGACACGTTTTCGTGCGCTTCCGCGTGAGGGTACCCGTCGTCCTCGTCTCTAAATACAAACACGAGAGACAGCAGTGGTAGCGGAAGCAACAACAAATAAACAAGTCGTGAAGCAGCAACAGGGTAGAAAATGACTCGATGTTGTCATGTCTGTTTATTAGGTCGGCTTTATTTGATTGGGACAGATGGGCAGGTATCCAAGAGCAAACGCCTTTGTCTCTCTAGAACAAACATCTAGTTCTCCTTTGAAGTCGACTAGCTGACTAGCTAGAGTGTCATAGTGAAATTCGATCTTTTCTGATTTGTATCAGCTGCTGCGCAGGATTGAAACTAGTCTAACATGGCGGTTATTTTCATCTTTTTTTCTGTTCAGATCTAACAAAAATAGAAATCTTGAAGATCTGATGCGTCGCTATGTGCGCTTGAGCTCAATCAACTCCAGTCGCCCACAATCGGCCTTCGAGGATGATTCTTTTCTTTGTATTACACTCGGAGACATGAAACTAAAAATCGATGTTCAAACTTTTTTCGATAGTCTTTATTAAACTTTTGATGATTCTTAGTAGACTTTCAAGTTCAATCTGTCGCTATATAATAGGCCGGAAGCCCTTTATTCTTTAATTACCTGGTAAAAGTAAAAGGTGTTAAAATCATCTTCGGAGGAGTTGGTGGAGCTCGGGCAGAGATTGAGTTCTCCAGCTAATTGGTCGCTATTGAACCAAGTCTGTTCCAGGCAGACGTCCGTCACGTTTTCTTTAATGATGGTTAGGTTGTCCATGCCAGCGATATTGGATGAAACCGCGCGGCAGCGGCAACTTGGTCCCCGTTATATTGGTTTATCCCCAGGAGAGAGAGAGAAAAGGAACCTGCGGTTCGCCAAGTTCTGCTCAGTTCATCTTTTCATCTGCAAAGATAAAGAGAAAGGAGAAAATAGAAAAGTTCCCAAAGAAATGACGAAACTCGTTATAACCTTCATTTGATTATCCATCTAGTTCCCTCCCTACAGGCGAAACTTTTGTTTACCTCCTCTCCGAACATTATCGACTAGTATTTGGTTAAGGAAGATCTTCATATAAATGAGTTTTTCCATTCCCCGGTTGACGGATCGAAAACCGGAAGGGAAACAGAGAAGGAAAGCGAAACTACTGCGTTCAGCACCAAGGGGGGTTCGCCAATAGCAGGTCCCAAAACTCTGCAGCAAAGTTCCACTTTGTCGCGAAAAAAGAAGGCGTCGTGAGAGAGCGGACGCCTTGCGTTTCGCTATAAGTTGTTAGCGGACGACTAAATATATATATATATATGTGCTCTCTGCGCGTTTGTGCGTGTCTCAGCGTGAAGCAATCAACCGTCAAGTATAGTGATAGCATTATCGTGAGCCCGGAGTTAACAAGAACCTCCTTACATCGCCAAACGAGGAAGAAATAGAAAATAAAGAGAGGCGAAGTATTGCGAGTGTCGAAAACAACTGCCAGCATTCATCAGTAGTCACGTAAATAAGATTTTCATAGGAAATCCAATTCTCATCTTTTTTTTCTTTTTCTTTTGAAGTCGGTTAAGAAGCCTGTATTAGTCGACTTTTGAGACATGTACGATAAAGTGAAGGCGTCGAGAACTTGGCGTTAAATTAAAAGTTTACGAAACCATCTACCTAGTTGCCAAGGAGAAATCTCTGAACTGGATATTCAATAGAATTCAATAGAAAGCCTTACTCGAAAGTGTATGGCACTAAGCAACTTTTGGTTGAGGTACATCAGAAATTACTACCGCAATATTAAGAGCGCGTTGCCGAGAGGGAGGAATCGATCCAGCCGGGCTGTTACCAACCTCTAACGTAATACATTAGCCAGCGTGTAACATTTGAGAAGCTCAACGCGACAATCTGTCTGCACGAGCCGGTGATTTGCTATCCAGCCAGGAAGGCGCTAATATAGCTGGACATGATCAAGTTCGGGGCCGGGCGGCCGACAGCATCGATTTTCAACCCAAGGGGGTATCGGGGTACTCGTCTCTCACAATCGGTTCATCTATGGTAGCCCCAATCAATCGACCCGTCTTATATTCATCAGTGGCCAGCCCTATGTATTTTCTCAATCGATCTGTCGAGCGAGTTACAAAAGGCCTAGAAGATGGATTGATTTAGATTTCCCCATTTTTTTTTCTTTTTTTTTCCCCGACAGCGCCAACTAATTGAGCAGGCTCTTGGTCATTTCATTAGCCTTTTTTTTTGGCGCTCTCAGGGCCATATTGCACTGCGGTCATCTCTTTTCTGCGTCTCTCTCATTTTCTAGGTCGCCCGATTCCTTTTTGTTTCTCTTCGTTTCTGATTCCACTTGTTTTTGATCAATCTGGGCACGTCGGCGCCTTGAATGCCCAGTCTCCGCGGGTAGCAGCCCCCCGACTAGCTCTGGCCCTATATACTTTGTGAGGGAGCCCCACATTTCACGCGCGTTTCATGAGCCGCTAAAGGAAGGAAATGTAGGAGAAAAACGGAGAGGGTCGGAGCTGTTTGCTAGGGGAATAGCGTGATTCGGCGGAAGAGTCGCGGCCGCTGAGAGTTGAACCCCGACATTCCCTCGAGTGTTACTTCTCTTTGTGGGCAGAGCGCCTCGCCTTCTTTCAGCTTGTTCGCAATCAAGCACTTGGCCAACCACCTCCTCCCCACGACCACTGGCTGTTCCAAAAAACGAAGGCCAGCTCCAGCAGGGTTTCTGGCACGAGCGGAATGGCGAGTAGATGCGTTTGTAATAGATGGGTGATCATCTTGATATTCCACCGATGCCAAAGGAAATGACAATCGAAAGTCAAGGCAGAGAGAGAATTCGATTTGTCTAATAAATAGTTGCGGGATGGCGACGGAGACGACGACGAAGTGGTTTGCACTGATTGAATCAGACTCGGCAGTTTGTCTCGATCTTTCGCTGGCCCTAGACTAGTACGGTAGTACGGTAGTAGCAGTAGTAGAGACCGGAGACGGCCTGGACGCGCAGCCGGTGAAAATATGTTGTTGCTCTTGGCTTGAAGCGAGCCGACGCTCGGGTGAGTCAAACACAAAAGAACTTTGCGATCATTAGCCTAATGATGAAAATAGCCCTACATGAGAGACAATCTTCAACTCTTTCGGTTTAAAACTTAGAGTCAACTGGGGTCGCTGCCTACCCTGCTGCCCCGACCGGACTGCCGAATCTGTTGCCAAACATCGTCTGGTGTTGGCGTTATCTTTGGCACCTGGCCGCGTCTGTTTACCTTATCGGAACTGTTCAAAAAGGGGGCTGCTCGTTTCTGCTTACATGCCCCACTCTTCATCTCCCTAGAGAGAAGAGAGAGTCTGCGTTTCTGACTGTGCGTCTCTTCCGCCTGTCTCTTTTGGTTGTTGTTGGAAGATTCGTGAAACATCCCTGCAGTCTGTTAGCTCAGTGTCTGCTGAGCCCAAGACAAAGAGTCAACATCGGCGCACACACACAAAAAAAGAGGAGGATCATCCTTCCAGCCGGCTTGGTCGCTCCCATAGATAGCAACAAAATTATTTGTATATATATAGAAGAAGACTCTCTAACTCTTTGAGCCGACTTGCCAATCACTTTTGTAGGCTTTCGGGTCTATAATAACGCCAGAGATCGGAAGAATACAAAGCCCCTTCCAATCTTGCCTCGAGTATTTCGGATTTGTCACCCTGTTATTACATTCAACAAGACTATTGTTTTTTTTTTTGTCTTTTTAAGGGATTCTTCTGCATATGGTTAACGTATATATATATATATAGCCTGGCATCGCCAAAGCATCTCTCGACGGGAGAGGATTTCTCCGCGAGTATCTTATAAAGACATAATAAAAGAAAGGAGAGAAAGAGGAAATATCATGCTCGAATGTAAATAATCCCAAATAAGAGCATCTCTCGCTTGGGACTTTATGGTACGATGTAACTGGCAGCTGTTGGATTCCATATAATACTACAGTACTAGACTGCTGAGCTCTGTGCTGGCGCTCGTGGTGCGTGTTTTGACCTCTGCAAGTTGGTGGCCGATGGTTTATCGCGCATTATACATACACGGAAACCCCGTTCGATAATATCATATACATACACTAGCAGCACGTTTAACTCTGGTCCCTTTTGTTGTGGGCTACAGTAGCCGACGGCCAACATGCAACAATGGCAAAAGTAATAGAGTTCCAGTCAATTGTGAAATACACAAAGTCGCCTTCCATCACACAATCTTTTTTTCTTTTCTTTTCTTCTTTTTCTTCCTTTCTGTCTCGTTTTTCTGGCCTTTTGCCTCGCTGTTTCTTTCTCCTCTCTTTTCCTCTTTTTGTTGAGCTCTGGTTGTTGTTGTTGTGGCCGTGCATGACATCAGTACGGTTTGGCTTTTTATCTGGCGCTTCCCAGTTGCGTTTGTCAGTCGACTCCTACACTCTACTGCTCTGTAGCTGTGTTGTTGTTGATTTGCCTTTTCTCATTTACGGATAAGCAAGAAGGAAAGGGGGGGGGGAGTTGGGATGGATGACAACAAAAGGGAAATAGACCAACCAAGAAAGGGAAGAGCCAATGGCGAAAGCATTGGCCAGAGAGCTAGAGCGGGACTGAAAAGCTTTCACGCCGGGCGATAGGGCGGTTTTGCTGCTGTTGTTGCCTGCCGCTGCTGGAGCCACGGGTATATCACTCGGCAGTGTGTCACGGATGCCGGTCATTCTTTTTCCGGATGCTTTCATCGCAGCCAGCCCGAGACGGGCTTGGTATTTTTTATTTATTTTTTTTTTCAAAAAAAAGAATATAAGATTTTCTCGATCCAATTGAAAATGGAGGCCGCGACGTTGCTGATGAGCAACGCAGAGGCCGTCGTCGTCATTCCTTTTCGTCTCGTGTTTTCATTAGGCCTCCACTAACGCCCGGATGCCTTTCGGGATGATTCTATAGGCCATATAAATGTAGTGTGACGCACAGAACGACGACGACGACGACGTCTCTTTTGTTTTTTTGTTTGAATATCCATATGCTTCTGCTGCGTCGGATATTTATACAAGAGGCGGGGCGGCGGCCGTGCGATGCGGCGATTGATGAGACAAAACGGCCACAGAGCGCCGACAGCCGACACACTGCCACCGCGGTATATATGGGCGGGTATGAAAGAAGAAGAAAACCAACAACAACAACAAACAAAAAAAGAGACAAACACTTGACTGACGCCGGAATGCTTCTTCTTCTTCTTCTGCATATAATAACTCGCTATTTACTGCGCGCGGTTTTCTCTTTTTCCTCGGAAAGACAAAAAAAAAAGAAGAACTAAGCGAAATTCAATGACATCAATCAAAAAGCAGCAGCGGCGGCGGCGGCGGCGGTCAGCCTTCCTCTCTTACGCGCATTCCGCCTCCATGTTTTTGTTCGATCCGAGAAACTCGGCGCGGGTCGACACTCGCTCGATTGCACTGGCTTGGCTGACGACCCCCAAGTGGACATCCTGATTACGAGCGAGTGTTATCGTCGAACTTTTGCGGGCAACGATCGCATCACTTGATTGCTCTCTGCCTTCAAAATTCCCGACGAGGAATGAATGGACGAACTGCTATAAAAAAAAAAAGAGTCGAATCGGCCAAATGTTGTGCGAGTTAAGAGAGAGATATGCCGGGCAGCTAGCAGCGCAGCCCAGCAGCACAAAGAGAAATCCTCAACGAGTGAATGTTAAACTACAACAGGTTGACGACCGAGCACGCGCCATATAGCTTCCCTCCTCCTCTTCTTTCATCATTGCGTATTCCTCCTCGTTTTGTTTTATTTCTTCTCTCTCTCTCTCGACTATACGTTCCTCCGTTTTTATTTTTATGTTTTTTGACAAACGGGTTGACTTTGATAGGGCCTTTCTCTCGGATTGGTGAAGACTCGACAGAGAGAGAGAGAGAGCGCGCAATAACGGAATTTGAAACATTCGCCTAGCTTCTTTGATAGTATGTCTCTCTGTGCATGCGTAAATATGATCGGGCCCGTTAATGGCGTGTTTTACGCTCCCTGCCGACGTTAAAATATCAAAGGCGCGATGGTTGTCGCTCCCAAATTCGGATCGAGAGAAAGAATGAAGACAATATCGAATTCCAAGAGTTGTAGAAACGGCGCAAAAGGTTCCGTGCTGTACCGTCTACTCTCTGAAATAATAGGACGTCGGGAGAAACAACACCTGCCAGCCAAAGTTTCCAATATAGATATATATATTTCGTCGACGATCCGCTCGACTTGATTTCACCCCTCCCTTTTCAACACCTATTGCGTCCCCGTTTGCATCAGCGCCGTTCTGTTGAGATATATATATGAAATAGTTCACTTGGATGACGCAGACGTTCAATCTACAGCCAGTTGACGACTTAAAAGCCAACTGGTTGGTTGATAAACTCAAATGAAAATCCGAATCTCTTGCAGTCAAAGTAGCGTGACGCAAAGTAGACACATATGGCCCCGCATCCTGTTTATTCCCACCGAGACGTCAATGGAAATAGGGGATCACTTACATCGAATTAGAGGAAGGAAAAAAAATATATATAGACTATAGACTAGAGGGAACTCACCTAGATGTGCACAAAGCGTGCCTGACGTCATTGTAGCCGACATAATCACGCGTGTTCAAGTGTATAAGAGAGAAATGCTGGTAGGTAATCAACGGCGAACGTCTTCCTCTCTCTCTCTCTTGGTGTGAAACGATCAATCAAACAGTTGCGGTTATTCTCTACCGATGGCACTTTGTCGAGCACTTGAAAAACGAGTTAGAGAGTCGGCATAAATCTGCGCTTGCTGCTGCTGATGCTGACGGAACCAGAATACCCCCAAGTTCTTAAGACAGTACAACTGCGGCTACGAAAGAGTTTCCACGAAGTGAACGGTAGATAGACGACGACGACGACGGAGAGAGAGAGAGAGAGCGAGAGTCTTTTTTGTTTGAATCCGACCGGAGAGCTGGCTGAGGATCGACTGGCTGGCCCAACTGGAGACGGTCCCACTTTTGGCCTCCTCCCTCCCCGCTCACAGCTACTAGCTCTTATTCTCTCTCTCTCTCTGAACGTGCGCCACCGCTGCTGCGAACCAGACCTGCCCGCCCGGCGATTAGCCTGACGCAATGTTGTGGCGTTATAAACATCATATCTGCGAATATATATACTCAGGGTATTACAGATCTACTACAGCTACCACCACTACTACTCGAAACTGTAATCTTAAGAAAAAAACAAAACAACAACAACAATGAATCGCTCTCTCTCCTCTTCACGGCCCACATCTTAAAAAAAAGTGGAAAAATGACAGTGAGAGGAAACGGGCCACAACCAAAAAAAAGAAGGCGAAAAATCGAGCGGATGATGTGCGGGAATGAAGGCCGGTTCCCTCTGTGCGGATGCGCTGCTCTGAGGGTGGGTGGTGGGTGATGGATGATCCGACGCTTCGATGGACAGTGATGGATTGGCTCGGACCGGAAGGTTTTCTCCTTTCGCATTGTGTCCTCGCCCTGAGAAAACAATAAGAAAGAATCAGCAACAGCAGTCGGCAGCAATCCGACAGACAACAACAGCAACAGAAAAAAAATAAAAATAAAAATAAAGGGAAAACACACTTGCTGTTGTTGTTGTTGTTTTGACGAATAAGAAGCAGCCAGCGCATGTGCAGTCACCGGCACTCGATTATATATATATAATATCTTTTTCTTATTCTTTTACTTTTTTTTGCCCTTTGACTTCTTTGACTCTCGATCTGTTCTTCTTTTTTTGTTGTTTCGTTTCTTCGTCTCAGCAGGCGGGAAAAGATGATGCGCAGCTTTCTACCCGATCCCGGAGGCTCTCGTGGCCGTCGGCCGTTGAGCTCATCACGGTCCGCCGGTTCGCTCTCATCATTCCCAATTATCCAGTGTCTCGCATCTTTTGCGCGCC
This sequence comes from Ceriodaphnia dubia, assembly GCA_022539655.2. Classification (NCBI taxonomy): domain Eukaryota; kingdom Metazoa; phylum Arthropoda; class Branchiopoda; order Diplostraca; family Daphniidae; genus Ceriodaphnia; species Ceriodaphnia dubia. The sequence continues at coordinate 1,199,282 of JAKUCG020000076.1, forward strand.
TGTTTCTTCTATTTCTTTTTTGGGAGGCTTCCTCATCTCGTTCTAGAGAGCCCAATCATTTGATTTCTCTTTTCATCTTTGACTTTTTTGTTTCTTGTATGTTTCGCTAAGCATTTACTGATAGTCGTCGACACGGCAAATTCAATTTCACAGCGGCCCAGCATGTCCGGCTCCCGTGTAATTAGATCACAAAGTTGAGGAGGATAGAAGGAAGAGCTCATGCTGCTGCCGAAGTTCTTTTGTTTTTGAGCGGTTGCGTAATTCAGGCGACTCTGTCCATTGTCTTTCGGAAAAAAACGACGCCGTACATCTCTTTTGGCTTAAAGAGAGGAAAGGCACGCAGAGAACAAAGTCAAAAAAGAGCTAGAGAATATCTCCCTCCGTTCTCTTCCGTCCGTTTCGGCCTGGACCCAACAAAACGTCGCTTCAAGTATAGTTTACGATGTGACCCGCTTCTCTCTTCCCTTTTTCTCGCTCGACTGTGCTGATTGAAGGAGCCAAAGCGCGCGACGCTCTTCTTCCTTACTACATCCGCATCGTCGTCGACATCTATCTGGGTTGGTTGCCGTGCGCGTATATAAATATAAACCGGTGGAAGAGAGGGGGGACGACCAAGGAGAAAATAAAGCCTCGAAAAGGGGCTAAGCTATATCCATCCAGCCAAACACCCTATATATCCGCGGCCTTAGCGCTCTTCTTCTTCTTCTTCAAATAAAAAAAGAAGAAGAAAAATACATATCGAAAAATCTAGAGCGTGTTTGCTGTGTCTTGTCCGGTGACGTCGCCCCCCGTCCGAATTTTTTTCCGGGGTGTTTTTTTGAATTTTTACGACGGCTCATCCGGTTTGTTGTTGTTTTGTCTGTCGGCGAGCGCTTTGCGCCAAAAAAAAAGGTGAGAGGCTCCGCCGAGCGATAATATAAGGCGATCATTTTCATATAGCCAACGGATAGGAGCGTTGCGTCTCTCCGGCGTGACATAACCTATTTGGAAACTCTTAGGTAGCCTCATTGTGTTTGGCACAACCCTTGTGGGCCAATTGGGCAGCAGCTCTAATCGTATACACAGAGGTAGAGGGGTAGTAGTCTGCTGCTACGGTGGAGAGACCAAGTAATTGAGACACTACCGTGTTAGTGATGGATCTAGCGCGAGCATCATTTGCGCCCTAGGGGCAGATAACGTCTCACGATATTTCATAACCCCGACGGGTAGTCGCAGTCACGCACTTCCTTCTCTCGACTGCTACTACTCTACTACTACTACCCAATTTCTATTTTCTCCGCTCGGCATTTGTTTCTTGGTCTCGAGGATTTGTTTCTCTCTTTCTCTTTCTGTGTGTTTAGGGCGTGGTGCAGTCGACGGATTGTTGCAATCAAGTTGATATTTATGGTAGATGCTACGTCGTCCACCTGCCTAGCTGCGTGATTAAGAGCCGGGCAGCGCCATTCTCACCCGCTACCCGAGTGGAACAAGATGCTGCACGCTGCCCGGTGTTCCTTCGGTTGAGGTGTTTTTTGGCCGGGCGACCATCTTCTTCTCTTTTTCTCGGGGTGGAGTCGACGCTACGACCCGTTTAATGGCCGTCGCGGAAAGCTATTGGGAAATGGATGTCGTTCATCATTTGGCTCGGGTCATCTCCCTAGCCACTACTACTACTACTACTACTACTACTAGACGACCAAGGACGAGAAAGTGAGAGATCACATAACCTGATGCCATAGCGGTTAACCTTGCCGAGTGATTGGAATGTCGGTCGACCAACGAAACCCATCAGTCGAACCATTTGGTCGATGAATTTGAACATTGAAACATGCCGTTTGAACGCTTTAGATATTCTTTTTTTGGCTTTTTGTTTTAGAATTGTTTAGTACAGGCAAAATACTGAAAAATAATGCATGGTTGCCTGTGTAAAGAAAATCATGGCTCGACGAAAAAAAGCAAGTGATAAAAATAAACTAATAATGATTATGACTCTTTTCTGCTGTAATAAACTAGCCCAATAAATATATTATAATATAAACCAATAAACACCACATAATCTGAATTGACAGTGATAAGATTCAATGCCGGCAACTCAGAAGTCAGAGCAGCCGCCACGAGGACCTCCTCGTGTTCACTCATCATTTTTTTACATTTTTCGTGAAAAAATGATGTTTTTGTGCCGTTTTTGTTGTGAAACGACTTCAGTGTAGTGGCTCATTACATTTTGGATCCTTCTGCGTATTGGCAGTTGGATGCTGACTGATTTTTCACGTGTAGTGTGTAAATAACAATGGCTACCATTCGTCCAGCCTTTCTCAGCCGGGCGGCATGGAGGTTTTGCACAAAACCAATCGTCGTTTGTTCGTCGGCAATCGTTCGTCAATTGTTCGTTGCTCTTCTAATTATTTGTAAGTTTCATTCAGGAATTTTCCATTATTATCTTGTTTACCCTCGTGGCTTTTTTTTTATTTTTAAGAAACCGTCTGCCATTATTTCTTTCTTTTCTTTTTCTTCTTTTGTTGTTGGGAAAATTCTTCTGGCGCGTGTCTCTCCTTGAAGTCGTTTGCCCTCTGCCTTTTTTTCTTTCCCATGGCGCCCTATAAGTTGACAAACAACTGACACATTGTCGTGTTCTTTTACAGCCGATTTTGAAAGATTGACGAAGTGAGTTTTTTAGTAATTTTTCCCGGCGATGAAACTTCCCATATTTTTCCCAACGTCGATTTCCGACAACTGCACTAATGGACTTCTCTTCATGATATTTTTTACCGAGAACTCTATAGACTTCATCGTTTTGAACCCTTTTACTTTGTCAGTTGACAATTCTTCTCTGGCGGAGTTAGACAGGAGATCGTTTAGGACTCTGAGTCAGCATTGTTGTAGTAGAAAAGTTGGTCGTGTTTGAGCCCGTCTGTGCCACATTTCCCAGCCATTCTCTCCTTTACGTATATAATATACGTATGGGTTGATGCATGTCGACCATATATATATACTACCATTAGTCCGATAGAAACCTGATTAAAGTGCTGTCTGTCTCGTCCGTTTCCAATGTCTGGCTCTCGGGGAATCATTCGATCTTATCGGATTCTGTCTACTCTATACCCGCAGAACACACAAACACAAAAAAAAAATGATTTGATTGATTTTCAAGTCCCGTAGAATAGCTTGTACAAGGGAAGCCCAAGCACGAAAATAAAGGAACAATATTGGCAGTATTTTCATTACTAAGATATCCATCTTGCTCGTCTGTTTAAACGGTGGTACTAGAACGGGCCAAGTCTAGACCACCGGCTAGACTCGGTTTTGATTTATAAGTGTTTCGTTGTAGGGGTATACCAGCACTTTGCTGGCCTTTTTATGCGGTGAATGGAGGAGGACTTCCGTCTGGAGTTGCTAGACGCTCTCCTATAGAATTTCTTGAAAAGATAGACCAAGTTTCGATCGATCCCATTCATTAACAAGTGCCTGTGGTCTTGACTCGAGTTCTTTCGCTTCAAGAGCTTCTCTCTTGAAGTAGAGAACTTGGAAGAGGAGCTAGACACGGCAGTATTACTAGATATATATGGCCGGCTAGAGAGTTGTGTGGCTGGCCAAAAAAAAAGGGGAAAAAATAGCGGCATAGCGCACGACTATTCATCACCGGAATGAAAAGCGATGCATGCGTCATAGGACGGAACGACTAGAAAGAGGTAGGAGGAGGGCTCTGCTGCTGCTGCTGCCCAGCTCTGAAGAATAGATGGAGAAAAGAACAGTAATCGGATGAAGATCTCGGCCGCTGCTGTTTTTTCTTCTTCTTTATAATTCAGTTTTTCTCCGGCTGACGGGCGACACCGCGGCCGAGCGAGAAGAGGAGGTTGCGCGGCCATCACGTGTGATTCATGTCTAGTGGCCGGCAGTCTCTTCCTATTGAAGAAACGCTCCTCGGCTGGACAAAATGCTACAAGACTCTTTACTGCTGCTGTTGGCCAGCTCCTTTTTTATTTTTGCGAACCGTTCATCATCTGCTGGCGAGCGCAAACTCACGCACGGACAGTCCAGACCGCCTCCCGTCAGCCTTTTGCCCGCTTGTCCAGCCACGTGTTGCTTGTTTTCTCTCGCTGCCCTTTTGAAGAAAAGAAGAAAAGGAAGAAAGGATTGAATGAGTTTTCGCCATTTTCATTTTCCTTTTCATCCTTTTTCGTCCGTCCGAAGGCGACACGCGTCGTCCACTCCTCGTTTGTCTGCCGTAATGGGTTTGAAGAAGAAGGAGAGAGAGAAAAAAGGGCTTCTTTGCGTGTTTCTAAACGGTATTTCATCAACAGACGGCCGAGACGGGCAGGCAGCCTTAACTTCGATAAACCACTCTGTAATCACATTGAATGAAGAAGAAAAAAATGTGCAGAGGACTCTGAGATTTTTAGTGAAGAACTTGGGCGAAGGAACCATAAACGAAGCGTCGTTTGAGTGAGTGCGGGAGTTTTGTTTTTGTCAATAAACTTTCGGGGCTGGGAATGAGTGGGGGGAGAGAGAGAATCAACGAGCCGGGCGAGTACAATGTCGATCCGTTGTTTGGCATCAGTCCGACGACTCGTTTGTTGTTGTTTATTTCGCTAGCCGCGTCATTGCTGTGTCTATTGACTCGGAACACCTCCGACCGGTTCCATCAGACTTGGCCCAGCATCCGCATGACGGGTCGCGAACGACGCGCAGGCCAGAGAGCGGAACGGAATGACGGAAGCCGCCTATAATAATACATCAAGTTCCCTTGGCCAAAGACGCAGCATCCAACTCTCCTAGACTCTACCAGTAACGCTTAGAAGGTTTACCAATAAGTTTCGCACCGCGTCCCAACAGTTCCGAGTTTGTTTCACGCTCGACGTCTCATTCAATCAATCGATAAATAGCCTTTCGGGGGCTCGAAACAAGAGAATTCGAAAAAGACTCTATTGAGACGAACCGCACAGCAGCCCAGACGTCGCATTCGCTTCAGTTAATATTACATTTCTTTTTAACAAATTTGACTTGAATAATAATACGAACGAATCCATCAGAGTCCGAATAGCTTTTCTTTTTATTTATTTCAAAACTGCTTTGCGCTTTTGCCATTTTGAGAAGTTGTAGAGGGGCTATTGAGTCAAAAGAGGGGATGGAAAAAATATTCTAAAATATTTGTCTTCTTTATTTTTATTTTTATTTTTTTTGAAAAATGAGGCTGCGACAATCTGTACGCTCCGCCGCCGTCGTTGTGGCCGTTGAGCGTTTTGCCGGAGAGAGCGCGGGAGAAAAAAGGCCGCGACCGCGGGCGCGAGCACTTGATAAATGACGCAAACGGGGCTGCTGTCAAAACTAATCGATTCACAGAAGTCTCTTTCTCATCCCTCCCTCTCTTCTTTGTTTGTGTCTTGTTGCGTATTTGTTCGTGTGTGGGCCGCGCGTTTCTCCGGCCGCCCTCGAAAGAGAAGAAAAAAAAACTAAAACGAACCAACCATACGACCCCGACGACATTTACCCCCAAATACAAAGTTAGATATCATCATCATCATCAACTACAGGGAAGAAACTGTCGTAACCAAGCCAACCTACCGGGTCTTCTGTCAATATCTGATCTCCTTGCCGCAATTTCCGCTTTATTTCCACGGCTACATCGACTGTTCCCGCCGTCGTCCGTCGCAACCAATCCGGATATATAGCGAAATCGTGGTCGGGAATATCCAGGTCGCTATCAAGCTCTTGGGCGCAACGTTTTCCCAGCATCTTGTGCTAAGACCTTTTGTGTCTACACTATATCATCATAGCGCGCATTGTCCCGCTCGCTCGCTCGCTCGCTTCTGTATTTATGGATTGGCGTGTACCGAGATGTCGTCGGCGACCAACCCAATCTCTGGACTGCATACATTCAAAGCAACAACAAAGTCATGGAACTCTGTTAATATGTATCGTAGATGCGCTCGTATGTATAGACAGCAAATAGAGGGAAAAAACGGGAAAGGTCATTCATCAGTCGGGGTCTTGTCAGCGCTAGCCGCATTTCTTTTGTTTTGTTTTTCGCGACCCATTCGTTATATAGAGAACCCTCCTCTCCAACCTTAAATGTTAATCCGTGAATAGCTCTCTCTTGGCGTTAAGAGTCAACAGCCAAACTCAACCTCGAAACCCTTCATCATCATTTCTCCTTTCTCTCTCTCGCGCGCGCTCTTCTCTCTCTATGTTTTCTTTTTTTTTTTTTGCCTACAACAAGAAAAAAAAACTAGCTAGCACTTCTTTAGGTTGCTCTTCATCATCATTTCTCAGTACCCACCTCTCGTCGTGCGTGTGCATTCTTCTGTATTCTCCGATGTTGTTGTTGTTATGGCTGGTCGATATGTTTTCCACGCCGGCCGAGAAGTTAAGATGAAAAGAAGCGCGCGTCTCGAGAGTTTATTCCAATAGCCGCTGTTGTTGTTGTTGAACTCATCATCAACGATTTTTCGCCTGATGGATCGGATGCAAATGATGAGCTCTCGCCTGGTTTGAAAGAAAGAGGGGAAGAAAATTTCCGGCGTGATGATATCATGCACGATGGACGTCATCGTTTCTAGTAGCCCATTCAGCAGCAGGAGCAGACGAGCTTTTAATTGAATTCCTAAACCGTGGCGAGCTAGCAGTCCCCGCAATATGCGTGTAGCCTGGCGCAATAGAGAGAAAATCTATGACCACTACTATATATGTATACATTTCAGTCGTAAATCCAACCCGCGAGTCCGTGAGCTGGTCATGATTCGGCCCGGCCCCCATTGTCCGTGTGCTGTTTTCATTGAATTTCAAATTTCTTTCTTGGCTTCTCCAGGCGAGCTAATAGTACACGGCTGGTGCTTTCGACTCTTCGAACAATAAGAAAACGCACATGTCGAGAAGAAAGAAAGGAATAGACTCGCAAAGTGATTAATGAAATCTCTCTCTTTTGTGCGTCTCTGTCGTTATATAGCGTCGTCGCCTTATCCTCCGTGGAATCGGTTTGGGCTTATTGGTTGTCTATCTACTGGATGGCCATCGGAGAAAGTGAAAGAAACTGGCAGAGTCGTGATAGGAGCTCGTTAGCGCCGGAAATGGCACTTGATTATACACTTGCTAGCTCTAAGGTTATAATGTGCGGACCTCCCGCCTGTCGTGGATCCGACCCCCGAAGTCCCGAACGTCTTATCCGTATAGACAATCGATGCGCAAAACCGATAGCCGCGAACAGAAAAGAGAGGAGGCAGCCGAAGAATGATTTTCATGTCGCCGTTCCTCACGCCGGCCGAGACTGGGTCGAGACCCCGGCAATTGGTGTAGCACCGAATGGGGCCGTCATTATTCAGCGGTCCGTGGTTTATATTGACTATGTGTTTTCCAGCCCGAGCGCCCGCCGCCGCCGTATAGCCTCTACGAGGAGGAAGCGCGTTGATGCTCTCCACTTTCGGGCAGCGAAAAGAATGGCGCGGAGGCCTCTCGCATTTCGGGTGCGAAAGCCAAATCGACGACGAAGATGCCGAGACGCTACTATAAAAGAAGTAAAAGAAGAAGAGGAAACTATTGAGAGAGAGAGAGAGAGAGCTTGGGCAAAAAGATTGATAGTCAGATCGATCGACTCGAACGCCGTCTGATTGCTGGGCTTGCTGGGCTGGCGGGCCGTTTGGAGGGACAACAGCACCGGCGCAGAATGAATAGGAAGAGTTAGATCACCCAGCAGCTCTTCTTACTCTCTCTCTCTCGCTCTGCCTGTGCCTCCACATACGACCATAGAGCGAGCGACAGACAGATAGACTGCGGGCCGGGAGGGAGATGAATAGCTGCGGAATCCGCGCGCTCAAACGTATTGAAGCGAGCAAAGTTGCCGATCCATTTTCACTTGGAAATCCAACACTTTTTCTACCCACCCGCCGTGTCCGAGGCTAACGAAATGGACTCGACTAGACGTCGTCTTTTTTTTCGACATTTTTTCTTCTCTTTTTTGCCCCTCGCGCCAAAATCCATTCAATCTTCTTCTTTTTCTTTTTTTCTCTTCTTATATTCATCGACTACTACAACAATCTGCGCGATCCCGTGGGGAGGTCTTACTGCCATATTAACTGCAACTTCTTTCGCTTGTATACAAAATTGACGGCTGGGAATAGCGGATGCTTCACGGCCGGGCAGCTGATTGGCTTTCGCATCCTCTCATTGTTGGCTGCTATATCCTCATATATAGAGTTTCTCGTTGTTGTTGTTGTTGTGTATAGTGTCAGCTTCTGCTGCCTTTTGCCCTTTTCAGCCCTCCCGAGTCATGATGGGGCCGTCGTTGTCGTAAAAAGATGTTGTGCCGGGGCGCAAATCGGGTTGGGATGACGTTCGGGGAAAAGGGGCAAACACTCTAGTAGTCGGCGGCTCGGAACTCTAGGAAACGTCATCTATGGATCAGAGCTCTTCATCCACATCCAGCTCGGCGCAGATGATGGCGATGATCGAAGATCCATCGATCGGCCCAACAGCCCGTCTCGGCTGTCGCCATCGGGGCCAGCGCTCGTTTCGCCTTTTGGGGAGAAACTTTATTATTCTTGGATGTTATACCAATTCGTTTGTCCATTCTCCGTCCTATCTAAGGCTATCCATCTCGTCCGAGTGCGCTCTTTTCCCGACGCGCTCTTTGATATCATACAAAAATGCAGAGGAATTCTGATCTGCTGCTGCCTTGTCCACCCGATGGTCAATCCTATTTGGGCTCTTAGCGTCCGAGTAATCGACACCGAAACAACCACAGCTTTTGGTTGGGAATCCGATTGAGACGGCGACGGAAACTATCGGGCAAAAGAAGTGATGGGCTGCTTGCCAGTTTGACCCGTAATCGGCCGAAGGTCCCTATTAGGAGATGTGATACATCGCCCAACCCCCAAGTCCAATCTCCTCTCGCAGCCGCTATACGCCCAGCAGCGCGTCTTTCATTTTTCCGCGTGCGTCACATTCTGACATTCCAACAAATGATTCTTTTTTCCCCATCGAGCATATTTCAAATAATCATGGAAACTCTCTAGCAGTTTCGTAACCCGATCTTGATTCAACACGGCTCGTCGCTCTAGAAACAATTGAGAAGCGATGATGTTATCTTCTAAATATTAGAAGAAATGAAATTTCATCATGGGGAATATTACCGCAACACAAAGAGAATAAAAGACTGAGCTGCTGATGCTGTTGGCGGTGGTTGGGAGGTCGAAATAAAGAATGGAGTCGGCTGCTGCGGTTGACGAGAGAGAGAGAGAGAAAGGGCAGCCTCCGTTATAAATTGATAAGAAGCCGAGTTGTTGCCCATTAGCTTTATGGCGTGTGGGTGTCGCCGTCGAGTGCACCGTGCCGGAGAAATAAGCTGGGAACCGTCTGAATCGCGTGGCTTCTCCCGCCGCCCGCTCCTCTCCTTCATGCATCACGCGCAGCGCAGCAGCAGCCGAGTCGCTTTCTTATTCCGCCAACGCACACAGCACACACGTCGTCACCTCCTTCCTCCATTCTTCTTTTTTGACTTCCTTCTTCTCTTTTCATTCTTTTCATTTTTTTCTTTTTTGTTACCCCCTCCGACTTCATACGCCGCTCGCTCGGCCTTTCTTCTTCTGACGCGGCCGGTCGTGATGACGCTAGGCGGGCGGAACGTGAATCAAGGGAGAGAGCCATCCGTCTCCGACGCGGAGAATCATTCTCCGTGGTTGTCCCAGAGACTATCAGCTGCATCCTTTTCAACCAGCACATGAACAGGGTCCTGTCGCCCCATAGCGACTGGCCCACTGTTCTCTTTTCTTCCCTGTCCGGAGCGTGTAGACCTTCATCGGAAATTCAGTCTATTTATTCTTCATATACTAGTCTGATGTTCACTGCTGACTATTCCTACACAAGAGAGATTCTTATTCTTTTATCTTTACCCAAGCGTTTGGCTTCGCCTTCTTTTGATATAGCGCGGTCCTAGCTCCTTTCTCCTGGGTTTCTTGTCATGCTAGCAACATCATAAAGATGTCTTATGTGTCAACGTCTCGTTGTCCCGCCGTCGGATCTTCTCTTCGCATTGTACACAAAGTTCCTTTTCGTGTAAGGAGACTACCGTGAGAGACGATATTGTGTATATATATATAGATCCATCAACAAACTGTGCGATTTGGACCCTGCTGCACGATCCGTTTCCCTTTTTTTTTCCTTTTTTTTTTGTCTTATATATCTCTAGACAATCTAAGAGGGAAACGAGATCGCGAGGACTCCAGACGGCTCCACGTCTGGCCATTCTCTTAATGAAACATCCGCACAATTTCGCGTCGACGTCAATAAACGGGTAGTGCATGGGGAACCCGAGAGCCAATTTACGGGTAACTGTTTTGCTGATCGCGGGACTTTGACATTTATTTTATTTTATGAAAATAAAAGAATGGATCCATGACGTCAAGACCGTTATTTCACCTAAGCTGTCAGCCCCACCGTATTTTAGTTAACCTTTTAAAAGAATGCTGCTGTTGTTGTTATTTACTCTCGTTTGTCGATAGCGCAACGCTATAGACGGCGATTGTTTGTGCGCTACGAGCTGACGACTGAGTTGGCGTACACACGACTTGTAGTATTAGTATACTAGTACTGTGAGCTAGTCAAAGAAGAAGAAGAAGAAGAAGAGAAAGGGACGTGTTGGGAGCTCGGGAGCGTTTGGGGGTAAATAGAACGTTCCGATTCCGTTCGCATCAGCTAGCTAGTAGACGAGGGAAATGTGTACATAATAACAGGTACGTGACAGTGAAGGATGGTAAGAGCCCGCCGGTATATTTATTCGTGTAGTACTTCTTTTTTATTATTATATTCCGACCCGGATTCTTTCCCGGGTGAAATCACGTGGCGCCGATCAAAATTCAGACGCGCGCATTATTCGATTGTTACGTACTCTTTTTTTTCTTTTTTGTCTCTCTCTCTCTCTATCTTTCTTTTCTTTCTAGACTGTCAGAAAGAAAAAGAAGTAATAAATGGAGAAGATTGAGGTCGTCGTCCCAATAGTTGCAACCGGCGATTAGGAAATATGCAGGCCGGCTCTCCTCGACGATCAACCATCCATTGTTTTCGATAGGACTTGCGGCCTTGTCCGTTTGAAGAACGGGAGGAGTCCTTTGGGTTCATGAATGTCGCTCGCCCAGCTAGATAATGAGCACTCTAGGTCCGGTCTAATTGAACGAAACATCACCGACACGCTAGAATTTGGAGGAGGCGGAGGACTAAGATCTTAAGGGAATGAAGGAGAAGAGACAGGCTCGAAGCCAAGGGAATCGAGTTAGCCGGAGGGAGTAGTACAACACAAATAAAAAGAAGAAGTCTTAAGAAAGAAGGAAAGAAAAAGAAAGAAAAAAAAAAACAGCGTGAAACGCAGTGAAATAACTGCTGTTATATATCCCCAATGCGCACAGACGGATGTTGTTGTGTCGTTGTTCACCCGGAGCGGGATCATCTCGTCATCTTTTTCCTTGCTGTTGCTTCTGCCGAGCATCTGTTTGGGCATAATAATATATAAAACACTTTGCATATACCCGCTGAGTTTAGCTGGAGATGCGTCCTCCTTGTTTTCTTCGTTTTTTTCCCCTTATTTTATTTGATGTCCTAGTACCAAAAGAAGACGGTCCATGAACATCGGGGGGTTTCGCCATGATTGAACGCCAGAACGGTCTGGTTCACGACAAACTTTGCCGATAAAGAGAAAGCCATCCATTCGCGCAAGTTTCTCTTGTAACATTTTGAATGTCTACCGCGGAAGCGCAGTGGCGTTTCATCCGGTTGGAAACGGATGGCAAGAGTCTTAACATGTTTAACATAACGTATACAAGTATGACGGCCATAAACCAGTTGAAATTTGCATGGCCAGCCTATTTCCCTGCCCATCTAATCCCACCAGAACTGCTTGAATTTATTTCAATTCGACAGCTTATCATGAAATTACAGGGCAGCAAATCTTGTTCGAAATAATGACGGGGTTCAGGAAGCAGTCCACATACCGTCATTAGCCTAATTATAAGCGCACACAAAAAAGTGCCCCTCCGCTGGCCCCGGTGTGCTTGTCCAGCGTATTCAGAGGATAAAGATCTACTTTTTGAATGGTTGATAATACCATACTTTCTTGTGCGTATATAGTAGTAGTAGAGCGATAGATGGATAGGGGTATGTGCGGATCACGCAGAGTTCGCATCCATTTCCTTTTGAAATGAGGAGGAAAGCTTAAGCCCCGGGATGGTTGATCACGCAACCGACGTACCTTTGTGTGTGCTGGAACCTTAGTCGGGCTCCAAGTTCCTGGTCGACTCTGCCTCTTTTCCACGGAGTTCTTAATGAAAAATCTACTCGTGCTCTAGCGGAGACACGACCTATGGCGCCACACGACCCTGATCCTCTCTCTCTTTTTTTAGATTCCTCCCCTAAGATTGGGCGAAATTGCTCCGCACACATACAAGTTTTTTTTTTTGTTGTTTATTTACGCCCCGAGCCGTTTAATTTGCTACCTCCACTTTTACAGTTAGTTATTGTTGAATTTTTTTTATCCTTTCTCTTTTTTTTTCTTCATTTTTTTAGTTAGATAATGAACTTTTAGGCCAGATTTTTTTGTGAGTGTCATTGTTGTCAGTTTGTTGCTTCTGCGACGCCACAACCTATATATTTGGTTTCGGCCCTGGCACTATTAGCGTTGGAGATGATGTTCCGATTTGAGTATCATTCAGTATTCCTTGAGACGTGATTCGCAGCCTAATAAGGATCTTTCGTTAAAAAAAAAAGAATCTTCGTCGTTGATACTCGCGAAGAGTTCCACCGAGTTCCACCAATTCGATGTGCATGTCAAAATGCCACGCGCGTCGTTTTCGGTCGTTAGACAAGATGACGTCATCACCGGCTTTCTCCCAAGTTTTACCTGATTAGGTGACATTGAGAGAGAGAGAGAGAGAGAGAGAGAGAGAAAGCAACCGCAAAGACGTTCAGAGTCGTCGCCGTCTCGGTTGGTCCCCGGTGAATACGGTGGAGCATTATTGAAACCAGTCGCGAACTTTGCGCGCAGTCAAATTCCGAAAGACTCTCTCGTACTTCTCTCTACTCTCCACGTATCAGATGATTAGTTTTGTTGGAAAATAATCCGTCAAAATTTCCCCATCGATCGTTGGGCGGTAGCGGCCTCGGCGTAAACAGACCGTGCTGAAAGAGAGACGTTGCCCTGGTGGCGAGTTAGTCTAGCGATCGCGAGAGAGAGAGAGAGAGAGAGACAGAAGGGTCATCGAGACGGTCGTTTCTCATTGTGTATGACATCTGGCAAACCACTTTTGCCCGTAGCGCGGCTATAGGGTCGGCAAAGCAAAGCTAGCGGCCGACCATTTAGCTCTTTTCTGTCTTCGCTCTCGTTTTCTTCTTGTTTGGATTCCTTTTACCCTCTTTCATATCAAGATATATATTTATATACAGTAGCCTATATATATAAATCAGCACGCCGTTTGTGTGTCCGTGTCTCTGTAATATAAGCCCTTTCGCTCCCGATGACGGCCGAACGGTCTTCATTTCCCCCAAAACCAATGGATCCCCCGCAACTTTTCCCCTCTTTCTCTCACTGGCACACTCTCTCTCTCTCCCTCTCTCTCCTTTAACGCCAGTACTCCATCTCTTCACCCGCCGAGGGTATATAAGAGACCAGCGGGGCTTGTAGAGAAAGAGAGAGAGAGAGTCACAAACCAGTACGCCGCAACCAAGAGTCGCTCATCCATATTCAGACCAGCCGGCTAGCCGACTGCCACAGCAGCGCTCCGTGTTTGGCATCATCCTCTCGCCATGGTACATGCAGTGTATAGCCAGAAGAATATCAGCCAATGCCGTTTTTCTTCTTTTTTCTTCGTTTTTTTTTTTCTTCTTCTCTACACCCCTCCGGTTTGCGCGTCGCGTCTCTGGCTCGCTTCGTCTTATGCGCCAATCCCGGCCCTGGATGTTATTTTGTTTTGAGAGATTCTGCATAGCGGACAGGATACGAAAAGAGCCAAACTTCGCAGTAGCAAAAGAAGAGGAAACCAGTTTCTCATTTATTCTGGGCACCTCACGTCCGCTACGCAAAAAGCCTTCATCCCTTTTTCCTCGACGTCGACTTTGCCGGTTCACCGTGATGGAGGGCTGATCGAACCAACGAGGCAAAATCGCGGAAAAGAAGAAGGGATTCGCCCAGTACGATAACTGAAAGGTCAACGAACTTGTGGCGTGTTGTATCACGCAAAAGCCTACTTTTGACGAAACAAACTTTCAAACCAAAGTCTCTACCGTACCACTAAGCATACATAGTACCGGTATGCCCCAATTGGACAGTTGGAATTTTGTTGATCGAACGGACAGCCGGAAGCTGTCACAATTTGTGATATCATCATCCGTCTCGAATCCTATTTTGCTGTGTGCATATATATTTCGATGGCTGACGGCCAGTCCAGTCGGCAACTGGCGCTATATGTTTACAGCGAAAAGAGAGTTCAAGCTGTCCATCCCTTGGGGTGGTCAGAGTGATGGCTGAAAACCGAAAAGAGAATAAAAAGGATAAGCTGTCATGTCCATCATTTCAGTTTACAGAGTTTGTCTTTGTCATTTACTGGGCTCGGAAAATATAGAGGATTTACGTAGGCAACAGTGACGTAACCAACTGAGGAAAGGTCATACTTGTATAAATATACATTGCGGTTTGAGGGGTACTGTAGCCTGTATACTGTATATTTGATATTTATGTAGGGAACATCAACTTGTGTGTCTTTGCGGCTCTTTAAGTGGATTTGCGCGCGGCCCAGAGTCCGAAAGTGATGGATTGCGAGTCGTTGGAGATAATGCAGACCATACAAAGGGAAATCCCTCGTCACACACCCTAAAGGATGTCTTTCCATTCCCATCGTTTCCTACCGTCCCTGTACACTAAAGCTAGCGCTTAGATGGATATTATAAATAAACGCAAGAGAGGATAGAGAAAATGCGTGTAACTGCGTAAACGACTGTCTTTGTCTCCGAGGGATATCTTTTTAATAAACCGGAACAAAACGGAGAACACGGTTGGACGCGACAAGAGATCGATGGGCGATGGCCAACAGATAGCTCATAGACTTAGTCGTTCACCACTGTCAGATTTCGCGTGATTTACCGTACACATTTGAATGCTTCCCAATTGGTGCTGCCTATCTGTTGTTCGGCGTTATCTTTGATGTATTATTATTCTACCCATAAAATTGCTAGTTTCTTTTTAGTAGTAGTAGTGAATTTGGGTACAGAACGGAATCTAGCGCCATCTGCGAGCACCCTTCGTGACTGACTTGTGCCGACTGGGCCGAGTCCCAGTCGCTGGAATAATAATATGTATGTACACAAATTTTCTCCAGCTAAATCCGGTAAAAATTTTACTTGGAATTGTTTGAATAGGCAAAGTTTAGTAAAGTTAATTTGATGTTAATAAAGCTGTTCTTGAAACTTTAGTATCCTTTTCTGTCTCCACAAATTAATAATAATAATAATACGATTGAAAATGATATTCATTAAGACAGTGAGAAATTACAGGAAGTAGCTTAATTGGATGCTAAAAATGTCTTATGTAAGGTTATAGTTTATTTAGAATTATTGAATGAAGTTGCGGTCTGGTCAGTTCGAACAGGTGATTGCTGACGAAGTCGTTTTGGCAAGCAGGAGTTAAGTAATTAATGTTAACCTCCAAGTTAACATTTGAGAGTCCTTTAAAACAGTTAGTCGAACATCTTGGCAGAGCCAAACATTAGCGCTGGTGACTTTCGTCGGGCGATAAGCTCTCCTTCGCCTGTACTAAGTGCGTTGCGCATTAAAAAAACATGTCGGCAGTTTTTGTGTTTCACACAGAGCGCGGTAATCTACAAGTCGAGTGGTGGTCTTGTATTTCTCCGTGCATACTAAGGAGCGCAGGAGAAGCACACTTGGAAATTCATTTCCTGCTGTGAGCCAATACCGGTCGGTATTATCACTAGTTTACAGTTGTTATACCATACCCAACACCAGCAGTTCACCCCTGTATTGACGTACAACGTCACGATATTTGCGTGCACTTGATAACATGCACTGACGACCCTTAGTAGATTGAAATAAAAGATTTCCGATTTCTTTTGCGCAAAACAATGACCCTTGGCCGGGTTGTACCTGCAGAGTGAATACGGATGTACGAGATCCACTACCCTCGGGAATTCTGGATAAGAAATCAAACAAATCAAATCCAAAGAGTACTTTTTTGTTTCATTCAAACAATCGACGGAGAATGAGAGGATTTGCACATGTAAACGAGGTGTGAATATTAATGGGGACCCACAGATAGCGAACGATCCTTCAGCTTTACAGAAACACATTAGTCGCGCTACTCTGGAGGTAGCAAATAGTACAAAAGACAAGTTGCGTTGCATGGAGTTTGCGTACATATAAAAAGGAAACTTGTTCTACCCTCGTCAATCGTTACCTACCCTGTTACTTCGGCGATCCTCATCATCTGCAGTGCACATAGTATAACTCTAGGATGTGCACGATTCGACAAGTAAATCGGTAAAATGCAGTCTAATGGAATAGTACTTTTGATTAATTATCTTCTGAAAATTCAGTTAATTTCCGCTTGGCTCTTATTATGTTGCATCGCTGTGATGTCTCGCCCTGTACTGCGCCCATGTAAGGTTATTGAAAACTGATGTTGTAATTTACTTGACTTTAAAACAATCTTAACACAGATGAGTATAGGCCGCATAGTATTACCGCCGGCCCGTCATACGTTGAAACCAACGAACGGTCTTTGACAGAAGATGGCCCTGGTGTTGAAGAGGCAGCCATCTCTTTCTTATTTAAAGTGAAGATTTATCCGTTTCGGAAGAAAAAAGACAACAAAACAGTGGAAACGGGTAGATTTGGAGGTCCTCATACGGGTGTGGGCGTTCTCGATGGTGACAATGGTGTCTTTGGAGCCGGTGTCGATTTCGGGCTACCCGACGGTTCAGGGTTTGGGTACGGTGAAGACTCGCCTTTTAAAACGTTTTCGCTGAGTGGGGTGTCTTTCTTTTTTAAATAATACAAATTTCAATTTAGTCCGAGTCGCCTTCCCTTATTTATAGAACAGTCAATAGTGGTAAAGCTACCAAACTCCTACAATATCCTTATTTCATATTATCAAGGATTTTCCCTTGTCTATTGATGAGCGATAAGTGTTTATAGATTTTCTTTCATGAAGTTGAAATAAAATTAAGACAAAATAAAACCAAGCAAACGTAAAATTTAAACCGTTGTGTTTATTTACGTTGACCAATAGTCCCATGATAACTCATTTGCTGTTCGAATTGTTATTCCATTCAATTGTTTTTACATTATTAAAATTAATTAATCTTGGAATGGTAAGCCTACATTCCACTGCTGCTTCCAGAGCCAGTTCATCCAGTAAAGGGGTACAAAATGGGCCCCCCCAAAACAGACGCAGATGCGTACGGGCCCCTCCGTAAAATGTCCATCTATGGCAATATTGATTCCAATTTAAACGCCAATCTAGTATTAGTATTGTATACTCTATAGAAACGACAGCCAAGATTTTTACCTGGGAACTTATACTTTCAATGGCTTCCAAATATGTAAGATCGGGTTTGCTATCATTTTTTACGCCTGATGACGCTACATCTCCAAGTCCTGAACTGCTTGTCCCCGCTCCAGATCCCGAGCCACTTCCAGCTTAAAGATTAAGGGTAAATTAAAAGTAAAACTGACAATGAAATGAGGTACCCTATAGTACTTGAAAATTTACCTAGAAAAAGCTGGGGACGAGCAGCGGCCATGGCGAGAAAGGCCGTGAGTAAAAAGGCAGCAAACTAAAAGAATGAAATCAAGAAATAAAAAGCTTTCTTTCACATTCATTCATACCAAATTTACCTTGTTCATTTTACGTTTGTTTTTGTTTGTATAAGAGACTTGGTCTATCAAAACCAACTGAGAGTCTGATGTCTGAGCAGAAGAAAAGGATTCAATTATATATCACCTGCCGGAAGATTGGCGCTTCTCCCGGCATGGTGGTTTTCCCGACCCGGTTTTCCCGGTGATACAAGTTGAAATGATGACATCCACAAACCAGTCCGTCGTTACTGGATTAGCAGACTATATGCACAATGCACCCTAATTGACGCCATAGACGTCTGGTTTACAGCACGCAGTTTTACTTTTTACATGCTGTTCTCTACATTTTTTCAACATGTCATCTTACATTGCCTTTTGCCAATTTTTTTCCTCATTTATTTTTCATGACACGATATCATATTTGAGCACTGATATTTCGTTCGCGAACAACGGTCATGTCATCAAGGGAAAAGAACGGGTGGGATTTCCCAATCCCTTTTTCAAGAATGAACCTGTTGATTGTCCGTCACAGCTCACGTTCTCTTCCAGATTGTCACTTACTAGCTTACGGGGGGAAGGGAAATATCGGATTGCGCAATAACTTTTTAGAAAACGCCAGCGAATAAAGACGTTTTGTTGGTTGTGTTTTAATCAAGTCTGGAAGTATCCTTATTTCATATTATCAAGGATTTTCTCTTTTGTCGTGATGAGATAAGCGTTCATAGATTTTCTTTCATGAAGTTGAAATAAAATGAACAAAAAATAAAACCAAAAAAAAGTAAACTTGAAACCGTTGTTTTTATTTGCGTTGACCAATAATAACATGATAACTCAGATTTGTTGTTCCATTCAATTGTTTTTACGTATTAAATTAATACTGGAATAGTAAGCTTATTTTCCAATGCTGGTTCCGGAGCCAGTTCCAGTAACGACGGCCTGTCCAGTCAATGAGTCAGACGCAGCTGTGCCAGTTCCAGATGCAGTTGCTGCTCCACCATTCTGCGCGCTTGAAATTGCAATCTACGACAATATCCATTCAAATTTTAACGGCATTGCCATAATGGTAAATGCATTATTATTAATTACCCCAGTTGCCGATGCCCCTCCAGCTCCAACACTTCCTGTTCCGGCTCCAGCTCCAGAACCACTTCCACCTGCAAGATTTAAGACCAAGTTATCAAACTCTTTTCGCTAGAAAATTGAAACATATCTTGAAAATTCAAACACTTACCAATTGAACCTGGGAAAGTGTTTCCTCCGATGGGGAAACCCGCCCCACTCAAAAATGGTGCACCGCCATTGCTGGACCCAGTGCCAGTTCCAGTAGCAAAAGCCTGTCCGTTAAATAAGTTCAGTCCAGCTGTTCCGGCTCCCGATCCAACTGCGGCCCCGCCATTCTGTGCGCTTGAAATTCCGACCTGTAATATAAATTTACAATTTGAATGATGTACAATTATCTTAAAAAAAGGTGTTTGCTAATTTATTACGCCTGATGACGCAACACCTCCAAGTCCAGCACTGCCTGTCCCCGCTCCAGATCCCGAGCCACTTCCAGCTAAAAGATTAAGGGCAAATTAAAAGTGAAATTCTGACGCTGAAATGAGGTGTCCTATACTCCTATATAGTAGTACTTGACAATTTACCTAGGAATAGCTGGGGACGAGCAGCGGCCATGGCGAGAAAGGCCGAGAGTAAGAAGGCAGCAAACTAATAAATGAATGACATCAAAAGATAAAAGGCTTTCTTTCACATTCTTTCATAGGAAAATTACCTTGTTCATTTTATGTTTGTTTTTTGTTTGTTTGTAGAAGAGACTTTGTCTATCAAAATCAACTGAGTGTCTGATGTCTGAGGAGAAGAAAAAGGTTCATTTATATACACATGGGTTCTACCTTCTGCCGGAAGATTGGCGCTTCTCCCGGCATGGCGGTTTTCCCGGACCGGTTTTCCCGGCGATACAACTTGAAATGATGACATCCACAAACCAGTCGTTACTAGCTTAGTGTATCGTTTGCACCCTAACAGACCCGTGCTTTACTTAACAGCACGCAGGTTTGCTTTCTGTCAATCTTGAATTCTCTGATTTGTGTGTACCTTGAATGAATGAGCACAGAAAGCCTTGTAGTTCAGGCTATTGCGTGACTAATGTGGTTGAATTAAACAGTTTACTCGCATCGATGGTACGTGCGCATACAGAGCTGATGACGCTCGGGTTTTTCCATTCAACTGGCGCCTTACACGAGTTCTAGAAAATTTGCTGTTGATGGTAATCCGATATAAAAGTAGTCTATGCCCTTTCGTTTATCTTGGTAAAATACATGGAGGCAATCTATTCGTTTTTAGAGGACGAACTTATATTTACATTTTCAGGGAGAGTTCGTATGCCAAAAAATGTATAC
Organism: Ceriodaphnia dubia; assembly: GCA_022539655.2. NCBI lineage: Eukaryota > Metazoa > Arthropoda > Branchiopoda > Diplostraca > Daphniidae > Ceriodaphnia > Ceriodaphnia dubia. The sequence goes on from JAKUCG020000076.1 coordinate 1,219,501, forward strand.
ACTTTCCGTTGGATCTTTACAAGTTCTCTCCTCTGATTGTAGGTCTTTTAATTTGTTTTACACTTTCATCTACTATTATAACTCATCATGCTCAATGTAACTCATGAGGTAGGCTTTTAAGGGTTCTATAAGTCCTTTTTGAACTTAGCTCTAAACTGATTCTATCAATAAATATTTGCGGTAATAAATACGTAGAATGAAAATAAAAATCGTGTAAAACCATCAAGAATAAATTATAGTTACTGTAACTAATTTATGAGAATGCTTGCAAAGACATTCAATTGAATGGTGTTTCTTGACGTATCCAAATCATTGATAGCCTTTGAACTTTTAGATTAGCGCTTCTCTTTGAAGAAATGTGCGTCGAAGGATAGGAAATTTAAGTCAACAGTCTAGAACATTGACCGGGAAACTATCTTTCATGATACTTTATAAATGCGATAGACTTTCAGACCTTGGAAGAATTTCACAGTTTAATACGAGACAGCAGTCTAAAAGGTCTTCTGTGAACTTGGCAAAGTAAAATTACTAAAGCGGCATAATGAAGGTGTTTCAAAAAAGAATAACAAATTTTGAATTTGTTTAATCTGATGCATTTTATTATTCCTATCCAAGATTTGGACTATATTATTGATTGCTTTTGTCGTGTTTTGCATGACATCAGCAGCTCCATTAGCCCACCAGCAACCAGGTTTGCGTTAAACTAACTTTTTAAAACTTTTTAAGTAGCTAGTAAATTCTGTAAGAATTTAAGGATCTTTTGTATGTAGGAAATGATCCATTTAATAACTTGGCAAGCAGTTTCAATCAAATAGCAGCTAACACATTTAATTCTGCCGCTAACCAACAAGCCACAGCATTTCAGCAAGCCCAAAGGCCCAGAAACGGTCCTGTTACTACATGGGCTTCGTCAGGAAACGGTCCACAAGGATCTCAGCAAGCCCAAAGGCCCAGGGATGCCCAGACTGTAACTACATGGACCTCGTCAGGAAACGGTCCACAAGGATCTCAGCAAGCCCAAAGGCCCAGGGATGCCCAGACTGTAACTACATGGACTTCGTCAGGAAACGGTCAACAAGGATCTCAGCAAGCCCAAAGACCCAGGGATGCCCAGACTGTAACTACATGGGCTTCGTCAGGAAACGGTCCACAAGGATCTCAGCAAACCCAGAGGCCCAGGGATGCCCAGACTGTAACTACATGGACTTCGTCAGGAAACGGTCAACAAGCATCTCAGCAAGTCCAAAGGCCCAGGGATGCCCAGACTGTAACTACATGGACTTCGTCAGGAAACGGTCAACAAGGATCTCAGCAAGCCCAAAGGCCCAGGGATGCCCAGACTGTAACTACATGGACTTCGTCAGGAAACGGTCAACAAGGATCTCAGCAAGCCCAAAGGCCCAGGGATGCCCAGACTGTAACTACATGGACTTCGTCAGGAAACGGTCCACAAGGATCTCAGCAAACCCAGAGGCCCAGGGATGCCCAGACTGTAACTACATGGACTTCGTCAGGAAACGGTCCACAGTCTTCTTCGGCTTCCGCTCATAGCATCGGAACAGGCCGGCAAAGCGTCTCTGCCTCAGCTTCATCCCAGTCTCATAGCAATAATCAAAGAAGGCGTAATAATCAAATTGTAACGAACCGCCCAACGAGACCGTCTAGAAATTAAACTACCGGTAGAGAAGCTGGAGGGACAATCTAATTAAATTTTAAAGATGCATTTGCTAACGGGCGAATGTTAAATGCTCTAATTACATAGTTACGAACCCATTCAGTGCCTTTCACTCTTCTGCCTCTAATCTTACAATCATTTATTTTGAGAAAGCGGGAATTGTGTTGCTGTGTATTAAGTTTTATCATACATAGAAATACATTTCAGCTGTTTAGAAATAGCTTTTGTAATTTGAAAACTTACTAGTCTGAAGGCTTTAGTTAGACAGCCCATTACTTATCTGCATTATAATTATTTCGTCAGTTGGGCCATACCAAATCATATATTTTGAACTCGCTCTAATTAGTGGAATTTCTTTAAACCGTGAATCCCGTCGCTAGATGGTGTTCTGGTTCGGAAAATGTACAAATAACAGAACGCGCGATTCAACAACAAAAAGTTGTGTTTTATTTCTGTTACCGGCGCTCTGCGCATGAAGGTACTGGAAGGGTTTTCTGCTTAAGACTCTACAGAATAATGTACGAATATGCTTAACTTACACTTTATAAAAAGCTCAAGCCAAAAACTTATCCTACATTACCCTTTACCAAATTCTTTTGAAACTTATTTTCCATGATACGATATCATATCTTAGCGCTAGTGTTTTCTACGCGGTGAATGGTTATGTCATTAAGGGAAAAGAAAGAGTGGGATTTTCCAACACCCTTTTTCTAGAACCTGTTGATTGCGAAATAAATCCGTCACATTTTCTTCCAGATCGTCAATCACAAGCTTACAGAGGGAAGGGAAGTATCTGGTGGCGTAATTACTTCTGAAGAAAACGCCAGCGAATAAGGACGTTTTGTTGGGTGTTTTTTAATTAAATCTGGAAGAGAAAACAAAGGAAAATCTAAAAAAAAAAAGAAAAACAAACATGTTCGTTGCTTTCTCTCTATTTGAACGACCTCGTGAGTCGTACTGTTATGTGTACTTGTTATGCATTTGGTCACCATCAGGCGGTGACTTGTTATTATATACCTTAATTTTTTTCACTTAGAAATTGACGTCTGTCAGTTGTAACTGCAGGATTTTCTCAGTATGATTCTCGAAGAGATGGCAACTTCCTCAAAGTACAAAGTAGGTACCGTGGATTAATAAATAGGGTAGTTAAACATTGAAAAGTGGAAGTTAACATGAGGTAAGCCGAAAGCGTTTCGAAGTAAACACACATTTTGCAAAAAATCGTATGCCGTTGCTAGGTGCTTTTTTTTTCATAGCCTGACTTGAACAGTCGCAGCAAGGTACTATAAGTCTATACCGTACCTGGTGTATAGTCCATCATATACTAGTGGCGCTTTTCTTAAAGGTAGCGCTTCCTCTCCTTTGGTAAGTTGCATCGTTACAGAAAACCCAGATTGAGTTCTTATATTGCGTAACTTTTTCCTTAAAGCTAGTAATATCTCAAGGTGAAACTTGTTATGAACTCTGAAGATTCATTATTGCTCTTCGTTCATAGCTGGCCAAGGTTGCCATGACCGCTGATGTTACTGATCCTCTAAAGCTTTAGTCATATGCCGTCTAAAGGCATATGTAAATTGCGCTCAGCTTGAAAAGTAGCACAAACAACCTTGGGACGCCCTTCCGTTTCTACCTTCCACCAGTCTACAGCGGTTAAGCCACCTCCCATTATTCTCTGTTCGGGACTCTGGGCTCTTACAAATACGGTCCGGGGCAACAGTGTGGAAGACCAGTTAAGCAGTTGCAATCCGACCTATCGACAGTACACATTGCTACAGCTCGTATCACATTATCAAACATGAAGGTATTACATTTCACAGAGAACTTTGAATTTAAGCAGTTAACGTTGATAGCTTTTGTACGATGTTAACATTTTCTTTTTTCCAAACAGGTATTTGCGCTTATCCTTTTAGTGCTCGGAGTCTCCATGGTCTCAGCCGCTCCGCAAGACAGTAAGTCAGATGCATAATTCGATATTGTTTCAACTAATTAATAAGATATGATCTCTTCCAAAACAGTTCACTCTGCCATTCTTGGAGTCTTCAATTCTGCTGTGCCCGTCGTACAACCTGTTCCGGTTAATGCCCCACAGTTCGCTATTAGGCCGCCTCCAGGAGGAGTGTCTGCTTTTGCTGCCGCTCAACAAGTAAACGGCCCATCCGGCTCTAACTTCAACGCTCAGACCGGAATTTCTCAAGGAAGAAATTGAAACTACATAACAATCATCTAGCGATCCAATGTTATTATTCGGACATGACTGAATAACTCAAATGATTGCAAGAACAAATTTGTACTTGTAAAATTTTAAATGAAAATACGATAAGGCCTTTCAAAAGCGAATACTCTAATTACTTGTTTGCGTCAATAAAAAACAACTGCTGTGTTCGTAACTTCGTAAAATTAATTTGAGGTTCAAAAAGTTATAGAAAAACTTTCTTGTTCTGTTTTATTGGAATATAAGCAACAAAAACATTCGGAAATCAACAGAAATTATACAGCACATATTCCAATTTTTTCTTTAAAACTTTTTCATTGTACATAAAACCATAACAATGACATACGAAGCACTGGAAGCACACTCGTTTGCTCTCTAAAGTAACACCGTCGTATAGGTCAGTTATCGGTCTTTTAGCTCTTCTTAATATCTCTTCTTCCTCCTCTAGCCCAAAACAGCAGAGTATCAGGCTTTTTAAAAGCATTTTTAAAGTTGGTAATTCTTATTGACTATTCTGGCCTTACGTTAACCACGCTGAGTCCAGTTAAGTGGCCAAGCCCAACAAGTTCCTTTTTGGTCCTACACTATATCCTCTGAGATTTATACAAGCCTACGTCTTTTACCCTACTCTTGATTAATAGAAATGACAGCCACATTGTAACTTTGTAAGTACATTTGTATTGTAATTATTTATTTCAATAAAACGGATACACAAGAAAGCTTTATTATGGATTTTTCACATTCAAAGTTTATTTGCCTTGGCTGCTTCCAGTGCCAGTTCCAGTAGCACCAGCTTGACCGAAGGGGCCGATGAAAGCAGTACCAGTTCCACTGGCGGTTCCTACTCCGCCATTCTGAGCGCTAGAAATTGCGATTCCAGAAGCCGATACTCCAGCAGCTCCTGCAGTACCTGTTCCTGCTCCAGCACCGGAACCAGTTCCTTGATTCGGAATCATTTAAAAGAAGGGTATTTTATTGCACCCATTAAGAAAAAGGCAAATAATTTATTTTGTTTTACCAAATCCCGGAAAGCCGAATCCTGGCTGATTAAATGCGCCAATCTGTGGTCTAGCAAAAGTGGCTGCCAACACCAAAGACAAAACCAGGATGATTCCACTCTATTAAAAAAAAAACACAAAAAACAATGTAAGTAAATTTAAGCAGCTTATTCAGCATAGCGGTATTTTTGAAAATGCGCCAAATCTACTTTTGACAACCATTGTCTTACTTACCTTGTTCATGTTGAATAAATGCGTGCACTCAGCTCGATTGGTTCTAGAGAAATGGTAACCAGTTGCAGAATGATTCTGTAAAAAGATAGTGGGGCTTTTATATGTAGAGACTAAACAGAATTTCATCTGCGCCTGGAAGGCATTTTGGAGACAAAAAGGCGTTACCTCAGTACAGTGTATGTTCTTATATTTAAATCCCTTTCAACATGGACGTGCAGAAGAAGACGGGCAACAAGTCGCATTCAAGCAACTATCAAAGTACTTTATTTTTGTAATGTCTACATTGGAACCCAGCTTATTTTTAAATTTAATTAATTTATGAAGAATTTAAGAGCTTCTATAGAAGCTCAGCATTTCGTCGATTAATTTCGCTATTGATGAGAAAGAATAAAGTAGGTCTATGCTCTTATGAAAGGGTCATATATGCTAAAAATATGTTCATTATTAGTTAAAGAGTTCAAGAAGAAATCCATTTTTATAAATTCAAATAAAATAACTTAAATATAATTATCTAAACGTACGAAACACGATTTCGGTAAATAGCAAACTTGGTTTTATTGACATCAAACAATTTAAAATGGAAAATTGGGGGAAAATTGCAGATTGTTCCATACAGCAGTGCTTGAGAGCTTACATTAGGAAAGCATAGATCTATTTGCCAATGCTTGATCCAGAACCAGTTCCAGTTGCACCAGCCTGCCCAGTAAAAACGTTCAACTCGGCCGTTCCAGTTCCAGTTCCAGTCGCAGCTCCACCGTTTTGTGCGCTAGAGATGCCGACGCCCGATGCAGATACTCCTCCGGGTCCAGCATTGCCTGTTCCGGCTCCAGCACCAGAACCCGTACCAACTATAAGAAATATGAATATGAATACCATATAATGCAACAATGTTCAACGAACTTTGTAATAGTTTTCTACAATACGTACATCCTGGGAAGGCAAGTCCTCCAACAGGTACAGCACCAGGTCCGCCAAGAAGAGGAGCAGCACCAACTCCGCCTAGAAGGGGAGCAGCTGCATTACCACCAAAGAGCGGCGCACCACCAGTTCCAAATCCAGATCCAGTTCCTGAAGCTACAAATAAGAAGCGGAAATTACAGTTAAAATTCAGTAAGATTGGTTGCTGATTGGTAATGTATGACTTGGAATTATCATTATTACCTTGGAATAGTTGAGGACGAGCAGTAGCCACAGCAAGGAAGGCAAAGAAAGTTAAGGCGACGAACTACATGAAACGAAATCATAAGATCAAGAGTTGTCTTATTTCAGATTTATTTGTACTTAACACATTACCTTGTTCATTTTTTATTTGTGAGTGAGGTTGCGATGGTCTATTGAAAATCCCCCAGGAGTCTGATGTCTGAGAACTGAGAAGAAGATTTCAGTTATATACCCAAGGTGCATACTGTTAGAGGATTGGCCTTGCCGTTTTCCAGCGTGCGCCACTGCGCCCTCGAGCTAAATCTTTGTATACAAACTTTTTCTACCCTCAAGCCAGATTTTTCTGGTTTTTACGTCCAACACGTGCACCGGGAATCCCTTTTAATACGTTGTCAATCAGGTATTGCACAATTAAATAATGAAAGGTGTTATTAACATAAACGGAAATCCCGGTTTTACTTCTTTATGCTTTTCCAGTTTGCTCCGACAGAAACTGGAACAGTATTATCCTATGACCTGAAAATGTAGAAGAGAGTTGAAGTCATCTCTCTTGTAATATTTATACGTAGTATTAACTCAATTTTACACTTTTAAAAGTGTGAAATTGTGAAAAAAAACAACCCAGGCGCCAGGCCACTTTTAGCTAATTAATAATATACTCTACTGCTTCAGATTTGCTTTAGCTTTATTTAGAAAAGCTTTTTTTCATTCTATATTTGGGTACGACGAAGAACTATCATCCAATGTCACGGCAACATCAAGAGCGTCTTAACTGATGCTCGCTCGTTTGTTGCCATGAGGACTTCTCCCTTTTGAAAAGGAGGTCAAACATCACTATATATACGTAGTCCTTTGATTATATTTCTTTGTTTTAATTCAAGATGTTTGTTGAGCAAAATGAAGCTGGTGAACATTCGCGCGCATAGCAAGTACAATTTCATTGGCTGTGTATATTTGACGGCAGCAGGGACTTTGTATTCAAGTTCAATGCACTTATGCACAAAACAAAGTTTCGCTTGATTTCTGCACAAGTAATAAAGACCTGTTTTCTTTTTTGAACCTCCGCTATTTTGGTTATGTAAATATACATATAAAAGATCGAAGAATCCTTGACCGCATCCGTTCAGCATGTGTTTCTTACAACCACGGGTGACAACAGTGCGAGACAGAGGTAGAATCCAGTAGACGTCCTACAGAAGACTACGCTGTTTTCCTTATACAGCGGGCATATAATAGTTTTAGCCTTGAACATGGCGACAAAGAGCGCAGAGCTCACGTCTTCTTGGAAACCCCTACTGCCGATGTAAAGTTCCAAAACGAGCTACGTGATGTTCCGCGATGAATTTTGTTTATTTCATCCCTGGGATTTGCCATACAGGAATCTCAATTGTGAAACTCACACGATCACGTTTCACCTCAACTAATTTGTACGCAATTGGGAAATTTTAAAACAAGTTCTCATAACAGATTTTACTTCAAGTTTCACTTTTCAGTTTAACAATCTTTCCGGATAGTGCAGGCCAATCATTTATCAAGGTGGGAAGGTATATAACAAAGGTGGGCCTCCCTAAACGATCTTCGTCTTTGGTGCTTAAATCTGAAGGTCATCGATCGTGGTTGCCATGGGGGGGGGGAAACGTGAATGTTGTTTAAATAGAATATTTAAATAAAGAACTTTTGCCGTGCGTCCACCACAACTGGATTTTCCATTAGGCTAAATGTTTTGATTGAACCAAGATAAATCGTCAGCTATTTTGGATATCAAAGGATGCACGCTGTCTAACTTGTATTGATACTTAAATTAACTTACATTAACGTATATACAAGTATTTTAATATGAGCTTATATAATTTAAATAGATTTTAGTAGAGCGTTCTCGAAACATGCAGTCTACATCGCCATGTACATAGTACGTTTGACAATATACCGTATTTCAATTGTACGTTGGAACTATATGTTGTTTCGAGTTCCTAGTTTGTCTTCCCGATATAATCTTTATTCATAACGAAACCAAATAAATTTAAACCTTAATATGTTAGGGGATAATATGATGTTAAGGTTAATACACGAATTACTTCTTAACTACATGTATATACTTATGATTTTGATTTCGACTGCATTTATTTTATGATCAATGAATAAGTGCGTGTTGTTACATACGGAAATTTGCCTTCAAGCAAATGTATTTTGTAGGAAAGGACAAACAGTAACAAAAAAAAAAAAAATTAAAGTTGATTGTGATCATTAACGTTTTTCGCTGGTATGAAGACTCAAGTTAGGGTTAATTTATTTTCCAAGACTGCTTCCGCTGCCCTGGCCAGTGGCTCCAGCTTGGCCAGTGAACAGGTTGAGCGAGGCGGATCCGGTACCAGTGCCAGTACCAACTCCGCCGTTTTGTGCGCTAGAGATGCCGACGCCTGATGCAGATACTCCTCCGGGTCCAGCGTTACCAGTTCCAGCTCCAGCGCCACTTCCAGTGCCACCTAATCAAATGCATTTGAACATTATGGGGAGCTCTAAGTACAATTTTAAGAAAAATTTTATTTTACTGAAAGCGGGGAAGAGAGCGGGTTGAACGAGTCCTGGCTGCCCGAAACCACCACCGAAACCGGGCTGTTGGAAGCCGGGCTGTTGGAAACCGCCGGGACGGAAGGGACGGTTTCCTCCGTGAAATTGTGGCATGGCCACGGCAGCAGCCACAGTCAGGGCAAGAAGAATCGTAACCTAAAATAGAAGAAATTTAACATCACAATAAGGCTATGAATTGACTGAGAGGCTGGTATATATTTAAGCAAGCATATGATGCTTAAATGTTTTATAGCAATTTGTCATTACCTTGTACATTTTCAAGTATAGCCGCTTTACTAGTTGTAGCTGTGAATGAATATCAGCTGCCGTCTGACTGGCTTAGTGTTCACGGCTGCTTTTATACGTTGAACGCTTCTAGCAAGACCCAGCAAAATAGCCGGAAGGCAAATCGACCTTGATTTCACGGTCAACAATTCTTAACTCATCACGTTTCATCAACCCTGGTGTTTTCCCTCTTGCAAATAATAATGAAGCGCTCCTTAGCATGACTTTTTGTTTTTAGAAAGAGATCTTTAAACTTTAACTTTTGCGTTCAAACTTTCATTTTCACAGTATAAAATATTTAGTTTTTTAAAATAGATTATCTTGTTGCATACAAAACGTGGCTATTCAACTACTATATACCATATTCGTACGCGCTTATTTTACTATATTCGCATTAATGAACCTCGGACCATATTATAGAGGTTACATTATAGAGGTTAAGAGTAAACTTCCACACTCACATTTTGAAGAGCACCTTATTACAACTTCTTTAATTTTTTCTTTCACATCAAGTCTGCCCATAGCTCCGGTTAAACAAAGGATTTGCACTTCACAGGTGTTCTCAGAATATAAAATATCACTATTGCATAAATAATAGGCAGTTCGAAGAACGAATCAGTTATCCAGAGTCGAACAACCTCGAGTTTTTATTTGGAGTTTAGTTCTCTTTCTTTTTCCTTGTTTTTAAAGCTCCAAACAAATGCAAGAAACTCAGAGTCCGGTATGCAAATGCAATCTCTATATCAGAATCACGTTGAATTCTAGCAACTTAAGAGCTTAGATGACATTATGACAATTTAAAAAAAAGTATAATCCCGCGTATTGAGATTATTAAAGCCAATGGGACATACGGCAGCAGTTTATACCAATTTCGTACACTAGTCACATTTTCTCATTCAGCTAGATGAGATGATGGCAAACCAACGGAATTACCCGGTGAATAATTTCGTACGATGGCACTCCTTAATAATTTCTTTCGTGGAGAAAACGGGAAAAAGAAACCTGTTTCAACTAGTTTGAAGTAGTCTGACACAAGTTCTGGTTTAATTTCTTCCTCTTCCGGCTATCTCCTCAAGTTTTTTTTCAAGTTTCACTGACGAAAAAAAAATCGCGGTTAATTTGTATCCAACACCTGAATAACCACTCGACCGATATATACACTAAGCTTGTTCGCTTCCACGTGTTGCGTTTCAAGAAATTCCCGCTGAATACAAAAGCGGAATGAACTGCTAACGAACGCCGAGTTAAATAGTCTACCATGTACCTAATTTATCATTTAAAATTGCACCACAAGATAAAAGAATATTTTGCTGAATCACGACTATCCACTTATTCAAAAGAAACACAGATTCCGTGTTGTAGCGCTACAGTGCCTCAATATGCAGAGGTTAAACTTTTCAAGGGCAAGTTTCAGCGTTGACCGTATCGCCGATACATTTGAAGATAAATTCGTTTTAAAGAAATCAAGACAGAAAACAAATCGTATGAGCAAATTTACTAGAAGTTTCGTGAAAGTGTGAACGCTAATCAATGGATTTCCCCCATCTTTATGTTTCCTAAATGTTGTTTCAAACGACAAAACTGTCAATACCACAGTAATATTATTGTGGTGGCATAACAAACTGTTTTTGGAACAAGGTCCCTGAGGTCCATATTTGGATAATTTTGAGAAACTTTCTCTTGATGAGCTTGGGTTGTTGGGTACGAAACTGTGTACGAAGCCGTAACACGCATTTAAGGATCATCGAAAAATTGCGTAATAATGTGACTACGATATATTTTAAAAGAATGGAAGGACTAGAATAGAAATGCAAGTTTTTAAAAATATTTTAAAACTCCAAAAGAATCAGTTAAAGCAATTAGGAGTTAATGAAAAGTGGGAAAAGCATAGGGAAAAGTAATTCGTAACAGAACATTTTTCTTTCTAAGGATAAAGCCGACTTGAAACGCTCTTGTGGAAGGAATAATTAAGTGGAGGAGCTATTAACCTTAGATTATGAGGTTTTCAACAGGATTTTCTTGAGGAAATAAGAGAGGGTATGCAAATCAGTAGGTTCATTATTACTTCAGGTTATTGAACTGTATCAAATATTTACAGTTGTATGGATAGAATAAAAATTAAATAGAAACAAATAAGTGAAATCACACCGTTAGACGTTCGTTTTATTCAATAGTGGTTGTTTTACTATACAGGTCTGCATTACATTACTGTCTATTTTTTAAATCCCTCTTTTTGTTAATAATTGGCACCGATTAATTTTAATCGTTTTCTTTTCGTCTAAAAAATATCTAAACAATTTCTCTTTTTTCTTTTGTTTCTTTTGCCGACAACGGGAAAAACCACCCGAAGGACCCGAAGCCTCGTACGAGTTTTTCTCTTTCAATTCCGAGAAAATCTCTTAAGGAAATAGAATAGCTTGGGGCCAAGCGTGTCGTAGGACTAACTGCGCAGTATCGTAGCCTTCTTCAAACTCAATAAACCCAACATATTTGAATAGGTCAATGAAACTGGAAAAACCCATCGTCTATCATTTTTTTCGCACGCTTTTATTCCTTTTATAGAGCTACTTCTAATTTCCAGTATAATGCTTTATCAGTTTATGCCAGGCTTTATGGCTTTATGGCTTTATGCCAATATTTCCCGAAGAGAAAGCCTCTGTATGCACCTCCGAGATTATTTGTTATATTCAATTTGCTTCATTGTTTTATTTTGTTTGTTTGAATTGAGACTGATATATTTCACGTCGCCAATATTGACATACTGTATATTTTATCGAAGAATTTTTTTTTTACCAGGTTTTTTTTGTCTTTAACTAACTTCGGCAACGACATTTAGTGCTGTTTTGACCTGGCAGATGGCTAACTATTTCTGGCAGACGAAATTAAACGAAAAGATAGAAGCCACTGGCGCGACCGAGTTTCTCAGCATAATTTGTAATTTCTTTGATGAAAAAACCGGTACTGGAATCACATGTCCTGTCTGTGCAACTCTTCGTTTGCTACCATTATGCCACCGACACGTGGAAAGTGGGAAATGGATCCGAGATATGAGACTATCGGATGAGAGGTAGATTTTTATTCTTCTTTAAGACTCGGGAAGTTTAAAATGAGTATACAAGTTTTTGTCACGTGGTAACTGATCTGTGATTGTGACTTGTGCTTGTTGTTAACTGTCTTCATTCTTTTTTCTATCAATTATTACATTTTATACTTACTGTTTTATGAAACATTTGTTCTTGATACTGGGTTTGTGTAATTAAGGAAATTATGTGCATTAATTTTTATATCATCAGAACTAGGTATTTCCATCATGTTGGCCTGAATCTCTACTTGGGTTTACGAGACGACACTTGTTTGACTGAGGCAGTTGCTGACTTGCTGTTTGTTTAACCTTGTTTCCACTGCTGCTAGAATGCAATCCCTCTGAATTTTGATTATGGACATCAAGTAAGTTAAGTTTGATTGTGATTTTTCTGCTGTCATGAATGCAAGCCTTCATGCATTATGCTTAGGCCAATCATGCACATGGAGATGACACAAGAGTGTGTCGTTACACTTATGTTTCAAAACCTTTGGGAAGGTCTGAATTAAGGTTTTATAGAGAAACGAAAAGTGAAATTTTTTTAGAATTTCTAGGGGATTTTTATTTTTCTAGCATCTTCTAAAATTCATAGAGAATCTATTAAGTTTTTGTCACTTAAAAAAATGTTTAATAGGGAAATGCCAATTGATATTTCTTGTCATGACAAATCGAACAAAGTAAAACAAACTGTGTGCAAATGGCCGAATAGCATAGAGGAATAGTTTGCTTTCGCATTTTGCGTTTTTTTGGGTGTAGCGGCCCAAACAGACGGAATTCCGTAAGACGTTTTCCTTTCTCCTGTTCCCCCTTTTCTACTTCACTTGCGATTAATCATCCCGTCGTATTAGAGACTAAATACATTTTTATGGGCCTGAAGCAGCAAGCATTTTTCAGGCCCTAGTTTTGGACATTCAGGCCCGGGCCTGAAGTGGTGGGCCTTAAAGTCTTTTTACCGCTGTGAATTAGTTTTCTTTATTCACACAATTTCCCCTTCTTTCATAGCTTTCCCATTATGACTGCAGTCTTAGTGTACACCTAAATACTTTGAACGATGAATTCAAAATACTTAGTGAATTGGGTTTCATGATAAACTCAAACTGTGCAAACTGTTTGCAAACTGTTATTGTATGTAAGTTATGAGATTGTTAAAAATCAGCCCAAGACTTAATCGAGTTTGCTTTGAATTTTTTTCGTTCCTCTCTACTATCGAAAAATCATGCGTTCATTCCACATTACTTTTTAATTTCTATTCAACAGATTTTAAAAAATGCATGGGTGTCATACATTTTTTTCGTGTGCGCTACGAGCTAATGTGGAGGTCGTTGCCGCCCAAATCAATTGCCCTTCAACGGGGTAACTTTGAACACCTGGAGAACGACTATCGAGTTGAATTTACTGCTTTTAATAATGCGAACTTGTTTTGAAGCAAGTAGCAAAGTTCTTTTTAGTAGTGTTGTCGAATTAAGAGACTAACCCGTAAGCAATATAGTGGTTGAGGTCAAACTCACCCCGTTTTGTTCAAAGTTGCCCCGTTTGATGGTTGTTACGCAGGGTTCCCGCGAGGTATGGAAGTTTTGGAAATAGTATGGAATTGAAAATTGGTTTTGGAAATCTTGGAATTGGTATGAAATTTCTGGCGAGCATGGAATTTTTTTTGGGCAACCCTTTTTTAAGGGTTGAGAAAAAAAACAATCCTCTCACTAAACTTTTTCGAGATTGGTATAAAAAAAGAAATGCCCCTTGATGCCTTTTACACCACCGTGTTACAATCAAAGTTCTTTCAAAAATTATTTTGTGTTTTTCGTCCAATTTTTTTTTTTAAATCTTTTTTGGTATGTAAAATGTCTTGAAAAGGTATGGAAAAAGTATGGAATTTAAAATTTTTTTAGCGCGGGAACCCTGTTACGGAGTATTTTAGTCCTAGAGTATGTAGTGGCATGGCTCGGTAGATCGCGTGCAGTAAAATACGAGATCTACTGGTAACGCCCAGACCATAAAGACGCTCACTCATTCACAAGAAATTGCGTTTTCCAATGGTAAAAATGGAGCAAGTCAATTTTTGCTCTGAGTCTGAAAGAGAGCGAGCTAGCTCCAAGCCGGATTTTGGAAACAGCTCTATCTCTGAGCAGTTTCGACCATTTCTACTGGAACAATTTCAATCACTTTTATCACCTCCGAAATATGGCTTTGTCTGTCAACGTCAAGAGCAGACGGAATTTCCCCTATACAACCATTGTCAGAACTTGTAATTTTGAATCTGGAGCCGCTCAGCTGTAGGCTGTAGCAGATCTCCATTGGAAGAACAAGCTCCAACAGGGAGCGCTCGATTTTTTCCCATTGGAACAACATTTAGGCCCAATTCTCTGAAAGATCGCTCCTTTTTTACCATTGGAAAGCGCCATAAGTTTCCTCTTGCATCACTGTTTTTTCATTAGAGTGTTTAAGCTTTGCTCTCGTTTCCTATTATGGCAATTTAAATTTGCGACGATACCTTATTTATCTTCAACTAATATAAGTAACTATCAAACCAATTTAGATGAAGAAGACAGCCTCGTGACATCCCCCCCCCCCAAAAAAAAAGTCGTACCGTTATCGTGCAACTAAAGGAGATCGACAACAATGTTGTGTAGAATTTGATAGAATCCCGTCGAGAAAAAGTGGCGTGTTTCCCCAACACGTGAAGGGCCTCGTTCAATTCAACATAGCACTGAACTACGAGGCTAAAGCTAAACCCTTGAAAATGACCTTGACAGATCTTCGATTCTTGTTATATCGTTGCCGTCGAAGCCGGTGTTTACTATTAAGGTAAATTTCGACACTTAAATAAAAGTGGGCAGTTCTTTATCCACAATTCATAATTGTTTTTATGTAGTGCGCATCTTAATATGGTGTACAGATACGGTGATGTTTCATCTAAGCAAACTGAAGGCGTTGAAGAAATGCTGTCATTTTAGAGTCAATGGAACAGCGTCTATCAAACAAGAAAAATCAAAATAAACGAGAACCTGCTGCAAACGGCTGAAGAAACGCTCGATAGAGTTTGGCATCTGTTTACGTGAAGAATAAGGACAATTCTGGAAACTAATCCTGATTTGGCTTCGATGTTATGCATCACTTTGCGCTGGAGGTGCCGGTAACGCAGGTGACAACCCTTTACAATCTTCGGTATCACCATTAGGTGAATCGGGCACGGATGTGGGCCAGCTTCTTCAAATAGGCTCGGCACTCACTCACTGGGTCAAGATTTCAGACAGCCAATTCATCCGCAAAACTAATACTGCATCTCTCATCGCTGAGCCGATAATTCATTTCAAGTCAACTTCCTCAACAATCATCAAAAATGAAATACATAAGAAAACCTCCAACACCTCTACATCTTATGTGATTCACTAGTTAAAGGACTTTTTAGAGCCAAATACTCTCCAGACGAAAATCATGTACCTTAACGCTTTACTGATCCAGTGCAACTTTTCTCGACCCTATGAAGTAAGAATGTGATCGAATCCTACAATCGATTGTCGAACGGGAATCTCAAAATTAATTTAACACACAATTAATTCGAGACCGTACTTCAAGCAAACAGAAAAAAACTCAAGAGCGTTGCACTTTGAAACCACCGAGCAAATCGATTTCCGTACAACCTCTGAGAGACAACTGGGCATCGTCGTTCTTCAGTATACAGTGAGAAACCGCTAGCCGTAGCTAAATGGATTATAAGCTTGCTTCTCGTTTCCGAAAGTGCGTTCGCACGCTTTTTTGCCAGAGGAAATGTTCATTCCACTCTGCGTGATCACCTGAAGGACTTAAACAGGGTTTTACCCAAGCAACAAGGTAAATTTTTGAAATATCCAGAAAGTGCAACTGATAAAAACTGTTTCACATGTTTTCTATTATAGCACGAGAGTCGTTTGGACGTTAAGTAAAATGAGCAAAATAGGGATGACGTCATTTGATGTTTTATACAAAGCGCCTATTAATGGTATTACCGACTGCGAGGTAAAACTTTTTCCGTTCATCGGAATGAGTACAAAGTGCTTGTCACGTGGCTACAGATCTGTGATTGTGACTTGTGCTTGTTGTTTACTGTCTTCTTTTATTTTCGATCAACTAAACATGTTATACTTACTAGTTTTAGCAATCATCCAAGCTTTCTTGATACTAGGTTTGTGTATTAGCGGAAATTACATGCATTGTTGTATCGTCACGGCCTGAATCTCTACAGGGTACTTCATTTGGTTTACGAGACAGCTGCTTGACAGAGTGAGTTGCTGTTTCTAAACCTTGTTTCCACTGCTGTTAGGACACCATTCCACTAAACTTTGATTTTTCCCCAGTGATGAATGTGAGCTTTCATGCATGCCTCCACAGAACGTGGAGGTCTCACATGGAGTGCTTGGTAACTCACTTTTAGAAACATTTGGGAAGGTCTGAGAAAAAGCTGTGTTTGTTTCATGAAGAATGCTTTAGCTGGACAATTTTCTGACGGAAGGGTAGGAGAATAGAAAGAGTATCGCTGTTATGTCTTTGCCCTATGACACCGTTCGGCTATGCGGCGACTTCTATGTACATTCGATTGAAACAGCTTATGTAGCTACCTCTAAACCTTTTTTAAAATAATCTGCGGGTTGTGGTTTGCTTCTCGTGAGCTAATGCAAAACACAATTCAGACTAGTCTGCTGAAAACTGTACGCGCGGTACCTTTCTGAAGCGGTGTCTTTGATTGCAGCTGATGCGATTCATTACAATGTATTGCTACTGTATTGACCTTTTTTTATCTTAGCACTTAAATCGACGTCAGACCTGAAAGATGTGCAGAGTGATACGAAGGGTTAGGAACTGAAGGTTTGTGTGCCGCTCTTCGTCTTCAGTAGCGAGATGAGTATTTGATTTCTGACACCTCTTCTGGGTTAATCTCTAGAAGATTTCTTTCAATCTAAAAATATTTACCCGCACCCAATGAAAATAGCTTGAATCGAACTGCTTTTATTTCTACTATTATTTGTACTATCAGGTTGGCTTGTAGCTGTGATGTTTTTTGGTTCCTGTGATGTTTGTGGTTTCTTATTTTTAGCACAGGTAAATAGCCCCATTATTCTGGTTTCATTAAATATTACAGGTATGACTCTCTTAAGGATTTCTGGCACCTCTTCTAAGCTTATTACGGTTTATTCTGAGTAATATTGTTCTCATGAGGCCACCGTATCAAATTGGGTGACGCACATGGGGTATACAATCAAACTTGTAATAAATTGTTCCGCAGTTCAGCCATTTCACGCATCATTCATTCACTTACTTTTTTGGATTGTAGTATGTCTCAAATTGTTTTGATGGGTTTTATTCCGTACTGATTTCGACATTTTTATGTCCTGAAGGGACTTTGAGAGTTAAACTTGAAACTTGACTAATTTCATGGTTCTATAGAAAGTTATCCTACAATTCTTGACGTCCATTTTTGGTTTAATTGAGTTAAGGTTGTTTCGTTTGTGTATTTCAGAAACGTAAAATCTATTGCCATGCGGGAGTTACATGTCAGCAACTGCGCAAAGTGTCTATTGACATGCGGGGGTTACATGGCAATACCGTGCACCGCTACGAGCGGCTATTGACATGTGGGCATATAATACTATAGCCTATAGCCTAGAGACTGAGCGCGTAGATCTTAGCCTACATAGATTGAAATGAATTGAAAGTGATAATTTATTAGTAATTCATTCCCAACGGATGGGCGTTACTGTAGGCCTAGTTATAATTCGTTATTAGCATAAATGTCCGAGCTAACATCAATCCATTACTAATCAATTATGCCATGACAAGCTCTGCCATGACAAGCTCTGCCATGACAGCGTCTTCAACTACTGCACTTAGAAATTTTTCTCAGGGCGTAAATTGATGTCGTGTTCTTCTACACTCTCCCTTCCTTCTGAGTTAATTATCTCACCTGCTCTTTCCTCTTCGGCAAACCACGTTAAAAACACTGTTATTTTTTTAAATATTTATAAACTGTAAGGGAACAAGATTGAGCCACAGTAGCCTAAATTAATTGTCTGTTAGTTGTTTTTGTATCTCTCGGCTTTTATTTAGAGATACTTGCTATTGGCGGAATACCCATTTGGCCTCTGAGTTTAGATTTTCGAAGATTTTCAATGAAAGTACCGTACTCCGTTCATTGGCAACGCCTGCTGCAACAATTGGCAAAATCAAGCAGGTTTAGACGCAAAAATTGCCGCTTGAGTCTCAACTACGTGTAAATAAATATATATTCAATGACTGCTTCGTAACTTTTAAGATTTCAAAATATTTCAAAGGAATTTACGGGTTAGGAATAACTTTAGTATTCTAAACCCATCATCATCACTTGAGGGATTTTGTCTAAGATCTATTATGTTAATTACGCAAATCAATCTCTATAGTATTATATGCCCACATGTCAATAGCCGCTCGTAGCGGTGTATGGTATTGCCATGTAACCCCCGCATGTCAATAGACACTTTGCACAGTTGCTGACATGTAACTGTTACATGTCAATAGGACTTACCTTTCAGAAAACTGAAATTTACCGTGAACGAAATGGGCTCTGGTGACGTGCGCAAGCAATTAACCGGTAATAACAGAATCAGCCAACTGCCTTGGATTGTACCCTACTAATTAGTTTAAAGCTGATTGGGTAAGGTGATGGTTGGCAACTCTTTGGTATACGGGAATCTCTTTGGAATACTAATGCCATTGAAACCATATCCTGACAAAATATCTGAGAATTTCAACGAAATTTGTAGCAAGTTTTAAGTATTTTATGAAATATTGTTTGACATATGGTTGTTTGAATCTGTTGTTGTGAAAATTATCGCAATGAAAGTTAGGCGATTAAGTACTTCGAACATAGATGGTACGCGTGGTCATATGATATGCTGATTGTAAGAAAGTTTGTTCAGAATTCGTGTGCGGACGAAGGTTTCAAAAATATTGTCGGTAAATTCTGTTCGACATTGACTGTGTGTGACCTCTGTATTTAGCGCTTTTCTTAGCAAACAAAAAAGGGGGGAAAGGAGAGAAACGCGCCCAGGTGGGCGTATCCCCCCCCATTAACTAGTCATAACCCGGTGTCCAGCTCGACAGTCGGCCGCTGGATTAAGGACCAGCTTAAAGAGGCGGGGATAGATACGGCCGTCTTCTCAGCCCACTCAGTAAGAGGGGCTTCAGCGTCCAAAGCGATGGCGCAGGGCGTTCCAATTCAGCGCATTCTCGACCAAGGCCATTGGGCCCGAGAGTCGACTTTCGCTAAATACTACGGAAGGATCACCCCATCTAACAACGACCTGGTGGGCCAGTCGATTCTACGAGACTTGGGTAGCTCTGACGAAGACTAGGAAAGAAGCCACTGTTGTTTATCTACCAGAAATCTGCTTTAAAGACACAGTCAATGTCGAACAGAATTTACCGACAATTGGTAAATTGTTCGAGCGAGCGTTAGCGAGCGAAGAACAATTTGGATTGTTGGCTAAATGAAGTGAAGACATTGACTGTCTTATTTTCCCGCCTTCCCACCCAGCTTCATTTACCCTTTTGTTCTACAGTCAAGTTCGATATGAATCTCTTCATTGTCACCGTCGTTAACTCTCCCTTTCTTTTCGTTCTAGTGGTGGTCACAAGAACTACAATCGCGGCAATTCCAAATCAAGGGGCCACGACAACAACGACAAGTCCAATTGATCTGCGAATCCCGCGACGTCTTGCGTGATTCTTGTCAGTTCAGTGCTGCAAAATTCTGACTAGTTAATGGGGGGGGATACGCCCACCTGGGCGCGTTTCTCTCCTTTCCCCCCTTTTTTGTTTGCTAAGAAAAGCGCTAAATACAGAGGTCACACACAGTCAATGTCTTCACTTCATTTAGCCAACAATCCAAATTGTTCTTCGCTCGCTAACGCTCGCTCGAACAATTTACCAATTGTTGTTCATAATATAAATATGTTATTCATAAAATAAATATATTCGTGAAATATGTGCACTCGTTGTGCACAGATCGATCTTAAGAACCGGCCAATTTTTGAAGGATCTGAAACTGGTGGTACAGTTGGAACAAATGGTCGACCTATTGGTGGCGTGAGGAGCACTGATGGTGCACCCGGATGTGGCAAACGTCGTTGATGTCTAATCAAGTTGTCTTTCAATTTCGGATGCCACTAGTGGCTGCCGTCATCTTCCCAAATAGGCTAAAGAGGTCCAGTCAAGTAGCAAATTTGACCATATTGTCTACCTGTGCCGAGCAGTTCGCCCAGCGAGAAAGCGCGATGCCACTATTTTTTTTCAAGGACGTGCTGCCAAGGAGAAGCCTGTCAAGTGAGTGTCCGTTTGATCTGATGGGTCGTTTCAGACATCCTTATATTATTAGCGTGCCTTATTTTTATCCTTATTTTCACTTTTACAGAAGGAGTTCGATGAGACGAATGCCAATGAAGCGACTCAGCAGTCAGCAGAGCGATGCTTGTCTTCTGTAGGCGGAGCCATGTCTGCCGGATCTGTATTATGGTACCAACTGCAAATCTTCATTTAAAGACTTGTAGTTGGACGCAGATTTCAGAAGCATGAGTCCATTGTGAAAGAAACTATGAAAATCATTTTCATTCGTCCTTCTTTATTTCTTCCGTTTATATCTCTTTTCCTACTTAGATTCACTCTAATTCCCTATGTAGTATACTTATGTCAGTGATAGCTGTGTGGCAAAGCGTCGAGATGTGACGCTTAAGGTCGGAAGTTCGAATCCTCATGACGACTTAATTGTCCAAAGAAAATACTCCCCCCTCTCCTAATCTTAAGCGCAAGTGCAAAACCTAGCCACGAATAAATACAAATGTTTCATCATATATATTTTTAGAAAATGATTTATTATAAACCCAATTGACTTCGCTTCATAATATATAATAATTGACATGGAATTATTTTTGGAACGATCAGAGTAGATAAATCTCTAGAAGAGATAATATCGTTATTCATCATTTCGTTCAGAGCCACTCGTCGCTCGGTACGGCCCGTACCGCCCAACGAGAGGCATGGCTAAGAGAAGCCAGAAAGAGAGAAGAGTGACGGTTGGGGCCAGTTCTTAGGGGATGCGATTGAACCTAGTCGGGCGCTTGGCTGTATTCACCCTTTCGAGACAGAGCCCATCCCTACCTCCTGCATTTCGGGTATCAGGACCGGAATTGGAAGGATAGAAGGTTACAGGGGGAATCTACACTTAGCTGGAACACCTGAGTGTAGTGCAGGTTTGCAACTCCTGAAACAAAAAGAAGATGATGTTAGTTTATCAATAATTAAAACAAGTCGCAAGTTACAGCGTTTACCTAGTCATATCGCTGCCAAAATGGTTCTTCAGTCACGTCTCCATCGCATTGGTATTGGCATTGGTATCAGCAATCACCTGGAAAAAAAAATAAACTGTTAATCACGGAATGAAGTAGATGTAGCACTTTTTCTGAGACCGGAAATAAACAGGAAGTGAGAAATACTGCTTCAATCTCAAAACAAAGTAGATATTCGGAATCAGCGCACTTTTCTGAGCAAGAATAATGTATAATTATTGAAATCTGAGAGATTGACCAAATCGCAAATTTTTGAAGTCGAGACTTCTCGAAGTATAGACTTCTTAAATTCTCGATTTTCGACATGTTCCAAAAGTTGATAAAAACAAGATATTCTAGCTCAGAATTTGACGAGGAATCCGATTCTGTCCTTCATTTTGCTATACGACGTGTTTTTCTTACTTCCGGTCCACTTCCGGTTTTGTACTTTTACATGTGTTCATCGTCTAATTAAGGATTAAATTGTACTTGGCAAAGTTGGAGTGGTCGGAGGTTGTCCGCTATGTGCAGAAACTGCACAGATGACGAGTTGATGACGCAAGCAGCGTAGGTGGTTCAGGTTGGCGATACTTGAAACATTAGAAGAAAAGATATTAGTCAATCTGAATACAATATAGCCAGTTCTAAAATCTAAATACATAAATATAGTCTGTCACTGAAGCAAGCATTCATACAAACTCACATCATCTCTAGTCCAGCAGGCAAAAGAAGATTGGTGGTTGACGGATTTACTGTCACCAGATGTGTTGTCTCCAGTTGCCTCTGACAGAGTGACAGTATAGAGCCTCTTAAGTTTAGGTGGAAGACACATTAATTTAAGGAAAATTAATTCTTCCAAACAGTTCTAGTCAACATGACAATTAAAAACTTACTATATTTGGTATTACCCTTAGGTAACTTCGCAACTATAACACATCATTATGTGATCTGACTCGTTTCACACATTCTAAATGAAGCACTGCTGGAATGAGAAGTTACTCATCTATTCTTACAATTCTTTCTAGCTTAACGTACGACAAATCACAGCTTCATTGAAGTGAGATTTATTATTGCTTTCAACTACAAAGAGTCAGTCACAATGTCTCCTTATTCACACAATTATTCTTAAAACTCCTTCATTTGATAGTAACTTAGTCTCTACTAAAACTTTTATCAAATCAATTAAGTTACTAAATATAAGGAATCGAAATAGTTACCATTGAAAATCCGTACGTCATGCAAGATGCCAGAGAGAACAACAATCAGAGATGATCTGACAACAATACACTGTTGCGCGATTTAGGTAGGATTGTTTACATGTTGATGTTATTGACGGCAGTTGACAGCTAGACAACCGGCCGAAAGGTGGCGGCGTAGCGGCTCGTCATGCAACTGTAACTGTAATAGTCTTTTAGTCTTATCTTCGTTCATTCATTTGAAATGGCGGAGCAAAGAGCTCGCATGCTCTTTTGACAGGAAAAAGATGGCGGTAAGTGATTCGGGGATTCAAAGGGGGGAGGGGAGGAAAGAACAGTAGAGGTGCCTGGTGACCGAAGCAAAATTCGCGTTGTGTGTGTGTGTATTGCCTGTATGGTCATGGGCTCATGGCTGTCTGCCGTTCTCAACTTCTCATCGTCATCGCCATCCCGTTGCAGTTTTCAGATTCGGTGTGAGCCAGTCTTTGGTTGCCGGAAGTCATGTCTGATGTCGCTCTGACCAGAACGAGATTTCCTCCCGAGTTTAGCACTAGCTACTTACTACCCTGCCGACGACAAGTTTTCCCAATTTGATCCAAGACCAAGTGACGTCTCCGAGTGTCTCCAATCACTCAGTGACAATCGTGAGAAAAATATTGGCTCTGACGTGGTCTAGAAACGACGAAACAGAAGAAAATTCTTTCTCCGGAGAAAAAAAGTGGAATGTGAACCTGTGCATGTGAGATGGGCGAGCGAGTGCGTCGATCGAGAGAGAACCCATCATCTAAGGCAGCAACAACATCAACTTTTGCGACACCTGGATTCCTGAAACTGGATTTAAACTGTGAGCCGGATTATCCCTTTTCTTCTTCGCCCCCGTGTTTATTTGCGCTTGTGTCATTCGTATCTCGTGCGTCACCGCTGAAGCAAAAAAAGAAGAAACGATTCTTCTAGCTAAACGTCGGCCATATATGAGGGCATTCTAGTGGTTTCAAAGTCATATTCTTGATGTTTGCTTAATTGCTTATATTTCTTCGGATCAAATCTCTTTTCTGTTAATGTGATACGTGAATACAATCGTTTGGTGAAGTTGTTAATGCGCCAGTAATTAATAGGCGGCTACTATTATAAGTATACTCGTCGGCAACACCATCAAATTTTAATGATGTTCAAAAAGTAAATTTGGAAAATTAGATATATCAATCGTAGCCGTGTGGCAATGTATCGAGATTTTACGCAAAAGGTCAAATCCTTGTGTAATGACGATGTAGGTCATGGGAGTTGAAAAATTTTTCGCTTCCCACAATTGGTAGATGTAGTAACATTTTCATGGTGTGTCGACTGTAGCCTTGCGGTAAAGCGTCCAGTTGGAACGCAGATTTCAGAGGTTCAAATCCTCGTCGACATAAAAAAAAAACAGCAAGCTCTGTGAACGTCCTATTCACGGGGCTTGCTAATGGCGCCCGTGCGCCAGCCTGCACTACACTCAGGTGCCTGCTGAAAAGTGTAGCCTCTACCTGTAATCTTCTATCCTTCCAATTCCGGTCCTGATTCCCGACATGCAGATTTGAGGTGGAGTGGGCGCTGTTCGAAAGGGTGAATACAGCCAAGCACCTGACTAGTTCAATCGCACTCCGGATGGCCACTAGTGCCTGAACTCTGTCCTCTTAGACCACGAGAACGTCACTCTTCTTTCCGAACTACGGTTCCCTGGGGTTTCTCCCGGGTTTCCGCAAGCAAAAAACCAGTGGCGGTTTGCTAAATTTTCCCAAGTTTTTTCGTCAAGTATTAATTAACGGAAAAATTATGCCTTACATTTCTCATATGTTTATTTTTTAATCACACAATACACTCAGTCACCTGGCTAATGTGCGGAACACCCGGTGCGGGTTTCGGGTTACACCTTTATGGTATTAACTGTTTTAAATTAGGGGGCAAAACACCACAATAGACTTATGTAGCGCTATTACCTAGCGAACGGGACACAGTGGCCGTCTGAAGGCCAGATTGCAGATAAGACGGATTTTCGGTGGCAGGTTGCTTGGTGAATAAGTAGCAAACCTAACAATACAAAATGATGTAAATTTAAGTATACTAAATTCGTGATAGATTATTACCTGGTTCAAATTTGGAGGCAGATAAGGTACAAGGAACTGAGGAAAAGTTCCGACAAGCTTGCAGACGGCAGACACGACACGATTGCGGAAATGGTTTCCACCACGACGTCCAAAACTGGGAGGAAAAAGAGCTGCCTGATGGACCCACAAAGCGGCAGAGTAGCTCGAGTGAGAAGAAGGCCGTTTGTTGTTAATGTATTGCCTCTTCACTTGATCCTTGACCGTAACCGTAAGAATCCATAAGTTCAGTAAAGATCCTTGAGTGTAACAGTCACGAATGCACCACCGAGATCATTTATGGTCCTCGGGAACAAACTGTTGACTCTGTAAAAATGAGAAGAAAAAATGTTGAAAGCAACAATCCAATGGGAGTTCTCAAATCCACCTACCTATTGATGACCTCGTAGGAGCCATGCAGTAAAGCAAGACCAAGCCAATATTCAGGGCTCGGACCTGAGTGGTATATCAACTAGGCGCGGCACTGACTGGGCGTAAACTAGTGCAGTTCCGACAAGTTTCCGGTCGAGTTTCTCCATTGATGGTTTTTTCCACTTCGTCCAGCTCGACAAGTTGTTCCACGAGCAGATAGCAGTGTCGACTGTCGAATGAAGCAACTTGAAATGACACAGCCGTCGAGTACTTTGCACTAAGGGTGTTCATATCTTTGTTGAAGGTTGATGTGAGACGACGCCTTTCGTCTTTCTCTACAAGCACCAACTGCAAGTACTCAATCATCCTGGTGCAGGCATTTAGCTGTAGTTGAGAATTGTATTGATGACAGATATCCAATGAAAACTCGATACCGGAAGCGATACGATCCTCTTTTATCCTCAAGATTCCTCTTTAACCAATTCCCTCCCAAGCCGGGGTCCTTGTGTGGCCATATTCGGTAGGATGAGTGTAGGAGCAAGCCAAAAGTAAATTTCAGGATCTAAAGTTGCCAATAATCGGTCGAGGAAAAATACAAGCGAAAATATTGAGTTTTTGTATAAAGATTAAACACAAATCAAATTTATACTTGTCAAAAATAGGGAATTGCATGGCCATGTGAGGAGAGGCACACCGACACACTTGTCGGTGTGCCGCACCGTGTTGTGTTATTATTGAAATCCGAGAGATTGACCAAATCACAAATTTTTGAAGTCTATAGACTTCTTAAACTCGATTTTCGACATGTTCCAAAAGTTAAAAGTACTTTTACATGTGTTCATCGTCTAATTAAGGATTAAATTATACTTTGCAATTTGGAGTGGTTTCAGGTTGTCCCGCTATGTGCAGAAACTGCACATTTGATGACGCAAGCAGCTACGTATAGCTCCAACGGCTGAGTGTAGTGCAGGTTTGCAACTTCTGAAACAAAAAAAAGAAGAGATATGTTGGGATCAGCTCAGCATCGTCAAAGGCACTCTGAATAAAATAAATACTTCTCTCTAATCTCTATTGGAGGGTGAGATTATTACTACTTGAAAAAGTAAAAGAAAGAAAATTGACTCCGCCGAATGAACTAGATGAACTAGCATCGTCATACTTCTACAAAAACATTATACAATCCTAGCAACTACACGCCTACATGATTTTAAAGGCAATGATTACTCGGAGCAGAATTTTCCTTGGATCAGCTCAGCATGGCCACAGGCACTCTGAATAAAATAAACATGTTTGTCGATTGAAGGATGAGATTATTTTGGCAACAAGGCGGTATCATGCTTGAATACAAACCTACCGAGTCTTTTCGAACGTTGAAGTACGAATAGAATGTATTTCCGCTTTGAGAAGAATAATTTAATGTTTGCAACACCTGAAACATTAAAGACCATTTTGTTAGTTAATCAAGTAAGGAAAATAATCGATTTAAAATTTTGGACCTATTACATAGAGTAGTGTCGCTAACAATTGTCCTATTGCGCACTAAGGTGTATGGCAATGACGGCCGATAAGTCCTTTAGACGTTGGTTTCTAATGAAAACAATGATTTTAAATCTAACGTTAATAAGCGGACAAATACAAAAGACAAACAAGGATTTGAACAATATGAAGAATTTGCTTGAGTTTTACCTTATTTTACACCAAAAAAAATTGTGTAAAAATTGTTTAGAAATTTATAGATACAAAAACAGTGAATAGAATGATCATCATGGCAAAGCAACGCATGGTGACATCTGGCAAAGCAAGGTTGTTTCATCACAAAAACAACTAGTGCAATTACTTCTTACCTGGCATTGTTATTTAAGGTGTTCCACGCAAATTAAACGGTCTGTAAACTTTCCCATCCTTAAAAGGAGTTCCTTGGTAGACCTATTCATACAGAAATGAAGTACACCATAGAGCAACTAAAATTCAGACTATGGAAGACTCATTAAATAAAAAATAAGTTTCGAAACAGTTACAGTTAACACAATTTAAAAACTGAATTCTCAAGAACTATTAGGTCATTTTAATTACCCTTAAACAACTAAAAAACATCATTGTGTGAACTGAAATACAGAGTTACACACACATTCTACACTGCTTTCTAGCTTAATGTAAGGCAAATCCCAGCTTCAAAGGAGATTTACTATGATAATTGATACCATTCAAACTGCCTGAGATATAAAGGGTTGAAGTCTACTCGTCAAAAGATGATCAGATATTCTTAAAACTCTTGGTAGTTACTAAGTCACTACTGAAATCTTCATAAAATTAATTTAATATCTATATTTTAGAAAATAAAATGGATTAAAATAGTTACCATTCAAAATCCGTACGTCATGCATGAGAGAACAACAATACACTGTTGCGCGATTTAGGATTTGTTACCTGTCATCGATAGTGGCGGTAGGGCGCAGCGCGCAGGCCCTGGCAGTGGCAGGAGCGCAGGACAGCCAGAGCGAAGTCATAGAGGAGTATTGGATAGCCCACGAGATCCCGGTAATGACTTAATGTTACGTCATTTCCCTAATTCTAAAAAAAAAAAAAAATTTCCTTTTAACCGCCCCATAATTCCATTATGATTCACATTGAGCTACCTGTTTCCTACCTGATTCCCCACTCAAGCACTTAAATTACTTCTATATTCCACGTATCACCTGTCATTCATCTTCATTTATACAAGTTTCAACCCTATAATCTCCGGGAACCTCGCGACGCAGGTCGCTTGACACAACTAAAAGAGACATGATGTTTCTAGCAACGAAAAAATATTGATCAGTGGCCAGCCGCCAGCGCCAGCCCGCCAGCGCCGAATGCGACATGCGAGTATGCAACGCGAGTTTCCTGAAGGGCCTTATATTTAAGGAGTATACAATTCAACGACGGAATAAACAATTATCGGTTGGATACTCTTTTGGTGACCGCAATTATCAATTAATGTACACAGGATTTTGAAACGCGCGGATCTCAGATTGCTAGCAGTCCTTTATGTAGGTTCACAGCGCCTGGAAATAACAGAATGCGACGTTAATAGTTTAAAAACATGAGAAATATTTTTCCAGCACTCTTATTAATTTTTTGTGCGCATTTTACCCCAAAGAAATGTCATACCAACCTCTAGTAAACGGAACGTCAGAACTTTTGAGACGTATTAAAAAGTCATACGTAAAAAAAAGTACGTAGGCCTAAAATACATAATGTCA
This sequence comes from Ceriodaphnia dubia, assembly GCA_022539655.2. Lineage (NCBI taxonomy): Eukaryota > Metazoa > Arthropoda > Branchiopoda > Diplostraca > Daphniidae > Ceriodaphnia > Ceriodaphnia dubia. Next base: position 1,247,972 of record JAKUCG020000076.1, read on the forward strand.
CATGAAAACACCACCCCTTAATAACGTCATAAAAATCACATCAAACGTATGACGTTACAACATGAATATTACATTTGTAGAAAATGCAAAAGAATTATACAGAATTAGACATGGGAGCAATTTTCAAAAGTATTAAGATCTCTAACGAATAGTTAGAACGAGGGCAGCCTTACATACTGAAAATAAGGCACTCCGCTGGGGCATTTTGCAACGATTCCAATTTTAGTTGGATCGCCTGTATTACGTTCGTCTGACTTGACCCATATTGGATTGTACCCATTTGTATAAGTGGAAAGCGGGCAAATATATTTAACTCAAATTGTGAAAGGAGCCATAGCTTAACCTTACATCCTTATATAGTCATCTCGTTTCCGCAGCAATATTCCTGATTCAAAACTGTTAGTTATCGCTATTAGCTCAAAATCGCATATAGCCGTATTCCCCACTTGCAAAAACTAAAATAATAATGGAACCTGATTGGCTGAAGTCTCTTAGATCAACAGTTTAGCCCGTGCATGGTTTAGCTTATTAAGTGAGAACATAATAGTGAGAAGAGAATATGAAGTGAAGATTTACTACAGTCCCCAAATTTCACCTAATATAGCCTACAATCCTAAAATATCACAAACAACAAAGCAAATTTTAAAGTCTTTCTTCAAAGTGGCCTCTGAACCAGTTATAATAAGTCGTATATGGTAAAGGCATATAGTTTTAAACCAAATCGTATATTGCCTGATTATAAATTGAATAAAGAGAAAAGATTTTAAATGCAACAACATTAAATCGAAACAAAAATCTGGAGATAAATTCCTTCTGTAATTCTCCGCAAATTTTTGAAGCATTACTCATTTTTTTGTTTCTCTACTAGATGAATAAAGAAGGCGGGATCTTCAATTTCATCCAATTGCTTGAAATCACCAAATACGGTGTGCTTGCACGACTCTCCAAATGCTTCTTTGAGTAAGCCTTTGAATTCGTCTAGACGATGTGGGTAGTAGGACAAACGGAAAGATTCTAAAGCGAAAAAAATCGAATAATATCATTTCTGAACCTAAAATTTGTTTGAAGAAGCTAACCGTGTTCAATGCCCATTTCCGGAATGTCCATAATGTAATCCATTGTGACCAAAGTAGGCCTCCTATTGACGTTCAAAACCGAGGTTTTGATATCGACAATGTGTTTGCTCTAAGATAGAACACATCCACATTATTAGTATAATATTGTGGAGTACATATAGTGGTGGGGTGGTGGTTTACATTGTAGTAGATGTTCTTTGCAGGTGTAGCACAATTATTAAGAATATAATCATAATTTCTGTGATCAATAAGAAGCAAACCTCCAGGCTTTACACAACTGGCAAAGTTGGCAATGGCAGTTCTAATAACACACAATTATTTAGCATAAGAAGGGTTTAAAAATTCAATCTTAGACAATAAACCTTTGATTTCTCAGATCTCCCTCAAAGTCAGGCAAGTGAGCAAATGAGTTTCCTAGGCAGATAACAGCATCAAATCCTTCCTTCAAAAAATCTGCTTGTGAATCCAAAGAAAGCCAATTGGCTTCTTCAACAACTACAAAACAGAGAATTCTGCAAATTTAGCAAGAAACTAAAATATGTAAAAGAAATAGGACAATATATACCCCATTTATCAAAAGCCTCTTCTTTACGTCTTTCCCATCTCTTTTTCAAAGCATACTTTAGCATTTTGTCAGATGCATCTATTGAAGTAACTTGGAAGCCTTCTTCTAGTAACATTATTGAATCAATTCTTCAAAAAGAATTAATAGATAAAAATGCAGCATAAGTGGATTATTTTCACAAAATAAATTTGTATCATACCCAGTACCACAGGCAAGATCCAAAACAGTTTTGCAATTTCTCTCTCTCAACAAAGCTGTGATGAAATTTCTATAATTTTCAGTTCTGGAACTTTTGTCTCCAATATAAACCTCCCAAACTCTGGCAGCTTTCCCATCAGCATATTGATCTCTCAATCCTTCGGCTGCAGTTCCAAGGGATCTCGTGCGGTAAATATTATCCACCATTCTATTCACCCTACTGGAATACATATTAATTATTAAGTAAAAGTCATCGTACTTAATGGTTATACAAACTCCGTACTGCTTATCGACGAGTTGAGTCTTGAGTTGCACTTCCAGCTACGAAGAAGAATTGGGCACACTACGCAGTTTGTTCCTGGGTTTTATATTTCCAAAATGGGACTTGTTTTTCTCGGTCGATGTTGACTGTGAACAAGACTGTTCATGTTTACTTTCTCAATCGAAGACAACGACATCTATGACTCGACGGAACAAATCTGTTTCATTTTAATTAAAAAATTTTAAAGGCGACTTGGAGATTGGAATAAAAAATACCGCAAATCATTAAAAAGTGCAATGATTTTTCCATAATGTTTATTAATAAGTTCAAATAGAGTTCTGTCCAGAAAAATCTTGTTTCCATAAGAATTCATTTTTGTAGGGAGGGCCGCTGTCGCAGTTCGTTTCACAAACATAAATAAGCAAAGAACCCCAGTCAACTCCTTGTTCCGAAACACTGTCCAGTCGCAAATAGTTGAGCATTTGAGGCATAATCTATTTATCAGATATACAATGATTAAAAGATTCTTGTTTGAAATAATAAGTAACAAAAAATTCACCTGAAATTCGAATCTTCTCTTTGAGCCACAATATTCACAATTAGGAACGGATGACGGCATGTTGGAATCTGACACCCAAAGAGGATTTTCACCTTTACCATATCGCAGAACTTGATCCGGATAACTTGCAATTTTCTCTTTGAATTTGAAAAACATTTTATCCTCTTGAACATCCGATACTGATTGTTCCAATGATTCATTAATAGTTTCATCATTTTGAAAAGTGGGATTTTTGGTTTTAAGAATCCTTTCAAATTCTTTAAGTTCGGCTTCATCCGAATTTGAAAGTTTAGCAGTGTCGGGTTCAATTTTTTCGTCTTCAATTATGATTTCGTATTCAGGTAATGTAAACATCGAATCTTCTCCTTCAACTCTTACGGCTGAAAAAAGAGGTTTGTGTTAAACGATTTCAAAAACTGAGTTAACGGACAATATTATAAACTTACACTCTTTACATAACATTTTGTGGCCATTCTTCCAATGTAACACTTGGTGATCTTTAGTGCAATAATTTACTTTTTTACAACCTCCACATAGTTTGGTTCCCAAGCAGCCACATACCATACAAATTTTTGTAAATTTGGTGACTACAAGATCCTTTTTCCAGTCTTCATCATCTGGTGGATCTATGGGTGGGTAAAATTCATTTGCCTTAGCCAGCTGACAGCGAAAGACAGTGAAGTTCTCATTTGAGTTTTTCTTGTTACAAGATGGTGTAGTACAGAAAAATATAAAGATTGTTCTATGGTAGCATGTATCTTTAATAACTCTAGTTCCTCCTTCATCATCATCATCTGGAGCATACACCTGAGCCAAAAACGTTTGAGGTTTTTGACAGCATTTACACAAAAGCTGTTCTGTTGCTGGCAAGCTCTTTAGATCAAGCCAAGATGGTTTTCCACCAATCTTACTGGGGAAAAACCTGCTCTCTAATCGCCATTTGTCTGTTTTATCAAGGAATCCTAGGAGAATGCAATTATGTGCATGATATTACTGCAATAAATAGTCTCAAAACTTCTTACAACTTTCTTACCTAACTCGGCCCCCAGCTTTTCGTGTATTAGTGATCCAGCCATTTCGTCACTCGAAAATTAAAGGCAGTATTAAGCGATTCAGTCTTTTCCTAACGATGCCCAGTTCCTGTCTTCAATAAATGAGATTTTTCTCCACTTTTTAGGAAAAATAGTTGTTGTTTATAAGGACACCAACTTGAACACACGTGGGTCGTGGGCCGACTGTGGTAGGTCTAAACAGCATCCTCATACTCGCAGAATGCATGGCGCTTTCGCCCTTATGGATGTGTTTGTCCAGTTTTTTTGTGGTTAGAAATTAGAATTTTCAATTGAAATTAATTGCTTTATAATTGAGAATTATAGAGTTGCAGGGTGGTATATATTTCATCATGCCAACGAAAAACTACATGGAAACATGAAAATGTACTTGTCAACTTGAGCGACAGCGTCATTTTGAGCTTCGATTATGGTCTTTAACAATGAGGCATTTCATTCGACACGGGCTATACAGTAGGTAGCCTTTAAGGCATATTTAAGGGACGGTTGGCAGATAGTAGTAAAATAACAAGATCAACACCACTGCAGCAGCTTCCTAATTGAAGGCAAATACAAAAATCATCTCAACTCTTCTGGGGCTATTCCAAAGATAGGTGCTAAATCTAGGAGAGATTCGATAGTAAAGTCGGGTATTTCGTCAGTACATGATGCTCTGTCCGAGGCATTCAATGGAATCCAGAAAGTTGCGGCTAATCCAGCCAATTTTCCACCCATAATGTCCGTTTCTAATTTATCTCCAATCATGCAAGACCTGGCGGGTGCTACATTGAGCTGCTGACAGGCCAGGTGAAAAATTTCCGGCTGTGGTTTCTCGAACGTCAAATCCCCACTCACCAATATTGAATCAAAAAAGTCTTCCGCTCCAATCTGTACAATCTTTTCCCACTGCGAACGAGAGGGACCATTAGTAATAAGGCCAACGGTGTAATTATGTTTGCGAAGAGCCGATAACAGGTTGGCAGCCGGTCCGTCCAGCGTCAAATAAGTATAGCGCAACTTTTTCCAGATTTCATAAACCTCCTCTGTTAAGTTTTTAGAATAGATTAGATACGAAAAATACATATGATTAGATTTAATTTAAGAGCAAACCCGCTAGATGCTGGTAGTCCGCTCCCAGCGCAGACACCCAAAGAAGAGTCCTCCAAGCATCGAGTTCCAGTTCGGAATGATCGGGGCGAAGGCGAAACTGGCGTAAGAAAACATCACAAATTCTTTGAGCAGCACTCTCCGGGAGTCTCCACTGTTTACGTAACATCAATTTCACCTGAAATAAAAGATCCCACATGAGGTAATTTTTTGTGTGTGTGTTGAACACCGACGGATTAAATGAATGTTGGTATAAAATAACGAATTACTCGGTACTAACTGAACTAGAGTTAGCAGTGCAATTTATTGCATAAATTAAGTGAATTACACCGTCAAACAAGACCGAATGAGGCCAAAAAGAAACGGAAAGAAACATGAGCATTAAACGGGCGTGTTGGCATCGAGCAGAGCGAGCAATTGCTTCATGGAGTGAGTGCGACATGTGTGTCGACCGCGATTTTCCAGTACAACGGCTTTGACTTTGGCGGGCTGGGCGCGTAAAAGGCAGCAGAGGAAGTCTTCGTAAGCTGTGCGGGTGTTGGCATCGATGGCTCCAGCCACGATTCGCGACAACGATTTCATCATCTCATGCGGCCAGCCGGAATCGACAATGAATTCGACGATCCAGTCCAATTTGTGCATGACGTTGCTAAGTCCTTGCATGCCGAGGAACCAGAGTTCGGCCAAATCTGGCCAGTCTTTTTTGTAGCGCAACGAAATGACGAGACTGAGCGAATCGCAAGACTCTTCGCTGTTGTGCGCGTCCCACAAGAAAGAGACAGTGCCTTGGATGTAACGGAAGACTGCGCTGTCACCTTGAGCGTATTTCCAGGTGTGGTGACGCAGGAGGAGGAGACCGAGGACGGCCACATTACCTAACAAGACCACAAAATCTTGTCTATGTACTAGAGGTGGGAGGTTGGTGACACAGAATTTAAGGAGTTGGGAAAAGACCGGGTCGGTAGCAACAAGTTCGGTTTCCAAGACGGCGATGTTCATGAAGACTCCACAGACAAGGATGATTGCAGGTTCCGATTCGGGCCGGCTGGCTTCGGCTATCTCATCTTCTTCTGGTGTTGTCTCGATGTGAAGCCAATCAGCGGCAACAGTGGGCTGCAAAGCCAGCCATTTGGAGAAGATACTCCACTGGTAAAGAAGATAATCATAAAGAAGATGCGGCAATTTCTGGGCCAGCATAATTTTGCGCGGGGCATCTTCGGCCGCCAGGTGACAGAAGGCTGGTAGCATGAAGCGAAGAGGGTCAGGCATATCATTAGTAGTGCCCAGCTTGCGTTCTTCGTAAAGTTTTGAACAGACTGTGATGATGAAAGGCAAGACGGAACAGACTTCTTCTTTCATGCTTGACGTCTCTTCGGCCAGCCAAGAACCCAAGATGCGGATGGAGGCGCAAACAAATTGAGTTCGGCGATCGTTTGAGGGAATGGTCCATTCGTGGGAACACTCTTCGTCCGTTTGGTGCAACACGGACAAAATAGCGCCGACGGCCCCCTTTAAAGCGCAGTACGCTTGTTCCCGTTGTTTGGCGTCGAAATCAAGAAAGCCTTGCGACGTCATAAACGTGATAAATAGCTCAACGACCGAGTAGCAAGCGACCAAAATATCAGCCGACTCTATTGCTTGTTCGAGGTTCCTATCTTCAAGCTTCATGCGAACTTCGACACAGGCTAAATTGACTAGCAGCAACAGAAACTGTCTTGGGTTAGGTCCGTACTTTAAACCCCAGCCGATACCCATGATTTCCAAGAGCCTGGCGATTAGTTGCAAGGCGCTATCTCGTTGTGATGTTCCGATTCGACTGCAAAGGAGACTCTCGAGTGTCAGAAGTGTGTGTTGAGGCCAATCTTCTTTCTGCAAATCAGCAATGGATATTCGAGGACTGTTGGTGAGGAAAACGGCTAGAATCTTGCACAGCTCAAATTTTCTGTCGGTTGTTTCGCTGTTGAACTCGTTGGCCAGCCGATTCATTATCTGCTTAAAGGCTTCTTCTTGGCCTTCCCATAGTTGTTTCCCTTGGGTTGACGAGAGATGGACTAGTAGCTGAAGAGCCTCATCGTGACGAAACATTTCTTCCACATAGATTTCTGTCAACTTCTCCAAACAGCCTTTGGCAAGCAAGGCCTTGCGACCAGCTTCAAGGCCTGCAATAGCCTGCAAGCAAGTGTAGCAATCGGAAACCAGCATCAAGTCATCCTCCATGTCTTCTGATGTGCTGACTAAATCCAAGAGAACTGGGATGATGCTCATTATGGACTGGGACTCAACAATTTCCGGGACACTGCAGAAGCAACTCACTATGGAGAGTGCAATTGATTTGTAGATGAATGGTGGGCAGTCCTGAGGAACTTCAGTGGACCTGAGCAGGCGATTGAGGAACTCGAACCCAATAGCATCATAGAGTAGCTTGAGAGCATGATTGTCACACTCTTCAGCCTTGATCAATTTTGTAACGATAAACAGTGATGCAAACTTGTCATTGTCAGACTTGGCACCTTTCAGGGTTGCAACACACCGAAGGACAGATTCAGGAACTTTCCCTTTTGAACTCATAATTGATTCGACGACCGTCCCTCTTGAAACAAAGGACACAAGCACAGTTTAAATTGGGCGAACTGTCAAGGTTGAACGGCGAATGCAAAATCGAAACGTCTGCCGCTTGGCACTTTCTTGCTTTGAAGAGTGGTAAGAAACCGCCCGTCTGGCTATGCATAAGCTTCCAGTCGGCCGACGCCGTTACCTAATTTTAGACTTTTCTTAAAGGCTGCTTCCACAACGGCTAAAATTAGACTTTTTCTGTTGGGCTTTCCGACACGGAAAATGTCCCTTCTTGGGCAAATCGGACTCGTTGGACACACGAGGGACTCTTTCAAAACATCGTCTGCTAAACGAGTTGGAAAAAGAACGCAGCTGTTGCTGTTGCGCTAGTCTCGGTCGCTGACGTCACGAGTCATTTTCATCCGAGCACGGGACAACACACGTCGGGTCGCTTTGTCAAGCGGTATTCCTTAATCACGCTTTAGCTCGGATAGAAAAAAAAGAACGTACGGTATAGTGATAACATCTGGTTATCCTGTCCTCACCTTCTATTCACGACGTAACCCACATATTTTTAAGTAGTATTGTGGCGCGTTGAAGCGCATGTCACGCACACCGTCCGATTCAAAGCGGAGATGACCACTTACGCCCAAAGAAGGAATATGGCATTAAAAATCATTATTGTGTACCTCATTGCAGGCTCTTTCGTCGACGGCTCGTGTGGGAACGAGAGTGTTATCCAGGTCGAAGAAAACAGCATCAATGCCTTGCAGGTGGTGGTGACGTTGATCGGCTTGTTGCAATGGGAGCGGCGGCGATGAAGCGGTTGTCTCCATGGCGCTTTGCACGGGAGCTTGCGAATCACGTTCTGAGATACTCTATAGTCTAGCTGCCAATACTTATGAGCACGTCGTCCTGCCCAGCGCGGCGTCCGAATGACGTCACGTATTACGTGATAGGCCAACCCAAACAGAGAGAGAACGGGTGTTATCGCCAACACAGTGATCTGGCTTTGCAGCTTTCTGTAGAGATTGAAAATAAGCAGTAATGTTTTTTTTTCCAGCGCGCGCACACGAGTTTGTGTTGAAAAATTCTGACCCAATTTTTTGAAGGTTAGTTTAAACTGGGAGACTGGAACGAGGAAAAAAAAAGACAAAAGAGAAGCCAGCGACGTTTGTTGTGGATCACCTTAGCCCGCCGGCTTGGGCGCAACAACTTTGACTTCCGAAAAATGAAAGGACGACCAAGACAGAGAGACAGAAAAGAGTGGGCGGGTTTTCGAGTCATACCAATAATCACCCAATGCGGACTTTCACTCGACCTGCTCGAAGGGTTGGCCTAGTCCTAATCATCAACGTTTATCTTCACGTACGCCAAACTGCTAATTTAGTTGACCCCAGTGACCCTCAACTTTTACTGTATACCAATTGGGGTGAGAGCTTATACTGGTGCGCTCCTCTTTAAATGACATCCCAAGGCCACAACTAGAAAACAGTTTGAAACGCGACCCAACGAAATGAAGGAGATGAGTAAACAACTGTTGCGTCAAAAGGAAGGATGTTTTCAGAGTCTTCATTAGTGGGTTATCATCGGACGACACGTTATCAAATGCGCAGGCCATAAGGCGTCAGTGCACTCGGAACATAAACAAGAACAAACCAACAAACAGTAAACAATCGAACGACGATCGGACGGGGTGTAGAGCTTTTTCAAACCCGGACGTATTCCAGCCGGCTGGATCAAGCCAAACAAAAAAAAGTTAGCTCGCAGCCAAAGTGCGCGCTTTCCTCTCCAGAGGGCTTCATAGGTAAACATTACGGGACAGCCCGTCGGATATAGACTCTCAAGAATAATAATCGCGTCACGGCAAAAGTAAAGAGATAGCAATGAGAAACACTACTCATCATCGTAAGCCGGCTGGAACTGTAACGCGAAAGTCGTCGGACTCTTTGTACTTGCCCGACACGATTTGGAGACGTAATAAGAGGGTGTACTGTTGATCGTTCATTCTTCACTTTCTGTGAAAGTCAATTAGTTGTAAAAGGCGCAAGTGTTTCTTTTTTGCAATTATGTTTTGAGGCGAGCCGTGGCAGAGAGAAATCAGCAGAAAAAGAGGGAAAAAAAAACTGTTAACAAGACACAGCAAAAAAGCTCTGGCGAAAGACGTCGTTGATTTCCTTTTTTTTTTTAAGCGACAGCAATTGAGCTCATTTCTTGATTTTCAAAGTGGTGAATTCGATGGCCGACAGCAGGATGCGTTTCTCCGCCAGACGGAGGAGGACGCACATTCTGCGATGAGGGCCCAAATCATCTTCCAGCATCTTCAAGTCCACCTTTAGGGAGAAGAAGAATTCAAAGAGCACGTTATGTATCGAAAATGCCTGTTCTCAATTCGAAATGGCTCCGAGCCGTCAATTTGTTTATGTACTTCTTTGGTGGTCGGATAGAGCTGGAGTAAAAGTTGGCATCGCGCTTTCAAGAAAGACCACGACTTGTCTTCCACTTCGGTTTCGATGCCACATTCCTCATGCATCAAATTTGACGTGTTATCCGACTGAATCCACCGATCTGTGACCGCAAACAAATGGTCTTATTTAGAACAACAACAACAACACGAACGCAACGCTGTAATCAATAATAATAAATATTTAGGAGAAATCGATGTCTGTGTTACCGAGGGCGTCTTTAGTCATGCAGAAGAGACGTAAGAAGGCCAACAAGTTGCCGTCAACAGGTTGCGGTCCGGCTCTTAATTGAAATGCAATGGGCCCGGAAATTTTCTCGTCTGTATGCCGGATTCGGATACGTTAGCAATAATGATGGTGATTATAAAGCACGAGCTCCCTTATTTCAGTAAGCCCGCATGACTTGTCATTACCCGGCAGAATACGTAGTTTACACAAGAGGGCTGCCCTCTGGCCGGCCAGTGGGTCGCTTTTACTGAGACCCACTTTGAGGGTCAGAGCGTTATGAGCGTTATTGGTGTCGACGAAGCCGTTATGAATAAGCTGCTCGGCGCAAGTCCGCGCTCCATAAAAAATGAAGACCTGCTCCCCTGGTCCAAAGTCTCGGTTAGCTTGGCACACTGTCCTCCGGCTCTCCGCTTGGAAATCTGTCGAAAACTGTCAAATAAATTACATTAACATAAGATGTCACCTCATTTTGGCATTTTGCACAAAACCACCACCAACATACCTGGCCGTCTTGGTGGTTGCAAAAATCCCACAACGGAATCAATGCGTTGATCGGCGGCAGCAGCTGGTTCTCGTCGCTGGACGTTTCCGCAGGGATCAGATTCTGTCTGGTCATCACTGTCGAAACAGCCCATCTGTCGAAATGGAAACGAGACGGAAACAATGAAAAATGGAAACCATGTGGATTGCGTATTACGTGACGAATAAAACTCGCAGAAAAATCACATCATCGTAAATTCCGAATGCCAACAAACAGAAGGAGAGAATGAGGAGGAGGAGGATGGAAACTATCGGTTTTCTCTTCGGCGGACGTCAGACGGGCCGAAAGTTACAACGTCACCAAATCCCTCTATTATATTTAGAGGAAACGGCTAAAAATAAAACAAGAAGAGAAAACACAAGAAGCGATTTTCTTTTCTGTAAAAGCGCGCGCCAACCAGAAAGAAAATGACCGTTTGTTGCATCGTTTTCTTCTTATTCGCCGGCGTTTCACCTATCCGGCACCTGATATGTTTGCGTGCGAGCATTGTATTCCCTTGTTGTTGATTTTGTCTTCTTTTTTCCCGGACTTGGCGACTCTTTTCCTGGTATCGCACACCGAGAAGAAAAGAATCGCGCAAAATCCGAAACTAGAGCATCTGCCCGCACAAGCTCGCAGCACGGCGGCCAAGTCGACGACAGCAGGTGCGCCGTAGACACAGATATCACCAGACGGTTCCCGTGTAGCCGATTTCGTTCTCAAGATTTTTTCTTCTTCAAAGTTTTCATTTAGAAGAGAGAGAAAAAAAGAATGGAGAGGAAAAGAAAAAAAAAGGAACGTAACAGACAAACTAATGAGTGGCCATCATCTTGTTACTGTCCTGTAAAAACTGAAGAGATATTTCCCGAGTGAAAGGGAGGCGATTCAATCTAGATCGTCTCTAGCGTTTCAAATAGTCCCGTTGCCTTTTTTTCTGTCTCTGAGACCCTTCTATTAGTCCCGTTGGAAAATGAGAAATCCAAAGATAATCTAAATGGCCGACATATTATTACATTTATAAAGGAAAAGAAGAAGAACAAAAAAAAACGAGTGTGTGTTTTGTTTTTTCCATTTCTTCATTTTCTTATTCCTCTCATTCAACCTCATTCTCAAGCTCTTGAAATCGGGAGCGTCATGTGGGCTATGCAATGGCTCCCCGTAGTGGACGGTTCGTTCGGGATGGAATCAAAAAATCTTCTCCGATTTTTCTAATTTTTTTTTTTTACTGGAAATTTAATTCCTCATGGGCTGTTTATTTTCACGGTGGTAGGATAAACGACATTCCATCCTGCTATTATGCTATGCTCACTTTTGCGGAAGCTCCCGAAAAAAGGAAAAAGAAAAATGGAGAGCTTTCTAAATGAAAAATTTCTCGTCATAAGCTTTGTTCCGCGTGAAATGCTACCTCCGTCCGTCCGTCCGTCGGCATGTCAGCTGTACTGATCAAGAAGAGTGGGACCGTCGGCCTTGTGTGAGCAACTATATAGGTCTTTAGATCTATATGTAGCAACACGACGTACGACTACGTACATGATGACGGAAGATAGAAAATGGACGACGGCTGAACGACCGCTGACAGCTGGCGATTTCTCCTATTGGCCCCCACTTGCTCTATCTCGTCCGTCTTCTGGCCCATCTCTTTTTCTTTTTAGAGGCTCCAAATTGTTTTATTCATTTACGTGCCATTTGCCCTCTTTGGCAATATTTTCGTTAGAATCCGTGTTGACGATGAGAAACTTTCGACTCGTTCAATATAAACTGCTCGTTATTTGATCATCACGGCCCGTCGGGGAACATTACCACGGACTTTTTGACGTCGGCGAGCCCTCGGAGGATTTTTTTTCCTCAAATAAATCTCTCCCCTCGAATAGCCTCAAACGAGATTCAGATGTTATTCGTTTGAATATGTTCAGCCGGCGACGTCATTTCGGGGTCGATTCATCGCAGCAAAGAAAAAAACTCTTTCAAATGAATAATCGACCGAGTTTTGCTTGGAGAAAAGGTCCGATTTGTTAGCTGAGACATCCCAGGACTTGAACGCGTGTACATCTTGGACGGCGTTCACGCTCGGATGGCCAAGTAGAATAGATAACGAAAGAAAAGAAAGAAAGAAAGAAAAAGAAATGGAAGCAAAGATGGGGGGGAGGCTCCGACTCTCCGATCTACCTCTCTTATTCTCAGTCTTACCCTACAGCAAAGACTAGCGCAGGACGGGCAGTCGAGTGTTGAACTGGAAATTACACCCATCTGTTGCACCGTGTATGTGTGCGCACGGGCGGGCGGGCGTGTGTGTCGGCGCGCCATGAGGAAGGCATAAGTGGGACAAGAGTCCAGCCGAAAGAAAAAAGAAGAAGAAGAAGTCAGAGAGACAGAGGCAGGTGGTTACACCAATGGAGACCAGTCGTTGACGGAATTCGTACCGAGCAACATCGGCCGTCCTAAAAGAGCGCGGATGGTATCCGTTCTTCCTCGCTACTGTCCGAATTCCACTGACTTTAAAACCCTTAAAGTCTTTACGTGATTTGAACCAACACTTTGTTTTTCTTTCGACGTCGTCGTCATCACGTGCAAAGTGAATTTGTGTGCTTTCGTGTGTCAACAAAAGTTTTTGTCCGGCAGTTACATCCCAATTGTCGCGGCAAGAGCGTGGACGGGCCGCATCGTCTGTAAGTTAGTCATTTTTAACTTAACAAATGGAGAATTGAAATTTAAGTTCAAAACTGTTGAAAACTGGACTCTTTGATTGCCCTAATTGAGACCGATATTTTGAATTGCGTCGAGCGGCAAGGCCGTGAGATCATGTTTTCCTTCGGGGTGTGGATGAGACCCGGAAACCTAGAACAGCAGCTGACTCTGGCCGCCAGAAGCCATTCATTCATTTCAAGCGTGGACTAGCGCGCCATAAACAGAAGGGAGAGAGAAATAGAATAATAATAAAAAAAGGAAAGAATCTAACGCTTCTTTGTGTGCGGATGCGGTAGACTAACATCGGGTGCTGACGCAGTAGGCGGTTAGTGTTACCCAATCTAACACGGGCAAAAAAATAAAAAATAAATTCAAAACACTACAAGCCAACAACGTCTTCTATTCAAGATCATTGGTCACAGCCGATAACAATCAGGCATAATAGTCAAGATGCCCTTTTTTGTAATCAAATAAAAAAAGAGAAAAAACCGCCAAAAGTCGTGACTCGTTGGGAAATAAAGGTGTTAAAGGGATATACTCCACCCAATAGTAACGATTTGTCTCTCTTTCGCTTTCCACTTGTTGATTTATGGTCAATTGGTCAACTTTTACCTGCCCGATCATATCCCTCCTTTTGGTTTTATTATTAATGTCTGACGGTCGGCTGTCTGTTGTTTCTCTCTTGCATTTTTACTAGATGATGGCGCAGTCTAACTAGGTTAGCCGAACGACCGGAGGCAATCGCCCGTGAAAACTGCTCGAAAAGAGACGAAAAATACCCGAAGAAGAACAGAAGAAACACATCCCTGAAACATGGGAATGGGGCCGATTGTCGGCCAAACGATGGCCGCGCTGGCCATTAGGTTCGTCATCTTATGGGCGGTGGTGACGAAGGTCGTAGAGGGCCAACAGCTGCTAACTACCAGACAACACGACAATTTAAAGCCGGCCGAAATCCGATTCGACTCGCGAGCCATACGCTGGATGGACTTCTCAAAGCCCGCGCGTCCTGCACAAGCGCCGCAACAGGTAAATGCCTCAAAGACATAACGGTACTTATGCCTACTAACCGCCTATACAATGGTGTTAACCAGCCGAATCTGGCGACTCTATCGTCCCATCCGGACAAAAAAAAAAACCTTTCTTTCCCTGTACACAGAAAAGACAAAACAAAAACAGACATAAAATAAACCTAATTTTTTCCTTCGCTACTACGAAGGAGAAAAAACAAGACAAAAGAGATCAATACTTTCCCACAAGCCAATTTCTCTACAAGTATTGATGTATGTTAAGTGAAATCGCGTCACAGCATGTGATTTTCTTTTTGTCGTCGGTACCAATTATATATCGAACAATTTCTGACAATTTTCTTGTTTTGCTTTGTCGGGCATTTCGCTCTCTCTTTTTCCGTTGGACAGAACCAGCAACAATGGCTCCAGCCTCCTATGCCGGTGACAAACAACAACAACCGAAGGTAAGGAATATTTCCATGATTGATTCAATAGAACTATGAAACAGCGAAAATAGCATAATGGCACCCTGTGAAAAGTAGAGACGGAAGCCCCCACTCTCTCCTATAGGCGTTATGTTGGCCTACAATATCTCTTAAATGGGTTCCCTCTTAAAAAGGGGGGCGAAAGAGGATAGGCAATAGGCATCGCTATAAATCTTGACCAACGGCTCGCTTTTGAACGATCTGACCGAGAGATTTGTAAAAGTAACTAGAGGGAGAAAACGGTCGGAATGGTGGCATCAGCCGCCGAGGCGGCATTCGCTCGAGAGCTTTCACACGATCCGACACGGACCGATGAGCTCGAAGCTCTAAAAAAAAGAAGAAGAAGAGGAAGATGGAAACGCAGTCGGCCATGAATCAGTTGCACCTTATCCTTATCCCGACTCTGATTCCAGGCGCTAGGCGGCCTTTGCAAACAAAATCAACAGGGGCCGCAGTCCCATTCTGGCCAGAATCGAGATCAATGAGCCTTGGCCGCGGGAATGAGGCAGATTAGACTATTCCATTGTATGCACGCAAAGCCAGGCTCATTTACCACCAAAGATGATTCGAACCATGCCAATCACACATTTTGGGGCTCGGCAATTCAAAATGTATGCAATTTTTTTTTTCTGTCTGACTTTGTAGGACGGCGCAGCAGCAATGGAACCCGCACGCGCAAAATTGGCCCGGCTATTACGACTACCCGCACCAGCAGCAACAGCATCCAGAGCGGAATGCGGCGACCATCCAGTACCGCCCTTCGAAGCCGGTCCAAGTCCAGCAGAGCTATCAGCAAGCTGTGACGCCGAGAGACGTTCCGATCCGAGCTTCTAGTCACCAGTGGCATCAGGAAATCGCCCAGCCGCGAGGACCCAAGGAAGCGACCCCAATCGAAGCGCCGATTTCCGATGCCCGCTCTGACGAGATCCTCGACGAAGAATACGACAGCTCAGAGTTGTTCGAAGAGGATGAGCTCGAACTGGATTCGACGCCGGCGGACGATCCGGCAGTGCCCAAAACTGTGGTAGAGGATAAAGTGGCGTCGGAGAAAGACGACGATGACGACAGCACCATCGATATATTAAGCGCCTTCGGTATAACGACGGGACTATCTAATTTATCCCCTCGGAGTGAAGAAAGCCATTCGGATAAAGAGATTGAAGACGACAAGGACCCCGAGGTGTCCATCTTAATACCGCCTCCGCCAGCTCTTCAGCCGCAAATCAGACAGCGCTATCCCCAGCTACTGGTCCCGCCGACACCACCAGGTAAGCGGGTCATCGTTACCGAAGAGCATCCGTCGTCGAACCCTAAAGCTGTTGACAACCATCGCGTTAGCTACGGGTTGACGGCCGCATCCGTCTATGCCAGGCTCCAGCCCAGCCTAAGGCATCGCAACGGAACGGGAGGGCTACGACAACGGGTTATACCGCGTCCTTACAAGCGTCGACCCATCACCGTAACGAGTACAACGATTTTGCCACTGGATAAACACCAGGAAAAAGATGAAGATGAAGAGGAGTTGGACGATTTGGATTCGGATCTGATTACGGAGCAGAGTGACGTTGAAAACGAGCCCACCGTTGAGGAGACGGAGGTGGATGAAGAAGAGGAAGAAACTCAAATCGACAAAGTGGTCAAGACTAAAGAATCCGAATCGAAAGCGGACGAGGAGATTCAAAGCGAAATGAACGAAAAAGCGCCGGAAGATATCCAGACGGCCACTAACCAGACGGAAGAAGCAGAAGAAGCGGAAGAAGTGCCGGAAGAGAAAGAAGAAGAACCGGCCCAGAAAAGTCCGGTGGCCGGTCCGTCGACAATCGAAAACGAAACACTGAAACCTAAAAATTCTCCCGCAGCGCCCGCTCCCGGCCCGGCTGACATCAAATCGCTGTTGCGCAGCGCTGGACCTTTAAGTCTGAGTGAAATTCTTCAACAGAAAGGAATGAGTCTGGCGGAATTGCTCAAGGGTGGTAGCCGTGTAGCTCCCGTCATCGGGATTACCACTGCAGCTCCGGCCGCCTCCACCAACAAAGACGCGCAAAAAGCCAACAGTAAAGTGGAGCACAGCACCACAACAACAACTACTACTCCAACTAGCACCACTAAAACAATTTCAACAACCACCCGGCCAGATGTGCTTCCATCGGTCAAACCAATCAGTTTTCGAGAATTGCTCGCAGCCAAGAATTTATCTTTGCAAGAGATTATACAACCCAACTCGACTCCGACGACGACGGAAAAACCCTTGGTGGCTGGCCCGACGCTGAAACCGGGTGTCAAACTGCCAATGCCGTTCTCGCCCGGTCGGGCCAAAGGACTTGCCGGCCTAGTTGCCCAGCCAGCTCCGACGGAAGGGCCTGCGACGGAATCGAATCCGAGTAGCTCGCCATCACCTCCGAGCAACAAGCCGAGTCCGAAACCATTGAGTGAACTCAAGCCCATGATTTTCGGCGGTGCTAAAACCGTGGAAGAGGCATCCGCCGAGACTACAACAACATCAACAACAACATCAAGGACGACATCGCGACAGATGGTCATTCAGAGCAAAAGGCCTTACTTGGCCGGCACAAATGTGGGAGAGTATGGCACCCATTTGGGTAGATCGTTCGACGAAGATGAGGAAGATAGTACGCGTTCGAGCTCGAGCTCGAACAAGATAGGCAGCTACGGGATGCAGCGGCCGATAGCTACGTCACGACTGACGCCAGCACCTCCCCGTAAGCAGCGACCGGTGCTCAACTTTAACTACAATGCGCTATCGGAGGAGGAAGACGAGGAGGACGTCGAAGCGACGACCACGGCACCAATTCTGACTCACTTCAACGAGGAAGAACTCAACGAGAATCATCCGTATTTTGACCTACCGGTGAGCGTTCGGAACGCCATTATTGTTAGCTCGACTATCGGGGGTTTCTGTTTAGCCGTCTTCCTCGTCATCTTGGTCGTCTTTAGGATAAGACAAAAGACACGCATTCGGCTCCGCCACCCAGCAGCTTTGCTAGGGTTGGGAGTGACCGACATGACCGCTTCGAACGGTAGCGATAGTAGCGGTATTACGACGCCAGTATCGCACCCGGCCAGTAAGAGCGGCTACGCCAAATTGCCGCGACGCAGCAGTTCTCTGTGGGGGACACTTCGCCGATCCGTCAGACAGATGGAAACGGTGCATCATTACTCATAAATTTTTAGCTTTGTCGCAAGCGAGAATTTTTACAAAATTTACTAAACGAAAAAAAAATTAACAAAAAAGGTGCCTCTTCCGTGAAACGTAGGGGCGGCGGCCTATTTATCCACCAAAGTGGGGTGCTAGCTGGGTTCTAGAACTGCTCACCGGTGTGTGTGCCTTCGTGTGAATGTGAAATGTCCTGTAGTGCCTTGCTCATATTGATTGTCCTGTTTTTGTTGTTTTTTTTGGAAAATACACGAGAGATTTGTGTTGGAAACACTTACCTGTAGTCATTGTACGTGAAGTTCGCACGCAAGTTAGAGAGAGCTGGGTCCACATTCTTCTACACTCCCAGAAAAAGGACCTTATTATCTAGTTCTCAACCAGAAATCTAGTTTGAGTACCTGAAGCAGAGAGTAGAAATACGAATACTGTCGGGCTATGTTGCGGCACATCTTGAGGGCATCATCTGCATAATAAGAATTATGGCGTTAGAAAATGTACACCCTTTTCTAAAAAGGTGCTGCTTAAACACGGTTATTTACCAAACGCGGGAGATCCTTTTAACTCAGTAATCTCCTCTGGGTTAAAGTACATAACCGTATCGTAGGAACTGGGTAAGGCATGAAGATAAGGCTTCCAAAATGATTTCGCATCGTAAAGTTCGTTTAACACGTGAAAGGCTAGAGCAACATTTGGCATCTGGCTGAGTATGGGATCATTATCAATGAAGTGCCCTAAAAATGTAGCAAGGCTTTTTTTTTAGCATTCTGATAAGGCTGCAGTTTTGGACAAATTATACCTAAGCTGGAACTTCTGGCTGTCTGGGTTGACATCATCAGTTTCTGAGGAATAGAAAACAACAACTCCCCAGCTGCAACTTGTTTTGTGGCTCTTACACAGCATCCATAGAGAGGCATTTCTATGATTTCCACAGGGCCCATCTCAACATCTTGGCTAGTCATCCATTCCAGGAAAGTGGGTAAGGCTTCGCTTCGCTTGATTGGAGTTCTCTCCAAACTTTTCTCAATTTCACAAATCTTCTCCAACAGATTCCACGACTCTGTATAAATCTCCCAGTCTTTTGAAGGCGATGAAGTTGACGAAAACGAGCATTCTATGTCAAGTAAAAATATGTGAACACGTCTAAAGCGACAAGAGTTTTGAGAAAGTTTTGCCGGCTCGCTGCTTACTTTGTAATAGTTCTTCAACTAATTTCTTCAACTCCTCTCGTTTTACCCGAGTCAATCCTTTCCTAATAAGGTTCGAGTCTCCGTTAGATTTTCTCCCCATTACTGATATGATCGACAAATAACGTGATGGCCAACAGCACTAAAAAAATGGCCCTCTTCTCGAACTCCAATCCCAGTGTTTACATCAATTGATAAATTCGTCTGCTTTCTATTCTGAAATCTCCCCCAGCTGAGCTGCCAGCTAAAAATAAGGACGACAGAGTGCGGGCCGGTGAAAGACGGAATCAGACGGAATCATGTCCACTAGTCCACATGTGAAAGAGGACTATTGCAATTTCACACGGCTCGTTTGAATCGTTACACGGGTGAAAACTGAAAAGATTCGCGTCACGAAATGATACTGACAAATAGCGGGTCTCTACATAATATAACGCGTTCCACGGATGCTTCTCGCTTTCTCTCTCAGCATGGGCCATTATTGTTACTCTGGAAACTGTTCTGATTTTTTTTTTTCAGCTTGTCCGAACCATAGTGCTCTGTCAATTTCAAGTGTTTGCCTACGAGCTTCCAAGGACTGTGCATTTTCAGAAGGGACCACGAATGGACTGGCCCCGTTATGGAGTGGTCAATCTTGCATAGGGCGCACGTATCATGAGAGTCCGTGAAAGCGTGAAGTTGCGTGCGCCAACGAGGAAGTCTCCAGGGTGAATGGTAAATGACTCTCGACACGAACATAAATCTTCAGTTTTCTTTTTGACGTTGAATTTTGTATATCCCTGATCTGGATCTCGTATTGACGACTTTGCTCTTGGACCCTGTAACCTACTTGAGCAAGTTTGCTATTGACACACTACAATGATTTTACACAAGGTTTCTTACTTAGCAATCTCTCTGTGTATTATTTTGGCAAGAAGGCTTTGGCCCAACAAGATACATGAAATTACACAATAATTCCTGAGTTCATTGTCACTGAGATCTAGTAACAACAAAAATAATGTTTATCAACAGAATATTGCCAAAGGCGACGAAATATGATCTCTGAAAAATAAATCGTCTTATTGCGAAGTAGGTGGAAACCAAAAACTAAAAAAAAAAGAGAAAACATTTTTCTGCAGTAATATGACAATTAAAAAAAAAAAAAAAAAAGGTTAGATTACATATTAGGAGGTCTGAGAAGACGTTTCTACTGCTACATCGTCACTGAGCCGTTCCTTCGACGAAGCCTGCTCGGACGATGTGGCGCTCGCCCGTGAATTGATGCTGTCCGCATCCATGTAGCTGTCGTCATTCGTTTCGCTCAACACTATGAAATCGCACAACTGAACTGAAATCTCAGATTTTTTGTTGCATGGAGTGGAGGAACGGTTATCGCCTGAAAAACCATCGCATTTGTCATCAGTTTCGGACAGTGTCGCCATATTTTCGATATTCTCGCCGGTACCCAGTTCAATCGGCGTCCCCACGCGTGACTGATTGGGATCTTCATTCTGTGGCTCCAAGTCGATGATCTCTGGTTCGATTTCCGACTTTGGATTGACGGCCAGAATAACACAGTCGTCGATCTGCTCGTCTATTGGCTCCACTTTAGGCTTCAATGCGCCATCAGCAACTTCTTCTTCACCAACGTCGCGTCCTTCCTCTCGATCCCCATCCGAAACCGAGTCTTGTTGAGAAGAGCCATCAATTGTGGTAAATTCAGACTCTTTTGAAGCTTCGGTGTTATCTGGCGAATCTTGAATATTTTCAATGTTGGCTTGAGTGTCCGACGACTCTAAATCGTCTCCATCCGACACGGCCAACGTCAGGGAAGAGGAGCTCTTATCCTGATTTTGGCAATCGTTGGTTACTGTAAGATCTGGCAAAGAAACTCGTTCCTGGTTGCATTTCTCTGCGATACTATCCACTTTCTCTGGAATAGGCACTGATGAGGAACTAACATCTACTTGACTGACGCTCACCATCTGTTCTTGGCCGGCTGTCTCCATCTTTTCAGAGCTGGGAATGTTTTCCGATTCCATCTGTTCGCTAACATCTTCCGATACCGCATTTTGTACTTTCTCCAATTCCGCTACTTCTTCCTGTAATTGAGCAAAAGCAGGTACATCGGGCGCTTTTTCCGGAGCACCAGCCAAACAATCGGAAAAACTTATAGCATCTTCATCACTATTCCGCCTAGTGTCGGCTATCGGATTTGCGACGGCTTGAATCTTTGCTGCGTCAACTGGGTTGACGGAGTTCGACTCTTCCGCCGTGTCATCTGTAATCATTAGTTGCTGATGAGACCCACTGTTATTAGAAACTGAGTTCAGCTTCTCAACACTAAAGACGGACTTATTTGGAGTGCCGATACGATCATTAGGGTCAATGGGAACGATTTTCGTAGACAGCCCGGTTGCATTCACAATCATTTCTTGGAGTGAAGAAGTTCTTTTTCCTTCAATGGAATCAGATGTCTCTTCTCCCCCCGAAGAAACTGATACACAGATGGGCTCGTCTACGGAAGGCTCTTGACACGAC
Source organism: Ceriodaphnia dubia (assembly GCA_022539655.2). Lineage (NCBI taxonomy): Eukaryota > Metazoa > Arthropoda > Branchiopoda > Diplostraca > Daphniidae > Ceriodaphnia > Ceriodaphnia dubia. The sequence goes on from JAKUCG020000076.1 coordinate 1,269,613, forward strand.
ACCGGCGTGTCGGACTTATCTTCATCTTGCTCCGGCGTCTTGGACGGTATTAGCGGTGTACGAATATTGAGCCGGATGCCTTTGACTGCAAGACTAGACGAATATCCGAGCTCTTCAGCTGGAATAGTAGTAGCAGCAGTAGCATTAGTAGAACTTGCAGTCAATGCGCCCGTTGGTTCTTCAAGTTCAACGGCAGCATTGTTACTCTCTTCATTCCGAACAAAAGTCTGCCATTTTTCTTTGATTTCTTCTTCCCGTTTCTTCGTCGCTTCTTTCATTTCTGCTTCCATCCTCTTTCGATTCGCCTCCCTTTCGCGATTTCTAATCTTTTCTTCCTCTCTCTTCTTCGTCGTGATCCGTCGCAAAGCCGTCTGCTTCTTGACCGTCAGGTTATAAGCTGCTTCCGGCCTGTCTATGCTACGTTTGAGATGTTGTTCGTTGTGTTCATTGGAATTCATATGTAACTGAGCACAATGTATGTCACCCATCCAAACATCACACAGCTCACAATACCACGCTTTGACGGGCTGGAGGGACTGCAGTCCGCTGAAAGGGATCCGGTTGATGATCCTGGTGTCATTCTTGTTGTCTTCAGCCACTTGACGCTTCTTATGCCAAGGTGTAGATGGCACTCCGGTCGACTGCAACCTCTCTTCATGCTCCTTCGAGTGCAGATGGCTAAGGTAATCGGGAAGTTTCTCTGCAACGACGTCGCACAGTTCGCACCAGTGTTGATGAGGATCGAAATAGCTATAGCGATGACTGGAACGAGCCTTCTTGACATCCGAGAGGTCTTCCTTCAGATGATTGGTATGCTTTTGTATGATCTTTTGCAACGACTGGGCGCTAAACGTCAACTCCTTTTCAAGTTTGGCCTTTTCGATAATGTTAGTCGCAAATCGTTCGTACTCGGCATCAGAGGTAGTCTTTTGTTTCATTTCTAAATCGGCTTGCTGCATCTGAAGAACCAACATTTGATGAATGAGATTACTCTGTTTCTCCAACAAACCGTCTCTTGTCGTGCGGATGCGCTGTTCTTCCACCGACACTGGATCCGGGTTGGTAGCTGCCGAAGACTGTGTAGTCTGGATTTGAGTAAGATTTTGATTGGTAGGACTAGGAACAGCACCAGTAGAATTGTAACCAGCCTGTGGGATGACATGAGAGAGCGCGTGTTGGTTCATCTGTTGGAAATGCTGCTGTTGCTGCTGCTGTTGCTGCAACTGTTGCTGGAATTGTTGCTGTTGATGAAACTGCTGCTGCTGCTGCTGTTGTTGCTGATATGTGATGATCTGTTGCTGCACCGTCGTTTGAAAATGGTGATGATTGTAATAAGCCATTACTGGAGGGACGACAGCGGCGACTGGATGGGAAGGTTGAGTAGTTGGTGGCACGACATATCTTGTGGTAACTTGGGGAGCTGTCTGTGGAGGGGGAACATTATACTCAACAACTTGATTAGCAGCTGCTGCTACGTAACCTCGGGTAAAGAACTGCGGAGTCGGAGCCGCGGCTGGTGAAGCTTCGATGGCAGTAGGTGGCTGCTTATCTCTAGAATCGTCATGAAACTCTTTAAAACGTTTAGAATTCAGCGATGAAGCTCGCGAAGATGGCCTGGAACGGGAGCGAGAACTGGAACGACTTCTATGACGCATTATCACCGTGCGCTCCACAACGCAACGGCTATTGTACTCGATAGGTGAGCGCCTCCGGTCTCTGGACCTAAGCGGCGAACGCGAACTGCGGCTAGTTGCGCCCCAGCGACGAGAAGTGCGGTCAGGTGAACGGGAAATTCGACGTCTTCGAGACAAAGAACGACTGCGGGAGCGGCGATGATCAGGGGAACCAGCACGGAAATACCTATTGGCCCGTCGAGGGGTTCGTGAACGACTGCGACTACGAGAACGCGATATGGTCCTTGCTCGGTGAACCCGGCGCAATTCCCTTTCTCGCGAATCCCTGTTCTGCTGCCGATCCGGTTTCTCCACAATACGGACTTGGCGTTGCCATTCAGGACTTCCAAGAACGGCGTGATTTCGTCCGCGTCGGTCCACAGGGGAACTGTTTCTACTCGATCGATTTGTCTTTCTTCTCAGGGATTCCAGATCCTCAACTACTTTCCGGTGTGTCTTGCCAGTTTTATCACTAAGCTCTGGTGATTGGCGAGGTCCATTTGGTTTCCTACTTGAGGTTGCATTGGGGGGATTGGATTTTTTCTGATCAGTAGTCTTACGAAGATCTTTTTTCGAGCTACTATCGCCCACAGGCGGTACGGTGGCTGTTGCGGCCTGCTGTCTCTGGCGAATATCTTCCAACGCTTGCTTCAAGTTGTTTTCGGCATTATGGCCTTGTGATGGAGCAGTAATTTTCTCGCGAGGTTCTGGTTTTATTTTGACTAAATTTTGAGCTTCATTCTTTGACCTCTCCGCAGGTTTCGACGGAGGGGCAGCTGTTTTCGCCAAACGCGGATCGGTTGGCATTGCAACGGTAGCATGTTGAGAAACATCGTCGAACGACCTGTGATAAGCTGCAAGTCTTGAGGGGAAATCAGGTTCTATTCGATTAATAGCTGGTGACGGATCAGGCGAGAAGCTCCCTCCAGTATCAGGATCATCAAGTTGAAATGAGTCGAGAAGATTATGGACAAGCGAATCTAGATTCACCTCAGATGGATGATGCATGGGGTGCATGTGGTGGTTATGGTCATATCTGTCATCCACTTTGTGCTCAACATGTCTTCGGTGTTCTTTCTCCAATCTTGTGATACCAATTAAAGCCTCTTCATCAGTATGGTTAAATGAATGACACTCTGACTTGTGTGGTTTAAGTGATTTGCCTTTGCCATTGAATATGGGTTCTCCCATTCTATAGTTTGGATTTCCATTGTGAGCATAAGGGTATGGGTTGCTATCAGGCATTGATGCCCGTCTTGGATCTGTCATAAACTGCTCTGATCTGTTGAAATCGGGTGACATGTGGTGTGTAGTGAAGTGCACTTCTTGTCTTGAATAAGAGTTTCCTAAACACCCATAAAAAATTTATGAATCTAAAACATGTGCATATTGAGTAACATAAACAAAGCAACCTGTTTGTGACCCAATTTCAAAATCGTTGTGATCATTTCTGTTTGACTTTGGAAAATGATCATCATGGAAATATTGTTGGTGGTGACGACTCCCACCAGGTCCATCTATTCTATTGGACGGATGGTTATCGTCAAAAAAGGGGTGGACTCCTCGTCCTCTACCTTTTGGCATCGTGTTCAACGACTCGCCTGCGTCTACTCATCAAAAAACAAAACTATGGTTTAATAAAGAAAACTTACTAAATAGTAAGGTGTGAAAAATGAAAAATTCAATTTAGATAACTTTCTTACTTTTGCTTATTTCTGCAATGCGATCGTAAACAATAGCTAACAACCTGTGGAGTCAACTTGCAAGTTTCGATAACAGAAAGGTACGACTCTAGCATCGAGCATTCAAGCTAGATAAAAGTCCGTCGTCTGCTAGGACTGAATTGCTTTTGCCAGTCTTTTTTAAAATGCGCTTTTACTTTCTAAATATAACACCTGATAAAGCATAGACGCATAGATACCACTAGTAATACTGCTTTGCATTGTCTTAAAGTATAAATAATAAGTAAAATATGGTTTTTTTTTTAAATTTAACTAGCTGGAGTGTTCAAACTTTGCGTGCAAATTGGTTTAATTACAGAAATATTTTTTTTTTACTGCTGAGATCTGCGTTGACTTCCGGAATTCGATAAGTAGAATTGAAAGTGGTGAAAATCCTACTTACTCTTAGCGTTTGTGACATCTTTTTCCTCCATGCTGTTAACAAGTTGAAATCTTTTACATGGGATACGACTGTTCTAGAAAGCCTGCAGTAAAGTCAGCAGCTCTGAAGAAGGCACATCAAATCCCTAGCTGCGTCTCCACCGGGCCAGTACAAACTGCTGCTAGCGTCTTGCTTTAGTTTATGCATAAAAAGAAACAGCAGAAACGTGGGTAGCGACCGAGTTATTTCCCACTCTTGTTCCACCCATAAAAACTGCGGTGTCGAATGCATACAAAACACTGGCAATGAGAGCGCATGCAGAACCCCCGATCCGCCTCACGTTACGATTCAGGCTCGCTCGTTGAAACAGCACATCGACCCACTATGAAGAAAAGGATCTCCTCAAGTCTTTAACGGAAAAAGCTTGGGTTGTTCGTCCCCGGACGCTGCATCGTATGTCGTATCAAGTCTCCAACCCCAGTGCCGAAGGTAATCAATAAATCCAATTTTGGCTTCAACGCAAAATACGGTTGTAGAAAATGGAAACGAAATCTGTTCTTACGTATCGGAAAATTCGTAGAATCATGGGCATAAATAACCTCACATGATTACTGCGCGGGCCCACTTGTTGGACTCAATTGACGTTTGAATGCTTAATGCATTTGCATGATTCAGTACATCGCCAGCCAAATAAAAAGAACATAATAAGCCGCGTAGTTATACCTCCCCTTCACAGTCCAGATCAATAGATTGAAAATTTACAAATTGGTCCAATGCATTCAAGATCAAAAGAAGGCGACTTTGGCAACTTTGCCCAACAGGTTCTCCCCTCCATGAAACGCAAAACTCCCATGAACCGTTTCTGGAGCTATAAAACATCCAAGTTGCACCGAAGGCACCATGTGCCGAGTTTCCGAACTTGGTTCTTCATCGGCAGGGAGATTGAGAGGGGAAAGAAGGGGGAAAGTCGTCAACTGCTGGATATTCGAGATCTTCTGTACTTTCTTTATTCGTTGTAAAAGTTAGAAAAAGGCAAAAAAGAAGAAAAAACAACGTTGTGCTCGTATTTTTACAGAACGACAGTGCTTGTATTTTATGAGACGTAGATAGAAAAAGAGCAGATTCGTCGACAGCTTTTACACGGACAGCAGCAGCAGCAGCTAGAAGAGCGGAGCCCAATGGGCTTCGGGTTATCGCTTTTACATCTATCCTTCGTTCCTGCTTTCCGTTTTCAATCGACAGACGAGACAAATACCAATCTCTTTCAGACATTGAATGAACGCTGGACTCGTCAATCCGGATGTACCTTGGTTATCCGGATATGCGTTGGTATGTGCTAGTTGGCCTATTTATTGGTATAGGCAGCCCAACAGCTAGCAGCTAGCTATACAGAGGGGGGAGAGGACTCTCATTTCTGGTACGCTGTACTGAGGCCACGGAAATGCTATCAAACAACGACTCATCGATCGGGAAAAAATAGTAGGATTACTTCGACCAGTGGCCAAGGCCTAGTGAACTAGCAGTATTGTATTAGAAACAGGTAGGATAAGCCTAGCTAAGTCAAGGCATGTCGGTCGACGACCGTTCAATCGGAGCAGGACTTATAGCCTCCTCCATCAGGGGACATGACGCGGTTAAAGACCCTTAAAGTTTTCTGCCCAGTTATTAGTAGCGCTCGTGCCATTAGTAAGTTAAATTGAAGGCACAGGTGTAAGCCGGAGAAAAAGTTTATTTCGGGACAAGAGTTGCCTAACGTACTTTCTCGGAGATAAGACGGAAACGTAATAAGTGTAACACCTATATATTCCTTTTTGAACTACCGCCTTAAATCACATGACAAATTCCTGTGGTGTAAGGGACCTTACACAAGCAATCTTACATAATAGCCAGACAGAGAGTCGCTTATCATGGCTTATTGACATTTCTGTGATAATGTGGTCAGGCTGTCCCGCTGTGTGTTCTAGAATTTTCGTGACCAGACCCTCTTTGTGGTTTCTCGTATGTCTGTTAAATATAACTACGATACAGCTAGATATAAATCAGAGCGATTTCTTCGTATCCGTATATTCCTGGTATGTTCTCATCTGTGCATCCGAAACCGAAGATATCGCAGTTGTTGTCCCGAGTGATCCTTATAGAAATGGTCGTAAATTTAATTGAGGTGGAGAGTTGCATCGATAACATCTGCCCTTTCACCGCACTTGGCCTATATACATGTTGACGACAACCAGCCATATATCACGTTTCAGTCCGTCAACCGTATCATTTCCTCTGGTTGAGGGGCTGGACAAGGAGTTGCGATCGTAAAAAAAAAACGAGAACCGATATTCTAGGAAAAGAGGTCTAAGGCGTGGGTTATCCCACGCCCTTGGACCACACGTGTTTAACTTATACTCCCACTCAGAAGCCAACAATCTGCTCAATCTTGACATTAACCCTTTCCCCCCTAAACAAATCAAAACATATTTTTAATTGGACGATTATTTAACCGTTTCCGGATGATTTGTATGTATTCGTTTAGGCGGAGTCGTATCGTACCATAAGTTTGATCATTATTATGCACTTAAAAACGGAAAGTAAACTTTCGAAACATTGCTAAACAAAGCGCTTAATTTGCTTGCGGATTAGGGCAAAAAACAAAAGTTTGAATATAAATTTGTTCCTTGTCTTTTTAAAGAGATAGTGGATGAGCTAAAGTTTTCTTTCAAATAGGAAGTGAGCCGTTTGGTGGAATTGATGATAACTAAGCAAACATTTCAAGAACCCTTAAATAATTTAAATCAAGTTTAGCCAGTTGCTTATAACAGCCAACTTTTATACATTCCACTCCACTTGGCGCACTCGTACTAAACCTTCCGGAATGCGAAGATTCGTCTTAGGCTAATCCATTTAGAAATATAAGATCAAAGATCGATGTTTTGTCGGTTCGCCCACGTATAGAATCTAAATACAGGCCAGTGGGCCACTACGTCTCTCTCGTTCCTTGACCTGAGCGAACCTTGGTCGGCTTACTGCCGACCGATTAGGCCGGTTAATCCCTGCGTGCGTATCCTTGCAAAACAGGATTAAAGATGAGACGCGGGACAGGAAGTTTGGAGGGGGCGCGAGAAGCTATCCTTTAAAGCAATTACGAAACAACGAGGCGGTGTAGTTTCGACGACGACGTCGGCGACGTGGGTAGGTAAAAATAACGAGATTCCCAATCCAATTTTTCGGGTTATTTGAGTTTGTTGAGGAGAAGAAGGAGCTAAACTCGGCTAGGCACTAGCTTACGGCTTTGGCCCGATGCTTTAGGAATACACTACGCTTTGAAATCTCCTCGGCGGGCAAAGATTTAGCCGATCGTCTGTGATGCACGCTCTCTTTTTTATTTAGCTCCCTCTCTCTCTCTCTCTCTTCTCCACTCACGCTCTTGGGCTTTTTTACCTCTCGCTTTCGCTTCACTCCGCAGAAGTATATTATTTAAACACGACATATGGGGCCTTTTTTCTGCCGTCGCAACGCTTTTTGAAAGAACAGTCTAATAAAAGGATTTCGCCAAGTTTCGTGGCCAGTTTTTCTCTATCTCTTCCTACTTCTTTCGGTGGTAGTTGTGGACTCTGGGGGGCGCGGCCAATAGAGAGGCCAAGACAGAAAGCCAAAAGTAACACTTTTTTTTCTTCTTCTTCTCCCTCCTTTTGTCATCGATTCAAAGACGCCCGTCGCCGGTGCTATATTTCATATCGAAGAATCTTAGAGGGAGCAAGTCTCTATGCTGCATCAACAAGCGTCGCACGTTTGAAAAAATGCCTCGCTACAGCTGTACAACAGCTTCTAAGCAGCTTGCGATTGCCACCGATCGATCACCTTTTTTTCCTTTTTTTTTTTGTTGTGTTGCTTTCCTTCTAAATGGGTCGCCAGGGAGAAGGAACGGGCCGCTGCGGGAGGTGCCGGAAAATTGCCTACGACCGCGATCTCTTCTTTTGTCATCAAATAAACCTTTTCTCTCTTTCTCCTACCATGTTTTATTGGGAGGGAGTCGGTGTCGGAACGGTTTAGTTCATCATTGCAATTCTGGCATCATTTCTCGGAATAATCATTAGGAAAACAACGCGGCGCTTTTTGGATGGATCGATGAATCCATTCTTATTTAGGGCTCCAATTTCTCGCTCCATCAAGGCGCCGCTCTGCCGCAACACGTTGTGTGTCTGTGTCTGTGTGCGTGCTGTGTGTCAAACGTCCGTGCATAATATAGACGCCCTACATGAAGTGGATATGACGGGTTGTAAATCACTTCCGCCCTGCTCGTCATCACCTTATTCGACGATTCCGGCGGACGGGTTTTTCCCGCCCCCGAGACTTTAACTCTATAGACTCTATAGCTGGCCGGCTGTAGAACCAGCAGAGGGGGGCGCATATCATTAATACAACCGGTGCGATCGTTAGAGAGTGAAGAACCAAGAGTCTGGCCGGTAATAGGGGGGCGTGCGCACTCTTATGCAGCACCTGGGGAAGCACGGAAAAGGATCCACTCGACCCGCTGCTGCTCACCGGTTCGTCGAGTGCCTGATATTTCTCTTTTTTTTTTTGGCTCTGTGTGTCCCTCGTTTTCTAACATTTTCTTTTGTGTATCGAATAGAATTTGATCGACAATTTCCCCCACAAATCCGCAGCACTTCATTACGCATACAGAGCGCGGATCTTCCGTCCGCCTTGCTCTAAGGTTTCTCATCCCGTAGTCATAAAAGAGAAGACTATATAACCACCATGCACTACCAGGTAAAGAGAATAAATTTTAATTAAGAGAGCGAATCCTTATAATAAAGACATAATTGTTCGGGTAATATAAATTGTCAAAATCGGTGGGGAAACCGCACGAGTCGACCTTGTCGGTGGCGTCGCAAGGACATTAAAGGGACTTTTTAGGTTAATGCGAAATGATTAGGTGATGCAGTTTTTCAAGATTGGATGGTAATCCGCCATCGGCAGAGACGCCTGTTGTGGCGGAGCATCGGCTCGTGCGTGCAGACCACGGAAAGAAAAAAGGGGGAAGAAAAAACTCGACCATCTCCGTCCTGACGTTATTTTTCTTTTACATGTGTATTTCTTCTTCTTTTTCTTCTTTTTCTTTTGCTTTATACCCCACTAGCTCCCTTCGTTCCTTTTTTCCCCTTCTTCTATTATTTATTCGGCTCGTCGACGAGAGGGGAGGTGCCCGCGCGCGTTGTTACACTCACGCAGACACAGTCGGCTCCGACCAGGAGAGAGAAAGGGAGAGAGAGACCGGCGGGAGCGTTCAGTCGACCGACGCTCATCCGACTCGTTGCACGCGTTCTGCTTCATCTCCGCTGGGGACGGAACACGGGAACAGCCATCAAAAGAGGAGGCCAGCATCAACCCTCTCCTTTCTTTTTCCTCCTTCTTCTCTATTCGACGTCGTCGACGTCGTCTTTTACAAAACAAAATAAGGAACCTAGTTGCGGCAGAAAACGAAACGTAATCACTCGTTCGTTCAGTCAAGTCAGCAGGACCGGCTCCATTGCACAGGTCAGTCTTGTTCCATCTTGTGTGCTGGAAATCAATCGCGGTGATCGAGCCGGGCGCCATGTTATACCGTGTTCTTCTTATTAGCAGACGTTTCTGCGTACGCGCTAAAGCAATCAATTCATCAGAAACAATTTTTGGGCGCGCTAGAGTAGTAATAGTTCCACTGTTGCTGGTTGCGCGGCCGGCCCAATTGTTTAATTCCCCGACCGGGCCGGTGATTGGGATGGCTGAAAGTGTATATGGGGAGTGAGGGAGACGATGAAGCTCTCGGTCCGAATTAGTAGTGAAGAGCACACCACCGCCAGATAGGTGTCCAGAGATTTGCTTCCAGCGCGCCAATCCGTTTGCCGGATAAAAAGGATGGGCCAGCCAGCGAGTGAGACGCGGGACGAAATGGGCCGTTCTCTTCTGTTCAGACACATAGAAAAAAGTTTGACTCGTCCCTCAAGACACTTTCCCGACCTCGCGTCGTCTCTTACTCTCCGCAATCTCGGACCGTCTTATCTCGTTTTCACTCGCCCGTCGTAAAAATCCGTATAGTCCGTTTCTTCGGAGACGCCCGGCCCGGCCCGGCCTTTTTCTTTTTTTCTTTCTTACTTCTGTCGCGATCCATCTCATCCGTCTCTAACTCGTTACCGAGTCCCGACCCTAACAACTTTGAATCTTTTTCAAAAGTTGTTTCAGCCCTCGCTACTATTTCTTCTTCTTCTTCTTTTTTCGATTTGATTTTCGGCTAGATAAAAAAAAACAAACAAGAAGAATTAAGTGGATGATATCAGTTTGTTCAATTCGTCCGGCCAACTTTTTTTTTTCTTTCCGAGCTCCCTATTTCTTTTTTTTTTATTGTATTTTGTTCTCGCCGAGTTTTGTGTGTGCCGCGTCCACGTCGTTCGTGTTAGGCGCGACGACCATGTCCCTGCGGCTCAAACTGTCGTTCCGTCCGGAATCGATTCTATTAGAGACGCGTGATCAAGTGCCAGTAGCGGCGCGCTCTGACGCTTCATTTCCCGGTGAACGTGGGCCGCCGAAGCTCGGCAAGAGAAAAGACAGAAAAGGAGCGTAGAAGAAACAATGAAGAGACCGTGAGAAGTCGTCGTCGTCGTCGTCGTCGTCGTCGTCGTTCGTTCCTTGTTGTATTCAGAGACTAAATGACATTTCCCGTTTGCAGGCCGAGTCTCTCCGGGTGCGAAACCCTGAAACGGAACTGTCGCGATTGCTGATTGAAGGAGCTTCCAAAATAGCCCGTCCTTTTCAAGCCGGTTCGTTCGCCGGGGTCAAAACGTTGTTATCATTCATCAAGGTATACGACATCGTCTTCGCCGACGAAGAAGACACGAAAACACTTCTCCACTTACTCGCTGTTGGCCGTTGTTGTTCTCGAGGTTGATTCCCGTAGCGATGGACGGCCAAAGGGACGTATCGCGAGCTGCTGCTGCTGCGCCACGGGCCAATCGCAAGTGCACATAGTGAGTGTCAAATGACCGCGTCTTGGAGTGCTGCTGCTGCTCGCTACCCTCCAGGATATTGAATACAAAAGTGTCTGTGTGTGTTTTTGGACGTCGGTGCCCGTGCGGACATAAAGAGACTCGAGAGATTCGACGTAGAATAACCTTCCCCTCCGAAAAGATGACAACCACCACCAAAAGTTGCCATCAACGATGGCCTGTAATGGATGTCGGCAACATGATACATCACCGGCCCATTACCAACTCTCTACTACTAGCGCTCTTGCTACTACTACTGGCTCTACTTCAAGGTAATAACACAAGCGACAACAAACCAGCACATCACGAAGAGAGAGAGAGTGAGAGAGAGAGAAAAAGGCACACCTCTTTGTTGTAACTTAATATCTACGCGCCGTATCTGATGACTCAATTGGGGTCTTCCACAAACTTGGGCCGTAGCCTATATGTGGGCAGCATCGGTGTTTTGCCCGGCCTAACCGAGCGCCAATTTCTTAATGAATTGGATCAACTTTTGGACGATTTATTTTTTTTGCTCGCTGGCGCATTGCAACTAATTACGAGTCAACGAGTTTTAGCATAGACAGCAAACCGTGTGTCTACATCAGGATAATAACGGGCGGATCTAGAGGCTAGAAGTTCCTCAACCGACTGGGCGACGGTAATAGACGAAAGCGCGTCTCTAATAGCAGACAAGGTTGTAAAGTATGGGTTTCTCAACGGCAAACGACGTCGTTAGACATTATTAAAAAGCTCCACCATATTGACTCTGGTTCCGCCGCCCGCTGTGCCGTGCCGTCGTCGCCCATGGAATTCATCGAGTGTCGACACTTTATATAAAATACGGCCGCAAAGACGGGCGACGAACGTCCGTTGGGGCTCTCCGTAGGGGCCAGCAACCGGAGCTTGATTGGATGGCGGTTCAAAGAGGTCTGTTGACACGGCCGTGCATACACAACAACCGGTGTTACACCCGACAGATATCGCGACAACGCAAGAGTTCCGCCCTGTTGAGTCAACCCGAATGCAGCAACGTCATCACCTTCTCTCCAAAGTCTATTCACATCTCCTGAAAACGATTCTGACTATCCTCTTCCTCAACCTTTCCTAGTTCTAAATATTGGAAAAGGAAACAGATACTAGCAAGTTCGTGGACTTAACTTGAGAGTTATTGTGAGATCTCCCACTCAGTTTTTCAGCTTTTGTCCTTCATAAAAATCGTAAAAAATAACGGTGGGTGTATGTATCTCGTAACTTGAGCACATCGTCGTGATAGCAGAGAGAGAGAACTTTTATTTTTATATACTGATCATATCCATCGCCCGTTTCCGTGGCAATTAAATGTCGACAATTCGGCGAATGCGCCACTGGATTCTTGGAAAATGGGAATGATTAATTTAATGAGACGCTCTACTTTCTCAAGACGTTCCGAAACCTGGTCTCGCAATTAGGATGAAGAACTCGTCGGGGCAAGGGGTAGACAGTGTCTGATAATCGAAATGGCGTCATGTCGCCGTGAATTTCTGGTGGGAGGAATTCGTGCGAAACATAGACGGCTTTCTTTTTAAAATTAAATAGTGCTTTTTTTTCTTCTTTTATATAATCTTGTAATGTTAGTGTCGCCTCCGAAACTAACTAAGGTGAATAGAAAAGGCAGTTTTCGCTGGATCTTGAAGAATGGAGTGCTGCTGTCCGCGTCAGAGAAAGATTTAATGATGCACAGTTAGATCCTTTTTGCTGGCCTAAAAGTGGAGGACTAGGACGATAATGGGTCAGAGCCGGGCACAGAAAGTATCTACTACCGGTCGAAAAAGGTGACGGAATGAATCCCAGCTATTTGTTAACCCTCATCTCTTTGATCATTCGCCCTGTCGAAAATAGCTGGACGCCGAGCTTGTTAGCGATGCACCCAACAGTACGAGTCTATTGAGCCGGGTCTGTCGACCCGAAAAGTCCGCGTTTGATATTTATTCAAATGAGGAATCGTTAGACTAGAACTCCTTGACAGAAGCGCGCGCGCGCACACATACACAAAAAAAGAAGAGGAAATAAATAGCGCGAACACGGTGGAGTCGGTAAGTAGGTTACGAGATGCGCGCTTACGGTCCCTCACTACGTGCTGTATACAAGCCGTGCGTGTCGCTTCTATTGTGCACAACCGAGCCAAGGCGGAGGATAAGAAGAAGGAAAAAAAAAGAAAAGAAAAATACACGGACAGGAAGGAAGGAAATAATGACTTAATCAATAAAGCTGCCGAGCTGGCAGTGCTACACGGCCAAAACAGAGAGAGAGAGAGCGAGAGGAAAGGAGAGTCTAGAATTCTAGGTGAGTGAAAGATGTAAAACGACTTGGAGGGCGAATGAATAAAGAGCTATAGGGGAAGCAGGGCTATTATAATGGGTGTATGGGGACCCGGGAAACCGGGTCTATGTGCGCTGTCGTGTGTGCGCTATCCGATAAGATCAGGCCGACATATACACATAGAGCAAACATGAGGAACTCGCAGCACACACAAGACAGAGTGGAGGGGTTGGTCTTGGTGTTTGACCTATGTAAACGCCAAAAAGGGCTCCGGCCCCCTCAGGAAGGATAGTCGAGTATGTGTAGTAAACAGCAACGGCAGCAGCAGCAGCGTGTTACGGAGTGTTATGGAGCAGAGACGTATGACCGCCGAGCCCTCGCGGGTCGGCTGGAACGCATCCTGAATCGCAAATGAGCTGCTACGCTCTTTTTTTCTTTCTTTCTCGGGGTCTACCGCGCTACGTGCTTTTTCTAGTTTGTTGCTATGTGCGCGAACACTGGCTTTTATTTTTTCTACAGACATTTTCGCGGAGAAATGCCGGCCCAAATGTTTATCATGGACACGGCGATAACTGGGCCTTTGTATTAGTTGGACTCTTCCTCGCTGGCCACTTTGATGCGGATTAACTGTGTGCGCGTAGCTCGGCGCAGCACGAGCCCCGACGATGAAAAATCCAATTCAGAAACAATGAGCCTACCCACTGGAGGATCTGGGAATGATTAATCCTTGATGTACAGTATAAATTGATACAGCCCGGGATTAGAGCGGAGCCAGGATCTCTTGCTCTTCTTTTATATAAGAGGAGGAACAAGTCACCTAATATCAACCGATAGACGGTGAATTATTTAACTATGGTACACAGTAACCGAGAGAGAAGAGAGGGGGAAAAATGTAGGAAATGGGAGAAATATGGATTAGTTGTGCTATCGTTGCATGCTGACGGTAGCAGCCGGACTTTTTCAAGACGGAAATAAAAGAAAGAAACAAGTTAAATAAAAACCTTAACGTTAAGATCAATTATTGTAGAGATAGAACACAATTCAGGGCGATGTAGTCGGCCGAAATTCTGCGCTTGTTGGCTCTTCTCACGCGATCCTCGGTCGATTGCTTGGCGACAGCCGCACGAGTCCGAGTACAAAATAGGAAAGCAACCGAAAAAAAATATAAATACAAGAAGATGAAAAACGTGTGGGGGTGAAAGATGGGAAAAGAAAAACCTGTCCTCAATAGCAGTAGAGAGAGAAAAAAAAACATTCAATAGGATTGCGCACCTTCGATTTCAACCGTGTCCGACGCTGTCGGGTTCTCCTCCATATCCACTTGCCCCGTTTTGTTCCGGATTTTTCTTTTTTTTTTCTTTTCCTTTTCCGCCCACTTTTCGATATATATCGTGGGAAGTTGAACAAGCTGCGAGCTCGTCTCTGCGAAAACCCGCAACTCTCGGCAGTCATATTTCCATCGCTGTTGTGTTGTTCTGAGCGGATTTCCCTCCATTTCTTTTCTCTTTATTATCATTATTTATTTTCAAATTTATTTTCTCTCTCCCTCCGACCCGTTTCGCCTATCATACGCTCGGTGGATATAGCGTGTGCTCCAAGAGAACGAGGGCGACGTGATTGATGGTTTTTAACAAAGCAAAAATAAACTCAGAGTCTGATAGAGCGTGAAACGATCTCGTTTCCTCCTTCACAACAACAACAACAGCAGAGAATAAGAAAAAGTTTGGGAGCCGAGCGTCTTGTTATCCTTATTCCGGAAGTTGATCGTCTTTAAATAATCACCTGGGTGGTTTTTATTTATTTATTTATTTATTTTCTTATATTTAATAGCCACCGAGTCCATCAGACTGGAACACGTGGAAGTTCCCAGTGTCGTCGCTGTGGGTGAACCGGCGGCTCTACTCTGCGACGTCGACCTGGAACGTGACGAGCTCTACTCCGTCAAGTGGTATAAGGACAGCGAAGAGTTTTACGAAGTAAGTTATTTTCAGGATATTTATAAGACTCCGTAGATAAAAACATCGATCGAAAGTACTATACATTGTCGTTTTCCTCTGGCTATGATTATTAATACGAAAACATTCATATTTCAAGTGGAAGCCAAAAAGAACGCCGCCCGTCCAGATTTACCCCGTCGAGGGCATCCAAGTTGACGTAAGTTAACCATTTCGACAATTTCGCTTCAAAAATTAAGGGGAAGCTTCGCATCCTACGATCGTCATCTTTTTTTCAAAGGGGGATTTCAGTCTCAAAAAGACGCGATCCGGTGCTAAGACTTGAAAATCCCAAGTTCGTAAAAAGGACTTTTATAGGAATAGTTTCTCTTTATAATCGGGTCTTCCCCTTGATAAGAAGAGGGGGAGTAGCACAGAGAGCTTACATTGTCGAATTTAGCCGTCGACACTGATTACATGTTTCTTCAGACTAACTCCATAATTAGCCTCGATCGAAATTCGGTAACGCCTGTCGTCCATTAAATTCTTCTTTAAGTCTGCTGCGAAAGGAAAAAAAAAATCCTGTGAATGTTCAATAGACTTGAAAAATGGGGGCTCTTTAGCTATGCAAATTCAACCGTCGTTGGGATCAAATCATCCCTAGAAAGTCAACCGCAAAATAAAGAAAAGAGAAACTTGTCGATTCGTGAAAATTGCATCCATTCGCTTGCTGCCTTCAATTCTTTTTCTAGTTCTAAACCCTCTTGAA
This sequence comes from Ceriodaphnia dubia, assembly GCA_022539655.2. Lineage (NCBI taxonomy): Eukaryota > Metazoa > Arthropoda > Branchiopoda > Diplostraca > Daphniidae > Ceriodaphnia > Ceriodaphnia dubia. The sequence continues at coordinate 1,285,382 of JAKUCG020000076.1, forward strand.
TAACTGATGAAAAGGTTTTTTCGTTTTTTCATCCCTCCCTTCTGTGTGTCGAGTACAGTTGAGGGAAAATAGCAGCGGTAGAAGAGCTAATGTTCATCACAAGAGCGGCTGATTGCACCGTCAGCCGCTGGCCCCCGGTGGAGGCATTCAAATTGGCCGGGGTCTTTTGAACTTCTTTTTTTTTTTTCTTCCGCTCTTTCGCAGCATCCGATTGAAAATGTTGAAACATTTTCCCTCCAGAAAAGGAGGGAAAAAATGAAAGAAACAAACAAAGAGGAAAGAAGTTGAAAAGAGCGGAAACGGCTCATCAAGTGTCGAAACCACTTGTTTGGCTTTCGGGACTCTGCGTCTATAGAAAGAACTCCACAAGGAGAACACAGAAACACAGTTCTGTAACAAACTGAAAAGAGCGCGTTTTCTTCTCCGAAACCAAAAGTTCAATATTTTCCCCTAATTTTTGTCTGCGTTGTTGTTCCAGTCTTACGTCTACGTTTCCCATAGCAACGATTGAACAACCTCGTTTGAAAATAATTCAGCCGACGTTGGGGCTTTGGCTGGTTTCCTATTGTTTGATTCCTAGTTTATACGGTAGTGGCTGTGACAAATTTGGATTCGTTTGACAATCAGCTGCTGCATCTTCTAAAAGAGAAGTACTGGCACAATGGTGGGGTGCGCAGCCAACCCCACTTCATTGTCTCCGGTACCTACACGCTACATGAAGAAGATGTCTTGTTCAATGCGCGCGCCCAGATTCCTCTTAGCTGGATGGCCTTGGCTCCATCATTATGAAATCCACAGAGGGGGAAAGAATGGGGCGGATGGGTAGAGGAGATAGAGGTGGACAGGTAGTCAGCCGTACGCTGTCACCGTGTCCCATCTCTTGTCCCGATGCTACGAACGCGCTCGGCTAATGAATGTAACAATAGACGTCACGCTTCAATGGCGATGGCGAGCAGGGACGACGACGACCAGAACAGTCGAGTGTTGTGGATGATAGTAGTAGAGACTCATAGAAGCCGGACCAAGAGAATGGAACAAGTCACGAATAGAATAAAAGAAAAATTTGATTTTTTTTATTCAAAAAACTTTTACGGAGAGAATAATTGTCTCAAATTTTAAAAAAGGCGTTACCGAATCATTCACGCGACATTCATTGATTATGAGCCAGAGAGCCAAGTTATTTGGAATTCGTGCCGATGCAACACTTTTTTCTTCTCTCTTCTTGTTTATAAATCGTTGGATAGGGGAGATAGATAGAGATAGAGAGAGAGAGAGAGGGACGACGACACTTGAAGACATCTCTGATGGCATCGTCAGCGTCCAGAGAGCCCAGCGCATCTCCCCTCAGGTCATTTCGAATCAAGAAATCCAAACAAAACAAATTGGTCGATAAAACACGCTCGTTGCCTTATCCATTCTTGATGAGCTCTCGACAGACGTCCATGTCGATGGACACTTGGATATCTCATGCTTATGCTAGCAATATCCACGTCGACCTGATTACCGGATAATTCGATGAAAAAAGTATGATCCAGTCGTTATTTCTTCTTTTCTTTTTTGTTGTTGAAAAAACAAAAACAAACAAAAACAGAGAGAGAAATCCGTTAGGGAGACGGTCGTCCTTCGTTCGGTGACGCCAGCCACTGCGGGATTTTTCCGATGCGAAGCATCCGGCGAAAGCCCGGCATTCCGTTCCGTTTCCGGTGGCGCTGCCCTCACCGTCGTCATCCTACCCAAACGCAAACCGGACATTTTCGGTGGATACTTGAGCGACGAACAGGATGGATCCATCGAACTTAACTGCACTACAGACGCCTCCCGACCGGCCGCCCAAATCCGATGGTTCATCAACGGCGTTCAGGTAAATTCCGACAAGCCGCCATGATCTAGGCCCTAAAGTAACTCCATTGACCTTCACATTTAGGTGAGTCCGGAATTGGTACAAGAGTCAAGTGTCAGTCGGACATCTTCTGGTCTGGAGACGAGCTTTTCCGTACTGGAATTGCAGTCCCGGGATCATTTCCCGCGTTCGGGTCAGGCGACCGTGACTTGTGAGGCCGCAATCCCATACTCGTCCGAACGGGTGGCGTCGTCTTTTCCCTCGGCAACTTATTGGTCAACTCTGTCGTCGTCTACGTCTCTATCGGGCCCAGCGGACGCCATCGCATCCGGAGCATCTCACCACCAGTTCCAGAGGCGGATCGCTTCCGAGAGTCACGGCGAGCGCGTTTTCCGCAGCCGAAACGTCGCCAGTTCCGACACTCTGCAATCGCTAACCCTCCGCACCGAGATCCACATTTTCGGTAAATTGCAAAAATCAATTAATTTCCCTCATTTTTTCCAATACCAATTAAAATTCCAATTTGTTTGACTATAACAGTAAACGCAGGCAGTTGGATGACGAGCTCGACCCTGATGCTCTTTGCATCTCTCGCCGCCGCCTATTCACTTAGTTAGATCAATCACTTCCACCAGCTCTGTCCGTTATCTTTCCCTCTTTTGGTTCACGTCACAGAGTGTTCCTGTCTCTCTTTCCGTTGCATCCGCACCTTCGTGCAAGCAAATCTTCTATACATATTCGATTGTTTTCCTTTTCCTTTTTTTCTTTTCCTATATCGTTCTGAATTTTTCAAAAGAGAAAGAATGAAGAAGAAGAAGAAGAAGAAGGACCATGATTTTTTGACGATTTTGAAAATGGGTAAAGGCGGAATAAAGAAGGAGCTATTTCACGCTCGGCTATCTTTTGTAAATCAGAGCCGTCGGGCCGCGCGCCGCCATCAAAAAGAGACAAAAGAAAGTGGGGAGAAAAATGGGAGGTGGGCGTGGATGAGAGTGGGTGATAAATACTGTATGTACATGCATAACATCTCTCCAAACTGCTGTATAGCTTTGAAATCAATGATCATTTGATCTTTCTTCTTCTGTTAGTCTCTAAGTCTACTAGTTATACTGATCGTTCTCGTTCTTCATGACTTTCGGAGAGTCGTTCACAGAGCAGACAGACACAAACACTTGGAACTCCGACGGAGACGGTAAGACCAGGAAGCCATTCTTGTTGGGACTGCTGTTTTTTTTTCTATATAAACGCGATGATAGATAACAAAGATCGTGCTATATACTACCTGGGGGACATTATGTTGCAGCAAAATCAATAAGTAAACGACTCTCCCGGGTGACCCTCCTCCTCCTCCGCCCCACTGAGAACTTACGAGAAGAAGACGCTCAGGCTCAGTCTCTTTCTATCTATATAATTGTGTATACATATTGATATAAATACATAAATCTCGGATGCGTCCGCCTCTCATCGTCTGTGTTTACGAAAAGGGAAGCGCGGATACATCATGGCGTCACCAGCAATATTTCTTACTCGGTTTGACCCTTATGTGACCCATCTTCGCTACCCTCTCTCTCTCTCTTGTCAACAATGTGTACCCAAAAAGAAAAGGAAAACAAATTCGTGACGTGTCGTTCTCACGCTCCATCACGCACCATCACACACAGACCTAAACGTGTTAAATCCAATTTGATCCATTTCGACTCGTTTGTTTCAGTTATCGCTGTCTTATTTGATTCCAATCAGTGACCCAACCATCCGATGCCGAACCCCCCGATCCTTTGTATAAATGATATGTAATCGAATCTGCAATTGAGTAAACTGTTGATCTCTCTCTCTCTCTCTTTCGTAATCATCAGTTTTGTTTTCTATTATAAAAGATAATGGAAATGGCTTGGTACTTGATCGATTATTCGGCTTTTGTTACTGCAATTCTCCTGACCTTTTCTCTCGATCGTATTTTTAGCACGCAGGACTCACGCAGCCGTCGTTTGGGCGAGGTTTTCGACATCATTTAGCCTTCGACCGTCCGAGCGGACGGTTTCGATGATGGATGACATTCTAAATATTTGACAAACCTCCTATATATTCGTATTTATATGCGTATATATATTTCAGAAAAAGGAAAGGAGGGAAAGCCGATGATGAGGTGAATGGAAAGAGATTGTGGGGTGGTGGTGAAAGGGCAAGGTAGTCGACGGACGGACGGACGAACCGACGGAATATATGTGTACCGCGTTCGTGACAGGCACCGGCGGGGTCCGATATATATACCAACGAACAACACAGCTAGCCGGATCGTGCAAACGGGTTGGCGGGTGAGAAACGGTCACGGCAGAAAGATATCACCTGAGCTGTGCGCGTTGTACAGAGACGGCCGGACTCGATCATCGTCGTCGTCTTTTTTCTTCTTCTTCTTTCCTTCCTTTTATTCATCCCCCTGCGCCTTTTCCCTTCCGTCCGTGCCTGGTGTGGACTGATGGGCTTGCGTGACGCTACAAGTTCCCACTGGGCCCGTCGGACTGGCCGCCAGGAGCTTCGACTTTCACAAAACGGGTCTCGTCACGCGGATGATGACCGGCTCCTCGTCCGACCCTTTTTTGTTTTCTATCGCTCGGCCATTTTCTATATCATCAAGTTATTCGTTCCGTCGTCGACTTTTTTTTTTTTTTTTTTTTGTTAAAAATACTCTGTATTGGCCTAATAGATTCGTTTTACGTTCATTGTGCACTACTTTCTATCTGTATCACAGCTTGTATGGGGGTGGGGAAATTCAATTCGTTTTTGGAGGATATCTTTTTTAAAATCCATCAAAGGCGTTTGCCAGACGACAAACTATGAAACAATCTAACTTAATTAACGCATGCAAAGACAGCAAAGCACAAAATAACAAAAAACAAACAAAAAAAAAACAAACAAGACATGCTGGATATGGGGTTTGGTCGTCGACTTGACCTTCCTTTTGGACCGAAGAAAAACAAAAAAAAACAAAAAACACGTAGACATTGATGGAATTTCTAAATGCCGGAACGGACGGGTCTAAACGAGCCGGGTGCGGGCCGAGTTTCAAAATGGGTGGAGCCGGGCAAATCTGCGTTTGGACGGGGGAGAAAACGCGACTAGGTAAACAAGGAATCGCGTGAGCCGCGCTGCCTAACTCACGTCAAACGATAATGATCCCCCTTCTCTTTCCCTAGCTGCTGCTGATCGGAAGCGACCCGACTTTCAGCTTGATCCATTTTCTCCCCGACTCGGAAGAAAATGGAACACGAAAAATGCACAATAACAAAAAAATTGTCGTCTGCTGCGAGACTACGTACGGTACGTAGTGCAGAAATAAATCAATACTCGCATCAAGTACTACACCACTGAGGTGGACTCCCAGTGGACCAAGTACTATCAAATGTAAGCCGGGATTTTCTATAAAAGGAGGCGGACGCAAATAAAAGGAAGATGATGTTACATTAGCCCCATGGAACGCGCGGGTGTATAGGCGCGGTGGAGAAGAAATCTACAGGTGGTACAACAACACCTGCGACGTTTCCCTGACCGATCCGGGCATCTGCATGTCGTAAATAGATATATAGGTACGGAAATAACAAGACGGACAAATGGAATCGTGTTGAGTCTCATCTTGAAGGTGAGAGAACGGATCGATATCTTCCAACGACACGACAAGTACCCGGCGAATAGAAGAATGGAATGGTAGCGATGAGATGAGTAGGAATGAAGATCTAACGACGACGTCTCTCTACAACTAACAAGTGTAAGAGAAAGAAAGAAAGTGGAGCTGGGGGTGTAGTGGGATGAACTACCGAGAGAGAAAGAGAGTGCAAAAGAGAATTCAACTGGAGCTCTTCATCATAGACGAGGAGTACAAGGGCGCGTGAGGGCACGACAACGACAGATCTCATTTACCCACTCGACACTGCCGGCCAGGTGGAAGATGTATGTGTCCTCTATCCACCTCCTCCTTCTCCTCCACCGTCCCTATACTACTGGGAGGAGGAGGTGACGAAGAGAATTAGAAGAGGTCGTGCTGTCCCCTAGGAAACAGATCGCCTTCCGAAGAGAAAGAGACAATGAAGAATAATCAGATAAGGAAACAATAATCAATCGTGTCGTTGATCGGATGACGGAATAAAAGACAACGGGCAACTCTCAAAAAAAGAAGAAAAAAACAAAAGAAAGAGAGAGAGCGAGAGAAAAAGGAATCCGATCGCGTCACACAGCTGACAAGTTTTCGATGAAAATCGTCTTATCATTGTACAACTTGTTTGGCGTCATCATCCGCTCCGGAATTGAGAGATGCTTACAGAGGCGGAGGCGGCGGGGAAATATGCGCCGTCCGCGTTTATTTCCCTCGGCGATGAACACACAACGCAGCCGTTGGCTAACAGTGTCAATTGCCTCCCCTACTCAACATGCGAAGCGCCCGGAATATGTCCCGATTAGCATACGAAATATCTCTTTAACTGGAGGTGAGGAGACAGAGAAAACGGTGGGCGTATATATATAGCCGGCGCGATATTTGCATGATTAATTCGCCTACCCCATATATTTTCAGATCCCTCTGCAGTCGTCCGAGTTTCTTCCAACGACGGCGACTATAGTCAAATTTGTGCGCCGCTTTGCGCCGCAGAGAGACAATGTAAGCGCCCGGAAGAATGATGAGCGTCGGATGGCAACGCCCGTTTTTCTTCCTCCTCAACTCCTCCCGACCTAGTACTTTTGTCGTCTTTTATTGATTCGATTTACAGCGAAACAACAACAACAACGACTGACAAACGGAATGAAATTCCCTTCTTTTGACAAAAAATTGCTCGACTGCGAATAATCTAGTAGTGTAAGTCAGGACGAGGAATGGCAAACAAAAGACGTGGGTGGCTACTAATCGATCCCTGACGATGATGAATTAATTGGATGGTGGTGGGCGCACAAATACACAAGAGAAAAAAAAGCGATGGAATCGGCCAAGGGCACCAGCTGGAAACAATAGAAATATAGAAACAAAAACGAATAGAGGGGCCGACGACTGTTGGGGTGTGTCACTCACGCGACAGTCTATACACGAACACGTATATATACGTTTTGACCGACAATCGGAGGGACTACGCGCAGAGACGCGGGCTCAAATAATTTCCTTTGAGCTTTTGTCAAAAGAAAAGGGCAAAAAAGAAATAAAAATAAAAAAAATTACCAGGAAAAAAAAGCTACTGACATGAAGTTTTCGACGTCGGGAACATCAACGTCAAACGTTCTACTCTAGGGCCAGTTGGCGCGGCGCTTCTATTATAGATGATTCGCCAAGTCAACGGGAACAAGGCCAACTCGTCGTCGTCGTCGTCGTTTCTTTCTTTGATTCCTTATTGTAGTATAATAACTCGGGTAGCAGGGGCAGGGGCAGGGGCAGGAGCAGCAGCTGGTTTTCTACTTTTTCCGCCCGTTGAAAAGTCAAACTGCCGGACAGGAGAGGAGAAAATATATCAACAAATAAAGAGGCAAGCGGACGGAAGGAAGGAAATGCTGTCTATCTGAGATGGTTTGTTGTTGGGTGCCGGCGATGGCGTTGCCTAGCTCCTAATGCTTTTCCAGCGCAACTGCATTGAAACGTCGCCTGGTGGAAACAACCGGTTGAAAAACCGTTGGCTATACTGCATCAACGACAAGGTGTCACGCGCCCTGATTTTCGACGACCCCGGTCAATTCCTCCGGCGGACTTGCTGGCCAGAACCCCAAAAACCTTACGAGTGTTGTGTAAGTAGTCGTACACGACAATGCGCTCGTTTATCCACGCGCTAAAGAGCCGTCATGTGTACACAGGACGACGGGGTGGTGCGCGTCAAGGGTCAATCGATAAATACATACAGGACGCGCTAGTGTGAGAAAGAGAGAGAGAAAAAAAGAGAAAAGAAAAAGTTGCAAGACTCTTTCTACTCGTAGTAGTACGGCAGCTAACCTACAGAGTGATTGCCGCGTAAACACGAACACACCCCCCATCAACTTTTTTTTTAGTGGGCAACGAGTTGGAGGGAGAGCAACAACCACGGAACGATCGCCCACCTCTTTACCACCTTTTCGAGATTATTGTCGAGATTATCTTTATGGTCTTCGCTGAAGAAAGAAAAATAGAGAAGAAAGGAAAACGAGGCGCGCGGTCGGCATCAAACTTAAAAAAAAAACTATTGTTAGTCCGCGGCGCACGAAGAAACGGCCGGCGCGTACGGCCTTGATGGCTGATCGTGTTAAAAGGGTATTGGCTTCTATCGAATGCCATCTTTTGATGGTAACGTCGTTGGTAGCCATTAGACATATTGAAATAATCTTAAGTGGCTAGTAGCTGCTGCTTCTAGCCAGGATGGGAGGTCGAGTAAACACGAATCGATAATTCATTCGAACATATTGGTGGAGGGGGTGAGGCGATGGTTGACACGGGGCATTGAAAAGCTGTCAGCTATAGTCACGGTTCCATAGAAAAAAAGAAGACGACAAACAAAAGGAGAAAAACTTATTGATCAATAGGACTCGACTCGTTTTCTTTCAGCTCTTCGAGAACAAACGGAATTTATGCCTGACTAATCAGCTGGATCAACTGCCAAGCTGCACGGAGCTTCTTATATAAAAACTTGCTCTGGTTCTTGGTTTCTGCAAACGGCTACCCAATACCTAACAATGACTCCATCGATGGACACGAAGCTGCGAGCAGGAATGAGATTCAACTTACCTTTATGAAGTTCAAGTGGCGCCACGTGACTGCCCGTCCGTTTTGCAAAGTCCAATAGGTCAAAAATTCACGTGAATCGTTTATAGAAAGCTATGTATTTCCGAAAGCTCTTCATAGGGAAAATCCGATCATTGAAGAAGCAATGCTGGCTGATTTTTATCCCGGAAAACTTTATAATAACTCTCGTCTTTAAATTGTAAGATGCTCTTCGATTTGTCAGAATTGAAGTTGCACAGTCCACAATGAAAAAGACATAGGCAATAATCTAGAAAGATCTTTTCGATATAAATTGTTTACGACGCACTGAAGTGTGGATTAAACACATTGTTTTCTTTTTTAAAAAACTCACTTAGCACCCACTCTTTCGCGTGGTGTCGCCAAACTGTGTGGGTTGAAAAAAAGGAAATTAAATATTTAAGGAAGGGTGATCAAATGTGAACGAAACCAATAGCAGCGCCGGCAGGTAACACGTGCCTTGGCGACTGATTACGTAAATTTCAGGTTTATACAACTAGCAGCACAGAAGAAGTTCCAAAAATAAACTTATAAATTTTCCCCCATCAGTTTTCTAACTCGTACCGTTACTGGCCGTTCTTTAAAATATATTTGAAGAAATTGGATTACTCGACAATACGATATTTAGAGTAAAAAATCTGCCTACGAGAACGGCCTCATGTACGCACTCATAATCCTATCGTACGGCGGAAAAATAAGTTTGATATCTCAATGTTAATTTACTGCGCAGGTTGCATTCGCTATTATACGACTGATGTTGACAGGCTTCTCGTTACTAATTTAAAACGGCTTGACGGTTCAACTTTTCACGCTGGCTGGAGGATCAATTATTCACGTTTCAATCCGGGTAGACTTTCAACGAACGTAAATCGCCATTATACTTGCATGCACCACTCAAGGTACGCGAAGATCTAGCTGGAGAGATTTCAAAGTATCGGAGGAGATTTTCACAATAATTTATCGTCAAAAACATCATCAGCAACGTTCGTCGTCGAGATTTGTTTTGTTGCAAATCTCTTCGCTTTCTGTAGATGACAGCAAAGGATTCAGTTCGATAGGGCCTACACGAGGAGGAAATTCAGTCTCTACATCAATATGGTCGATTCGTAGTAACAGCTATTACCGGTTATTACTTAGTAGTCTGCCTGTCAGACGAGTTGAGTTCATCTCGATGTTGAATTATTGTCCCTCCGTAAAATGCTCTGAGAAGCTTAGACTAGAACCAAATGACTTTGGGAGAAACACCAAACTTACCTAAGCTATAGCTGACATATCTTTACGGATTGAACTGGCTCGTATTTATTGCTGGATTTCTTGGTAGTAATTTCAGTTCCTTAATAGACTGTCTTCATGAGGAGGGGTGAATTCGATTGGCTATTAGCATTCAAGCGAGCCGATTTTCTTGGGTGTCATTTACAAGGGGACTAGAGATTAACGGAGGGATAAGGGTCATTAACAAAGATTAAATAGAAAAAAATGATCAACTCGTCCTAACGGTCATGAAATGAACTTACCTGTTGCCGTGAACTTACCTGATCTGTCTCCCCTACAGGAGTTTGTATAAAAACCGACTACAATATTGGAAAAATCATCAGATCTTGATGAACTGTTTCAGCTTTGACAGCCATTTCTAGCTCTGCAAAAATGAAGGTAAAAAAACAAACATTCAATTTAATTTTTCCGTGTCTGATTGCTAATTGTATTTTGTTATTGAATTGAGCAGGTTTGGTTGATAGTCGTGGCGATGGTCGTTATCGTTCATGGTGCACCCATAGATACTACCGAAAAAGTTCGCGAAAAGAGATTCTTCCCATTTAATTTGTTCGCCGACAAGAATGACTACAAGAAAGATGATTACAACTACAAACCCGTACCGTACAAGCCTACTTACAAGCCTCAGTATCAGAAGCCTGCGCCTGCACCATACAAGCCTCAGTACCAGAAGCCACTACCTCCACCACCAAAACTTCCCATCAAGCCAAAGGAGCCGATGCGCCCCATCAACATTCATCTCAGCATTCCCGCTGTTCCGGCCACGGCAGAAAAACAAACCCCTTATCGCTACGAGACTCCAACTATGTATGCGACTATGGCACCTTACACTAACATGACCCAGTATGGTGCCCCGTATGGTGCTCCGTATACTGCTCCGTATGGTGCTCCGTATACTGCTCCGTATACGAATACGACTCCGTATACTACGACTCCGTATACAACTACGACTCCGTATACGAGCACAACACCTTACACTACTACTACGACCCCGACTACGACTACGACCCCGACTACAACTACGACCTCGACTACGACTCCGCCTCCAACAACGACTCCGTATACAACCACAACACCTTATACCACAACGACTCCTTATACCACAACGACTCCTTATACCACAACGACTCCTTATACCACAACTACTCCTTATACCACTACGACTCCTTACTATACAACTCCAGCCCCCTATTATCCACCCGCACCACCTGCTTATCCAGCTGCACCACCTCTTTATCCGGCTCCGGCTACTTATAACTACCCCGCCCCGACTGGTACGGGCGCTCCGGCTGGCATGGGCCCTCCGACTGGTATGGGCGCTCCGGCTGGCATGGGCCCTCCGACTGGTATGGGCGCTCCAACGGGAGGTCCAAGCCTTCCGGAAATTATAGCAGCTCTTCCGAATTTTCGTCCGTAAAGTCTTTGAATTGACGAAGCTGTCGCCTCAAGCGCTTTGAGCTCTAATACATAATAATGACTTTTTTTTTAAATGAAACAAAACAATTTTAACTTATGGAAATGTTGTGAATGATTGCCTCTTGCTAGCTCTTGAAATAAAGCAATCTTTGGCTAAACATGTTTTTCGTTTTCTTGTCTTTGGTGTTGAATATTTGAAAACATGAAAGAAAATGGAGAGAATTTCTTGGAATTTTGGCTCGTTGGAGTCATTGTTTATTGTTGAGACAAGAAATTCCACATTTGGCACGTATCATCCATCGTCGCCGGCTGAGAGAATGTGGCGGAGATAAAACGCTCGATTCAAATATATACAGCCACCCTTCCGACAGTGAGAGAGAGAAAGAGAGGACACAAAATATACTAATGAAAGATTAGGATGGAGGAAGAATAAGAGGCGGGAGAAGGAGAGAAAGAAAAAGAAGAGAGTCGGGAGAAAGAGCGGAGGAAAATCATTTATGGCAGTGGATTTAATTTGGCAGATGGGGGGAGCATACGACACGAACCATCCAAAAAAATTGATTACCTTTATTTTGTTTTTGTTTGTTTTTTTGTTTCAAAATGTATACATATATATAATATTTATTTATTTATGTAGAGTTTATATACTGGTATAGCCCCTTTAAAAATTGCGCGAATGTCGAGAGCACGAAGTTGATGACTAGTCAGTCCATTAGTTGGCGGAAGAAGCGGGAAGCTCAACAGAAGTTATTGCTATTCGTCCAGATATTGCACAGAATTATGTTGCTGTTCTTGTCGGTTGTGTTTTCTTTTCATCTATAGGAGTGGCCGAAAGGGCAGGTCAAAGGGGTCGAATACCCATATATAGTCACACAAAAGTACAGTATGTCAAATACACGATCCTTATTATCGAAGGAATCCAAATCAAAATAGGACTGAATGTTTCCTTCTTCTTCTTCTTTTTCTTGATTTAATTTTCATTTGTTCTTTATTAACTTCACCGGCTCGTCCGTGTGGCGCCAAATTTGAATCTTGTCCAATTGCTTCCGAATGATTATAAGACGGCTGGGCCACTTGTTTTCGCCTTGTTTTTTAAACACTTTGTTCCCTGATTTGCGCGGCAGTGTGCAGGTATCGGGCGCGTTTTTTCAATGTTCTTCTTGTAATTTTTCCCTAGGAAGATCCGACTCCCCCCTCGAATTGAAACGGGAATTGTTTTGCGATTCAACTCCAATTTATGTTTGTAGGCGGGAAAAGGTGGGCTGGGGGAGTCACACTACGTCCAATTTGAGACCGGCGTGCGGATCGGGGCTACAACGCCCGCAGTAACCACCGCACTTGCCCTGAATCTTTTGATTATCCTACGCCCCGTCGAAACAGATCAATCAATGTCGGTTGCCATTATAATGGATGAACTGGAAAAAATGGCGGATGCGAATACCTCTAGTCTGTTGATCCATAAAGATGCGCGGTGACCGTGACCGGCCCAGCTGGTGTGCGGCGAGACGCGCAGTCCAGTTCCTTGCAGGTTGATGCTGAAACGGCCTTGTGGGCAATTGGCCGTGCTGTAGCAATCGCCCGCCTCCCCGTAGCCGACCATTTGGTGACCCCTCAACAAACGGGCGAATGTAAAGTCGTGACCTGTGAGCCAGTCAACAAACAATGGTGCGCTTTTAGTCTTGCCAAAAACTTTGAAATACTTCAGTTAACGGGATTACTGTCGACACGCAAGGAGGTGACGTTGAGCCGGATTTTATGGAAGGAGGTGGTTCCTGTAGAACGCCGGTTGGGGAAACAGTCGCACGAATCTTTCCGTGCTCCCTGATAAGGGCAGCTATCAGGTCGTATCAATCTATATAGATCAATTTAAAGATTAAACATTTTCCAGCTCCTTTCTTTCTTCAGTTGGATAATAGTTTGGCTGTAAAATATGGGCAAGCCGAGTAATACGTTTTGTCATAAACTTCAGCATAGTTATCTTGATGCCCAGTTGTGAGCGTGAGGTACTCAAAGGGCGTTGAAGTGTTCATTCGGTGGCAGTATATAGTTATGTTCTTTCCGGCTACGACCAGAGTGTAAGGGCCATCCGCTAGTTTGGTGCGATCCTTTCCGTAGCGCATTTGTACGTCTCTGCACGACGCGTATCCGCCTAACACACATAACAATGACAAAGAGAAAGAAAAAAAAATTACGGATCGATAATTTAGTCAATCGAACTATTATTAGCATCAAAGAAACTCACAAGGGGTGGCACGGCATCGCCTCTTGCGGATAGGCCGGAATTCTTGCGGACAAAACGATCGCGACACTCTAGATCCGGTCCGGCTGTTGACACATGCTAGCGATCGTTTCTGGAAACCCTGGCGGCCGCATTTGGAAGCGGCGCAAGGCTGCCAACTCGACGGTCGCCACACGTATAGAGCGTGACAGTTGCCAAGATTGCACTCTTGCAGATCCGATGGTCTTTGTGTTGCATTGCATCCGAAGGAAACCGGCTCTGGATCGACCCATTCATAGACGTTAACACGATGACAAGTCACCCTGCGGTGCTGAATTCCGGCTCCGCACGGGTGGGAACATTCGGACCAGTCTTCCGACTGCCACGAATAGGGACACGGAGCCTTGTTGCATCCTCGACGTGATCGCGGCCGACTCGATTCCGGGCAGCGATCTTCGCCAACTCGGATCCGACCTTCCAGTTCCTGGCAGTAAACTTCGCGGTACTGGTCGCCTTTGCCACACGTTTTCGAGCACTGGAAAGAATAGACATCCAAGAACTAGATTAGGGTTTCTTATCATTTTCATTGAGAAGGAGACGAGTCATCGAGAAGAAACCATCTGAATGTTCTTAATCAAATTCCGAGAGTAGCCAGCTAGATGACTAAGCTCAAGCGATCTATCACAGTGTCGTCAAGAAAGATATAGATCGGAATCACTGGTTCGAGGATTGCAAATTCCGGAATGATGGTTGACTAACGCTCGCACGTTCATTCCAGCCTTTACGTCACAAAACAACCAGTTATGAAGGTGAAGACAGGAAGAATGTCATCCATCATGTATAAGGTCCCGTTGTATACGCAGTCTCCATTGTTAAGGACACGAGTCATTCACCAAAAATAACAATGTACAATAGTTTTGTTTTATTCCGCCGCCATAACCCAGCATTCCGCCCAGCTACACAACTAAGAGGATGAGGGAATTCTATTTACCCAGTTGTTAGATATAGCAAGAAAAAACCACACCAAGGCAATGCTTACCATTCACATATTTTTATATATAATGTTTTGAGAGTGTTAAATGATAACAAAGCACGAGTGCTCACAGAAATGAAAAAAAAATAACGTAAAAATTCCGGAAGCATTCGGAGTAAAAGGAAGCACGATACAAAGAAAATCCCGGAAGGAATAAAAAAAAAATGGATAAACCCGAAATTTCAAGAAAATGGTGAAAAGAATGAGAAAAAAAAACTATTATCATCATTTGTAAATAAACGTCAAACCTGCTTGTCTCGCACACATTCACACACACAAACCCGATCGATCTAATCCGTCTAGTAGCTACAACGAACAGGCGAAGACGTCCAGATGAGGATTACAATCTAAAGTTAAAAGGTGAGTTTGGAAAACGAAACCATGCCAAGAAATACCACACAGAAAACAAAATGGCACAGTAACAGAACGTGTTAAAAGAATCCAGATAGACCGAGAGAGAGAAAGAAAAGAGAGAATTTGAAAAAAATAGCGATCAACCAATTATCACAAATGTTAGTGTAGGACAATGGAACCAAAAGGTGTGGACACGTGCACTTTTGATCGTCTGAAATGCGACGATCAGTGGGCCGGTCGACGAGAATGTCGGACAGTTGGCGAGTCGAAGCGGTAGTAATTGGCAAAATAAGCGTAGGTGGGTCGATGCGGAAGGGATACGGGAAATAGTCGTGCGGAAGCCGAAGTGGATAGGTAGCGGGATGAAGAGGTGACACTACCAGCTGGGCTGGTGTAACTGTTCCAGTCGAACGTCACCGGCCGGCGCGGTTCCAATGTTACAGTCGATTGGGTACTGGGTAAGATTGATGGTGTTATTTCAGTGGAGGTGGTGGTGGTGGTGGTAAAAGTGGTTGAAATGGCAGTTGTGGTAGGAGTATTGGCAGTGGTAGCGGCAGTGACAGTTGGGACGGTAAGGTCCGTGGTATTGGCCAACGTACTGTCAGCACTTGTGGTGGTTGAAGGTATGATATCGGTGATGGTCGTAGCATTTTTTGGTTCAGATTCAACTGTCGAGATTTGGCTAGTGAGAGAAGTTGCATACTGGGGAGGGTTTGGACTAGGGTAAGCAGCAGGTGTAGGAGTAGGGCTAGGAATAGTAATCGGATAAGTTTCCGAAGTAAAAGTAATCGGATCGAGTGTGGTACTGTCCGTTGTTGTTGTTTGGTCATCGACAGAGTCGAAAGTAGAGGAAAAGAAAGACTCCATATTGAGCGACGATGTGGGATTAGCGTCGTCGGAGAATGTCGTCTCCGTTGTCGTCGAACTCAGTTCCCCTACCGTTGTCCAAGAGGCTGTTTTCCATCTGTAAGTTTTCTCCGGAACTGGAGGAGCCGTTGGGCACGGATCAGTGTGGCAGCTCTGGCTGTACTCTGGTCGTCCGGAGGGATGGCAACGATGGTCCGGTAAAGTTTGTCCTAAATGATCACGACATGTCACAGGCCGGGTCTGCGTCCCTCCGCCACAAGACTTGGAACACTGTCCAAATATAAAAAATTAGGATCAAAGGATATTGTCATTGTGAAAAGATGTCAAGTCTAATCCGTACTGCACTCCATTCGCCGGAAGACCAGGTGGGACAAGGATCCGTGTTACAGTGTACTGTATCTTGTGGCCGCTTGGCTGGAATGCATCCGTCAGAATCCTTGAAAAGTTCGTCGTGACAAACAACCTGTCGTCGCTTAAATCCTCCGCCACACGTTTTCGAGCACTGGCCATGTTCATTGTCATTAATTAAAAACGAGGCTGGAGCATGATTTAGTAAGTTGAGTAAGCTTTACCGATCCCCAGGACCCGGTCCTCCACTGTGGGGTATTGGAAGTGTGATTGTGTTCTACGGAAACGGAATGCGAGATGGGCGATCCACTGCAAACGGCCAGCGCTGCGGAACAGCTCTTCTCAGCCGGCGGCTTCTCCAGCGCCGAGCACATCTCTTCCGGCGCGCCGGAATTATTGAACAGGTACTGGCACTCGATTACGCGGACGGATACTCCCTGTAAGGAGCAACGTTTTGTTAACATTTCATTTGCGGTGAATATTGAAAAAGCTTCCGTGTAAACGTACTACGCCACAGGTGACGGAACAAGAGGTCCAACTTTGGGGAATCCAAGCGGCGCACGGATGAGTGGCGCATTTCTCGACGCCAGCCGGAGCCTGATCCGAGCAATGCGTTTGGTCCACTTCCCGGCTGGCCATCATGTCATAACAGACGACGCTCCGCATGCGGTATCCGCCATCGCAAGTCGATGAACACTATTGTAATTCATTTTAAAAAACGAAATTCTGATTTTGAAAATTCAATTTTAATACCTGTCCCCAAGTTCCAGTCCGCCATGTGGCAATGATGCGTGGAATATCGTTTGATTCTGGATTCCAATCGGCCGGATCGAGGCTGTTGAGAGCCGGATCGATGTGAATCTCGAGCGGTTGTGGGCGATAGCCGGCGAGAGCAGTAGCCATTGGAACGGCGCTGGTGGGCGCAAGGGCCGTCGTGGGCGGCTGTTGAGTCGTTGGCGGAACTGTTGAGATGGTTGTTGGGGGCTCCGTCGGGCAGGGATGTTCGAAACATTGTTGAATAGACGGCGGTCTTTCTTGGCCGGCACAAAAGGCCGACTCGACGACACTTCCGTTCTCCATCCGGCAGCCAACAATCCGCTCGGCTTGTCCAACTCCACACGTCACGGAACACTGATTGCGGACGAGACAAAACATTCATTAAAATCCCATCCGACGACAATTCCAGCAGAAAAGAATGGAAAAAAGCTTCCGAAAAGAAGTCGACTCCAAAAACCGGAATCGAGTTCCGGAATCATCCAGTCAATGGATTTTTCCAAAAAAAGCTCTCAGGCTAGGCTTTCATAAAAATAGTCATCATGCGCTAAACAACAGGCTCTAAAACAATCCGCTATCAAAAAATGCGGAAGCCGGAATCTGGAAGGAGCGAAGAGAAGAAAGTTTCTAGATGGGGAAAAAAAGAGAGGCAAGGACGGCAGCATAAAGAAAAGACAAAAAAATTTTCACGGAAAGTGGATAGAAAGAGACAGAGTGAGAGATAGACGCGATAGAGCACGTGATACAAGAGCTATCCATCCAGTGACGTAGCGAAAAAATACATAGACATCATTCAATTCTGTCCGATTTTTTTTTTTGTGTTTTTCATTTTGTGGGGGATTGTACCTGGCCCCATTGAGTGGCGTGCCATTGGGGACAGTCACCCATGTGGCAGGCCTCCTTGTGGACGGGAGGCCGGACCGGATAGCAGTAGCTTTTGACGATGACGTGGTTCTCGAGTTGGCACCAGTAGCCCCGTTGGCGCTCGCCCGTCCCGCAACTCACCGAACACTAATACAGTTTTGAGGGAGGGAGTTGTTTTCATACGCAATCTCTCTAATCATTTCCGCTAATTCATCTCACAGTTGAACTAATGATTAATGCTCTACTTTTTTAACTACTAGTAACGTTAAATAACAACAAAGAGTTAAATATATAAATAAGAAAACAAAAAAAGGCAACCCGATGCAATTCGACCTGTCAAAAATATCAGCCTAACATTTGACTTGGGGGGTTAGAGCGATTGATTTACCGGCGTCCACTCTCCGACTTCCCATCGAGGGCAGCTCTCCACATGGCAGCTCTGTCGAAGAATTTTCTCCTCCGGCGGGCAATTGGAATCTTGGATTACTCGACCGTTGAGGTCGACGCAGTGGGCCTTCCTTGTTTGGACTCCGCCTCCGCACGTTACCGAACACTGTGCTCATTCGAAAAAAGGAAAAAAAAATTATATACGAGTGATTTCAACTGTTGATGTTTTCCAAACATATTATTAGTCAATGCCATACCTGACTCCAAGGATGGAATTGCCAATGGGCCGAATGGCAAGTGCCGGTACAAGGTTCCGTATCCGGCGGTGGATCATTCAAGTGGCGGCAATGCCGATCATCTACCACTACTAGGTTGGCCGAAGGCTGTTGAAGCGTTTCTTGTTCACACTGTTTGGTTACATTGCGCACGCCCGTGCCGCAGTGAGCCGAACACTCGGAATGGTGGGTGATGCGCCATCTAGTCGTCAATTACACATTAAATTTTTTGTTAGAAATTTCACCCTGGCAGCGAATCACGGTGTAATATTATATGAAGAAGAAAAAAACGAAACAACAATTCCTCGACGACGTTTAAGACCCCCAACTAATTTCCATTTAAATGTTCAAACGATCAAAGTCTCAATTTGGTTTTTTTTTCTTCTTTTGCTCGTGAAATGTTTTTTTATAGCTCAGCGCCAGATTTAGCTCGCGCGCACGCACTAATAGACGGACAAGAAACGAGTTGATTGTTGTGGAAGGATTACGAGCGATGTGTCATTGCGGTCCAGCTCGGTGAGTAACGCTGGCTGGACGGGGTTTCGTAGCAGTTGACTTACGAGCCGGGTCCCCGGGCTCACGACTGCCCAAACAAATGAAAAAGGAGGAAAGAAAATGGTCATGATACATGCGCCGACGACCGATATTAACATGTTAAAAGCCTCGTAAAAACGCGGGACGGAATTAGCATTTTCCGACCATCTCACGCTGCGAGAACCCATCGTACTTGTCGAATATCCCCGGCTATGTCTCGCTAATAACAATAAATTCACCAAACGAAAGAGAATTACGATCCCGTGCAGCTCCGTACTGTCAATAAAAATGAATTTTCATTTCTCTTTATCTAATCCGGACACTATCATCGACAGACAAATAAGGAAGTTTTTTCTTCGCTTCGCGGAAAATTTTCAGAAGTTACGCCGACGGTATCTCTCTCTCTCTGACTGCGCGTAACATCTTAAGCGCCTCGTTTTACACGACAAGAATGTTGAAATAAAGTTTTTGGCGCCGGAACTGGCGTGTCATTTTGGCTAGATTGACACATTCTTGTGTATACACCCACAACATGGAGGAAAAAGAAAAGAGGGTTCTCGCCTTTTCTTCATCGTCTTTTCTCTCTCTTTCTCTCTCCTCTGAGCCGTCTCGTTCTGGGTCGACGGACTCTATGGCAACAGCAGAGCGAGAGAGAGAGACGGGCGATGATAATCATATTCACGATCGGCCGAGCGTGAAACGCGATGAGCCGTGTCATACGACGGACGTGTTTGACTTTGAACCGAACCGAACCGAAAGCCGCCTCTCCCTCATAACCGGCTCGGACGCGCCGTTGCGCCCGCCCCGAAAGTGCATCCGCGCGCGCCAGCGGACAGCAGGAGGCATAGTAGGAGAGATCGTGGCGCCGGACCAGCTCCATCTTCTGAGAGACGATGGACGGGCGACGAATAAATTGAAAAAAGAGTCGACTCGACCGATATGAGAAATGTTCAATCCGCTGGAAATTCCAAAATGGAATGGGCAGAACCTCTACAAAGTCCCTAGTCTATAGTACAAAGAAAGGATCCAAACCCCCTACCAAGATCTCCTCGAGATGACGGAGATGAATTTTACTCGATTCCTCCTCCCCTTCCATTTCAAATGACAAGCCCATGTCTTTTAATGGTTACGATAACGTCGTCCCATCGTGTCGTTTTGATTCGGCCGGTTTTGATTTTCCTTGTAAATATTTTCAAATGATTCACCTGAGGACGCATTGTGTCTGGCAAGGCTGAGACTCGGCGGGCGGTGGAGGAGAGGCCGAACAATACTCCTCGGACATTTTCTGTTGATTTCCGCCAGATCCTTGGACGCAAATCGGTTTACGGAACTGCTGGCCTGCAACAACGCCCACAGAAATCGAGTTAAGGCATCTTAATGGGAATATTATTGAAATTAGTCAGACGAACCATGACAGAGCCGGTTGCAGGCCGTCCATTGTTCTTGCAACTTCCACTGGAAAGGCGGACTTTTACCCTCGGCTCGAGATACAACGTATTGATACCAAATGTCCGGCGAATACAAATTCCCGACCGACAGCACCTGGAATAATGCCGAAATTGTTACTTATTGTCCAACGAAAATAGTCGACTTGCCAAAATACCTGAACGACGACATCTTTCTTGAGGGGTTTCGAAGAGTTAAGACGCTCAACGACAGCGTCCGACCCCGTGTATTCGATGGTGGTGCCGCCAAATTGGATCGTTTTCTGGAACATGCTAACGACATAGTTGCCATTAAGGAGATATTCGCCCGTTTGCGGGTCGAGTAGAGCCAGGTAGTTGTCATCGCGGTTGGAGCCCTGATAGCCGCGCTGGCGGATATCCAGCGAGGAGCTACCGGCGGGGATCCTTGTGACAACGTTGTAGCCGTATTGAGTGCTATTATAACCGCCGTTGAGGATGACGCACGTCGAGTTGTCACCACCGCACACACCACAAAGATCTGCAAAATGTTCCCCAGTGGGAGTTGCCAAAGGGGACAGTTGATCATCGCCCGCCAAGTCCGTTTCATAATAATTCACGATGAGGTTGACATTACCGAGTTGTTCCTTGCGACCGAGGACGTGGTTACAGCTGGCCGGCTTGCAGATGCCGTTGACGCAAATATCGTCAGTGTCAGGGCCGCAGCTGGTCCCATCGATTACCTTATCCTTGAGCAGGTAGTAAGCGCTCGACTGTTCCACGCGGCAGTACAGCCGACAACGATCCTTCACGCTAACTGTTTGTTCCAAAATCCCCCAGCCATCAACCCCATAATTAGTCGCGTTCCAAAATCGAAATCGTTAAACTAATGAATGGATTTACTTCCGGCGTATTTCGGGACCCATTTGACATCGGCTGGAAGACCCTGGATGTTGAAGTTGTTGCTGTTGAAATCGGAGCACTGTTTCTCGCGGAAATCGGGCGTTCCAGCAGGGCACTCCTGGATGTTACAAGACCTAAGGGATTGGCGAACGGCCCGGTCAAAACACAGTTTCTTTTCGTCTAACATCAACAGATGACTAATGTGTGGGGCACTGACCGGTAGCGGACTCGTTTGCCAAGACAAAAGGTTCCGCCGTTGGATGGTGCTGGATTGTCACAGTTTCTGGTAGAGCGCTGGACGCCTCCGCCGCAAGTGCGAGAACACGTACCCATCATCCACCTAAACACATCCAAACAACAATCAACCAAATAAATCCCGGCGAAAGCACTTCTTTCACATACTCTTGCCACGATCCCCAATTTCCGTCAACGGGTTCCAGGCTCTTGACGTCACGAGAGAGGCAGCTTCCGTGCCGGCACCAGCGGCCTCTGCCGCAAGCCGTTCCGTCGGCCCAAGGCATATGTTGGGTGCGACATCCTTCTTGCTCGCCGCCCGACGTCGTGCACCACAATCGCTTACACGACGGCATATAAGGACAGATTTTCGATCCGTTTCCGAAGACGAGTTCGCACTGCTTGTTTTCGTCAAAATTTTCGCCCGGCAACTTCTTGGCAGCTCTGTGAGCATCCAGCAAGTCCGTCGACGGTTTATCGAGTAAGCATTCGCCGTAACCGCCACTATTGTTTGTTTGACACGGAAGCAATAATCAAGGGAGAGGCGGGCAGCAGCCGTGTGTTAAATTAGAACAGGAAAATAAATTGTGATAGATACGGGGGGAAACCTACTCGAGATATTCGGTGATGAAATAGCGGCTGCAATTCGACCAGGCCCATGGGAACGTGTTGTGATCCAGCATCCTCGACATGACGTTATGGACGCCGCCCGAGGACTCGACGAACTGCTGGCACTTGAAATCGTCGTCGTGGGGCATGTTGAGTCTACAAAGGAAGAACGGTAAACATCCAAACACAAAACATTGGCCATTAGTCGCCTCCAGAATGACACGTCAAATAAAATGGCAGTTCCGTCTTCCATAGAGACTGAGCTAGGAAGCATCGAGAATTTCAAGAATGGATGACGACAACGAAATTCGATTCCGAATTCCCAAACGCGAAACTCGGAATGCCAATCATTTGGGCTATTAACGAAATCAATTGGAACGTACACGTGACCGAGTTCATGGGCTATGGTGAAGGCTGCGCTGAGTCCATTGTCCTGGACGATGGAACACGAATTGGAGATGTCGCACATGGTGCCCAATTCCGCCAGACCTAGGGTGTCGCATTTAAGCATCTGCGGATTCCGGCAAATGTTTTCCCTGCAAACAAAGAAGCCAAAGAATTTCGTGTGGTTTGATTACTTTCGATGTAAATTGTTGAACGGACGGCCAAGAGGTAGTACCTGGTGAGTAAGAGGGCCGTATCGTGATGGCCGATGTTGGCGTCATCGGGGTCGTTGAAGACGCGCTGC
The DNA here is from genome assembly GCA_022539655.2 of Ceriodaphnia dubia. Classification (NCBI taxonomy): domain Eukaryota; kingdom Metazoa; phylum Arthropoda; class Branchiopoda; order Diplostraca; family Daphniidae; genus Ceriodaphnia; species Ceriodaphnia dubia. The sequence goes on from JAKUCG020000076.1 coordinate 1,308,134, forward strand.
CACTTGCAGAAATTGCGTAACATTTCCGATGCGGACTTGCCCGGCCGGCTGTCCAGCATTTCGTGAGATTCCCTACTGCTGGCCGAGTCTTCGTTGGCCGGCGTCAGCACAAATTCCTGGTCCTTGAGCAGCAACATTCGAACGACGGCTATCTGCACGGGGTTACCCAAACTAGCGTCCTTGTAAATCAGCGACACCTGCGATGCCAACGTTAGGTGATTAGGGTTAAGTACAGCTCATAACAGATAATGAGGCACAATGGCCAATGGATTCGTTAACGATATATCGATTCGCTTTCTTCTTCTTCAAGTGGCGATAATCGACGTTGGAAAATATATAGGCCAAGTATTTCTAGAAGCCAAGTTTATTATCGCTAGCTTATTGGGTCACGCGTCTGGCAGGAAAAAGGAGATAAACCCCCCCCCTCTCTCTCTCCTCCGTTGTAGTAGTACATGGGATTTTTATCGCGAAATTCTCCTTTTTTCTTTCTAGCGTTGGTTCCACCACATGGAAACCCGAGCGCCGCGAGCCAAAAAAACAACCGTCACGCGTTCTCTTGACTTTGCCATCATTCCCGTCTCTCAAGGGAAAAGTTGCCCGACGAACTTTGTCCCCCATGCAGTTGTACTTAAAGTTCACTTTGACAAAAAAACAAACAATTCGCTAGACAAACGTTGCATTCGATAACTTTAGCTTGGAGCTAAGAAAGAACTACTACTCTTTGATGGTAAGAGAGGGGGGCTATATTTGGCTTTGACGCCCCCCTCCTCGAGTCTGTGTATATAAATCTTCTCGGTCTACTGCGGTGGCTGGCCTGGTTTTTCGCTACACGCACATGAACATATATATATATATATCCGTAATGGACACGCGAGAAAATAAGTTTGAAAAAAAAAATTCCGGTTACGTTTCGATCTTTTTTTTTTTGCATCTGTTGGTCAGACTCTGTTGCTTGTACGAGTACTCCATTGAAAAAGAGAAAGGGGGGTACAGAGAGCCGAGCAGTCTGGTGGTGTTGGCGAGGGGGACTTTGGTTTGTTACTAACCTACCGTACCGCAACGTCTGGCCATCACCTGTCAGCGACCCGGCACAAGTTTGGAGTGAACGGACTGGCAAGAGATAAGAAGGAAACGAGACGGAACCAGACCGATGGAGAAAAACAAGGACAGCAGCAGCAGCAGCAGCAGACGGTAAGAATTTGTGAGCATAAAGCTCTCTGCTGGACCGATATGTGATGACGGCATCATGCGGTAATCAAGTCCAGCAGCCGGGCAGAACGCGAATAATTCATCTTTTTGCTTGGCGGAGTAATAGCGCAGCGGCGGTTGTAGGGAAGACGGTTATATGGTGGGGACTTAATTCGCCAAGACGGAGGACAACCCGCAAGACACAGGCAAACAAAGTCACAAGTGGTTGCTGGTGTCATTATTTAATTGAGAGAAAGAGGCGCAGAGTGAAAAAGGAGAGAGGAAAGCGCATAGACGTCAGAGATGGCAAGGAAAAATCGGCAGCTTCAATCTCGACAACAGAACACCAACGAAGGGGAACGGGACGACGGGTTGTCCGTCCGCCATTTAAGGCCATGTGCTGATGACACAACAGTCGAAATCTCTTTTCTCTCACTCTCTTTTCTTTCTCTTTCTCTCCGGCAACTGAATTAAACAAGGAAAGAGTTCCCTCTCCTCGCCATAAATCCATGCTAATCTATCCTACTCTTCGTGAGCGCATCTGAAGCAGCAAAAAAAATAAAATAAAATAAAATAAGAAAAGAACTGCAGACAACACGCAGGAGTAGCTGGCACACGCACGGGCCGGGCAAAAGCGGCAGTGCTGGGGACCGCAACGGACGGGTGAAGTGGTCCTATATTTATAAAAGCCGAGATTGCGCGGCGATTATGTTGGTCTTTGTTAAATACATCACGCTGTCCTGACGCCGAAGCCGGGCAATCCATTTGCTTCGTTATCGATTCTATTCTGTTTACATAGACTCTCCTTATGGCCGCTTTGTCTTGTCTCTTTTTTTTTCTTGTTTTGTTTTTTTCTCTGTTCTTTTACAAAGTGAAGGAGAAGAAGAATAAAAAGGAAAACAGCATTCAAATTGAGCCAAAAAGAAATTCTGGCATCGGTTATAAGGGAGAGAGAGAGAGAGCCGAGAGTCGTTTTCCTTGGGGAAATCTTATCGCGGTTGTGCTGGTAAGACTGTTAAGAGTATACTTACGACGGACATGAGAGTGAGGATGTAATGGACCAAGTTGTCACCGTGGTACGAGACCATCTTGCCGTCGGCCACCACCAAGATTTCGACGAAGCGCTCCTGCGAGACGGAACGACGTCCCCGTCGCCACCGTTGACGCCCTCCGACGCTCCCATCGACCTCCTCCGCCTCATCTACAAACGAAAACGGACAGAGAGAAATAAACAAGATGACAAGGCCAGTCTGACGCATAACCATTCCTTACAAAAGGAACGAGCCGAGTGTGTCGACCATGAGAACAAAAAGACTAATTATGTCTTGCTGCTTTTTGCTGGCCATAACAAATGGGCCTCCAGTCCAGCAGCTTCTCTATTTTCTCTTTTTTCTGTCTTTTTTTCTTTTCCCTTTTGCGACCAGACTGTTGGGTCCAGCCAGCTTGCTCCATGTCTGGTCTCTGGGCAGACCCAGGCGCAGACTACACATTGCACACACACACACACACACAAATCAAAACACTTGAGCAGACAGGCAGACTCTTCCCGGCCACTCTGGCTCTGGGTGCTGTCTCATCAGCTGTTCAATCAAATTGACAAGATCAATGGATCGAAAGTGAATCCGTAAACACTGGCTCCACACATTCAGATGCCACCTTCCTTGATTGATCACCCTGACAGCATGACCAGCCTCAGAAGTGTAAACGGATCCGATTGTTCACTTTCAACACGCCAAAGCACCTTCGGAATTTGCGAAAAGTTTTGCCTCGCAGATTTCCAACTCTTCGTTTCCATTCAACCGCACATTTCGTATAGGGAAAGAAAGGTCATGCGATAACGAGATGTCTATCTCCGTAAGTTGCCATGAAGAAAGGAAAGAGAAGGCTAAGAAATTTCACGCCACCGCGGTGATTGCAATCGTTCCGGACGAAAATAACGAGCCGCATAGGGAGAAGACAACACGAACCACGTGATGGATTATTGGCTGGCAAAGAAAAACAACAACAAACAAAAGTAGAGACAAAGTTGTCTGCTGGCAGTGTTGCCCCATTATCCCGGTCGAAAGAGACGAGCAAGCCAGCCAGCCCATTAACAGTGCCACTCAAAATGTTACGTTTTTTTTCTTCTTTTCTCTCACAACCACTTTGGTTAGGAATCCTCCAAAAGATGAGTGCGAAGGGTAGTGTGGTAATAAAAACAAGAGAATGGAAGCTGCTGCATAAATATTTCTTGATTAACGAGGGGAGAAGAAGAAAAGAGGAAACGACATTTCCCCAGAAATAGTGACAGGGTGGAATTCGATGGATGAAGGACAGCCTGCCATTAGCATAATTCCCGTTTTCTCATCCAAAAAAAGAGAAGGAAGGGTGAGATTCCTAAAAGGGTCTCATCTCATGGCAAGATGGCGTGTTATACATAAACATAGGAAGAAGCCGGGCAACATGCCGGGTAGAACATTAAAAAGAAAAAACCACGACACACATCACAGCTACACAGCTAAAGCTAACCAACAACACAAGACCAAATCAGTGCATTGGACACGACCGAGAGAGGTGTTGCACCGTTACGCTCTCGGGGATTCCGGCCAGCAGTAGGTATAGTAGATGGATTTGAAATTCCCGAGCTTTCACTCCACCACCACCAACAAGAGAAATGAAAGACTATTGTCTGCATCCAGAAAGAGAGAAATACCTCCCCGACGAATGACTAGAAATAGGCACAACGCCTGTTGATTCCGAAATGAGTCGACGCGCGGCCGCCGCGGTGGACCGGGGGTTTATTATGACACGCAGACCCACACCTCCCATGACGGACCGTGTATGAAGTATGAAGTTCGATTCCTTTTTCTCCTCTTCTTCTCCATCCCTCGGCCCTTTTTTTTTCATTTTATCGCCAGTTGGAAACGGCGACCACCGCGCGTTGTTGTTTATTTACTTTGGACGGGACGCACGCGCCCCGACGTCACGGCCCTTAACCAACGCAAAGTAACCCGTGGTGGGATTCTTCTTCTACAGCACACTCCACAGCACAGTCCACACCTTATCCTATATATGTTGTTGTTTCTTTCTATTTTCTCTTCTTCTTTCGTATTTAAGTATTTCTCGTGTTTCCAAACAGCGTTAACTGTGTCTTTGCTCGCCCATAAGGCCACACCATCTGATAGATCCCACCAGAGACCAGGTGCGGCCATTTTTAAAGCACCGCATCATCCCAATAACTGTCTGACGGGTGTAACACAACAAAATAGTTATAAAAATATCTTTCCCCCTTTTAAAAGAAAAAAAACTCTCTGATATTGTCTCTATCCTTCTCTTTTTTTTTGGCTGTCTATGTTATTGTTGTAAGTTGTTGAAATGTATACGACCGGCGTTGTGTTAAAAGTGCGGGCGTCGTCCGGAGCAAATAGGACCACAAAAAAATTATTTGTAAAAAAAAAAAAGAAAAAAAAGAATTTTTTTTTCAGAGAAGAAAACAATAAAGAAAACAAGAGGCGGGACCGTGGACAAGGGTGGAAAACTTTGACAAGACTTTTAACAACAGTGTATACACACCGAAACACACACGCTAGGTAGTAGTGGGGGTATGAGCGTATCTCGTTGTGTAATAAACACACACACACACAGGCTCACACACAAAAGAACTGTTAAGAGCGGCTGTAAAGGGCAGAGATGCTGGGCCGTGCCCCTGATGTCTTAGCCTTTAGGGGAAAAATCCGAAGAGAGTCGGAATAAGATAAGCGACAAGGACGGTAAAGGTTAGCTTCGGTTCTCTTTATTCTTCTAATATATATTGGAAGAATAGAGAGAGAGTTGGAGAGAGAGGGAGGCGGCCATTATATAGAGACGCGGCGAGTATAGACAAACACGCAGCAGCATACGGGTATTGATACCGATATACAAATATGGGACAAAGTCTGACGCGCCGTCCTTCCCTATTGTGAAATCTCTACAGCGCTGAAAAGCCAAAATAAAGATTCAAACAGAGGCTATGCCTTATCTGACCCTTTTCTAAGGTATATGGCTAGGGCGACTACTATTCATATAATAGGAAAAAACCATACGGGCCGTGCCAACATTCCGCCCGCTGAACGCCGCGTATCTTCAACGGTACGCCACATTTTTGCGCGCTACACTCGAAATACAGTATATATATTTCTAGCCGCCCAACAGAAAAATGGCTGTCATTAAGAGAATATTTTTTTTCGAAGAAAAAAGAAAACGCAGCAGCAGCAGCACCAGAGGTTCGTTACTTTTTTCTTCTTTTTGATTTTTCATATTATGAATTTACGATCGTGCAAGTATGAGTCACGTTAAAGCCCCCCGTCCGTTTGGCCGCGCGTCTGCTGTGTCTCTACCGCGCCCATTTGAACGTATATATCCCCTTGGGTCTTCTTCCTGGTTCGTTTTCGTTTTCTTGTCCCTCGAGCCAAAATTGGCGTTTCCATTCACACACACAGACACAAACGCAGGCGGCGGCAGACAGCGTAGACAACTTGTACACATATATTCTGCCATTATAGACTGTGCATGTCTCTCGATGTGTGTGTAGGTGAAATGATGCATAAATCATTGGATTCGATGTTATTTTGCGGCAACCGACGCAATCGCCATCGACGGCTTCATCTTTTATTGATGGCACGCCGACACCTTTAGCCTACTCTCTCTCTCTCTCACTTGCTATCTACGTAATAATACACAACGCGTCGCTCTGCTGTCTATGTGCCTAGTGCGTATCAGACAACCCGCCCATACGATCCATTTACAGATGAAGCGGCCCATAATGAATTGTATGCAGATCAAGTAGACGGTAGAACGGAACACTCACAAAAAATAGACGAGAGAACTCAATTGGAGCTCATTTGAATCATCCACCATCTTCCACTTTGGATGACTCTATTATTTTCTTTTTCTATGGGGCCTCTCTTTCTATCGCTATCTTCCTTCTTCTTCCTTTCGTGGAATCTTCTTTCGTCTTTTTTCGTTCTCCTACATATTCTTTCACGTATTCTACAGTCGAGATGATATGCAAATCACTTTAGAGAGCCAGAGAGATGCCCTCGGAGGAGCTCTGCGTGCATAACACTTGATGTGAAACAAACGGGGACCAAGATGAAAGAGAAACGTGCATTTTTGCCGTCCGAGGTGTGCGCAAAGTGTTGTTTTTTGTTATGTTTTCTTCCTTTTTTCACCAAAGAAGACAGAGTCAATTGCTCGACAGGTGATTCATCATTGAACCATTCATCATCAGCCAAATTAATGAATGGCTCCAAACTAAAAGACTAAAAGAGTGTAGGTAGGTTACGAGCACGGAAACCTTGAAAGACCCCCCTTTTAAAAAGAAAAAAATGGTGAATTAACATTTTATAATTAGCCAAAAACGCAGCCCGGTTGTAGAGTTGTAATACGGTGTCGGTTTAATCTATTAGAGGAGGTAAGAAAAATCGAAAAGTTATTTCATAAAATAATGAAGCCGCTCGGCCATAAAGTGGAGGGGTGTGCTAGTCTGGCCGCGATTCGGAACTGCCCACTATCAAGTCAGGTGTTTGTTATGACGTCTATTTCTTCCAGTAAGGAAAAAAGAGAGAGAGAGGAAAAAAAATTCCGAAATAAAAAGGTAGGGAGATAGCCTTTCGACGAGGCGGGAGTGACGGAGAGTGAATGATGCACAATCGACGCCTCCCCGCAAGCGTCTGACTGCACACAAATCATCGGACGCGTCGCTGCGGTGTGAAGTTATACACGATACGGGGGATATTAGAAGAAAAGAAAAGGGGGGATAGGAGTAGAAGAAGAAGAAGAATGAGAAGAGGAAGAATGAAATCAAGGATGTAAAAGAAACCACGGCTGCCAAAAAAATATCCGCAATTGTTTGCCCAGCAGAGAGTCGAGACACAACAAAAGGTATGTACACCTTCTTCCAGGACATTCCACGGAGGTTCAAATATTTAAACGTATACAGCATACTATATACATGTTGGGTTTTTTTCTTCTTCTTCTATAGGGAGCCGTCAGACCTTTTTGCTGGGCTGGCGCTTTAAGAGTGACGTAATTGACTTTGATTTCCTTTTACCCGCTAAAACGTATTCACTTGACCAGCAAAGTTATTCGGGACTTGTGAAAACGGTGGGAACCTGTTGGCCGTCTTTCTCTCGTGTCATTCTTCCTCACTGTCTCTCATGTAAATGCGGTGCGCCACAACTTCTTCCATCAGACATCATTTCGAAGGAGAAGAAAATCCTCCAAAAAACTTCGGCCATGAAAAAGTCGCAGCCCCGAAAGCCGTACAGTTAATAGTTGGAAGAGTAGTAGAATAAAAGGAGAACAAAAAGATGAATAGGAGAGAGAAACACGCGCATTAAAAATTTCAAAATGATAAGAACTCATCGTCAAAGGGGAACAATACTCTTTAAAGAGTTATGCCTCTTTTAGTCTTTTCGGGGCGACTATGGGAATGTGTCATTTCTCTTTTCACAGAGATGCCGCGCTCGGAGAGAGAGGAAAGAATCTTTCTCTCTCGTCTAGCGTTCTTTCGTTCCCTTTGAACCGCTTTTTCGCCTTGTTTCCTCCTTGTTGGTCGCGGCGCGTGACGGATCGAGACGGGCCAAAGGTGCTGGGCCTTGACTCTCGGCGGCTGACGTCAGCGGCGCAGACAAATGAATTTTTCTTTCTTGTTTTAGAACACACATTATACAAACTACCAACATGACGGGATTCGTCGCGGACTCTTTTCCGCCTTTCTATTGGTTTACGTCATTAGCACCGATGATGTAAAGTGTGTTCACAGTACCTGGGATCGCGCCGGATGCTGCCGGCCGGGATGAAGACTCGAGCGGCTGTTGGTAACGAAACGGATGTCGAACGCGGTAAATGACGTGACGGACGGCACCTGCTGTCGTCGGGTCAGCATTCTGAGTGTCGTCATCGGCCGAAACGGGCGATGGCTCGATGAAGAAGCTCCCACCACTCGTTCGCAAATGGCCGGTCTGGTGTCATTGTCAAACAGAAGAAGAAAATAAAATAAAAAATGAAATCAAATATATGAGCGAAGGAGTAAAAGATATACAACAGGCACATAATAAAATCTCGCAGCACTCGAGTCCCTCCACAGCGATGACTCATCGAGAAAAAAAGTAGAGTGCTGCACTTGCGCCGAGTTAGCGCTTCTCAACATTTTCAAGACCGTACATTTCCTGGAAGAAACAGCTTTCCTGGACGACGGTCGTATAGACTTGTGTGTGTGTGTGGAATAGCTGCGCGGATGGCGCTATCCAAAAAAAGGAGAGGAGAATGGATGAATGCAGGCAAAACTAAGAGCAGCGGATGATGAATGAGCGGAGCGCGTGAATGGCAATGGCAAATTTCCCGTCCTATTCTCCCGCTCCGTTTTTTCCTCTTCTCTCTCTTAGAAAGAGAGAGAGAGAAAAAAGGCTGTTCGCCATCCAGTTCCGCGTGAGCGTAACAGCAGAAAGAAATAATACCAAGTACTACAACAACATCGAGTTGTTGAAAAACGGGAATAAAAGCAGCCGGAGAGAGAAACGGCCAGCCGTCCCGCAGCGCTCATCATTATTCAACTTTATCTCTTTCTCATTCCTTCCTTCTTTCTCTCTTTGTTTCGTTTCAAAATCGTGTTCAACTTCTTTCATTCTTTTTTTCTTTTTCCTTTTCTTTCTCTCTGTATACTTCGTTCCAATCCCGCAAAAACTGCCAGAGAGACGTTAAGGACGTCATCGTCAAGGACTATAGACGATTGCGTGTGCGCGCGCTTTGTTTGTATTATTCCGCGCTTCGTAATAAACTGATACTACTCGCTCTTTTTCTTTTTCTCTCTCTCTCTCTTTTTTTGGTTATTCTAGACGCACGGTAGAAGGAGCAACTGATGATCGAGCTGACGCGCACTGCCCCTTTTTTTAAACCATTCTTTCCAGAAAGGAAAGAAATATGAAATTCAAATCTCGAAGCGTCGGTGACACACAAACGAGTTGGCGGCCATCATCCTTGAGAAAAATTTTTCGCACGTGTTTTGCAGCAGCCGCGACGATTCCTAAAGAATCACTTTTACCTTGTTAGCCATTCAGGGTCGAGGCGAATCGCTCAAAAGTCTTGTCCGAAACGACTAGTACACGAATACCCGGTTACAACTGGCCGCGGTTCGTCGCCAAGGAGATTTTCTTGATGAAATCAAATCAAGCGGATGAAAATTCGCGCGCAACCAGATATCCTTTAGTCGCTCGGTCGTGCTGCGCGATCAAGCGGCGGCGGCGGCGGCGGCGGCAAGCGGTAGACGGGACGTGAGTCGAGAATATTGTGAGACCGGTGACGTCACACGGTCATCTCCTTCAACACAAAAAAAAAAGAAAACAACAGGCTTTTGTTGTTTCTTTCAAAAGTTTTTTTCCACGCCATCCGCAGTCTACTAAACGAGTCGCCCTGAAAGTCCATTGGCTATTCTCCTCTACACCTTAATGACGGCGTAAATTTCTCAATTAAGGATTGGGGCGGTCGTGAAAATTCATTTCTGTTTTTTACTTTTTTTTAAGGTTCTGGGGGAGAGAAAATAACAAGTTAGCGCAACAAAAGGGCCCGTGCCAGAACGTTTAAATAGCCATACGAAAAAAAAGGCACCAGGTGCCGTGTCCGTCTCTTTTTCTCTCGATTAAAATAACAAAAGTGTTTCCTTTCTCTCTTCTTTTCTTAATTTCGTGTGTGCCGCGAGTTGACTGCGCTGGGCGGGGAGGTGAGTTATCTAATGGCCGGACGCGTCCAGCTATCCACTCGAGAGAGAAGAAACAAGAAAGAAAAAAAAACCCGTCGAGTGATGAATCGACCAGGTGCCGTTTGGCGGGCACTTCAAACAGCGCGCGCTGCTGCTGCTGCTGCTGCCGGCCAAAAGTGTTTCCTTTACCCATTTTGATATCGACGGCGGCTCTCCGATCGGAATAATAGAGTGCGCGCATCAAGAGCTGACGCAACAGCCCCACCCTTCTAATCGTCTCATCGTTCTGTGTGAAACCGTTCAAGAGAACAAGAATATCGCCTGAAGCCAGAAACACACACACACAGATGTTGTTCGTGTTCGGGAAAGCGAATGTGCCAATTCACGACAGGACAAGAGAGCCGAGCGGCGAGGCTCTGCGGTTTAGGAAAAAAAAGAAAAAAAAAATTGAAAAACGCGGAGCGAGTTGACGTCTCTGTCTGAGCTGGAACGGGCCAGTCGTCGTTGTCTGACTCTGTAATAGAACACGTACTGGTTGACTTTGTTAAACGATGGTCTAAGTTTACCAGTCCGTGACACAAGCTGACGACGACCTTGGAGTCGCCCGGATCTCGCTGGACTTGGCCGCGGTAGAAGCAGCCGCGTATCGGCCGCCAATCCGCCTCCCTCATCGACGACGACGCGTTCTTGGCTTCGTCGATGATTTGAATGGCCGCCTGGCCGCTGATGAAGAAATCCTCGTCGTCGGCCGCCTCCAGGTCCAGTCGTCCCCACGACGATCCATCCTATTCATCGATTGGAGAACCCAAAACGAGAACACGGAGAAATTGAAGAAAAGAGAAGAAGAAGAAGAAGAACGAGATAAGATTAGTTGAACAGCTGTATATACGGATGAACAGGAAAACCTGAAGGATGAGCTGGTACGAAGGATGCGGGTGCCAGATAACATCCCTTCGACGACGATAGTGTCGTTCTCGGTGTCGCACGACGCTGTCTCCGGACAACCGTTGCGGCCAGACGTATACTGCCCCTGCAACAACGAAAATGAACCGGTTTTAAATGTTCGATATTTCCATTCAAATTGTCGACAACTATTTCAGCTCAAATAGAATAGACACCGTCCGAAGACTGAAAGGAAATATTTTTTTTCGCACATGACCGCCGTCCTTGAGGGCTTTTTTCGCAGCTGTATTTATAAATATAGATGGCGCGCGTGATTTTCTTCTTTTCGGTACCGTCGCACTCGTCCTCGACGATATATAAATAAGTGAGCTGTAGAACGAGTCACGCTCTCTTTTTCTGAAGGATCCGCTCGCACAGTGCGTGTTTCTTTTCTCTCCTTTTCATTTGTTTCATATTATGTTGATTTTTTTCTTCTTTGCCTTTTCTCTCTCTTTTCGTTTTATGATTGGCGCGCTGGGCAGCGTGACCAACTCGAGGAGCGGCGAAACGATCGCCGTCTCTACAACGAGTAACCGCTGCTGCTGCTGCTGCTCCCGCTAATACCAACCGCTGTGCGCTGCCTGTATAATATTATGCGCGATAATAGGATTCGGCTATCCGCCGTCATTCAATACGCGGGCACTTTCGCTCTTTCAATCTCATCTCTACAATAGCATCCGGTCAGCAGGCCAATGAACCAATTCTTCGCCCATTCATTTGTAGCGTTGTATTGTTTTCGTTTGCTTCAATATAGTATGAAAGAAAGAAAGAAAAGAAGAACATCAATAAATAAAAAGAAAAACTAGCGCGCTCGTAACAACTTTGACAAAATTCTCGCTCCCTAATAGCCTATTTGCCTAGTTTTTCTCTCCGACACATGTCCCCTCGCGCTTAACGAGGGGCGGCTGGAACGGACGGGCCAGCGTGCGGGGTCAGTCATCTCAAGTGAACGGAAGGAGGAAGTGGATCGTTGAGACGCGGATATGGTAGCCCCGAAAATTCCGCCGCCGTCGCTCTCTCCCTTCCCCTCTAACCCGACAACTTATGGTTGTTATTACGACTTGCTGTATTTTCTCTCCTTTTAGACGAGCGAGCGGGCGCGCGCGCGGACGAGGCGACGATGATGAACTGCGAGATGATGGGGGTCAATGAACTCTTTGCTGGACAAAGTTGTCTCTCTATAGTCTATCCATCTCCTACGTCTCTTTTTCTCTCTTTTTTATCCGTCTCGTTCTCTTTCTCTCTCTCTATTTCACTTTGCACTTTTTGCATCTTACCGATGATGCGAAATGTGAACCCCAACAGCGCCAACGACGATAAGATGGGCAGAGCGCGCCCGGAACAATGGCGCCGCTATGGAGGAATAATAAAGTGCTGGTCTAAAGGAGGTCTGCCTCTCTTTTTTCTTCTTCTTTTTTCGACCCAAAGGGATTCGATAACCTGACGCGGTGTATGTATACATGGAGGCGCGCGGGTGCGTGCGGGCGCGGCCACTCCAGCTCTGAAGAAGAAGAGTCCAGGGATAGGGAGGGAAGGAACAGTTGAAAGATAAACCCCAGTCGCACGGCCCACAGTCCGGCGCTGCCAGCGACGGAAACAACATTCCACAACTTTTTGGCGAACACCAGCAGGAAGAAAAAATAAAAACAGACACCGCGAGGAATAATAGAAAAAAAAGGAGAGAAGAGGAATAGATTCTTCCGAGAATAACATACTGTTGATTGACTGTTTAGTGGCCATCATCTTAGCAGAACGGAAGATTTTTTTTTCTTTTGCCCGCTCAAGTATCTATCGGCGCAGCACAGCGATTTCCGACGAAGCGGCCGTCACGGGAGACGAGTAAGCGCGCGTGACCGATTGGGTTCTTTCTCATCAAATATCAAGGACGAAGTCAACGTACCTGACACATCCGGAACGGATGCTGCTTGTGATGCTGTTTCGGCCTTTCTTCTCCGCCAGATGGTGGACGTTCCGTTGGCCGAAGCGTCCGTCCTGTCGCTGGAAGTGTCGGCCAGCAGGGCCCAGAGACCGACGAGCAGCAGTAAGAGACCCGAAGAGAGTCCGAGTCCGGTGAGGAGGTAGCGCATTCTCCTTGTCCGCCTTTGCTGTTCATCTTCCATCTTGCACTTGGCCATGATGTCGGAATTTCTTCGTGTTCAATTATCTCCGTTGGATCAGTGAAAGGAAATCGCTGGCTCGGATCAAGAGATTTGAATTTTCGCGGGTCAAGTAGATCTCATCGGCTGCGATGGGAACATACCGTCGAGCCCGTGACGACCGTCTCCTGCACGATAGGAAACGACACGTTAGTTATAGAGACGGGTTGAACGGGCCGAATTGTCGGCGATTAGCATATTGGCGCGAAATTTGGACGGAATCCATCGAATCGGATCATTCGATTCCATCCCATACTTTTCTTTCTTTTTTTTTTTGCCTTTGGCCAGGGTTTCGGTAATCGGAGAATCGGATATCACGACGATGGCAGTTTGGAGCACGGTTGGAGACGACGGCGACTACAACGGGTTAGCGATACAAAGCGGAGAAAGGGGGAATGAAAGGGAGTGGAGCTCGGTTGGTGTTCGAATAGAGTGGGAGTTGAAAGAGATGGGGATAATATATAACGACGACCGACTCCTCCCGGAAGACGCCGGACTGGAGCCGCCGATGCAACGCAGAAAGAAAAAACAACAACAACAACAAAACCAAAAAATGGAAAAGACCAACTCGGGTTCCCTTTTCCGCGTTACCCGCCATCCGCCCATATCCAATAAGGTGCCATAAGTGCAGAAAGTCGTCGTCGACCACCTTTCAACCGCAACAACAATCTCTGTTCTCCATTTTTTTCTTTCTGATTTCTTCGTCTGCCATTCATTTCCTGTCCGCTGTCTCTCGTCCGCCCGTTGTTTTGCGCTTATCATCTGGCGGCCGGTAAAACGGGTTTTTCCGCGAGTACTCTCTCTCTCTCTCTCTCTCGAGAAAAAAACCGCTCCCGATTTCTGGGGCGACGCGGAACCGCGGAGCGAAACAACACCCGAGACAACAACAACCAACAACTCGGGTGGAAAAATGGCAGACGATGCGCAATGTCAGTCATCTGCTCAGCAGACCCCGCAAATGTCAAGGTTCCCATCATCGTCTCCGGGCACGAGACGCGACTGGCCGCCGAAACGGCATTTGCGCCGGCCCCGTGCGGGTGTTTATAGACAGCCGTTGAGCCGTAAGACGATGAGCCATGCAAATTTCGTTTTATTTTTGAAGGAAGAAAGAAAGTGAAGGTGAACCGTAGCCAATGCAATTCGCCAGCTCACAGCGGGTACCGTAGTGTGGGGATTATAAATATAGCTTCTCTCCCTCATCTGTGTGTGTGTGTGTGTCTGCGAAATTCGCGTAGCGTAGAGAGGCGCGTCCCGAAGCGCCAGACCTCGTTAGACGAGCGTGCGCACGCGGTTCCCTCTCTCTCTCTCTCTCTCTCTTGGTGCCCAGCAGACTTTGAGACATTGCGCAAGCGGTCGACCCAATTAAATTGGCCAGCACAGTCTGCGCCTCGTTCGGCTCTCACAGTCGCTCCTACCGGTCCAGTCGCCCGGGTTTGTTGCGGACTTTGATGAAGAAAGATTGACGAGCTTTTTCTTCTTCTCTCTCTCTCTTATTTTTACGACTTGGGGTTTTCTTTTTTTTACTTTTATTTTTTCAACTCGCACCAATGTCTAGTCGCAGCCAATTCGGGACCGGCGAGATTCTCTTTCGTTAAACTGCCGGCATTTATCAACGCCGTTCGCCCCGAGAGAGAGTCCGCTACACCCAAATGAAATGCAATCGCAATGAAATCCCCGATTTAAGAAAGAGAGAAATGAGCGGAGGACCTCGTCTGCATCAGGTAGGGACCCAACGTTTTTATGAAGTGCTATAAATGGCATCGGACGGATAATAATCACACGGTGCGCGCGGACCGCCCACACGCAAAACGACCTCCGGCATTGTGTTCAATAATATCCAAAGAAAAGACGTCATCACCTTTAATCATAATCGCCCATGACCGAGCGACGCCCGCTCCGTATTCAAGCTCGCCTTGACATCTCAAAAGACGAAAGGAAATGTATGGAATAAGGAAAAAAAAATCAGAATCATGAGAAAATAAGACGATCGGGGCGATTGTATAGGGGTGAAAGTTATATTTTCCTTTTTAACGGTAGCGTGTCAAGATGCTTCCTCGTCATATTTTCTACGCTTCGTATTTCCCCCCCGATCCTTCATTCAGGACATTCTTCAAGTCAAGTTACAAGATGAGGGTATATAGCCATCGCGGTTAGCGCTGGAAGAATGTTGAGTGACAATGGCGGTCCAGGAAAGAAAAAAAAAGGAAAAAAAATAGAGAGGAGGAAAAGAATGTTATCTCCAAGGGGGGAAAATATATGGTACCTTTTTTCATCTTCAAGGAGGGCTGGAAATCAAAAAGGAAAGTACCTTCCATTCGATAGAAGACATCAATTTCTATCTCTATAGAGAGCCCCTCTATAAAACACATCAAAAATAAAAAGAGAAACGTGATTCGACTCGAGCCGCAACCGCCCAATCGTCTCATTTTTCCCCTCCCCCACCCTGCTGGTCGTCTTGTGGTATAAAGAGTTAATTAGTCTGTGTGTGCCCCGACGACGTTGATGGATCAGTCATTTGTATCCGGACGGAATATCCCCCCGAAAAAAAAAAAACGATGTCGGATAAGATCTAACGCATTACAAACAACCAACGTCATCTGCGTTCTCGCCCACACATGTATACACGGCAAAAAAAAAAAAATTAAAATATTAAAAAAGAAAGGTCCTGAAATTATTTTTGATTAGCGGTCCGACCGTATAATACATGGAGAAAACAAAGAGAGGGCCACACGCGTTGGAATCTTAGACGCAGCACGCGGAGTTCTAGCCCTGTATAATCATGGGCACCAACCCCTGTTGTATATGGACGCGTGTAATTAGTCGTCGTCGTGTGCGCATCTTGTAACGCATCTCGCCCCCCATTGGAGCTAGAGAGGAGAAAACGGCGGTTGTTTGAAGTAGGGCGGCGGGCCGCGTTACATTGTCCAGATTGAGTCGAAAAACAGCGGGACAGGAAAGGGAGAAAACAATAGAGATTGACAACAATCTTCCTGTTATACTACTACTCTACTACTAGTTCTCCACCACTACTACTGGTCGGTTGTGGTGGTACTTGTATGACGACGACGGACCATCGGTCAGTTTCCATCCTCTCTGGCCGTCGCCGCCGCCACAGACCAACTTCGCCTTCAATAACAAATAGACGAGAGACTTGACCTCATTTCGATGGTTGTGGGGGGATTTTTTTTTTTTTAACAATCCCAGCGGGTGATACACACACACACACACACCACGCACTATACTACTACTGTACTACAGACTGCTGGGCTGACTCGGACGCGAGCGCGCACAAACCGTGCAAAATGGATTCAGCAGCCGAGAGAGAGAACCACCATCACTACCCACCTCCACCACCGCCTCTTATATAATCGGGCCGCCCCGACTGTCTGTGCGCGCGTGTGTGTGTAAGTAAATAAGCAGCAAAGCAGAAGGGTTCGCCATTTTTTCTTCGGTGTGTGAAGCCCGGCAGCATGAATCTTTTTTGTTCTTTCCAACTTTTTTTTTGATTTTTTTATTTGATTTTTGATTTCGCACACGCGAACGTACGTGGCCGTCGGTTTTTTCTTTTCCAGACGATGACCAGACATGCCGGTCCGCGGTCTTTATTTTCCGCCGGCGTGAGCGTGAGCATGTGTGTCTGTGTGCACGCGGGCAACACTCTCTCGTCGCGGCTATGGCGAACGGACTTATTTGATTTATGCGCAGACCACCAAGCGCCCACACACACGACGGCAGCAGCAAAATGTGTATACATACACATTCGAAAATGGTATGCCGCGCCGCTTTAATCGTAATTGAATCAGAAAATGTTTCACTATATCGTTTTTTTGTTGTTGCTGTTGTTGTGTTCTTTCGATCCATTTCCCTCCCAAAATTATAATGAAGCACCGATGGACGCGGGAGAAAGGAGGCTGACGCCCCTTCCAAACGAGTTTTTTCCAAAAAATGAGAAGTGAGATAAAATCGTCTTTTTCTGGATGACTTACGATTTGACTTGTCACCAGTTATGAAAGTAATGACACCTTGTTGTCGTTCAATCGTCATTAGTCCGGCGATGACGGCTAGAACGGAGGGGATATTTCGGATGGTCGCGTGCGAGAGAAAACAAAAACAACAAATCGAATGGCAACAAAAGCAACAAAACAAAGCGGAAAACTTGAACCGAAAAAAAATGTGACGGGGCCACTATATAGAGAGGAGCTCCTTCATCTTTTTTTCTCTTTCTTTTCTTTTTCTTTCTTTTATACTGGACTCGTTCGTTTTGTCGTTTGGCTCCGTTCCCATACGTACGAAGAAAAATAGGAAGAAGAAGAAGAAGAAGCCATCTTTAAATCCCATTTTCTTTTTTGCCCGTCACGTTTCCGCATTGGCTGCATGTGGGACCGTCCTTCCAATGTGTCCCTCGTCATAAACTAATCGCCCTATTCCCTTTTGAGCCGTTTCAAACTTGTTCACGGATTTGGCCATCGATAGAAACACGTTATGGTATTTGTGGAAATATGAATGGAGACTATTTTGATTGTCCCCGCCAACAAGGCACAAATCATTGTCACTCGCAAAATAGAAAATAGAAAAAAATCTAATCTGATTATAATACCGGTTGGGTTGATCTCGTTACGTCGATGCCGATGCGTTATCCGAAATTGATCGAGGAAGTGAACGGTATAATTCCGATGAAGACTTCTTGAATAAGGAAATCGAATCAAAGTGCGGTAAAGTAGCCAATATTTTAGCGACGTCGTGCCCAGTCCGCGCTACGCGCACCAAGTATGGCAGGCAAAAATGAAATGAATTCGGCGAAACGCGCAGATCATTAATAACACACCGATGCACAAGCTGATCGGGAGCCGCACACGAAACAATTTTTCTCTTTTTTCAGATCGCACTTGGGATTATGATTTTACCCGTTTCAGAGGGGCAGTAGGTCTCGGTTCACGGAGCTTTCACTTTTCTAAACGAAGCATCACCTTTGGTTTTTTTTTTGTTATTCTTGAATAGAAAAATTTCGAACTTTTCCAAATTGGCGCTTCGAATGATTCCGTGCTGATAAGACAAACGTTCGGGGTATGCACCAGGGGCGCGCTAGTTTTGTTTGTAACAATTGCAGAAATATGGACGCCAACAGAAAATGCTATGTTTGAATGTGTCTTTTCGAGTGTAGCGAACGACACCACCCAACCGAAGCGTCCGATCGTAGCGGCTGACGGCCGCAGACTGACGGTCGACTGTCTAGGCTCCGTGAGTTGGAGAGAATCGGCAGCGGCGGCGGTTGGCGACGAGGCTGTCAAAATATCAAAGAAATTCAAGTCAAAAAGACATCATCACATGGAGCAGTAATAACATTAAGAGAAAAGAACGTCAACAACAACAAAAGAAAAGAGAAAAAAGCGTCACAACCTTCGCGTAGCCGACACTGCGAAACCGAAACATCTTTTTCCCGAAGTCGTTTGATGTGTTTTGCATACGTCCTTCTGTCACGAAATCAACTCCGTCCTCTCACTCTTAAACTTGACGTCATTTTTTCATTGAAGGTCTGTATTCTGTAAAAAAGAAGAAAAGAAAGAATCTATAATCAAACAAGAGAAAATGATTTTTGAAGGGTGAATTTTCTTTGCCTTCTAAAATAAACTTACGTCCACCAGCCGGCACGTCGCTCAACCGGCGAATCCAGCGGCGGCCACTTTCGCCACCTTGTGTTGGCATCGACACTTTAGGGCAGTTCCACAAGGTATTTGGCCTCTCCGTGTCTATAATTGTAGAGTTTTTCTTAAATTGAGTGTAACGGACTGCCCTGGTGGTCGACTAACACAAAAGGGAGGCAGGCAATCGCCCGGAGATCTGCGATCTCGATGTTGTTGTTACGAGTGATGTAGCAGCGAGCCAACTAGCCACAAGTTTTTAGGGTCAATATTTGTAGAAATCGGAGGACGCGTCACTGTGTGCAACCGGCTTACAGCACAAATAACAGAATAAGTTAGTTCAGCTGTTGACCGTAGAGACAAGAGGGAAAAAGAGAAAGAGTAGAACAGCAGCGGCGAGATGGATGCCAAGGGGAGAGAACGAGAGGAGGGAATGTAACCATTGAGAATATGAAACCTGCGTTGTACAACAAGTTTCGTTGCTGAACTGTGGGAGCTGCGTCATCAAGGTCTGCCGGCCAGGCATCAAATGGCTGCACTTATTCAAATAAAGGGCGCGGAAATGAATATATAGAGGCGCTCAGACGGAATGCGCCAACCCAGGCAACCAAACGATTCCCCTTGACCTTGTTTTCGTCATCGTTACGCTGAGCGCTAGATGGCTCAACTTGCCAACTAACAAGATTTGACATTTGTGACGTATCGTTACGTCGTCTGCTAAGCAAATTGGATTTTTGCGTCAAGTTCCGTGCTTCCGTCTTCACCGCCTTCACTGCGAAAATGTACGGTCTAAATAACTCTTCAGATGCGCGAAGACCCGACAGAATTCATCGGTATTCTTCTAAGTTTAAACTAAATTTATAAATCATTTTGATTCAGAATACTGAGCAAAAAAGTTTACATTCAGGTACAAGGCGTCGGCGTTCAATCAAAACCAAAATGGTGAAGATTTGACTCCAGACTACATGAACGTGCTTGGTATGGTTTTCTCCATGTGCGGATTGATGATGAGAGTAAGTCGATTAATTCTGTAATTTCCTCAAATATTGTATGATTTACTTGTTCTTGCTCAAACAGTTGAAATGGTGTGCATGGGCTGCTCTGTACTGCTCTTGCATCAGTTTTGCCAGTTCCAAGATCAACGATGACACCAAACAAATCCTCAGCAGTTTCATGTAAATACAATAAATAGATTTCTATTGTCTGTGGTACTATCCACTATCTAAAATCCTGAAATAAATTTCTTAATATTTCAGGCTCTCCATCTCTGCTGTAGTCATGTCCTACCTCCAAAACCCAACTCCAATGGTTTTACCTTGGTCAACTGTGTGAATAAGAAATGTTCAAATTATTTGGTCTATCATCAGATAATAATTTCAATAGATTGGCTAAGAATAAACCTTTTGAATCCTTTTATTCATGACATACTGGAATCAGTATTCTGGTCAATTTAATTATCGCAGCCAACAACAATAACCAAAGAGGAATAAAAAGGTAATAAAGTGCAATGCCTGAAGAGGGACTATCAAGTCTGTTACATAAGAGACACTGAAATGTGATTTTGAGCAGTATTGGAGACATAAGTGTAACAAATTTCTTCAAAAAATACCAAGGTCTGGTGCGCAGGTGCTGAGAGCAATGTTGAGAGAACAGATGAAGAGCTAAAAGAACAATAATCAGACAATCCCAAAACCAGATGGGTACCAAAACAAGAAACCAGCTCCATTGGGTTCGATGATCCAACTGAAGAACTAGTAGTATCAGGAATACCAATGCAACAAACCATGCAACTAGTGCACGATGCAGCAAGGCCATGATGGTTTGCAGCTCAAGCTTCTTAAACTGGGGCACTTAATAAGGAATCTGAAACTTGGAAAAATGAAGCAAATTTCCCTTATTAGGTTTTTAATTCTACAGTACTCTTGTTTTTTTTTGCCACAGAAAACTTGTTATAATGTGGCTTACCCATGAACATGTTTCATTTAATGAATTACTGATTTCTATTTCATCATTCATTATTATACAATCACAGGTTGATAATATACAGATGATTGAATGGTCGAAACGTCAAAGTGCGTGTACACGTATCAACTTTCAATATCCTTTTGATAACTGGCACACTAAACACTAAATTGAGTTTTCCATAATAGCTATGCAAAAATTGGTTTGGTGATTCACAGGAAATATCAGACCGTCACCACAAGAGCACAATTTCACTTCCAGTCAACAAGTCAAACATTACAATTACAGACTTCAAGCAAATTCGTGTGTAGGTCTCTAGAATCGTAGTTGATTAGCAGACGACAAAAACTTGAGATCTTTCAACGATGGCGCCACCGTCAACCAATGAAAACTGTTAAAATTCCCCGCCAAAATATAAAGAAGGATCACGACCAAAGGATACACGGGAAACGCTTCCTCCGATGACTCCATCGAATGCTTCTAGGTATTAGTTTTATGTTATGTGTAATAATAATGAGTTATCTTGGTTAAGTATTACCTTGGTTAAGTATGAAATGATGTATTTAACCAACACGCACGTTCCCTTTTCGTAGACACGAATCACCCATATTGCCGTGGTTGAAACGAAATGGAGTAAACATTAGTTTAACGGGCAGTAAAACTAAAAATTCAGCTGGGGCGATTGTAACAATATAAATAATTTAAACTCAATAGTGAATCTTAAGTCTAAATCAGATTGGAAAGTTGACATCCCGTTACCTTTGACACACCTACCCGGGGGGTCGACACCCGCTACCCCGACACCTGCTACCCCAACACTGGCTACCTATTGTTGTTGTTCTGTTTGTTTATACAGTGTAACGACATGCCATCCAAGAAAAAACTAGTTTAAGCTGTTGAACCAACTGTGGCAGCTAGACAGACAAGAGAGTGAGACAAGAACAATACAGGTTGCTATTCAAAGATTAAACACATTTTAACTAATTTTGAAACCACAGTTTTTCCTTTAGTCACTAGGCGTGTACTTACGTGTACACACGTACGAACGTGCACGTACGTCGGGCAAATTCACGAGAATGCGCGTAAGCCGAGGCTGCCAGCTCTGCCAGGTGGAACCCCCAGATCACCAGCAGTAGATGACCTGAGCTCTCGAGCTGGGTTGTAGCTCTGGATAAGGGACGACAAATACGGAGGGGCATAGGCACCGGAAGGCGAGCACCAGTACTTTCAGGTCTATTAGCTCCTTGATCGGAAGCCAGCGTAAGGATTTCAGGTGACGAGCGACGGATACAAACTTTTTTCGCAATGACCACCAGCCTTTCTGCTTCGTTCTTTACAGCCTCAGCGCCCAAGCCGGCTCCAATATTCTCCACCACTGAAGCCAGTGGGTTAACTTAGGCGAGGTAAAGGAGAGGCCCGAAAACAGAGACTTGGGGGACACCCGACGTAAGAGACGCACCCTCTGAACAAATGCCATTTACCACCACCGACTGAGAGCGATCAGCAAGGTAAGAGGAAAACTAGTTAAGGGCAACTTCCAACACGCCGCAGTGCAGGGAAAGTCGCTAATGAACGCAAATTGCAGTTAAGGAGAAGACCCCTGCAATGGAAGCACCGAAACACAATAAAACAGGTGCCAAGACAAAAACCTCTGCTGCTGCACCACAGAAGAATACAACTCCAGCTCAGAAGACAACACCTACAGCGGTCATTAAGAACAAAAAGACTACATCAGGACCCGCAGTTCAAAGTACAAAAGAATTATGGCTTGACTTTTGTAAAGCTATGGTCGACCTTTTTTCAAACACCGACAAAAGTTCAGAAAATTCAAAAAGAACATCGAGAATAAGCCGTTAAGGCAATGAAAAAAGAATACGCAAAGAAAGTCTGAGATCAACCAACTTAAAGAAAAGGGTAAAATCAATCTCCTCACCGGGGATAGGTACTCTGCCACCCTCGAGAGAGGATTTATGGTGAGTTTCATTTCATTTAATACAATTCTTTATTAGGTTTTAAGATACAAGCTAAGAAAATTTCATTTATCTTCTCGACAGGATCTATGTTTACCAGAGAAGCTGGTGTACCGTGACATTGACGCTCAAAAGGAAATTTCATTTGCTCGAAGTAACGCAAAAGTCGAGCTACGTTATCGAGCATTTGATATATTTTTTTCATCCTTTTGTTGCAGCTGCAAAGTATTGGCCATCAAAAACTGTTCAAATATACCAAAAAGAAACTTCACATGCGCCGTTGGCAAGAGAGGTTTGTCTCGTTGTACAACATGATTTATCATTCAACTTATTTATTCTTTTTTTCAGGTTTGACAGGGAAGAGTCGACTGAGACGCCAGCACATGTACCTGACAATGTTTAATTTCCATTTTTCCAAATTAACCCAATGCACTGCCGTCCTTGTTTGTGCCTTGAGATAAAATGTTGGTTTATACATTGAAATAAAAATTTGGTTTATTCAGTTGATGAGTTTTATCTCTGCCTATTCAATTTGTCTTCTTTGTTGAATTTGTTTCTTTGTTGCATTCGTTTTCAGATTTATATTCTAGATTAAAACAACTATGTTAAGTCTAGAACAAAAACAATAATGTTACAAAAGACATCAACAGTTGAAAATTGCTGAAAGAGAAGTTTCTCTGTTGAAAGAGTCCCGTGAAATGGATCAAGAAGCCGCAAATGAAACGTCAGCAACACATGTGGTACTGTGGTAGCACCTCTTCCACCGCCTGCAATTGGGGCACTACCCTTCTCCTTCTCCAGCTGGGCTAGGAGCACCTTCATCGGTAGTCGTGGTAGCACCTCTTCCACCGAGAGGGAATATAATTTATGCGTCACTTGATCATTTGGATGGGAATGCGCAATAGAAATCGAATAAATAAAAATAAAAAATCGCAGTGCAGGGAAAGTCCCTCATGAACGCAAATTCCAAATTGAAGTTAAGAAGAAGATCCCTTCGATGGAAGCACCGAAACACAATTAATCAGGTGCAAAGACAAAAACATCTGCTGCTGCACCACAGAAGAATACAACTCCAGCTCAGAAGACAACACCTACAGCGGTCATTAAGAACAAACAGACCATATTAGGACCCGCAGTTCAAGTACAAAAGAATTATGGGTAGAGGGTAGGCGTTCGGATGAGAGATGATATCTTCTACGATATCGATGGTGAAAGCACCCATGAAGATGATGGAAATTCACTAGGTAGATATGTGGCAAACCTGCAAATCTACATTCCAACGAGAATTTGGAATAGGAAATTACACAAATTCATGCAAACTCCGATAAACTGATTGCAGATCGCTGCGTAAGTTAAGTTGGATTGCAATGATGGCATTTAATGCGGTCATGGTTATTCAAAAAGACAGAATACGAGTGTCCACGAGTGTGTGTACGAGTGTGGAGTGTGCACTTCCTCCAGCATTCAGGCCTATGAGACAACTTCAGTTTTGCCACGGCCACAACAATCAGCAGAAGAATGGGCCACCGATCAAGAAGCCTAGACGGGACGAATCTGTTGGTCCAGTTCTGACAATTTGGGAAAGATTTGTTTTGCGACAGAAATAATTGTGGAATATATATGTTATAACGTGGTTTAAAGTAAAAAGTTTCAAGTGCAAATCTACTATGAATAAAAATTTGGAGTGCCCTAATATTTTTTACTTCTTTACTCTTTTTAAAAAACTTTCACTTCTACGACACAAAATGGATTTACCATTTTCAGTTTTAAATCTAAACTGTTTGGAATTGAGGTCGACATGCTATTCACTAGCACCCCATTGGATGTTGTGCAGCTTAACTTTAGTGGTCGATTCAAAGATGCCAATGCTGACATAAGTCCATTGGGATTACTTGAAGCTGTCATCATCAACATAATTCCACTTGAAAATAGAGATATTTTCAACATGATCAATGCCACGAGTGCCAAGTGCCACCATCTAATAGTTTGGAGTTCTACTGCCATTCCGATATTAG
Source organism: Ceriodaphnia dubia (assembly GCA_022539655.2). Lineage (NCBI taxonomy): Eukaryota > Metazoa > Arthropoda > Branchiopoda > Diplostraca > Daphniidae > Ceriodaphnia > Ceriodaphnia dubia. Next base: position 1,332,722 of record JAKUCG020000076.1, read on the forward strand.
AAGAAAATATAGCTGGAATAGTGAGAATTGCAAAAAATTATGAGAAACTAGAACTCCATATGGCAGTTCTTGGATCGTTGAATCCACAATCAATTTTTAAATCCATCAACTACTTGACTAAATTCGATTCAAAAAAGCTTGAGGCAGCTGAGGCCAAAACACAGTTACTATTTAGAAGTCAGGTTAATATCAATTATAGTCGTTGTGTTCGTGTACTTCTCAGTGTCTCGTGGTCTTAAAATGGATCCAATCGACAAAATGGATGCAGAGCTCGCAAAAGGACTTGAGGAGAACTTGCAGGATTATGCTGCAAAAAATCTCGGTAAAAAACAAGCTTATACAGTTGGTCAGCATACAACTGCTACCCGACTCTTCGTGGCGGACAAGGAATCGCAAGATTACCTACATCAATTTGCATTGGAACGTTATGCCCCAACGGAAGAGAATTTGAAAAAGGCCAAAGCAATTCTCCGTAGAGTGATGTCATCTACTGGTACATCTTCAATCGAAGAGGAGTTCTTTGTGGGACAATGCGAACTCTGCCCGCTTTGCTTTGGTGTGATTTTTAGGAAAAATTCTGCAACACCATCGGGTAAGTCCACTCTCGGTTCCATAACCACTTTTTTCTTAATAGAAAGTTACCAAATTTAAAATTTTTTGGATGAGACGGGAAGGGAAAACATGTACGGTTTGTAAGATTGTCAGCACTTTGTTGGGCCGACAACGAACGGCTCTTGTTCAATGTTGCGAGCGTTTGAATCGAGGCCAGTCATATGGAGTGAACCCAGACACATTTCTGACACTGTTCTGTACAGCTCTGATGTTGACATTCGTACCAAACCGTGTAAAAATTTCAAGGCGTTGCAAATAATTAATTAAAGATTAGCAATAGTTCGGTTAATAGCTTTTGTTGTGTATGCAGTTCGCCGCGTAAGTTAAGTTGGATTGCAATGATAACATTTAATGCGGTCATGGTAATTCAAAAAGACAGAAATCGAATGTCCAAATTAATAATATGTTTCATTCACACCAATTTTGCTTACAACAATAAAACATACTTATACGACCGTTTTTAGATTCCTTATGTGATGCGAACCTAGGAAGTTCATATATTAGTTACTTACGATGATTAGATTATATTGATTAGATTTCTGTAAATGAACCAAACTTATTCAATTTATGCGACATTCTTCTGAAACTAGTTCAGTTACTGTTGATTCCAAACAGAATCGACAGCGTTGGCTTTTTGGCCAGTCTAGTAGTACTTAGTAGGTATCGCAGACCGATTTCCAAACGACAATGCCCGGGGCTCGTCGTGCTTTGTTAGACGTCGTTGGCGTGGAGGTTTAATGGGCTAGCTTGGAAACATGTTGGACTAGACACGGCTCGATTGTACAGCTGTTAATGTTTGGGCATGTGATCGCCTTTTTCCAGCGGGATTTTCACTCTAGAGTGTTTTTTTTAAATTATTATCTGCGATCTCATCTCTCGGCGAAGAGAGAGAGAGCTTGTTTCCCTCTCTCTCTCTCTCGGCGGTAGTGTCGCTTAAAAGAGTTTCGTAAAAGATTTTTACCATCCAACCCCCCACCCCTTCTCAACGAAATATACTATAAGTTACAAGGATGCCAACTATTTTTTGGCCATAATTTCACAATTCTCAAAATTATTTTATGGTTATGTCTCTAAATGTGTAGTCTCTGAGTAGAGAACAAAAAGGTCAGTACGTGAAACTCGCCCTCGAAGAAGAAAGACTTTACAACCTCAAAGTAGCAACCCTCATTCGCTATTATCATTCCCTCATTCGCTACGAATGTCTAAGTGGATTCTGCAAGTTCCGACTTAATGGATACCTTCCCCGCTGAAGATGAGAAGGAAATGAGAGAATTCTAATTAAAACTAACTAAGGACCCCTTGTTCCAATCTGCTCTAGGAAAGCAATAGTTGTGTTCACAAATTTATTAAAATTATATTTAATTTGTTGTTTTATTTAGAAAGAAAAGTTGCAATTTATTGGCGGCTCCACCTGGGACATATTTTTTTGATATATCTGACACCAAAAACACGAGCGATGTAGAAAATACATAACCGTGTTACTTGGGCAATCAAGATGGCATGGTCAATATCGAAAGCTGCTCTCAGATCCAAAAGTAGGGGCGCCGAGCCGACACCCGAGCCCGCTGCAGGCCTGCAGAGAGGACATCGTCCATTATACCCAAATGTGCCGTCTCAGTTGAGTAAGCAGAAAAGACAGTATTCAAGAGACTATTTGACAGGTGCAACCAACTGTGGTGCCATTCAGATAACCAGTTCAATTGGGGTACTTCCTCCTCCAGCTAGGAGCACTTCCTCCAGCAGTCAGGCCTGTGAGACAACTTCAGTTGTGCAACGGCCACAACAGGAATGGGCCACCAATTAAGAAGCCTAGACGGGACGAATCTGTTGGTCCAATTCAACTTGGGAAAGATTTGTTTTGCGACAGAAATAATTGTGGAAAACAATTATTCCCACAATTTGAAACAGATAAAAAAGGAAGATGGTTCATGTTAATTGATTTTGTTAAAGAATTATTCCAGTATTTAAAACGCATGAATTTGAAATTATTGCCTATGTTTAAGGAAGGGGATTGTCATTGCATCTATTGCATCGATGTACGTCAGTGCCACAAAGCAAAAGGGTAGCAAGTATGAATGGGACGTAATGGCTCAAGTAATTGATAAAATGATTTACTGCTACCGTGATCAGGATATAATTAATATTTATACGACCTTGATTAGCAATATCACAACAAAGGCAAATCTTATGGAGCAATAATTTTCTTAGAATTCTACGAGAAAGTAAGGTTTTTTAATGCTAGATAATATTTTTGGAAACAATCAAGTTGGCCAGCGCAGGAAATATTTCCATAAAGAACATTATTATAATTCTTTATGGCCTGGTGGCAGCTGATTCAAGAAACGGGAGTACAGTGCAACCCAACGGTTGTTAACTGTGAACAGGGATGTCAAGATCGCTCTGCCGCAGTGCCGCTCAAGATGCGTTCCAAATCCCTGAGCGCGAACGGGAGAAGTGGGGACAAAGTAAGGGAGGATTGTTGCGAGGTGAGGGGCTCGAATTTGATCGCTGTTATTAATTCCATCTAGCGTCGGGTGTAAGAAACAATACTGCCGTGAATAATTTTGTTATAAAGCGTCAAAGCTCTCAGGCATTCAGCTTGATTATTGATTAATCAATCTATTATCTGGCGTATTTTGGCGGCAAACATTTGAATCGATGCCGGTCAAACGGTCATTGCGAAGGGATATACCCTTATAAGCGGTGTTACATTGATGCGCAGTACTGTGGAGACTGGCTACTAAATACTCGCACAGCTCTCCCTCGTGCCTCATAACATTTAGAGCCTGAAGGTCACGAAACCCTCAAAAATCATCCAAACTTGAAATTTACACTGTACTATTTAATAAGAACACTAAAGTATCTTTAGTTTGCTCAACAAAACTTATTACGACAACCAAAAGCTTAAGTATATTGTTGAAAAATCCAGGTTTTTGATTTGGCGCCAGCCAAAAACAGCGCCACCGCTATGAAAAAAGTGCGTTTGCGTCTTACTTTTGGAAAAAAAAGAATTTCGTGTAGTTCTCCTTGGCCGATTTTTTACCGTTCAAAGAACGCGAAGCTTATCTACTTGAAGCCATCAAAAATTATTTAGTAATTGTGCCCATTATCTATTGTTTATTTTATTACTGTATTTAAATTGCAATTTCAATTTTAGGTTTGAATTCAAAAAGAGACGGGCCGAGTGAATCAGAACAGTGCGTATGATGTTCGGATATCGCGCTTGATTTCGCTGTGGTTCGATAATCGAACTAATGTTAAACTAACGGAACTGATGACGACTTGGCTGCCGAAGATATCTTCCTATCATTTTATACCTGTACTTCCTCAATTGGCCGCTCGTATGTCATATTATTATTCGTATATATATAGGACACCCAGAAATGATGCAAAGCGTCACATAGTTCCCTTGGAAGGTTTATAGTTGGCTTACTTGCAGAAAGAACGTAAAATAATCTAATTTTACCATTTAAAATGAGTGAGTCAGCAAGCGGAAGTTCATCTTATGGAAAACCCGACGTTATTTCCGACCTCCATCTCTGTTACAATATCCCGTCATGTGGGGCAATTGTAAAAAAAGCGCAAAACCGTTTTTTATGTCCGATAAATTCAGAAAAGTTAGCCAATATAATAAGTTGACCGCCGTGTTTTTTTTTCGAAGAAGACAGAAAAAGTTGAAGTATGTATTTTCTTACAATCGGCCCTAGTCTCCCCCATATACTTTATAGGACCTATTTTATATTGAAGAGAGAATATACTTCGGTAGAAAATGACTGAAAGCCTGTTTTTTTGTCGATCGCGATAGAGCTAGGTTCAAACAATTATATAGATGAAGAGCATAGCCCCACATCCACAGAGATCTGAGCATCCGCTTTAGTATCCGTTCCAAAGTTTCAACAGCAACTTTTCTGACGTCATTCTTTGAAATAAAAAACAAACATGAAAACCAAGGGAAAGTCCGCGCGAGAGTTGGCCAACTACTTTCTCTTAATCAACATCGACACTAACTTTCGCGTTCCCACTCGAGTCAGTTCAGCCGATGACACCGAGAAACACACAATTGGGGTGAATGGGCTCTCTTAAAATTGAAAAATAAACATAATATGGTTTTTTAAACCCGACGTACTATAAAAAACTGCGCCAGCCATTGTAATCGAATTCTCTTGTTCGTGGGGCGACACGTCTACGTTTTTGGACTGTGGTGCGCACGCAGAGACGGACATTCTAGTCACTTAATCAATCACGATTGAAAGCCGAGATATCGTCGTTAACACTCTAAACGGGAAGTGACCGCGTGAGAGCCAGGGATAACCACTGCCAAGTTAAAACAAAGGCGGCAAGTGCGTCCAAGTTAGTGACCAAGCAAGTGTTTTGAAGTCGACAGTGTAACGCTAGAATTCGAGGGGGTCAGTTTAGTCTTTACGCTTTGGGATTATACTTTATCAGTTAAATACAACATTTTTTGCGAGCAGTCGGTATGATAGCTCTACGAATAGATTGATAAAACAGAAAAAAGACATGGCCATCATCAACTATTTCCAGCGACATTGTTGCATCGTGATTATTTCTCTTTTGGCGTCGATGTGTTGCTTGCAGTTTGCAGAGGCCCAACAAAACTGGAACAAACCAGTTGTTGTAACTAATACTAGAAGGTCATCAGCAACAACAACGAGAGAGCCGGCGTCGACGCCTGCAACAGTTAAATCTAAACGTTTCTTAGATTCAAAGAAAGTCGTCTTTCCAGAAGGTTCTTTTTCTGAAACTATCTGTCCTTACTATTTGAGTTGATTTCTTTTATTCTTTTATTTAACTATGAATACAGATGATTCTACTCAGTTGCCATATGAAAAAATGCCTCAGCAGGTATACTTTGTTGAAACTAATAGTTCTTTTGTTTTAACATAATCACTAAAAACAAGATTTATTCATCTTTGTAAGTAGATTCCGCTTTCTTTACTGAATGAATTGAATGAAGCCACTGATTGGTCCGAGTTCCTCAAGTACGTCGACAATGTCACAGTAATTCAATCGGAGGACGGTCAGCACCCTTACGTGTATGGCACTTGGGAAGATTTCGGCGTAGATGGTAATTGGTTTGATGTGAAAGTGCATTAATGACTACTTAAAGAAGTTAAATATTGTGTTTTTCTTATATTATGATTTTTAAGGGCGCACTGGTGGCTCGGGAATAGAACGAGGTAAGATATGCGTGAACGAACGAATTAGTTTTATAGCCCTCAGTTCAGTCTACTATGGTAAGTTCAACTAACATTATTGGATCTGGTAACTTACAGATGCTAGTATTCCGGCAAAAGCGGCTAACTGCATGCCAGAATTGCAGACTGTCCCGCTGATGGCAAACACGGATCCATCTGTTATATTTTATCCGACTTGCACACGTGTTGAGCGCTGTGGCGGTTGCTGCAGCTCTGAGCTCCTCGTTTGCGAGCCCACAAAAACGGAAACTGTTCTTTTTCAGGTACGGCCTCATACATCAATATGTTATACGCCTATTCTTCAAGGGATACGTATTTGTGTTTCAGTAACTATAATGTCTGTGTTTGCGCATTTTAAGGTACTGAAGACACAATACGCAGGCGGAACTCGGATGAAATTTGCCGGTAAAGAATCTGTCCCTGTGGAAAAACATACAGCCTGCAAATGTCAATGCAGAGTGAAAGAGTCGGTAGGCTTCTACAAAAATTTCAACAAAATGTTTGATGAAAAAGATGTGTTCTATCCAAACCAATCTTTTCGGAATACAGCACTGCACGGTCAATCAAGTTTACATACCGGGGTCATGTCGGTGTGAGTGCTCTAATTTAGATGACCGTAATAAGTGCGAAGCGGACAATCAGACAAGGTAATATAAATGAAACCAACCATCTATTGGAACTAATGGCCGTATAAAATAAACTTTAAAAATAAAATTCAACAAAGGTATTGGGATTCGCGGAACTGTATATGCAGATGCCGAGACAATGGCACCAATCAACAATGCTCTACCGGTTTTTACTTTAACGAAGATATTTGTGGGTAGGTGTCAACATTTTAACGTTGGTTGAGTTGATGCGAAGTCGTTCTTTACATGTATTATTTATGAATGAGCAGATGCGATCGTCCTTGGGCAGTCCGTCGGAGAGAAGATTTAGATGGTTCGCCGATCTTTCCCATTGCGGAAGACAATCGTCAACCAACATATAACAACAACGTACCTACCAAACGTTCACTTCCACCATCGCGACCCATTTACAAGGATGAGGACAACTATGAAGAGGAGGACAAGTCATCAAAGCCGATTGAGCGCTTTCAATTTGTCAACAGCTGGATTCCTAACAAGCCCGTTCGCCAACAGCCCAAAAATCTTTGATGCCAAAAACATGAATAATTTTAGCCAACCTGGAAACTCATCAGTTACCAAGGAATTTTATGGTATTTACTCTACATATTGAAACGGCGTCAAAATATCAGAGCATAAGTAGGCAAATACAAAATAACTGGCATTTACTTAGACAGCATTATTTTATTATTGCCAAATGCCAATAAATAACAAGTCATGAAAGCGGCAATCAGTGTCATAAATAGAAGCATGTCAGCGAACCTTTCATATAATTTGGTCTTTGCCGATGGAATGCATACTAAAATTGATCTCAATTCAGCGACTCTTCCAGAACAACACAATTTTGTTTCAGGGTATTTTAAGCAAAAGGTTTCTGCGATTAAATTCTAAAGCACCCTGTAGGGTTCTTCTCATGTGACACGAGAGACATAGGCAGGACTAGCCTCGACATATTTTTAGCTAACTGGAAGGAAGTGCGATATTAGAAATGCCAAAAATTAGTTGTCATCCATAGTGGCAGACCAAAAAGTGTGCGGCAGGGTTGGACCGCGCTCGGAGCGCGATCACGCTCGTTGATTTTTCAAAATACTGAGCGTGCTAGCGCTTACGCTCTCGGATTTCAAAATTGAGCGCGAGCGGGAGTGCGCTCTAAGCTCTTCTAAGCGCATTTCATCTCTATCTAGTTGACTAGGCTTAAGTAAGGAAGAGTAGTACTACACACCGGGCGGCACTCGAGTCCGAGTTTCGAGAAATTTTCTCCATCAGTTAAGTTTAATTACATTCTTCCATCAATCTATCGAAAATCAGGTCTACAGATTTCAAAGACAACACACGATTCCCTGCCCATTTTCTGTCGCTGTAAAGCGCTGTAAATGCCATCTGGTGAGGGATTTCGAGTTCATTGTCCACATCCAACTCCGATTCCGCATTTTACGTAGACACCGCCATCATTGTTTTCGTTGCTCGGCAGTGGATGACAAACTTTTATTATAGAGAACAGTTTTTTGAAATTTAGGATCATACTTTACGCAAAGAATCGGAAGACCTACAACATTCATCCACCTTATCCGGTTCATCTCAGAATTGGTGTGTAAACCTTTCACATTTCACAAAATTGTGTAAAACTCATAGAAACTTAAATGGTAACATTGACGATCGACTTAACAAAAACTAGCATAAGCGTTTTTCCAACTTTTGTGCCAGTATATCATCAATCTGATGTAGAACAGCAAGTTTAAAAGTAAAGTTTAAATTTAAATTAGATAACTGTATTGTCTAGCTTCTTTTGCTGTTTTGTGCTAGCTAGTTGATAGTAATTTTTGCAATGCCAGTAAGTCTACAATTCCTCAAACTTCTGCAGTTACAAAGTTTTATATTCTCAATCATATATAAAATTTATGTAATGGACTGTTATTTTGTTTAGGAATGAATGAAATCATTGGAAGTTTTCACTTTCACTCGGATTTTGACTCGGGGAATCTGGCAAAAGTAGAGAAAGATGAAAAGAATGACAATGAATTTAACCTTTGGACATTACCAGATTGTGCAAATACCCCTTATGAAAATGGAAATAGGACATGGTTCTATTTTGGAGTTCAAGGTAATTTAGTGGCTATACTATTTTACCTGTTTTTTTTGTTTTGTTTTTTTTAATGAGTTTCAAAATATTAAAGGTCCATCAAATGCAACTGTCAAGTTTAACCTTATGAATCTGAATCGACAAGCAAAGCTCTACAGTCAGGGAATGAGACCACTTTTTAAAATTCTCCCTCACCAAGAGCAATGGGAGCGAATTAAAGAAAAGCCGCTGTGTAGCGTAAGTTTTGCTCTCATCGTGTTTTGCTTTCTCGTTGCATCTACTTAGATTTCATCAATGATTTTTGTTTACAGGTGGAGGATCAAACTTTTATACTAAGCTTTAAGTTTACTATGCCCATTGAAGAAAATTCCACCGTCTACTTTGCATTCTGCTATCCCTACTCTTATTCTGATTTGCTCCAGGATTTGGATGCACTTGAAGCCCGTTTTGCTGCCAAAGAAGGGAACATTTATTTCGGACGTGAGGTTTTGTGCCAATCATTGGAAAAACGACGGGTCGATTTGTTGACAGTCACTCGGAACGGAGATGAAAAGCGTCGGGATAAGCCTGTCGTTTTTGTTAGCGCAAGAGTACATCCTGGAGAGACGCCTTCAAGCTTCGTTTTGAAAGGTTTCCTGGATTTCATCCTAAGGGAGGATGATATCCGTGCCCAGAAGCTGCGTGAAAACTTCATCTTTTTGTTGGTCCCTATGCTCAATCCTGACGGAGTATTCCGAGGACATTATCGGACGGACAGTAGAGGAGTCAATCTCAACAGAGTATATCTAGAAACTGATGCAGAAGTTCATCCTACCATCTTTGCCACAAAGCAGTTGTTGCTGGACCTAGCCAAAGAGGACCTGGTTATGGATACAAACTCCATGTCCAAACTTGAACAGCAGGTAGCATATGAATCCTGCACTTATTGATAGGGTTCCCATGCATAACGTTAAATTGACTCGTAGGTTAAAGACACACTGACAGTACAAACAGATGAATCAAACTGCCAAGACGATTCAGTCACACTTTGGCCTCATAGCTTTAAGAACGATTGCGGACGGACAAGTTTCGCTGGACTTCAATTTCCAAATGCCGCCGAAGGAACTGCTATAACCGTATCGCCGTCAACTATCCTCAGTGGAAGTACCATAGAAAGTGCAGAAGAGGGAGACGTTAGTGCGCAGTACTTTGATGTTGCTCCTGCCACCTGCCCCTTAGCAGTACCGTCCAATAGGAGTCGACTTTTTGCATACATCGACTTGCACGGCCATGCTTCAAAACGAGGTTTGTTATCTCTATTCAAACTCAATAATTCATTTAATTTCTTATTCTCATCTTTAATAGGCATTTTTATCTATGGAAATCATTTCAAAGATTCTAACCAACAAGTTGAATGTCTTCTGTTGCCAAAATTGATCTCGCTCAACAGTCAGCATTTTGATTTCTGGGCTTGTAATTTTTCTGAAAAGAACATGCGGCAGCGGTAAATTAGCGTTTCATTTAATCGCATTTCCTGTACTAATATTTTTTTATCTAAAATAAAAAAGAGATAAACGTGATGGCTTGAGCAAGGAAGGCTCCGGACGAGTCGCAATATCAAAGCTTACTGGTATACCGAGGAGTTATACCCTGGAATGCAATTACAACACTGGTCGCATGCGTAATATTTTAAGTCCTCTACCGACGGATAAATTTCCTCTTTTTCACGCCACTAATGTTGATGCCAAGGGTAACGTCGAGTCGATAAATGTCTGATATGGTTGATACTAAAACAAAAATTTTTTTTTGTCTAGACGACGAACGTTTAGAAGGATCAATCATCTCCCGCAGACGGACTGTCAGCGCTGGTCCCAGCCTAACCGATGCATTTTCTCCTCCAGTTCCTTACACTGAGAATTCCTTTAAAGAGGTATCCCTTTTTGTCACATTCTTTTTATTAGCAGAGTTACAGAAATTTATAACGATTGCTTTTTCTAGGTTGGCGAAGCTATGGCCGTGTCTCTTTTGGATCTGGCTGGAAATAATCAACTAAGTCGTCTACCACAATCGACGTATGGGGACGTCGATGGTGTGCGACAATGGATTCGGCTTCATTGCCTGGGTCAGCGCCGTTTCCCTTTCGTTGAAGCTGATGCTGATGAAGAAAGTGCCGGGTCTCATCTACCCTCTAGCATAGCGACAGCCAACTCACTTCAACAGGTTACTACAATTTGATCCTTTTATATATTCTCGTATGCACCCTGCGCGACGCAAAGTCGTGCATTTGAAATTTACATTCTACGCCTATAAATTAACAATCGTCATGTGTGGTATCCCTCCAGAATTTGAGATTCCGGCATTCCGAGAATAGACTTTTTAAAAGTTTGAGAAGAAAGCAGCTAATGTTGTCTTCCTGGGTCTCGTTCAAGTAAAATGCCACACATTTTAATTCTCTGCCTTTGCATCAAAATCATTTTTGGCCTGGAATGAATCTTTTAATAATCTAAATAGATAAGTAGTAGATTTTAACACTTTCTAGTCTTCAAGTACGAAATTAAGACACAAAACCAAGATTTGGCCGAATATCCCACCGCTTATTTTGACAACTATATTTTCGTTCGACATCCGTCAGTCGTTTTGTATGTTTGTATTCTATGCGTCCTTTATTTTTATTTGAACGATAACACAATACATTCCCTTCGTCTGGGCCCCATCGGATTGCTCTTTTATAGTCTATTCACGTGGCCTTTGGTTGCCAAACATATATCCAATTCAACTAATTATCAAACTACATGCCAAACTCGTGCAATCTGCACACTTCAGGTTTCCCAACGAGATTCTGGGGCCTCAGCTACCACCTCGACACACACCAGTGATATGGCTACCACCTCAGTGTGCCTCTCTCCCAAGAAAAAGCTATCGACGGGAAAAAGGCTACCCAGATCCAGAGAAGCTAATAGTGAGTTTCAACGTTTGTTTGCGAGTTGTTAGGACTACGCATAGAGCATATAGCCGGAAGGCCTATTATCCTTCCCCGGTGAGTTCCCCCTTTTATGGCTTTTGTTTAAATCAGATCGAGTTCGAGTTCGGAAACCGTGGCCGGGCAGTCCCCGGATGAAGGAGTCACCCAATCAGAGTCCCAAACAACAAGGACCGTCTTCTTTGGATTTCGCTCCCTCTTCACCCAGCTACCAACACTTCCCCAAGCAGGTCAAAAGCCCGCCAAGTGCGCGGCGTGTACCAAGGAAAAAGTCCTTGAAGAAAACGAAGGTATATATCATTTGTTTTGTTCCTGACATCAATAATGTATTGGGACTGAGCTGGTGTAACTTTTTCAGGTTCAGTCAATCGCGAAAAAGGACGGTATCGCTGAAGTCGAACTGAATGCTTCTCACGTTAATGTTCCGCCGACTTCGCCACCCAAGCAGTTGCTTAAGCGAAAGCGTCGCAAATCCAGGAGTCTCAGTCTCAGCGAAAGCTGTAAAGAAAAACGCAAGTTTAAAGGAACACCCGTAGCGGTGGCAGCCGTAGCGGCTGCAGTTGCTGTAGCGACCGACAATCCAGCCGACGTAGATTACTCTCAACCGTCTACCTCGGCGTCAACCCGCTGCCAGACGAAATCGGCGCTGGTCAAAAAGAAAAAGGTGCTAAGGAAAAGAAACGCCAATAGCGTACTTCAGAAGAAAAAACGAATTACTCTATTAACCGAGTAATGATTGTTAGTGTCATTATTCTTCATTTCATTTATATTGGATCTCCTGTTCAGCTAATCTAGGAGAATCACGAATTCAATTTGATTTCACGTCCTATTATTATTAGGTAAGTTTATGTTTATTGCTCTGATCGTGTCGAAACACGCTCAATTTCTTATTTGCAATCCGAATCATCCCAAAAAGTATAGTCATTCGTTGCTAACGAAATATTGGCTAATAGTTGTTCTGTTCTGGAGAGAAACTCTCCTCACGAAGCTGTTTTGTATTCAATCCCTATGCTGATTGTGAAAAAAACTCAAGCCTCGCATTTCATATACGTATGAATATTTATATATCAAGATCCCTTACGGTGAAACGAACAAACTCTAAATAAATCATGTTTTCTGTTGAACGGTGCACGGACACGAAAAAATACAGTAGAAGATGCCCTTTACTGTTAAATGGATCGTCCGTTTTTTAAACATGTAATCGTTGTATTAGCAGGACAGATAATTCATTGCAGTCTTTTACCGAAATCGGTTGAGATGTCGCGTTGTAGTAGCAGTGTGGTGACTGTTGTGTGTAAGCACTAAACATTTTCATCCTTGTTTCCGAAATGGTGGGATTTAACTATTTTCTAGAGCAAGAATTTGGGACCTAGGAGAGCGACGACGGCGAAGGAAAACAAAGTGGTCAAAACCATTTGGATGTTTGCGCCTGCGTTGCAACCATCGTGATCACAGGAGCAAACGTATTGGCGACCACCTAAGCCGGCCTTCTGGTAACAGGTGTTTGTAATTGGATCGTCTTGGGCGCACTCGCGGATCACTCTAACATTGGATTCCACTGCAAGTTTGAGGAACGGGTCACACCAAATAGAAAATTATTTTAAGCACATTAATTGTACAATAAAGTTACCGCTCTCTGCATAAAGTAGACCTCATATATATATTTCTAAGCTTACCTCCATTATGATTCGGGGCATCTTGGTCGATTTTTCGGCAGCCCGTGTATTTAGCTCCTCCAGCTAGTTCACTGCAGTCTTTCAAGAAATTGGGGCTCAACGATAGAGTAGCGGCACATCCTGTCTTGTCCACGGCAGAGTTGCAGACATAGCATTTAACCGCTTCACCTGTTGCGATAGTTTCGATAAAAGTGGCGTTCTTTACTTTTTTTACAAATTTAGAAAATGAGCCCAAAAATAATTTTTTTTTAGCAATTTCAATAGGGTAGAAAAATATGTTGCAACTTGCCAGTGGAAACGAAGAGGGCGAGACAGGCAATCAAACACAAAAGTAAAGAATTCATTTTGGAGATGATGGATGCAACGATATTTGACGATAGAGTATCAAATTTAACAGTGGATAAGGGAAGCCTTATCACACTCAACTGCCGATCAGGATGGTAAGACAACGTCTGGGAAGAATCTCTCCTCGTCCGATTGATTTTGTTGAACGTTTTCGTTTGACTAAATCTTGTTTCGGCTAGTTCATTCCGATGTGACGGACATGTTGTGCAAAGTTAATTCATACCTGAAAAGAGGCACTTTCAAATTTTTCCCAGACGTGGCTTCAAAAAGTTGCGTTGGCCATACAGAACTGTGTAGAGTGCATGGGGTTTTGTAAGGTTAGACATACAGGATGAAGTGACGTTTAGTAAATTTTAATTCTCGACATTCTACCAGAGACTCATTCTACACACAACCAGCGTTGCTTGCTCTTTCCTCCCCATTCAGAAATCTTGGCTCAGTGGTAAGCGCCGATGACTCAAGCACAGTTTGTTTGAATCGAATATTACGGAATATTATTACACCGACATCGTATTGCTCTTGATGAGATTTCAAGGACTTTAATTAAGGATAAATAAAGCTGTTCACTTTAAAATCAATAAATAATATAAATCAATTTCATAAGCGTAGTAAAAAATATTGGGTAACTTATACTAGGTCATCTTCGACCAGTTTTCTTCATGCAAGAACCGCTCAGAGCTAGTATATGCGTTGTACCGTATGTCCAGAATGTCAATTTTAATTCCCTAGAAGATACTTGTCGGTGATGCATTCCGTTACTTGATCATGAAGCCATACCTAACCAATATTACTACCTGGTCATGCTTGTCCACTTGCGCTCATATAACCAGTACTGATTAATTCTGTTTCTCATCCTTGCGCATTAGATGACACAAAGGCTCAGGTGGCAATTACCATAGGGAACAATACGAGAAATTAGTTGTGCCTATTTGGACCAAGAATCTACAATCAAAACAGTTTTAATTCCGGAAAAATATCTCAAATTGATCGCTGGATTAAATTATCAATGGGGTATATGCCTTGACCGTTCAGGCGTTATAAGCCGAACATGGATATAGGATGTCGGGTTGGGGCGAGCTCAGAGGGGGATTTGTAATAATAATCCTCGCTTGTCGCTCAGGCATTCACACGGTATACATGTATCCCATACACAAAGTCGAGGTGAATCTTATTGACATTCTCAACTGCGCGCCTCCTTCAGTCCAGTGGTGTGGGCGACAAGATGAAGGATATTTCGTCACTCATCTATCGGATTACACTTGGCTCTTTTTTTGTTGTACAATGATACTCTGCATGACTGCATCACGTACGCGTAACCCTACGCAAGTATCTACTCCTTATTCCGCATGTGGAAGTAACGTTAAATCAGCTGAGAGTCATAACTGCAATCGGGATTAAATTCAAACCTTGACAATCAATTAATTGGTCACCCGTCCTTCGAAATATAAAAAGCAAACAATTTTTGTACATTTTCAATAACCGATAACGTATTTCGATTAGCGACAGTGACAACCCCCTATCATTTCATTATGTTTGCAAAAAAAGGCGGCTAATTTATCGCTTCCGACAAGTGAAATTTGAATATGACCGCCTGACGTCAACCCCCAGATGGTGAGCGGTAGCCAGAGGCGAAAGTAGAACTGTGTATGCGATGGCGTCTTTTGAGCAGCTTTCGAAGGAATGTCTCGAGAGACCCTAGTGGAAGCTTTACTAACTAAAAGGCATTTCCTTCGTCTCGACCTGCTATCTTGAGCGGGTTGGCCTGATCTCGTGTATTTTATAGTTCTAACAAAGCGAAAGCTGTGGTGCCTGTGCGTCTCCCTGCCTCCTTGTCTTTCTGAGCTTTCCGAGACCGCTTGTCCCCCCTCTCTGCTCTTTTTGAAAGTTTATTTGTTGGAGACGATGATAATCTCTTGTGAAAGACCGGAGAGAAGGCACCTGTCAAACGTGTCACTCTAGTCGGTTGCAGATTGTTTCTAGAGGCATTTTAGAAGACGACAGTGACTTCTTGTTGTCAAGTGAGGCGAACAGGAAAAGGCGAGTGCCTTCAGCGAAAGTGCGTCGGTGTGTGGCTCTGTGCAATTGTCCCCCTGTGTGCGTTCTGTAATCTTATGAGTGATATTATAATGTTTCGGCAGTAATGGTGATACTTGGTTTATAAACCTAAACTAAAGAATGGCAAGCACGATTAAGGGGCTGGTCAGTCGAAAGAAGAAACGCTACAAGGAAGATGGATTTAATTTAGACCTGACTTGTAACTATCCTGCTCTACTGGTTCTACTCATACCATTTCTAACTCAATTTTAAATATTTTAGATATATTTGAAAATGTGATTGCCATGGGATACCCAGCTGCTAAGCTGGAAGGAGTCTATCGAAACCACATTGATGATGTCTTCAAGTTTCTAGAGACTAAACACAAAGATCACTACAAGATATATAATTTGTAAGTCTTGGTTGATAGCTTTTTTTAGAATATAGACCTTAAACTTATAACCTTGTGTCTTTAAACATAGGTGTTCAGAGCGTTCCTATGACTGCAGTAAATTTTACAATCGAGTCTCTTCCTTTCCATTTGATGATCACAACCCTCCAAAATTGGGTTTGATTGAGCCATTTTGTAATGATGTTGATGAATGGCTGGGTCTTGATCCATTGAATGTTGCAGTTGTTCACTGCAAAGCTGGGAAGGTAGGTTCTGCTCAAATCATCATGATTCTTAAATTGATGCACTTTTTATAACTTAATTTTCTTATGTAATTTTTTGTATTGATGCATTGTAGGGAAGGACTGGTTTAATGATATGTTGTTATATACTACATCGGGGCTGGGCCGAAAACGCAGACGAAGCCCTAAAGCATTATGGGCAGACGAGGACGCATGACACTAAAGTATGTATATAAGAAACGGTGATCAATGACCAAAAATTTTACTGTTGATCATCTCTGTAGGGTGTTACCATACCTAGCCAGAGACGCTACGTCGAGTATTATGATCAATTACTCAAAGCGGGCGGTCCGGGTTATTCGTTGTGCCCTCTCGAGTTGCGTCAAATTCGCCTGGAGCCTATACCCAATATGAGTGGCGGATGTGGTAAGGGCTTATCTAACTTCTTGGTTTTACTACAGCAGCTGATAAGTATGTGTATGACGGAGACCGACTCACCGTCAACTACTTAATCGGAATGCTAACGATAAAGTATTAAACTCCTACGAAATTAATCTCGGTTTTCACCCATATTCTAGTTCCAGTTTTGACCGTTTTGGAGGCGGAAAGCCAGCAAGAATATAATCCGCCTATCGAGCTGACCAAAGTCGGACGCGTGCTACGCATTACCTTGAAAAAGCCGCTGAGCCTAAAGGGCGACGTGCGGGTGATCCTCAAAAACAAACCCAACGTGATAATGATGAAGGAAAAGATGTTTCATTTTTGGTTCAACACCTATTTCGTCAAAGACCAAGCTCTCTTCCCACCGTCACCGTCCCCATCGCCTCGTCGAACTTTAAATGAGAAAAACGAATTTTCGTCCAACGGACTGGACAGTACAGCATCTCTGACTAAAGCTGAAGGACTAGCTTTAAAAAATCGATGGATAGGCTCATTAATCGAACGACCTGAAGGCTCTGGAAACTGCCCATCAACCAACCATCTCAGCCCGAACGTACTTTCTAATTCATCTAGGTACACATTGTCTGTTCAAGATAGTAAAATGGATGTTTCAGTAATGTGGTTGAATTTCGTTTTTACAGGGCATCATCTTTGAATTCAGTATATTCAGAAAACTCCTCTGCGACTACCTCGGAGCCTTTCAACTGGCTTACTGTTACGTTAACTAAACGGGAGCTGGACAAAGCTTGCAAAGATAGTAACCATAAAATTTTTTCAGCTGATTTTAAGGTACGTGAGACTATTGTTTGATGTACTATATTGTATATATTGTGATTATCGGTATTTGCATTTCTTTTAAAACAGACGACGCTGTATTTCACGCGTCCTGGCCAAGGTCAGGTGCCTTTGAGTGCTGTAGGAAGTCTACCGGCCAATATGGATTCCGCCGCCCGATCCAGTCGCAACAGTATGGCCGTTATGAGTACTTCTACGGTGTCTCGTTTCCCCTCCGCCAACGGCTCAAGCCGACCCAAGACTATCGCAACAACCAACACCAATGCGTCCATCAGACTGAGTTCGCCTCAAAATCTCGGTCTTCTCGGTCCAATTTGTTGGAGGACCACCCAATCAGCAAAGGCTCACGCTGAGGTACACTTTGGCTTTTGTGACGTCACTTTTGTAGTTGGTTCTAATACGCATCCTTTTGACTACGTCTCAGAAAATGGAGGATGGGCAAAGTACTCCAGATGGTGTTGACAGGCACGACCAGTTGCCTCGCCATTCGGATTCTAGCCAAACATGGAGCTCAGAAAATGATAGCTCAGACTTAGAAGGATCAGAGAAAAACCAATTCCAGACACCACCTAATCTAGAGCAGGAAGAAGAGGAAGAGCAAGGTTCGTAATCACGGGATTGATTGTTTAAGTCCATGATGATCAACAAGAAACTCTCCTACCTCTTTCTTCACTCTTCCCTTGTCTTTCTTTTCCTATCCTTCTATTGCTATACCTCGACCACATCTCCTTCTCTCTCCCCCTTCTGATCAGAAGCATTTCTGTACGTGTCTCGGGTAGACACTTACACATCTTCGGAAGCTGTTGGTCGCTATCGGTTACTCTCCTTTTCGGCTTGCACCTCTGGTGGTTCTCAAGGAATAGGGCGTACGAGTCCAACATCTGTCGATCCTACGCTGAAAGGTTGGACTTCCACCTGAATAGCAGCATGCTGATTTGGTTCCTCTTTTCTCTTTGTTGGCACATTTCTGTATTACTCTCCTGCCTTTTGCGCCCTTTTTTCTGTCCACACACCAGACTGAAACAAATCAGATACTGGTTGCGCGACCATTTCCTACACATGTCGCTTCGATAGAGAAAACAACACGTATCCGTAAGTTTTTGCATTTTAAAGTTTGTACTCGGTATGTTGCAATTTCGCAACTTCTGTCGCGAGCGATTGCTGTTGCGGGTAAGAGGTCGCGTAAAATTTGTTCCCTCGCGTTTCCACTTTGTTTCTGCCGTTCTAGTTTACAAAAAATTCGTTTCCTTTTTCTTTAATTTTAAAAAATTGGACTGGTTAATGGGCTGGAGCCTTGCTCCTCTTCACATTATCATTCGCCCCTCATTATTTTGCTCTTGTTGCGCAACAAATCCTCCCAGTTCTTGTTTAATCTTTTTTCATTGTTGGAATAAACATGTGACCTGGATCTCCCTAAACATAAGAGACACCATCAAAAATTGGCGTCAAAAGTTGGAAATTTTTTTTCCTGCACTTCGTTATTAATTAGTTCAATTGGTACTCTGTCACTGCATTTCTTGTTAGTTTGGTATTCTTTTTCCAGATATGATTGCAGTTCTTATTACATGAAATCTCTTGAACTCCTAAATTTACCTTTGTCGAGAATTCAAAGATCAATTGAGTACTTATTTATCTTACAGGGGAATCGACCTATTTGTGACCTGGCGTGTGAAAACTGTTACCGATTTGTTCGATTACATTTAACTGACGAGAACCATGCGCGTATTTTGTCTCAAAATTAATTGTTTCTTTTTTTTTGTTTTGTTTTGTCTCAAATTGAAAAGGGTTTGATTGGACGATAATATACTATTACTGAAATCAAATAGCTAAGCATAAGAAGCAGATTCTGGTGTCTATTTGAACCGCATGTCGTACAAGGAAACACGATGAAGATCGTTTGATGGTCAAAGTGTAGAAAAGAACAAGGGAAACCAAACCAAACTTATAAATTTAGGGGCGAACTAAAATGCTTTTGAGTTTCTTGGTGCTAGCCGCATAGCGGGTTTCGTTGACAGCTGCAGCTTGTCGCCATTGTTCACGCACTCGGCCCCAGTGAGAACAATGCTTTAAATATAGAAATATGTTAGATTGTTTGTTACAAGCTTATGAAGGCGAAAACCGACTCACCTCTTGCAGTAGTGATGCTATTGAAGGAACATCATCTTCCTGCTTTGAGGGAAAAAATTGGTTAATTTAGAATAAAGCTCTTATAAACTTGCCATTACATTGGGAAATTTTTCAATTGGGAAATAGTAAGTAGTAAACTGAGGTACTCGCCCACTAACAAGCAATACTCTAGAATGATGGGGTGTACTACCGACATCATGATAGATTTGATGACTTACTATATTTAGAAAATCTGATGACTTTGGTTTTCCAGGAGGTTTTAAGTCGAGAGGAATCCTAGTATCAATCATATTTCCTTCTTCATCTACAGGCATTATTTCAGGTAGTGGTAAGCTATTTACATCAGCTTCACTACTTTCTTCAATTTTAGAAACATCCTCTTTCATTTCTGCTCCTTTATCTTCTATTTTTACTGGAGAATTTGAACTGGAATTTTTTTTTGTTGGTTACAGATTTTTAATTGTGCCAAATGAATCCTTACTAACCTGGTAGATCCAAATTGTTGGTTGTTTGGTTGATTTTTAATCCAAGCTCTGCATACAGGGTACAGAGATGTTTGAGGTGAGAATTTTGCAAGATCAACACTACGGTCATAAAGCTTAAGCACATAGGAGTTTTGGTCATTCTTATAATTTTTATCCACATTAAGACGGCGGCGCTTCCTCAGGGGTGTTTTAATACTCCCCAACTTTCTAGGAGATGCCGATAGACTATGGTAAAAAGGTTACACAACTGACCTCATTGATTAAACTGTAGCACTAAATACCTTCGACCTTCGTGAATCAGATCTGTTACATCTACGTCTGATTCATCACTACCCTCGGATTCAGTCCGTTCGATGAGAATTTGTAACGCTCCTTCTAATCGGCCACGGGCAGTGCTAACTTCGTGTCCGTGATCTGTCAAAGTTTTCCAAAAAATAAGTTTATTTATTAATTGATTCACATCCTCCGCGTACACGTGAATAATTACCAAGTTTATCTTTATCCTTCCTCATTTCAAAATAGATTAAATTTAGGGGAAAACTAGAAAAATAGGAGAATTAAAATTCGTCCTCAAAACACTAAAAAAAACCAAACAAAGTTATCGCGACGTTGCCAGACTTCACAAATTCGCCATCGCAAAGTGCAAAGTTTTAAAAAACTCCAGAACAGCTGACAGCGGCTGCAGCGGGCCATTCGTGAATGATCTTGAGTTCAGTTTGAGACTTTGAGTGATCGAAAGTCGAAAAACAATGAGACAGAACGAAACAAAATGATTACGCAACAGCTAAAAAATTCGAAGGTTAAGGTGTTTCTTACTAGATACTAGTATTGGGTTTAGGAGTTAAAAAACTTCTATGTACCACAATTTTTCTTTGTTTACAATATAAGCAGTGAATGTTAGACCTGACAGTGAATTTTATTAACATAATTCTAAAGTGATGTAACTCGCTTAATTTTAAAAAATTTGCGTGAAACAATTTGTTTGCATAACCAGTCTGGTCGTTTTTTGTTTGTGAGTTCAGATGAGGTATAAATTGATTATTTTGAGATGATACCTCAGTTGCAAGTGTTATCTTGTTTGCTTTCAAACACACTGATAGGTCAAAACTCAAGTAAAGTGCTGATCAAGGCTGAAAGTTTCTCCTGTTAGTAATCAGGGAGTTCCAGCTTCACAAGGTTGTATTTTCTTAGCCATGTCTTCGGTAAGATTTGTTTTTTAATTAAAGTTATGCAGCAATCTGAAAATTAAATTTGATTTCTTGTATTTCCTTATAACAAACTACAGCCTAGCATTGTTGAACTGGCCAGTCTCTTTAAACTATATGTAGACTATCGATTGAAAGATCAGTCTCCTTTGAAACTAGTTGTGTTATCTGCTGGAGCAGCTTATTCATTTGCTTGGTTGCAGAAATTTCTTACTGATGAAGAATTATGTAAGACTTGCACTTAATACTCTCTTGTTTTAGAAAAATAATAACTGTTGATAAAATCAAAGCTGTGACAGAGCGAGCCAAAAGATATGTATTTTCATGGGTCCGCATCATACCTCTGGTCAAAAAGAAAGTGGATGAAGAAACAATGAAAGCTAGAGTAATGATGGAAGAAGACATGAATAAATGCACCAAAAGCCTTAGTATCTATTCTCAACTGCCCCAAAATGGGCGCTCTGTCGACGAGGTCGCTAAAGAAGCTCAAGAATATTTAGAGCTAGGTAAATGCGCTTTGGAGTCGATAAATAATACTACAGTCCAGTAAACTCATAGTCTGGATTCAATATTCAACAGGGGACTGTGATTGGAAAGCTGGTGGTCTTTCCGGGTGCGTTTACAATGTGGATCCAGAAGTCACTACTCTTGTTACGCAAGTATATGGAATGTCCGCCTGGACTAATCCACTTCATCCCGAGGTATTCCCCGGAATTCGTAAAATGGAAGCTGAAATCGTCCAAATGGCTATTCACATGTTCCATGGAGGGCGCGATGCTTGCGGCACAGTACGATGGTTTCTTGGAATTGGCTATGTTTCGTATTTATTCTTGTTCCTCTAGATGACTTCTGGTGGATCCGAATCACTTTTGTTGGCGTGCAAAGCCTACAGAGACTATGCACGAAATGTCAAGGGAATCAAACATCCCGAAATCTTGATGCCTGCATCTGGTCACGCAGCTTTTGATAAAGCTTCTCAACTTTATAGGTTACTTCGTTAAATGAAAAATGTACGAATATGATTTATTAAAGCTCTTCCGATTTTCGAACAGAATGCGTCTCGTCCGAGTACCGGTCGATCCGAAAACACATAAAGCTGACGTCAGAGCAATGGAAAAAGCCATAAACAAAAACACTTGCATGGTATTGAGAAGAGAGTTAATACTTCAGTGAAATATCAAACAACATAATGTGAAATTATTTCATATTAGTTTTATATACCTTAATTTTATTTTTAGTTATTGGCATCGGCACCTGGGTTTCCTCATGGTGTGCTTGATCCTGTGTCAGAGATTGCAGAACTCGGCCGGAAATATAATATCCCTGTCCATGTCGATGCCTGTTTAGGAGGATTTGTCATTGCTTTCATGGATGAAGCTGGCTACCCATTGCCACCATTTGACTTTAGGGTCGAGGGAGTTACCAGTATTTCAGCCGATACTCACAAGGTAATATTGGCCGAAAGCATTAGGTGTGCGTTAGTTCCCTGCTCTCCGTCAGAAAATTGACAAATAAAAATGCCCAAATTATTTTTTTACTCAACAGTTTGGACTAATAGACTTTCCCTCCATATGTTAAATGTTAATTAGGAAAACATATTACTTATAATACTTTCTATTTCCGTTCGCGAAATTTTTAGTATGGCTATGCCCCCAAGGGAAGTTCCGTTATTTTATACTCTCATCCGAAATATCGTCAACAACAGTTTTTCGTTGCTACCGAATGGCCGGGTGGAATTTACGCGTCACCAACTCTAGCTGGGTCTCGACCGGGCGGTAATATATTTTGTTTTTTACTTTGGGTACTTAATTAAAACTTCTTATTTAGGACTGATCGCTGCTTGTTGGGCCTCCATGATGTATTACGGTCGTAGTGGTTACGTGGAAGCTACAAAGAAGATTGCGGAAACTCACCGCTTCATCGAAAGAGGGCAAGTTTAGCTTACTCGTCTTTTCTAAATTTTGTTACATTTCGTAATAGCAGCCCTTTTATTACTAGATTGCGTCAAATCAATGGTATTCGTGTTATGGGAAATCCCGAAGCGTGCATTGTGGCGGTAGATTCAGCCGAGTTCAACATTTACCGCGTTTCGGACGCTATGGCTAAAAAAGGATGGAGTCTTTCGCCACTCCAGTTTCCTTCTAGGTCCAGCATTAGTTATTCACTTATCGTTTCGATTATTAAAATGTTATTTACTTTGCAGCATCCACTTGTGTGTGACTTACCTTCACACGCGTGATGGAGTAGCCAAGCGCTTCCTTGATGATATGAAGGACACTGTTGAAGAGATTTTGAAGAATCCTAAAGCCGAAGCTGAAGGAGCTGTAAGTTATAAGTCCCGAGGCCCATAATATTAATTAATTTTATTTGTATTACCTAGGATATTGTTCTTTTAACGATTTTACTAATTAAATTCAAACTATTTATTTAGGCTGTAATCTATGGCATGGCACAAAGTGTTCCTGACCGTTCAATGGTGTCAGAAATCGCTAGCGTTTTCTTGGAGTCCATCTACAATTTGAAGACTGATATTGCTAATGGCCATGCTAAACATTGAGAGGCTAACTTTCAGTCACTTTAACATTCAGTCTCCTGAATGACATTTTCACATTTACTAGTTCTACTCTATTCCTTACTTTTACAACTACATTTAGTTATCTTGTTAAGCTATCAGCGTTGATTTGGCAGTCCCTTCATAGACTAATCAATAGTCTTGCATTCCATGTATTCATTAGAACAGTATTTTTTGTTCAAAACAAAGTCACGAGAAAGTATTCCGAGAGTGTATATTACGGAAATGCTCTCTAACGTTAACACACACATAAACTTCATGATTGTTGCGTTTTCTTAAGGGTAGCATGAAGTAAAGCCGAAATACCCAGTCATTTCATTCCGTTGGTGTTTGGTCGAATACAGGTGGTGAATCAGCGAATATTGTGTCCAGTCCTGCTGCAACATCATTTACGTCGTTTATATCAACTTCAAATTGGTAATCAGCTTCTTGAGTGACGTTTTTCACAGTATGATGTGGACTGATTGTGCGCGCCGTCTCTCTAATAAGGGAACGTTGTCGTAATAATTCTAGAACAGACTGAGCTACTGTGGACCACCACAGAACAAATGGACGAGGAATTCTGACAGGCGATGAATTAGGCTCAATAAAAAGCGGAGACCGAGTCGTTGAAACGGTTAATCTTGATGCAGTTGTTTCAGAAAAAACGTCTTTTCTCGGCTGCTGCGTCAGAATTTGGTTAGTGGTGGTATAATTTTGGAATTCTTCGCCGGTATTAAGGGAAGCTGCGTGCGTTTCGACAATTACCTGGATCAAATCAGACCTTATTTAGTGAACAAAAAAGGCGTGAGAAAAGTAAATTAAAACTCACGGCACAGAGGATGATTGGAAACAGCATGTTCAACAGGCGCTTCATGGCGGTTGCGTGTCTAAGCCAATCAAATGTATACTAACAGTTACGGACAAGGCGCACGATGGTTTTTTATACTCGAAATGTGGATCAACAATTCAACATCTCTTGTTTGATGGTTGCAAAACGTGACGATCTGACAGGATGTAAATGGATCGCCTTCCCATTCACATGGCTGTTTATTGTTCACTGTTCGCCAATGCTGTACCTACTTTATTCTGGGCATTAAACTAGAGAATTTGCTTCATTAAATTCTTGTGATTGCCAACGGGTGATTTTTTTATACCAGTGTACTGAGTTTTAAGAGATTAGAACAGAGTACACACATTTTTTATATCAGACGAACCGTTCCGATGCGATGATTAGATTTATTCATTTTTGTTTACAAGGTTACTTTTATTTGACCGAACGGTAAGCTCAGTTTTGAGGTGTAATTAAAACGCCCAGTATAATCTTTCCCTTGCCGGGTAATTAAAACTTGGCGTTTAGGTATGAATTTTGTCCGCACGATTTCTAGGAGTAAAAAAGTATAATAAAGGGTCATGTATTCCATTCAAAAACCGTCATGCGCGTGAGTTTTCAATTGTTTTCAATATTGGCATTTCGACGGATCACGTTTTTGTTCTGGAGGACCCATGGCCTCTCTCCAAATCTATCAAGTTTACTACCGCTGCCGTCACAAATAGCATGAGAAGATGAGTTCGAGAAGAAAACACCACATTCATGGTGCGCATAGGTAAGATCTATGGGTGTTATCCGTGGTATCCGAAACTGAAAGATTACCAGTTCGTCCAAGGTTGCGGTTCGCAAGTTTCTACTCATCGACGTCGCGAAATCTGAAGTGTCAAGAAAGAGAGTTCGTGATCCGATATCGAGGACAAATTGCACGCGTCGCCATTTATTAAGAAGTTGCCCTTCTTATCCCATTTTATTTGAAAAATTTCATAGATTAAATGACATTTTTTACGAGAAAAATTTGATAGTTATTAGATTAAAAAATGAAATTGACTATTTGACTCTCTCAAAAGGAGACACCTTGCGGCCCGGTTGCATACCAAAATCGTAAACACATTTAAACTTGTCGAACGGGCTCCAGTGACTCGTGAAAGTTTGAAACACGTGATTTCCTTTGTGATTTCCTACTACACACCGAGGAATTGTGTAACGTAAGTACTACACACCCAGTATTATAAAGTAGCTGTTTTAGGAATGTGAAAAGTGAATTCGTTGTTCACATGAAATGCGTTCCACAAACGAGCCACGTGCTTTTCTACCTAATTTTCTTATTCGTGGTTTCATCGGGATAGCCTTCATGTTCTTTTACACTTGTTAATTAAATGTAATAAGTAGTTGCTTGCTTACTGATGTTACCATGAGTTCGTGAATGTGGGAATAAAGGAGCAACTCCAAATTGGGTTAATTGCAAGACTCTGGTTAAGAAGGCCCTCTAAAAAAAAAGATTTCTTGCTCGTGTTTACATGTGTTGACTCTATAATGTAAACAAGGTGGCACATTTTTTGTGATCACTGACTGAATAGAGCCTTGTTGAAAAGTTTTTAACTGGTTATGTACAAAAACTGGAAAGACATGAGATGATTGATTGATAATGGTGATGCAACACCTGTAAACATTTTCAGATGCTGTATGTACCATTTTTGTTTATTTAAATTTTTCATGGAAAAGGTTATGACATTCCGTCTTGTCAAGGACAACGTAGGGCTCAAGTTCACCGTACCAGATTGTCAAAGAAGATGCATTTCCTGACACTATAGTTGCTATTATAGCCCCGAGTGTCGTAAAACCCGTTAATTTAATTACGCAACTGCAGTTAAAGAGTTCAAACTCCATTCAGTTTCTAGCACAAAGAATGTGGTATTGGAAGTGCTAGCGACCCGTTGAGATGAAGTTGCATCCGCTACGGCAGTGACCACATTCCTCATTTTACGATCTAAAAGGTAAAAGGGCGTCATAATTCCGTTTATCACGCGACGACCCGCAAAATATCATTCTCCAGGTTATCAGAGCTGTGAGGCTGCGATGCTGGATAGGTTTCCAACCGTTGAACTGGCTCGGGCATTGACAGGTCGATTTCAGGATCGTCGTTCAGGCTATTATTTTCGCAATCAAAAACCGATCAAGGGACAAATTTTTTTCCATAATATAAAGTAATATACAGTATAGTAACCTTACCCGTCATCCTGTTGCTCTAGTAGTGACATTGGGATGGATTTAAGTTCACGATACCACCTGGCCGCGTGTAAGAGCCCCAGCGCGATTAGTAGTAAACCCCCTACAGTCGAAAACCAAGCTCGATGGGGTTGGGCAAACAGCACGACAGCTAGAATAGTGTAGATGACGGTTTTCTTCCAGTAATCGAGCCAAAGAACTGCATCCCAGCAGTTATAGATGGGGTGGTGCTCATACCTAGGTGTTATGATAGGAGCGGCTGTGTTTTTTATGTCTTTTTCTTGTTCAGTTAATGCTAAGCCAATCCAGGCAACGGCCGCACTTGTTATTTTTCTCTCACCTGAGACAAACTTGGAGGAGAACAGTCACGGCCCACGTCGACTCCAGGAAGAGAGTGATAAAGGCAGCTGCACTGCGGCATAAATTATCAAGTCATTCACGGTCTCTACATTGTACCTAGCATACTAAACGATTTTTGTATTTATGCGGCGCAACGAAAGTAGAGACGTAAGCTTGCCAAGTTGCACGCACGACGTTTTTCAACTTTCGTTTCAAAAGTGGCCAGATGAAATCGATTCATGATGGAGAAAATGATCGTGATTTGTCTTTATTGCTTACATAGCGAATCCGCCCGCTAGCTGATGAATGAAGCAGAGATCCGCGCCGACGCCAAACAAGACTGCGCGTTCATATCGTCGTTCGAGGCATCATTACAGAAAAAAAAACAAGCACATTTATTAAAAAGAAAAGTTCATACTCGAAAAATCGAACGCAGCTAGCTATGAAGTGAAACTACTGCCGGTTATAACTCATGTACACCGGTGAACGTTCCTGTCTTACGGTAGATTTTTAGACGCTTTCATGTCTATTTTCAGAACCACGGGGCCGTAAAAGAAAAGAAAAAGGCCCAAGACTAGTTTGGCTGGCGTTAAGCCCAATCCTAAGCTGATCACGTTCCTCGTCTACATTGCCGTAACCTTGTTTTTTTTTTTTTTTGTTTTTTGTTTTTCCCTCGAACGGAAAGAAAGGGTACTGGATCATTCCGCATCCACAGCTCTGTCGTTAGGTTTTAGGTTTAGTAAAATAGGTGAGCAGTTTAAGGCGCGTTTGTGTGCAAGAGTAGTTACCGATTGAAGTGAACACGCCCCAGACCCGCGTTATGAGTTCGACGTTTTGTAAAAAGATGGTCCAGCAAGGGAAACTTTCACTGCCGTCCATTTTAGTCACGATTCAAAGGTGCTTTTATTCGTTTTCAACGTGGAAAATAGGGTCACAGTGGGTTACAAGACGAGCGTCTCGACTGACGGCTTTCGTCAAACTGCCGTACCACAGCGTCGCATCCTGCCGTCGTATAATTAGCCCGCCTCTGATGGGCCTCTATTTTCGTTCTTTTCCTAACAATCAATGTCAAGCTGTTGACTTGCAGATAGATAAGATATATTCATCGACACAACTGTACAGTAAGACAAATCGGCTGGCGTGAGTGTTTAAAAGTGTAGAAATTGGGCAGTAGCCGAAATATTAGCTGGCCACGATGTAAGAATAGTGGATAGATGAGGAGGGATTCCCTGGACGAACTTGCACGGTTGCAAGACAGAGACGGACTAGGACGGACGAGAGATCTTTGGGTACAGACAATACCTGTGATATGCAAAAATCGTGTTTCAAAAGTTAGTACGTAGTTTCGGGATTGGGCGAGGAGGCCGGGCGATGGGCTCGAACAAAGACAAGCTGGTCCCGACCAACTCGATGCTGACTTCCATGTCACTCCTGCTGTTTCCCGATCGGAAAGTTGCAGTTGGAATGTTATACATTTGGCGGTACTGTTGATGCTGTCCGGGTTTTGATAGCGGCGGCATGTTCCGATGTTGGGCGGCACTGGTGGGCTTCCTGCCAGAAACTGCTGTCGAATAGCTACTATCGCCATTCACTGTTTTAAAATTGCCGTTGGCTGATTTCAGATTCGTCACAGGGGCGACGTGATTCGTTTTGGGTTTGGCTTTGCTCCTGACTCTGGTTTCAGACAGTGGAGGCAAAATGGCAGTTTCTGGAACGTTTTCCGTGAATCTGGGCAGGGCAGAAGGCTGTAATTTAATTCTTTTCAGTTGAGTGTAACTCTTGCTAGGCGATGAGGACTTGTTAAACGGCAGAATTTCGCCACCCGTTACGCTCATATCTTTCTGTAGGGACAGGCGGGCCGTGTCATCCAGTATTTTCATATAGTCGTTCTTCAATGGACTACGTGACCGATATAAACTTCGATCGTTGGCGTAGCCGGATCTAGCCCCCGCGCGTAGACCACTGTTGGGTAGAGGTGGCGATTTGAGGGGATAAGCACTTCTTATTCTGATTGGCTGTGCTTGTTTTTTCACTGGATAGGCACTTCTGACCCTTGGCGTTTGAAAATGACTGTTGTACCCCATCGTGCTGCTGCCATACTTGTTTGAGGGCAAATGTACAAAACTATTTGGGTTGAAACCTGATTAGTTGTTGTGCTTTTTTAAATAAAGGATTCTTTGCAAAATATTTGGCATACCTGTGACCCTGTATTTCCAGCTCTTTCTTGATGGGGTTCATCCTCAATTTCTCTTCGCTGATTTGTTTCCTGGATTCTTTCAACAATTCGTGTAACCTGTTTGAAAAGCAACACTGTAGATTTGCACTTCTGATAGTGGAATTTCAAATTTTGTTTGGGATATTACTTGAATTGTGCAACCAACTGCCTCCACTGTTCAGCCTCGAACTGGTTAAAACATCTTTCACTGGGTAGAATTCCTGTGTTGAGGTAGTCTTCCAGATTGTCAAGGTAATGCTGAACCTTCATGGTGGCATAATTTTCTACTTCCTGCGAAAAGACGGCTTACTCGTCACAAGGAAAGACGGTGGTTGTTAAGGTACAAGCGACCAAACTTACGTCGTCGGCCCATGAAAGGCTACTGGCCGAATTGAGATTGCTGTAGGAATACAAGTCGCGTATGGTTGTTGACATGCTCGAAGCCATCGAATCGTTGAGCGAATTTAAATTGAGTCCTAAATCCCCCGTTCCTATCATTTTGAAAGTGAAAAGAAACTTGTGTCAAAGTATTTGTTTGGATACGTCCGTATCCATTTGTCTCGGCTGAAGAGCTACACACACCGTTGCCAGGTGAAGAACCGGTGTAAACAGACCTCCCATCGAGTAGCAGATAGCGCTGATGATCCTGCGCAATTCCATTCTTCTCTTTCTTGTTAAAAGCTGGCTTTTAAAAGTCAAAGAAAAGAAAAACTTGTAACCACTATATAGCGAGCTGGTTTCACTATCGCGGTGATACGGACGAGTACGGCACAGCAACCCCAACTATGTACTTTGGTTCCCATCGCGGCGACATTTTCACACGGGGGCCTCGACGCCAACGACGCGCCGCTTTTTGTATACAATCACGATAGGAGGGGAGTCTACCAATAAATCTTTCCAGTCGACTGCCGACCAGATTCCAGATTCGACTAGAGCGAATTTCCGTCTACCGTGCACGGGCAAAGCCATCGACCGATTTTTGTTGTTGTTCTATTCGTGATTCGAGCGTAGTCCATAAAAAAGGAAAGCTGCTGGGCGAGAAAGAGAAGAATCTCTGAGCGTGATCGTCGGCCACCATGATACCGTGTAGATATGATTCGATAGATGAATAATAATGAGCGTGGGAGTCAAAACATGGAGACACGCAGCCTGACGCAGCCCACGACGATGCGGTCCAAGTGTGACGAATCATTGCTAAAGATCCCACAAGGTGAAAACTGGTCGGTCGGTCGTGATTCCTGACCTTAATCACAATCATGAATTCATGTAATTGAGGCTCTGATAATCATCGATGGAGAGATAGTCGTCCTCGAAGGAGAAGCGCCGCTCTGTTTACTGCCCAACACCAAGACTTGTTTCTTTCTCTCTTTCTTTCTTCATTCTGGTTCTCTTTCTTTTTCTCCGAATACATTTCCCTTTTCTAAAGATGTCAGATCCGTTTGCGGTTCGTGACTGATTTATACAACAAGAAGCCACCGCTGTAGACTGTGAAAGATAAGGTGAGAGATGGAGAAACAATGCTGCTTCTGTTGGGGTGGCGGGCAGACGGGCAGGAGGGGAGGGGGGATAGTTAAGAACAGTTGGACTACATTACAATTGTGTTGTGCTGGGTATTTCTCTTCGTTTTTGGCTATTTTCCGCTCTCTCGCTCCGTCCCGGCCAGCTACTAACGGAACCTGTCCGATTGGTTTTTTTTGTACACTGGGGCCAAGCACGGCACTCACCTCTTTTTCTCTACTCTCCCAAGTAGTAGTAGTAACTAGTCTTTGTCAACGGGAATTTCGTCCCTTTTTTTTCCTTTCCAGAAAGAAAAACCAAGGAATAAAAATCTCAATTCGATACTTGATCACTTGAAATGTTGACATTAAAAAAAGGGTTTTTCTTATTTCTGATAATTGTAAAAGAAAGAAAAGGAAAAACGAACTGTTCTTTTACCCAGCAGTAGCAAAAAAAAAGTAGGAGCAGCAGCAGCACAGCAGCAGCAGCGTGCGGTCGGGAAACCTACCGAATATAAAGAAGCGGGAAGGTAACCCGAAAGGCACTCTCACAAGGGCAATTCAATAATGGTGATGATGGGCCGCCGCTGCTGCCGCTTGCTTGTGTTTGCCTTGCCGGCATTTTTGTGTTTTTTAACTGGGGAAAAGGCGACTCGATGACAATACGAGGTCGTTCGGTCAGTCCCGCAATGACCCGAAGACACTGAAACGGACCCTTGTGCTCTTGTGTTATGTATGGTACGTACCTATACAACAGCCGAGTGGCCGTACATGGATTGAATATGTTGACCGTAGATGGGTGAAGTGGGAGACCCTTTGCATCACATATTTCTTTTCTGCCTTCTCCTCCAAAACGGACGGCCATCAACGTCCCACCGCCTACCTATTCCCATATACAAAATCGTTAGCTACGCGCCGAGAGGGGTTAAAGGAGAACCCAGAGATGGACGGCTAATAAATCACCTGGCATTCTCCTTTCCATCTCCTCACGACGGCGTCGGTTTTCTCTTTCTCCATACTTTTCTCTCGATTTTTTTTTGAATATTTCTTTTCCCACCTTTCACGCTCTCTCGGCCAACGTCTCCGTGTTATTTTTTGGTCATTTTCTTCAATTGTTTTTTTTTTCTCTCTTACTTGATGGAAGTGACTGAGAGGCTCTCTCTCACTCGGTGCTGGTCTGGGTGTTCCTCTTCAACCATGTCTATCGGCAGCAAACAACAAACAGGAGCAACAGACCAGTTGGTTTGTTAGTGTCCGGCCGGTTTGAACGGGCCAACGTCAGTTGGCTGCCATCCACCTTGAGAACAACAACAAAACCACCTGCTGCCATCCATTTTTTTTTCAGTTCAATTTTTTTTCCGAGTTACCAAAAATTAGAAGGAGAGACAAAACTATCTGGGAGGTGGTGGGGTCTCTTTTTTGCGCCGATTGTGTGCTACAAGTGCTAGAAAAATAGGAAATATTCTATTTAGCGCGCTGGTTTTATGTGGGGTTTTGCGAGCGTGCTCAGCCCGCGGCTCGAAACCCAAAGAAAAAAAAAACTACAACAACCTTTGATAGATAAATCTCTTTGATTTTTTTTTGGGTTATTCCTCCGCGTTCGTGACTGGTGCCGTTCACCGGGCAAAAATTCCGAGTGGAGGGAAAAGCTATGCTGTATAAAAATTCGACCGAGCCGGCCGTCCATCCAACACCACCAGCAGGTAATAAAATTAAACATACAAGCAAAAGTTTGCGTTTTTTTTTTCATAAATAATTTATCGACGACGGGATATGGAAGGAAACAAAAATACAGACAAAGTGAGAAGGTGTAGAGAGAATAGGTGAGAATAGGTAGAGAGGTCAGGTTGCAACGCGGGAATTCTCCGGTTGTAAAAAAAATTTGAATTTTACACGGCTCGCCGATATCGAGTTACCGTACGCCACCATTTCGGATTTCCCCGGTCGCTGGTCGGTCGCTTGGTGCTGCGCTGCGAAATATCTTTCAACCGTGTGACTTTTGTCGATTTAAAAGGAAAAAACAAAAACAATTTCTTATTATTTTTTCTTTTTTAAAGTCGGATCTCGTCAGAAGACGAAGAAAAGTTACTTGTATCTGTCCATGGTCTGACAGACAGACAGGCGGACGGGGCTGTTGTTGTTTGCGGTGAAACACGCCGAGGGGGTATCGGTTTTCACGGCTTATTTCACTTCCCATTCAATACGATAAGCATGCATGAATTTTCTCATTTCATTTTCGGGGGCCGTCTCTTTCTCTCCTTTCCGCCAAAGTTGTAGCGACAAGGCAAAGACAACAAGAAAAACAAAACACGACGAAATCGAATCAGAAACCAACACGCCATCAAATGCACCGACGAGCAAGCACGGAAGATAGAGCCAAAGGGGAGAAACTCTTGACAATACGACGACGACGACACTGAATTTGCTTCCCCCCTCCACAAAACACGACGGACACACAAGTTCTTCATTTGAAATGATTTTGCCATCGTCGAGTTCTCGTGAGTTGTTTCCCGGATTTTTATAGACAGTCGGGCGTATTAGACGCGCTCCATCAATACCGTAGACGCAGATGGCCGGGGGATTCCTTGTTTTTCTTTTCTTTCGTCCGTGATTTCTGTACGTCTACGGAGAGGGAGCAGCTACTTTAATTTTACTGTCGTTTCTCCGGGTTCTAAAGAAAAGGAAAACAGAGAAGAAAAAAAGAAAAAGAAAAAGAAAAAAAGGTGTAACGACCCGGCCCGGGCGCGGCCTGGCTGCTTTGGTTTTAGACTCGCCGCTACGACTTGCGACTCTCGGTAAAAAGAAAAAGAAAAAAAAATACTCTTGTGTGCCG
The DNA here is from genome assembly GCA_022539655.2 of Ceriodaphnia dubia. Taxonomy (NCBI): domain Eukaryota; kingdom Metazoa; phylum Arthropoda; class Branchiopoda; order Diplostraca; family Daphniidae; genus Ceriodaphnia; species Ceriodaphnia dubia. Next base: position 1,366,445 of record JAKUCG020000076.1, read on the forward strand.
TGAGAACATTGTCAATGGTAAAAAGAAAACTCACATGCAATCCTTCAAAGAAGAAGAAAAAAGAATTTAAAAGAAAAGACGAAGAAAATCTGTGTTTTTTTTTTCTTTTCCTTCTTTTGTTGGTTTCTTTTCACGCGCCTTCGCCATGTGAGGGTCTGGGCCGTTCACGCGCCCGCGCGCACACAATCGCCGTCACCTGTCCGAAATGAAACAACAGTTTCCTCCCATCTCGTTGCTGTTGTCGTTGCATATATCCGAGAAAAAAAATCATTTCCCTTTTCCAATGGGTGAAACCGTCATTAGAATAAATACAGCCGGGACGCCGTCGCTGTCGTCGTCGTCTTCGTCATTTGGGTAAAACGTCGATAAAGGAAGTTTGTAATGGTTGGTAAAAAAAGATGGGAAAAAGTGCGTGTCTTTTATCCCTTTTCCTCGTCGACATACTTGAAAAAAGGTCGAAAAGGTGTAGTCTACTCCTCCTACCCGCCTGTAACTTGTTATTTCATTTGGCTTTCTATTGATTTGGTTACGGACTTTATGACGACACGTTTCCTGCGCCCTACTCTTGTGAACCTGTCGAACGTGTTGTTATTGTTGTAGTCTCTCAACTAGTTTATGTTTGTTCTTCCAGCCGTTCCAAAACGGGAAAAAAACTGGAAAGAAATCAAAACTCGCTCGTTTTGTTTTGCTTTTTAGCGCTCTAGTGGTACGTAGTAGTAGTAGTAATAATAATACGGATGGACGGAAGAAAATGACATTCGGATTTACTGGGGTTGATGCACCTTCACTGGCGCGCTGTCAATGTTCCCGTTGGTCCGCACTCGTCCTGCTAACAAGGTACACGAGGTACAGTGAGACGACGGACGACTTTGACGCCGTATGTCGGCGTCTGTTTGACCACAGAACCGCTGATGAACGTGGACATTAATGCCGAAATTTTCCACGACGGCGGAAAGAAAGAAGCGCTTTTTGAAAAGAAAAATCTTATCATTCTTCTTCCGCCACTGTCCGGTTTCTGATGACATTTTCCACCGAAAACAAAAGAAAAAAACCCGATTGATATCAGCTGCGGAATTCGGGTCTCAAATGGCGGTCACTATTTCTTCCTGTTCTTCTTCTGCAGAAGACTGCTTCTTTTTTTCTCTAGCTAGACCTGTTTCTTTTCTGTCTTGGATCGTCTGCCACATGTCCGGTCCGTCCGCCGATGGTTACGCTCGTTGACCGACGAGATAGCGAAATGGAGCCTCGTTCAGGGTCGTAAACAGGGAAAATACGTTTAGTGTACTAACTATTTAGTAGGCTACTATCCATCTCGACAGACCAACAACTTGCGCACACTCGCACAACCAACAGAATAGCTCTAGAAAGGGGAAAACAATTTTCGCCCCCGTTTCCTGTCCTATCGGGCAGCAGGGGAGCGACGGAGCGCACGTTCCTTCATCAAACCCGCAAACGGCTCCATTAAAAAAAAAGGAAAAAAACTGGCCGGTTGCCGCGACTGGCTATATTCACGAAAAGTATATAGTAATAGTGCCTTCTTCTACTCTTTTTTATATGTTTTTTTCCTCTCTCTCTCTCTCCTTGTATATATCGCTATGATATGTGCAATCATACGCAAAGTCAATGACTGGAACCAGAAACTTCTCCTTGGTCCGAAAACAGTTCGTTCACTGCTTTCCTTTTTCTTCTCCCTCTCTCTCTTCGTCGATTTTTCTTCAAATTTAAAGAAAATAATAATAAATAGGAGTAGAAAATTGTAGAACAAGACAAGACAAAGAAATGCGTGCGGGTTCACAGCGTGATATCCGACCGCCGGACGTCGTCGCACGCGCGCCTCCCAAACAGAACGGGCGCCACCAAAGAAAATCAACGAAGACAAAAGGAAGGTGTTCAATCAGTCGAAACCAATCAACAAACGGCCGTGAACGCAGCGGCTGAACTCGAACTGGAAAGAAGAAGAATATAAAAAAAAGGAACAAATTTTGTCGCCGCTGAATGAACGAGGGCAACGTACTACGCTTTAATAATAACATCACGCTCCATCGCTACAAATCGATTGTCTGCTCCAGAAGAGGGCCAGCTATAGCTTTTTTTTTCTTTTTCAAATGAACCAATGATACCAAATCCCAAGGATTTGAAAAGCGTCATTGTCGTAATTCGACAGCGGATGAAAGATGACAACGGACGACGGCTGCATCGAAGGTTGAACCACCCGACAACGTGCGTGACACGGAATCCCCGCGACGCTCTGGAAGACAATGACCAACTGTTAGACAGATGGAAAAGGTCAAACAACCAGCACGTTTCTTTATTCCCTCCCCCCTCTTATTTCTTTTTTCTTCTCGAGCGGATGAGAGGAGTTGAAAGTTCAAAAGGTGGCCCGGGGTAGAAAAAGAAAGAAAATATCATATATATATGTGTGTATATACATACAATATATAAATAATAATAAAAAAAAGAAAAGGGGCAAAAATGAAATAAAACAGACACAGAGACAGACAGCAGACGTCGAGGGGGTTCGTGACGCCCCCGCGGTGACCTACCCCCATACTCTATACCTTTTCTTGCTTTCTTACTTTCTTTCCAGGCGATAGGAAAGACATTGAAATAAGGGGATGGTGTGCTGTTGTTGTTTTTCTTGACGGATGGAGAAACGCTAACGTACAAATCAAAAATAGAAAATAAAAAAAGATAAAGGATCCGCCATATAGCTTCTTGGGGCCACGAGGACGACGAAGAGAGTCTATCGCCGGGGAAGAAGAAAAAGAAAAAAAGTTGAACGAGGTTTGACCTTATATGGCGAAGGGATAGATCTCGTGTGGTAGTGGGTACTACCACCTTCTTGCTTCTTCTTCTTCCTCTCATCCGAAATGGCCGCGCCAAACCTTTTCATCTGCATTCCGCTGACGTCATATGATGAGGCTCTTTCGTCTATTTTCCCTTGGGTCCCCGACGGAGGGACCCCATCTCTACCATCGCTTTCCAAAAAGACGAGATGGCGAAAAAAAAAGGAAACAAGGCCCTTCTTCTCTTCTCCGCACTGGCTGCTGCTGCCGCCGCCGCCGCGAGTCTCGAAATGGGTTAATTATATTCCAAAGCTGGGATTCGCTCAAAGTATAGAGGTGCTTGAGGAGAGAGAGAGAGAGAAAACGGAGAAAAAGAAGAAGAAGAAGAAGAAGAAGAAGAAGAGGAAGATGAATTTTGTTTTATAGTTTTTGGCATTAGCCACGTTGTGCCTGTCGCTCTTTTTTTGGGCATCATTGGTCATTTCACCAGCAAAACCGTGCGCTAGCATACAACGGCCAGCGTAGTAGTGGTAGAGCGTCGTCCTTTTTGATCAATAATGACGAACCGGACCATCTTAAATAACTACTTGCCCATCGGCCCGGCTTCAAGGCTCCGAACTGCCTTCTTCTCTTTCATTCTTTCTCTTTTTTTCCTTCGTTTTTTTCTACCTTCTTATCCCGTTCGTTTTATAATCACATCGTCAGCGAACATAACTAGTACCGTAGTAGTCTGGGGAAACGTTGACCAAATTGTCGAATGAAAAATCCCGAAGAGAAACTTGCGCTCGTCATTAAGCGTCGGAAAACCGGCCTCGGGATTGAAATGCGGCGACCTCCTCAGCGCGCCGCGTTCCATCCACCTTTGTGTAATCAATCAAACGTTGGAAGAACGGAGAAAAAAACGTAATGAAATGAGAGAGACGGGCTCAGAGTAGAAAGACTCTCTTGCTCAACATTTTCAATGAAAAAACCAACAATGGTTTTTTCATCCTTTCTTGTTCGGAGAGATAACAACAACAACAAAAATTCTACTCGACTCGACTCGACAGACTCTTGTTATTGTTGTACATATAGTTTGAGGGGTTGGTCGCCGGAATTCATCTGTCCGGAGCGCACGCACCCGCCAGTTATCGCTGCGGATGATGAATCCGCGTTGTGCGCGATCTGGGGTTTTGTGGTAGTCGCCTTGGACAAAGACGCGCCCGGCGCAAAAGAAAGGCCCGTCTTCATCTTTCAGACGTTACACTTGTATATAATATAACAACTCGACAATTCATCCATCATCCAACACGTTCGAATTCCTTTTCTCTTCACTGGGCACCAGATCGGTGGACCAGTCAGAACGTTGCTCTCTCTCTCAGTCCATCGGGTGAAGGGGGGCTCGGTCGACATCTTCATCATCGGTCAACTTTTTTTTTTTTTTTTGAAATTTGGTGTATGCCCCGCTCGGCTGCGCGTGCGCTACTTTTTTTTCAAATTTCCAATTCAAAAAGAAGAAGTTAAGAAGAAGAACAAAAAAATTTCATTTCGTATTTGTCTTGAAATCGACGAGCAAATTCGTTGATGCCGTGAATTCCGTCCAGTCACGCTCTTAGCCGGCCATTTTTCTGCTCAATCACCTTAGCGCTTGTTTTTTCTTTTCCTTTTTTTTCGTTGTTGTTGTCTTTTTGCTCCATCATGATGGCGCTATCCTATATCGCTAGAGGTTCGCTATCTAAATGAGACTTTCCATTCATTCGTTATCCGTGAATGATAATGATAATAAGTCACAAGGGTTCGTGTCCCGCCGGACTGACGCGATCGTGCGTCCGAAAGGGCCAAGGCTCATGCAATGTAGCACTGGATAATAAGTGCCGTAACACTCTGCATTTCTCTAAAGACACTACATTGCGGTCGCCCCTTTTTTTTTTTTCTCTTTTGTGGAAATGAACGAATCGAAGACGTAACTGGTTGAACGACCCTGCGCATATCTTTTTCCCCCCCTCTTTGTAGAGTCACGTTAGTAACAGATTGATTGTCGGAAGAAAGAAGACAGAAGACGAGAGAGGACAAAGACGCGTCGGCCAAGGTTTAACGAACGATTGAAGTGATGGGAATAATTGAAGGCGAAGAGAAGTGGAGGGGAGAGACGACCGCAGGTCTATAAAGGAAACTGGTAGAACCACATCCGCGGATGGCGGAATGTTGTTCTTTTTTCTCTTTTTTCATACCTCGGCTACGACGATGATGAGCCGCTCTGCCACTGGTTGCTTCTTGTTGCTGGTGTCTTTGACGTGGGAGAGCCTTTATTATGATTTCTCTCCCCCCTCTCCACCCTCCCAACTCCCCGTTTTGTTAGACTATATCCCGCTCGTCCAATTACACGCCATCCGGCGCGTCGGAATCCCGGTTGTGATTTCGTTTCACCATCCAGTGATGCCAGCTCTTAAGGAAGACAATATGAGACGCCTCTATTATCCATTGTTGTTACCTTATCGTCGACCGTTCTTAAATGCCAGCCTATCAGAATAAATCAAATGTCGGTGTGGCGCGGTATAGTATATACATATATACTGTTCGGTGTTGCTGCTGCTGCTGCTGTTGCATAGTTATGCTAATCAGCGGGAGTATGGTAGCTCGGCTGTTCGGATGAAGAAGAAGACTGAAGAAACGGGTAGGCGAGAAAAATCGTATATAATCAGCCAAGTGCGACGACTTTGTCGAGCTTCCCCTGCGCACCTAATGGTGATGATGATGACAGAGGACTCGGAGAGTCTCGTTAGTCATTTACACCGGCGCCGCCGTAATTATGTATCCCGTCTTCGGCTTCTCAGACGGACATCGGCAGAAAGAGAAATTTCAAACATTAGCCGCAGTTTTTTTTTCTCCTCCAGAGGAAGAAAAAGAGAAAAAAAATGAAGAGGATGATCATATTGAAATCGAAAGTTGTGGGTTGGAGAAGAGCCAACGGAGCCAATTGTACCCAAGAGTTTAAAAAGCTAAGGATCCTGGCGCAACACAATAAGCGTGTCATAACGTTTCGGTCCCGGGATTTTTTCTCCTTTTTATTTTTACACATATAAACACGGCCGATTGTCTTCTTGCGGCCGGGGCGAAAAGCAGCAGGAGCAAGAGCAGCAGCCAGCAGCCAGTCGAGTAGCAAAATGCGGCGGCGGCGGCAACAACAGGCACCGCGCCCCGCGGGAACGTTGCCGAGAGAACAACAAAACAACAACAAGAGGAAGAAGAAGAAGAAAAAAAGACTTTCCCTTGGCCCTGCACCTTATTCTCCAGGAATGTCTTGTCTTGTGCAGAGAGCAGAGTTGAAAGATAAAAGAATGGGAAACACTCGGCTGGAATCTTCTTGTTCGCCGAGAGAGAGAGAGAAAAAAAGAAAACAAAAAACGAAAAGAATGAAAACGACGACGACGACATTGCGCGGCTCATCAAAACGGCTCTTAAAGTACATCGAGTCTCTTTTTTTTTTAGTTGTTGTTGTTGCCGAGGCGGCCGTGGGTAACCGGTCGTGAAATTTTCCTATTTTATTTTATTTTTTTTTCCTTTTCTCCAATTCTGCCGGACAGAAGATGAGCCGCCAAACAGTCTGAGAGACGGCCGAAGCGCGCGCGTTCATTGTCTGTGACTCATTGGCTCGGTTTTTCTCTCTCTATGTTTGTGTGCCGATATGGATCCACGGTCACGAGAAGGGACGGCTACTCCGCCTTCTCACTCTAAAGGACCGAAGCACAGCACTATCTAACGCTCTCGGCCGTCTATGCTAATTGTTTGTGCCTCCATTATATTGACGAGTTGCCTTGCGATCGTGATGCCAAAACGAATGGAGGCCCAGAGGGGGTTACACACGAGAGAGCCAACCTCTCTCTCTCTTGCCTCTCTCGGATAGTACTACTTTTTTCGTCGGCCGCCGGGAGTGGCTCAGTCGCTTGTGGATCGTCGACGTGAGTTGGTGTCGCTCCGCGTCGCTCCAACCGAAAAATCTCTTTTCTCTCCTTTTTTTTTTTTGGTTGTTGTTGTTGTTGTCGGAGAAGTTTTCTCTCGGCGTCCCATTTGGATATACGTACAAGTCGTGAGTTTGTGATTGTGTTTGTGATTGCTGTTACTACTCCGACGACTCGACAGAGCTCGTTAAATGAGCTGAGCAGTTGTTGTTGTTGTTGCGTGCGCGCACTGGCCAATTGCTGCGGAGATGAACTCGATCTCCCGCCATCGTCATCATGAGAGCTGCTGACAGTCTCATCACTCGCCCGTCTTCGTTGTCCAGTCATTTACTGCATCGTGCCTTATCCTTAACCTCCTTCTCGTCGCCATGCCGCACAGGTGGAGATCGGTCCCGATCGGTAAATCGACACAAATTCGCCTCCTCCTCTTCTCCTGGCCAGCATTTCCATTATTACCAGACAAAATGGGCGTCGATGTCTAGTGCCGATTCGAATCCATCACCCGTTTTTTTTTTCTCTTTTCCTTATAGAGGCTCTATAGCTTTGGCCAAGCCTTGTTTGTTAATAAGCCGGCTAATAACAAGACCATCATCAAGGGGGAAAAAAAGAAGAGGGAGACGACCTAATAGTGGCAGTCCGAAAAGAAACAATAGAACAAAAGAGCCATCGCTTGTCTATTTTTTTTTTTTTTGTTGCAGCCGATGGTTCAATTTCTCATCTCTCTCTATTTATAACATCTAGAATGATATAACTCTGCCTTTGGGAGACGGACGTAGTGCACTTGACCCCGACCGAGTGGGGTCGCGCCGCACAAATTCCCTTTCGCGTGTCATTGCTTTCCATTCTCATTGTTCCACCACGTTGAAGCTTTTAAGAAAAGAAAGAAGAAAAAAAAGATGACGCTTGATTTTTTTTTTCTTTTCTTGTTCCTCGTTTCCCTTTCTCTTTCTTCTGATGCATGGGACGATTACCGAAAGTGTTTAAAAGAGACGGCCAAGCGAACATACATATATATAGTATACACACAGGAAGTTTCAACTTTCACTGTCGACCTCGCCATTTCTTTTTTCGGTGTTGGCGACGCCACCAACTCGTTTCCACGTCCTGTTCAAAATACAAGAAAAACAAACTTGTTTTAGTCTTGGTTGGAGCATCTCCGTTCCACCTGCAGCTTTTCGCTTCCGGATCGGGGTAATGTGATCGAGGACGACTTGTAAAAAGAGACACACGGACGACGACGCTTGAGAGTGTCGCCGTCGTCGTAGAAGCGAAAAAAGAAGGCGAGTCGCGGCCTTGTCACGCAGAGGAGAAAATCTCGTTTGTGCTTTATGGTTGGCCCCGGCCTCTCTCTACACTCAGGATGACGTGTTCGATGGCGTGACTAGACTCGGCTTCTTATATTCCATCTAGCGTCTTTCTAGCACTTTGCGCTCATTCCGGTTTTTCTTCTTCAAGAAGATGAAGAAGAAAGATTCTTTTTTTTCTTCTTCTTCTTCTTGATGGCGACGCCGTCGTCTTTTTTTTCACCTTTTGTCAACATTTCCCGGGGAGACGTTTCGTGGGAAATGGCACTGGCAGCAATGATGTAGCGTCGTTGTCTTTTTTGGCTTTACGAGCTGATCGCCATTTGCGATCTCCATCCGTACAGACGAGTGTACATTATTCCGATGGAAAGGCATGACAGACACGACGATGAAGATGCATTCCTCCGTTTTTACGATGATGATGAAAAATGGGATGGAAGGGAAACATGACCGAGTCATTGCCGCGGAAGCCAACAAGTCACGTTGCCTCCTCCGCTGTCTGTTTGTTGACAGTTTGGCGCCATTTCTAGACAGTTTGTCCACTTCTCTCTCGCTTCTCCTTTGTTTGGCTTTCCATTTGCCAAGACACGCGACTACTAGCCGGCATTGATTGGCATCGGTCTAGTGGAGCTGCCATCAGACGGACCTACCGTTCTCTCTCTGTCTATAGATTCAACGTGCCCGCCCTATTCTAAACGTTTCTTCTTCTCCCTGTTTTCCATGTTTGTCTATTCGCTGCCCGCAGCAGATGGAGCGGTTCATCGACAGCAGCCGCCACCGCCGCCACAGTGGGCCAACAACGGATGGCCGCCGCCGCGTGAGGACAAGCAATCTACTTTATCACGGTAAGCCATACTGCCGTCTCTATTTCGTTCTGCTTAGTTTTTAGTTTTAGTTTTCTTTCTCTCTATCTTCTCTCTTGTGCGTCGTTAAAAAAAAAGAACCGGTGCTGCTCCTGGGTAAAAACCGGGGTAGACAACAGGACAGAGAGAGAGAGAAAAAAAAGGAGAAGCTCATTCGAATCGTGACCTTTTCGTGTGACTCTTAACTTACTTAAGTTTGCCCGACTTAAACTTCCCCCCCGACAGTCCTATATGTTTATTATATTGTTGTTAGAACTCTTCTTCTTAGTCTGTCTACCTCTTTCCTTTTTTTTTCTTTCCCTTTCGTTCATTTCTCCTGGCGGCTTGATGTAGAAATAAACAATAGCTGTAATTGGCAGTGCGTGTTTGGCGAGCTCAGCTCTTTCTTCTTCTTCAACGCTTTTTTCTTTTTTTTACTGCTACCTTACTGTCGTTCGGCGTGACTCAGCCATGAAGACTATATATATACATTCTACACGAGGTTACTTGCACAACATTGGATTGTAGTGTAGTATTACAAGCGCAGGTTTTTTTTTTATTTATTCGACCGTCGAGAGTCCATCTGTTGATTGTGACAGGTATTATGTTTCAATCAGGTGATTTGCACGTAGTGGCTAAATGTGCTGACACCTTTTTTATTGTTCAAAAAAAAGAGGAACCTCCTCTTATTGTACTCGAGAAAAATAAAAAGATAAAAAGAGACTAGAAGAATGGGACGACTCTTCACAGCACACCGGCCCCAATCATTTGCTGCGTTAGCAAGACTGTGCCATCGTCAGCCCTTTGCTTAATAACCCTATTTGAATGACCTACCGGAGGGTCATTCAAGAAAATATTCCCCTTTCTCTCTCTCTCTCTCTACTTCTGCTTTTAGATATATATTCTTCTTTCCTGAGCTGTTGTTGATTGGAACATGCTGTAATCAACCGTTCGTGATGCGCCGGGAGGCGTGACTCGAACAAAAAAAAAAAGCTACGAGAGAGAAGAGAGAAATGATAAATGTACATACATTTATGTATATATATACACGCGCGGTTCCGCAATGCACCGTTGCAGCTGTGTGCCTTTCGCTTATATATATATAATACTGTAATAAATTAAAGTATAAATAATTTCAACGGTTTCTTCACGAGGGCCTCCGACATTCTTTCGTCCTATCGGGAGGGGTTTCTTCTGGAGAAAATGAAGAAGAAGAAGAAGAGGAAACTTTTTTTTTTCGCTTTATAGGATCTAGTACATAAACATCCCCGTAAAGTCCTTGTGTATACAGCAGAAAATGGTCCATTCACGTAGTATACCGAGCTAGCTGTAGGAGAAGAAGAAGAAAATCCACATTCTTTGCGAGGAGAAGAAGACTCGTAAAAATCGTCTTTAAAAAGATTTATGAAATTCAGATTGGCCGGAGCGAACGGAAGGTTCCGCTCAACGGTTGTTAGCAGCGCACTAATCGTTGATTGCACTCGACTCGATAATAAAAAGAAAGGCCAGAAATAATTGTGAATGGCTTTCCCTTTCTGGGGGCTCTTTCTTTCTTTCTCTCTCTCTCTCTCTCTCTCTCCTATAGGTATTGGACCAATGAAAAGTCGCCGGCGAACGGCCGAGGAGCCGGTGCCGCGGCCGGTGGAACCAGCGTCGGAGGCGCCCGGCACCATCCGTCCAACTACCACCAGCTGAAACGCATCTGCCGCGACAGAGGATTGCTCTTCGACGACCCGGATTTCCCGACGACGGCCCGGTCGCTCTACACCAACAAGAAACCGGCCAACTTGGGCGGACCCATCACTTGGCTCCGACCTCATGTAATTCATAATTCAAACCCATTTCTTGAATTTTTTCTCTCTCTCTCCCGAATATATATAACTCGGGAGAAAAAGGGTGGAAAGAGAATCATTTGGTGGCGGTTCGAAGGGAAAAGGGAACGAATGATGGATGAGGAGGAATCCATTAGTAGCCTCTTCCTCTCACCTCTTGGCCCTTTTGTCTATGATTCATCCCTCCCACCCCGCGTCTCTTATGCCCGTTATTTATATATATATTCCTTATCGAAGCGATCATCGGGACACGATCAAAGTATTCGAACATTTCTACGCTCGCAACGTACAAGGATGTAGAAGGGTGTGGAATCTGTTCTCTCTCTCTCTCTCTCTCTATCTCTCTTCCATTCTCCAAACGAGACGACGAGCGAGGACGGGTGTACTCTGGGCTGCTTTACAAGATGCACCTGCGGGGCCCTTTCTTTAAGAGCCGGTTGGAAGAATTGATGGGAGCGAGTGGGAGGGGCCACTTTTTCCCCCCTTTTTTTCCCTCACGACGACCCAGCACGAAGGAGGATAAGAAGAAGAAGAATGAGAAGAAGAAGTAGACGAAGACCGTCCCGTTATGTTGAATTGAACTAATGAGAGAGCCCGGTTCGGGTTGAAGACCTGTTCGCGTTCCAAACACATACACTTGCCGGAGCGCGTTGGCGGCTATCCGCTTACGGCTACCCTATTTCATCGGTCGTGCTGATGACTATCTTTTCACCAACAGTTCTCAGTCTCTATTCTTATATATTCTTTTCGCAAATCGTTGTCGGAGATTCTGCTCGCTTCAATTGACGCCACTACCCACATTTTTTTGGGGGGTATTTTTCTTTTTTTACCGCCTCGATAGATAAATATGGGAAAGGTAGAAACTGTTTTTTTTTTCTGTGGAGGGGGAAATTGCCGTCACTCAGCTTTTTGCTGTTGTCGAAAATTTTCGGAACCGTGCGACTGCGCCGTTCCGGTACCTAATTGAATCCGTGACCGTACCGACATCCGACGAAGGGAGAAAAAAAGCGGCGATTCACGAATCACCGAAAAGTCTGTTGGAACAGCAGAAAAAATGTTCCGCATCCGAAATTTTTTGTTCATCGTTGGATGGGATTATTGAACTCTCTATTTTTAATGCCAATCTTTTTATTGTGTGTCTGAAGGATATCTGCCAGAGGCCGACGTTCATCGCTAGCGGAGCGTCGCGTTTCGACGTCGAACAAGGAGAACTGGGCGACCCTTGGTACGACGACGCTCATTTTTATTTTTTTTTCCCTTACGAGACGTAACCATAGTCTTAAAAGTTTGACGGTGGCAAAATGTTATAATTCCAGATTTAACCCCGGATAGAGAGAGGAAGAAATAATAAAAAAATTCTATTTCGGCTCAATAACAGGTTGCTGGCCGCCATCTCGTCGCTGACGCTAACGCCGCGTTTCCTCGATCGAGTCGTCCCGCCCGACCAGACCTTCGACCTCCACTACTGCGGCCTCTTCAGGTCCCCAATTTTTCGCTCTTATCTCTATTTTTGTTTAGTCTTATTCTTCAACCATTCCGTTTTTATGATTGAAAAAAAAGAAGAAGAAAAAAAGTTATCGAGGTTTACGATTACGAGTCTATATGCATAATGAGATGCTAGTTGGCTTGGATAATCACCGTTTTTTCACCGGCATATTTATTCCGAATCTTCTACCGATCGTTGTATATATACTACCCCGAAAGAAGAACTTTTTATTTATTTTTAGAGGGGGAGTTTAAGTTCCAAACGGAAATGTCGAGCCGATTCTTGATTGGCTAGACGCGGGTCAGAGGGTATGGACGGTGATGAATGAGTCGGCAAGGTTATGTTCTTTACAGAAATACATATAAAAACTCGAAATTACCTGCTGAATGCATTAAGAGAAATGCCAATCCACGATTCGTTATCCAAACGACTAAAACGTCGGTAGGGGAAAAAGAAAGAAAGAAAAAAAAAGGAAGAAGAAATGAAAGAGCATTTGTGTGCTTATTTGGTCTGGCCATCAACGAAACGAAAAATCTTTAATTGACCTGTAATGATGTTTTCCAGCGCGTTCCAACGTTTGCTAGAGGCGTGTCGAAATGCAAATCTAATTGTTCCGTTCCATTCCCTTTAAAAAAAAAACGCAGATTCCGATTCTGGCACTTTGGCGATTGGGTGGAAGTGGTCATCGACGACAAACTGCCCACCGTCCGGGGCAAACTAGTCTACCTACACTCGAGCGATCCTCAAGAATTTTGGGCAGCTTTGCTAGAAAAAGCTTACGCCAAGTAAGTTGTCCTAATCGCCTTTCATTTCACCAACTAATTGGCTGAATTTTTCCAATAAACAATTTTATTTTTTTCAAAGGCTCTACGGAACGTACGAGAACCTCCACGCCGGTTTCACTACAAAAGCCTTACAGGACCTGACCGGCGGCATCGTACAGAGCTTTTGCCTGTCGCAACAGGACAAATTCCTGACGTATCAGGTGCTAAACAGCGCCGTACCTCGCTCGACGCTCCTCATCGCCAGCATCAGTTTCGGCGAGAAGGAGGCGTCGTCCGGGAAGCAACCGCGGGCTCTGCGGCTGCGCAATGGTCTCATGTCGCAGACGGCGTACAGTGTGACGGGATTGGCGCGGGTGCGGAGCAGCAGCCGCGGCGAAGTGCCGCTAGTCCGTCTGAGGAACCCTTGGGGTCGCGGAGAATGGAGCGGCCCGTGGTCGGAGCGCTCTTGGGAGTGGGATTCACTCTCGGAGCGTGACAAGGAACTCTTGTCCGTCCGCGTCCGTAACGAAGGAGAATTCTGGTAATAAATTAGTTAGCGAGAGAGAGCCTAGTCTAAAATATTGCGAGGCGTATCGAATCTCCAATCAAACGCCCGGCTTTGTATGGTCCGTCTCTCTCTCTCTCTCTCCCCATAGGATGTCTTTCGAGGATTTCTCCAAGCAGTTCACTCACCTAGACTTGGTGCACATCGGGCCGGACGATTGGATGAACGAGCCGGCCCTTCACTCGAAGAAACCTTGGCGCGCCGTTTTAGCTCGACGAAGATGGCGAGCCGGATACAACGCCGGAGGAGGTCCGCATCATTTGGGTATGTACGGGGCCTCGATTAGACGGTGATGCGCACCGCCCCCTTTTCTTTCTTCTCTCTCTCCCTCTTTCGATCAGATATCGAATGGCATCCGCTTGATTTTTTACGATTCTTTGCGCATCGGGAAAATAATACAGAGACGACGGCCATGAACCCACAGTTCTTCGTCCAGATCCCGCGGACGGCCGCCACCAGTTCCAAGTGCCACGTGGTCGTCTCGGTGACGCAGCACTACGAAACTCGCGACGGGCTTCACCTACTCGGCAAACAAAAGAGGATCGGAGCTAGTAGCGGCGGTGGCGGCGGCAGCAGCTCCGGATCCGCCATCAATCGGGCCATGCACGCCATCGGTTTCGCCGTCTACGAGGTGCCACCCAACGTCAACCGACTCACCGCTCACTTTGTCACCGAACACGTAATAGACGACTTTCACGACCCTATTTTTTGACATCGTCGTCAACAACGAAAAAAAAAAGGAAAACAAAAAAAGAGAGAAAATGGGGGAACAAAGTGTCGTAAATTCTCTTGGCCGTCGACCCAAACTTGGCCGTTTTTGGCCAAACGCGCACATTCTTTTCACTCTGCTCGGATGAAAGAGATGGCGTCGAATGATTGATAGGCACGATGTCGCCTATGCAAATGAGCCAAAGAGAGCGGATAAACCATATTTGGCGCTCGTTGTGCGCCTTGATGCGCCGTCCCGCTTTTTCTCCCCCAGAAATGGACGGTGCCCGCTCCATCGGGACCCAGACATCGTCACTATCGTTTGTCACTCAGCCGTGAAGTTTAATGACTTCTGTCGCGATCGTGTCTTGTCCACCTGTGTTAGCATTTACAACGTTTGTTGTGACGGCTCTATTACGTAACCGAGCACTTTCGTGAACGGCACGTTTTTTTTTTGGCGCTGAACTCTGGGGGAGCGGAAACCGGTCTTGGAGAGTTGCACGTGTTGTCAGCAATAACGCAATAACGGTTTTGTTCCTTGTTATTTATTCTTGTTTCTCTTTTTTCTTTTATTTTGTCCTTTGGAAAACAAAAAAAAAACAAAAAACAGAAACCACTGGACGTAACCAATCATTCAGTGGCAAGGGAAGTGGTGACGTTCTTCACACTGCCGCCGGGAGACTACGTGGTGGTCCCGCAGACGGGCGTCGCCCACTGCGAGGGGAAATTCCTGTTGCGCATCTTCACCGACGAACACAGCAATATTTGGTTAGATATCTCGTTCTCAATAACACCCAAATCAAGGAGAGAGAAAACAAGGAAAATCGCGTTAACTGGCTTGATATATGTTTCCGATTTGCAGGGAAGTCAATGAAGATAATATGATTTTCCGCAACGTGGCGGCCGAAGGCTTCGAGGACGGCTTTAAGCACGTACGAACCACATAAATTAATAATCAAGCCCGACGCATTTAACCGAGCCAATAATTCTTTGATTTACGACGACAGCCGGAAATTCGAGGCACTTTCAACAAATTGGCAATCAAATATCCCACTGAGATCGACGCCGCCATTTTGATGAAAATCCTAAAACAGTACAACTGCTTTAGATGGTCGGGCAACAACGCCGATCTCGTCCGCCCGGTTAGTGTCAGTAGCAACGTCGGCAGTCCCTCGGGTTGTTGCTCCAACGTTCCGTGTTTCAATTCGCTCATGGGCTCGGAGAAGCCGCCCAGTCTCGAGTTGTGCAAAAGTCTGATCATGCTCAGGGACTTTAACATTAGTGGAAAAATCAATTTAATTGACGTTCCCGCTCTTCTTCACACACTTCACTTTTGGCGGGTAAAAAAACAAATGATTTAAAATCAAATTGAAACGACGATTATAACAAAGGAATTTCTAAAATAATAACATTTTGATTGGTCTGAAAGGTTGCGTTTGGCAAGTACGACCGAGCCCACGGTGGCAAGACTAGTAGTTATAATTTGAGGCCCATCTTGTGGGAATCTGGATTGACTGTGAGCAACAAAGTGCTCGAATGTTTGGTTCTGCGCTTCGCCAAGAACCGGGTCCTCACCGCCGAAGCCTTCATCATGGCCCTCGTTCGCCTTCATTTGGCGCACGGTAATTAGACTTAACCACCCATTTCTTTCCGCTTTTTTAGCTCCCAGCTGGAATGCCATCTTTCCTTAGCGCTCCCTTACGAACGACCACTCACTTTCTTTTAATTGATATACCCCACAGAGCGATATCTCAGCATTGACTCGAAGATGAAAGGCAGTCCGCTGTCGCTGGAAGAGGTATAATGAGAACAAAGTGTTATTGGATGGTTTAGCTCCAGGGAACTGTAAATCATTCTTTTCCTCTTGTTTTTTTTTCCCGATTGTAGATGATTTTGATGACAATTTACTCCTAAATTACCACTACTACTCTAGAGCCACCGACCGCTAGACAAGACCAAGGAAAGGAATTTCAAGAGGAAGAAAAGGAATAATAGTTTTCAAAAGAAAAATAAAAACCAGTCACTTTGCCCGCTCTAAGTAATGTATACATACAGTATAGTATCCCTTTAATCAAGCCCGGTTGCTACGACGTCCGTTGCAATGATTTGTTCAAACCACCGCCGCTTCACGTTGACGCCCGCCAGCACGGATGTTGTGGCTACTACTCGACGGCGAAGAAGTGTATAATAAGTCCAACAGACACCGAAGGCTAATACCAAAAAAAAAATAATAATAATAAAATATATAAGGTTCTTTTTTCCCCCTCTTTAATTATATAACTGCACTTTCACCCGCAAGATTCGTGTATTGTTCATTGATTCAATAATATATTATATATGTAGTTTGTTTCACTGCACATTTTGTTACGGAATCGACGTTGAATCAAATAGATCTACCGTGTTGCTGTTGGATCAAGTCAACAAATAACATCTTCCATGTTTTTCCTACCCTATTCTAGATGATTGTTACTGGTCTAACTTAAGATGTAGCCGTGTTAGCTACGTCAACTGAGCCCTCGTCACCGGTCAAGACAACGTTATTTCTTCCGTTAGTGACGGATGTCGGGGCAATTGAATCGGCCACTGGTTTCACGCCCCATTTCAAACAGGGGAATTTTTTGTTGGCTGCTTTGCGGAAATTGTCGTTGCAGAAACCGTAAATGATGGGATTGATAGCCGTGTTGACGCACATCAGGTAACGCGACGCGTACAACAGGGAGCGTAGCCAATCTGGGATCTTAATTTTAAATTTTAAATGGAATATATAATTCAAGGATCAACTACTGAAACTTAAAACAAACACCAAAGTTTCTTCTTACACTATTGATGCTAATTCCCAGGACGACCCTATTCCGAACGATGATTATTATTGTAAAAGGCAAGAAGCAAATGAAAAAGCCAATTAAAATGAAGAAAAGCATCCGCACTACTTTCTGGCGCTGGACCAACTGTTTAAGTTGAATCGCGGAACAGGTGGACGTCCTATGTTTCATCTGCGAAAAAGAGATGCGTCAATTTACCGCAAACGGATGCGCTACAAGTGTTAAGCGTTTACTATAATGAAAATGATGGAGAATAGGATGGTCATGACAATCAGAGGAAACCAGACAAGAATGGCGTCCAAGCATACGTAGTAAATAAAGGAGAATGAGGCGTTGTCAACGCACCAACTTTCAAGAACGTCCTTCCATTGACGTTCCTAGATATCGTATATTTTAGATTAATTTTCCGAGGATGAGGGAATTCGATCTGAAGTGTTCTTAAATTACTTTGTAGAGGCGAGCTGTTACGAGTGGAGAGGCGATTGCCGTCGATAGAATCCAGATGACTCCACATAAAACATAAGCTGCTATATGACCCATTTTGGGTCGAAATGGGAAAACAATAGACATGAAGCGGTCGAAACTCACGGCCAGTAGGCTGAAAACGTCTACCAGCATTAGCGTCACTATCCGTGTGTAAACAAGGAACAGTAATCAGTGTAGTAGGTTATCATCAAACAGTATATACAGTAAAAAAGCGGCTTACCGCGTAGGAAGCCCTCGATTTGACAAATAACCTTCACAATGAAAAATACAACGTGAGAAATGAATATTAAAATTATGGAAGGAAAAGAATTGTAAGCTTGAGAACCGCTCCGAGGATGAACATCTGATAGAGATCAATGATGAGAATAATCCATGGAAATAAAGTGATCGTGGCTAAATCGGCGATTGCCAGATTCCATATGAAGATATTGATGGAAGTCCGCAGAAAGCGGTTGGTAGCCATAAGGTAGATGACTAAACTATTGCCGAAAAAGCCGATAATAACGATTGGAATGAAGAATCCAATTTTGAGTGCGCATTCCCACGTCGGTCGGACAATCCACAAAGGAAATGGAAAATTAATATTGGAGAAATTCATTCCTGACTCTGGAATTCAGTAAAAAAATTACACCATCAACTAAAAAATCTTCACCAATGCATAAAAACCATTACACAAACAATTACTTTTCAATAGTTTAACTTAACTACAAAGATGTTCATCGGCACCCGGCGACTGCTGGTGGAAACAACGGTCTGCCTGTTCTTGCTGAAGAATACTGGTCGGTAAGTAGAAAAGAAAAGCGCTGAATCGTTCACGTAATTAATCGTAATCGCATAATGTAGCGCTATAATGTTGCGTAGTGACGCACGCTCAACAAGTTCACCGACTCTATCAGCGGGGTACAAATTTAATTAAATTCTTTAAAGTCAAGCGTTTTATAACTTTGGATAAGCTTGTCCGTCAGTAATTAGACATTTTTATGACGTTGAATGGAACTGCGAGGCCACTGCTAAAGGACGTTTGTATTTTTTTTTGTTTATTCCATATGGGCTCGTTTAGAAAAAAATGGTTTCCAAGAATTGCTTATATGTAATTTTCGTTAATAAATGGGCGCTACGCAATCGTAATGTCGATAATTTTTCTAAATTGATCATTATCTCGATACATAATTCACCGGCAAGAAATGGTACGCGAAAAGCCACGAGGAAAGACCTTGAGCGAATCCACTTCCTATGTCCTTCGTAGTAGCTTCTTGTTCCGGGCTTTGGGAAGAAGGCTTTTCGATCTTTTTTTGTTTTCGGCAGCCGTGAATCACTTGGCAACGTCGGCAACGCTGTCTACTCTACTAGACTTGTCTGAAGAAGCAATGGCGGACGAAGGCGAGAACTTTCACAGCCCCGCAAAACGCAGCAGAATTATACTGCCAATTGACATCTCGCCAGCGTATATTGAGGGCCAACAGCTTTGTAAGTATCAGATCTATCGATTTCACTAATTTAAGTAGCTCCAGATCTTAATGAAATTTGCATTGAAACTATCGTATTCGGCGTTGAGGTAAATGGCCTCTAACTCGTTACTATGGCGGGGAGACGCCCCATCCTTTTTTCTTTAATAAGATTGCAGCGTTGCCGTGGCGATGGCGGCCTATTCGAAACTCAAAACATTTCTCTTAAAGACTTTGATGACTTTTGATGTTGGTCTGACTAGCTTTACTTTGAGTTGTCTTTGTATATAGATATTTTATTTTTGTAATTGTAATTAATTTGCTATTATTTTTACCTTTCAGCAAATGATGCAGGCCAACTAGCTAGCTGTGAAATGTTTAATGCTGGTGACTCTGGCTTTAGTGAGCTAACATCTTTAGCCAGCAGTGAGGATGAAAACTTGACCAACGATTTGCCCTCTATTAGGTAATTGATTGACATTGGGAATATAGAAGCATTGCTCTAACAAATAATTTTATAGCTATGCATTGCCGAGTAGCCAAGATGCTGATGATTCCATGTGCAATATGGAGAAGGATGATGACACCTCTTCTGAAAGTGATGTCTCCCACATCAGTGGGTTGAGTGATCTAAGCAACCATGATTGGGAACCATCATCTGGAACTATGTCTTGGGTTCAACAGCAGGTATTTTATTACCAATTGCCTAAATTATTTTGTTTGTTTATTTCAACCTGTAATTTTCTTGCAGATGGTACTTGGGACTAACCCTCGTTCTATCCTGAATGAACTTGTTCCCAATGATGCTCAGATTCCTAGCCATCTTGATGATGTCACTCTTTGGAAGGTATGTTGTTACTACATTTTAAATCAATGCATAGTTTTTTTTTTACATTTTTGTTTCTTCTTCAAACAATCAGATAATCGTAAATATCGTCAGTGAACCTCCAAGGCGGGAACGTCTTCGCCATATTAATTCAATATCTGATGCCGTCCGACTGCTCCGTAGCTGTAAAAAGATTCTAGTTCTTACTGGAGCTGGGGTATTTTCAAATGATTGTCATCTGGTGACAAATCTACAATGTAGCTTAATTGTTTAGGTGTCTGTTTCCTGTGGTATTCCTGACTTTCGGAGTCGTGATGGAATTTACGCTCGCTTGGCCGTTGATTTTCCCGACTTACCTGATCCCCAAGCTATGTTTGATATCCATTACTTCCGTAAAGATCCTCGACCTTTCTTTAAATTCGCTCGTGACCTTTGGCCCGGACAGTTTACTCCTTCTAAATGCCACAAGTAAGATCATTTTCAAATTGCATTCTTCTTAATCGGCTTGCTAACCGATATTATTTGAACAGGTTCATTCGTTTGCTTGAGAAACAAAACAAGTTATTGCGAAATTACACACAAAATATAGACACCTTAGAACAGCAGGCAGACATAGAAAGGGTTATCCAGTGTCATGGCTCTTTTGCAACGGCCACCTGCCTGCGTTGCCAGCACCGTGTTCCCTCAAATGAGATCGAAAAGGATATCATGGAACAACGCATTCCACTATGTCCCAAATGCTCAGAAGTGTCTAGAAATGAAGAGGAGGCCAGCACATCGTCTACGGTGGCGTTATCGGCCCAGCCAATCATGAAGCCTGACATTGTTTTCTTCGGCGAAGGAATGCCTGACGAATTTCACCGCGCCATGGCACTCGATAAAGAAGAATGTGACCTGATAATCGTGATCGGGTCATCGCTCAAGGTTCGCCCCGTCGCACTCATCCCGTGTAAGTTATTTATAAAATGATCTCTTAACCTTAGAGGTCACCTGAATAAGTTTATCTCTGTAATTTAGGCGCCCTCCCCAACCATGTACCACAAATTCTTATCAACCGTGAACCGCTTCGCCACATGGTCTTTGATGTTGAATTGCTCGGTGATTGCGACATTATCGTCAACCAGCTGTGCCATTTGTAAGTTCAGCCATTTTGTTTCATCGGTTAGTTTATCAGTCTAATCTTAATGTTTTAACTTTAAAGGCTTGGTCCACAATGGGAAGGTGACATTTGCTACCGTGAGCCTCTAAAGGAGATCAGCCGCTTGCCTCCGCGTCCCGTTCCTCCTGTAGCTGCTCCTGCCTCCATCTTCCCGAAAAGACTTCAGGAGGACCCTTCACGTCGGGATAGTGGCATGTCTACCGGAAGCTTGGAAATGGAATCTACCGAGTCTGTCGAAGCGGAAGTAACAACCCAAGTGCAGGAGAATGACATGACTGGTTGGTGGGAACCCCGAGTCAAAGTAAACTTGGCTGATCAACTTCCAGGTAAAACTTTGTTTTGTCGCAATCCCTGAAATGAATTTTAACGCAACGTGGTAATCCAGAAAATGCCTACTTGGCCGTCCAACCTGGTCGATACCTGTTCCCTGGTGCTGAACTCTTCTACGACCCCGATGAAGAGGTGGAATCAGATTCAGAATCCTCTTCCTCCGACTCGAGTGATTCATCTGGTATTGATGGAGGTGAATCTTCCTCCATCCCAGAACACGGAATCAAAAGAAAAGCCATGGACTGACGTATTCCGAAGCTGGATAGTACGAATGTATCGTCCTAAGCGTTGGCTTTCCAACGGGAAAGCTTCTCTTTTAACCATTGTTATGTTAACAATCTGGATTCTATTTAAAAGCTTCAAGCGTGTACATAGACGAAATCTCTCGATGGTATTCAACGTGTTTATTTCTTCTGTCCTTTGGAATTGGGAGGGGGTGACTTTCTCTTTTTCCTGTGGAATTGTTGGCAATCTGGCATGTAAAGTGCAAACTACCTCACCAATCATTAAGAAACAATCGCCGTGGCGAACTGTGTTTGCAGCTAGCTGGCATAGTCGGGTACAGGAGAGGTTGTGAGCACTACTTCTTTAAACATTAACATTTCCTTCAATTTTTTTTGCAGTGGTCTTCTAAACGTTTGTTCGTCCGTCTGTATTCACGTTCGCACTTTTTGTTCTTTATCCATCAATTTATTTCAAGCACAAAACAAACCCAAAAGAAAAAAAAAACACTTTCTCCTTGAACCAAGAAGGGAAAAAATAAACCATGACTCCTTTTTCACACTGACTTGATGTTCTGGTGAAATGTCAGAAAAATCAACCTTGTTAATAACTGGGAAGAAAATTAATTGCTTCAGAAAAGCAGAACAATTGCATCACGTTTTGTCTTCATTAAGAACTTGTTAAGCCTTCCAAGTTCATAAAACATGAAAAAAGTCTACAGCTTGGTTGGATTTGTGCTTGAATGCGAATTCAAATGTCCATTTCAAATTGAGGTTCTTCTTGTTTCTTGTCTTCAACTAAAATAAAATAAAGTATTACAACAAATTTTACAGGTGTGAAACAATTTAATTTACCTTTTTCAACTGTTGGAAGCTCTGTAGGTTTGTGCTGTACAGCAGCATGCTTCTGACCATTCAACAACTTGGATTTCTCCTTGTGAGGACTATCACAAGTGACACCAGGAATCACAGGTAGATTCTTTGGGGGTGTTCTAGCAACAGGAGAATTACGCATCTGAAGGAGGAAGTTCCGATCATAGATAATTTTAGTGCCTAGAAAACAAAAACAAATGAACTCAAGCAAAAACAAAGCAAACCACTGACAATGCAAACTGTTTCTACAAAAAATGAGTTCTAATATTTTGCTACAGCATGCTTTATACAGCTTTTGGATTATAATTCTCACAACATAAAAAAAACCCTGACTACCAACTACCAAGGTTAGATTGTCACTATGGCCAATCCACACTAAACATACCTCCAGGAGTGGTTGAGTACAGAGTCCCATTGGGTGTGCTGGAGTAATCATGTGGTAATTCACTGGCATTGTTAATGAGAATTCGTCTAGGGATGGCTTGGCCTTGAGGTTGAGCGGCCTGACGAGCAATTGGTGATGCTGACATTTTGGCAGTCTAAAAATGCGAAAAATTAAAAACATAAATACTCGTTCACCGCGTGGCGACCGAACATAAGGTGTTGCTATGCAAGTGTAAACTACAAATAACTAACATAAAATATATCAGCGTGTAGATCCTACGTTGAAATTGATAAGAAGTATGCTCCTAGTCTTTGTTACTCTACTTACGGCAGATAATGGCGAAGGCGTATGGCAAGTGTGACCTGGAAAAATGAAAACTGCTCAAAACCTGGTGTCTTATTTACAACCTGAACGAGTGCGCAGGAAACTGGCAAACTGCGCCATATACCGTGCTGCTGTGTTGCCGCGATTGCAGAATAGGGTGGAAGCAACAACGTGCTCTGCTTTGTTGATTCGATCTGAGACTGCTCTATTCGTAAACCAGACTCGGCGACAATCTAATATTAACTGAAAGAAAAGTTCCACATATTTGTTTTATGAATACCCGTTTTTTGTTATGTACTCGTCATGGTCATTTACGCAACAACAGCTGTGTCTGGAAAATGTTTTTTTTTTCATTTCTTTTTCTTTTGTGGGGCGCTGATCACGCGATGTTGTGTATAGTATAGCACGTAACATTCGTATTTTTCTGTGTCTGTAAACGATGCGTCACTCAAGGTATTAGGGATCTGTTTTTAAAACATAAATTATGATGTAGAATTGAATTACGGGATCACCATCTGAATCAACAAGTTTTATACTAGAGATAGTTTTCAATGTATGAAAATTGCTCGATAAATGTTTTCAAATTCCCCACTATTTCCATAAGACGCTTTGTTATGAATAGAAAATAGATTGAAATTTCCAAAGTTCATTGAATCTTAGCTAAACGTTATGTCACAATCGATGTTGTTGTCACTTGTCAGTATGATGCTTCCGAGCATGAGGTTTTGTTTACCTCGTATCCTGCGCTGCGCAGCCTGTTTTTGTTTGTCTACGCCATCTAGTATTATTTCGAAATATAAACAGTGATTATCATCTTCTTCCTTTTTTATAAATGCAACGCAGTACGTTGAAGGTTGTGCCAAGTTTTGCAGGTTCGCTAATTTGTAGTGTAAACTTCAAGGCTAAAAAAAGATGCACGGTGTTTTACTGCGCTGCGTAATTTAAGAATCCAATTGCATTCAATATGACTGTAGTCACCTTACGTACTTCGTTTTTCATGTGCAATTGGAATCTTAAATGTTTTTAGTTTGTTTGATTATTTGTGTCCCGTATCCGTATGACGTAAAACGTCATCTTAGCGCTTTACTTTAACGCAATGATTTTTTTAAAACAAGATTTCTACTGATGTTTATCTGACCGGGCAGTAGAATAATATTTCTCCTCTTTCTAACTTGGCATTTCCATTGTAGTCAAAGTTCTGTAATTTGCCAATTTTTGAATGTTCTGTGTATGCTCTGTAATACAAATACAGTGCAGATCTGCGCACTGTGTTTGGCACACTCAGATTCGTCTTAAAGAGATAAAAATCTCAGAGAGTGAGAGGGCGAGCATCAATATTAAATTCTAGTTTAATTTCAGAACATCAAATTTAGAAAAATGGCTGAAACATTCTTATACAAATGTTCAGCATATCCACAATTTTTTTGACCTATGGAACTTTTAGGCTTTCATTGAAGAAAATTGTTAGGCTTCGTGAAGCTTCGGACTTGGTCAAATTTCAGCAGATTATGAGGCCAAAATAAAGTAGCGTTTTAAAAGAAAAGGTAAGGTAGTGGAAGAAAAAACCTCGTTTTGCTAGTTGCAAATAAATATCAAATACTTTGTCGTATTTTATTATTTTTTTTAAGTGGTTTATTTTTGTTACAAATATCGCGAAATAGTTTTCAATTTTAAAAAAAAAATTGTACGTCACAGTGTTCGACAACACGTTGTGAACATATTGTCTGGAGATTAAAACACCAACAAATAATCAAACCTTTTTTAGCTGCTACAGGGTGCTGCTACTATACCGTTGTTTCTGTATTTCTACGATTTTTTGAATTAGCTTTCGAGTTTCCGCCAGGTAGCGTTGCTGACAACAACCGAAAGGCGGCGCCGCCGCCGCAGCCCGCTCAACTCGAACTCGAATCACTTGTCATTTCTTTGACGAAATCGGTACAAGCATCATCTGTTCCAACTGTCGTTTGCTGTAATTGTGGTTGTCGCCATTACGCCACACCAAAATGTACAAAGTGGGAATTGAATCCGTTGTGAGGCTATCGATGAGAGATAATCTGGGTTTTATGCTTCTTTAAGACCTGGTAAGTTCGAAATGAGTAAAAAAGTGCTTGTCACGTGGCTACTGATCAGTGATTGTGACTTGTGCTTGTCGTTCACTGTCTTCGTTTTATTTTCGATCAGTTATTACATTTTATACTTACTAGTTTTAGCAAGCATCCAAGCTTTCTTGATAATAGGTTTGTGTAGTAGCGGAAATAACATGTGTTTTTGTATCGTCAGAACTAGGTACTTCCAATTTGGCCTGAATCTCTACAGGGTACTTCATTTGGTTACAAGACAGCTGTTTGATAGAGTAAGTTGCTGTTTCTAAACCTTGTTTCCACTGCTGTTAGGACACAATTCCATTAAAATTTGATCGAGGACATTAAGTAAGTCGAGTCTGATTTTTCCACAGTGATGAATGTTAGCTTAAGTCATGCATTTGGCTTACAGAATGTGGAGGTCACACGCGGAGTGCTTGGTAACTCACTTTTAAAAACCTTCTGGAAGGTCTGAGGAAAAGCTGTCATTGTTTCATGGAGAATGCTTTAGCTGGGCAATTTTCTGGTGGAAGGGTAAGAGAATAGAAAAAGTATCGCCGTTTGTCTTTGCTTATGACACCGTTATCGGCTAGGTGGCGACTTGTACATTCGATTGGAACTGCTTCTGTACCTACCTCTAAACCTCTTTGAGCATAATCTGCTTGTTGTGGTTTGCTTCTCATGAGCTAGTGCAAAACTCAATTCAGATTAGTCTGCTGAAAACTGTACGGTACCTTTCTAAACCGGTGTCTTTGATTGTAGCTGATGCGATTCATTACAATGTATTGCTACTGTATTGACCTTTTTTTATCTTAGCACTTCGATGTCAGACCTGAACGATGTGCACTTGTGCAGAGTGATACGAAGAGTTTGGGGAACTGAAGATTTGTGTGCCCGCTCTTCGTCTTCAGTAGCGAGATGAGTATTTGATTTCTGACATCTCTTCTCGGTTAATCTTTTGAAGATTTCTTTCAATCTAAAATATTTACCCTCACCCAATGAAAATAGCTTGAATCGAACTGCTTTTATTTCTACTATTATTTTTACTATCAGGTTGGCTTGAAGCTGTGACAATTGGGACATTGTTGCTGTGATGTTTGTACTTCCTGATTTTTAGCACAGGTAAAAAGCCACATTATTGTGCTTTCATTAAATATTGCAGGGATGAGTTTTAAGAATTTCTGACTCTTCTTCTAAGCTTATTCCGGTTTATTCGGAGTAATATTGTTTTCATTACTTCATTAGGGCACCATATCAAATTGGGTGACGCGCATGGGGCATTCAAGCAAACTTGTAATAAATTGTTCCGCAGTTCAGCCATTTCACCCTGCATCATTCATTCACTTACTTTTATTACCATTTTTGGTTTAATTGAGTTAAGGTTGGTTCCTTTGTGTATTTCAGAAAACTGAAATTTGCCGTGAATGGAATGGGCTCTGGTGACGTGCGCAAGCAATTAACCGGCAAAAACAGAATCAGCCAACTGCCTTGGATTGCCCTGGACCCTACTATTTAAGCTGATTGGGTAAGGTATTCGTTGGCAACTCTTTGGTATACGGGAATACTAATGCCACTTGATAAAATATCTGAGAATTTCAACGAAATATGTAGCAATTTTAAAATATTTTATGAAGTATTGTTTGACATGTGGTTGTTTTAAAGTGATGCTGTAAAGATTATCGCAACGAAAGCGAGGCGATTAAGTCCATCAAACGGAGATGGAACTTGCGTGGTCATAGGAAATGAAGGTTTAAAAAATATTGTGGTTACAATATAAAATAAATATATTCATAAAATATGTATTTTGCGATGTTAATAAAATTGTTGTTACTGTATTTTATAAGTCATTAATTTAATGGTTGATTATAATAAATAAAGACAAACAACCATACCGAATATTTTCATAAAGTGAATTATATCCATATTAGACATTCATGTTTTTCTGTTCGAATATCTGAACGATCAGAGTAGAAGATCTCTATAATTGAGATAATCTTTTTTCATCATTTCGTTTGCCCTCGTCGCTCGGTACGGCCCGTATCGCCCAACGAGAGACATGGCTCCCCGGGAAAGAACCGGAGGAGCCGGAAAGAGAGAAGAGTGACGGTTGGGGCCAGTTCTTAGGGGATGCGATTGAATCTAGTCGGGCGCTTGGCTGTATTCACCCTTTCGAAACAGAGCCCATCCCTACCTCCTGCATTTCGGGTATCAGGACCGGAAGTGGAAGGATAGAAGGTTACAGGGAGAATCTACACTTAGCTGGAACACCTGAGTGTAGTGCAGGTTTGCAATTCCTGAAACAAAACAAGAAGAAATGTTGGTTAAACCTGCTGATCTGCCTGGGTGGGATTCAGTATTTGTACCTCCTCTAGCATTCTCGCGTTTTCTTTCTTCCGAATTGTCTTATTAATTGCAAGCAAATCAGGTGCATTCCACAGGTAGAATCGACACTTACTGCAACGCCCGAGTGTAGAGCAGGTTTGCAATATCTGAAACATCAAAAGCCAAGTATTAGATAATCAATCATAAAACAAGTCGAAAGTTTCAACGTACCTAGTCATATCGCTGCCAAAAAAATTCTCGCATCATTTTCGCAATCATCTAGAATAAAAACAGAAACTGTTGTTAGTTGGAACACAAAGTTGATCAATCACAAAACAAAGTAGATATTCGGAATCAGCACATTTTTCTGAGAAAGAATGATGTATTATTATTGAATTTGGTGAGATTGACCAAATCGCCAATTTTTGAAAGACTTCTTAAATTCTCGATTTTCGACATGTTCCAAAAGTTGATTAGAACACGTTATTCTGGCTCAGAATTCGACGAGGAATCCGATTCTGCCCTTTATTTTGCTGTACGACGTGTTTTTACAACTTCCGGTCCACTTCCGGTTCGTTACTTTTCTTGTGATCATCGTCTAACTAAGGATTAAATTGTACTTGGCAAAGTTGGAGTGGTTGGAGGTTGTCCAGCTATGTGCAGTAACTGCACATATGATGACACAAGCAGCTGTGGCAGCTCCACTCCACGGTGGTTCATGTTGTCTATACTTGAAACATTGGAAGAAAAGATGTTAGTCAATCTGAATACAATATAGTAATTCTAAAAACACAAACATAGTCTGTCAATGAAGTGATCATTCATACACATTCACAAAATCCCTAGTCCAACAGGCAAAAAAAAAATTGGTGGTTGACAGATTTACTGTCACCAGATGTGTTGTCTGTGACAGAGTGACAGTACAGAGCCTCTTTACTTTAGCTAGAAGACACATTGATCCGAGGAAAATTAATTCTTCCAAACATTTCCAGTCGACACAACAATATTTACTATATTTGAATTGAAATATAGCTCACCATTCAAAATCCGTACGTCACAAGGTGCCAAGTCTGAAACAATTACAATACGCTGTTGCGCGATTTAGGATAGCCGCGGATAAGTTAACCAGAAGTTGTTAACTCAGTTTCAACACTAGTTTGAGTACTTTTTTCAATTAAATTGTTCTAGTACTCTGCTGTAAATGTTGCATGAGTAATTTTGGAAAAGAATAACGCATTTCTATTAGCCTACATTAAACAAACTTGGCAACCAGGATGAAGAGGATGGGCGCTCAAATCGGCCATTATTCAGATTCAGTATTCAGATCAGAAAAGGAGGACGACTGGAGCTGGACGGACGGACGAAAAACGTGTCCTCTTTGCGCTGTTAAATTTATTATTGCGCTCATGTATGGTAAAGCTATTAGCTATTTAGTCATTTCTGAATTTAAGGGTCATTCCAATTAAAACGATTTTGATTAGCCTTTTACTTAACGTTTGCTTTCTCCTTATTTAATTTTTTGCATCTTTCAAAATAATTCGACTTCCAAATGGCTGTCTCTGCCTCTCTGTTCTGATTCATGAGAGCTTTTGTTGATGTAATCTGTCACTCAACTGAAAGGTAGCTTAATTTTTTTTTTGTCTGGAGGAAACTTCCTTTCTCACATTGTTTTCTTCAAGTTGATTGATATGTGCAATTGTACAATATTATTCTCTGTTGTATTACAGGCTTCAGTGGCAGATCGTTTTTGAAAATTCAGGTGTTGCAGCCACATGGTGAAGATCTGTTCTGGGGCTGCAACTGGAGATTCGAAACCTGATGAGTCAGAACCTGCTTGGTTTCTTCAGTCATTTGGGAAATGATTTTGTGTTGGTTACATTTTGCTGACTAGTACAGCATTGTGTATCATTTACAGTTCTTATTTGACATGTCAAATGTGGCCTTGTGGCAAAGCATCGGACTGTGAATGCTTGAGTCAGTGTTTGAATCCTTGTGGTACTCAAATACATTGGCATTTGAAAATAAAATCTGTAAGAAAAACATCTACCATTTGTCTGCTCACATGGATAACTTCCATTGCCTTGTATTCTTCAGATGAAGTTTGATATTCTTGATTAATAAGCAAGACCTCCTCCCACTTTCCGCCACATTTGTAGTTACATTACATAATTTATGACATACAATCATGACACTGAACACTACCCGTTGGCTGCCGCGCCACATTACCCGTAGGTAAAATACTACGATCTACTGGGACTTGTCCGAAGACAAGTCCGGGTGATACGAGTTGAGTGTCTTCACCCGGGAACCTACACCCACAAACACTCGCACGCATCAACAAGGAGAAGTCCCTATGGTAGGTTGCCTATACAGATAAAATTCTAGGCTGTGCAACTGCTTAGACCAACGGCATTTGGGCGATGGGACCGAACAGCGCGGAGCCATAAGCTAAAGAGCTAAAGGGAAATTCAAATGGCGGCAGCCAACGGGTTTTAATACAATCAAAACAGATTTACCATAACACAAATGAATGTAAAGCAGTAGCTGACTATCCGCATCAGATGTTCTTGGTTGTCGTCGTACATTCCGTGAACTGCGTCAGGTAGGGAAATCCTTTTCGTCGCCTTCTTCAGTAGCCTGGGAAAAAATATTTAAGTATCTTAAGTATCACATGAAGGAATTTGAATTTCTGCACAAAAAGACGACATACCTTGCTAGTGTGCTTCAAGAATGTGTTGGGTGATGAACAGTGAAACAGGTGACGAAGAATTGAAGAAACAACTCAGCCGAAAGGCGATAATCTTGACTGGCTTCTCCCATCCGAATCGTCTTATTTATTGCAGGCAAATCAGGTCCACTCCACAGATAGATTCTACACTTAGCTGCAACGCCCGGGTGTAGTAGTGCAGGTTTGCGATATCTGAAACATCAAAAGCTAATTGTTAGTAAATCAATAATTGAAACAAGTCGCAAGTTTCAACGTACCTAGTCATATCGCTGCCAAACAATGGTTCTTCAGTCAAGTCTTCATCATTTTGGCATCAGCAATCATCTAGAATAAAAATAGAAACTGTTAATGACGGAAATGAAGTAGTTGGAACACATTTTCAGAGACCGAAAATAAACCGGAAGTAGGAAATATTGCCCCGATCACAAAAAAAAACAAATTACATATTCGGAATCAGCACACTTTTCTGAATAAGAATAAGGTGTTGTTGTTCAAATTCGAGAGATTGACCAAATCGCCAATTTTTGAAGTCTATAGACTTCTTAAATTCTCGATTTTCGACATATTCCAAAAGTTGATTAAATCACGATATCTAAGAATCAGAATTCGACGAGGAATCCGATTCTGCCCTTTATTTTGCTGTACGACGTGTTTTTCTTACTTTTGGTCCACTTCCGGTTTTGTACTTTTACATGTGTTCATCGTCTAATTAAGGATTAAATTGTACTTGGCAATTTGGAGTGGTCGGAGGTTGTCCGCTATGTGCAGTAGCTGCACATACCATGACGCAAGCAGCTACGATAGCTCCACGGGGGTTCAGGTTGGCGATACTTGAAACATTGGAAGAAAAGATGTTTAGTCAATCTGAATACCATATAGCTAGTTCTAAATACATACATATAGTCTGTAACTGAAGCAAGCATTCATACACATTCACATCATCCTTAGTCCAGCAGGCAAAAGAAAATTGATGGTTGACGGAATTATTGTGGGTCGGAATTAGTGTTGTCTCCAGTTGTCTCTGACAGAGTGACAGTATAGAGCCTCTTAAGTTTAGGTGGAAGACACATTAATTCAAGGAAAATAAATTCTTTTAAACAGTTCTAGTTAACACAACAATTAAAAACTTGCTATATTTGGTATTACCCTTAGGCAACTATGAAACATCATTATGTGATCTGACATGCATCACACATATAATCTATCCTAAATAAAGCAATGCTGGAATAAGGAGTTAGATATAATGAGATAAGGACACATCTATTGTTACAATTCTTTCTAGCTTTAATAACGTGCGACAAATCACAGCTTCATTGAAGTGAGATTTATTATTGTTTTCAACTAAATGACACACAAAGAGTCAGTCACATGTCTCCTTATTCACTTAATTATTCTTAAAACTCCTTTATTTGATAGTTACTTAGTCTCTACTAAAACTCTTATTAAATCAATGAAGTTAAGTACTAAATTTAAGGAATTGAAATAGTTACAATTCAAAATCCCTTACCCGTACTCGGTACATGGTACGTCATGCAAGATGCAAGAGAGAACAACAATACAGTGTTGCGCGATTTAGTTAGGATTGTTTACATGTCATCGACGGCAGGGCAGCCGCTGCAGCCCAGAGCGGTCCGGGAACCTCGCGACGCAAGTCGCTTCAAGACCACAAATGTTTAAATATTTATTTAAAAAATAATTTGGGAACGTAAATACATAAATAGATTGCCCGGCTGCCCGCTACCAGAGTGCCTCTACCGGCCTGCCACCACGACCACTGTCATGTCAGGTAACCAATCCTAAATCGCGCAACAGTGTATTGTTGTTCTCTCATCTCATGCTTTCATACGTAATGGGGTGGGGAGAGGTTTTGAATGGTAACTATTTCAATTCCTTAAATTTTGTAGCTTAATAATTTGAGAAGAGTTTTAGTAGAGACTAAGTAACTATCAAATGAAGAAGTTTGTAGAATATTTGTAAGTATGAATATTTAGACATTGTGACTGACTCTTTGTGTGTCAGGTAGTTGAAAGCAATAATGAATACTTTGAAGCTGGGATTTTCCGTGCGTTAAGCTAGAAAGCATTGTAAAATCGCACTTGGAAGCTGACGTGATTTTCCGTACGTTAAGCTAGAAAGCAGTGTAAAATATGTGTCTAACTCTATTTCAGCAAGATTCATTTGATATTGGTTGTGTGGTACGTGTCACATCACAAAATGATGTTATCTAGTTGCTCTAGGGGTCTAAACAAAATCCTAAGTTTTTTTCATTGTTGAGTTGACCGGAACTGTTGGGAAAACTTGTTTTTTTTTCCTTGAATTAGTCTTCTGTCTGAACTTCTATGCAGTAGGCCTACTCAATTGTTTTCCAATAGGCAGCTAAGAAATTACTGCTTTTAAGGATGTAAAAGCTTACAGGTTTATTTAGTCTTCAAAATGAGCATTCTTCACCTAAAGTTGTCACCTATGTATCCCTAATATTCTTATATAGCATACATTTTCTTTGCCATTCTCTAATAAAAAAACATGTGGTATCTTTATTTAGATTGCTTATGACAATGCTGAGCTGATCCAAGGGAAATTTGGCTCCAGATTTTCAAAACCTTATAAGCTCTGCTTATAATTCATGTAGGTGTTTGTACAATGTTTGCCGCATAAATATGGCAGTGCATTAGGTTAAGTTCATTGGGACAAAATTTCTTATCTTTTACTTTTTCAGGTGTTAAATGATGCCAAGCTGATTATGGACACAGCCAAGCGCCCGACAAGATTCAATCGCATCACCTAAGAACTGGCCCGACCAACCATCTCTCTTTCCGGTTTCCGAAGAAGAAGATCATTCCCAAGGGAAGGAGAAACTTCTTTGAAGAGTGGACAAATTCTAAAAATATTCAACCAGAAACATTGCGATACGACTAGGTGTGTTATTATGTGATTTGCTATTGCATTGGCACAAAATTAACCAACAATATCTTTTTTTGTTTCAGGAGTCGCAAACCTGCACTACACTCAGGTGTTGCTGCTAAGTGTAGATTCCCCCTGTAACCTTTTATCCTTCCACTTCCGGTCCTCATACCCGCAATGCAGGAGGTAGGGATGGGCTCTGTCTCGAAAGGGTGAATACAGCCAAGCGCCCGACTAGGTTCAATCGCATCCCTGAATAACTGGCCCGACCTCACTCGATAGAATACGGAGTGGGCATCACTCTTCTCTCTTTCCGGCTTCTCTTAGCCATGCCACTCGTTGGGCGGTACGGGCCGTACTGAGCGACGAGTGGCAATCAACGAAATGATGTAACACGATTATCTCTTAACTAGAGATTAATCTGTGCCCTGATCGTGCCAAAATCAAACTCGTCACATGAATATAACATGAGAATTTTTTATATATACTGATAATAAATTTAATAAAAAGACCGTCCGGTACAAGAGTTTGTTTTTGTTTGTTTATTTCTCCCCTTATGTAACAGACTATATTTTTATTTTGCAACTGGTATTTCTACCGGTTAACGGTGTTGTTAAGGAATAATCTGCATTAAACAGCTCGCCTCCAATGCCCGCTCCCACCTGCATGCATACAAATTTCCGCCTCCAGCACCTGCAATGGAGAAAATAACAATACCTGGTTATCAGTTCTTAAATAGAAGTCTCATTTCGTCCATTTTCTACCTTTTCTTCACTATCACCCCATTCCAGAACCAATCGGCGATCGTACAAATTGGAAATTGATCAACGTTAAAACGCTCTCTAACTAAATAGAGATTGGGAAATTTAAATTTTAAAACGCCCAAAGTTTAAAAACTGTACCTTAGGATAGGCAAGGTTCTTGGAATAGGTAAGCTCTAAAAAGAAAACCTTTGTCTCAGATGGTTTAAAAATGACATGAACATCCCGTGGATGTAAAAGAACTCGACCAAGTTTATCGCTACGGGAAAAGATGTTGAAGCTCGCCGACGTTTGCTTGAGCACCCGAATTTTTCACCAAAATTACTGTTTTCGAGCGTTCTTTTGGTGCCTGCGTAAATAATTATCCTATCGTTAGAACTATTTAATTAATTAATTAATTAATTGAACTTTATGGAATTACATCTTGAAATGCATCTACTACATGGAATGCATCACACTGTCAACAAGAAGCTGTTTAGTCTCGACTACCTCTACCAGTTGTATTTCACCGAGTGCCAATCCTACAGCCACAGTGCCACACTTAGCGGTGTTCCAGTTTGTCTGAACTGAAAAGTGTTTATTTAACTGTGTCTTTGTTTTCATGATGCATCATCATATAGGTCTAGGATATTGGGATGAGTACTAGTTTAAAAAATAATATAAATAATTGGAAAAGAGCTTCCCAGTTACATGAAAACATTGTATTTACCTTTGCATATTTGTTTGACATTTCAGAATGCACTGAAATTCTTTTGCTTTGTCTTCCATATCCAGAAGTAGGGGGTTGTTGAAAATCAGGTTATCCAATTCCACTTCGACTCCTGTATCTATCTCACATGATTGGTTGAATCCTCCTGAGAGAAAGAAAATTGATACACATCAACTAATGTAGGCTAATAAGCTTGTATATGGCTTTAAGTAGTAGGAGGCTAAATAGAACACTTTAAAATGACGTCTGGCAAATACCGACGTTACACTAAATCCACTTTTAAAATTCGAGTTCGATCGAAAACAGAACGACGAACACGAGGGCAAAAAGTTCACAAACCACAGATCAGCACTTAGCAATAGCCACGTGACTTACACTCTCTAAGTCATTTTGAATTATCAAGTCTGATAGAAGCAAAAAATCCCTGATTACCTCACTCATCAGGTAGTCTCATGGCGGATCACATTTCCCACTTTGCAAGTTTCGGTGTGAAAGTGACAGAATGGCGACAAAGAGACACTGACAGCAAACGAGATTTTCACATGTGACTCGCGCGGTATCCGGTCAACTCGTCCGCTTCCAACTCGTCCCTTTCCAACTCGTCCGCTGAGACCCCAACATAACTTCACCGCCCGCCCATAGATGGCAGACTAATACACCCCAAACAAATCAAAATCTCGACCGGTCCAAGTACCACAACCAAACAGAGATGGCGTATGCTGTACTATTTTTTAATAAATAAAAGCAA
Organism: Ceriodaphnia dubia; assembly: GCA_022539655.2. Classification (NCBI taxonomy): domain Eukaryota; kingdom Metazoa; phylum Arthropoda; class Branchiopoda; order Diplostraca; family Daphniidae; genus Ceriodaphnia; species Ceriodaphnia dubia. The sequence continues at coordinate 1,401,791 of JAKUCG020000076.1, forward strand.
GCAAGCAAGCAACCATGGACTCTGAAATCCGCTGATTGCTTTTTTTGACAGCAACCCCATGAAGTATATCAGGAGTGTCAACGGGGTATACTGCCTTGTACACGAGCTTCGAGGGGGATCGATGACACCCAGAGATGGCGTTGTTGTGCAATTTTCGTGTTTCGTCGGCTATGGCCGCTTATGGCGGTTTCTGGTTTTCTGCCTAGGCAATTGCAGTTTTTCATTAATTTATCATCATAAAGTATGTTTTTCTTAGTTGGTTTTATTAAATAAGGTGCGTAACAGACATAGACTCAATTTTTGATAACTAGTTTCAGGAAAAATGGTCGTATTCAAGTGTTTTGCTCCTTTGTGTACTTCTCGGCAAGGGGAAATCCCTAAGTGTTTTTTGGGGGGCCCCAAAGAAAGACAAAAGGCTGTTTGATGAATGGCAGCGTGCGATTCCTCGTAGGGATAAAGAATTGTCAAAATAAGATTATCTGTGTGAAAAGCATTTCCAGCAAGAAGACATTTTATGTGTTGAAACAGTCATGGTTAATGGAGAAGCAAACTATTTACACCGTAAGTGTCCTAAATTAAGAGAAGGTACAGTCCCTTGCATTTGGCCAAGTAAGTTTCAGCTATCTTAATGTTATTCAGTTTATGAGTCAACTTAAATATTTGTTTCCATCAGACTGCCCAAAATACTTAACTAAGGAGAAGAAGAAAACCCATAAGCCACCTCGAAACAGAAACATTTCACTGAATGCAGCTCCAAAACAGTACAAAGGAAAATGTATGAAGACAAATGACACAAGTGGATATACTTGATATACTTGATATACTTCATGGCAACCCGCTGCCGCCGCCGGTGGCTTCTTTTGACAGATGTATGTCTAAAGTCAGTAAAGTGATTGAAATCAAATTTTATGTTGCGTTCTCATCTTAATTTCTTATATTTCTAATACGGATGTATACTTTGTCACCATATTAGGAAGATAATTGAAGAAAGAAGATAATAATTTTGTGTTTTTTATTTTACGTTTCGTTGTATGCTTCAGCTCTTAGTAGGACATAAATTTCATACCCTTCAGTAGACTAGTAATACATTCAGCTGTTATGGGAATCTGTTAGTTGCAGGACAAAATTTATTCAAGAGGGGGAGAAGTATTGAGAAAAAGAAATTCAGAAATTGTGATACTGTCAGCCAGACAGTTGGATTACAAATTCAATGTGGTTACGAAGATTTGGTCTTCCTTTGGGAAACCAACATGGGCTAATATTGATAACGAGAATGGCATACCATAAAAATTAACAAAAGAGTAAAATGTTCCAAACTACAACCATCTTCATGAGTTAATTCAGTTAATCCACACTCAGATGGAACTAATTATAGCATTACAAGCTTTGCTTTGCAAGGATTGTTAAAGAGGAGCCAAAAGAAACCAAGCTAACAAATTCAGTTTTCCATTTGCAAGTAATAGGCTACTGGGGAGGCCTTTAGCTCTCAACTCTCAAGTGGCACAAGTATTATCACCTTTACAAATAAAACTGGAATTATTCTTACATGAACCTGGAAATCATAAATGATACAGAATCATTAAAATGTTTAACAAAATTGTATTGTACCTTCACTCTTAAACAGCATTTTCAGTGAGATAGGACAGTAAAAATTATGGAATTATAAAAAAGAAAAATGTATATGCACTCCACCCTCTTTTTACAAATCATATATATATATCATATATCACAAGAAAGTGTATATTGTGCTCCAGTAGTAGAATTTCAATTTACAGACACAACAGCCAAGATGAGCCTAAGAATAAGTAATGAACAATATAATCCTTAAATCTAAAGTATAAAAGCTCAACTGTACCCGTGTAGGATTCTGCGACTTCTATTTCTTCCCATTTAAACTAGTGACTAAAGTTAGTAAGACTCTGTGAAAACTGAAAACATAAATAACAAAAATTATTGTATCCATACTAATTAGAATAATTATAATATATGGGAATGGTTGAATAACCTGGAATGTACCAAACATATCACATCTGAGATTGTACCTTTTCTCAGTCACATTTTAGTATCATTTGATACCACAGCTTCTATAGTATTTGGGTTGTAACTATGATCACGTGTTTCAAAGAATTAACTTTAGACATAAAAAAAACAACCATTACCACACTGACCATTACACAGCTTTACCATAACACTTTAAACAAAACTGCCACGGATGAAAAAGAAGAAACAACACAAGAAGACCAAAACATTCACTCATGCCAGGCCTGCTCAACCAACGCCATCTGAAAACCACCAAGTACACTTTCACCGGACGAGTTGGTAAGCGGACGAGTTGGGGCGGACGAGTTGACCATAGTTCGATTCGCGCCGATTTCTTCAAGGGAATGCGGGCATTCGGCATTGCTGCCGAGACTGGCTGGCCGGCCGCCGCGCGCCGCCTTTTGGCCGTTGTCTACACTTACAGGCAGCAGCGCTACCTAACGGAAACACGGAAAATAATTCATTAGAAATACAGGTAAAAGCGGGTAAAAGCGGTAGATGCAGGTAAAAATGTCAGTTTTGATTGTTGGTTGGCTCGTTTGTTGGTGTTTAAATTCAGACAAATGTGTTAACAAAAGCAAATTGTATTTGGCGCGCGAAGACGCAGACTGTCACCAAGCGGTAACCTTTAATCACCAATTCTATGCAAATTGATATTCTGTTCAAGTTTCTTCACAGCAAATCATCAACCCCTTTCAGAACTTAAGCTAATTTTACATCAAACAAAGACTTCTGAGCCTTTCCCACATCAGTTTCTAATGATGCAACATAAAATAATGACATTATTAAGTAACTTAAATAAAAATATCACTCTTTCACAATCAATATGAAAAAGATAAGACACCGATAATCTGCCATTTAGTTATTTTTCAGTTATCGCAATCGCAATCCGCGTATGGATGCGGCAATTTTTCGGCGGGACTGACCACGAGGTTCTTTCACGATGTGCCATCTAGCGGTCGCTCACGAACGTTGGAGCCATTTTTAGACGAAGGAAAGCTTCAATCCAACAACGTGAGAGGATACAATACAGTTACAAAACTTAAATATCTTCGTCCGTTAAAACGACTTCCCTCCCAAACCACAAACCAGTTTTAATCAAAAACCTCGTTTACGCTGATACAAGGCATGCGAAAGAAAAATCGCCACAATAAGTGTATAAAAACATTATCATTTATTTTCAAAAATTGAAGAACTGTTAAGGATAACCGGTACCCTTAATAATAATAACAACATGGTGTGTTTTTTTAATTGAGGAAGGCAGAATAAGAAAAATATTTTATTCTTCAAATGGTGATTTTTCATAGCACCTATAACAATAGAAAAGATTTAAAAAAAGAATAGCGGTGAGATTATTATTTTAGGACAATCGTTTAGCGGTACTTGGTGAGGAAATGTACTTACTTGTGATTTTCCTTATAAAGTGTGTGCCGTACAAGATAGGGAAATGGCACGCGGGTTCGATGTTCGCGGTATTGAGAAAAAAAAAGGGTTTTTCTCCATCATCAGTTTTCTGGTTGATAGTTGGCATTCGGACGGAAAGTACTTGGGCTCATAAGCAATTTCAATTCAGGCACGCTACGGTCGGCGTAAGCATTGGCGATGAGGCGAGCAGCCTCTTCGTGAGTCAAACCTGCAAAAGCAAAACAAACAATTCAGACACATTTCTCATTTAGACGCCAAGCTGAAAAACTGCTAGATGTGCCGTCATGCGTTGAATGCTATATCACGCATCTGCTGCCATCCTCTCCGCACAGCCCTTTTAGGCGTCCTGCGGAGCACATGAGAACCAGTTCGTCATTTTGTTGTGGGGGATGTGACCTCATTAGCAGCCTCTTTACATCTCGAAACGATCATCTCCGATGCTGACGAGTGTATGTGGAAGTAAGAGGGAAAAATACAGCCTGCGCCAGTGCGCCGTTCGTGAAAGTCCCGGGCAACAGCCGTCAGCATCGAGTTTCCCCGCACGCGATCTCATGAATATTAATACGTTACCAAAGAGCAAGTACCTAACAATCTCATGCGGCGCACAAATTCTCAACGCACAACGGCGAAAAGGCGACGCGGGGCGGCCCCGATGAGAAACATTTCAAGAGCATCTCGCCTTTTTCATCCAACTCATTCATCCAACTCGTCGGAATCAGTGTCAAGCTGCTCCCATCTCTAGACACCATCACCGTGTCTCAGGAAGAAGAAGAATACATTTTTTGGAAAGTTGTTTTCCATCAAGAGAAAGAAAGAAAGGCCCATCCGGGAAAAAGAACTTTTATGTTTTGTTTGTTTGATGATGTACCAGATGTAGGTGAAAAAAGAGGCTTTTTTTTTTCCTTGGAAAAAAAGTGGTCAAGTAGGGATTTAAATGATGTAAACCAACCATGGGGGGTTTCGTCTATCGAGGCGCAAATTTGGCCTCCGGTCTGATCGTTTGTCGGGCCTATCCCGGATGATGTCAAACGATTAACGAAACATTGGGGCTATTGACCCGCTAGCCATATTCACACGCACACATATATAAATACATTGGAAACGATATATAGCACATGCATCAGGATGCTAACCAGCTTTCTTTCTCGTTCCTTTTCATCTAATTTCTATTGCGGCCGTGTAGGTGTCGGACGTTAAAAAAAGACTGACGTCACCGCCGCCGTCGTGCTTTTTTTTCGCCAGGCCCACGCGCGCTAATTTCGTTAGCCCCGTTTCCAGCGTTCAAAAGAAAAAGAAAAAAAGAAAAAAGAAAACGTGATAGTGTGCAATTCTGGCAAACACTCTGGGCTCTCCACCTCTGGCTTCGCAATTTCTATAGCCGCCCGGTGGTAGTGGTGGTGAAGAATCGGTGGAACCAATCCTTCAAGCCCCGCGACGAATCCGCACGCGGAACTGTTTCCCGCCCCGAACGTTCTCCAGACCAAACAAACTGGGTCTTTGTAACGAAAAATAAAAAAAAAACTGTGAATCGCGTGCTTTTTCTATGTCACGAAAGTGGAAAAATCAAATATTTATAGGATATCAATAGAGAATTATTTGGCGGGCGGGGGAAATGGGTAATTTCGAATGCTTCGGGTTAAAGTAATCGCTTAAGTTCCTCACCTTCCATTTTCTTGCCGTCTACCTGGAGGATGGTCTGTCCAATGCGCAACCCCGCAGCTTCGAACGCCGTTCCTTTACCCTGTCGGCAGCAAAAGAGAAAATCTTTTTGTGTTGTTGTTGTTGTTGGTTGTTTATAAGAACGTAACACTTCTAAAAGGTCTAAAACGTCCATGAATAAAAAATGACAAAAAGCCGAAACGATCTCGGAATGGCTCCAACATCGGTTAAGGGCTCGCCGTGTTTGTTATGAAAATACCAGTATACATGGCGTTTGCTTACATCAATAGTGATAATGCGGGGTAGAGGATGCCGCGTATCGACTCCTCCTTCAATGGCCATGCCCAGGATTGTCTTGGTCTTTCGAATGACTACCTCCATCGGTTCGTCGCCCGTTCTCCGGCCCGTCTATGCAAATCAATCACCATCGCTTCTTTCATCATCCACACACAACACATTTCCATTTTTCAAACGTATGATTGGAATGATATCTCGATGATAATTACGCGCGCCGTCTTCACTGCTGCTGACGGCCGATGCTGAGGCTGCTGCTGTTGTGTCGGCTCCGGTTGCGGCTGCTGTTGGGTCGGACCCCGATGGAGGTTGCTGCCGCTAAACGCTTCCTATAATCAGATAAGAATACATAAAAATAAAAAAAAAAAATCAGGAATGAAAAGGTGAACACGATGAGGCCGCGTCCCGTTATATCCTCGGTTGCAGCATCATCCAATAAAGAGAGAGATGGTCTCCTCTTGATAATACCGTATGTGCGTGCATGTGTGTGTTGGCGCAAAGGATCAACAAACTCTCGGTTATGAACGGTGCATACTGTACTACAGATAGATCGCCTTTAAAAAAAAACCGCTGCTACTCTCGCCGATGGCCATCTGTTGCTGGCCCGTAACGTCGCCCATCTCTCACGTCAACGTGAAAATTTTCGTCTAGAAAAAAAAAGTGGAGAAACAACGCATCTAGTTTCTGGCCGAGCTTTGAGGAGAGCTGGAAGCTAATACGAGACGAGACCTATTCCCGTTATTCGACGATCCCGTAGACTAGCGTTATCGGCGAATCTCGATGAAAGATGAATGTTGAACGGATCTCGTGTCGTTGGCTCGTTTGCTTACAGTTGAAAAAAAGTAAAAAACCTCTTTGTCCAACGATGCGAGCCGGACAGGGTTGGGTGTCTTTAAGGCTTGTGACGGCCATTATTAGCGCAACATGTCATCGTCATCGGCAGCGGCAGCAGCGACAGCCCAAGAGTGCGGTTGGGGATTTTGCGGCCGCGCGTCATGTCATTGGCGAGTTGTTGTGTTATTGCCGACGGCTGTTCCAATCCAGGTACTACCGAGGGGTGTTCCACGGTCGGGAGTCACGTGACTAAGAGCCAGCACGAATGATCGCTCAGCGGAAACGGGCCGACGGACAAAAGCTCCGAAAAGTAGAGAAAGAGAGAAGGGGGGAAAAAGTCGTTCACGGTGCTGAAAGGAGGACCATTGGTACTCTGACGCTCGTAGCGAACAGACGTTTGAACCCAACTGTCTGACTACCGAGTTGTTTTTTCCAAAGCCATCGCTCCATTCGCTCGTTTCCGCTGAGGGGATCAGTCGCCTTTTTGTTCTATTGCCGCACGTGCCCCATCAAACATTCACCGATCGTCGTCGGCAACCGGCAGCTGCTGCTCTACTGCTCTTCCGTTACTATTACTGCGTACAGAAACAACCGTCACTATGGCAACTACGGCTGAGGTAAGCGACAACCACAAAAACATGGCATTTTTTCTCTACTGGCCATATTTCTCAGACTCTTCAGAGTCTCTATTTATTATGGCGACGATTCAAAGTTGCTACTTCAAGTCGAGTTGTCGACGGAATCAACGTGAAAAGGCAATTGTGCTACTCGCAGCCTTGAAACCAATTTCACTTCATTCCGCGTCTTCTTCTTCTTCCATTGATTTCGCTTCCAAGCCCAAAAGTTTCGCGATGCCTCGTGATTCAAATCACGACGACACAGAGAGACGTACTTGGCCATCCGTGCCTAATCCGACAGTCAATTCAATGCGCATTTCACTGCCGAGACGCAGAAGGGAAATCGTTTCAATTGTTCACATTTTTTGTTGTGTTTAAAAATAAAAAGGGACAAAAAAGGACGGATGATATTTTGAATTCAAGGGGAGGCCTTCAACCGTGCGGTTTCGACATCTCTTTTGTTTTGTTTTTGGCGGTCATACGAGCGATCGGCGATTCTTTCCGTGTAGTAAGTAGAGTAACATCCGACCGGATCCAGTTGCGAACACTTCCGTTGTAGCCAAGGTGAAGAGACCGGCACAGAGCGAATGGCGGAAAAAAAAGTTAATTAGCCGCTTGCCGCGTCTTAACGACAGGTGTTGATCGGCCTCGATTGGGGTCGCCCAACTAGTCTCGCATTTCTGGCAAAGAACGAAAACAAAGAAGGAATGTCGGTTGTGCCTCTTGAGGTTAATCTCACACGGCACAATAAAGTACCGAGTGCACGGCCTCTTTCTTCTTCTTCTCCTTTTATTCCACGAATCATCAAGAGCGTGATTTCCCCATCGCCATGGAAACACACAAATACTTATTACATTTTCTCCATAAAAAGTCGACACGGACAATCGGTCGTTAAGAAGAGAAAGAAGAGAAATATGGAGAAGGGGATAGATTTCTCTTTTCGCCGATTTGTTTTTTGGGTTAGACTGTGGGCCGCCGACGCCGCCGCCGCCAACGTTGTTGTTGTTGCGAAGGTGTCGGCCTTTTTTTCTTTTTTCTTTTGCTTAACTAGGCTCGTTCCATTTGGGCCGTAACGAGTATCCGAGTGGAAAGTGATATGGTCGCCAGTTAAAGCTGCGAATCGATCGCTACACCTTAAATGGCGAAGCATCGACCGATTCATTATGCATACAAGAAGTGGAAGTGACACGCTCGAGATCACTTCACTTTCACTCGAGCCAAAATGCAATTGAAATCATAGCCTGTCTCTCACTATTCTCTCGCTCTTTTGATCCAAACCGTTCGACCGATTGACGACGAACGAGATAATACGTTAGAAATTCACAAAACCAAATAAAAATATTCAAATAAAAAAAAAGAGAGGGAGAGAAAACCGGTCCACGCCCAGAGAAATGAATCCATGAATCCAGTCGGTTGCCATCGAATAAAAGAATAAGAAATCCTAAAAGGTTACCACTACTGTGTTATTAACAAAGACACAGACCCGGAGTTTGTTGTTGCTCTCACCTTTATGAGACTTTTTTTTAATAACGTATAAAAGAGAAGGAAAAAAACTGAATCTCTTCTTATTTTTTCGAAAAGGTAAAAATTTCTTAAGAATCGGTTGCGTCAGTAATTACAGTGCGGTCCTTCGTCACGAGCAAAGATGGGGGGCCGGGCCAGCGAGAAAAGGTTGTAGCAAGTCAACAACCCAGTTCAAGGACTTGAAATGATTTGAAGAAGCAAAGAAGAGGAAAGACCCCTCGAGTGAAGGACGCGTCCGTCGTGAGTGTTTGCTTAATTCAAGTCGTACAAATACTCGCAGGGAGGAATGAGAAAGAATCACATCCAATTCACCCGGAAATAGGAAAAAAAGGACAGAAAGAAAATGGAAATAGTAAAAGGCCTGGAGACAAATTGCGCGGAAGTATACACGATCGACGTCGGAAGACGACAAAAACAAAAAAAGGCGCCGTGTTGGTTTGTTTTGTTTTTTTTTTTTGCCGTAGAGTTCGGCCTTCTCATCTCGTTGTGGAAGAATTAACCGAGAAAAAAAAATGAAAACAATAGAGGAAGGAAAACCAACTGCGGTTTTTTTTCTCATCCATTTTCTCTTTTTTCCCTGGCGTACAACGCGCGACCTTCCGTCAGATGATTCAAGGTTATACACGACGACGAGCAGGTTTCTAACTCATTAACGCCGTGAAGAACTCACGACCCGCGCGCGCGGGATAACTTTCTTTGTGCGACGCACACGCTGCCGTGTCGTCGTCGTTGTCGTAGAGAGAGAGAGAAGAGAAGAGAAAAACATTCCACGAATTCAAAAACTCATGTCTTTGTGTACTGTCAACAATCCATTTTCTAGACTGGTCTGAGCGATGCTTGGCTCGGGGACATGAAAAGGTGGCGGATTCCGCGACCCAAGATGACGACCGTGCGCGACGGCCAACAGCAGCAGCTGCAGCAACAGCGACGGCCGGCCGATCCACCGCGCGATTACCTCAGCGACGCAGAACAGGACGCTGCTAACCTGTCGGGCAACGAAGGATCACCCGCTAGTAGCACCAGCACTGACGACAGCAACTTGTCTTGAACACGACCGCAAAAAAAAACACGACACCCTTTCTCTCTCTCGGATTTTTTTTTTTTATTTTTGGGTTTGTCCAGCAACAACCTTTGATAAACTAATATTATTCCGTTTATAAAGATAACAACGGGTCTTGTGTAATCCACCACTTTATAAAACCCCTGTCTCCTCGGCTTGTTTAAAATGTACATTACGATCAATCTATATCATTTCGTCCTTGTTTTCTTTGTTTTTTGTTATTTTTTTTGAAAAAAGAAATAACACTTGCATCTCAAATGCCTCGACGACCTTCTGGCCCCGTTTCTTACCTTGGGTGAAGCTGTCGAGGTGGCGGCGGCGGCGGCTGCGGGTCTAAAAGCGGAGGCGATTGCGGGGAAGGCGGTTGTCATGTCGAGCGTCATCATGGGGATATTTGTCTCTTTGAGTCCTCCCCGGAAGGGTTGTGACGCTTGTGGCAGAGGCGGTGGTTGTAGTTGTTGGATGGCGTCGACATCGTTCGATAAATCCAAACCTCTTACCTGTCGCAACAACAGCCGAAACAATAAAAGCAGAGAGTCAAATCCCTCAAAGTGCGGAAGAGCCAAAAAAAAAAAAATAATAAAATAAAGAAAAAAGAATTACGGAACGGAAGTCACCTTCAACGATTTAGCCGCTCGACTGGATTCCCTGAGAAATGGCAAGTTGGTTGCGTTTTTAGAGAGCTATATATACACATTTTGTTGCATGACAATTGTCGTGTTTTTTGGGGTTGTAGAACCGTTGAAGCGGGAAAAACGACACAGAAAAAAAAAAGGAAAACACGAAAAAAGAAACGACGCACCTGATGATGGGCGAACAGTTGGCCGAATCGTTTTCAAGTAGCTCGTAGTCTTGATAGAGAGGATGGCGCTCGACTTGCAAAAGACATTCGGTCGATTGCTCGTAATCCAAACTGTTGCTGCTCTGGAATTGGACTGTCCGAAACGGGCGACGAACGGCGAAGACTCTGAACGGGAGCAAATATATATATAGAATCCATCAACCGGAAAGATATTAGGTACAAGGTGCCGTATTAGGGATTCCCAAATAGCATAGAGACACACACAGAACGCACCTGTAGTCGTATTCGTCGTGGTCTTCATCACGCACCAGTTCGCGCAACTCGACCAGAAAAGTGGCCTGCAAAGCAAAACGGCCAAAACAAAATGTATAAAGATCAGCTCGAATGGCAAGAGACCCCCAGCTGGGGCTCGTGGCACACGGTGCGATGGGGGTAAAATACCGCCGTATATTCAAACTAAAGAAACACGAAACGATAACAATCGAGAGAAAGCGGCGCTCAGTGGTATTTGATCACGGATCGCAGCTACCACTTCTTTTGTTTCGCAGAGATGGAGAAATCCCGCAGCTTTTCTTCAGTCGTCAGTCACGACCCACCATCATATCCCGCCCGTCCGTCTGATTGAATTCCAGATCTCGGTTGGGCAACAACAGCCACCAACACGAAACATCGTGAAAGCCATTGCGGACCTCTCCGTGAAGCTACTTACAACTCTTATACAACCCATCGATTCTTTTTTTGTTGTTGTTGTTTTCCTCCTCTCTTATCGTCTAAAAGTAGGCTACAAATCCATTCCAATTGCTCTCCGCACGCTGATGGAGTACCCAATCTAATCGCTAGACCAAACTAACCATGGCTAGCTTTGATTATAGGTCTGGTGGTAGAACCGCGCGCGCGCGCGCGTTCTCCTCATTTCTCTCTTTCTTCCCTTTTTTCTTTGGTCGAAAAATGATGACAATTTGAGTTAGGTATTACCTTGTCTGGTGTTGGAAGTAAACGGAGTAGGGCGTCGACGAAATAACGGACGCTCATCTGTCCTGACAGGTAGGAACTGCAACAACGACTGAGCACCTGGCGCTCGCTGCGGTTCAGCAACGTCCTGGCTTTTTCGGCAATCATGACGAGCTCTTCGGATTCTTCCTCGTCGGCCATCGGAGCCCTCGCCTCGCCGGGCGCTCAATTAAAAGACAATGACGGCGTAACAGAGTCTCCTTCTGCTTCTCTAACAAATAACCCCCACAAAAAAAAAAAGAGAGTACGACATTATTATGTGACGTTTTGTCAAATGGAGCAAGTGTCGGTTATCTACAAGCGGCAGGATGGAAGAACATGAAGGGAATCGAGTTCACGGCGGGGCTCTGGCACCGTGTCTGCGCTACATTTTCCTCTGCGTCTCGCATGTCAAGATGCCATAACGGCGACAGAGCCGATTCTTAATAACCCAGGGCACGATTCGAGCCAGCCAAGTTGCCATGGAAACGGACGGGTCACGGCTGGCATCTCCTTTCAGCCGTCGGCGGTGGTTTGATTCCGTAATGAGACGCGTAGAGGAAAAAAACAAGGACGACAGGAGCCGCAGCCCCAAAACAACACGAGACCTGACTGTTTTCGGTCATTTGACAGCCGACCGAGTAGCGACAACACAACGGGAGAAAAAAAAACAAAACAAAAAAAAAATCGAAGGGAATGACAGATGATAGCGACGACGACAACAAAAGAGCCGTGACGACGGAATCGATGCAAAACAACACCACAACTCCGTTTTTCTTCTTCTTCTTCCTTCTCTCTCCCCTCCTCACAGTTTCTACAAGTCAATATCCTCTCTATTTATTCCTTCCTTCTCTTTATAAAGAATACTACAGAGGGGATAGAGAGAGACGACGCGTTGTGATGGATGCGCGCAACTTCCAATAGGGAGGCCACAAAGATGACAGCCAGCCATCATCATCATCAAGAAATTATTCTTCCCCTTTTTCTTCTCTCTCTCTCTCTCTCTCTTATTTTTCTCTAACGCTCCCTGGCCCTTCATCATCTCTTCTTGATCTGTCGGCCATTTATTACTGGTGCGGGAGGCCCTCCTTTTGTTTAGACAGATCCAATATCTTTTGGCCCTTTTGTGCGCCCGGCCAGAGAGTTTTCTGTTTTGACTATACTATACAACGGACAGGCGCCGTATAGCCATTAAGATCCTGTGAGCCATTCCGGACTTTTGTTAACAAACGTTCCGCGCCACACATTTTCAAAAATGATGGGGCAGTTTCAATAAAGAGAAGATGTCACGCGACCCAAGCGCAGAAACAAAAGATATTTTTGGGGGTTTCTTTTTCTCTCTCTTTTTTTTTTGGCAACAAACATCTTGCGTCTTCTGCGCGTTGCGTGCGTTTTCTCCCGCGCCGGTTTCCGTGCCAGTTTTAAGACGGAATTAAATAGAATGTTGACGATAAAACGGTCTCTGCGATAGTGTTTGGTATAGAAGAGAAGAAGGAGGGGGGGAGTAAAATCGAAAGCGGCGACTTATGGTGCGGGACGTTCCATCAACTCATGGTCACTGCTCTCCTTTCAATGGCTTCTCTTTATATTCTCGTCCGTCGACTCTTTTTTTTTTCTTTCGGGAAAACGAGTCACGCAACTACGAGCTTCCACTATTCAGTCGACATTGGCGGCTACCAGAAGAACCGGCGAACTTTACAACAAGAAAAGAGAAGAATCTTTTAGTTGATGTTGGGAGCCTCATCTAAGAAAAAGTGAAAAAACAAAAACAAAAAAATAACTTTTGCGCCTATATTTTCCTTGTACGTGGGCTACGCTGTTAAGTTTAGTGTAGACTATCCGTACGGTGGCGGCGGCGGCTGTTTCTGACGTATTTCACTTTGGACGTCAAACAGGCAAGATGTACATTATACACTGGAGAAAACCGCCAAAAGGGGTTTCGCTTCCATGTCCTCTTTTGTGTGTGCCGAGTTACCTATCCGCGATGGAGCCGGCGTTCCCATCGTCCATCAACACGTCACCGCTAGCACGGGTTGCACTTTTTCTCTCTCTCCTTCCTCCTTCCTCCACCTCACCCATATTTCGCTTTGATAATCAAAAGAGAGGCCCTGCTTCGAAAAAGTGATGTGCCACACACAGACATTGGCGATGGGAGGGAAAAAGGGGGTCGGCGTCCGTACCGGGCATCGACCACCTACTCCTTACTATAGGAGTCGGGTATTGAGGGCGATATATTTATGCGCAGAGAGCTGGTAGTCGTCGTCGTAGACTGATTGTTAAGAGACAAGACAAGAGAATGGAGCGGATCCGTTCTAATGGATCGCCTCACACGCCCTCCTTTCTCTCTCTTGTGTTCTCTTTTCTTGGCTTGGAGGAGTCTCAGAAGAAGAAGAAGGAGAGTACTATAGGGAGAGAGAGAGAGAGAGAATAGCCGGATACCACCGTCACATTACTTCCGGCGAGCACAATCAAACCAACGGGGTGGAGGGAGGGATTCCAAAGGACGTTATGTATATGGATTGATGGGACGGCCGTATATATAAAAGTGCGGGAACGTGAGTGAGGGAATCACACAACCGGCGAGCCAGCAGTACTGAAGGGGAAAAGAATAAAAGAACCGCCGACGCCGCCGACGCCAACGCCGCCGTCGATGGAGTAGGAAGAAAGAGGCGAAACATTTCCTACTTCAAAATGAAATAGCATCCGGATGGCGCCGTTTCAGAGTTACGGCCTTGATTACGCCGTCTGTGTGCGTCAATGCCGTAGATTACGACTGTCTAATAACGAGCACCTGACCCGCATCGATTACCATCCGGCACCATGTCCTCGTTCGTCTTGCAAACGTCAAGGTTGGATAGTTAACTTGAGACTACGGGGCTGCGGCCCAACTTCCAGCCGGCCCAAAACCGCCGAAATTCCCAGCAACTCCAATCATTAAGGCAAATTTCATTGGGCAGAGGATATAGGAGGAGTTACAGTAGTAGTACTTTGACGAAATGGAGCAACTTGGCGTGGAGAGAGAGAGAGAGAGCGACTGAGAGTACGGCGAGTGTTTCAGCTTTGTGTTTATCTTGCGAGACGCCAAGTTTGATCCGTTTCTTGCATCTACAATTCCAAACCGAGCTGCTGGGCAAGGCTGGCTTCTGCCTGCCGGTCGGATGTACCAGAGAGAGAGAGAGACGACGAGTTTCTACGGAAGTGCCTCCTTAAAAGCAACGATTCCGCCGTCGTTCCTTCAAGCTGTTTCTTGTTTATTCGCTTCTCTCTTTTTACTTTATATCACTAGTAAATATATATAATATAATATATATATATGTATTCCCCAGGCCGGCTGGAGCGGGCAGCCAATTCTCCTCCGTCCGCTTCCTCTCTTGTTTGTGTTGTGTTTCCCTATTCTTCTTCTTCTTCTGTTTTCTTTTCTTTACCGTCTATAGCAAACTTAATGGCCCTTCGAGCAACAGTACTGGGTAGAGTCGACTAGTATAGACGTAGTTACGGACTCGGTAATAGAAGCCTTACTCGTCTTTTTTTTGCCCCTCGTTGTTGTTGATGCAGTCGACTACCAGCAGCTTGCTAAAGAATGACGTAGTCCTGGCAAAAAAAAAAAGAGAATAGCATCGCGTCACATCCAATTATCCGACGCCAACAAAGATGGGCCCAAATGTCAAACGGCGAATCAACATACGACGTAACGAACGACACGGTGTCAATCAATAAAAAGGTCTAACAATCAAGCTAACGGAAACGTCTCGTCCGCCTTTTTTTAAGTCAAGCCGTAGACTTACTGTGTCTGGGCGACGAGGAAGGTCAACGCGTAGTCAAAATGTCAACCGGTCAAAGTGAATATAGTTGTCCAACACTCTTTCCGATTCAATTGCCTCTCTCCGAGCTCCTCCGTCGCGGAGAATGCAGAGCGGAGAGGTCAGATCGAGTCCGACTCTGACTCACATGTGGCGCGGCGCGTGCTGGTTGCCCGAGCCCGACGACCGAAAGTCTATGGGGCGGGCGATGATGACAGGGCACCGGAGAGAGAGAGAGACTTGGAAACAAACTCTGCGCAATCGCTCAGCGCGGACTCGCAAGTCTCCAGTTTTTATAGTCAACCATCCTCCTCCGCCTCCTCGATTCTTCTCTTCTTCTTTTTTGGCTCCTTCTTTTTTCACGCAATCCCTTCGATCCTCCGGTCCGTTCATTCTGGGGCGCAGACATCTGGCATCTCTCTCACCAGCATCAAGACTCGAGCTTTGTCGTCGTCGACGTCGTGATATCCATATCTCTTCTCTTCTCTCTTTTTTTCTATATCCGCCCTTTCTCACTCAACTGAGCTCGTGCAGAGCGCGCACCAATGCAAAATGATCGTCTTTTATCCCGACGACCGTCAACTAAGACAACTATTGTTGTCGAGCGACGCGGACAATATGCAACCAGTTATTCCTAACAACACACAATTGCGGCACAATTCAATTGCAATCATCGAACGGGCAACAATGGGAGGAGAGGAGGGGCTCGTAATCCTTTTTGTAAATATGGAGAAGACATTCCGTGATGTAGGAGACGACGGAATCGTCTGTCGATGGATCTTTTCCATCATCCGATTAGTTCTCGTCCATTTGGTCCCGCGGCCCGATTGGCACCGCTCTATCCACCGACTTGTGTGTGGTAATGATTTTGAGCGATCGCTAATGATGACGAGCCAGAAACCAGCGAATCGTTTCATCATCAGAAAACCTCCAAAGATGCCAAGTGCAGTCGGCGGTTTTTTTTTCTCCTCCCCGCAATCTCGATCACCTCAGAAGATCACGACAACTTTCCGAGGCCAAGAATCGATTCCAAGGCCATTCATTGGATAAAGAGTGACGGGCACGAGCGATCGACCAACCGGATCAGCCACAGATCACACAAAAAAAAGAGACAACATTTGCAAAAGCTGGCAATAGGCGCCGTCATTCTCTTCGGAGACACTTGAAAAAAAATATTAAAAAAACATCCCCAGACCCAAATGATACTTTCACTCTCGACATGGCGCGACGTTGGCTTATCATCAGGCAAAAGAGATGGAAAAGTAATGCTTTGACAAGCGATTCGAAGAGTCAAGCGTGCGACGTATCGATCCGTGACGGGCGATACGCGAAAATAAAAGAAGGAACAGGGAAGAACAAAAGGAGGAGGAAAGCACGAAAAAAGGAGGAAAAATTGAGCAGCTTCCGGATGGCATCAGTATCGGAGGGGCGAAGAATAGAAGAGAAAGAAGAAAATGATACTTCAACTTCAAAAACGACGACTTCATGTCACTTTCTCTTCCATCCAAGTGGCCTGGTAGAGACGGTGACGGATAAGTCCCTCTTGGTCCAAGGCACAAATCCTCTTTTGCGCACTGCCTCGCCCCCCGGACGACACGCCTTCAAGTCACGGGATATTGCTCGACTTTTTAGGGCGCTTCTTCTTCTTTTTTTTCTTTTTTTGGTGAGTGTGTTGTGCTAGACCATTTCTCTTTACTAGGCTTTCATCAAGTGGATGTATCGGACCGACAGCAGAGAAACCGGCCGGATGAAAACTCGGTTGGAGAGAAAAAACAAAACAAACAGGGCCAGCTAGTCCACGATCCGCAAAAGTGGAGAGAGAGAGAGAGCACCGCCATGTATTACAATTTACATGCAATAGATTTCTTTTTGGGGGAGCTGCTGCTAATCTCGTCGACGGTCAACTTGCTGCTGCAAGCGGATTGACTCGACTCTGGGCGCATGTCTGGATTAGCGCAATCATTCAGGCTTGGGGGAGCTGGGCGTAACTCCTTCATGACGTTATTATTACTGCGCCTAGCATCAAGTGCTGCTGGTGAAAGTGCGAAGACAAATAAATCATCGAGAATTAAGATTATTACAAAAAACAACAAAGAGAAGGGAGAGAGAAAGAGAGAGAGGGAGGGCAATCAAGTTTGTTATCAGCGATCCCATTTCACGAATTGGCTTCAGCTATAAAAAAAAACCGAAGGCTCTTAAAAAACAGCCTCCGACCGCCCGGCTGGATTCAATTCATTACTGCGGAGCGACGCGATTGAATTAGTCGCATCGGTCGTCTTCGTCATCATGCCAGACATAGTGCTCTCCCAGATAGTGTTATGAGGAGACCGGAGGCTGCTACGCCTCCGAAAAGGAACAAAGACATGTTGGAATGTTCATTGTCGGTCGACACGAACAAGATGGAGAGAGAAAAGAACAGCAGCCACGGGTATGTGTAGTTGATCCTTTGGGAGTGAATTGCAGATGGAACCGATGGCCTGCGTCAGATTCTGGCCGGCAATGTGGGCGGACGATCGAGATCGATGTCCTCCTCCTCCTTATTGCTTCGCATTCCGACCGGATCTTTTTCGCTCCTCGCCGACGACAAAGATTGACTTGAAGGAGAGGCGTGTCCATCATCTAGACCGCGCACCGCAGCATCGACGATCCGCGCGCGTCTTTTCCAACATTCTCTCTCTTCCCCTGTCTCCCTTTCGTCGTCGTCGTCATCGAAAATGAATTCCCAAATAACGATCGGCTCGAAAAGCTCGCTGCCACATATTAAATCGCCTACCAACAACAAAATCCATATGAGCGACATCTTGGTCTTTATTTTTTACCACTGATGAGAAAGAAAATGTCGCGGGGAAATTGATCCGTCGTTACGCAACGGACGGTCTTCTTTTACGAGTCGAGATAGAATTTCCAAGGCGCGCGAGAGGGAGCGAAAAAAACTGACCCACCGCCTTTAAGAAAAACACGTCAATATTAAAGAAAAAGGAAGAAAAATTGGAACGGCAAATAGATATATCGAATGTCGGGGCTGGAACGATATCCGCCAGTAATATAGACGACACTGTAGGCGTCGTGGACATTCGAGGAAATGGCAGAATTCATTCCAACCAATAAGCTTCATTTATTTATTTATATATATATATATATATATAGCCTACCCCACGATCCGGCATCGTGGAACGACGGATAAAGGAAATACAAGGAATAACGGGGCGTCATACAGAGCTGGTATGGAGTTGATCTCCAGTATAAGAGTTGTAGTCGTAGTATAGTGTAGAGAACCAGCAGTCAATGATAAACGGGATGGAAAAAGCTTCCGGTCGACTACTGGAGGATGACTCTGTTGAAGAGTTCTTGTAAATAGATTCGAGCGACATCAAAGGGCCCAGCAAGTCAGTCGGTTCAAAGTTCAAAAGGGAAGGTTGGCGGTAAAAGATGCTTTAACCCACCCACACCATTCACGCTTCACGCTCTCCGGAGCGCAGACAGAGAGAGAGGAGGGAGGAGGGAGGAGGAGAGCAATCAAGAGAAGATGGAGAGCTTCGACTTGGGGGGATGACGCTATGCGGTTCCATCAAGTCCTCCTCCCTCGAAACCGGTTGCCGGACGGGAGACACAATGCTGCGCGGACACAACGGGAATCTACACAATGTTGTCAACACAAACGAGAACAAGCCGCAACGACAAAAGGGAGATGACTAGAATAGGAAACGAGCTCATTTACCCGCTCTTCTTCTTCTTCTTCTCTTTTCGTCATATGACGAAGAGATTATGGACCAAAGCTCTTTCACTCTCTCTCTCTCTCTCTGCAGAGGCGGTAAACCGCTGGAAATTCCAGCAAGTAAAGAGTGGACGAGTCCGAAAAAAAAGAGAAAAGACTTGGATCGTGCAATAGTGCCGTTTGCCGGGCCAATAAAAAATGTAAGTCATTTGCCGGATAGTCGGTTGGGCAAGCTGGAACGCGAGTCCGGCTCTCTCGTTTCCGTCGGGATCGATAGGGCGAGGAAACGAGGCCCGCTTGTTTAACCGACACAAACAAGCATGTGAGGCGGGAACACAATACAATGCGCTGATGCTTGAGCTGGCCCAACCGGCCGGCCGAGACTCTATATAGGAAAATAACTTGGCCGGTTCATTCTGATGCGACAGCTGCCGCAATAGGCCGTCTCTCTAAGCTTCTCTTTCTCTTCTACTCTTTCCCCCGCAATACAATTAATCCCACAACAAACAAGCCAACACGTCGTCTCAAATGTTATCGAACAAATAAGTCTCCAGGGAGAGAACGCCACTCGTTTTTTTCTCCTCTCTCTCTCTCTCTCTTTCCGGGGCGTCGCCGTCAGTTTCCCGCTTTTAAATGCGACTTCCGCACGGATCTGGCAATACGGCCTAATCCGCATTCGCTTCTATGTCCCCGGACCGTCTGGAAAAGATGTACGTACCAACTAACCAAATTAAAATCAATGGAGTTGATGTGAAAACGATTCCAAGCCAACTTTAAAGCCGATTTAGCCTTGGCGGCGATATAGTAATCGTGATGGATGTTGAATCACGGAGAAGGGCCGAAACATTTTCTTCTCTGTACTGAAATAAAATTAAATAAAAGAAAAAAGAAAAAAAGAAAGAAAGAAAAAAAAAACTCTTCCTCGCGATCTCTATTTCCTGCCCTTCTTTGACTTGATTTGTTTCTTTCGATTTCAAAGGCTACGCGCCGTCCATCATCCGAAAGCCTATAAAAACCGGACTTGGATGTATTATTTATCCTTGGCCTACGAAGACTGGACGCGTTCATGCACAGAGGCGAAAGGGAAAGTATTATCGATTTTCGGAGCAGCTCTCTCTCTCTCGTCTCTCTCTAGTGACGTTTCATTGGCTCCAGAGTGAAGAAACCTTAGAAAATAAAAACCTCTGTGAAGAATTCTGTCTCGTCTACTACCACTGAGCTAGTAGAATGTCTGCATCGATGGACCGCCTCCTTGATTAACGGATATGGACTAGCAGGGCAACAAAAGGGGGAAATGTCATAATCCCGAGCACGAGTTTCTTATCGTTACGAGTCCGGCCTTTGGTCGGACGCCTATTTATCCGTCGGTGGCGAGAGCTGATTAGATATCGTGGCCGGTTGTTGGACACATCCAGACCGCGAGCAATCGCCCAGTCACACCTATTGAGGCTGGCGTCGAGCTTCAATAGTTGTTGTAGTAGTAGTAGGGGAGTGTTGTTGTTGCGCAGCCGATCGACAATTGGAACGCGAGAATGGCCGTCAAAGTGGGAGACATCGAGTTCGATCGGCGTCAGATGATCGGATGGGGACCCAATGGGACCGTTGTGCTCCGCGGAACGCTGAAAGGTGGCCAACCGGTGGCCGTCAAGCGCTTCATCTCCAAACAGCTGAAATGGAACCCCAAAGAATTCGACTTTTACAGGAAACAGGATCACGAAAACATCCAAAGACTCTACCAGGTCGCCGAAGACGAGACCGGTTTCACGTAACGTTTCGATGCCACCCTTAGACTTCTCTTTCCAGTGCACTAAAGATCGTTTTTCTTTTCTTTAGTTACTTTGCTTTAGAGTTGTGCGTCTGCAATTTGGCCGGCTATCTCGCAGGCAAGTACAGAGGGCCGCCTCTATCTCCTAGGAGTATTCTACTACAGACGACGCAAGGATTGCAGTATTTGCATTCATTGGCCGTCGTGCACCGCCGCGTTAAGCCGGCCAACGTTCTCATCAGCCGACCTTCATCGGGCGAAATCAAAATCAAGCTCTCGGATTTCGGTTTCATTACAAGCTCGGGCGACAGCTGGCCGTGCGGCGATCCCAACGGCGTGGAAGGCTGGCTGGCACCCGAACAGATCAAGAGTGGGTCGATGTCGACCGCATCGTTGACGACGTCGGCCGTCGATGTCTTTGCGCTCGGTTGCCTGTTTTTCTCGGTTTTGACCAGCGGCCAGCACCCGTTCGGATCTCCGTCTTACTTCCGGGATCAGAGAGCTTTGGCCGGCCATTATGAGTTGGCACCCCTCGTTCAGCAACTGCCCGTCGCCGCATTGCTGATAGAAAGAATGATCCAGCGAGCACCCGACTTTCGTCCCACTGTGGAGGAAATTCTAGCACAATCCAATTTCTGGTCGCTCGACATTTGAACCAACACAACGCACTTTTACCCAGACAACAATTCAACAAAACCAAGAACCCATCACAAGTCCTACCGATGTAGTAATTTTTTTACATGGCTAGTCATTTCGAATGAAATTGAAAACGGACGCTCGAATTTGTTCCCCTTACGTTGCCACGTTTCCACGAAATACAGTTACGAAAAAAAATATGAAAAGACTTACTTTTTATTGCAGTTCTGACGAAAAATGATGCAGATTTATGAGGTTGAAGAAAACACAGAAGAGTTCGTTGAAGCGGAAGTGGTTCGAGACGTCGATCACTCAACTACGAACACGTGGTGGTGGAGAGGCCTCCCTTTCGGTTAAAACTATAACGAAGAGAATGAGTCGGAACAAACGAGCACACACAGGCGGTCTGAGAAAAAGAAGGATAAACACATCAAGTGCACTTGCTTCCTCAATCTGCCGTGCTTCAAGCCAAAGAAAACTTTGACAGGAACACCGTTGCTGAAAGTTGGAACCCGACGATTGCTCGCCTCGCAGCACAGAGGAATTTAGACATTAGACTGCCAAATTGCCAATATGCAGTTGCACAACTTGGCTGGGGGGAGCCCTGGCGGCCGCAGAACAAAGTTCAGCCTTTTTTCGGCGCCTCTTAAACGAGGATTAACTGAAGGTTAGGAACTTTTTCTCTATATATTATTCTATTTCCTCATTTTTTGGGGCGCACATTTTAGAGTTGAAACAGCGCAGCGAACTTTTTCCAAGAAGTGGGGGAAAAATTTAATTAAGTCGACTAGACGAGTCATGCAAGAGTGAGAACCTATCCGTGGTGAAAACGATATCGACCAATTAGCGAGCCAAGCCCTTGGGACTCCCGGCTTTTCTCCCGATGAAGATGCGTGCCGAAACGTTACACGTCAACCAAACTAACGGTTTCGCTCGTCTTATCAAAGGGATTCCTTCAATCCCATTTAAGGTATGCAAGTTTCCAAGTGGAAGACTTGGGTTACCAGACTCATCTCATTTGTATGCTACCCTTACAGCATTTCTAATTGAATCAGACTACCTGGAAGGGTTCACGGACAAGACATTTTAACCAATGTCTTCTCTTATTAAATAGTGTATTTATTGAGATTCACGGCTATGAGATCTAACCACCGGACGGCACCTGAGCAGTTTCTTCTAATCCGAAACCTTAATTTGACTGTTAAGATATTGAAGAATACAGATGACGGAGACTGACAGTGACAGAGGAAGCGACACTGCTTTGATCCACGACCACCAGCTGGTAAAAGATGAAAATGTTATCAGAAACTGTGAAAAGATAGATCAAACAGCTACGATGCTAGGCGGTTGAAGATTTGCTTACGAAACAACGCATCAAGCTACGGCTGCGACCTGTTTCTTGGAAGGCTTTGTATTTTAAAGCATCTAAAACTACAGCGTCAAACCAAACGTATAAATGCAGCCGGGTTGATACGCAACAAAATGGACGGCATTTCATCAGCTGATCAGGTTTACTCGTTAGGATCGTCGGAAACTTGGAAGGTGGAAGCCAAGGGTAAAATTCCGCTGTCTTGGATGACGACACGCTTCAGTGGTTTATCTCCATGATCTGTCTTTGTAGATCCGATGGTCATAAGAGTTTCCATTCCTTCAAGTACCTACGTTTTGGGAAAGAACGTGATTAGTCTATGCCCAACAACCGTTAAACGACAAGAGTCTACCTTTCCAAAGACGACGTGTTTGCCGTCCAACCATGGAGTAGGAATCAAAGTAATGAAGAACTGAGATCCATTTGTGTCAGCACCTAAAATTTGAGAAAAAACAACAAAAACAAACAATTATCAACAGGTTCCTTATTAATTTAAATGTGTAACATGTCCAACTGATGAGGGATAAAAACTTGATTTAAAAAATTCTTACCAGAATTGGCCATGCTCAAAAAGCCAGCAGCTCCATGCTTAATCTTGAAGTTCTCATCTGGGAAAGCATCTCCATATTTGCTAATGGAACCCAATCCATTACCAGAGACAACATCTCCACCTATACAGTCAAAAATGCTGATTAGTTATGAAAGAAGCCATATAGCATGTGGAGTTAGCACTAATGATTTTTGAATCCTTATAAATGAAAGGCTTTGGTTAATATGATATCATCCTACTAATAACTAGGAAAGACATTGCATCATCTTCTGAATTGCTGTGGAAGCTACTTTAGAATAGGATAAGTCAGTAAAACTAATTAGCTTACCTTGAATCATAAAGTTCTTGATAATTCTGTGAAAGTGGCTTCCAGCATATTTTTTGCCAGAAATGCCAGTAGTGGCAAGTGTTTTGAAATTATCTACAGTTTTAGGGACATCTTCGCCAAAAAGTCCTATCACAATTCGTCCAGCTTTTTCATTTCCAATGGCAATGTCAAAATACACTTGGTCAGTGATGGTAAAGTATGTGGCCTTCAGAATAGCAAAATATTAATAAAAGAATGGAAGTTCATTGACCTGAAAGCAAAACTTACATTTGTGAATACAAAACAGCAGAGTCCAATAAAAGCTACTAAAGTGCACTTCATGTTGTCCAAATTGAGAGTATTACAGATTCCAAAATGAGAAAAAAAATCTAAAAAAGATTCGTCGCTTCTTACTAACGACGTGAATGGACAAGACTGTCCCGTACCGATTCCGCCAACACAAGTGTCAGACAGCCTTTGCCTTTGTGCTTTGCTTAAGCTTAGCTGTTTACACTTGCCGCTAGGCACATTCACTTTCTAATAGCCAATCGCGAATATCCTCACTGTTTAGACTCAAACGCCATCTTGCGAATTCTTTGGAAAGGCGGAGCAGGCGGATGATAAAGGAAAAAAAGGAAAAAGAAAATGATAAAAAGGAAAAAGAAAAATGAACCCGTTTTAGTCCTCTTTCTAGCAAATCCAATTCTAACAAAAAATATATGACAATGAAAATTCCCAAAATTTCCTATAATTCTCGATGCGGACGGAATGATAAATACAAAACACTAAAGGAAGGACATCATAGGGATATCATGGAAATAGAATTTAACTTCGGATGCGTAAACCGCTTTCGAGAAAATCGCGATTACAAGTAGGCAGCCCATCCGATATACCTGACACAAAGAAAATTTTAATCGATTTCAATTATTCAATTTGATCTTAACTCACATTTGGCACAAGTTGTCGTGATTGGTAGCTTCGGCAATAAGCTGGTTTACTTGTCCTTCAACAGAGAGTTTGTATTTCATTTTATTCGATTTAGATTGAAGAAATAAGCCTTGCAATCTCGCTTCGATGTTTCCGACATGCTCCAAGGCCTGGATTTGCAGTTCATCAAACCGATACGTAAATCACGTAAATCAACATAGTAGCGAAAGTAGCGAAAATTATAATACCTGTTCGTTCTTAATTTCGCCAAGATCAGTTCGACCTTTATTGCCTGATTTCTTAGACCATTCTAACAGTGGATCATGAACGAACGGCTTAAGTACGCTCAGGAGCGTGTCAATTTCCGTCCTTAATACGCGAAGCGTCACTTCGCAGCATTTCCGGAATGATCCTTCGATTCCTGTCGACCCCATAGCTTCAATCATATTATGCGTCAAGCGGAAAGGAACTTGCTCAGGCCACTCGAAAGAAAGACCTTAATTAACAAAGAAAGTGAAGTAAAGATAAAAACAAGACCGTATGTTATGGTAAAAAGGGATGAGAAATGAAGGATGAGTACTACCTTTATTGAAAAGACAACTAAAATCGACGTGGACTGTGTCCCCGCAAATCGAGTCATAGAGGATGTTTTCACCGTGACGATCGCCTAAACCAACAATGAATCCAACCATGGACATCACCGCTGTCGTGCGGACGTAGTTTAAACGGGCAGAAAACCAATCTTGCGGGTCGGGAAATGTGCTCAGGAACCACTCGCTAAATACGGAAGGATACCGTGTTAAAAATTCTGTGAAAAATTAAAATCACGTCAAATTAACCTATGAATTCAATACAACATTCAAAGGAAAACTTTACCTTTCTCAAAAAGTTCTCTCTTTTTCAGAATTGTTTCTTTCAGATGGGGAATTTTCTTTTTCATTTCACCTTGGCTCATACCAAGTCCCTTTTCCTTATAGATTTTGGTGAGTACGATTCTCAAACCAATCAGGTTAGGAATCCATTCGATGAGACCGCAGTCTTCATTTAATGGAACAACTCCGTAAGTTCGGATATGCAGATTGCGTTTCCGGGATTCGGGATCGCGAACAAGATAACGATTAACCAGTTGATTGAATTCCATCAACCTGAGAGAAGTATTTAAGTTTCAAGTTACTCGACGTATCCTATAAAATAGAAAAAAAAAGCATAGTCTTACCTAAAATCTTTACGCAGATCGTCTTGGGGTTTACATAGAAAGAGGTAAAGTTTTCCATCAGATCCACGCAGAGATATCTTCTTAGGCTTTTGCAACGAGTGCATGATTTCAACGGTGTCTTCGATGCCAACGATGTAGACAGGATCTCTTGGAAAAGGATTGTGCTCAATGTTTTCCCCTAACGTGGTTGGCAATGTCACTGTCATTGACCACTGTAATGGCATCATAATTTTGCTAAACTGCGGCTGGCTCAGAAGTCTGGGAAGGGATCTAAAAACCTTTTCCACAGAAAGCGTTGTGATACCATCGTCAACAGGCTTATTGGCTAACTCCACTAATCGATCCGCAAGATTTGTGGCGTCGGAGAAGAAGGACCTCATGCGCGGTTGAGATGTAGCAACATTTTCGAGAATATCTCGACAACGTTTGACTCGGACGCTGTGGGATGACTTTAAGACTGAAATCATCATCCACATACACTGCTGTGGGTGTGCCAAAACAGTTTTAGCGATGATACGACGCAGTAATGTAACCACTTCTGGATGCGGATGGCAAATTCTTGAAATCAGTTGCGGGAAAGCCGTCAAAAATTTGTAGGGGGGGATCTTTTCTTGAGCGTGATCGATCGCCTTGGAGAGATCGGTGAATTTGATTTTTGGATTTTTAGAAACTTTAGGGTTCTCAGCTTCAATAGTGCCCAACTCCATCCAGAGTGAAAGCATACGCGGCATCGCTTGATAAATGAATTGGCTTCCACAAACCATCGAACGACCGAGATTAGCAATAATATAACGAGCCATATCAAGGTGACCTTCTTTTTCTGGAAGATTTGTCCATACACGATCGTAATAGCCGGCCAACTGGAACCAGCCATCTTCCCAAAATTTGCTGATTTCCGTCACTTCTCTGTAATACTTGATAATGGTGTTCATATCTGCATTTCCGGTTTCATCATAGTATCGAGCGAGTAGTAGTTTGGCTTTCAAACATTCAAATATGTCACTGGTAAAATTATTAGGAAAAAGTCCTGCAGCTTCTGTTTGCAGCTTGACTAAATCTGGAAACCGTTTTTCAAGTCCTCGCTTAAGCACTGTGATGGCCTGGTCCTGTTCTCCTTTCATCCAATGCAGTTTTGCTTGTTCCATGTAAATTGCAGGAGGCGGACAAGGGCTTGTGCTGGCAACGAGCTGCAAAATGTGCGCGCGCTGAAAGTGCGACGATTTTCTAGCTAGGCGAGCACTTACCAGCCAACTTTTGCCGATTTCAGCTTCGATTTCTTGAGTCAAATTCGGAAATTTATCTTCCACTTGCTGTCCAATTAATTTTAGAACGACGCGGCGGACGTTTAAAATAGGTTCCGTATAACGCACTGACGCCTGCACTCCGTCCAAACGTTGGCCCCAACTTTTCAATAGCTCGGCAAAGCGAGTACGAAAAGCAGCCTCTTTGGATATTAACGCAGGATCGAGTAGAGACACGGCCGATTCCAGCTCAGAGAGAATGTGGAGTTTAACAACGTTTTCGTAAACTCGTTGGTACGAGTTGCGCTCCAGATTGACGGCACTGATCACTCGCATTTGTTTCAGTCGCACTGACCGTAAATGGCTCTCCATTTTTTCTAGTTTGTTGTTTTTAGTGGCCAGCAGGGCTTGGCCCAGTCCAACGCCCCAGCCGACTGAAATAGCGGCGTTGTTGGAAGTGGAATCGTAGGGCTTAACAACGTCTTCCAACATTTCCCACTGCCCCAAACGCCAGCAACATTCTGCGCGATAATCATCCAAATTACTGCGCCAATCTGGACAGTTTTGTAAAAGACCATTGGCCATTGTCAGGGCCCCTTGGGGAAGATCCAAATTAGTCAAACAACGCAGCATTCCCTATACCACATTGAAAAGTAAAATTGTAATGTAAAAAAAATGTAAAAAAAAAATAGAATACCTGATAAAATTCCAATGAACAATCTTCTCTTTGGCTGATACGTTCGTAACAAGAAAATGCATCCTGCAAGCGACCGGTAGCTTCGTAAGCGGTAATGTTCTCCTCTAGACTGGGCTCTTGATCTCGGATAGCGCAGACACCAGCTACTCCATCAGGTTCGTCCACGGCAACGTACAGTTTCTGAAGGAAACCCAACTGATCACGAAGTTGATCAGGATGGGATTTCAAGTAGATTTCTAGATGAAGAATGGCCCGGGCATAGGCTTGGCACTGATGAGAAGCTCTGGCGAGGAGGTCATTTGGAATTCGATCAACAAGTTCTTGTACGACTTTGTACTCATCGAGGGTAACAAAAGAGCGATCTTTCCTGGCTGTATTACTTGCTTTTTTCTTAAGCCATTTCTTCAAATGGTCAAGCAAATTAAAGATGCCCTGCACACTGGATTGATGTAAATTCACATCAGCAGAATCCTTGGCACCCGAGCCTTGACTAGAAACATCTGGGGTACTGGCGTTAGACGAATATCTTTTCATCATTCTTCGGGGACTCCTTTGTAAACCGCGATCCGTCAAAACAGCCATGATTTCTTCTCCAATACGGGAAGCTTCTGCAGCCGAGCTGCTCCAGAGCGCAGTGATGACGACGTATGGTAAGAGGTGCAAGTTGACGTTTTGGTCGCGGCGCAGAGTGGGCAAGCAGGCCTTGAAGATCTGCTGAGCAAGAGGATGAGTCACCTTGCCGATTAGCTCGGCCGTCCAGTTGTAAAGCCAATTTCCGTAGGTTTTCCCCGCTGCAGAACGATAAACGGGGAACGGAGCCGGACCTGTCTCCGTTTGTAGCTTTAAAACATAGCGAGAACTTGTCAGAGGGGCAAACGCCACACGCAGCTGTTCAGGTAGACGGGCCCAAAGTGGAGTACTAAATAATTTGGATGGATCTTCTTCCGAATTATAAATCTTTAAGATTTGCTGAATCGTAAATGAAAGGATGGAAAGCGTTTGAGAGTTACGAGGCGCTAAAAATGATCGTGCCAGTTTGTCTAGGAGGTGAAATGTAAAATCGTCGTCGATGAGCGCAGCGGTGTAATTGGTCGAGTCTCCGTGATGATAGTCGCTGAAGCTTAAACGTCCTGGATCAACGGCACCCAAATACCCAAAGCATTTTCCGTATAAAAGGAGCAGTTCTTCTTCTCGGACTGAACAGCCCTTCAAGAGTGCGGATATGAGGCGGGTCATGACTGCCTCTGATGTGTCATTGGTACCCATAATAAGCTGCTGGATGGCATCGAAGTTTTTCTGAACGATTGACTTCAAATGTCTCAGTGACTGCATTCGGACGTCGAAATCTTGATGCGAAATGTTACTCATTAACACTGACAGCTGTTCCGGAACACTGCTGTTGGTACTGCATGTTTTTTTCAAGGAGTAGACAACATCTTCAAGACCTATAAAAGAAATAGGATAAGAAATATCTAACTTTTAAACGAAAGTCAATGAAAATTTACCTGGAAGTTCTGGGAGAAAATGTAGATCTTTGAGGTGTTCTTTGAGCGATTCAGAATTTTCCACAACTATATAGTAGAGAATAGCGCGGATTTGCTCTGCACAAGAAGAGTGAAGAGGAAGTACACTGACAGCGATTTGACTAACCAAGGGTCCCAACTCTTGAACGCCAAGTATGCGCACGAAGGCGTCCCATGCTGAAGCGTTTAGCTGAGGAAAAGGATCCTCGGTCAATTGCAATGCTGTTCGCAAAGTGGCCAAAACTTTTAGACGGACAGCGATGATGTTTTCCGCGCCCATCAAATGGAGTAAATCGGAGAGGGATGATAAGGCTTCGATCTTGATCTTGTCTGAGATGACTTTTGAGAGGAGGACGCTGTCCAAATGTACGAGAATACCCAGGAAGCGCGGTCGTAGATAATCGCCCAGACTATCCAAATGTTTGTTTTGGCCACGGTTTTTGGTGGCTGATGTAGGCGTGGCTACTGTTGATGAATTTTTATCCTCGTCAGCAAACAGTCTCAGAGCTTCCAAGACACGGTCGCGCTGTGAATGCAACTGGATGACTAGATCGTTGTGCACTGATTGGAAATTTGGAGCTCGAAGTTGTAATATCTTCAGCTTGGTTGTTCTCTCAAGGTAGGGCATCAACGCACGTTGTTCGGTGGCATCGCAATGGAGCAGAGTGTATACGTAGATATCGGAAAAGTACTTAACAATCAATTCACTTTGAGTTTTGTTCATTTGACTGCAAATTTCTTCCAGGAAAGGGCTCGGGCCCTTTGAGCGTTCCAGCACGAGTCGTGGGATCAAAGTCGGTAATAAAAGAGTCAGTAACTGAGATGTGCTTGACATTGTTTGCGTTACTGAGCTCATGAATATTTCCGGTGCTAGCGAGAGCAAGCTGTTTCGCCATTCCAAATCGGGATTACTCAGCAACACATCGCAAACGACGGTGACGTGACGTTGAAAAAGCATTTCAGTTGTTGTGTTGAGCTTTGAGGCGATTTCCTTTATGGTAGATGAAGCCCAACACATAACAGGAGAGGTGTAGGCAGATAGCAACAGAATTTTAAACAGAACGTGGAAACAGTCTGGCATCACAGTTTCCTTCCAAAACTGTACTAAGATGGTTGTGCATTTCAAAATAGCCCGCTGAAGAGATGGGAAATTTTTGTCGATAGAAATTTGGGCAACTTTATGCAGCTTCTTGATAACAGCGGATCGCAGGGCTTCTGTTCGGCCAGAATGATAAAGCACAGAAAGGAATAGTTCGACGCGATGTAAGACCGAATGATCATTTTCGTCGAAGACAAATTCGAGAAAGAAGAGCAACATTTCATCTGGAACGATGCTCACTTTCAACGACGAGGCAAGATTCTCGAGATTATGTGTGCACCGCAAGCTCAGTCCACCTTCTGGATGATTGACAACATTGATCTTGCCCGAAAGGGCGCACACAAGATCAGCTCCATTTTTTGTCAATTCTCTGATCTCTTCTCTGGATCCCGAAGCAAGAATCGTTGTTAGGCACTGAGATATTGATTCGCGAAACGCTTTGCTGTGTCGGACGATCCAGGGCAGAGAAGGTATAAGCGCTTCGGCATCAGCTTGCAGAAACTCCATATCCAATATCTTCATGCCAATATCAATTGCCCAAGGTTTGAAAAAGGCAACTGGAAATTTCACAAAGCAGCTAGCAAAACTACTTTGGCGTTTCAACAACGACGACTTGAATTTGCGGCTGACCTGGATCCATTTGTTATCCAAGTCGCAAGATTCGGAGACTGCTGATAGCCACGGTAAGGCCGAGAGGGCGAACCACTCCAAGGCGACACTTTTATCAATTCCAGCATACGAAAGTGGAATACAGCTGGACAAATACTCGGATATGATGACTATCCAACTGTCCACTTCTACATTGTTGATTTCATTATTCAAAAGGATTTCACAAATTCTTTCGTTGAGAACGATAAAGTTGGCATCGTCCAAGACGCAGCTCATCTCTCGCCATTTCAACTTAAGTTTGGCGCCAGTAACTGCGATCCTTATCAGGATTGTAACTTCAGTCAGTCCCATTTGATGGTGCGCAACCTTATGATCCAGCATTTGAAGCCAGCGAGTTTTCAACTGATCCCATAAGGTCGAAGAAGTTGACATCGGAAGAAAATCAAATTTAGGTCTTTTAGCTGATGGTTCGCCGGCTTCCATCGACCAATCAAAAGGGGTCATCTCACTCTGGAGAATTATGAGTAGGGGCGGAATAGCGGCCTAAGAGTTGAAGGGAAAATGCTAGTTATGTAGTGTGTAAACCAAATAGAGATATCTTCTTACATTGGAATGGCCTAGTAACTGGACCCAGAGTTCAGGGGTAAATCGGCAAAGAGAAATTGTTTCAGGACAGGTAAATCTCTGTAGGGCTCCCAGCATGCTTTGAAGAAGATTGTCAAGTAAAACTGAAAATATATCAACATAGTTATTACTGGAGAATAAATAAAGAAAAATGTTATGCCCTACAAGGCTGATGGAATTGTTGATGGAGTAAAATGAAACTAATCAGTCTCAAGTATTGGTGGTTAGTTACACTGCACGATCCGTAGGGGTTAGATATGCGACTGAGGCACTCGGTGAGCGCAACTCCAATTTCTTTCCAGTTGTCTTCGTGTGTTGAGGCCCATGATTTGTTGCCCGTATCCATCAAGAGGTTGACTAAGCGGTAAGCGTAGCTTAAAAAAACCTCTAGGATCTGGAGGCATGAATAAGGATGAATGAAAAATTAACTACAAGTAGTGTTTGCTTGGAAAAGGTTACGCACCTTGGCTGGATAATCCAAAATTAAGATTCGTCCAAGGCATTCTAAAGTTACTTTAAATATTTCAACTCCTCCATAATTAAGCTGGTCTAATAAAATGCAGGTGAGTTTTTCACACAATTGTCGGTCATACTGTAGAATGCCTTCAGCTGATAAAGCAACAATCTAAAAATCCCAAAACATGTTATAAACAGTGACAGTTTTTCATTAATTTGAAAATTACCTTTGTAATATTGTTTTGAAGAAGAGAGCATTCCAGCAATGAACCCAATTCCAAACCTTCCATTGTCAGAAGGCAATCTGCTCCAAGAGAGATGGGCTCTTGGGCCACAAAAGAAAGCAATTTAATGCTTAGATTACCACACACTTCTTCAGTGGACTGTTTTGAAACAATCACACTCAATTCCTTCAATAAGCTGGCATACTCATTTATAAGATTAGCAAACTGGTTTGGTTCTTTATCACGGAACAAATTCAGAATCTTAACATTCAACTCAATGAAGGGAGTGAATGCTTTCATGTATGACTTTCTCGTAAAAATTATTGCAAATCTTCCAAGGAACCATTTGGTGAATGCTGCAAAAGAAAAATAACAGTTACAAGGATAGAAGTTGAAGATGATTTTTACAGGTTCTTACCAAAAGCCAACTTGTGCTCATTTTCATCTTTACCACATCCAAGAAAAACCCCTTGATTATTCGGTTCTCGACAACACCTGTCCATGACAGCCATGAGAACATCAAAACTTTTTTCTGAATGATCAAGGTCACCTAAGATTTTCAGGGCAGGCATTGCCATCATTTTTCGGTGATTTGACACCCCACTGCTAATAGTGGCAGCATTTGTTGAGTTTGCTGCTTCAGTTTTCATGGTTGTATGGGGGCTTTGGCCAGCCATCTATTTTTATGTCATTTTATTCCATCACAATCAGTGTTTAAAAAAGACCTCAAGAAAGGAGTTTAATGATGTGTTTACCTAGGTTGTGCTTGTCTAGGTGCAACAGTATGCAAACAAAACTACTAGGACGTGTTAACGGTGGTAACGAACACAATTTCTCTTGCCAATGCAATCACTTATGTCTTAATGAAACAGAATGATCTTTACATGTTAAGTTTTCTTTTTTAAGAGCAATTTATAACAAAAAAACTTCACGAAACTGAAATCTGAATGACTGAATCACATGGTTCTAGCAGACGAATTCAAACAGTGTTTTGGCGCCCGACAAATAAATCGATCGATGTTGTCATTTAAATCAATGAAGATATTTTTCTTCCTCGCCATTCCCAGTTTCCCACTCTTTTCTCTGCTATTTAAAAGAAATAAGAAAATATTTGTGTGCTGCGCCGCGTGCAGTGCAAATTTTCCGGAGAGTAGAATAATATATATATATGTATATATAGTATAGTATATATATAGTAATAATATAGTATAATGGTAGTAGTATAATAATGTAGTATAATAATGTAGTATATATAGTAATAATATGTATATAGTAAATACACTTACGTCGTCTCCTCAGATGAAGAAAAAGGATGTAATACCTTTTATATCAGCCCTCTTATTCCTCCCAGCCCAAGTTCCGCGCGCTTCAATCATCCCTCCTATGCCACAAACAGACTGAAGTGTTTCCAAGAACGTAGCCTAACCTTGGAAAGCTTAAGCGATACGCGTTACTTGAACGTAAACATGCTTCGAGAGGTCAACGTTAATGGGAACGTACACCACCTACACTTGCCTTCAAGACGTGACGGTGAAAAGAGGGTTTTAACTTTATAAAATACAAAAATGGAAGACATCGTGACAAAGTTGTACCAGTGGGGACTACCCTACGTTGTCGAAAGAGTGTTTAGCTATTTAGACTACAGTGATATCAAGAATGCGATACTGGTGTCCAATACTTGGAGTAATATCTTAAATGATAGTGAAGTCAACGTTTGGAAGGCTCTATGGGAGCGAAATATAGACCAAGTACCGGCCTGGAGTTTACTCTACAAACGAGCAATTTGTCAACAATCTTGTAAGTTGCGAAACGACCCTGATTGGAATTTCAGAGAGGCGTGCCACTTCATCGGAGATGCTCACCAACAACTTTTATTCAACTGGCGCCATGGAATATGCAAAGAAAAGTGGGAAGGGACACGCGGAGTAGATAGAGGTTATTGCGGGATAAGCAGCACAAAAGTGGTTAAAGCGCGTCTACAAGGGCCAACACAAGTGACAGAAATCACCAGCAAAATTACAATCCATGACAGATGGTGCCTGGATGGAAATGGAGTGGAAATCGATACCAACCCTGACAATCAACACAGCCATATCATTCCGCGTTTTGAAATGAATGAACAATATTTGGTCGTAACGACATCCCAACGCAGCGTGTCCATTTGGAATCTAGAAAGAAATGAAAAGCTTCATGAATTTTCACCGCCGTTGTTTATGGATAGTTTTCATTGCGCGGTGCTGAACGTGAGATTTAATAATGATCTCCTCATAACATGTACTTTATACAAAAAACGTGAAGCTTCCGATTGTCAAACTGTTGTAACGTCGCGACAAATGCCTATACTGGCATTCGAAAGGAACTCGATTTCCGCATTGTCGACCAAGTAAAAGTACCAAACTTCAACTTGTACTCAATGCATTTGGAAGATGAACGAATAGTTGTCTTTGATGAAAAATGGACAAATTTCTTCATAGTGTCCATTAATCCTTTTCGATTGGTTCGTCTAGCAACAGTTCCTCCTCTTACGAACCCACTACATCCCATTATTGCTAGTTTTGAATATATTTTCGGAGTTAGGCCCTATTGTGCCAAATACTGGAACGGATGGCTTTTACAAATAAACGAAAATGGAGACACGCTAAGAATAAAAAACGTAGATAGGCTACTGGAAAAATTTTGCAACACCAACACGACTATAATGGAAGACTCTTTGATTTCGCCTTCGTTAAAAACAAAATTGTTACATTCTGGCATGACCAGAACAACTTGACATTTGATGTTTGGAGTTTCCCTGATGAGGCGATCTCAGAGGAAAAGATACACCTACTGTATTCTTCCAAACCAATTAGTTTGGGTCTCAATGGCTTTTGGTTACTCAACTGGAGGGTTGCTATTGATGATATTCAAATTTGGGTTTTCCTTAATTACATGAGTGGACCTGAAAGTTCTACTGATTTCATCCGAAAAAAAGTATTAATTCTGGATTTTGCTGGTTAACCATCAACAGCTATCCGAGAATGTCTCGGTTGGATGTCTTTCAATTGAAAGATATTGTCTAAATAAAGATATTCGCTAATTAAACAATTTTGTTACAGTTATTACCTTATAAATATTTAGTTTGTTCAGTTGAAGGTTAACATGTTGTAGATTCTAAAGTTTAAAGATATTCCCGACCATTGAATTGATGTTGTCAATTGTCATTTAACAACGGTGCAATTTTGTTCCTTTTTCCCCTTTTGAAGCATATTGCATTGGAATATAACATGTTGTAGTTTTTCATTATTGATAAGATAGCTTAAACTCTTGATCACAAGAAAAATCATGTATTTCTTGCATGTAATTATGGAGATTAATATGACGAAAAACATTCAATCGGAAAACAGATATGAAAATTAAGCTTCAACACCGAACTGGATTCAATTAAGAAAAGAAACTTGTGAAGTAAAAAACCTTTAAAACTTAATCAAACAATTGAAAATTCCCCATGTTATTTGCTTGTTCTGACCACGCGGCAAATCGAGCACCGTCCATTTCACTAGCAACGCGATTGTCCGATAAAAGTGTATGACTCCCTCCACCAATTCGTGCACCGCATTCGTTACACACGGATTGCTGCATTGCACCCCCGCACTCACCAATCGCATAAATGTGACCATTTGGACATTTAAACCAATGGCCCTGATTAAGACCTAAGGCTTTGACAATCTCCTGTCGTTCAGTTTCAGAAATGCCTAATCCAGTATTCAGCTTCTGTCCCATCTTTTGCAAAATATCTTTGATGATTGCCGTCTCTTGTTTGCTTAAGGGATTCGCATTCTGGATCAACATTTCTTCCACTTGTTTGCTTTCTTGGAAAATCAAAAAATTTCTATTGTAATTCGCCGAAGCGCTCTTTAACAAGAAAAATGCCCGGATCATATCCAAACGACCGACTTCAGCGACAAAACATTCGTGTTCCTTTTGGGCGAAACGATCCCGGTGAAAGAGCGATAGAACAAGCCGCTGTGCACGATTCAGAATGTCTTCCAGTAAATGGGGACTCATAGACACAGTTACTGTTTGCAAATAAGGTGTCGATGAGCCAACTGTTTTGGGGGCATTTTTCAGCAAGCTCAAAATTCTCTCAACCAAGTCAACTTGAACTTCAAACAAAAAACGCGTATCAACATCGAAACTTTTAAACTGAAGTTTCTTCCGGGCGAAAGTTGGCTTCAAGTTTTCCAAAATTCTTTTTAATCCAGCAGCAATGGTGTCAGTGATGCCATTTTTCAGCTCACCGATCAATCGACCATTCAGCGCTAAGGATTCGTCTACTTTTTTCATGAGCCCCTCGGAAAAATCTTTTGCACTGATACGCGAGCGCAAAAGCATTTTCTTGACTTCCATGATGTCTTGAAAATTCCGTTTGATCACACTGCCATAGCGATAATTTGAACGAATGATGGTTTTGCAACGCGGGCAACATTTCATTTGGATTTCTTTAGTCTCGTCCTCTTTCATCTCCATCCAATGATCCATTCCTTCCACCTCAATGGTGTGTTTGCAATCTTCCAAATAAATGAATCTACAGCAAACAAGAACAAGAAGGCATTTTACTTGTAAGAAAATCTTCAATAATGAAAGAAATTATATACCTTGCTTCTTCCTCCTCTTCATTACCATAAAGGATAAACTCTGTCAGTTGGTCTTTGTGGCATACACGGCAAAGGGGAGGGCAGTGTTCCCCACAGCTGTTAACAAAAAAAAAAGTATTTATGATTCATGTTAAGTTTATATGAACTATATAAAACAAAAATTCAATCAGAACTATATGTTAAAAATGGAGACAATAAATTACAGTCCAATGCAAGGATGGCCACACGGGAGGCGTTTTCGGCACGGCTCGTCACAGCGAGGACGGTTACACAGTTCATGGCACTTGAGCGAACATGTGTAATGTTGGCATTTCCAACCACAGGGTTCCTTGTAAACACAAGGAACAATTAAATATGTGGTTCAAGTAATTAAACTTATCAAAGATAGGGATTATTAGGCATAGCATACAACGCAATCGACGCAAGGCTCGCAGCACTTCTTACGGCATCTACTGTGTTGACAACGATATTCGCAGATCTCCTTACATGGAGGGCAGGAAGCAGCGCAATTCACGCCGCAGCTATTCATTTTTTAATGTTTAAGTATCATGTTAAGGTACATCGTACGGAGAGGTAAAATTACTTGTGTCCACAAACAAGGGTCCGTCCACATTTCTCTTCGCAGGCTTTGTGCAGACGACCGTTGAAACATTCGCCGCAGTTCCCCTTACAAGTGTGTTCACAAGATAAAGAAGCGCGACAATTTTTAGGGCATTCTTGCAAGAACTCTGCCACTTGCATTTCGGTTATCTCGCGAGCTATAAATATTTGTTTTGTAAATTAAAGGCTGATTCTCTTACATTTAAGGTTTCAATTAAAAATTCAAAGTTTCAAATTACATTTGCGGTATTCACTGCAACGCCTCATCATTGGGTGTCCACAAGGGCTTACTTTGGTCATTCCAACAAGTTCCTGACAATCAGCTGACGAACAAGGTTCGCAACATTGCTTGTTGCATCGATGTCCACAATTTAATTGGGAAGCGCAAGGCTGTTTGCACAACCGACGGCTCGCTGGTACCCAGCATTCAACAAGAACTTCATGTCCACACTCTACGATGACCTTGTTCACCATTTCCCTTGAATTAGCATGATTAATTTTTAAAAAAAATTAAGGAAAAAACGAATCCATTTTTTCAAAACTTACTTGCATTTGATGTCACTATCATTTAAATAGCATTCAGCAACTTGGGAGTGCCCGCACGGTAATCTTCGTTCGACTTTAATTTGACAAAGATCACATTCTTCGTGACATTTCTTGCCGCATTTGTGATCTCGTTTACATTCGAGCTTTTTGCGATTACAAGCTTTCATACAAAGGTACTTTTCGTGGTTAGGATCTTTCTTGATGTGGCACAATTCAGTGCATTGATGGCCACAGTCAAGACGGATATCGCATGGTCTTGGGCAATGCGCCTCTTCAGGATTTTCGCTACAAGTGATTTCAACTTTGTGTTTGCAGCTCGGTAGAACGACTTCTTTAGGAAACTTGCATTTGATTGAAAGGGGATCTTTGTAGCAAGCTGTTTGCGTAACGTGACCACATGGAAGTGTGCGCTCAACATGAATGTTGCACGGTCCACACGGCTCCCAACAGGGCTTGCGGCACACATGTCCATCATTGCACAATAGTTTGCAACATATACGGGGGCATCTGTATCCATCGCTAGATTGACTGCAATCAAACACAGCCGTATGTTGACAATCAGATAAAATTCTTTCCACTTTAATTTTACAGAAAGCATCCTTAGGGAGAACCCAGCATTTAATATTTCCCTATTAAACAGTTTGCGTTAGATATGTATCGCGGAAAACTCTTGGAAAAAAAAGTACCTCGTGACCACATGGCAATTTCTTAACCACATCAACCATACATTTTCCGCATTCCTCCAAACACTGTTTCGGACAAGGATGCTTCTCGGGACACGGAGTACGACGACATGGTTGGGTGCATTCCATTTTTGCATGGGAGCTCCTCTTATGGCAAATCCGTTTGCAGATATGGTCGCAATCTAGACGCATACCACACTGTTCCGGACATTCCACTTCTGAAACGGGTTTACTACAATCGAGCTCCATTACGTGGCGGCAGACTGGTAAAACCTACAAATAAGCATGAAGACAGGAGTCAAGGAGGAGAGTAAACCAAAGCACTAATTAAGCTTTATATACCTTCATCATTTTGGTGAGGCAGTATTCCTCTTCCGGGGGTTTGTAGCAATCGGTTATTTGCGTATGGTTACAAGGCAATACCTTTGGAACTTTAGTTAGGCAGGGATAGCAATCTTGGAAACAAGTTTTAGGACAAGGGTGTCCAACTGAACAGGTGCGTTGACAAGCTTCATGACACTTTTGTTTAATGTGATCACGATCTTCGGCATGACAAATTTTGGGGCAAATATGTCCACACGGCATCTGAGTATGACACTTGGAAAAACAACCACCCTCCGGTGGAAAATGGGACACTTTGTTTGCCTAAAAAGATAATAGTACTTAAACAATTTCAATCATTATGAGTATTAATTATATTACATTTAG
The DNA here is from genome assembly GCA_022539655.2 of Ceriodaphnia dubia. Taxonomy (NCBI): domain Eukaryota; kingdom Metazoa; phylum Arthropoda; class Branchiopoda; order Diplostraca; family Daphniidae; genus Ceriodaphnia; species Ceriodaphnia dubia. The sequence continues at coordinate 1,440,965 of JAKUCG020000076.1, forward strand.
AACCCTATGGTGAACTTCACACCGTAGGCCGAAACTTGAACCGATCTGCATGTTTGAAATCAAGACTCCACTTATTTTCCGCCAAAGGGAACTACTACTCTCCAAATTTCCCATATTCCCAATTATGTAAAATCCCTGCTTTGCACGAGACAAAGCTACGCATACGCGATTTTCTGTCTTCAAAAATCCAACTTTAGCTTCGTCGTTGCTTCGCACCAATGACAAGATGATAATGTCGTTTTCTTCTCCTTGAAAATTGTCGACCACCGTGATGCGCACACCTTGAAGAATGGCGTGAGTTTTGCGCAATTTTCTTAAATGCAACAGTTGACCGGAGTATGTGGTCAAAATGGTAATAGGGAATTCGCTTTTGACCGAAACTTTTTTAAAAAGCATATCAAAAAAAAGAGAAAAAAAAACTAAAAATCTTTTGAAATCATAGTTTTAAGCGAAAAAAAAATCCCCCACTTAGATATTTAACTTTAAAGTTTCCATTATGCGCCTCCTTCTTAAAAATGGGGAGTGGCCTATTTCGTCTGCTGTGACGTCACATAGCAGATACAGACCACTCAATCTTCAGCCCATTACAGTTTATGTTCCTATCTTGAAATTTGAAATATTATGAACTTTCGACGCATCCATTTTAACGAAAATATGAGAAGGAAGAATTCTCAAAATAACAGCATTTTTTATGTTGGAATCGTAGCCGGATAGAGAAAACACGACAAAAACTTTAGACAAGTCTCGTCTTGTGTAATCGGGACCTTGGTCTTACGGAAAATCAGTTACCCAAGTAAAAAGGACAGAAAGTTTTCACTTTGAGAACTCTGATAACGAGTTAACAAGGAGTAAATGTTAAAATGAAATAGAGTGAGATATTTTTACCGCATTTCACGAAACCTCAACCAAATGGCTATTTGTCATAATGGGTTATCAATTCCAAGATATTTGGATATTAGTTTTATGGATATATGAAAATAAAACGCTCCTCACAGCTGTTAAAACAATCTCAAAAAGTAAAAATTTTCACTGAACGGCGACCGACGGCGACCGATTTTTCTGTACTTTGAGTTTAAGCAAACACAATAGAGTTAATCGCATTATTCTAGATGCTCTTGTGATTCAGTGGCATATTACATCACGTTTTGTTCCTTTATCATGAAGAAAATTAACGAAAACACGAAAATTTTTCGCATTTTTGATAGCAGACAACGTGTATCTGCTATTCGGCAACAAGAAACGTTTTTAAATGGTGAACTTTCTTAAATATATACGAAAATACGTAGTTTTCGGTTAAAACATTGATTTTGAAAGATTTTTAGTTTTTTTTTCTCTATTTTTTGGTGTGCCTCAACTATTTGATGATGCATCAACAACAAGACAACGTCATCTCCGCTTCGTAAGGATTTAAATGACTGCGGCTTTCTTGATCAAGTTTCTGTGATCCAGGAAGAAAATAATTGTCATTTGAACATTGGGATACCTATCTGATGATTTTCCAAATGTGGATATATAGACGGAACAATTAAACGGGCTACATCGGGCCTCATTCGATGCTGTACTCCTAAAACACATGGCTTCATTCCATTTTTGATCAATCTTTCAAACAACGAAATGTCCAAATGGTAATCCTTTGCTAACTTATACACCGTTGTGGGTGGCCTCAACTGTTGATGATCACCTGTTGATATATGAAACCACGATATTTAGTAACTCACGCCGTTTAAGGATAATAATATTTTTGACCAATATTTTTATAATTTTTTCAACTGCCAATCCAGTGAATCAAAACTACCAATTTTGGATTGCAAGTGCTCCAACAGTGCCCTTTGCTTGGCTGCTCCCGTGGTTGTTATTCCAACAATGTGTGCTTCCCGGATAATTTCCGCGGTTTCAGTTGTTTCAACATCTTTCATTTCATTCGTCTGTTGAATAACTTGGACGTTCAATGAGTTGACCTGCGCAACTAACTTTTCTACGATTCCTGCTCTCCAAAAAGAGTAGACTTTCCATCGTTCAACGTACGACAAATGTGCAAGGTCTCTCTCAAACAACTGATTGAAATCTTTTATATCCACAGTTGGAAGAATTTCGAGAAGCTCATTTAAGAGTTTTTTTTGATTTTCCATTTCATCGATATTAATTTGGGCCAATTCAATTTCGTCATCCTCCATTTGATTCATCAACTCTTCCAATTGTCCGATTTTCTGATCAAGAGTACCGGTTGAAATCGCAAACCGGATATCGCCTGTGTCTGTCACGCTTTCCGGTTTCCATTTCTTCTCTTTCTTTAAATCGGCGAGGGTTAATAAGTTGTCATCATCGTCTACCATTCTTTGACCTTAAAAAAGCGGCATGAAACTACAAGTCCATGATAAGTATTGCTGACTTTGAACTATACCTTCAATTTCCTCAACATCTTCTTTGTCCCATTCTTCTTCTTCGGGAAGGTCATCTTCGTTTAAAGTTGGTTCAATATCCGCTTTGGAAGGTAACTTTTTTAATTTAAGGAAATTATCCTGTAGAGTCCAAATGACTTGTCTAAGAATTGTGATTGAATTCAATCCAAGCCAGTAAGGAAGGACGGATTCGCTGGTTGTCTTTGTCTTCAGGGCTTGGATTCTTCTGTAGTCGTTCTGCTTGAGAACTTCTGAATTAAATAAGCTATCTTCGTGAATGATGCCAAAAGATTCAACAATCCTTTGCACTTTTCGACGATTCTCTAGCAATCTAGAATATCATTTAAAATAACGCATATTCATGAATAACGAGTATAGGAAAATAGAAAACAAAAGTTAAGTTACACACTTTTTGGTATCCATTAATTTGTTGCGGGCTTCGTAAAGCCAATGTCGATATTGTCCAGGTCTCGTTCTAAGTGTCGTTGCCTTCCTTTTCCACTCTCGAAGTGAAAACGGCTCCAGAGCTTCACACTTCGACTGACCTCCGATGCGGACAATTTTCTGGCTGAACTGCATAATTCCCTCTAAAAACTGGTCTAAAGCATGATTTGTGTAACAAATCACTAAAATTGGCGTCGGGCGAGGCTTTGCGAGTCCAACCCAATATCGCTTGTTATGCAATAGAGTTTGGACGATTTTCAGCCCTAAATATGTTTTTCCTGTTCCAGGTGGGCCTTGAATAACTACCAACTTTTGTGTTAAGGCAGTATGTAGCGCATTCGCCTGGCTTGGATCTAAACCAAGTGTTTCGGCGTCTGGAAATGTGTCTGGGCTAAATAACTGCACGCACGCTAAAAGCCTTTGAACTATTGCAGGTAAAACTTGAGTCTCTTAATTTGGGGAGAAAATTTTAAAATTAATTATCATGTCTTTTACATGAAATGTAAGTACCCAACCATTGTTTTGTTCATCTTCATCATTCGGGTTCTCAGACTTTGGCTTGCCGAATGTTTTTCTGACCGGTGTCAAATCGTAGATCGGCTGTAAAAATGATAGAATTTCGTTAACAAAACAAAACCGAAAAATAGCTAGCCTAAAAACTTACATTTGGGGTATCTAGTAGATAATCCGGTTCAGCGGGCGAAACGTTTCGACAAAGAATATAATCTTCCATTGGGAAATGAGCCGGACTAATACGTTGCAAAGCAATCAATACGCTTCTATAAGCTTCAAAGAACACGGACGATTCGGCCATAGTCATGCTGTTTTTCAGTGCCCACACGGGTAGAGATTCGCCTTCGAATTTAGCTTTAAATCTACCGCGAGAGAGTTGATCTGGTTTACGATCAATAACCGTGAAGAGCAAAAAGGAATTGAAGTTGTCGGCTGACAGCAAAAGTAGAGACCCAAAAAGTAATCGCTTGCTGCCTTCCCAGTTCATGCGCTGGAAAGGTTTGACAGGAAACTCTACTACGTAGCTATTGTCGCATTGGGGCTGAACGGCGTCATCATATTTTATCTTCACGTCGTAGTATAGCCTAACATTGTCGACACGAATGTTTTTTTGTTTTTTCTCTATTTGGTTTCTGAAAGCCAAAAGCCCTTCGCGAAGCGGACTGAAGAAATCTTCGCGCAGCAGTCTGAACTGGATATCCAAGTACGTATCCCCGTCTGGATAGCCACCATTTATGATGTTTGGTCGTAAAAACGGCTCTTCATTGGTACATACGTCTTCCCATTCCGGCATGACGCTAAGCTGCCTGAAATCGTCTGGGGGTTGCAGCATCGACAGCATCTGTTGGTGTTGCATTCTGTTGATCTGCCTTTGGTTTCCACTTTGGCTCGTTTGTTTTGCTTTTGAATGTTGTTCCCATGCATTCTAATGAAATGAACTCGTAAATATAATTTACTCAAGCGACGTATTTTTTGTGCATTACCTTCAGACGATCAGCTCCTTCCCCGAGATTGGTAAAAACATCGCAAGTACTCGTTTGGCATATTTGGGATATGGATGGCATATTTTTTAGAGCACAAATTTGAACAAAGAATTGATCCCCTAAATAATTACATGCGAGTCCTGGCATCACAGTCAACATTTCCGTAGTTAAGTGGCCAATGCTCTGTACGAGTTGTGTCAGTCGCTCCGCTGCCGTTCCTAGATTTGTAGCTCGCGATTTTGGAATATTCAATATAATGGTGTCCAAGTTGGAAAAAATTTGCTTTTCAGCCAACATTTGGACTATTTTTATGAAGGCGTTATGGTACTGGGTTACCCCATTCTTCTTGCAAAAGTTTCCAATAACTGTGACGACCAATTCAATTGCCTCCCAGTTTGCAGGGTTTTTTTCTAGAAACTGTCTCAGCCCTGTGTTTTCATCGGTAAATTTCGTAGCAACCGTATGCGGCGAGGTGTCTTCTTTCATCATTCCCTGAACACTGGAGAAAGATAAGGCATACTGCTTGCGGGGAGTATTTCCTTGCCGTTTTGAATTATCCTCTCCTTCTGTTCTTTTATCTTTTTCCTCATTATGGTCTTTTCTCCAAGAATTAAACTGCTGTTTTTGTCCAGCTCCGCTCTCTCCGCCGTCTTTTTGGTTGACATTTCCGTACGTACGTGGGCGTCTTTATTATTGTTAGATAAAACTAGATTATATTCAGTATCAAATATAAAAAGCCAACAGAAAAAACGAACCTCCGTGCACCAGTGTTTCGCCCAGCTTCCTTGATTGGTTCCACATCATAGATTTCCTGTAAGATGGTGAACATTTTTTTGAAACATTTTGTAATTTATTGATCCATTAAGTTATTAAATACCCCATCAAAATTCTTTTCTGCTGGAATTTGTTGCCTAAGGTCACTTGATTGATTCCAAGGAATGTTATTTTGGGGAATGGAAGATGCTGATTCAACAGCAGGCCTTCTACTTATATTAGCTGAAGCTCGCCCTGTTCCACAACTAGCATACAAATTTTTTGGGAATGGGGGACGGGGAAGGAGGGAACTTTTTTCCTGGCCAGTTACTAAGCCCACTCCAGTTGATGACCTTATAGGCCTTGCTGTGTGAACCCTTCCAAAAGCTGCATTTCTTGGGGTATTTGGTGGGTGGCGAGTTGTAGATTGTTTGTTGACAGGTACTGACAAATCTCTGTCTTTTTCCTTGATGTATTATTAAAATTAATTAATGTTCAAGCTTCTAGTTTCTGGTAGTCTGTAGGCAAAAGAGAACGTTAATTTCTTACCTGTGGAGGCCACACTAGACGATCACTGAAAAAATTCGAAGCCATTTGAAAAGTCTAGAACATGTCAGCACGTTTTACCGTAGCCAACGAACACTCATAACTCAATGCGATTGTCTTTATCCAAATAAACCTGACTCAGTTTTCGGTTTCTCTGGAATGATAAAAAGCGCTGACGATAGCACAACGTCCTCTCTAGTTGCTCAATTGTCAAATATGAATATGATCCATGTGCCGACTGCCGAGTGCCGGCCCCTAATAACCAAAGTGATCAAAACATTAGCGTTGCCAGATCTTTTCCAGGCATAACAACAAGCTGTCGTTCGTTACTCGTTAGGGATTAATTCAGCCAGAGTCATATTTTAGACATGTCATATGACTGTTATTCACCGAAAATTTATCTCGAACTCGGCATGTCGGCCTTCCTTTGAACAATCATAAACAAAATTGCGTAATCTAAAGTTAAAGGCGTACCCCTTGGCATCGCTGACACGTTAATTGAAAAATCGGTTTATTAAGCCGTCGAAAGAACACATATTTCTTTGTTAAAACTTTGAACGGTAACATCACTTCGGTTTATTGTGATTCCGATAGGATCATCAACTTTAAATACTTCGTTCACTTATGGGAAAAATGTGTACTCTACATTGCTGAATGGTCCAATTCGTCCGTGAACATCGGTTGCTCTCACAGCAAAGTGGTACCAATTACGTGAATTTGAATGAAGGCCACTTTTGTCGGTTGACTGTAACCTTTCTGCCTGTAAACACAGACAAAAACAGTCAAATAATAGAGGTCGTTAAAAAAATATCCTTGTTTGTGCCTGTGATAAAACATTCTTTCAAAACGGCACAGAGCGACTTAGAAAAATTAATTGAACAATTTATATAGGCATCTATACCAGTTATAAAGTAAAAGCTATTTACCATCGGAATTTTGCACACCATAGGCAGACGAAGGGCTTTAATGTACTCTAGTGGTTCCCACTGATTTGTTTCCTTTAATTTACCAGAATGTTCTTCAAACATCCAAATTCGGTATGAATCAACTTCAGCAAAATCAGAATGAGAATCAAACGTCCACGAGATGGAAATGGCTGTTTAAATTAAATTTGAAAAATTTACATTTAAACACACGGTAAATATCATATTAATTATGTGGTTACAATCTGCGATTTTTGTGAGCTTCATGATCGGTTTTGGCGGGATGGGTTTCAAAAACGAGTCAGCAGATTGTTTCATTTGAATCGTGGGAAGCGGGGGTATGCGGCGGATTTGATTAAAAGAAGTGTTCACTGAAGAACTGCTGGATGGTTTGACAAAATGGGCATCAGATTCCACTGGTATTTCCGTAATATCATCATCATCGTCGTCGTCAATCTGCACACATTCATTCTCTTGATGCGTTTTCGCACCCTGGCACTCAGCTTTAGGGATTGGAATCGGAATTGGTGTGCGATGAGATGATGACGGGTCAGGTTTGGCGGTTTCTAAAAGCTGAGAATCGTTTGTCAAACTTGTTCCTTTTCCCGAAAGCGCTGCTCTAGTTTCTTGAATTCTGATTGGCGTAGTAGTCTAAATTGATTAAAAAAGGATTGGCTTGTATATTTATAAGATAATTATTTTTTTTATGTGTTACCTTAAAATCTTTGTCTGCGCCACTTGTTTGGTTTACTTGCAAGCCGACGGATCTGGTCATTATTTTCGTGGGAAACTGTAAGCGTTTTCTAGCCGTTACTTGGCTTGCCATTTCCTTCATCACGCATTTCAGAATCGCTACCTGTAAAAATGGTGCTTCGGTAACATCAAGCTCGTTTGTGGTACACAACGACTTTTACTCTCACCTGTTGAGTTAGTTCAGCTATTTGGCGCTGGGCGGTTAACAATTTTTCCTTGCAAGCATCCCGATCCCGTTTCAATTCGACATAAGGCCCATATTGAGTAAGAACTGTGGTCATGAATTGCAACACGCCAGCTTCTTCCAAATCCTGTAATTTTTAAGACCATTAATGAAAACTAAAGTAACTTTGGAGACCAACTCAATAATGCCTGCATAGTAAGCTGCTTCGTGGGTTTGAGCTCTGCAAAATTATGTACGGGTTCCTGAATAATGTTTTCCTCAGCAGGAAGCTCATTGGGTGGGCTTATAGCGTACTCTTCGGACGGAGGTGGCTCATCAACAGAAGCTGGGGCTGGCTCATCCCACAGAGCTGGGACTAACTCATCACGCAGAGCTGGCCTGCTTGCTGACATCAGACTTGTCTCGGAATGCAGATCAGGAAATTGTTTGGCAATGGTTTGAGCTAGAGGAATGTTACATGAAGAGCTGGGCCCGTTATCGGGTTTGCATACTTCTATTACGGTTGTGTTTGCTTCAGTATCCTCGTCTTCGGAACTCTCATTAGGTTCTGGGCTCCCCAAACCACCCAAAAGTTGAAAGACCCTCGACTCTGGAATTAAGCCCATCTTGGACGATACATTCCAGAAAGGACTCACTCCGCAATATCTTGATTTCCTTCTTGCGTTGTCGGCTTCATCGAAAGAGCCATCGAGAGATGAAGACACACGCGAAAATTGTCTTGATTTTGCTCTTTGGCAACTTCTGGTCACATCAGGATATTGTCCCAAACTCGATCCACGCCCTTGCGACGAGCTGAATTCACTTCCTGAAGACTCAGAGTCACCGATTTGGGGTTTGAGTACTGGTATCGCCGTTGTAGTAGCGTCTCTCTTTTCGATCAAATAGAAGCATATGTAAATAAATTTTCGTAAATCCTATCAAAAATGATTAAATTTGGCCAACCCGTTCCATATGTCTTGTGTAATGCTTTTGGCAATAACCAAAATATTTCACTTCACTATTGGAATCTCCAGGCTCTACAAAAAGCCAACCCTTTTCTTGGGCGCAAGTCGCATGAAAATGATTTTTACAGTCAAATTTATTGCATTGCATAAAAGCGCCAATTTTTCTGCTTGATTTTCTTCCTTCATCTTTGCAAATGTAGCATTTCTATAAATAAATCCTTGAGACTTGGCAAAAAACATGTAAGTATTAATATGAAAACAGCCTCTACCTTGTGATATCTGCACATAGGAACTGTGGTCAAAATTACAGGTGTCATAGTGATAGCATCGCCAAATAAGACTTCTGGTATGAAAAGTGCACAAACAATGTGCACCCAATCTGCATCATCAGTTTGCTTAAGGGCACCAGCTTTATTAGGACAAAGCTTGCATTTCTGTTCAAAGACAAACTCAAGTTAAAAATTTCATAGTAAAATTTGTGTTGGTACTTACAGCAAGTTCCTCATGATTTGTCTGAGCCTTGCACGGCTCACACAGCCAATGATTAGACGAAGCAATGATCCCATAACAAGCTGTATAAATAACAAGAAATAGACTAATGAAATTGCTCATCGTTCACAGAGACAGCATCTGATTATGTTTAGTTATTGATTCAATACCTTGATGAACAGCAATTTGACATCTATCACAGAAAAACATTTGATTATCTATCCATCCACGCTTGTCACCACATACACTGCATGGATCATAAAACATCATAACTTCTTCATTTGAGACCAATTCATCCAATGAAAAGTCTTCTGTAGGGCCATGTCGTTTCGAAGCAACATTTTCCAAATTTGAAGACGAATGCCGTTTACGAGTAGGAACGCAATCTTTTGGTGGCGAAGAAAGCTCAATTTTCACCATGATTCCATTACTCAGCATTTCGCCTGGTTCCAATCGAGGATGGCTTGTAAGAGGCAGTTCCATGGCTATATTTTACAGATAAGACTAAATTTAAGATTCACCCCCCACTTCTATTTAAAATGCGTTCTTTCATTGAATAAATAGTGCACTAATAACGCCCACTAAATACTACTATTAAAATACTTTCAAATCAAGAGGACTCGACGGGTTGATATCAACAACGCATGGCGACATTGCCATTGCCAGAATATTCGTGTTGCTTTTGTCTTTTCTCTTTTGCAGATTCATTGTAGAGTCTCTTTATGACTCTTTCTTTTGTTTCTTTTTCATTGTTTTCAATATTCCACGACTCTGGATTTTCCGAAAAATCTTTTAAAGAATTCCCTTGACCGTGAATAGCGGGTTGTTGAGTCTGCATTGATTAGAGCAGAAAATATTATTTCCACGCAATTAACCAATTGGGACTGGTCTTCAAACGGGAACGGAAAAAAAATCGGACATGAGGAAACCTGAGGGGAGAGTAGCTGTTATCCAGTTAATGTATTCGTATCCGTTAGGCGGCACGCATATGCGTCAGAGATGGCCGTATTTGTAGATGCCCTTAAATGGTTACGCATCTCTTCGCCCATTTCCTCTCCCTTCCTTCTTCAGCTGAGAGTTAAACCAAGTTTTCGACAGAAAATCTCCTCCGCGATAGCATCAGTCGACTGGCCACCATCGAGGTAGGTTCACTTCTTACCAGCTGTTCCTTGGCGATGGTTCAAGTGCTGAGACGTGATGGTTGCGAGCCACCTGATTCAACGTCGCCTATTTACTTGGTCTTGTTGTTTAATTTCCGCAATTATTTTGTACGTCTACGCTACGGAGAGCGGATGGCGGCCGAGGCGATCGATCAGGCCGGCTAGCGCCCATCGCCTTTACCCTTCTAATTGGACACTGGTGAACTTGAAACGTTTCGAATTCTTGCTCAATACGGACGTGTGCAGTGATCACAGTGGAATCGAATTGTTAGTGCTAGTGACGTCACATCCAGGTCACGTTGCGCTACGAGATGCCTTCCGTCGTGCGCTACCGACCGAGGCGCTGCGGGCGTTCAACATCAGTCGGCTGTTCATGTTGGCGCGAATCAATCCGAGCCAAAGCGGCTACAGTCAAGTGGACCAATCGGTGATCGAAGAAGAACATTTGAACTACAACGACATCGTCCAGGGCGACTTTATCGAGTCGTACCACAATTTGAGCTACAAACACGTTATGGGATTAAAGTACGCAACGCATTTCTGTTCCCAAGCCCAACTGGTTCTGAAAATGGATGACGACATCGCCGTTGACCTTTTCCAGCTGCGAAATCTCGTTCGCCAACGGTCGTTGTCCGGACTGCAAATCGCCGGCGCCGTGATGACCGGCCAGGAACTTGATCCGGTGCGGGACAAAAGCAGCAAGTGGCACGTGAGTCGCGACGACTACGCGCCTTCCAGATATCCTTCATTCGTGTCCGGATGGGCGTACGTCACGACCATCCCAGCGGCCCGTCAGCTAGTCAGACACGCGGAATCGTCTCCATTCTTCTGGATCGACGACATTTACGTGACGGGAATGTTGTCCGCCTTGTCCGGCGTGAAACTCGTCAACATTCGATCTCGTTTCACCATCTACACGGATCACCTGCGATGTTGTGTGCGGCACAATTCGACAACGACGCCGTGCGATTACCTCGTGGGACCATCTGGCGACGACGCCGAGCTGATTGAAGCCTTCCACCGTCAGTCACTTGGCTGCCGGTCGTGTCCATTGCCAGAAGCCGGCCATACCGGCAGTAGTCTTTGTGTCATAACCAATCAGCCATCGACGTACCAGTTGAATGGTCGAATTATCCGCGGCCAAGTCATTCCGCTATTTTGAAAAAAGAAAAATGGTCTATGTCTATTGTAAAGTTTATCGATTTCTTCGACAGACCGTGATGATACACGCTCTTAAGCCTCTTTTTCTTCTCTTTTATTATCTTGAGTCGAATCGCCGTTGGGCTAAAGAAAAATCTGGAAAGAGGATTGAGAATTCCATTTGATTGATGGAAGTTCTTAAAGTTAACCAGGCGAATGGCGATATCTGAGCCGACCGGTCGAGCAGAAAACAATAAGGTATCGGTACGAAAACAGATGGAAAAGTTGACGATTTCGCAGTAGAGAATCTGCCCGGAGGAATGAGATGCTGGAAAAAGACTCTTTTCTTTTCTTTCTTTTCTTTTTCTTTATTCATTTCTCTTTTTCGCTCATCGATCGGCCGTTGTATAAAAGTCAGAACGGCTGAGGCGTAGATCGTAGCATTGTTCACAGCTGTCGCCCATCTTCTTCTTCTTCTTCTCGAAAGCAGCATCAGCTCCGCAGAATGGTATATAAGATTCTCCGCGGGTTGTTTGCTGTTCGGATGGAAAGGATTGCCAGCGTGCTTGCCTCGTCCTCTTTCCAATTCGACCGAGAGTTTGCTCGAGCCGTTACAATCCTCGAGATGAGTTGTGGCTTTTCTAAAGGTTTCCAAGCTTCCCCGACGAGCTTGACAGTTTCTCTCCTTTTTTTCATTTCTTTTTACTATTTGGAGACTGGGCGGAGAAAATGTAGGCGCAAATGGCGCGCAAGTGTAGATGACATTTCTGACAATATTCTCTTTTTCCGCATTATAGTTGTCTTTCGAGCGGGCCTTGTTGACATTTGTCACAACTCTCTTCACTTTCTCCACGCATGTTGAAATACCTCCGCCCTTTTTTTTCTCTTGTAGCCGTAAACGGCGCGAATCGGTTGCGTCAGCTGGCGTGCGGGGCGGTTTGGTCAAACACCGGCGACGATTGTGTCGAGTTGAGATACGTTTCGAGAGGTTGAGGCATAGTAAGACATAGGCCTTTAGACTCTGAAGAGACAATAAACAGTCGGATCCGACCTATCGCCAGTCCGAGCCATCCAAGTCTTCCAAGGTCGGAGAACGTCAATAACGACATTTCGCGTTTCTACGACCCCCTTTGGATATTGTATGGATGAACAAGCACTGAACGATATCGATTCGTCGTCCTTTACAGTACCAACCAACTATATAGATGTATATATACCGCAATCTAATCTATTTAGATGAAGGACAATGGAAAACTGGGCTTATTCATCATCAAATGTCCTTTTGGTCATCAAACTTTTCTATGGCTGACAAATGTAATAACTGTTTCGAGGACGGTAATGGCTGTTGGGAACATTTAGCATGTCTCAGCGAATTGAGCTGTTCTGCTTTGTGTTGTTCGAGGAAAACCGGCGTGAGTTTTCCTCTCGGAAATCTTTGCAAACATCCAGCTGCTTTTCTTTCGTATCGTATATCGATCCATCTCTTCCAGAGTACGACCTACAGAATTCGGTTTCTGTTGCGCCGCGAGTGGGGCCAATCACGATAAAGAAGGAAATAATGAAGAATAAGCTACAAAAAAATAAATAGGTAGAGGATTTTCTGAGCATCCTATTGAAAGAGAATATACCATCAAAATTGCGGTCGCCGAGGAAGGAAAGTTTTTTGCGAGAAACTAACAAAGGGAAGCAATCAGGCGAAGAGCCGACGCGATTGACACGGACTCGCGCAACTTGTTGGGTCATCAATAAAGAAGACCGGAATCCCAAATCCGGCTCTGTCTAGATTACAACAAAAGTAAGTTTGGCCAACAGCGCAGTGGTAGGCTTCATTAGCTCGGCTATTTTTATTTTATCTTATTTTTTTTATACACATTTTCTCCGATTTTCTTCCCCCGCCATTATCTCTAATACATACAAGATTTCGATTTGATATAGTTTGCGAATTGGAAAACACGAAGATGATTTCTGTTGTCTGCTTGTTTGGTTGTTTTTTTATCGGTTGCGAATCAAAGATTAGATATAGAAGACAATTTTGTAGAGAAAACAAAAAGTTTGGAAAGAAAGAAACGAGGCGCGCGACGAACAACGACGGAAAAGATCGTGGAAAAACGAGAGGAATAATGTGAATGATAACAAGAGAAAGCGACGCCACCAACTGTGTGTAAAAAGTCATTAAGAAAACCAGACAACGACACCAACAAAAGACCAGAGACGATCGATCCTATATATGATAGCGACGGACAGCACGGGTGCTTTTGAGGATGAGGACATCACAGCAACGCTTACGCTTCCGTCACCGGCTCATCTCTTCTCCTTTCTCAGACTCCCAGTCTTCTTCTTTCTATGACTATCTTATTCACCCTTTGAAATAAGCTTCGGCGGACCGTGATGCAGTATACACGTAGCTAGGCGCGAGGTAAACGACCGTTTCGACAACAGGTCGGACAATGTCTGAAGTTCTGAGCAGAGGCGGCCGTCTCGAAAAAATTAATAACCCAAACCGGATAGTACGAAATAGAAAAGGGGGGAAAGGAGCGCTCTAAGAAGAATGAAGACGCGGGGATCGATAAAATGGAAGAAGCGGAAAAAGGGGAAAAATCTAGAAAGAGAGAGAGAGAGAGAGAATGATATAAGTAGCTACATATTGCTCTCGGACTGTGACGGTAACTGCAATGGCATTAGAGATCCCTATTATAATCCGGGGGGCCCCCTTCCATTTGCCTTCGCTTTCGGAATCCATTTGTCTTGGTGCGCGTATTCACTAGAGACGGCCGTCGACAACGGCCGACTGCTCCGAATCCAGATGGTGTCAGCTAATGGCTTTACGCTTCGTTTTAGACACGCGCGCGCGGATAGAGCGAGGATTCGTGGTGGAAGATCTCGGATTGATTAAGCAAGAAGAAAGAGGAGCTTTTTTCCCGATTCCAATTCGGAGGTCGGATCGAGAGATACAGAGAGAGACAGCGAAGAAGAGCGAGAGAAAAAAGAAAACTATTATATAACAATAGAGACCTATTAGGCCCATCGGATCTTCTCCTCAGAGTTGCACGGGGGGTTAGCAGCATAGAATGTCTAAGTTATTAGTTTCGATTCAAGGGCTGGTTTTCGACGGAGCGGATGATATCGGGCAACAACACCCTTCGGTGCCGTCATCGTGGATACAAAAGAGCAATTTCTCCATCGACGACGGCTGATGAACTTCCAATTTGCGGAATTCGCGCAGTTCGTCGGCTGGAAACCAAGCGGGCGGCTCATCGGCCAGCGGCTGACAACCAAACATTCTAATACACCACAAAATAGAAACGATGACTTTTCATTAGGACTTGATTACGCATGTAATTAAAGATAGATCGGTGGTCAACCTAGCGACGGCGACTCCGGGGATCCAAAGGGCAGAGACCAAGACCAGAACGGCAATCAGAACTTGGGCCCAAGGAGGCCAGTCGAGATGACGGGTCGTTCCGAGCTCCGGTACCCACGCCAGGTATCCGCTACCTTCGACGATGATCTTGGCAAAGGACGCGATGACGATGACTAACATAGTTAACGGCGAAAGGTACTTCCAGCAAAGCATCCAGTAGATTCCGGGCCGGGAGCCCGTCATCAGTTCGATATCATTAGCGAAACTATGTAAATTTACATATGGAAATGAAACGACGAGGCAAATTGGTTCGTTTAACTAATAATCGAATGAAAAAGCCGGCGTTTACTTACCGATCGAGACCGTAGAAATAGGAGACGGCGATGCATTCGAAGAAGGCGATGATGAGCAGAGGAACGTTACCGCTAAAATCGTCAAACAGGGTGAAGATGTAATTTCCGGCGCCGTGCGTGAAGATCAACGACAGGACGCAGCAAAACGCGCACAAAGTGGCTGCACATGAAAATGTCGGAAAAAAATGTTTGTCAGAAGATTAAAGATTCGGCGCTGTTCTTGTCTCGGGTTCACCGACAACGTACTCGGTTGTTTCTATCAAACAAACCAACAACAAGGAACAAAAAACAAGAATTATTGGGCCAGTGCCCGCTCAACGTCAGACGATGAAAAGAGCTAACATCATCCAAAGCCAACATATATACGTATATATAGATATATATAGAAAACACTTTGTAGTGGGCGGTTTGTTGTCATCGATGGATCAAAAATGGGATCTGAAAGAGGGTTTAACGCACTGACCCGTGAGTATTTCCTTGCGGACGCGTGGGAAGATCTTCAAGTCGACGACGGATGTGATGACGCCCTCGAGCGTGCCAAACTGTGAATCGATACCGAGCGTGAGCAGCATCAGGAAGAAGAGGACGGACCATAGGGGAGCCAGAGGGAACTGATTGACGGCCTCAGTGCAGATGATAAAAGCCAGTCCAGTGCCGGAGGCCGTCTGCATCGTCGTCGACAACAAACAAACGCGGGCCAAACGAGAGAGAGAATGAGAAGCCGTGAGAAAAGAGAAGAAGAAGAAGCCGACGGGGCCGAATGTCGGTTTTCCAACTTGATTACATTGTCGAGTTCTTGCTGCAAATCACAGACGGGCAACTCTTGGAGAACGACGCCGAGACTACGCCCGTCGGCTCCCAATGTGTCGGCCGCCAGATCCTGCGCCCCGTACACAGTCGTGTCGAACAGCCGGCCCAGTGTCTGGTTCCTCGTCTCTAAGCAGTTCTCGTACGTCATTCGCGCTTTAAACCCTGTACGAGATGATATCATAGATTAGATCACCGACGGTAGTGGAATGATGCGGGTGGAGGAGCCGGCACCACACTCACCGATGACGGAAAAGATGACGACAGCCGCGAACATGGAAGTGAAGAAATTGGTCAAAGAGACCAGGACGGCGTCGCGGTAGCAGTGATTACTAACCGGGTTGTACGACGAGAAGGCGATCAATCCGCCGAATGCCAGTCCCAAAGAGAAGAAGATCTGCGTTCCAGCCTCGAGCCAAACGACCGGATCGGCCAGTTTCTCCCACTGTACATTGGAATACGTATATCAAATGAATCAAAGCCAATCCGAATTGAATCAACGTCGCAATAAATGAATCAGCAGCAGCGGCAGCGGCGGCAATGAATCGCATAGAAAATGAAGGTGCTGCTGCCGCTACTGCTCCTGACTGGATTCATTCTAGAAGGCAACAGCCGACAAATGAGAATCGTCAAAAGAGGCCCCGAGCGTCTGATTGAATTCCTTTCTCTCTTCAGTACTCGATCTGCTGCTCGCAATCAATACGCTCGGATTCCGAAATCCGAATGGCACTGCCTTTTCAGAGACAAAGATCCTGCCCTACTTTCACGCCCCGATTCAAACATTTCAACTTTGAAGAATTCAAAAACAGAAAAAGGAAGACGACATACCTTGGGGGTGAAGAGGTGTGCTAATCCATCCGACATTCCGTGCAGCGTCATTCCTTAAATCGAACGGGAGACATTGTTGGTAGACCGACATTGTTATCTTAAAGAGAACCGTATATACCTCGGACAAAGAAGATGATCAAAACAATGTAGGGAAATGTGGCTGTGATGTAGACGACTTTGCCCGACGAGGCGATCCCTACATCGAAGACGGCATCTGTTACATCCAAACGTCTAGGACAAAAAAAAGGGTATGAAATACCTTTGGCCATGCACAGGTAAGCTAAAAGCCAGGCGAGAAGCAGGCACAGAGTGATTTTCCAGTTGAAACTCTGCGGCGTGTTGATATCGGGTGAAATATCCAGCGTTTCTCTGTACCAGAAATACTGCGTCGGGCTGCTCCGCTATATAATAATTTAATAATAAAAAAAGAGGCTAACCGAACCGTTATATGGCCGTGTGTATTTTATGTTCCAGCATCGACGACAGCCGGCCCGGGATTTTTCGATTAGCCGGGTAGAAAAGCTTGTTTTTTATTGCTTCTGGGAAAATGCGCCGACAACTTGGCACTTTCGGATTATAATGACATCCGCAAAAATGGAGGGTTGATGCGACGCCCAGCATTAGGGATTATAAGAAAAATAGACAAACCTTGCACTCCATGTTTGTGACGTATGATCCATTTTCAAAGTACTCTTTGGGGCATTCCGACCACGGCAACGGATACTGGAAACTCTGTCGCCAGCAAATTCGTAAATAAAATTTAAAATTTCGATTATAAGGGACGAACAAGGGACGGACCTGGAAGAGGTAGTAGAGACACCAAGCGATGATGGTGTTGTAGTAGAGAGCGACGTTGAACGAGACGACGGTGGAAGCGATGCCGATTCCGCCTAAATAAGGCGAAATTTGCGCCCAAACGCCTATGGCGCCTTTACGGAGGCGTTGGCCTATGGCTAGTTCCAGGAAAACGATGGGCAATCCCTCGACGGCCAGCATAATAGCGTAGGGTATCAGGAAAGCACCTGTTCATTAATGTCACAACGATTCCGTCAAGTTTGTTAATTCCCAAACGGCATTGCGATATCCACATACCTCCGCCATTTTTCTGCGTGCGGTTAGTAGCAGCCGAATGTTAATTAAACCCATTATTAGTTAATAACTCCCAACAACAACAACAACAACAGAACGCTTGTTCACCTGGGCCAAATAGGGAAATCTCCAAACATTTCCCAGACCGACAGCGTATCCGATAGTTGCCAACAGGAAGGAAAGTTTGCTGTCCCAGTTTTCACGTTCGTCGCCGGATGAAGGATCGGCTCCAGACGGCGTCTGCCCGGCAACGACGGCGGCAGCGCCTTCCTGACCAGGCGCTTTCGCCGCACTCCCGTTGTGCTCTTCCTTCTCATCGATCCGGTCGAGACTCGTAAGACGCGTCCGGGCTGCGGCCGACGGTCCACCGCCGGACGTTCCACTGGAAGCCGGACCTATATGCTATTGCCAAAACAGCGATATTGTAGTCTATTTTATTATCATATAGAAATAATAAGTAGCAATAAGTAGAGAAAAAGGAGACGGACAGAAGAAGACGAAAATCAATGAACGATGTCTCAGCGCGTTTTCTTGACGTCACAACGGGGTCCTTTGTGCGCTACTTAAGTCTTATTCTTTGCGATTGTGGCGCTATCGACGGAACGTGACTAACTAAAAGAGGAGGGCAAAAAACGTGACTACAAATCGGCCTGTTCCGCTTCAAGATGATGTTGGAGCAGTAGAGCTCTTGACAACAGATCCGTTCGATACGGTAGACCGCACTGACTTGGAGATCGTCGATAAACAGTTTCCCCAAATTGTTATTCTTTTCTCGACAAATACTCGTCCGCTTTGATCACTGGGCGTACGAACTTCAACAATTGAGATTAAAGGAAGAAACTGAAACAAGGTGTAGCCTTTTCTGTTTTCAGAAATACAGAAAAGACTTCCTGTTTTCTAGGTAAACAGTTGACGTCAATTCACAAACGAGTTTGACTAATGAATGCCCTTCATTAACAGTCAAAATTCATTTGTTTGTGCCTTTTTTGAACAAATTGAAACTTGTGGACTTTGTCAAAGTTTTCGAGAAACATGTCTTGAATCGAATCCATCTTGGGGAAAAAAAGAAGACGTAGTTTTTTTTTTAAATGTTGACACCACAGTCTGTGTGGGTGTAGTCTGCTCAGCTCAATCTTTTCTCCTATGATTGAACGAAGGCGTTCCTAAAAGCAAGCAGGGTTAGAAGAAGAAGAAGAAGAAAAAAAGGCGATTGGCAAAACCCTTTCCCACTCCAGCACGTCACGTCAAGCGCTAAGGAATCCCGAATCTTTCATTGATCGTAGCATCATCCGCTCACTTTGCATCCCTGAAAATGCAAAGCGCTTTTTCATTGCCAGCGCGGTTGAAGTGCACTCTCTCTTCAACATTTTGTTCAAAAATCTGGCCACTCGAGTCGACTGTTCCACACCCAAATTGGTCGAACTTGGATTCTTCTCTAGAGTTTGCGATTCTTCAGGACGTCGATCGATGTCCGACATGATCCTCAGATTTCATTTTTTCCCTCCTCTGAGAAATGGCACCTTTTCAATAAAACTTGATGAACATTTCGTCTTAATGAAAGTTATTTTTGTTTCTATTAAACGGCGGAATCTCAAGCTGTGCAGGATCAAGCGTCTTTTGTGCTAAAAGTAGTGTAAGCGGTTTCTCAATGTGGCGACTGGCGAGCAACAGCGGTTGGCATACAACTGGCCCTGACGTCATTCCGCTTGGCTCGAGCCCAGCAGCGACGAACGTTTGTCCTTTAGCTGATAAGGGCGGCACAGAGTCCGGAGTATAGTTGTGACTGTTTTTTCTCTTCTTTTTTTTGTTGTTGTTATTCCACTGGGTTTGTTCAACTTTCTCAATGTCTGAATATCTCGCGTCCGAGCGCAACTTTGTAATCCACTGGGTTTGACAATGATCAACTCGACAACAACAAAGCAGTGTAGTAGCCCCAACCGTCTATATATACCATATAGAGAATAAGCTACGTACGTCTCGCGAGCCACGATAATGGCCGTCGTTACCGGGATTTTCTCCTCAAAGTTTGAGCGGAACCAACTAGTTCCGAGTTAGCAGAGGAGCGCTCTGTAATCTTGTTGCAATTAAAACAAGTTTCAAAGCTCGCACAGTACAGTCTATAGTCTAAGCTTTCCGAGAAGACATGTGTGTAGTGGCGTATTAGTTTAGAGGCTAGTCACCAACATCCGCCGAGGAGGCGTCGAGCCGCGTCGAATGGTGCGAATCGAGTCTTGTTGTGTGCGCCATGACGTCATTTAATCACAGAGCAAATAAGAAGGTCGTGTCTATAGAAGCTGGCGCCCGATATAGATATCGAGTCAGAATAAAGTCAAGGAGACATCAGAACACCAAGATCTTTCCGGTTCCTCATGACGTCGGCAGTTGGGTTAACATTGGGACGTCGTCGGTTCACGCGCTCCTCCCACCCAATCCGCCGCGGTCAGCTGGATTTTCCTTTTCTTCTCCGACAACAATGTCATACAATAATCATCAAGATAGGACGACTATCTCCCCAATTCCACTCCATTTCCCTAGCGCGGACCGGAAGATAAATGGCGGGCTTATTTGAAAAAGATGTCGCTCCTTTCCCCGCTAGCGGCCATTTTGATGAAGTCATTTCTTACTCCAAGGAATCCCCTCTCCGTTTCCAAACATCAAAGAGTCCTCCCCCGTCAACGGTCGATTTGAAAGACAAGAGGAAATGGAAAGACGGACCGGAATGAATTGGTCCGGCTCTGAATTACCTGCTGGTTAGAAGCGTTTCCTTCGTCGACGTAACCGGCGTTGGCCGCGCCGTAAAGTGGCAGGGAACCGGCCGGTTGGTCGCCAGCTGCCGGCAGAAGACGATGCTGCATCTCGCGCAATTCCAGCCGGTCGAGGGGCACTCGAAGCAGCTCGCGACTGCTCTGTCGCCTGATAAGTTGAGCCACATTGGCCATGATGGCGAAATTTCACTACACTCAGAGAAGCAGCAGCTCGTCAGCTCGTGCACTCGATGTTTTCAAGTCGTTGACAAAACGAGTCTCTCTTTCGCTTCACTTAATTGTTCTCCTTCTTCTTCGTCGTCGTCGTCGTCGTCGACGTTGTTATTTCGCTACTCGGGCGGGATCTGCGACCATTTCCCCTCTCCTCGGTTCGATGGAATCCGATTTCCTTGCAAGACGAGTGACATGTACAAGAAAAAGAAGAGTTAATGAATCCGAATGACACTTTATGAAGAACGAATAGAGTAGAGAGTAACTGACGGGCAGCGACGACTTGAAAGGCCGATTGACAGACAAAATTGGCTTCTTGATTATGGGAAACTTTCAATACACCGAGTCTTATTTATCGATCCATCAGCGACAATGACAAAAAAAAGGAGCCAGAGAGACGTTTTCGCAGTATAGTTTAGTTGATATACTATCTGTCAACTTGAAAAAATGACAAAGTTTTGTTGTTGTTTTTTTCCCCTCCGTCAGACGCTTCTGGATGCTGCTGATAGACCGACTGCAGTTTGTCTGTGCCTATTTCGACCCGGCATGTCATCCTCGTCTCCTATTGTTAGACTCGGTGGCAGTCGTGAATGGGTTTTCCGCGCGATCGAAAGAAGAAGGAGGAAGTGGGGAATTTCCACCATTTCTTCCTCTCAACTCAAAGTTGCGGTAATGGCGCACAGTATTGGGTATCCATCTCGGTTTTGCTGGAAATGAGATACGCTCGGCACTGACAAACAAGGAATATCGTTTGGAAATTGGCTTTGTTGTCGTCGGCTACGCAAACGAGGAGGAGGCTGCGAGTTTTCCGCGAAGAGCGTTGTAGTGACGCCGGTCTAATCACTTAGAAACTCGTTCCCGCCGCGTTATTATTCACGCTCCATCTGCTACAGAGAGTCGGCCACAACCGGGCGCGGCCGTTTTCGCCCTCCCAATTTCGATTAAGTAACACGAAGGAAACGACACGGCGGGAAAGAACGGAGGAAAATCCTTTTCACTTACTGGCAGCTTTTGAAAATCCCACGAGTTCGAAACGGGCGCGCGCCAGGATCGATACGGGGACTAGTGTCGCACGGAGCCCGATGGGGTTATTCAAGATCCTCCTCCCCCCATCTTCGACGTCTTCAATCTAATAGAAAAATGGTCTTGACTTGTCGTCTTCTTCTTTTTCTTCTTTCCTCGTGCCGCTCCTAGATATATACACTATACGCCTGACCGGAACAAGTTCATGCCAGCCGTCTCATCGACGGGCCGTTTCTATTGGGATCACGAACGCGTTCGACCGCGCCATCGAATGGAGGAGAACTCGAGATTGAACGGGAACAGCCCAGGGTGTGATAACACCGGGATCTGCTCCTCTTCAAACAGGGTAACGTCGGCAGCAACGACCGAAGCAAAAAGAAGAGATATATATAAGGATATTCCGTCTTCCAGGAACGAAATCTAGAAATAAGCGCTCTATTTATCCAGGCACAGCTAGGCTATTTTCTTCGCCTGAGAATGATAGCCGGGCGCGTCAAATAGAGTCGGTGAAGACGGTCCCGCCGACGCTTCCATGGCAACAAAAACCGCCGAGTGACTCCTGGATTCGCCTATAAATGGCAGCCATTACCCAAAAAAAGGAGGAGGAAAGGGCGGATAAACCAGAGACGTCGCCATCATAAGGGCCGCATTATCACCACTCTATTTCCTTCAAACAACTTTATCGAATTTATTACCAACTTTTTACCGGTTTTGCTACTCTCCTCTCCGAACTCTATTCATGACGAGATGTCGAAGAAGTAATCTCCTTCGGATTATCTCCTTCCGCGCTCCAACGTAGTAGTAAAGGGGGGAATCCTTGATTGTTTCGTGTTGCTCCATTCTGGTTCTGTTAATTTTTTTCCTTTCCGAGAGTTGTTGCTCTCGAGCGCAAATCTCTCAAGTCTTATTCTCCATCACGGTTCTCTGCTCTGGAGATATTTGCATGGAATTATATTGTCTTGAGGCGGTTGAAACGGGTCATTGTTTCTCCGGTTTCCTCCGGTTGACGTTTAATCGATGGCTGTTGAATCTGGCTCTTCCAAGACGCCACATTTCCCCGTAATGCTTCCCCCGGTCTGAAAGCTGACAAGCCGGATGATGCCACAACAGAATCGGATCTAGCGCAAAGACATGCGCACCCAACGGACGCCCCAAATTCGATCGCATTGTCCCTCCTAAATCGAGTTGTTTTCGTCTCTGAAAAGAGTTGAGGAATTTCCGCAAAGGCCGTCAGGATAATTAAAAACAGAGCGGCGGAGCAGGAAACTATATTGTAAAAAGCCCAGTCTTTAGTTTGTCGATACCTATTTTTGTTTTTTAACGACAAGGCCGGCTTTGTGTCAGCCATGGTTAATCAGGCAAGTTTGGTTTTTAATTGAAAGCGGCCCGAGACCAAGATTGGTTGGTAGAGAGCTGTTAAAGAAGCGTCTATATGGTCCATTAAACTTGCGCCGAAAGAATAATGGTCTGACGTTCTACATCTGTTGAGTCGATATCGTCGCCGCCGCATCGTATTTCATTTTCCCCCCAACGTCAACACCCTTGACACTGTCGCTGGCAAACAACACGAGAGCTATTACCGCGAATAAAAGACTAAACTTACTTGTTAAACGCGCACAAACTTCTTCTTTCGTTCGGGGCCAGAGTCCCGTTTCCAGTTTCGGGATGGATACGGAAACGCTCAGTGTAAGATCAGAGTCTCTCCGGAAGCACTTCTGAGATCTAAACTGGAAGCGTATTTACCTCGGTGGCGGTGGTGGTCACCGATATCTTTGTCGTTGTCCGCACCGACGTTTAAATAAATTTCGCGCACGATTCCGTCTACTCACTCTGCTTCGACTTGGTCTCGATAAACAGCTGGCCAGCTGCTCAATGTGACCCCAAGTTATACGCATCCGTTTCATCTCGTGCTTGTTGGATGGCTCCGAACTGTTGACGCGCAAGCGCCGGAAGCCCACGCAAGAGCCCAGATGGCCTGTTCTGCGTCGTCGCTTCTTTTTATTATTTTTTTTCCGACACGTCGGCTTGTCCTTTTTTCTTATTCAGCCCTTTTTTCATTATGCTCTACCACTCTCTAATGACTATCTCGGTGCGCGTTTGCCTCGTTGAGGATCGCCGGAATCCTCTTCTTCCGTTGCGTAACAAAGGATTGCGCACCAACATCCGGGGGGATGAAGAGACGTCTACACCCGGGCTGTGGCCAACGAACGCGCGCACGTCCTTTCAATCCGTTACCCAGGATTCCCTAACGAGTAGCATCTTTTGGTTATTGACGAACGATGCTTCTGGCCATTTATTCATAGATTAGAGGAGGGCCGTACAATCACGAGTTTTGTTTTTCTCTCTCGGGGTTTCTTCGACGGCGTTCTTTACAGACGGAGCGTTGCCGTGGTAGCCGTTACCGCGTTGAAGATGAAAGTATTGTCCAGGGGAACGTACTGCTTTGTAATTAGTTTAATAACCTCCTGGGCAGCGCAGCCACCTGAAATAGAGAGAGAGAGATTGTGAAAACCAGTGTTAAACCGACATGATGATGGACGCATCGCGGAAAGGCCAAAGGCAAAGAAAAATCCGATTGTTCAGCGTCAATGACAAATAGTGCCAGTGGGAACGGACGGCTTATTGTAATCGCCTCCTTTTGATGTGCTCACCGATGAATGCGGCGACGGCATGCAATTCCGCCGCGCCGTAGCGGCACATTTCATGGAGGTTGTCGTCCTTGGAAAGACTGCCGCCCTGGCAACCCAGGTCGTGAAGAAGACGAGAGAAACAACCCTATCATGGGACAAATAACAGGATCGTAATGATCAATGACCGACGAGACCAAATGGTAGCGGCAAGCATTACCTTCAATTTAGCTATATCGGTCTCGACGTTATCGTCATAGTAACCGGGATATGATCCGTTTTCCGTGTGGAACTTGTTGACTGCTCTTAGAAGCAGATAGTGGAGCCAAGGACTGTCTGGCTCTTCCAGCTGTTGGCCTGTTTCAATTGTACGGTTAATGTTTAACAAATGGCCAATTAACCGGATGGATTCAAAATTACTTACTGATATCGACGTCTCCTGGGAGTAGTTTGGCATCAAGTTCGGCCGCCAGAGAACTACCACGAATCAATCGCAATTCGGCAGAGTGCTTACAAAAAAGTTTGACGTCGTTCTCAGTGACCGATTCACCGGACCAGCCTCGCTCTTTGAGAATGAGCTGCACGTGGCGCCAAACGTGCTCGGCATCTTTAGCGGCTTGTTCGCGGTATCTAGGTGCCGAAAAATGGATTATTATTCTAGGAATTTGTCAGAGTCAATTATGCTTACACATTCTGAAGGGCAATGTATCGTTGCGAATCTGAAGTCATGTCGGGTAGGGAACCGCGCAGGGGTAACGCACCATTTCCTTCCTTTCCGACAAACTCCTTGACGGCTCGAGCGATAATCCAGAAAGGATTCTTTTCTTTCAAATGAATGCACTGGTCGTCATTCAAAATCTTTTGAACGTTGGATGGAACTTGAGTTATATTAAGAGCTGTGTTGACCGCTTTGACAGCTTCACCGACGTTTTCCTCACCACCGGTATTGGCATCCTCATCTTTGACGATTCCACATCCGAGTTCTGGAGGATAAAAAGAATTTCTGATAATTTTAGACTTTCTAAATGGCAAGGTTCGGCTCCTACCATTTTTAATAATGTTTTTGAGAATTTCTTTTTCTTTGTAGTTTTTAGGGAGATTAGATCCATGTTTAGCACTCCAAATTTCAAGGGCTTTGTACAGAAGTAGCAAATAAGGTGTGTGACTGAATTGCTTGTGATCCATTTCAGACAATTTTATTGTATCCATGAACTCTTTTAGACCAGGAAATGGCTTGTCAAGCCTAAGGTCTTCTAGCAAGTTGTCTGGATGTGATTCAATAATGCAGTGTTCACTAACTTGAAGGCGTATGGAAGCGACAAATCCATAGGAAACACACACTATAAGGGGGACATTATTTTGCCACAAGTGGGATGAAAGAGAATGTAATGACCTACGCGGAGAAAAGATATGTAGTGTTACATACAACTTTAGCAAGTAGATGTAAAAAGGATGTTACTTTTCGGTGAGGCCAGTGGCAATGACTGCAGCGAATGAGCAAAAGAAATCTGGATTATTAGACAAAAGTTGATCACAAGTCTCTTCTATGTAATCTCCTTTTACATCAGCATTCAACTCCATCAGCAGTTGGGTTGCAACATGGGCTCTGGGCTTCCCAATTTTGGTGTGATCAAGGAAAAAGCTGAAGAATGTTATAGCAAATTGTCAAGAAAACAATCAAATGATGGTGTGGTACAGTACTATTTACTTATTTCCTGCATCTTCGCCTGAAACCAAGGCGCCATCCACAATCGTGAACGAGCCAATGCCGGGTAAGACTAGAGACTTTAAAATTTCGGTCCCTGTTGTGGTTGCGTTAATTAAACACACACTGGCACTCTCCAAAGCAGTCTGTCCATGGTCTCCCCAAAGCCTTTCAATCAATCGAAAGTTGCCGACTTATTGAATCTAAATAAATTTGATTACAAATTACCGTAATTGGCGATCGTATTTTTTGCTTTTATCCGAGATTTGGCCCGGTGACTTTGGTGACGGAGAGGCCATGCTTAGACACAATCCCGGGTCTCTAGCTTCGAAGTCGAGAGAAATCTGAAAAATGATTGTTGTTGCAACGAGAGCCATCTATCATCAGCATTCTTACGAGACCGTGAAGTAGCGCCACCAAGGGGTCAAATTAAAAACTAGACAAGAGACGAGGGAAATTGTCTACAGATCAAAAGGCAGGAGAAGGAAAGCCAAATGGTCGGTAATCAATTGACTAGTATCGATCGAGTTCCTATAGAAAGAAGCCAACAAGGCCTTATTATTGACCGTCTTGTAGACTGTCTCACAAACGTCAGGCAGAAGATCTTTCGAATCTCTTGAAAATCGCTGCAAGTGCAGAAGTCGGGACAACGTTCAAACAATCGATTGGGTTTAAAGTGAAACTTTTGAATCGATCGAGCTCAAACCACTGTATTCTCAAAAACACACATACAAAAAAAGAAGAATGAAGATTGGATTTATCACGGAGGCGGTGTAAAGCCGTAAGGGCAAAATGTTAACAGGCCATTAAGTTGCAGGCATATGTTAACGTTCGGTGGCAGTCGACTGTAAATAGAAAAGGGAGGAGGGTCGTTGAAGGAGAGGGGGAGTTGTATAAAGGGAAGAGGACTATCATGGGCGGGGCGGGATGGAATAAACGTCCCAGCTCGTTTCGAGATCTTCCTTTTCAGTCCCGTACGGCCGTACGACTCGGCGAAGCTGCCGCTTGCACGGAACATCAACTTTACAACGAGGGGTTGGAGGTTATATAGCCAGCTCGGTTTTCAACGTCCTCCCGTGCATAATCGACCAGAGTCGTCTCGGCCGCTTTTTACGAGCCCATCAGCCAATGCGCGCCTACTCGGCCCATTTTCGAGTGTAGTAGCTACTACTACGTCGTGCCTTATTGTCGCCAACCGTTTGTCTTGGCGGCCGAGAGACTGCCAATAATGTAAAAGGAGAGAAGAAGCAGAGGTGCCGAACAAACGAGAAAGCCTCGGGTTTATTTGACTCAAAGTTTTTTGTTGTTGTATGTTAGTGTGTGCGTTGTGCGCGCGCGCCTTGATTACATATTACCGAACCGAAACAAAACAAACGGATAATTTTTTTTTGTTAGAGAATAATGATGATTGGAGAACACTCTACAAAAATATGACTAGACACGCAGAAAATTGTTATTTTGTGTGTTTAAAATACGCGGTATATAAGTGACCCGAAAACAAATGAGGGTTTTTTCTTGTTGTCGTTGACACAAAAGGAAAGAGAGAGAGAGAGACGATTGGGAAAACGGTTAGAATGAGAATACAGCATATATGACTAAACGAGACTAGATTTTATTATAATTAAGGAGGGAGTACGGAATGTTAATGAGGTGGGCGAGAGAACCGATTGGAATCGACAGCAAAGAGCTTTCTGGTCCCTCTACGTGATGGAAACGAAAAACAAAACCAAAACGGGTTTGATGGAAACGGAAGAACAGATTGTTTTCTCTTCTTTTTCTTCTCTTGAAAATAGAACATATCGATGAGAGACTGTATACAGGCCTAAATAGATATCGAATTCAATAGAACCGTTGCCACGATAGCCTATCTATAACTAAAAAATAAGAAAAAGGTGTAACATCGTCACATCGACGTTGCTAACTTATGTTTACAAATATACGAAACGGGCGAGGAGGTTCTTGTCGTCCTGTCGGCAACACATACATACAATAACATCGGGGTGATCGAGTAATGATTAAAATATATGGTGAAAACGATGTCGACACAACCCCGCGCGGTTGAGGGTATTTACAGGGCGAGGAGAGAGTTCAAACGGGAGGGAGGTGGAGCGGAATTCCAAATGAAATGACGGAAAAAGAAGATAGAAATAGGGAGAGAGAGAGAGAGAGAGAGAACGGGCGCATCAGCAAACGATGTTGAATTCATCCAAATGACGGTGCGCTTTCTCATACATATATGTACAGATTGACAGAATAAAAAATGGGCGGCGGGCTGCTTGTTGTGTGTGTTGGGTTGATTCAATCGTCGAACGCAGTCAGGCCCCGAATCGAACGGGTTACAATAACAGAAAGAAGAAAGAAATGGAGAAGAATATAAATGGAGCTAAAGAAATCCTTTTAGAAGTAGAAGAAGAAGAAAAAGAAGAAGAAGAGAGGAAAAAGAGGAATTCGCCAGAGAAAGTTCAAGCGTAGTGCGGATAAGATCCTAGATGGGAAGTGACGTGTCCCGGGTGGTGATGATGGTGGTGCTGAAGGGCGTGGCCGCTCATGGGCATGTTGGAATAGAGGTTGGCCGCGCTGACGCCGCCGGGGTTGGTTGACCAGTAGGGCGACGGTGGCGGGAAGATGGCACCTACGTTAAAACACACGTCTGAAGGAGAGAGACAAACAGGCGACGTCAGAAAAAGAGATTTCACGGCCAGATAAGATCCATCCGCGTCCGTCGTCGCTCTATAGGCCTCGTATCATAAATACTATTAATAATACAGTACCTGGTGAAGAGCTCATGGCCGAATGGGCGCCGACCAGATTGAACTTAGATCCGGCGGCGTGATACGACGTCATGAACAAGTCCGACTGGTATTTGTAGGCCGGATCGGTGGGCGTCGGCTGCGTCGCTGCCGCTAACCCTTGGAAATCGAACTTGTAGGCGTAGCGTTTGCCGTGCACTTTGCTCATGATGTTCTTGTCGTAGTAATAGCTGTAAGCGCCAAAAAGAACAGAAGAAAACTCGTCATTAAAACTATTTCACTTTAGGATTGAAAACTCCGTCGCTCGATTCCCATTAGCCCTTTTAATAGGCCTATCACGGACCGATGTTAATGAAGCGCGCGGGGAGCGTTTGTTAAGAGATGAGACAACCGACCGATATCCTCCGATTCGTTTCGGCCCGGGCTCGTTAGCGTCTAGCAACGATTAGAACATCAAAGCTCGGAGATGCAACGACGGTTGGATATATATATTGTCGCTGTCAAAACATTCATCCCTTTTATTCGCCCGATATAATCCTAAATCACCATATAGACATCTCGTCGATTCTCATGTAGATATGATTCATACATCTATAAGCTCTGCCGATGTTGATTCTTTATTGCTTCTCTCAACGCGTGTCCGTCCGTCTCCCCCTCGCCATCGAAAAACGAGCGACTCTGTGCCGCTCTGTTGACCTTTCTGTCGACGAGGCTGATTCGGTCCCATTGTCATGGCTTGTATTTCATCTATCGATTCTTTCTACCCCCTCTGTCCCTTTTTTTTCGCTACCCTTTATGGAAAAAATGTGAATTTTTACATCTACAAGGGATTAGGATAATCCCTGAATACTCAATGAGGATCATCCCTGTCCGACTCTTTTTTTTTTCCTTTTCGAATGTGATGGATTGAGACGTTACCGTAGAGCTCGGCTGAGTTTGTCGTAGTTCATGTTGGGTTTAGATTTTCGTTCGCCCCAGCGTCTGGCGACCTCGTCGGGATCGGTAAGTTTGAATTCGCCGTTGGTGCCTTCCCAGGTGATGCAGGCCGCGTTGGACGAGTCGGACAAGAGTTCCAGCAAGAACTGCCACAGCTGAATCTGGCCGGAACCTATCCATCATCATCAAAAAGTATATACAATTTGTTTGTTACTTTCATCAGTCAGCTGGGAGTACTTGGTGGAAACATACCTGAACTGGCCAATCTGCTGCTGGTCGCGCCAAACATCTGATAGGGATCTGTTATTTGAAGAGAGAAGAAGCGTTGATTGAAAAGAGCGAGGAGAAAGGTTGCATCAATATTATGTGAGGGGAGGGAAAAAGGAAGAAGAGATGATGAAGGAGACGATGATGATGTGCATTTGACGACTTGGACGTCGTCGTCGACCGGTGATTCAGCTCGAGAGAGAGAAAAGGAGGAGGGAGCGAACTAGTCAGGGAGGGCAAGTGGTTGATGAGCCGCGATCGGTGCTGGGCGTTGTGCTGTCGGGCTCGATGGCCACCGGCTTCGTCATCGCCTCATTAGCGACACCCTTTTGCAATCAAAAGCCCATTGCTCATTGCTGCCGCTCGATTTGCAACGTCGAGAGGGGGCTGATTACATACCGACCCCCGTTCAATCGAGCTAAAGATAGTCGCTGGTTGAATAGAGGGGGCGTCATGCTCTCCCTTTTCATAGGGTGAACTAGAATATATCTAGGGGACTAGACTATCTAAGCTTCTTCTTCTTCTACATTATCCATCTGATTTTTTGCTCATTTCGATGCTGGAATTTCGACCAGACCGTCTAATTATGAGCGACGTTGGTGGCGAGTTGCTACTGGTTCGCCGTTTTCTTTTGATCTATTGATCTTTTCCTTCTTCTTCTTTATCTTTTTCTTTTCTTTTTTTTATTTGGAACTTTCGGATCGATGCGGTGGTGGAACAGGAGGGTTGGAAAAAGAGGGGGAACCTGCTGGAGACTGATTAGCGCTAATTTCAACCTCGTCTCCCTTTTTATAGATCCCACACCGTTTGTCCCGTGCCGGCCCATTCTGCTGCCAGTTCATGCCACCCGCTGAGATCCATCAAACAGATGTCTTTTGACTGACATCCTTTCTACTACTACCTTTTCCCTTCTTTTTTTCTTTTTTGTCTGTTGTTGGCTGCGTTTTGTTAATATATCGAACTCTCTTCAGCAGTTGTGACGTGACGGACCTTATTATTCATTTGGGTCGAATGCGAGGACCTTCAAATGTCGGTCCAGTGGAAATGGCTCCCGGACCACGGTGACAACGAGAAGGGGAGCAAATAAGCAAACAGGGGGTGACCGTTGGCCGACCCAATATAGAGAGAGAGAGAGCTGGACGGCCCTAGAAGTCCGTGTGTTGTGTGTGCACAGCAGATATAGACGGCGCGGAGAAAACGGACGGGCAACAAGAGAGGAGGGGAAGGAGCTTTTGGCTTATTTGGCGTTGGGGAAATCAAAGGACTGGAGAAGCCGCGTCATAACGTACCTGATTGGCGCAGGTGTTGGTTGTCGGACGTGGTCGTCGTCTTGGCCACCACGGCCAGCGCTGATGACGTTGTATTGTGCGATCCATAACCTATGTCGAAATATCAAGAATAAATATAGCCTACTAGAACTATAATAGATCGATCGGGCTTCATTTAGCTTTTTAGATATATAATAACAGCCCAGTTGTGGCCTAATACGAAATGTGAAAATTATTGGATTGGGGGCGTTTCGGGATGCCCTGCCGCGCGTTGATTTGACCCAAATGTTCCGTGATTTCTGGATGAAGAGGGGAGCGAACTCCTCTTCTATATATCTAGACTAGTAGAGTATATATCTATATATATTGTGGAGGGTGACGCGGGCAACTCTATAATAGCTAAGAGGAACAACAATGATAACAAAAAAAAGGGACGGATAAACAAATAAAGCGCCGCGAACGAATTGCTATATAAATATCCATATGTCGAGGGTTGGATATAAGATTGCCGTCGCCACTGTGCTTGCTGTCCATGTTGATTTCTTTTTTTTCCCTCCTACACAGATCGGTCACCCTCTTGCTTCTCAATCTCTTTGCATCGGCGCCCTCCCCTGGCGACGCCGATTGACTTTCGGGATTCGTTTATAAACATGTATATATAAATAGACGAAGAACGGACGGACGGACGGAGAGAGAGCGAGTTTCCCGGAGGCTCTTCAATTTGATTTCTCTTTGCCAGATCTTGCTGGAACGTTATGTCGCCCGACAGAACCCCCCGAGGGCTCGTCATCGTTGATCAATTGAATTTTCACCCCGGCAGAGAAGGCGGATCCCGTCTTCCTCCAGCTCTTACACAGACACTTGATTTACCAACAAAATGTTATTGATCAACTCTCGAAAGCCAATACGATATATAAATCTCTCCACTTCTAGCCGGAATTCAAAAAAATAAAACGATCATTTCTCGGTTGGTGGATCATTTATATATCTGGAATTTCTTTTGTAGTCGCTCCAAGAGATTCTTATACTGTCAAAACGGTATTTATTAACTTGACTCGAATTCTGCCGTTGTTGATGGATGATTTTTTATTCCTTCTATTTTTCATGGGTTGGAAGAAAGCGTTCGAACAAGAGGCCTAATACAAATGGCTAGAAGGGACGGAGAGAGAGTGACAGGGCGTACGGGTTTGTGTGCTCGAGTGGACGACGGTGGACGGAGCGATGCTGGCCTCAGGTTAAAACAAATATTTGCCGGACGAACAAGGGACACGAGGGGGAGAGAGACAGAGAGCAGTATAGCGAAACTGTCCAGATCGTTGTCGTCGTCGTCTCTGATTGCGACGCCGCCCTCTCACTTCAAGCTCGGTCCCTTGATTCGAATCAAGCTCTCTGTCTACCATATCCTCTTGTTGCCGCTGCCAACACACTCGTGCCACAGAACGCGGGCACCATCACCCAAGACCTTTATAGAACCAGTTCTTCCTAACCCTCCCCCAACACCCTAAAGCAGCACCACCATCATCATCACACGTCTGCTGGGTGTCCGAAGCGTAGGCTAATATGTAAAGCGGTCTCTTCTCCTCGGTGCGCGGCACCAAAGCAGAAAGGGAACCCGCGTCTCTACAAAAACACAAACACGGGACGGCGCGGGCAAACCCCTTCTCAATCAGCGTTTCGCTCCCTTCATCTAAACTATAGACACCGCCGCCGAACGCTATTTGAAGTCCGTCTTCTTTATTTAAACGCGCGCCACTGTGACACTATATACAGACGGATTAATCGCGCTACTTTACAACAAAAAAGAAAGGCTTAAATATCTACTGACTAGATTGCTAACGATCTAATCCATTTGCGCAACTATAAAGAGGAGTTAGGCTTTTGATGTCAAGTTGGGCCCGACTCCTCAAAGGCCTACAGGAACTATAACTGGTGTAGATCAGAGACGGCCGATTAAGGGAGCCCGCAACTTTTGGCGGCAGAGGGAGAACATTGCGAAAGTCAACTTACCGGATGCCGTTGATGCGGTGGGCGACGTCCAGGCCGATTTGTAAGTGGATTCTAGGTAACAAAAGAAGAAAGGAGATTAGTTTCGCCAACAGCCCAACACATCAAATGAGACGACAAGGGTTGTACCGCTAGTGAGCAACATTGGGAAATTGGTAATGGGCGCCGGCCTGCCAACGTGATCTTCGCTGGTGTGCGGCTTCACGTCCAGCATTTCAATTGAGACGGAAACGTTAAAGGACGCGAGATCGGGGAGATTTCCACGAATTGTTAACGGAAACTAGCGACCGCCGATAAGTTGACGTCTCACCAGGAAAACAAAAAAACAAAAGAAGAGCACACAATGTCTGAAACGGTGATTCACTGTCTTTGTTCTGGCGGTCGCTGGGGAAGGAGATTTCACCGCGATAAACTGAGGCGACACAAGTCACAGAGGAGCGGCGGCTGTTGACACGCCCGCCGGAATCTATTTAATAAGACGGGCGACGAAGACGTCGAGGGAAAAAGAATAATATCGGCAGATACAAGAGAGAAAAAGAAGGAAAGAAAAAGTCTAAAGAATGAAAAAGATAAAGAGGAGCGACGGCTGCTAGAGAGAGAGAGAGAGAGAGAGGACGACGAGGAGGAGAGAGCGGAACTGAGAATGGCGGTGGGCGCGGGTGTCAGGAAGTTAACTTCACGCTCTCATCTCGAAGCTGAATCTATCGGCGGGACGTGCACATCACAGGAAAGGGATGATGGAGGGAAAGCCGAGGAGGACGAGACCGTTTCCGTCGCTTGACACCACGCGGACGCACAACACATTACTACTAGAGCCGTGCCCGACCCCGGGTCTCCGCCCATTCCAACGACCCAAAGGCCCCGATGCGCACCGAAAAGGGCGGAGCTTACAACCCCAACCCGGCGCCAATCCCGTTCGACCGAGGGGCGCCGCGACGACAACGATCCTCGCCGCTATTGGCTCCCTCCGATCATCTCTCCAAAATGTGATACCTCAATAACTAACGGACCCTACAATCATTCCACTCCATCGACGGAGATTTTTTCCTACGCATTATTTTTTAAAATAATTAATTCCCTTGTATTGATTAAAATTTAGGATTATTACAGACTCCCATTTGAATGCATCCCGCGAAATGGACTCGGAGGATTTTTCGAGAGGCAGAAAATAATTTAGTTGACGGGATGGCAGCGGTGGGGTAATGCATATACAAACAGAGTCGACGGGTGGTCTGACAAGTCGCAAGTCACTTGGCTGCTGGCGCGCGCGCTAGACAGAGAGAGGAGGAGTTCCCACGAACAACACCAACACCACGGCCTAGATGCGGAACCCCTCCACCCTCTGCCGGGCCGTTTCTGTCTGTCTTTTTTGTGTGATGTACGAGGGCAGCAGCAGAAGCAATAGATAGAGGGAGTCGGCCTCTCTTCTAAGTGGAGGAACAATACGCTCGTCAGTGCACGGCAGCGGCGCGGCAAGTGACGTGGACAATATGCGCGCAAGTCCGACGTCGTTAAAAACCCCCGCGACTCTTTCCGCCCAACTCCTCTTTGGCTGCTCCTATATATACATACATACTATGGCTATGCCCATCGTCCTCCTATTTATTCGCTGATGGGAACCAGTGACCTCCGCTAAGAGAGTCGCGTGCTGCTGCTCCCTTTTTTAAAAAGAGAGCGACGAGTTCAATCGACCCGACTCGGATCGCTTGACTGCATCGCTGAATGGGAACCAACCCAGGGGGGGCGGCGGTATAGGAGCATCTTCTCTTTTATATCGGCAACTTCTTTTTCTATTGGCCTATACTTAACACTACCATTAGCTTTATCGACCGTTATTTTTATTAGTAAAAATTTGCGGAATATCATTCAATATGCAAAGTCGTCTATTGAGAGGCTGATGGACGTGATTGAGTGCATTATCAGCGATTATGCGTGTCACTGGGGACTCGACTCCCCCTTGGCCCCTTCTCTCTTGTCACAAAAGGTAAAGATGAGTTCATCTAGTGGAAGATTGACGCCCTGGGAGCTGTAATATTGAAAGGGGGGGGCCGAACGGACATCGTGAATGGCATTTTTCACGGTTCACGGCCTCTTGATGCCGGGATGATATTGTCCTCGTGACTTTTTGTCGAGGACTCGGTGTGGGCGATGCCTAATCCAAACTTTCCCACATCAAACACACCCTCTTCCTATTCTTCTCGCTCTCTGGTCCCCTCGACTCTATATATCACGCACTGGAAGACTAGTATGGTACGGCACCTCTTTCTTTCGTCGTTTGGGAAGGGCTAGCACCAGCAGAGAGGGGGGGAGAGATGGGTGGGAAAAATGGGGAAATAAATGGCCAGCGAAAGCTTTTCTATTACTACAGCTATTACAACGCGCCGACGATTAAGACTGCAGAGCCAACAATGCGTGACGCGACGGGCCCTATTTTTTTGTGTGTGTTGCTGGACTTACTCCTGCACTGTAATGATTTATCTACATAGATGGATAGGCCGTCCGTGTGTTGTCGTACTACAAGTCTCGTGTCGATCAGTCATTAGCAGTTGTCAAACGTTCGGGGCGCGATTCCCCCTCTAATCTCATCGTCTCTTGGTCAATAATCCTCCGGAAACGACAACCGCACGACAAGAGAGAAACACAGCTGCGATTTTTTCGAAGATGATTAGCCTATTCGACTGCTCTATGCAAAATTTTTGTAGGTAACTATTTCACCAAATGTGGTTTCTAAACAAACACTCGGCATCAGAAAAAAGAATTGAGCTGTCAATTATGGGCGCGCGAGGGAGGGCTGGATCTCATTGACGGACTTTTACATAATAGAAGTTGCTCTTTTTTGATTTTCGACGGGCGGCTCGATTTGCTCCAGTGACTTTGCGATATAACGCGCGCACACCACCAACCCCCTACTCTAAAAAGGCACGTGACTAAAGGCCGCCCTGTGATGATAGAAAACTAGGAGAGAGAGAGAGGGCGACGCGTCGGCTGCCGCGTCGAGCAGTCAAAAGGGAAGTTGCCGCCGCGTGCCGCCATTTCCAGCCTCTTTGATCAATGTCGATTTTTGCCATTTCGGCTACTCGACTAGACGAACGACTATTGAAATGGCCGACACCTATGAAGTTGAGATGTCTCGGAAAAAAAGAAAATTTCTAATCGGCCGATCGCGATTTCATTAGGAGATATCGAAATGACGCAACGATAATAAGGGGAAATAATCTATAGAGCCAACCCCCTTCTGCGCCGGCTCTATATACCTATCAGTTGTCATGTCTTTGTCACTGCGGCCGACGTTGTTGTTGTCGTCCTCTAGACGTCGGGGTCCCATCAAGATAGATGGTACGTAGCCTACTGTTGTATATATCCATCAGCCACCACTTCCGCCCCATCCTCTATCCGGGCTTTCCCCCTCCCGACATAGTAAGACCCCATCCCATTCAATGGATATGTGTGTGCGTGCTCAGTCCAGCAAAACAAAACAACAGAGTAGCCCGACTTCTTCGCACACAAAAATTTGGAAGCTTTGAGGATTTTGTCCAGAACTCACCGAAATCGGGCGACGTCCTCGATCCCGGATGGGACGGACTCGATTGTTGTTGCTGTTCCGTCTTGTTTCCTTTGCCGTGAATGCCTAAAAAGTGTATCATAAATATACAATTCGTTGGATAAGAATTAATGTTCTTTTAGTACATACCTTGATTGTTGCGTTTTTCGGCGTTGCTAGTGGCGACGGCCAGGGAAGAACTGACATTTTTCAACGAGGCATTTGTAGTGGTGAGACTGCCGCCACTGGTGCTCGTCGGAAGACCGTGTTGACCGTTGGATTCTTGCTGTTGTTGCAGGGATCCGACAGCGGCGGCAGCGACGGCCGCCGCGGCGAACCCGGCGGCAAAGTGCGAAGTCGCCGCCGCCGACGGGTTGCTCCCACCGGACACCACGCCGGCGTAATTCTGATGGTGATGGTGGTGATGGACAGAGTGGTGGTGATGAGACGACCCGGTTTGATGGTGGTGGTGGAGATGTCCAGATCCAACCGATGCCGACGATGTCGCCGTAGAAGATCCAGGCCCGCCGGATCCGCCTAGAAAATTCTTGCCACCGCGATGATGTTGTTGGTGGTGCGCTTGTTGTTCGATGCTCTGTTTCAGTTGTTCCAGAGTCGGATTGGCGAATGTTGGGAACCTGAAATCAATCATTTTTTTATTAATCAAATAAACGAATAGGCCTAACCAATGGATAAGTTAATAATAATAATAATAATAAAGGATTCGCTTACTCGTACCTGGAGGTGTAGGCGGCGGCAGTGGCCCAAGGAGCGGCGGCGGATTCGGGAGTGACGCCGGTGATGTTAACGCCGATATTGACGGAAAGGTTGACTCCGGCTGCGCTGACACCGAAACCGGCCAGCGCCGGCGAAGCGGTGGCCATGTTGCCGGCGGTCGCCTCCTCCGTCTTGATGAGACTGGCCGGCGTCGGTCCGACTGTGGAAAGTTGTCCCAACTGCGACGGGCTGGGACTGACGTGACCGCCGGACACGGAGTGATGCAAGTGGTGAGCCGCGTGGTGCGCGTGGTGGTGGCTGTGTGATAAATGCTGATGATGGCTCGGATTGTAACTCTTGCCTCCGCCGCCGCCGCTTCCTCCTCCGCCGGACGTCGTCGCACTGCTGAAATCCATATCTGCAAAAGAAAAAGAGAAATGAAAAAGACAGAGTTCATAATAAGATTTCGCCGTCGTCGCCCATTGATGGAAATTCGATCATCGCGATAAGTTTTCAAAAAAAGAAATGGGCGCAGGATCGAAATGCAATCAGCGCGATTTTTTCCCTTTTGGAATTATATCAGCGAAAAGGGAAGGAACGCGAACGAACGAGGAAAAGAGACAAGAAATTGTATAATAAAGCGAGCGAGCGAGTGCATGTGTTGGAGCGACGCCGGGGCGCTTGATCAAGGTTGACGCGCTTCCGCGGAGCGCCGGAACTTGTCATTTGGGACAGGAAGCGACCGAAATTGACAAACGTCGTTCCTCAACTCCCCCCTCCTCCCGGTTCCTCCGACCTATTCTCCTCCTCCTCCTCATCCCCCAACAGCAACTCACTTTCCAAAAACGTTCACTTAACCAACCGACGGCAACCCAGTAAAGAGCTTAAACTCCCTAAATGCCATAGTACTACCGTCATAACGGGCCCTTGGCACCTTTCGGTCGGGCCGCTTTACACATCAACTTGATAATAGAAAAACTTACTATTTACCTGATAATGCGGACGAGCGGGAAATTTAAATTTTTTCTTCTTTTAAAAAAAATAGAAAACTGGTGCAGTTGTGAAGCGATATAATAAAAAGAGGAAGGTGATAGGGCGTATAGTCGATGTCAACCGTGATGTCCCGGGCGCACTTTCCGTTTCCTGACCCGACGGATCTACCGGACCGGGGGACGGAAGAACAAGCGGCTGCTACCGCGCTTCTTAGATTGCAAAGCGGCTCTCTTTCTATCTCTTCTGCAATCGGAACACGTTCAACAACCCACAAGAGAGGCCGGGAATACTTCTTCTTCTGCACCGAGGTCGCACACACGAACGGTCGCACCAACGTCCGGATACGCCAAGTGGCGGTGGAACTTTGTCGCCGAGTTTTTGGACTTCCTTCCTCGGAAACTAAGGAAATCGGTGGTGGACACTGGCGAAGAAAAACGTCTCTCTCTCTCGGACGAGTTGGAGACTGGCGTAAAAAGGGGTAGTAGAGTAAGTTTGGAGCGACGACACGGACTATACGGTCAGCGAAGTGAATCGAAGGATCTTTTCGGCTGGTAGTACTAGTACGTTAGTCGTTGCTGCTGCCGGGCGGGATCACTCTCTCTCTACTATCTATCTGGGACCACTTGCCTCGGAAGTTTGAACGGAAACTTCGCATCAGACAGAGAGAGCCGGATTCCTAGCTGCTGCTTCCGACCGACCGGCACTCCCTCTTCCTCAGCTCCGGGCTCCTCCCTCCTTCCACATATTCTCTCTCCTCATTTTCTCTCTCTCTCTCGTGAGGGGATTTTCCCTCTTCCAATTTTTTTTTTCTCTTTTTTTCCCTCTTCTTCTTATATGGTTAGATTCTATGTGTATGTGTCGATCTGTTTCTCCGAGCTGGCTCCGGTCCATGCTCGCTGGCGCGCTCCAATCTGCTGCCGGCGTCGCCGGATGGAATCCGCTAGCTCCTCCTACTACTTCACCCTCTTTTCACTTGGCGCGACTTGGCCCTCCGTCTCTGCCACCCACCGCCTCACCACCACTGCCGTTTGTTCTTCGCAAGACGTTCGCCGAATCTCTCCTCGGCTCCTGATTGGACGAGACGAGACGGCGAAGAAAGTGCTGGCGGATGGATCGCTAGTCATAATTAGCCATGCGCCGGCAAGGCCCTGGAAAAATGAGCAATGCCCCATTTTCTCTCGTGACGTCTCCGCCGTCGTCGTCGTCGCCTTTTGTTTCCATTCAACCAACGTCGCCGCCGTCCTTGCCCTGGAAGGACTTTTTCTTTTAACAATATTTATTTCCAAGTAAAGCTTCTCTAGTTGTAAGTGATATTAATGGTTGTCATCATCCATCAAGGCCCTCTTCTCTCATCCGATTCCTTTTTCCGAGGAAGAAGAGACGACGGCAGAGTGAATGAATGAACCGGCCGAAAGGAGAAAAAAAGAAAATAACAAACTCGCGCGGGACCTCCGAAAAGGGGATCCGCCCCGTAACATGACGATTAATGATCGTTTGATTGAATGTTCTATAACTACCATAAGCTGATTTTAAAGGAAATTTTAAATCATCTAAACCAACACGAAACTTAA
Source organism: Ceriodaphnia dubia (assembly GCA_022539655.2). NCBI lineage: Eukaryota > Metazoa > Arthropoda > Branchiopoda > Diplostraca > Daphniidae > Ceriodaphnia > Ceriodaphnia dubia. Next base: position 1,481,011 of record JAKUCG020000076.1, read on the forward strand.
AATCTACACGACGACGTCAAGTCTCGTCACAATCGAATTTTTTATCGAGTACGTACCGTACCGTTTGCCCTTCTCCGAGCGGCCGTCGCCGCTTTCCACGTAATGACGAGCTGACACGCAATAAAGAGCCCTAAAAGTCAAGGTACAGGGTTAAGCTAACATTGTGGAAAGAGGTGCATGCCCTTAATGCTTTAACGCGCTAATGGATTCCCTTTTGGAGCAGCTCTCTTTTATTATGTTCCTTTTTGATTTCGGCGGCCGCAAGAGGAGGAGTTTTTATTTTAACACTTACGCCCCTCTTTTTCCCGCCTTCGCAACACGCTAGTAGACGGGAAGATCGATATTAATTAGAATCTTATAGGTAAATTGGTTTACTATAATCTCCGCACTCTTGGAATGAAATATAAGCGAGCTACAAGATATATCTGGAGAGCAGTTTCCCCTTTTTCGGCCGTCAACGGGATGACCCGTTCGAGTGCTACTGGTGATGTATCACGAGCGCGACCAATCGCCACCCCTCCGATCCTCTCCACCCTACCACTTTTTCACTGGGTGATGTACGACTTTGAGTTGTTGTCTGCGTATACATATATATACGGCACGTGAGAGTCTGAAAAGGAGCAACAGAAGACAGAAATGGTGTGCGGATGTCATGGGAAACACGGGAGGAGGTCGGCCCGATTCGCCGCACCCATTCCGCGTTATAGAGATGATCAGCGATGACTCCCCTTTTGTGAATCTACTGGTGTATATAGTACGTAGTGATTAGTCAGACTCCGGCATTATGCACTAGGCACGCGTCGTTATTCATGAACACCACCGGAGTTGCTAGTAGTCCATTAGGTATTGGCAAAACTATATTGTTTCTAGTCGTCGTCCCGCCAAATTCTCGATATTGAATAGACTTTGATGGCCATCAGATATAATGAGATGTCTTTCTTCTTCGCTATTCTTCTTTTCTTGGCGTCGGAAGCTCTTTTTCGAGGAGAAAAGAGGACCAAGATATATAGGGGGTATACATAGTCTAGAAGAAGAAGAAGAAGGAGCCGTTGGGGGGCCTGCTGGATGGCTTTGACTCTGCCGGAATTGATTGACACACGCTGGATGCTCTCTTTGACGCTGTCTCTGTCTCCTTTTGATCTCCGGCCCTCATCACACTCGTCTACTCCTATTATATGACGTCTTTATACGTACATAGAGAAAAGAGAGGGCCCGTTACTTAAAGATGATTACATTCGAATCGGGTGACATCACTCCACGGGAAGACGGAGGTGCGCAAGAGGAAGAGGATCTCACGGGGCATCGACTTCCGTCAAGAAGGACAGATCTGCTGACTCGATGATCTATCTGTAGACAGCAGCGTCTCAGGGAATTTTCAGTTAATGCCCGAAGAGGCCAATGATCGTGATAAAGAGAGAGAGAGCTGGTAGGAATCAATTGCATTGCGAATCTACTGGCCATCGGGCAGACCGGCGTCGGAGGAGGGGCTGACTGAGAGGAATTGATAGAATAGGAAATTCTATGCCACTGCTGCTGCTGAGAGAAATAAATACATACATATATATTTATATATATATATATATATAAGAGCTAGCGCTAGTGGCAGTGCCAGAGAAAGAGAGAGAGAGAGAGCATCAGTCTTGGCACACGAGTCGGAGCCGTGCGGTACTTCCGATCTCATCCGGTCTCTTCCGGCTCGACTTCCGGGCGGAGGCTGCTGCCGCTGCTAGAGCTTTTGCTACATAGCACGCCATCACCCCCCTCTCTCCCTTTTCTCCCAGTTTCTCCTCCTGCACCGCCATAAAAGGCTCGGCTGGGGATCCTGACTCTCTTTCCCAACTCTCTGCTCCTGATAATAACTCCCGACGCCGCGTGTTCCAACTCCCCCCCACCCCCCAGCCATACTATACTCTATACATTGATGTCGTCGTCTATATCTTTGATACCGATTTCTGTGTGATCGCCAAAGCTAGCTCCTATATTCTTATACTATAGAAGATGTTATTGTAACCGTTGAAAGATTTATGCCGGCGCCAGCATTTTAAGGCCCGATTCTCCGCCCCCCATTCTGCATTCCGCCAAGAAACGGGAAAGAAACGATTTCCCGGATCGCTCACCAGCGTCCGTCATTTCCCTCCATCCTATATATGGCGACGCTCCATTCTTTGGTATATAAAGAATCAGAGGGAATTTTTTGTGTTTCTCCTATTTTAGAAAGTAAAACAAAAAAGGAAGAAAGTGCGAAATTTCCAAAAGAGAGGAGGCGGAAGTTTTAAGGAGGGCCGGCGATGTTCGGATGGGCATTTTCGAGAACGACTTCCTTCATCCGTTTGCAAACATGTCCTATCCGCACTTGTCGTTCCGGCCGTTTCCCGTAATTCAGATTGGTACAGCGCATTCATGACGGACTTGATCATTAACTGCGAGCAGAGAAAATTGAGTGTGAGAGTCAACTTACCGAAATCGACGGACGACAGTGCTTCGAGTGTGACGGGCCTACATGAATGGAACGTGACAAATCGATTGATCCGCTCGCGCTTCGATTGAGTCCCAATCATCGTCGGCAGTTTCCCATGGCAGTCGTCCCAATTTTCGAGTCCTACTGAAGAAAAAAGAGAAAATAAAAACAATCAACCTAAATAAGATGTTACAAAACATTGCGCTTACAGAATAAAGAGTCTCAATCGAAAATCTCATTCATCTGATTTTACAATTTGTTCTCTCCATTTTTAGCGGATAAAAATTGTCAAAATAGAAATTTATGCGAGGCAAGGGTTTACAGAAGGTATATACTAGTACCTATTTGTGTTGTGAGTAGAAGTGGATTCTTTGTCGGTCCAGAAGTTGTATGTCAAAGCTGATTCGTCGGCGGGGAGGTCAACATTGGGGTTTCCTTTTGTGGCTGTTGCGCGGGGTGACAAAGTATACATCGAGCCCACGATTGATTCGTTGAGAATCGAGAGCAAACAAAAGACGACTCCTGAGTAACCGACGACACGTGAAACTATCGTCGAATCTACACGAACGTAGAAGCTCTTGAAGATCTACAAACACACACATGAAAACAAGTCATTTAAGAGAAAGTGTTTGGATTTGTCCTGCATGAATTCATATTTTTTCCAGAATAGTCCATGTTCTTTGCTGCTATATAACTTTGTATCATTTTCCTTTCTTTTTTGGTTGTTTAAATTCAAAATATTTCTAGAGTTTGTTTGAAAGCTATGTTCTAGGGAATGAAATTTCAAAACATCGCATTCATTTTTTTAAATTAAAAATTCCCATAAAATTAACAACGCAACAACGGCCAAATAAATTACTGAACTTCCAAGCGATTACGCTATCAAATTTCATATTTACCTTTTACTTTACATACGTTCGTTTGTTATCTTTGCAATTGGGGCTTGAGGTCAAATTTTCTAATTCCTACGCTAGATAAATATAATATAGACAGTGTACAAATTTAGAACTGGATTTGTATGACAAACTAAGGCTTACAAATATGGATTAACATGAAAATGATAAAATAACACGTACCTACGTTAGGAATGAACGCCATCTCTTAACGTGATAAGCCGGGTCACGAACGAGTCTATTAGACAACTATGTGGCATCCCTGCGTTTGGCGACTATTATGTTGCAAACTGCATTTGCAATGGCAAACATATTCGACCATCCATAAATTATTTTACATTTGCTCTAAAAAGACTACGGAAACGGATTATAATTTTTTAGGTCTCACTCCGATTTACTTGCAGTTGGACTAACAGGTAAGATGTCATCACAACTCTTTCAAATCATTCATTGAGTTTGATGTCTGCTTTAGATTCGGAGATGGTTCCAAGTGGATGCTGCGCGGCCCGATCAGTTCATCTGAGCTTTCAAGCCAAAGAAGAGTTTATCGACTTGTTCTACAATGAAGTGACAGTCGAAAAAACAACACCAGGATCCTATTTTATGGTCTGCGGATGGAGTTGCGGCTATTTTGGCATTCAGCAGCTGACAAACAATCAAGAGAAGGTGTGGCATAGTGTAGAATTTTAAAAGATTTGTTTGGCTGATTTGTCGGGAAAGATTGCAATTTTTTCTGTATGGGATCCGACGGAAGGCGACGATCCCAATCAGGTGGCGTTAAACGACAGGGTCATAGTGGAAAACGCGGGTCATGACGTTCAAGTTCATCGTTTTGGAGGTGAAGGAACCGGAGCCAAACTGATGGCTCCGTTACCATGGAAAGTGGGAGAAACTGTGGCTTGTTTTGTCACAGCACATCTAGAGAATGGCTTGTCCTGTTTTACTGGCTGGATTAAACATCCAGAGAAAGGCGACTGGTGGCGTCTGGGCACTCTTCAAACCCGAGCTGGAGGAGTTTTGCTGAGAGGATTGTACTCGTTCATTGAAGACTTCCGTCGAGACGTTCGCAGCGCAAGTCAGAACCGAAAAGCTTTTTTCAGCAACGGATGGGTATTAAATACTTATCTTCTCGTTGGTTGACTAAATTCGTTTCAACACTTGTTAAACAGGTTAGGACTTTGGAGGGGAAAATCTGGCGACCTCTTTCCAGCGCAAAGTTCACGGCATCCAATGCTGACTGGGAAGCAAAGGACACCATTGACGCCGGAACGTGCTCCAGAGGTTTCTATTTAAGTACGGGAGGTGACGTTTGCTCATCCATCGGAGTTGGATGTCACATAGACTGCAGCCACATTCGATGCGAGCCACCAACTTTGCCGTTCACTTAATCGTCCGTCTTACCTGCCAGAACGTTCCTATGATCCTCTGTTCCTATTAAAATTTCAATAAATACACGAGATTCATTGACTAAATTACCGAACTTCGCTGCGATGAAACAAGCGGAATTCGAACTTGTATTATTATTGTTTCACGGCTAGCGTATCGCATGAAATAAACAACGGCATCTGATGAAGGAAATGGAGTTTTCATTTTTTAGATAGGCGCATTGCCACGCGCAGCTTCTGTGCGAATGGCATTGATTAACTCTTGGTTAATGAGGAATACAAACTTTAGCCCGGCAATCTGTAAATGTGGAATTTAAAAGTTATTGTACAAACTGCCAGTAACAACATTTTGTCAGGCAATTCTTACTTCTAGAACGCAATTGTTGGACAGTTTGCTACGGCTGCCTGATAAAACAGGTTTGCCATCAACAAAAAACGGACGGCGTCCTTCATTACTAATGAGGAATTCACCCGAGGCCCTCAGCTTTAAGACGCCTTGACGGCGTGAGATCTTCCAGGCCGGACCTTCCAGAGATAAATCAATATCGACCGTACCCCCCGCAGTCGTTCGACCGAATGTGACCTAAAAGACGCCGACTTTAGCTAATTTACTTCATTTAAGACCATTCGTTGACACACACCTCTCTAGATCGCATGAGATAACGAACAAGTCTTCCACGAAGAACGGCCAGAGTTTGTGCGTCGAAATCCGGAGGGCTAATACCTGTCACAGCCTCGACAAGTACCTGCCAGCGACCGACTTCATTCTCCAGTTGTTTTATCTCCGTTTTGGCCAAGCTGCATTAAATTAAGAAAACTGGTTTATGGTGTTCTAGAAGTGCATCAAGGCAATAGAATTACCGATCATTCTGAGCTAACTCGGCTTCGAGAACTTCATCTCGCTCGGTACTAGCCAGTTCAGAATCACGCAATAATTCGTCGGCATCAGTGAAGGAGACAACATGATCACTTTTTGGAAGTGGTTGGACTAGAATGTATAACATACACACACAACAAATGTATAATCAACCCGCTCCGCATTAAATTCTGTATGAATAAAGCTTACCAGACTGATCGGGCAGTAAATGATACTGCTTCATGAGTTGCCAATGGGCTTGAAGAGCTTGTGCTGTGCGAGCGGCGTGAAAAACTGTTGCGTTGTCCTGAAGCAACTTTTCAAAGGCTTCCAAAGTAGGCTGACTGGTCTGGAATTGAGAATGTTGACTAACTTTCATTGGCAGTTTATTTGTGCATGATAGTATAGAGTGCTTACCGATGATATGCTGGCAAGCAAGTGCTCTTCAGCTTTCGTGTATAGTGCTTTAGCTTGAACTGCAGCCACGGTTTGTGGATGCAAATTTCTTAGGGCTGCCAATGCTAACCGCGAGACAGACTTGTCGTAAAGCAGAGCATACCAGCGTTCAGTGATTTCAGTAAGGGTGAAATGGCAAGAGAATTTAACACCTCTATGAACCGCAAGCAGATCTCCTGTCTTTACAATATCAATATAGTTGCTAGGTATCACAAATGAAAATCCCTTGAAAACAGGTTACCTGTTGTACTGCGGTAATAAGAGACAAATCATCTGTAGGTTTCCAGCGTCCAAGGTCTTTGGTTGCTGTTGGCTGAGATGTTCTGGGTCTTCTAGGTCTGCGAAATGCCTAAGATAGACATACAGAGGTAAACAATAACTCCACAAGAAATGATTTAAACTTGACTGTAGCAGTGAGGATGTTTTCACAGAATGCGTGATACACAACAAAACTCACTTGTTTCACTTTGCTAGCTTTTCTCCTAGTTTCCTGCAAAATAGATGGTAAGCTGACCATGCTGCTAGAAGGAATGACAGTCGAACTTGAAGTAATTCCTTCATCAACTGAAGCCTGACATTAGACATGTGTCAAGATTTTAAAACTTTCAACGATCTTACCACTGATGGAAAATCTGCTTCGTGTTCCACGAACTGGGACTGGAGTCAAGCCACCCATATTGAGACTTGATTCGACAAGCTCATCATCAAACTTCCTTCGTTTGATCGAACGAGTTGAACTAATAGAAAACAAAACAATTTGGCATATTTTCCCACCGAGATAGCTGCTGAATTTGCTAACCTTCGTCGCTGATGCTGAGCGCTCAGACTCGAAGGTCCGGCCATTCCTCCTTGAATTTCTTCTTCTAACTCGGTATCTACCTCTGAACTCGGTTTGGGAGTCAGCATTTGCATAGGATCCATGTTTATTTAAAGTTTCCTTTCTAGGAAATGCACTAAAAAGAAAAATACAAAAATCGTGTCGCAGACGCAGACGACAAGATGCGTTCATTACCCAACCTGCGAGTCGCATCAAATCGATTACCGTAAGCTGGGGCCACCTAGTGGCGACAACGGCACTAGTGAAAACTTTCCAACATTGCGAAGAATTACAAAAAAACAAACAAAAAAACAACATTAACAAAAAAACAACATTAATAAATATGTTGCTTCGTAGAGACTGATAACAGAAAATATCGGGCGGCTAATAAAGCTGTGGGTGATGAGAGTAAAACAAACTGCGCATTTGGAGGCATAAATTGTGAAACGAAGCTAGTGCTTTCTATCAGAGGAGGAGATTATTTAAGATAATCTGATGATAAGGCTGAAAACAGTTATTAATTATGATTCGCCTGAAATTTTGTTTTCACTTGCTACAGTACAGACTTAAAAATTGAAGAACCGTAGACGTTTCGTCAACATATATGCATATATAGGTCAGTATTTTGAAACAATCGTGAATTTCGTGACGATATTTTCATATTTTGTATATTGTTGCACACGATATTTATTCTCTGAAGTGTTGAAAAACAAAATTTTTAATAAATAAAATGCATAGTAATATCGGAACAGATAATTAACATGAACGCAAAACATCATTGACGCAAACGTTAAAAAAGACGTAAAATTTCCTGCTTATCTAATCTCCATCAAGGTTTTTACGGTATACATTTAAATTTGCGACGCATGGTGAAAATGCTTCCAACTTCAACCGCTTCAAATTATTACAAGGAATTTGCGTTGTCATTAACAACCCGGATACGGGAAAAGAATCACGAGGTAAAATGATAAGAAATGGTCTCGATGGATCTGAATTTCGGCGCGTTTCGTCAGTGGCTGTAAATGAATACGAGGCAAAGCGCAAAGATAACAGACTTTTTAAACAGGCCCTAGGTTAAGACATGATAAAACAATCCCGAACGATTGTGCGGTGCACGTTGTTTTTCTTACGTAACTATATGTGTAGGCCTATTATAGGCTATTGAGTACGAGTCTGATGAATGGGCAAAAGGAATAGATAAATTTGTCGCCTGAAATGGTTTTAGTTTATTATTCAGTGGGCAAAGCAATTAGGAACCCCTCTACAAGCGTCTACAAGTTTTCATATTTTTTTCTCAAATTTCTTCTGCATGATACAGTAGGACAGTTGTTCGTCCTGATGCCGATATAGAAAAATCCAGTTTATGTAAATTTGAATGCCGACCCAGCAGGTGTAGGTGCTAGAACGCAAGATCGACGACTGATGTTCAGTGTTATTACTCACACATGCCGGTGGGACTAAAATTCTCTAGAATTGACCTACAGAAGCTTTTAATACAGGTAATTACCTATCACTAATTTACATTTCATATGGGTCATTGCAACCGCCGCTACAATGATCGCTGCACGTTTCATGTTCCACAAAACTGTTAAATTGGCCTTTTGATGTATCAAATCAAAACAAATAATCTGAATTCTGCAAAAAATTATGGTGTTCATTTTTCGAAGTTACATTTCAACGTACTGTTTCTACTAAATAATATTTCATCGGTGGCTGCTATGGATAGACATCGAAGACTACGCCCATTATATGTCACCCTTTCTAATTGGTGATTTGGCATTCAATAATGTTTTATCACCTCAACACGCGACTTTTGGTTGTGTTCGATCTACTGATTTTGTTTTATTTTATTTATTTGGTTGGTTCCCTGATGTTTGCTTCTATAGGGGATAGTACCGTTAATCACAATGGAGGCTGCTTTCTATCAACCTATATCCATGTATCCTTGCAGATAACGATCTGAAAACGAGTCGTGAAATCCTCTGTCACCCTCGGTAAACTGCCCGTTGTTCATTTTTGTGACAAATCCTGTCTTTCGGTTCAGTATGAAGATAGATAAGTCTTGGCCAAACCATACGCTGCCTTCTGGAATACGAGCTTATCAATCTTTAGGTTTAGGTGATCCTTGAACACCCCAGCATCCATTACGAAAAAGCTCTCGAAATGCTTTACGAAATTTGTGCTCCTTCCTGATTAGCCGCGTAGGATTATTGTGAAAGCCTACACATCTGTAAACACTGAATAGGAGTTCACTGTATCACATCATAGATGAATGAAAAAGAGCGAGACTTTTTGTTATCGATTCGTATAATAAAATGAAACCATTGAATATTATTATTCCCAGGTAAAATCTTTGTAATAAATGTCCCAATTTATTGTCAGTTCATTAAATCACGTAGGCCTAATAATGCCGACAGTTATGTGCTTACGAAATTTTGTAATAATTTACATGATTTTTCATATTAGCAATATTTGGGACCATTAATTAGATCAGGATTTTCACCTGGGTTATAAAATATTTAACCGGCAAAAGTCGGTTAAAATTTTTTAGTTAGATCAGTCTTAGACCAGCAGTACAACCTAACGGTTTATTCAAAATATTCGAGTCCTAGTAAAGAGAAGACATCCGCCATGAAAATCTGGTTATAATGGAAATCGTCGTCCATCATGCATAGGTATCTAGTATGTAACTTTCAATCCCGATAGCTAGTTCGTCTGGTTTTCTCCTCTGACAGAACAGCTAGGGTCAGCACCGCAAATTATCATAAGTAAAAGGGAGGACGCGTAGCTTTGAATTTCGATCCACCTTTTGCTAATGCCTAGTTAGGCAGACATCAGTGTACATAGAATGTAGATAGCATCTTAAGAGAGCATTCGGCGACTTTCCCTAGCCAAATTAATGATCTTCGTTTCGTGTTTGGTTGCAAGAGCAGAATATCTGTGCTTTGGTTAACCCACCCAAAAACTGGGATGTATTTTTCGTTTCGGTGTCGAAAGGTTGAGTTGAACTTTAAGTCTCGGTTGACGTCGATTGTTATTTTAACATCAACTATCGACATTAACTGAACCGACAGACTGAGGTTAGACCGGGCTGAACCTTGACCACTTTATCATCAATCGAAGAAAAAAACTGGATAAAACTGAAGAATTTTAGGTCGACCACAAGAATTAAGTACAGATTGTACTTTTTTGTTGGTCGGCTAAACCAAACGATAAACTAAGCGCTTTTTATATTAGATTAGTTCATACCACATGGCTATATATATATATTGTGAAACACACAAAGGAACTTGAGAAAGAATTGATTTCTTCTACTAAAAGCGCTATACCGTACAAAACTTAAGAAACTACTAAGAGCAATGTATCTGTAAGATGTTAGTATAGAAAGGATAAACCAACTAATACCGATACCGCATTATTCAATTAATTACTGCGCTTTCTTAACCCGGGTTATGGATGCAGTCCATAGAAACTAACGAGTATTATAGAAAATAACTTACAAAATCAATTCTAATTTTACCGGCTATCTTGTTTCTTAAATTATTCCAGGTTTTTATTGTTTATAAGCCTATTCAATTCAATGAGCCAAAGGAAATGCCCTATGAAAGTATACAGCTTGTTTTGTTATCCTCTGCTGCGAAGTCTCCAAAACATATCTTTGAATGCGTTTAAAATTTGTAACATTGCTCGACTCAATAGTTCATCTTATTCAGCATGTTCAGAAAAACATGCGAGGTCCCGAGTTAGACTTGACGACAAGCAAACAGATACTGCTAACACTCTAGTTTAAAGTCCAATGGCGGAATGGTTCGTTTACTTTTGACTCCGCCCACAGTGCCTTCGATTGGTTTTGTTGTTTATGGGATGGTCTAATAGGTCTACGTAAAAAAAATTAAGATGCTATGTTTCTGCTAATTCTTACGAATTTCTTATATTTCCGTGTATCCTTTTATACAACGAAACAGGTAGCTTATAGTATGAATTTGCGTATCGCTAAGGGGGTAGAGAATCGAACTTCTTGGAAAAGATGGTGAAATTTTGGCTGTTATTCTTGTTTGAAAACAACGGCAGCTACTTGTATTAGTTGTGAAGGCAGTTCAACCCAATAAACAGAACAGCTTGCATGTAGAACAGTAGCTGATGAGTACTACAGTTGGAATGTATTTTTCGAAGTTTTTATGACTGTCTGTCTCCTACATTCTCCAGTGTCGAGACTAATGACCACTGTATAGGAAGAACTATATATAGATTTATCAGTTCACTAAACGTTCTTTATTATGCTTATCAATATTTGAGGTAGGTTGAACATGCGTGCGGGAGGGCGCAGATAAAATATTACGTAAGACTAGGGTTTGTACTTTTAGTCCAAATTTTTTTGTTAACACTATAGAGTAGGCCTACGACTTTGGTCTAAAAAGGTGGAAAAAATGTTAATCTTTGATTGAAATTCACCTGGAAATATGGGGATTCTAAGGAAGATTCAGAAATTCTTGAAGAACAATCTTGCCTTTCGATCCAAGTTATACCTATCACACAATAAGGTTACCAAGGGCTTCCGTCTAGTCTTATTAATATTAGATACAAAAAATCACGTAGGCGTCAAAAACCTTCAAAATAACATTTGGGAGCTAGAGAAAAGGAGGCACAATGTCCCACAGAGAATGAGCACCAGACATATAACGATAGGAAGAATGCAAAACTTGCAAGAAATTCGAAGAAATCTGTTCACGTCATGTAAGACAAGTATAGGCTATCACTCGAAACATATTTCTAAGAAGTAAGAGATACACCAAAAACTTAGCTAAATGAGAACAGCAAAATATTAAAACAAAAGAAGTCGATCATTTAATTACCTTGTCTGCAGAACGGTCCTTTGTCAACACACAACTCCACCCTTGTTGTGAGCTTTTCTTCTTTCTTTTTTTTGTGTCATGCTTTCCGAACTTTCCCCAAGAAGTGCCGAGAGCGACCTGACTATAGCATTCAAGGCCGAGTTTTACCTTCTGGTTATTGAAAAATAGACCCAAATCGACACGAGATCTGAATCCTCCGGGGTCCGGTATAAACACGTGCATATGTGATCCGTAGCACGTACCCAGTCACCTGAATAAGGTAGTAGCTGGCCTATTGTTGACGGTTCGATGTTAAGTCTTTTCTGCACTCCCTGACCAGTTTGAAAAGGTTGACGTGTCGCGCGTGTCGTCAGCAGTTCCCGTCTTCAAATCCAGTTTGATCCGCACTCAGTGCATTTATATAGTGCCGAAGGCTAATTGAAACGCTTTTTTAAGATTTCAGTAGGAAGACGAGTTCTTTAACCAACCAATTGCTTTCTTTTTTGGACAGTTTAAACGTTCTTTTTTTTGCAGAAACAAAAAAAAAAAAAAACTGGTGTCGTAGGTTGTTGCAGTGTTACACGCACCGTGTTCCTACAACATGCCTTGGCGCATTCTGACATTCGTGCAACCCCGCCCCCCACCAAAAAAAAACTTTAATGTGTGTATGAATGTGTTCATTCTGCTATCAGTCTATCGTTACTAATGGTTGCCCGCAAGGTATTAACGAGCGATAGAAAGAATAACTTTGTGCTTTATTGTTTGAAAACATTTTTCTTTCAAGTCAAATTTTTTTGTCCATATCCAGAATTTGTTTTTTAAAAGCAATGTTTATTAATTTTTTTTTTTTTGATTCCTGATTTTGACCATTTTAAAATTTAAACCTGTCGAGGTAGCAACTAACACAACAGCAGAACTCTTCCAAGGATACATTGGGCGAGGACGTTAAGTTGCGCAAATAAGGGTAGAAAACCAGAAAGAAAAAATAAATTCTCGTTAGACGTGATTTTCTCTAAAGCAGTTTTTTGTTTAAAATTCGTAAAAGTTTAACTAAACTATGAAGAAACAGGTCGAATTCAAACTACGGTTCGTGTCTATTTGCTATCGCATGAGCAAAATGTGTCCAGTCCTGTACCCGGTGACCGGCCTTGGCTCGTCTCGTCCCATTAGCATTATAGTGGGAATCTCAAAACGTCGGGTTTACACGTAGATATGCAGACTTGACGGTCCCAAAGAAGATCTAATACCCCACATATATATTATTACATTTTTGTCAAAATAACCTCACAGTTGATAAATTATACATCTGGTTTGATATTGTAATGTATACAACGCTAAAATGTCGTTATTAGTCCATTAAAAAGGAAAAAAGCAACTACTTGTGGTTGACCGTTATATTGAGTTGCTGATAGATAAATTCCTGAATGAGAAATATTATTGTACTCCGTTATGTAGGCCATTAGAAAAAAAAAAGATTTTACGCAATAGTCAGGAGGAAGGAATTCAGTCACTTCGAGGATATATCGTCGTATACGACAAAGAAGAAAGGCAGAGAATCTTATAAGCTGACCAATTTTGTACCGGTTGTAGCCAGTGGAGCCTGATTTCTTCTCAGTAGGGTCTAGACTTTACTTGTCTCGTTACCGATTATGGATAACCATAAGAAAAGGATTAAGAGATGGAGGGGAAAATACTGAAACAAGTTGGACAGGTTTTAAATTTTCGATATTTTTCAGGATGTCCCAAACGTCAGCATAAAACTGTCGGCCAGAAGAATGCAATGCCTATTTGGTGGATGTCCAGTAATTCATACAAAAATCGGTGGAGCTAAACTGATTTATCATCAAATGTCCGGCATTGAATGACGTGCAAGTCGTGACTAGATACTTCTTTTCTTCTTTCTATTGAAAAATCTTTGTTTTCTCATATTTTGGCAAGTAGCCCTGTTACCGAAGAAAGAAAATGTCCCTTCTTTTTGAACCATTTGTCATTTCTTTTCGGTTCGACTCATCTAGATTAGACTGATACTGGCCCAATTCAGAGTGAACTTTTAAAAACAAGCTTATAACATCACCCAGTGATAACATACCGTACACACTTTCCTTTCAAGGAAATAATAAAGAGAAGACAGCCTTCGGCATATGTTCATCATTAACGTTTGGCTAGAAATTTCATTACGAAAACGAGACTGTATTGCCTAAGGCGGGCACCCGACACTTTCGAAAAAAAAATTATCTCTCGCCTTCATCAAACCTGAACTAGCTCTATACATTCCGTATAAAGTTCACCGGTCCCCAAGATCACCATTGCACCCAGCCCAATCGTTATGACAATGAATAGCGATATTTAAAGAAAATTTTGAGTACCGTACTTGTTGTGAAATGGACTCACTGCAAATGGTATTGAGGTCTCTACACCAATGTGACCAGGTTTCGTCAACACCACAGATCAATTTAATAATAAAAAGATATCCAACACAATTGCGAAAACCAAGTACGACAAAGAACATCCAGTTTTCGAGTGTCACAAGTGGGAACTCCCCGCTGATGGAAAGCTACCCTACTAGCTACTGTTAAATAGGCTACGACTTTCAAGTGGACTAAAAAAATTGTCCCATTCAACGGTTTTGGTTGGCGCGATTAGGGCAAAGCCTGGGCAAAGCAGTACTTCCTTTTTGGTACACGTTTTTCGAAAATTTTTGGGGAATAGAAGAAAAGATAGAAAAAAACGAGTTGACAAACTTGGCAAAGAAACAAGCTTGGAGCCAGAACCCTGCCAGAACCCATCAAACGATAAGGTAGTAGAGTGATTTGTCTTTTTTTATATTTTGATTGCTGGATCAAAAAAATTTACTTTTTCCCATCATACCGAGATAGCTGGACGTGAATTTTAAATATTACCAAGTATAGCATTACAAAGAATATGTGCTCAGACGACATTCATACCTCATATCCTAGCGAATCTTTACGCAAATTATTTCCACATTATTCTTTTTTAAAGCACGCTACTAAATGGTTTGGGAATATATCAATATAGACGTTTGAAAATTATTAGCTGTACTGAGACAGAAAATATATTAAAACTGAAATAGAATGTTGTCCTCTTCAAGATTTTCTTTTCGAAAACTTGATATAACGAGCAAAGACGAATAGTCACTGACACTTGTCATTTTTTGACAAGGCAAAGCTTGGAGAAGTAACTTTTCCTTGTCCTTTCTGAGAATGGAAACGACCGAAGCAGCAGTCTTTGTCCGACGAGTTTGGCGGACATATACGTTTGCGAAATAGGCGAAGAAAAAATTGGCCAATGGCAGCGTCATCAACCAAGGTCAAAGCGAAAAGGCCCTAACGAAAGGAAAATGAGATGCAACCCGCGACCGTTCCGCGAACGATGTTGTTGTGATTGATAATGATGCAGCGTTTTCTTGTTGGTAATTTTGCTGATCAAAATGAATCTCATGTTAATATGACCATATGAATCAGCAGTTGACTTGGCAAAATCCAAACATTGGCGGTTTGATGGGGAGGACACATGAAATCACGCGATAAAAAATTACTTTTTCAATAAGGGGGAAAAGGCCATAAGGGCAAAAAGAAAAGAATTTACAGGGTCCCAACACGCCAATTAATGTTACGGGGAACCGGTTTCCTCGATGGGTTATTCTCCTTAGCAATCACCCCACCACACACGTTCACGAGAAGAAAAAAAAAAGAAAAATGCCCGAGAATTTTGGCTCGTACAACACAAAATCAGGTTTCTGTGGATACAAAGCTTTAAAAACGAGTATAAGACGTTAGAGAACTTTTTCTATCGTGCAGAACATTGTTGATATCTCTTGAGAGTAAGTGTAACCGTCTGCAACTAGCCTTCTCTCTCTGGATTACTCTCAATTAAACCAATCAAGGTAGGCCAACAAAAAACGAATTCATTCCCAATTATAGGGTTTATTGGCGCATAACCGTATACATGGATAAAGGCGAAAAAAATCTCCTGTGTTTCGGTGCATCTTGTCACCATTATTTACCAAAGTCGAATATTGTGCACAGACACATTTACGTCGTCCGTCTTAGGATAGTTTCTCAGTGCAACAGTGCGGACTACGTCACACCCGGTTTCCGATAGTTAGTGTCATCACGTATGAGCGCTATCTACTGCTCATAAGAATCAGCTGGGTAACCATTAAAAAAAGTGTCACCACGCGTCTACTCAACATCCATGCTTCAGGCGATACAGCTCGTGCCCATGGAATTCAATAATATGCGTTCCACCATACGCTAGACAGGTAGTTGGAAGGTGCGCAGAGAGCTGGATCACGAATGTTTTAATATGAGCAAATGAGCTAGTTGTGAACGCTAATGCTGGCTTCGACGCTTGTTTAGTCATCAGGATAATATTATCACCTAGTTTATTCTATCTTCGCTATCGACACACAGTTTGAGTAGTGGAATTCTGAAATCGGAAACGAAAGAAAAACCTATGAGTAGTTTGATTAATTTGTAAAACATTCAAGTTTTCCGAATGATGGCGCAAGAGCTTAAGGTCCATTAATTTAGTAGTGGCCCAGGAGGAAAAACATAAACGACATCGAAAGTTACAGACGATTTTTTTAAAGAAAAACAAATAAGAGTTTCAGGCCGATTACGTACTATCAACTGTATCAGCAGCGGGCACAGGCTCCACAACACATAGATAAACACGATAAGCCTACCTAAACGCTGAGAGACTAGTGAAATTCATGTGTTATTATCTGGTTTCTGCAGAAGCCCACGAGAACTCGAGCTCATTCCACGTAGACTCTCTTCATGCTCATCGGTCAACCTCATAAACAAACAAGAGGTAAGTTTTCCCTACTTATACTGACTGTAAAAGAGGTAGAGCAATGGTCACCAATGTCGGCATGCCATTGTAAATTTATTCATCCGTATACGTTGATTGTTTTGAAAAATAATATTACCGATTTTATGGCTGGTTGCGTTGGCAAACAATGTCGTTACAGCATCCAAATACGAAATGGTTTTCTAGACGACGCTATCTTAACTATTACATATTCATCTGATAAAACTGGCGCACGCTGAATGTCCGATAACAAAGCTAATCAAGTCTTTTGTATTCTAAAGTGATAGCGAGATGGAGCAGCGCACTCTGACGGCCGTGACGGCTAAAATAACGACGGCCCAATCTAGAATCCGGAGCGAACTGGGCAATTTCCCTTCCGGCCCGACAAAATTTACAGTCGTCCATAGAAGACCCGTCTTCTTCTGCCCTCCTATTAATACACAAGCACCACCCAACAATGGAAAATTAATGCTGGCCAACACAATGTGTCGCTTTGCCCAACACCCCGTCGCTGTTCCTGCTATCGCTCAAAAGCCAACGGCAAGCTCTTGCAGCAGCAAAAGTCCAACGACAATAACCCAGACCTCATCATCTGTCACAGTTCTAGTCAGTAGCCAGAATCAGAAAAATGAGAACACTAATAAGAGACCTGTCGCCGCTGTGGCTACACGCCATAAGCCCGCCAAGCCTGTCCTAAAGCGTTCACTATCGGCCGACCATCTGGACATTTTCCAGCCGGTGCCCAACAAACGGCCGTTCCCTGTACAAATCTGGTTCAACAACCAACCCCGGGGTCCCCGTCCGCTCGTCGCCACGGCGTTTTGGCTCGATAGTCCGTTACACGACAGCCAAGCTTTCGTTTACACGAAATTATTGGAAGCATCGCAGGCTCGTCGCTACCTCCAGCTGCAAAGTAAACCCCGAAAGTACCTGCATTTGACTGGTGGATGGATTGTCGCTGTTAACAATCCGCCACCGACGTCTCGCAAACCGGAATTGATGTTACCTCCCATGACGGTCAAGTTGTTACCGCCCGTTAAGTCATCTCCACCTGTTTTAGTTTTGCCAAAACAACAGCCACCACCATCACCGCGACCAGTAGAGCAGCCAGCGCAACAACAGCGGAAGAAGTCGCCAACCAGTCAATTGCCTCCGCCGCCACCACTGATTAGCCTACGACCTTCTCCGGTTACCAAAAGAGAGGTCGAGTCACCGCCTGCCCATTCTCAAGAACATCCGCTCGAATTATGCAAGAGGCGCAAACAGTCGGACGATTCAATGTCACCACCAGATAGTCCACAGTTAGTGATCAACCATTCGGCTCCTTCATCACCGCTCAACCTCGCCATGAACGGAGCCAACGGGTCGTCCGTAACCTTGACGGCGACCATCAAGAGGAAGATTGCACTTCCTCCACCCTTCACTCTAGCAGATAATAAAAGCCAGCACGAACCACTAGATTTAGCGTCGCCCAGTCCGACGACCGTTTTCAATCGCATGAGCCTAACAGAGATTTTGTCTCCGGCTTCTCCAAACACGGAGCACTTTCGTCGACGTCTAATTCTTGTCCTCCAAGTACTATTGGGCAAGAGACGGTTGCTCAATTTGGGTCACCCAGAAGTCTCCGTCGAAGATATACTTGCCAGAATACTTAAGAAGGCTGATGTGGTTCCAGCCAAAAGCTCCGATGTTCGACTCAACTGGCTGAAGTTCCTCCGGCTGTGCGTCAAGAACGAGGACGCCTGGAAGCGCGAAGGGTGGGATCGGAAAACACCTGACGCAATTCTCGAAGAAATCTACATGCAAGGTGAAAAATAATTAGCTTCAATTCAATGGTATTGCAAGGAGAATAAAATAATTTAATGTAAACATGCAAAACTAGACAATTGTAAAAGCTAACAACTTTATTAACTAACACTGAATATGATTTTATTCAGACGTTATTCCCATTCTTCGCAAATCGGAACCATCTAGGAGGATCAACGAATACCTACAGGAGGTTGACATCGAAAAGAACGTCACCTGATTACTTCACGTGACATTATGATGTTCGTTTATTTGTCCTTGGCTATCCTTCTCGTTCTTGTTTATTTTCCAAAGTTTTGAAAGTCAGAATAAGAGACTCGAGGAGGCAAGTACCGCTCCGCACAGTCCCTACCTGTTATCCAGGTAGTTTAATAGTAATAATATATTGCACCAATTGCTCTCCAATATCTCGGGTTTCAGACGTGATAATGAATCTTTCAAACAGATTCAAATGTCAGAACAAGGCTAAACCAAAGATTTTCACTTAATAAAATATCGGCTCTTTTGTGAGCTTGTAATAAAATATTTGAAAGTTGCATCCAGCGAGTTCTCGATTTGGCGATGGATTTATAGCTAGACTAGACGCCCAACGCGTCTATGCATGCCACTGATTGTCCTCAACAAGTGTGTAATAGAAATCAACCCCCATCGTGAATCCGGTTATTCATGTACTGACTGTACTGTTCGCTATTTTCTTTTTTTCGGTTATTAAAATTCGCTATTGTGGTTGTAATAAAAAAATTTGAATTCAAAGAGAGTATCTATACAAGAGCCTACAATAATTCCACCATCCGGCATCCGCTACAAAATGCAATAATAAGAGTCCAACGACTTGCCAAACCACGTCGGCAACTTCTTTCTTTACATTGGGCATAACATTGACAGGGAATTTCCAGGAATTAAAGTCGAGATTGGAATCAAATCCATTCTGTCAGTTCTTGTCAATCACACTCATCAATCAGTGGATCGAGTTTCTTGGGATTTCTTCAGAGGAGTCGCATGCATGCGATGGTAAATGAATAACAATAATAATAACTTTAAAGAGGACATATTCCCTTTATGACTCAAAGCTGACCTTTTGATTTACGAGTGTACATGGGGAGTCTTGTCTAGTCCACTTCAGAAAATTATATTTATTTACAATGGTATAGCTCGAGGCTGGATAAGCAATTGAAACAGAAGCCGCTACTGCGCCTCCGGAATGGCCAAGCTAAGTTGAATGATGCAGCATTTTTGTTTCAATTTTTTAATGTCTGAGTGTAGAGATCTGGGCGCTCGTCAACAAGAAATCTAGTCGTTTTCACTTTGCTGGACCAACGAAAACGAGTTTAACGCATGACAAAACTGCGTATATATACAGAAAGAAAACATATCAGAAGATCACCCCTTTCTCATCCACCGTCATCCAGTGATTTTTCTAAAGTAAGCGCTCGAGACTACCTGTACAAGTCCTATCACGAATCAGGGACCGGTACCCCGGTTTACTCGGGTCCATGTCGCTGACGGAGAACGTCCGAATGCATCAATCAGAAACGAAATGTTGCTAGACTGCTTTTTCCTTGTCCTTCGATTTAGTCACGTAGACCATGTGGTCTACGTGACGTGAGCTTCTAGAGAAAAGGATACCGAAGACACCATCAACATCCAAAGAAACACCTTCCCTACTATAATCCCGGCGTCAACTCAACGAAAAAGGAAACTAAATCAAACGAGTTGCGGTTGGGGAAAGAAATTTGGCAGTCAAGTGTTTTATCATATATAGCCTTCCGCGATTACTGGAGGACGTTTCAGTGATTTCAAAGTTCGCTTGAAAGATTTCGAAAAATAACAGAGCAGCTGTTTCTAGACGGACAGTCGGCATGTCTTTCAGTTACGTATACTTTCACCTACCTCTAGCTCCCACCTGTTCACTCACTCATCTAATTTGGAAATTCTGTCCTGTCTATTATACCTCCCTTCATCATCAATAACCGGGTTATTATAACACTCTCATGACACTTTACGGTTTCTCGAGAAGTGAACGTCTTCTTGTATAAGTCTTCGTAAACATTACAAGGCATTAAACGTGAAAATTTGCCACGTGTGACTATTTGTAATACACGTACAAAATTTGATTATTTGCCACTGGATTTTCTTTTCCAATCTTTCTATACTTTCTTGTCCTTTATTTGGGACCTAATCCAATTTTAAACTAGGTTAATGCATTGCCAAATTCTAGCTTCAACTTGTTTTGCAACTAGAGCACATTTGACTACGTTTAAGGCTATCGAAATTTAACTTTTCACAGCACAATTATTAGACTTTGAGGGCCGGAGTAGCTATCTGATCCGAATCACTTTGTTATGGGTTATTTTACGTACCTTAGTATTCCTTAATTGTTCCCGTGATGCGACACCGGCGGGACAGAAAACGAGATATTCACTACCACTCTGGTTTCGTTTTGCACGTGTTTGGCACGACATTCTTTTGTTATTGTCGTCGAGCTGGCCGAAGGCCGGTGACTGGCTGACTGCTGGTTGAGCTATTTTTCCCCCGCACGAGAAGAGGCTTCATTCCGCTGAACGGGAGCTGGACATTACAACCCGGCGTATACACATTGAAGCGAAGAGAAGTCGTCGTAATTTTTCACCAGGAAATAGCTGAATTTCAGGCTCAAGAATGTCGAACGTCTCCTATCACATCGCTAATCTTTTGGAAAAGGTTAATTTTCTATTGTCATTTTCCCTAAATCACGGGTTTACTGGTGAAACTGTTATGACATGGGCATGCTTGTCACTACTTCATTCGATCTCCTTGAACATGCCGATCTAACAGAAAAAAATTGAATTTCAGATGGCTTCCAGTGATAAAGATTTCAGATTTATGGCAACCAATGATTTAATGGGGGAATTACAAAAAGATTCCATCAAACTGGATGATGACTCTGAGCGTAAAGTGGTGAAAATGCTTCTTCGGCTGCTGGAAGACAAAAATGGAGAAGTTCAGAACTTGGCAGTCAGATGGTATGATTTCTGATGTGCCAAAAATTTAAATGTAACACAATAGGTTATCCATTTCATAGCTTGGGACCATTAGTTACCAAAGTGAAGGATGTTCAAGTAGAAACAATTGTTGAGCATCTATGCACAAACATGTCTTCTGACAAAGAACAGTTAAGAGATATTTCATCAATTGGATTAAAAACTGTCATTAGTGAGTTACCCTTGACAGCATCTGGAATGGCAGCATCTGTGAGTACTATTATAACTATTGACCTAGTAGTATAAAGTCATTTTCATTTGGGAACTGGTTTGGTTTCAGGTCTGTAAGAGAATAACAGGGCGTCTGAATACTGCCATTGCTAAACAAGAAGATGTTTCAGTTCAGCTTGAGGCCCTAGATATCCTGGCTGATCTTTTGACCAGGTTTGGCAGTCTTCTGGTCTCTTTCCACGAAGCCATCCGTGAAGCTTTACTTCCGCAACTGGCCTCCCCACGTCTTGCCGTGCGCAAACGTACAATCCAAGCTCTGGGGCACTTGGTCATGTCTTGCCATCATACTTTATATGTGAAGATTATGGAACACCTTCTCGATGGTCTAGCCAAAAATTCGACTACTTCAACAACGAGGACCTACATTCAAGCAGTTGGTGCTATATGGTACCCAGCTTAATGTTTTGTTTTTTAGACGATTAGAAATGTTGAAAGCATTTCTTCTATTCTAGTCGGCAAGCAGGTCATCGTTTTGGCGAGAACGTGGAGAGAGTGGTGCCGTCTCTAATTCAGTTCATAAATGTGGATGACGATGAACTCCGGGAGTTCTGTCTTCAGGCTTTTGAGGCGCTAGTTCACAAGTGTCCGAAAGAGATGGCACCCCACGTTGGAACCCTTATCGCCATCTGCCTAGAACTTCTAGCCTATGATCCGAACTACAATTATGAAGTTCGTTACATCAACCTAATCTAGAACCTCCCTAGGGTAACGTTTATCATTTAACATTTTTATCATAGGAGGAAAATGCCGATGATGACGACGGTGATATGGAAACGGAAGAAGAAGATGAAGAAAACGAGGAAGAATATTCTGATGATGATGATATGTCCTGGAAAGTAAGTGTTGTACTTTGAAGGAAAATGAACACAAACATAAACTTTTAACTTTCTTACAGGTACGTCGATGTGCCGCCAAGTGTTTGGAAGCCATCATCAGTACTCGTCCGGATTTGCTGAAGGACTTTTATCGGACGGTTTCACCCGTTTTGATTGGTCGATTTAAAGGTATCGTTGCTCATCGCTCAAGTATAAATTACATCTTTATCTTACCATCTTCTTTGATGTTGGGCAGAGCGCGAAGAAAATGTCAAAGCTGACATCTTCCATGCATTCATTGCGCTTCTAAAGCAAACAAAGCCGTCAGTCGGATCAGTCCGCGACGAGTGCCCTGGCTTTGGGGCCAACCAGGAGGTCTATAGCGTGTTGATGCAACAAGTTCCGTTGATCATAAAAGCTACTAGCAAACAAATGAAGGTAACAGATTATTTCGCATAAATGCAAGACCAAATTTGACATCATATCGTATTTTATTTTTTAGGACAAGAGCTTAAAAACCCGACAAGGTGTGCTTGCTCTTCTAACCGAGTTGGTCTTGGTCATCCCCGGTTGCTTAAGTCCTCATTTCAGTCAACTGGTCCCCGGAATTTTGTTTTGTCTCAAGTAAGTATTCATGCTATACTCATTATCGAATGAATGAATGGATTAGTGACACTTTTTTTTCAGTGAAAGAAATGCCAGCTCTCCCATGAAGATTGACACATTACAATTCGTGCATACTGTACTAGTTCATCACCCACCTGAAGTGGCTCACGCACACGTTGCAGCATTATTACCTTCTTTGTTGACAGCCGTTTCCGATCCATTTTACAAGATAACATCCGAAGCGCTTCTGGTTCTCCAACAGCTGGTAATTGTTCAAATTGTTCGATAGCACGTGACTTTACTAATCAAATGTTTATAAGGTGCGAGTGATGCGCCCATTGGATTCAGCCACAACCTTCGATTTCACTCCGTATACCGTGTCCATTTACGACAGTGTTCTAGTCCGGCTAAAAGCGGCTGATTTAGATCAAGAAGTTAAAGAACGAGCCATCTCTTGTATGGGCTTCATAGTCTCTCATTTAGGAGATCATCTTGCTGGTAAGAGAAAAGATGATACAAAAAATTAATCAAACATGCATATAAATATTTTGACTTATGTAGATCAACTCATGGTTTGTCTACCTATATTTTTGGATCGTCTTCGCAACGAGATTACCAGGTTAACAACGGTCAAAGCTTTGACCAAAATTGCTTCGTCTCCGTTACACATTGATATCCGGCCCTTGTTGCCCGAAGCACTACCAATTCTTGCTGGATTCTTGCGTAAGAATCAACGAGCTCTCAAACTGACAACACTTGCTTTGCTCGATCGCATCGTTAACAACTACAGGTAAGTCTGGTTTTTATGGATTTCGCAAGCCCATTGAAGCCATTGAATAAACTTTTTTTTAGCGCTGCCCTGACGTCGGAACTTCTGTATGCGGTTTTGACCGAAATACCGCCACTGTTGTCTGAGTCAGATTTGCATATCGCTCAATTGACTCTACATTTGCTTACATCTGTCGCAAGGAATCAGCGAACTGCTTTCCAATCGGGTGGAGTCAATGGAGGCATCTTACCTGAAGTGTTTAACCTGTTGCGTTCACCACTTCTTCAAGGTGTAGCTCTTGCTTCCCTTCTCGAATTTCTTCAAGCGTTGGTCGAGTTTAATGCATCAGGTTAGTTTTGGTTTCTAGTTTAGTTGTGGCATTTGTTACTTAAAATATTGAATCATTAGGATCTGGTCTTGGCTATCGCGATCTGCTGACTTCGTTGATGAATCTTGCCTCCCGACCTGGTTTGCACAAAACGGCTCATCACTCAGTTGCCCAGGCAGTAGCTTCTTTGGTTGTCACTCAACCGGTAGCTGAGGCGTTTACGTTGGTGCAGAACTTCCTACAGGAGGCTCAGAGGCCACGCTCTGATTGGCAACATATTTTCGCCCTACTATGCATGGGAGAAATCGGAAAGCGGATGGATCTTCACCAGGTTCCGGGATTAGGACAGACGATTATCGATTCATTCGGTCCACCAAACGAAGAAGTAAAGCTTGCTTTTTTTCTCGTTGGTTACTAAAGTCATACCACAAACTTTTTGTTTATCAGGTGAAATCTGCGGCATCCCACGCTCTCGGTTCGGTAGCTGTGGGAAATCTTCCGGCGTTCTTGCCTTTTATCCTTACTCAGATTGAAGCCCAATCGCGTCGTCAATATTTACTGCTCCATTCGTTGAAGGAAGTGATTACTTCGCTATCTCTTGGCACCGAGGCCATTGCGCAATTACGCCCGTTTGTGCCTCAAATTTGGGATCTTCTCTTCCGCCACTGTGAATGCAGCGAAGAGGGAACACGCAATGTCGTTGCTGAATGCTTGGGAAAACTGACGCTCACCGACCCTGAAGGATTGTTGCCACGACTACGATCAGCGCTTAATAGTCCTTCTGCGCTTATGAGGACCACTATCGTCACAGCCGCGAAATTCACAATTTCTGATCAAGTCCAATCGATCGATCCTTTGC
Organism: Ceriodaphnia dubia; assembly: GCA_022539655.2. NCBI lineage: Eukaryota > Metazoa > Arthropoda > Branchiopoda > Diplostraca > Daphniidae > Ceriodaphnia > Ceriodaphnia dubia. The sequence continues at coordinate 1,505,978 of JAKUCG020000076.1, forward strand.
TTAAACAATGCATGGGCGATTTCCTTCAAACCTTGCAGGTAGGCACTATTTGGTTTGAGGTAGCAACAGGCAATTCTTTAATAATAATTTATCTAATCAGGATGACGACCTGAATGTACGACGAGTGGCTTTGATTGCTTTTAATTCGGCAGCTCACAACAAACCATCCTTGATCCGCGACTTGCTAGATTCCGTTCTTCCCCAGCTCTATAACGAGACCAAAGTTAGGGTAAGTGTCTCTAGGTTAAAAAAAAAATAGAAAATTTTTCTGAATGTAAGATTTATGTTTGCAGAAAGAGTTGGTGCGTGAAGTGGAAATGGGTCCTTTTAAACATACCGTTGATGATGGCCTAGACCTCCGGAAGGCTGCCTTTGAATGCATGTACACTCTACTGGACTCGTGTCTTGATCGCCTGGACGTTTTTGAATTTTTGAACCATGTTGAACTAGGGCTGAAAGGTACTTTTATATGTATTCTTTCGACTATGGTTGAGCTTTGCTAATTATTTGGATTTAACTGCTTCAGATCACAATGACATAAAAATGTTGACATATTTGATGGTCGCTCGTCTGGCCACCTTATGCCCCACAGCTGTTCTTCAACGTCTCGATCGTTTGGTGGAACCGCTGAGAACAACTTGCACCGCTAGGGTTAAAGCCAATGCAGTCAAGCAGGAATACGAAATGCAAAATGAGCTTAAGGTAATTCGGTTCTACTTTTCTTCAACCACACGACAGTAAAAAAAAAATAAAAAGATTCATTCTTGATTTTCTTTTAAAATTAGCGCTCGGCTATGCGAGCTGTAGCTGCGTTGCTTGTCATTCCAGACTCTGACAAAAACCCACAACTAAATGAATTTGTTCTGCATATTCGCTCGTCACCAGATCTTCAGGTAAAAAAATCTCGTACGAAATTCACGGTAAAGCATAGTAATCGACTCTCACCATTTTTTAGACCCTCTTCGACTCCATCCAGAAAGATGGGTCTGGACATCACGGAAATGTAGCAGGCACTTCAAGCGACTCGAACATGGATTTAAGTTAAAACGGTGTAACATAATAACGAACCTGTAACTATTATCGAAAAATTCAGTTCCCTGATAAGAGGGTTGGAAATGTGTCATCTTAAGTTTTTGTGGCGTCGCCGTTGAAATGCCGTGGGTGCGCGAAAAATGTGTATTACCTACCGTTCTTTAAAAAACGGATGTGTGAACGCTATGTTTAGTTCTAAACGAGGCGTTGTTTATCTGTTTCCAAGTAAAACTCAGATCTGTCTCGTGGATTCAATCGTTTGCACCCATGATCATTTTAAACATTCAAAACTGAAAAATACAGAATTGCTGAATTAAAATGACTTCGATTAAAACTTTCTTTGTTTACAAATTAATTTTAGTATAAATGATAAATGTATTGTACTTAGTTCACCATTCATGAATTATTTCAACACGATTTTATATCAGAAATGTTGATTGACACATATCGCGACCCCAGAAAACGGTTGTTAAGAACGTAACGTGGCATTAGACAAAGGAATAGGCTAGACTCGAATAAATTTCATACCCGCTCACGAGAGAACGCAACTACTCTTATCGTTCCCGCTACTATCAGCTTTTTCCATTTCCGTAATCAAGCGGTTGAAAATTTCACAAACGGACTAAACGAAAAAATGATAAATTTTAGCTAATAAATTAAGAGGTTTCATCTTTGATGCATACCTCATGAGACCTGGCGGATACTTCATAGAATGAAGCCTTCCAAGTATCGGCAAGTCTTTTACCCTCTTCAGTGCTAACAACTCTTTCGCGATGAAGATCTGTTTTGTTGCCAACAATAACAACAGGTATACTAAAACAAAAGTATTAACAAGCTGTAAGATCTAGTGCTCAAGTCCTCCTCATTGATTAAATTAAACACACAAACTTACTTGATTTTACCAGTCATATCCATGATCTTTTCTAACAAAACTTGAAGAAGTTCAAAACTTTGAACTGAAGTAATAGAGTAAACAAGAACATAACCATGCATGTCCATTGAATGTTGTGCTGGGAAAATAGCATATTCATCTTGACCAGCCGTATCAACAAGCTTGAGTTCAAAATCCTGGCCTCTCACTTTCCAAGGCTTTGTGAATGCTATTTGTACAAGGTAAGAATAAACTTATATGACTTAGCCTCAATTTAGCAGACTAAGTCTTACTATTTTCAATTGTAGGGTCATATGAATCAACAAATTGATTCTCAACAAACTGAATTGTTAATGAAGATTTTCCTAAATGAAACAAATTCAAATGCTTAAAAAATCATTTGTATTGTTTAGAACCATATGTTGTCATCTAGGGATATATGTATAATATGGTTTTTCAAGAAAGACAAACAATGCCAGAGTGGCAAAGTTTGGAAACATTAATATCTGATATTGTGCTTTGCTTACCAACTGATCGATAACCCATAATGGCAATTTTTCTCTGTTTTCGCTGAGGTGGCATGTTGGACTAGGATTTTCAGTTTCTTGTGAATATGTTTTCCTTTGCTTTTTCCTTGTCGCTGTTTACTACAAGATTGAAACATAAAAACGTCATGTTAAATAAAAGTATTCTACGCGTACGAAACAAATTGCTTCAGGGACTAAAGAATGTATTGTAGAAAGAGATGCTCAACTCGGGTGCATCCAGTGGTTTCGGAAAGATTGATTTCGGAAATGGCTGGATTCTTTAAATAGATACCTTGTATAACTTGTTTTGTCGCTTCCTCTATTAATTACGTTGTATTGCAACACAATCGGAGCAAAAATAAAACGTGTTTGTTTGCGACTCGACAATGTCAATAATCGATGTCTACTGAATTACAGATTTACAGTGTTGCACTTTTAGGGGTAATCAATCTTTTTTTTAGACTTCCGGCGCTTCCGGATGTCTAGCTATCCGGAAAGTTGTTTAATTTCTTTTTTCTTACTTTTTATATATATTTTTTGGGTGATTCATACCAGTTTTATCATTTAGTTCTACCCTCCATTTTTTTTCTAGGCTCTCGAAGGTCTTACATTTAGAATTCTTATAAGCGCTTCTTTACCAATTTTTACAAGCAATGTGTTAAATATTTTACTAGCCTAATTTTGGTTGGTTAATAAATTGTAAAAAGATATTCAGTAGAATATCATTGGATTAAACTAAACTAATTGAAATATATGTTTAAAAAACGAAGTATTCGTGCGCATTATGGTGTGTTCTTGGATTCTGTTTAGTAACTAATTTGGCATCTTTTAACGTCTGCACTCTGCAGCATTTTGGCTTCTACATTATTTTGACAAGAATCGGGGGAAATTTTCATTCTCTGATTCAGCTATTACAGTTTTAATCATGGATGAATTGAAACTTAGTTTAGATACCTACAAACTTCAATTACAGCAAGTTGAAGCTGCATTAACAGCAGATGCAACAAGCGAAGAGTTGTTGAAGTTGAAACAAGATCTGGTTGAAGTGATTGTCCTTACCAATGAACTTATCAACGCTCAGCGAGAAACAGAAGATGACTCTAAAACCAAAAGTGGCGAGAGAGGGTCTTACAAAAAAGTCATTCAATGGAGTATTGGAGACAAGTGCATGGCTCCATGGAGCAACAACGGCCAGTACTATGATTGCACTATTGAAGCCCTGTCAGAGGACGGAGAAGTTTCAATTCGTTTTGATGCCTATGGTAATTCTGATGTTACAACTACTGACAAACTGAAAGAAAGACCTAGGGGTCTTGAAGGAGGAATGTCAGACAAGAGTTTAGCCGAAAAATTAAAAACCAAGTATGTGATGTTTAATCTTTCATTCATCAACACTTGCTCAATGTTTTGGTTCATTTAGGAAAGAACAGTTACAGAAGCAGCGTGAATACTTGAAACAGAAGAAACAAAAGAAAATGGTGAAGATGAAGGAACTTGAGGAAGCTAGAGAGCAAGAAAAGAGCAAATGGCAAACTTTCAATGCCAAAGTATATTTATCATCTTATTCATGCTCTTTTAGTAAAAAAGTTAACAATCTGAATTTGTTTTTAGGCTCTAAAAACCAAGAAGGGAGGAATAGTTAAAAAATCAATCTTTGCCACTCCAGACGGCCCCGGAGGAAGAGTAGGTGTCGGAACCTGTGGTATTTCCGGCCGGCCGATGACTGATTATGTTCAAGCAGAGAAACGTAAGAAGAAGTAACGACATAAAGAACCTACACATCAGCTTTGAAATATCGGATAAAATAAACAATGCTTCGTTTTGTAATAAGCCACAAGGTTTCATCATTTATCATTTTAAATTTATTTTGTCCCGATACTTTGAAAATTAAAATATCATAACACATTTAGAGACATACGAAAGGTAAGGAAAGGCGTGTGTGGGAAATAGGATCACATGACCGATGAATGCGCTTCATTTTAAGTACTGTCATTATCGTCGCGTTCAATTCTTCTTTGTTCAATCGTTGATGTTCGCCAAGATCCAAGGTACCGTCTTGCTGACTTTGTGATAAATACCGGGCTGGTGATCAACCGCACAACCGAAACCCGCTGACGTGATTCCGACCAAAGTCCATCGGCCGCCGTCGTTCACCACCAACGGGCCACCAGAATCACCCTATTAAAAAAAAAACATGATATTGTTTTTTTGCTTTAATTATTTAAAAAAAAACGAAAACTAGTTCTAAGCTGCGAGGCACGCTGCGTAGCTTGCAAGATGGCTTATTGCCGATAAATATTTCATCCCGTTTGTGGGTCAAGCACACGCACGAATGACGGCACAAGTCGAATTCGATTAACTTACGAGACACGCGTCCATTTTGCCCTGTTCGTGTCCGGCGCAAAACATTTCATCGTGCAGCTCCAGAATGATGTCCTTTAGCTCGTGCCAGGCATAGCAGACTCGGTTGTTGATGATTGGAACGTAAACTTTCTGGAGCAAGTTGGTCCCCGTTTTACCTTTATCATCAAAGACAACGGGATCGACGAGAAACAAACAGAATAAGTTTTAGTGGGTGAATTCAGTCCGGACAAGTTAAAAAGAACAGTCAGTGGACGTAATGAGGTGACCGTGGGAAGAAAAGCCACAGGAGTCGTCGCGCAGAGAGACGTGTCACGGCTCGGCCTTTTATTGTTAGTGGGTGCTAGACCGGGAAGTGGGGTATACGGTAAAGGTCGAGTCGTCGGCTCACCGAAAGAGGTATCCGTTTTTCCCCATCCAGCGACGACGCCGAGGGCACCTTCGTAATCTTTGCCCTGCGGTGGCAAACAGATGGGGAGGATGTTGTCACGAAAGCCGACCGAGCGGCTCAACTTCAGCACAGCCACGTCATAGCTGTCATCAACAACGTTGGTGATTTTATGGCACAGTCGGCGACGAACAGGAACCGAAAGTTTACCAAAAAATAAATCAAAACACGCTTCGGGTTAGCAACGAAAAGAAACCAGACATTGTCGTCGTCGTCGTCTTCTTCGTCATCTGTCTACTGTAACATTACCGGTCGGGCTGAGTCAGCATGTATTTGAACTGTGGGTGAATCTTCCTCTCGATGACACCGAGTGTCTCTTTGGGCAGGATTTCCGCTTTATCCAGATCCTTAGTGTCGTATTCTCCAAGGTAGATGATGATCTGCGACAACTTGGCCCTGTTTTCGTTTTTAATGAAATGAAATACGAGTTAAAATGATGGAACTCTCTCATTATCTCTCATTCCATCTCACAACTGGAGAATGCAGACTCATCATCACTTGGAAGAATGACGAGTTACCAGGCAACTTTTAGAGAAAAGGAGAGAGAGAGAAAGGCTTGGGGCATGCTAATTTGACAAAACAAGCGGACCGCAATAACTCAATAACGGGCGCGGTTGAAGACAAAGAAGAAAGAGAAGACAAAAAAAAAAAAGACTGCGGTTTTTCTCGTCGTCCATAGGACGACATTAGTTTAGGCACGGACATTTGGTCAGGAACGTTTAGCGGCGGTCAATTGCTCTAGAAGAATATATGGTTAAACGGAGGAGCCCAAGTCGTTAAGTCACCTGTGAACGCAGTGGGCAGCCGTAGCGATGTACTGGTTGTTAAGCAAAACTCCGCCGCACTGGAAGCCGGCGATGCGGATATGGGCCTGCCAGGGGAACTCGCCGAAGGCGGCCTGATCTCCACCGATGATCCTCTTTTGTAGCTTGCTGGATTTGAGTGGCTGGACGCCACAGACGGGCCGCGGCCCCGACAAGCTGTTAAGACTATTCAGGGCGATGTAGGGCTGTTGCGGGAACATCTGTTGCTGCATTTGGAAATTCTTGTGTTGGTAGAGCTGCTGCTGTGTCATGACGTGAAGCTGCGGCTGCTGCTGTTGTTGCTGCGATGGCAGAGGCAGCGGCGGCTGAAGTTGGTTGTATGGCACGACCGATGACGAAAACGGACCACCCGGAGCCTTATTGTTGTTGTTGTTGTTTTTAGAAAAGTAGTGGAGCTGCTGAGACGGCGCAGTCGACATCCCTTTTTGTTTTGTTTTTTCCATCAGACAAAGAAAATACGTCAGAGAATTGTGTGGTAGAAATACAAAGAGACAAAACGCCAACATCATAATCGTACAACATTAGCACGCAGGGCAGCAGCATGTAGCAAGCAGCAACCAACACCACGCCATTAATATACTTCCATTTCGTTTTCCTCTTTCAGGTGGCGACCGCTTTTTAAACGGTTCATTCGATACCATTGGCCAACACATCCGGTCCGTCGTATATTTCAACACTCTTTTTTTCGACGGTTGGGTTTGGGCTCATATTTTTCTTTTTACGTTACCTGACGTCGTCGTCGTGATGACATCGAACGGCAGCGGAATTGGCTCTCTCAAGCGTGGCTCAAAGCGAAGGAACAGGTTCGGATTAGGCGGCATATAGAACCGAGCATGCGAGACGCCGGAACCTCCACGCGCTTTATAGAGACGGTTCAATTAATTGGTTAACCGACACTCACAAAAAAAAAATGATTAGGAAAACTGCAGGAAGAAGCAAAAGCATCCAGCTGACAACAACAGCGCCAAAAAAAAAGTGGGAGATAATAATGGATCAAGAAGGCGTGACTCATGCAAATCAGGTAGAGTGGGTAGGAGTAGTATACAAGACTATATATTTTGTTCGTTTTTTTTTTCCTGGTTTTTGTTTCGGTTCCCATCAGCCCAAAAGCTGGTGAAACAAAATAAACGAATGTCGAGCAATCCGACAGGTCGGCGGAACGAAAAAATAAAAGGGGGTAATTGAATGTTAATCGGTGGAAATCCGTTAGTTCTCCCGAGTTTTTCCGTTTTTTCTTTTCCTCCTCGCATGGCCGCGACCCCTCGCGCGCAAAGTTGGGTTCATGGGAGAAGTGACGACGAAATCCTACACAGAACTACGGAAACGGTCTCTCGGCCGTCTCACTCTCGCGCCATATCTCTTCCTCTCTCTCTCTACAACCTACGGTTGTTTTCTTATGCCATCTTTTCTTTCTGTTATTAGTTTTTATTCATTCCCTGACTGTTTCGTTTTTTTGACGATGGGAAACGCGCAACTGAATCAAGTTGAAACGGGGCGGAACGGCCGACTTTCAGGATATCTGGGCGAGCACGTTATAGCGGGAGGGGTCGTGCGTGATAACTGAACGGGCGACACGATTCTTACATATATGATTAGCTATTATCCAGAATTTTTTATTTTTTATTTAAAAAAATGCAACCTTTAAAAAATAAAAAAAGAAAGAAACGGGTTTAGTTTCCTATTCGCGTGCCAGCACCCCCGCCACGTTAGTCGGAAGAGAAAAAGCCAAATATAATTTCAGTTGAAAGAGATGAAAAAAAAAAAGTTATGAAAAAAGAAAAAGAAATGGAGAGAAACTTACAGTCATCGCGGCCCAGATTCGCAATCGATTCTCCTAACGTGTTGGCCAGGATGAATGGGGCGCCTCCGGGCGCGGATCGGAGTCCAGCGGCAGCCGGAATCGTGTCGTCATCATTGCGTGTCAACGGAGGAACGCAACACGTCATCAGCCAAGAAGGGCCCGAACAGCCGCCTTCTCTGACTCCGCCGTTCATCCAACACATCACCGTCAGCGTGCAGCTCTCGCATTGTCCGTCTGTTGTTGTTGCCGATTTTACGCGCAAATTGTTTCGCGGTTATTTGATATTCAGCATGATGGAAGAGCTCGACATGATGCACTTACTTGCGCTTCTGACTGCGGCCAAGATGAAGAAGAGAAGTAAATTGATGGAGGCCAGTAGCCGGGTCATCATGGACGTCCCGGAACGGCCGACGGCGTCGACGACGACGACGACGATAACTTCCTGACCAAAATTGCGGGGACGAAAACAGACAAAAGAGAAAATGTAGGATAAAAGAATAAATCATAAATACAACAAAAAAAATATCCATCTAAAGGGGAAAACAACACGCATTTCTCAGTGTTCCTGCTGCTATTTTCTCCGCTTTGAAAGACAGCTACACCATCCATTATACCGATCGCCGCGAGGTCTTTTGTTTTTTTCTACTTCCCCTTTAATTTTCCCCATTTTTCACTGGAAATTCCCAATAAGAAAGAATAAGAAGGAATACAAAAAACGGGCAAAAACAAGGCGATCTGGGGGGCCATCTTTTGTTCGTAGCGGACCAATTATCTCGTCATGTGGGCGTATCGCATCGTTATGAGTCGCCGGCCCGTACGGGCGCAGAGCCGTAATATCATCAAAGAGAGAAAATGATACATAAATGTCGGTCACTTGGTTAGTTTGTCGGGAGGCCGAAGCAACAGTCGTCCTCAACCGGCCGGACCGTTATAGTATAGAAGTAGAGTTCCCTGGCTCAGTCGACAAGCGTGACTCGATGGGATAATCAGAAAAACCCCCGGAATAAAAAAATGTCTTGTTGTTGGAAATGAGCTCGCCTTTTTACAGCAAAAACGGTCCAATCGTTTCATCATCGACAGAGAGACCTACATCCAGAGCGCGTGAATAAGAATTATGGCAGCAACAGAGCGGCATTGTAGGGCGACGGAAGGGGGAAAAACTGAAAAAGAGTTGGGTCTTTCTTTTTTCTTCTTGTGTTCGTGATCGTGATCCATCCGAAAAGCCGTCTAGCGGTGAACGTTTTTCTCCGCTATCATCATTCCCAACAACAGACTGTCGACCGATCAGCTCTTTTTATGACGATGAAGAATGAGTAGTAGTAAATGAGGTCTGCCGACGAACGACTCTGCCAGGTCTCTCGTGAATATCGTCACCTGTCTAGCGCGGCACAGAGATCATTGGACGGACGAGGATTTTGTTTTTCTTCCATGAGTTTTTTTTTTCTCTCGCCGACTTAAGAGCTTGTGTGTATGTTTTACACTCATCATCTTTTGTCGCCGCTGCAAAACTTGTTTTCGTATCTTATGAAGAAGACGGCGACATGGAGAACTCGGCGCGGCGCGGGAGCCAACTGTTTTGAAACGGTACTCGTCGCCTCCAACGTTTCCCTTGTTCTCTCTCGTGCGATTCCGTTCGGTGAAAGGTAAAAGGGCCTTCTCTCCGTCTCTCTGGGACCGTGTGAAATGAAGGAGAATTTCCATTTTTCCACTTGCATCGGCGCTTTTTTTTTCAAGGTTCTACCCTCATCCGATGTCAAAGGGCTTCTTGCGGTTGTTCGTTTCTCTTCTAGCCGGTATATTACCGTATAGACGCAATAACAACAGAGGAAGGAGCAGCATCAACTAGCGACGTTTCGTTTTGTTTCGTTTTTTTTTCCGATGAGAATGGCGAGCGGCGTTCATCATGCAAGCGGCCAGAGGGTTCGTGCTTTCCACCCCGCAACGGTTGTTTTTCTCGTCGACGAGTGAAAATGCCACCAAACGGTGTTCCTCCTTTTTCAATAGCAATTTCTCTTTAGAAGAAATATTACTGTTGGATCATCTTCTTTTTCATCTTCTGGGTTCGAGCGCGTGAGTCAGCGTTATGTAGGGCGCGTTCATCAATCTCGGATCCGAACGGGGACAATTGAAGCATCGGGCTCTATACTTTTGCGAAAAGGTAATAATACAAGAGGCCCAGGGCAGGTGATTGATGACAAAAGGCATCAGCACGACCTAAGGGAGGATCTACTCGTATTCATTTTGGCAAAACAAATCTGTAATTGATGCCGAATGCTGCAGACGAAGACCGACCCAGATTTATCCGTTGCCTCATTTCGCGTTCTCTTTTTTCTCCTCTAGAATTCAATGATGACGACCAAAAGACGGCGACATGTTTTTCCTCGTCAGAAATCACCTTGGAACCAGTCTACGTAATTGAAGTTTAGACACAGTCTAGATTGAAATGGAAACGGGGCGCGTCTCGAAATTGGCTCTCGGTGTCGGAAGAGAAAACAACATTAGCATCTTCTTCTTCTTCTTCTTCTTTTATACCTAAACCAGTTTTCGAGTGTAGCCCAGCAGCAGCAGCTGCACCTTAGACGTACCCAAAGCGTCTCCTCATTGCACGCGCCATTTGATCGCAACGGCGTGTCAAATGGCAGTCGAGCACGTACGAGGTTAATCGCCTTTAAATTATTTCCTCCTACCTTTTGCCTAGTTGGGCAGTGGTAGAGAGGTGCAAAGTCTTTCGGCTTGGCCGCAGAGCAGACCTACTTCCGTTTGCATAGCAATCACAACATTGGGAGCAGTTTCTTTTTTTCCTTTTCTGCTTCATTGCCACTGTCAAAACCATTGAACTGCGAAATGCCGGCCTCGATTTCGAAACACCTCCGCAACGGAAGAAACGGTCTATAAAGGATAAAGAAACGAACGACGACGGTCGCCCTGGGTTGACGTATTAGAGAGATCATTTCGTATTCAAACGGGCGACGATCCGTGAGTTATAGAGTACGCAGCGGGAGACAGGTAAGAATGAGAGAAAGAAAGAGGAGGAACGAGTAAAGGAAGAGGAAGAAGAAGAAGAAGAAAAACCGGTTTGCTCAGTGAGAAAAAAAAAATTGAGACTCTCTCTCTCTCTTCTTCCCCTTTGGCTGCCTGGAAAAAAAAATCTAACGGAGTCGGAGTAACCAGTGTGACGAAACAAGCCCCTGGTCTTCTTCTTCTTCTTCTCCTTAAAGGAGGAAGATGTCGTAGAGAAACAAAAGAATGGGACTTGGTAAAGAGAACCGATCAAGTAGGCCCATTGATATTCATGGTTTGGCAGGTCAGGAATCGGACTCTGCTGGGCGCCACAGTCCGGTTGGAAGCGTTTCAATGGGCCAGCACTGGAAAGCGGGCCGACAAGGAGAAATCCACACAAGCACACATTACCAGCACTACTCTTATTTCCAAATCAAGGTTAGAGTAGAGAAAAGAAGAAGAAGAAGACTCGTTGTTGTTCATCTCGCTCTGAATTCCAGCTGCTGGGAATGCGCGTCGTCCGCCGCAGAAAAAGAATAAACAACTGTCGTCAAGAATTGAGAGCGCCAGTTCCTCCCATTTCAAAGATTTTCTCTACATGCACTAGTACTTTTTTTCTTTTATCTTTTTCCTTTTTTTTTTCCTTTACAGCCTCAAGAATTCAACTTTTCGGACACGCAAAGTGTCGACAAATTTCGTCCGGCTTCGATGATTTGATCGTCCGAAAGGACAGATAAACGGTTTCAAATGGCTTTCGTGTTGTGTTTTTTTTACGATAGGAAATAACCGTAGAGCGATGATAAGGGGCTGACGACGTAACTGGACTTGGCAGTTTTGTCCCGTCCGTATTTATCCCGTGACAAGAGGCCAGTTGGGGAGATCCCAACGGCGGAAAGATCCGTTTGTTTTGGCCATGCACACATGTGCGTGGTGGCCCTTACATAGACGTCCAGCGGAATATGGGCAAACAACATCACTTTCCAGTGAGGCGACTAACTATGCCGCATCCGGACAAGCCCCTTCCGGATTTTTCCCCCCCTTTTCATTTGTGTTTGTGTACATACACACGAAGACGACGGTGGTGGTGCGCGCCTCCCGACAAATAGAGAGAAACGTTGAAGGGTTAGTGACCTGAACGCGCTCGTTGCGTCACGGAACAAAGGGAAAACGCCATCATCCAATCACTCGCTGCGCCGCGCGTATCATTTCTTCAATAATCCGACGACGACGACGACGACCAAGAAGAAGAAGAAGAAGCCCACTTCTTTGGAAATTTCAGTCGGGTCAACAACATCGAAGCGAGTGTCTAAGCTTTCACTTCGCAGGAAACTCGCTTCGATAGAGAGAAATTCCCTTCGAATACTTATATATATAAAAAAGAGAGATGATGATAATAAGCCATTACGACGCGCAGTCCCGATAGAGTTTGCGTTTATTATCCCAAACTGACGTTTCTCCCCGCTTTTTATCGGCGTCTTCTTCTTCCTTTCTTGCCGGGCTTTTCATTCGGCATTTACTACGACGTGTGGCCTCGTTGGCAGCTGGGTCGGGTTCTTTCCTCCGTGACTTAACGACTACGCGGCGGCAGTGAGGAGGAGCGCCCAGACTAATAGACTCGCTAGTGAGTTTGTACCTACACAGCACGCAGAGAAAGAGAGAAGGAGAAAAGAGTACGCGGTAATTGCTTATTAGGTATCCCCTTCAAAGCCATTCAAAGGCCATTTTTCTCCGTTTTCTCCGCTCTTCTGACTTTTGCTCGAATCATCATTTTCCATCATTTGCTGTTTTTTGTTTGGCAAGCAACGAATCGAAACAGTCGGGGAAGAATTGAGGTTATACAACTCGTAGTCGGAGAGGCCGGCCGGCAGTCCCAGGCGATCATGACATTTGGAGCACTCACGAGCGTCGAATTACAGCCGTTGTGTGAGTGAGCGACAGTTAAAGCCGAAGCAGAAGCAGAAGGCGGAGTAAATTTGTTTAACCGACCGACCCCATTATAAAAGCCGTGGAGAAGCAAAGTAGGTGTACTGAGCTACAGTCGAAGAGATAAGAAGCCGCGATAGTCGGAAGAAAAAGAAGAAAAAAAAACGAGAGAACTACAAAATCGGTCGACCACCTCTCAGTCAATGACACGTCAATTCTCTCTCAAGAGCCGCTCCGAGCTTCGAGTTTTTTTTTAGTTTTTTACGGGAACCGCACAATGAAAACAAAAGGTTTCGATTCGAATGGCCACGGTCGACTAGTGTCGAGATTTACGTCAAACAGTCCAGGGAAAAGAAACAAGGTCGTTCCTAAAGGACACGGTCGACGAACAAAGACAAAAGACAAAAGACGACGACAAAAAAATCGTGATCCAGCGGGCCGATCCGGCGACAGAAGATTTTCTCAATACATCATCCAGCCATCCTTCTCAAGAGTCATTTCAACGACGCTGACAGATGCCGTTGACGGAATGTCTCGGGCTCTATTGTTGACACTGGGGAATAATAACCCTCTTGAATTGAGAATCAACTCGTATCGCTATTAACTATTCTCACAAAAAGAGAAGCAGGGAATAGCTCTGCTGCATAGCCGTCAGGTGGGTAGGAATGTTGGTCATCCGTCCGTCAGTCTTATCCGATTTTTATAGTCCGCCCCGAAAACAACAAAGAAAAAAAGTCGGCACCGTCCTCATTCTCAATCGGTCAGAGGCAAATCCCTACGGTTACAAAAAAAGGATTTTTTTCTTTTTAAGGACATTAGGCCGCCATGATCAACGTCTCTTTTTTAGTATTCCCTTCGTTCCGTCCGAGCGCCGAGGCAGTTTGGTTCAATTCGAGCGCGCTAGTTCACAAAAGCGCAATCATCTGAGCCTAGTACGACAACGAAAAAACTGAAAGAATATAGTCTGAAAAGATAACGGACTTTTGGACTCTTTCTTTACGTTTGTTGACCATACATTTTTGCACCGAAAGACGGAAGCTGGAGCACGTGCTGACCGGTTGATCCCTCTATGATGTTCCGTATGGCCGGTTCCAACGATCGTCAAAAAATATACAAACACAGTAACCCAACAACTGCCGTTACAGCACAGCCCGTCGATAAGTAAACAAATAAAAAAAAAAGGAAAACTACGGACGTAAGAGAGTTATCTAAAGCAACATAAACCCCCTGTTGATGGTGAGACATGAAACTTGGTCACGGGGGATCGATGATGTCGGAATAGTTTCGAAATCTCCCCTGTTTTTTGAATGATGGTTTTATTTCTTTTCTTCATCTGGCGTAGCGTCAAAGACGTAAGGTGTGACCCTAATGCCGTTTCTTGTTTCTCGTTATAGTGGTTTGACGATGAAATGACGACCGTGTCCAAAATTGGTGCGACGGCCCGTTGGCCAACGAGAGAAAACGCGCAGCCCAGATTCGCCTACTTGAATAATCGATGACGAAAAAGCGGCGGCGGCGGCGGTGGCGGAGGAGAGAGAGAGAGAGAGAGCAGTCATCAACGGAAAAATTACGAGTAGCCAAATTGAGAAATTCGTCACGAGACGTCGCTTACTAGACAGATGCTAATTCCACAATTGGTCAATACTGTGTTGTTGTCTCTTGAAAGCGGAACGTGAAAGTTCGCCGTCTTCAGCTCGTAACTTTTTATTTTTAACCACAGAACGAGCGAACTCTGACCGAAAAATCCCCCAGAAAAATAAAGAAGGAAAAAAAAACAAGAATTGGAGGCGAGCGAATTTGATTTACCTTGTCGATATGGGAAAAGCGAGCAGGCCGCCAATATTTGAAAGCCATTGGCGTTTTCCCTGGGCACGCGCGCTGGCCGTCCGCCGAGCCAAGGAAAGAAATCGAGGTTAGCCTCTGCCCACTGCCCGTTCGTTTCCAAAACAAACCGAGAAGAAAACAAAAATCTTGCGTGCCGTGAAAGGCGCGTCCTCTTTCGCCTCCGCAAAGGCTTTTCCCTCTTTCGCCAAATTGCCACAAAAATGCCAGTAAGTCACGTGCTGGCTGGTAATCCGCTCCCCAATCGTGACCAAATCTATCTGCGCAACTCCTCCCTATCCACCGAGCCAGCTCATTTACATACGCAATGCCCAAAAACGGCCCTTTACTTACAATAACACATAGTCGCAAATAGTAATTAGGGCAGGCTTTCATTTCCTTACCGGATTTTTAGGTGATTGAATCCGTCTTGGCTGTGGACGACTGGAGCAGTTTATCGAGTTCTTCTTCTTTGTAATGGACGCCAATGGCCCGTTAAACGAGTTGATGGCAGGTAACGACGACGACGACCGATCTCTAGGTGAAGGCTAGTAGGAGAAGGACGGCATCGTGGTAGTAGTGATAATAGCACATCAAACTCTCGATGCCATTTCGAGCCCAGAATCGCACACTGGATCACAGTCGATGGACGAGACAAAGGCGCACCACTGGATTGTTCTACTATGACGACGACGATATGTACAGAGAATGGCGAAGGGAGGAAAAGAGAAGGTAGAAAGAATAAGTAACTAACTACCGAGTCTTTGTGTGTCTGTTTCCTGGTCCGACACTATACAACAACAACACTGGAAATGTATTAATATACGTACTAGAGAGAGAGAGAGAGAGAAAGAGAGAAGAGAGAGAGAAAAGGGGATTCAGGTAGAGCGTCGTGGCGCAACGGTGGGAGTTGTGGAGTGCCCCACGGCTCAACGTGGACTGAGTGTCGGCAGAGCGGTACTCGTCGACGAGATAGTTAAGGGCGCACGCCAACGAATGAAAAAGGAAGGCAAAACCAGCACCCGATACACCAGTCAGCTGGAAGGAGGGAAAACAAGACACGGCGGAGGAATCAAGAGAAGAAGAAGAAGAAGAAGAGGAGAAACACAAAAAAAAAGGGAACACGGCAGAGCTAGAAAGACAGGTGGTGCGTGTGGTTGGACACAAGCCTAAATGTAGAAGAAGAAGAAGTAGATATTCCTATACTCGGAATAAAGGTACCTACCAGCAAAGAGTCAGATGTGTCCATACTGTTTTTAACTCGTGTAGCGGAGCTCTCTCTCTCTTTCTCCCCCTCTCCCCACAGGTGATTTTTTTTTCTTCTTCCATGCCTTCTTCTTTTCTTTCCTCGTCCTTTACCTTATCTTTTCCCTCCTTTGTATAGTCTTGGCACCTTTTTAATTTCCAATTGCCAACCACCACCTTGTTTCTTCTCCTCTCTTCTGTGGGTTAGTTTGTTTGTTTTTCCACCTATTTGTTGACTCTTTAGTTACGACGGTGATTCGACAACTTGTATACCAATCTAGGCAGCAGCAGCAGCTTTCTGGCAGTTGTGCTCAATTCCGAGAACGAACAGTCCAATCACCTTCTTCCTTCAATTTTTGTTGAAAGGCCAAAAAAAACGAACGGAAGAATAAGTGGAGAGAACGGAATAAAAGAGAAAAGGGACCCCAGTTTCACAAGATAGACTATTCTACCTGGTACATATATAAATTTAGGTAGTAGGTGGGTAGTAGTAGCAGTACATCCGGGCTGACCCGGCTGTCCACACTGTTGATGTTTTTCTTCTTTCTTGGATATTGTCAGTAGGTCAACAGGTCAGCCGCCTCATTTTCATCTCTGCCGTTTTCTCCCACCTACAACTTTTGTGTAAAAAGGACCCACATCTTCGTCTGCACACGGATTCAGACAAGAAGAGTGTCTACCTTCCAAAACGACGACAACGGCCAAATGGAGCGGACACAAAATAGAATCCGATCCGGTCTTGACCAGTACCCCTACAGCACACTTAAAGTTTTAACGGCCTCATTATTTCAGTGTTTCAAGATGTGACGCATTAGTCTGTGACATCCAGTGTTTATCTTTGACCCAGCGTCATCGTCCCTTGCTTTTAACAAGCCAATGACAAATGTCTGACCGTTCCGTGTCAAATTTGTAACTTTTTTTTTCTACAATAATGTTTTGTTTTTTTTTTCGCCTTTTTTATTGGAATATCTTTTTCAAATTGTTTTCTTTTCTCTTTTTCCACCCATTATTTTTACAACGTCAGAATAGCCCTTTGTTTAGCCTTGTCTTTGTTCCGGCGCTGCTTGCGTTTCTGCTTGACTCGGTCGGAAGCGTCAGCGAATAACTGTACGGCCTCGCGCTCTTCTAGTTCTCGTTGCAGGTATTGGAGTCCAGCCAAGTTGAAACCGATACGATCGCGGACTTGGTCGACTCGTTTGCGAGCCACTCCCTGCAATCGGTTCAAGATCGGCAGCAGAGACGGAGCGTTCGAGATCGGGCCGTGATGAAGACGGACGAGAAAGAGCAAAATCCGCATCACCAATTCAGTTTCCCAGCCTTTTTCCAGTAGCTGGTCCAGCAAAGTCAACAGGCTGCCGACGTAGTGAAAGGGCAGGACGAGGAGGGCTTCTTCCACTTCGCTGGATTTCACCTGGCGCAACACCTTCAGCAAATATCTGTCCGGATCGGACGTGTCGTAAGCCACCATGAGCGGATGAGGTTGAGGGGCGGCTGGAGGGTCGGCGCCGCTGCGGCCGGTTTGTTTATGAAGATCGAGCTTTTCGCGGTACTCGACCAGCTGTTGAGACACCTCCTTGTGGACCTCAACGGCTTCCATGATCCGTTCTGCCGCTCGTTCCGTTTCAACAGTCTTACGGCCGGGCAGAGAGGCCTCTTCCCCGGCCTTCACACCTGGAATAACCCGATCCTCGCCTAGAGCCAACGCCTGTCAAACGCAACAAAAAAGAAAAAAAAAACAAATTGAGGAAATCAATGAAAATTCAAATAAAAGGGATCAACGGCTGGCATGGCCGTCGGCGGGGCAATTAGTTGGTCGCGATTAGTTTTTCAAGATAGGTTTCTATGGTCTCGTCCAATTCGTAACGCTTGGAGCAGGAATGTTGCGAATATTAACCGACTTATAACGAAGGTTGCCCCGAATGAAAAACAGGACCATTCAAGCGAAATGAGAACAAGTTTCTTCTAGCAGCAAATCAAGTCAACGCCCAAAAATAGGAAAGGCGGACAAACCTGATCGGCTTCAGCTTCCCGTTGAGTTTCTCGTTCGTCCTCCAACACCAGCGGCTCCTGCGTTCGCTCCCAAAGTCGAATGGAGCGATCGTGTCCGGCGGAGCTGACGTACTTGCCATCTTCGCTGACGGCCAGCGCCCACACTTGGCCGTGGTGACCCGTCATGGTGATAATGTTCTCAAAGTTGTCGGCGTCCCATTCTTTCACTTTCCCGTCTTTGCCGCAGGAGAAGAACAGATGCGTTTTGGAGACGAACTGCAGACCCATAATGCTGTCCTCGTGAGCGAAAATGGAACGGTGGCAGTCGCCAAAATCCAATCTAGTAGAGGAAACGATGGTGGATTCAATTAACAATGAATCATCATACATCAAAGAAAGTATGAAATCTGGAATGTTACCCCCATATTTTAATGTTGCGGTCGGCACCACCGGTGATAATGGTGGTCGAGTCGTAGGATATGTCCATGCAGAGAACGGGGAATTTGTGACCGTAGAGCGACAAGAAGAATTTGAGCGTGTCGACAAAGAAAATTTTCACGGTCGAGTCGAGTAGCGAAACCGCAATAAGACGTTGGTCGGGGCTAAAGCGAACGCACAGTACATCTTCCTCCAACTGTAACGTCTTGGTGTGGGTCAGGCTCATCCGTTTGCCGTGCCCACTAGTCTCCTCCGCCTGGTCAACCACCAATTCAAATTGCCAAAATTTGACACTCTTGTCCGCACCTCCGCTGGCTATCCCGCGGAGATCTGGACTCATTGCGACGGTCCAAGCTTCGCCCTCGTGAGCGGCGATCTCTTCCAGCAAACGTCCAGCTGCGATGTCAAAGATCTGCAGTTTGCCCGTCTTGGTAGCTACGATCACGTTACGATCACCCGGTGCAAAGAGGATCGAGAGAGCGTAATCACAAGGCATGGTTCTGATGCAGTTTTGCGAACCTCGATTCCAAATTTTGAGGGATTCGCCGCTTGCAGATGCCAAGGCGATCTTATCGGAGCTGAAACATAAAGCACGGACATCAGTTCGGTGTCCGGGGATGGATATTGTGCCAACTTTCGTCGCGTCATTCTTGCTAGAGACGACAGTGTCTACTTCGTGGATTTCAAAAGAATTGCCTCGAAGGAGTACCAAAATTCTCAGTTCTCCTTTGGCAGATTTGTAGATATCGATGGCTTTTACTTTTGCCGAAGCCTGGACAGATTTGATTCGCAGGACTTCATCTTGCAAAGCAACAGCTAGTTCTTCCGTCGAATCGGGGTTTTGTTTCTTGAACTTTCTCTGGCGTTTGCTAAAAATTTTCTGGATTTCTTCTTCGTCGTGAAAACGAAACAGTTCCACAATCGAGTCCATTCCATGGCAGGCCAAAATGCTTCTACTTGGGTCTGTCACCATACTGAAAACGCGATCGCGGCCTTGTCTCAGTATTGTTCCTATTTTGGTGCACTGGAGAATGCTGTCGTCGGCGTTTTCTTCCTCTTCTCCTTCTCCGCCTTCTTCGTTTGGATCAGTACGAGCTTTTTTCTGTGTGACTCTCGGGTCTTCTTCTTCTTCTGAATCTGGAAAACGAAGCTTCCAAACTCTGAGCTCGCTGTCACCACATCCAGTGACAAGATACCGGTCATTTTTCATGACGACCATATCCCAAACTTCAGATCTGTGACCCACTAGTGTTTTGAAGCAGTGTTGGGTGTCCAGGTCCCAAAATTTGACCAATGTATCAAGAGAACTACTAACTAAAATATTGTGCTGTTCGAGAAAACAGCATTTGGTGATGGGACCTTTGTGTCCACTCAAACGGTAAAGGCCAGCTTCAGATACAGTATCCCAGATGATGATGTTTGTGTCCTTTGCTCCAGAGACCAATCTCATACCATCTGTGTCAAATGCCAGACATGTAACTGCACTTTTGTGTCCACTGAAGGTAACCAAGCATTCTCCACTGTTGAGGTCAAAGAGCCTGACAACACCATCTTCATAGCCAACCGCAAGTTGTCTGTTGTTAGGGCTTGTCTTCATCACCGACACACAATGCTTTTCTCCAAGCAATGTGTTGATCTGTACAAATTACATAGTACAAACCATTAATAATATTCTTTACATTGGAAAGTATGACAGTAACCTTTTCGCCTGTTTTCGAGTCCCAGATGATGACATTTTCACATGCTCCAGCAGCAACATACCGCCCAACTTGTGCCCTCAATTCCACAAATACGGCATTGGATTTCAAGCTTGCAATTACGTTAAATACTGGTCCGGGGACATAACGAAGGTATTGTTTTGTCAATCCCATTTTAGAACACGTCAAGAATCTTAGGATGTCAGAAAATCTTTTAATAACTGAGTCGTGTCATCTATGATTGAGCACATGTGCTTTTATCCAACACGTGCGAAGTCGTCTGCTAGCGGCGTTGCCCGATTGGAAACCTTATTTCCTGTCTCTTGTGGCCGCTGCGGTCGCTGTGTGCTTGAGACTTGAGTGCTTCTTTATATTTATATTTAAAAAAATGAGGAGGGAGTATAATTTAGCATAACGCGAATAAATAGTGTCAATGTATTTTCCATGAATCCGAGTTGAACACAAAACATAAAACCTTTACGACGAAATGAACGTTTTGAATTTATCAATGGCAATAGAGATGACGGAGTATTCACATCATTTTCAAATATAAAAAAAAGGAAACAAATGAGACACAATATAGTCAACAGATTCAGCTCACAATAGTGAACCCTTTTCAACTTAAAAAGAGAAAAACATCAAAGAAACGAAACTTTATGGAACAGTTTCAGAAACTGCCGATTAAGAACACCGACGTTTCCAATGCCGCCGTTGAAAGTTGTTTACACGGAAGGTAAACCAATTGAAATAGAAATAGAAACTGAACAATTCCAGATGGTAGAGACACCTAACGACATCCGGGACAGCTCCGGCGGCATAGTATATACACAACGATGATCGCAACATAAGCGGAATATCAAATTTTTTTTTGTGGCCGCGAGTCGAAGGCTACAGTCAAAACATATCGATGGCGAAAATACTTAACAAAATTTCAACATTTTTTTCTTACTTTTTTCATGTTTGTTTTTTTCTTTATCCGAGTTCGTATAGACTTGATAAAACGGAAAATTATTTAAAAAAAAACTCTTAACTTTTATCTATAAAAAAAATTATGAAAAGAAGTCAATAGATCGAATTCTCATTCGTCGGCAAGAAAATGTGACGTTGGCACTTTGCTCCCGCACGAAAAACAGGACGACTGAGAACGATCTCTCATCTGTTTTCGGAAACGTGAACGATAAACAACGAGGATATAAACGATCCGGCGAGAAAGTAACAAAAAAAAGTTAAGAAAAAAGGGTTTCGAGAGAGGAGAAA
The DNA here is from genome assembly GCA_022539655.2 of Ceriodaphnia dubia. Taxonomy (NCBI): domain Eukaryota; kingdom Metazoa; phylum Arthropoda; class Branchiopoda; order Diplostraca; family Daphniidae; genus Ceriodaphnia; species Ceriodaphnia dubia. The sequence continues at coordinate 1,527,212 of JAKUCG020000076.1, forward strand.
TGTAAAAAGCGTAATATAAACAGCTGCCCGAGACCTCTCTTTCTATCTGGTTTCCATCCATCCTATAATAATCTCGGGTAGTTAGCGAACTTTGTTGGGAGAGAGAGACAGAGAGCAGTAGTAGTAGAAGACACCGCTAGGGACGAGATCAATCACGCGGCGGCGCTCGATGACGTAACGTCGGGCGTCTGCCTTTCGCGTCGCTTCGACCGGCGCCAGTATCCGTCACGTCTCGGCTTGACTTTACCCGACCTCCTGAAAGAAAATATGGAAATAGATAGTTAGAGCTGGTGAGCGCGAGACACAAACAAGAGGGTAAAAGAAAAAAAAAACGAGGGCAAGCAAAACGTACCCATTGTCGAGCAGATGACTACTTTGTAGGTGATAACTGGCATCTTTACTCTCTTCCGGATCCGATTTGCCGGCTGCCAGTAATTTGGCGGCAGACGGGTGGGTGTTGACGAAACAGTCGGCTCCTTTGCAGACGCGCAACCGTTCCAAAGTCGAATGGAAGAAGGCCAATTGATTTTCAGACAAGGTGTGGGCGATATTGCGTAGCTGGTAGGGATCGATGCGCATGTCGTAGTAAGTGACAAATCCGGTAATAAACTCGCAATAGAGCGAATTGTGAGTCGTGTTGAGCGTCCGAACGCACCAATACGTGTTGTTGTTGGCGTTCATACAGACGCAAAACGGACTGTCGTTCCACAACGGAGCCGTCCGCCAATGGTCCTTATCGTGGCTAAAGCAATTCATCTTTTCATAGTTGCATTGGCCGTTGTGCGATTCAACCATGGCCCGTTTTCGGCTCAGCTTCTTTTGGCGACGCTTCTGACGCTCCTCTTTGATCTTGCGACGGTTTGCCTGGCGAACCAGACGCTCTTCGTTACGCGCCTGACTGCGCGACCAATTGACGTCGACACAGGGGCACATCCCGATCCGTCCGACATTGTTGTTCGGCCTAGATCAAACAAAATACAAATAAAATTAGATACGGAAAAGCTATTTCATAGCAGGAAAAGTTCCTCGTCCTTGTTCCCTCGCACACACAAAAGACGATCATTAAAGGTCGTTCGGAATTAGCATTTCCCCAATTCAAGTAGCCCTAATTTAATGGGATTCTTCCACGAGAGCGGAAGGAGGAGGGCATCTGTGCCGTGTTTGATTCCAAGATCATGTTCGGAAAGAGTAGAAGGAGAAAAGAAACGAAAAGAAACAACAGACACAGGTAGAAACAGCTGATTTCCCTAATGACGTAGCCCGACCCCCCTGTTTCTCCGCTTCTTCTTCTTCCCGTGGACCAAAAGGTAAGAAGAGTCGAGACCTGTCTTCATTCCCTTCCAACCCAATGGATACCGACAGCAGATCCATCTTCAAGGTCGCCACCACTAAGGAGAACACGTTTCCGAGAATTCCTCACAGAGCACAAGGAAAGAGAGTCAAAAGTTCTTCTTCTCCTTCACCTTCCTCCTCTTTTGTCTTCTTCGGTATCAACCCCAACCAATCTGATATTCTGCGACCGTATACACTACTACTACCTACATCTTCCAACCTTTTGTTTTCCGAGCGGCCAAGAATGCATCCATTCATCCAGTCGCGGATATCTCTCCCAACTCGACAGGGTCCGTTCGTGTATTGACCCTGCCGATTCCCCGCCGAAGAGGAGAAGAGAGAGAGAAAAAAAAGAAGAAAAACTTAAAGAACCGCTACCAAGTTCTTTTTTCGGTTCGTCTTATCTTTTCCTTCTCTTCTCTTCTTCTCCCAAAAGCAACAACTACTACACTACAGCTAGTACACTAGATTATCGCCTGCTACAATCTCGATTGTTTCTTCTTGCCCTCCTCTCTTCTCGGCCATTAACGGCTTGTAATTTGCAAAACAGCAGAGAGCCATACAAGGACCGGATGAAGAATTTGAATACATATTTATACCAAGAAAAAGGAATCTTTTTTTAGAATATGGTTTCACTCACTTGATTTTTCGATTGTCGTAGATGGTCACTTCGATCGTCTCGACCGGGCCAGCACTACTGCCAGTACCACCAACACCACCACTAGACGGCTCCTCTTCTTCGTCTTCTTCCTCATCTTCATCGTCTTCTTCTTCCACTTCTTCAACGGGTGCCTTGGGGTGTTGTTTCCTTCGGTTGCCGGATGGCGGCTGCTGGTAAACCGCGTCAGAGTTATTCATCACCGTCCGGTTGGCCGAAGGCGGTGACGACCAGTCAAACAGCGACGAACCGGTCGCTTTGGACTTGGAATTCGTACGCTGTTTGTTGTTGGCCAATAGAGATTTGTCGCCACCAGTTGGCCGCATTGCCCGCAAATGCTTCCGGATGACTTTCAACTCGTCCAACTGAACTCGCAAAATCCGGATTTGTTGCTCGAGAAAGTCGCGACTCAAACGCCAAGTAGCTGGATCGTTGTACACTTCACTACTGCAATTAATTCGCGACTGGCCCAAAATTTGGCAGTTGAGCTTCCCATCGCTTTTTAACTGTGTACTAGGTCCGGCTGTAGACGGCGCTATCGTAACAGGAAGAGTGCTTGCTGCTTCCGTGCTGCTGGAAACGTTTCTCGCTTCCGTCAGAGCCTGCCAACAAATAAATCAAGGGGTTTGTTGGATTAGATTTTAAGTCCTTTTGGAGGGATTAATTCCATCGATTTTTTATTTATTACCTCGAGATCAGAAATCTCATCCGATATGTCTTCCATGATGAGTTCGACCTGTTCCAGCTCGTCTTCAGCGACATCTCGCAATACACTGCCTTCCACAGATCCAGCGACCGCCTCTGTACTGGCAACTTGAGCTTCACGCCTTGGTCTCGCCCGGCCACCGGCCACAGTTTTGAGGAAACGAGGCCGATATCCGCGCCAATCAACGCTAGTGTGCTCCTTGAGAAAAGCGCGCTGCATCCTCCTCTCTTCCGGCTCCAATTTGCTGAGTCGGTACTTGGAGAGGGCTTTGCATTGGCACCATTTCTTCTTGGCTACCTTGTGGACGGACGGCCGGCACTTTTTCATTCGCCAGCGCTCGTCCACAAAGACACACTCGTACTTTTGAAATCCAGTGCAAGGGCTTTGGTACTGCGGCTTGCGGCATTCGACAGCCCATCGTTCAAATTTGCCTCGCGGCGGAGAGTACTCGACCGACACTCCGTCAGCATCGTCGCCTTCAGCTCCTACGACCAATGATTATGTTCAAGTCTTGGCAAATAAAGGAAAGAAGGCTAGGGAGACGGAAAGAGGGGTTCCCTCCGTGGCCCCGTCTTCTAGTTGTTGTTGTAATCACCTTCATTGTTATTGGGAACATCTTCGACTACGTTGAGCTTTGGGAAGAGCGCGGGTGGCATTTTGCCCCGCTCGATCAAGTACGTGTCCCTCCAGGGCGCACGGCTTTTAACCTTCTCCTTTTGGAAGAATCGGAAGATAGAGGCGCCGTCCATGTGCGATGGCACGGGCAAACCGGCAATCTCCAGGAACGTCGGCGCCAGATCAACATTGCCAATCAGACTCTGGACCACCCGACCGCGTCCGACGCCTGGACCGCGGACCAAAAATGGGACTCGAATGTCGGACTCGAACGGGAATGATTTGCCTATTCAAAAACATTTCGTAAAAAAAAAAAAGAAAAACATTTGGTTAGAACTTCTTTTTTTCTCTCTCGTCGTCGTCTAAACACGTCTCATTTTTTTGCCCTCATTCAAATGCAAATGGGGACTGAGGAAATTCATAATGCAAGATATCCATCAGAGTGACAGTTGATTGACAAAACCAACCCAAAAAGGTAAAGCACACGACAGTCAAACAAAAGATGACAGCTTTTTCATTTCGAAACTTTTGACTGACAAGCGCAAAACGATAAGCTCGGCAAAAAACTTTCTTCTTTCTCAACTCTTAAAAAGTTTTTCTTTCATCTTCCATTTTCCTACCTTTGATCAGTCCAAACTGTCCCAGATGATAGCCGTGATCCGACGTGTAAAAGATGTAGGTATTGTCCAGCTGGCCGAGTGCCACCAACTCGCTAAAAATCCTCTCGACGGCATCGTCGACACTCTGAAGCGTCTGGAGGCGTTTCGTCATGAGCAAATCGGTGAAACGATGATGGACCGGTTTCATCTTGCCAAGCCAACGCAAAATCCATTGTTTATCCGGATTGGGAGCGAAGTCATAGCTGGGCGTCCGATGTCGCGTCACATTGAAAAACATGTTCGAATACTGAGGCGCCGAGTCTTCGGGCCCGTGAGGAGACGGAAAACTCATCACCATCATGAACGGCTGGTGGTCAAAGTGCTGTTTAGACTGGCGCAGAAAACTGATGGAATCATTGGTGATCAAATCCGGGTAGTAATCTGTCTGGTAGTCGTTGCCGTGTTTGATCTAAAAGGAAATGTGGGTTAAGGTTTCGCGGATGAATGAAAGAGCCAAATGTCTCCCATGTATACCTTTTGCCCATTGAAATTGATGGTGTAGTTGTAATATCGCGAATTCATGACCTGGCCGGCCCAGACTCTCCATCCAGGAGGAACGTAACTGCACGCAAAAGAAAGAGACAGACACACACAAAGTTCAGTTAGAGCAAACGTTAATGGAGACGGATGAGCCGGATCGTCACGCACGCCGCTACATCTTTTTGCGTTCAACCGCGAAACATACCTGCCGTTGTATTTGTTGAGGTATTTACCAAAATAGCCCGTCCGATATCCAGCGCTGGCCAAGTAGGCGCCAAACGTCCTCGGCTCGTGCTCCGCTTGCCAATAGGCTAATTATAAAAATGAAATAAAGAGTTGCTTTCCAGTACGTCACAGAGAAAGTAAGGCGAGCCTCGCCCTACCCCTCGAACAAAAATGTTGAATGAATACCTGATGAGCAATTCTCGTTATTAGTCAAGACTCCGTGATTGTGAACGAATAGGCCCGTAAGCATGGAACTGCGAGACGGGCAACACATTGGCGTCGAGACGAAAGAGTTTGGAAAGAAAGCGCCGCCTTCTTTGAGAATAGCTCTCGTTTTGGGCATGTATTCCAGAGAGCCGAGTTCGACGTCCTGGTCGTCCGTCACCATCAGGATGATATTGGGCTTCTTGGGAGTCGGCTGCGCCGATGACGCTCCACCCTTTCGCGACCCGGAGTAATTATCCGGTCCAGACTTGGATGGCTTCTTCTTGTTATTCGTCTTCCTCCTGGGTGACTGCGATTCCACCGGGCTCGTTCCCGTCCACAATCGCTCCTATGGGACGCATTAGGTTAGTGGTGATAGATATTGGATACCATCAACTAGTCTTCTTTAAATGAATGAATACCTTCATGAATGTGAGCCGGATTTCCCGCTGGTCGGTGAATAGCGGGTCCACGGGCAGAGGTAGGTTACGGCTGCTGGGATCAGGGCGAAAGGCCGAGACACCTGGGCTCGTGCTACCGGTGCCCCGATTCCGTTTTCTTCCGCCTCGACGCTCACCTTCATCGCCGGCTTGGCAGCTGCCATAAAAGACGACCATCGCCCATAAACTCCAAACGATCGCCCAAGTATTCATGTTTTTTTCCCTCTGTGTATGTTGTCCAAGGGCGGTCAAATCTTCGTCTTCTTTTGAAAAGAAAAAAAAAGTGGATGGTGGATTTTTATGACTTGGCTCTCCAGCTGCTCATCGCCTCTCTCCACTTGGAAGACAATTCTTTGAGAGCTTCCGTTCTGATGCGCGAAACCTTACTGCAAACGAGATTAAAAGCAATACCCAATCGATTATTTACGAATTTCACTTTGGCAGTGGCAACGTAGACATCGTACAACTGCGAAACACGTTGTCCAAACAAAAACTCGTACATAATAATATATATATATTAAAAATATAGAAGGGGATTTCCTTTTCAACTTTCTTGTTTGGCCCATCTCTAAGAGAAACTAATTATTATAAGCAATTTCACGGATGAATAACCTTCAATCAAACAAGGAACTAAAATGTTTATGTTTTTGCTTCTTAAAAGCTTCAATATTAATCATTTTAATTAATTAAAATGTTGCAAGCTAGTAGGGCAAGCATTCACAACAAAGAAGCCGATTACTCGAAATAATAAAAACGTTTAAGAATTCAATTAAAACCCAAGAAACAAAACTAATAAGAATGAAGATTGTTTACGATTTCGTCACACAAATTAAGACAAAGTAATAATGGATTGCGGCACAAGAAAATCTATTACACAAGAGCAGGTAATAATGACGAGACACTAATAAGGCCAAACAAGGGCTGCTTGATTACAGCTCATTATTACAGACGAATCTGGTTACAATCTGGCTAACAATCAGGAACGATTTTGAGCGTTGCCAATTTCTAAGTTTTAGTAGAAAATTGTTTGGTGAGAAATTCATGCGTTATGCGCCCCAGTTCCATAGCCAATTGAATGACTTTCCCTGATTTCCAGAAACTTGGAACCCTGAAGAGTGTCGGATGGAGAGGGTCGTTGGGTGTCAAAAGAGAGACCGGTGGTGGGTCGAAAGGGACCAGGGGGGTGCGAAAAGTATTCACCCGAGCAACACTAAAAACCAATTCCTCTCTTCTTCTTTCTTCCTTATAAAACCTAACCGCACAATGACTCCGACACACGAAAGGGAATGACACACACAAAAATGTGTCGGCCCTCCTTTGGATGCACACATAGTCTCTCTCTCTCTCTGGCTCACACAAATAGATATATATAAAATAAAATAAAACGACGAGGGGAGAGAAAACAATGGCAATGCACCGAGGACCCTTTCTCCCTCTCTCTCTCTTTGTTGGGGAAAAGGTATGGAATGTGTCAGATTGCTAGTGGAGGAAACAGAAAGCGAGTCTTCCCCTCTCTTCAATTATTGGCATCTCTATTACTATCGGAGATGAGCCATCTTGTCCATTTCACCGCCAGGACCTGCCCAAAGACACGTTGAAACTCGAATTCAAAGTAAAAGATTTTAGCCCCAATCGGAAACTCCCTTTGGTACGTTTAATAAAGAGAAGTAAAAGTAGAAGAAGAAAAGAAAAAGAAGCCGGTGTGAGGGTTGTGGGGCCGGTAATGACCCCAGTGGGTCACCGGAATGCTCCTCTCATCTTCGGCATTTAACCCTCCCCTAGAATATATAGCCCATTTAGGTGATGGTGGTGCGGTTGTTACTAGTAAAGTCAAAAGTGCTAGCATCTCTATATACAGTCGCTAGTAGGAGAAACATTCCTACGTTTCGATTCCTAGGTCCTTTGACCCGATAACTCGGCCATAGACGACATGTAACATTTAACACAAGGGGATTTTCTGTTCTGTCTGTGCAAGAACAAGAAGAATTAAAAACAAAGACTCATTGACAAGGTCCAGCTGGCATTGAATCAAGAAAACTCGTTTTGGAGTAGTCCCCCCTTCTCTTTCCTTTTTATTTTATTTTTTTTAAAGGTTCATTTGCGGTCTCGAGTGTCTTTTTGGGATTTTTCTAATCTTCTCTCCCGTACTTCTCCTCTTTCGTTCACATCTGCTGAGAGATGGCTTTCGTGAAAGCAATCGATGTCTTGTTCATTTACTCTTGTCTCTGCCACCGAGAGGATTTTCATCACGATCAATGGTAAAAGATAGTACAGACGGGATCGTGTGTTTGAGGAACCACAAAATCGTGTCTTGTTTCCCGCTCACGGGCACACGTGAGATGGGGATATAGCTTTCCACAGCAGCAAACAGCAAGAAAAAGGAATTGTCTTTTTTTTTCGAAAGCTATGTGTGTCGGTCGGGGGAGGTTACGAAAAAAGGACCAAGAGGGCAACGAGAAGAAGAAGAAAAGATAGAAAAATGTTTTTTTTTTCCCTAAAACTTTTTCTCCCGTGCTACTACCTAGAGGGCAAGAGAGCAATGCCAGAACTTTTGGGTCTCCCGAAAAAATAAGCACACAACGACCTTGCCTTGCGTTGTGCGCACACACACACACGAGAAGAAGCAGAGACAGAGAGAAAATATGCCCCGTAATTCATTTCCTTTTTTCCCTTCTTTTTTACTTGTGAATTCTGTGTGACCGCTCAAAGGCATTCCTTTCTGTTTCTCTCCTCGTCGTCGTCCGGCTGCTGTCATTCCCTCCATCTTTTCTTTCGACCTTTTTCTCGATTTGTATGTATTACAGGGGAGAAAAGGGAAAAATAATTTTTCAACGCCAAATGGAATTGTGGTGCAAAACGTGGTCAACGTCTGCTCCTCTTTATCAACTAGGACCAACGACACGTGCACGACAAACATGGCCGCGAATCGCACACTCAACAGACAAGATACACACAAATCCAAGGTGATAATTAAATACCTGAGAGAAATTCGGTCGGGCAGCAGCTGCACAGGACATGTCTCCAATCTTGGTCCCTTTTCCCCTTTTCTCAATTCTCAGCCGATAACGAAACAAAATTCCCACGAGATAAAATCAACAACGAAAAAAGATATTTCGCAACAAAACTGATTTCTCAATAAAACAATCGCGTAAAAATAGTAGTAAATGGAATTTGTAAAAAAAAAAAAAAAGAAACGTGACTCGCGGCCGGTTAGAACTCTGCTGTGGACCAAACCGACCGGCAGCCAAAAACGAACTAAAGGGAAAACGAAAACCTAACTTAACGAGTGGCCCATCTCGTCGACTACTCGAGTCACCTTCGGAGCTCACTAGTGGGCAGCCGACTCCTCCAATCAAAAATGCCGCGCTCGGCCTAGAACTGAGAACGTTGTTTGCAGGTTTCAACACGTCATGTCTATTAATTCTGCGAATCCTTTCCGGTGTTGTCATCGCTTCTTCCGTTATTGTTCATTCTCAAATGACGTCTCGGCGTGTCACAGGACTCTAGATTGAAAGAGGCAGACGAGGAAGAAGAAACACCGTCCGTATATATTTTGTTCTTTTTTAAAATTCGATGGTACCACCAGACGATGACGAAAGATATCAGTCGTCCAAGATCGTAAACATTTATTCATTCCGAGTGTTTACCGTTCCGTCTGCTTTCGCCCTGACGCTGATAAATAATTAAGTAGCTCCTTAAGTTTTCTGGAGGAAGCAGGGTCCTCCTTTCTTCTTCCTCAACTTGTTCAAAGATAACAGACTCACACAGACACACACAGCTTCTTCTCTTTTGAGGGAGGAATAAGAAAGGGGATGAAAGATTTACGAGCTGCATCCGCCCGCTCGGTCCGTCCGTCTCTGTCTTTATTTTTCTCCTCTCTCTTCACTCGCTTCTTCTCTTTCCCTTTCCCTGATTTCCTATTCGTCCGACCTCTTAACAGACAACAGACAGACAATAGTTACTACGGACAGACACACAACTGGTGATTTTTACGTGGAAATGTGACGGTGCCGTCGTCGAAGAGTGGCCCGTCTGGAACGAAACGCAAACCACCGGTGTAAGGCCCCCATTGGCACTCTATAATGACTATAACAACATGACGATGTACTCACGCGGGAAGCCGGCCCTCTTTTCTCTTTGGCATCGCTTCAAAACGGCTTTTTGGGAATGAAACGATGGACGGCCCCGAGCGCAAAGCGTCGGAACGGCGCCTCTCGTCGTTCCCCGACAGCAATTGACTCGCCTCCTCCTCTTCGTTTGCCTTCTGCCTCCATCCCCGAATTTGTTTTTAAAACACAAAAATACACGTAAAAAAGAACAGCACAAAGTAGACGGCATCTTTTTAGCCTGAAACCCATCTTGTATTCGGAATTATACCAGTACAAGAAGAAATTGTAATTGAAGTATAACCCACAACCTGAATGGGATTACAAATGAAAGTGGATAGACAAAGAAATAAAGAGGAAAATAATGGAGAAAAGTAAAAGGAAAAAAAAAGAAAAGATGGGAAAGCGAAAATAAAGAAAGAAAAAGGCTGGGCGACCAGGAGGTTCTCTTCATTGGTGGTCGATGACATCAAGATAAGAGACAAAGAAGAAAGAACGGAAGAAGAGTTGCGTATAACTCGTGTCGTAGACGAAGAAAAAAAAAACATTTTGTGGATTTTTTGAAGTTTTGCCATTTTTTTGGTAGTTTTTCTTTTATTTCTTTTTTTTATTCCTCCTTTGGTTGAACAACTGATGCAACAGCAGCAGCCACTTGCTTAGCTTGGTGAGCCTGGAGTACGGCGACAGCTTCATCCACCTGCGAGATGAAAAACATTCAATCAAGTGCCAATTCGACAAACTCGATGAAAAACAATCAATTTACCTTGGCTTTGAGTGATTCGTTGTGTTCCAACATGTGCAACAACTCCGAATTGTCGATCTCCAGCAACATGCCGGTGATCTTTCCAGCCATATCTGGATACATGCGTTGAATGAGAGGGAACAAACGTTCTCCCAACATTTGCTTCTGATCCTGGGGAGCAGCCGAGGCCAGCATAGAGGCCGTCAACGGTTCCTGGCCTTGGACGACAAGGGCTTGCTGCATTCCACCGGCAGCCGATCCACCCATGGCGTTTGAAGGAAGTGAGCCCTTAAAAGAGTGAAGAGAAAAAACACATCGTGATTTCCTATCCGAATCTGGCAGTAATTGAGCGCTATGAATAACTTACTTGGCTGGGCGGGTTGCGCATAGCCGGAGTGAACTTGAATCCGGGGCGTGGTTGAGGCATGACAGGTCCGCCAGAGGGCATTCCGAGCGAACGACCAGGCATTCCCTGGGGCACCATGGGCTGCTGGCCCGTGATGGGACGAGCCGATTGCATCGAGCGGACGACGGGTGGCTGACCGCGCGGGGGCACTCCGCCGCGGTACTGTGCCGACACGGGATATCCGGCACCTTGTTGGTTGAGCTGGGCTGCCGGGCGAACCTACACAGATTCCGAGAATTGTATGGTTAATTATCGAGCAATAAATTTTCGTCAAATTTCACCGGCTGTTCTGCTTTTCTTTTACTGTACCTGAGGCTGAGCCGACCAGCGTGGAGTGGCACGGAATTGTGCCATCTGAGCTGGAGTGTAGAAACGTTGCGGCTGAATCGGAGCAGGCATAAAGTAACCCGGACCGCCCGGTTGGAACATCTGACCCATTTGCTGCATGCGCATGCCGGCCATTCGCTGCATGTACTGTGAAGCAAGCTGAGCCTTGCGGTCTTCCTTCCTCTGAGCCAGTGCCACGTATAAAGGCTTGGAAACGAGGATACGGCCGTTCATCTCGGTAACGGCTTTCGTTGCCTCTTCGGGGGAAGAGAAGCAAACGAAACCAAAACCTAAAAAAGCAGACAAACAAGTCGTTAAACTCACCGGACCACAATAAAAACTGAACCAATGCTATTCTTACCAAGTGAAGTCTGGAATCCTCCCTTGTTGCGACCACCTTCAGTCATGACCTTGGCCGAGGTGATGGTTCCGTATGGAGCGAATTCCTTGCGAAGGCGTTCGTCATCGATTGTGTCATCCAAGTTCTTGACGTACAAGTTGACGCCTTGATAACGGTTAAGGCGCTCGATTTTCATTTGTTCAAACTTGCGACGGAGCTCTGTTTGACGCTCATTGCGCTTTTGGGCCCGTCCAACGAAAAGAGTTTTTCCGTTCAACTCCTTGGCGTGCATATCATCGCAAGCTCTTTCAGCTGCGTCAGGGTCTTCATAGCACACAAATCCAAATCCGCGAGATTTTCCATCGTCACTTGACATGACCTGAATTGATAAAACAACTATTAGTTCCTGAAGAGATATCATCAAGGCGGGATTCCTTACCTTGTGGGACGTAACTTTTCCGTATTTAGAGAAGACTTCGAATAGTTTCTCATCGTCAAATTCATCACCAAAGTTTTTGATGTAGACGTTAGTGAAGTATTTAGCCTTCTCTCCCAACTCACGCTCGCGATCTTTACGAGGGATAAAGCGGCCAACGAAGACCTTCTTTCCATTGAGCAACATGCCATTGACCTTTGTGATGGCATTCACAGCAGCTTCTTCAGTTTCGAAGTGGACGAATCCATAGCCCTTTGAGTTACCTGCCTCATCCTGGGCTACTTTGCAGCTCAAAATGTTGCCAAATGCAGAGAATGTATCGTACATGGCTTTGTTGTCAATGGTCTTGTCAAGGTTCTTAATGAAGATGTTGCCAACACCAGATCTGCGGAGAGATGGATCACGCTGGGACCACATGATTCTGATTGGTCTACCTCGAAGGACATCAAAGTTCATGGTATCCAGGGCTCGCTCAGCTGTAAAAGATAACAGTTTAGTCAACAGTCATAAACACATGAAATAAAGTATATACCATCAGCTGGTTGCTGGAAGTTTACATAGGCATAGCCAAGTGAGCGACGGGTGATCATGTCTCTGCAGACACGAATGGAAACCACAGGTCCAGCAGTGGAAAACTTTTCGAAGAGCATGGCTTCAGTGACCTCATTGTGAAGATCACCAACATATAGAGAGGCGATGGGGTAATTAGCTCCAGCAGTGTTGTTCATTTTTTCAGAAAGTTGTCAAGTTATCAAGATGGTAGAAAATAATAGATGATCTAGGGGAAAAAATTGGAATTAGTTATGTCAACCTCATGGCACAATTTTTCAAGGGTTTTCAAATCGTACGATTGACGTCAATAAGCAGTTGACGCAATGTGGAGTACGAACGCGTGAGCATGAGACGGTTGCCATGTTGGAAAGGTACTTACAGGCAAATGGCGCAGGAAAGGGAACCGTGTGTAACAGATTGTGATGGAATAAGAGCAGAGTTGTTTAGCCAAAGGAGGACTTTTTTTCTAACTTAAACTTATGAAGTTAGATAGTTCTTGATTTTTTTTTAGATTTTTGGCAAAATTACAATTTTTTTGTGATTTTTTGCATTTACTTGAAGAAAACGAACGAAGAAAAGACCACCCTCTCTCCTTGCTGCCCTGTAAGAGAGTGGAGGCGCCTGGTCCCCTAGTGGCATTTGATAAAACTTGGTCACACGTTTCAAGCTTAAGGAGCGTTGCCGGCTCGTTTCCTTTTTTTGAGTTGCCAGATTTAATTCTTTTTCTCTACGGCAAATCGACTCTTCAGTCTCCTTATCCTTCTGAATTGTTTGTTTAACTTTCCCTAGTTATTTAAATATAAGTTGCACTATATTTTAAATGATGGCTTTTATAAAATATGCGAGCATCTGTAGCGCAGTTATACCGCAATTTCCTGTCGCCGCATCATGAAATCTATTCTATCTAATATTAGATTGTAAATTATTTTATAGCAACACTCAGCTGAACGAACCAAGAACTTAATTAATCAGTTTGCCAAATGCATCATTGGACTTTCACTAGGTCAGTAACCTGACCCACTTTTACGGCGTGAATGGAGAAACAAAAACTGGGTGAAAGTGGACCTTTCAAAAGGTTGCTTTTACTCCCCAGAAAATAGGTTTCCAACTTTAATTCGCAAAAACAATAAAACTGTTTTCTACGCCGATCTGTCAATTGCTTTTTCTCAGATTACGTGACTTTGACATTTTTCCATTGACACTAAAGCTTCGAAACCGGCTGACGCCGCGTTTGTAAAATGAGGACACTTGGCCAAGGAGACGAAATAACTTCGCAAATATCGGTATCTAATTAATCGTAAATAACTTTTAAATAAAGCTTGCAATCGAAAATTAAATACAATGCTATCTAGTAATTGCGGTGCGCCTCATTGCGAAAATTTTGAGATCGGAATTAGAAAGTAGTAGAGAAATCGTTGTTTGAATAAAACATGCTCTTGTAACTTCAAACGTCTATCAAACGATTTGTAAAAGTGCGTTGCTGGAGGAATTTCTTTACTATGTTGAAATGCCGGAAGAGAGGGGCAATGTGCGCACAACTTCTGCGTCATCGACTCATTGCTAAAGCTTCAAGAACTCGATTTTGGTTTAGCTTTTTATATAGACAAAGTGCTGCTCTATACACACTAGGCGATTGCTCCCCACTTGTACAAGATACCTTAATACTCGTGAAATCAATACGTGTGCGCAACAACTGAAAACTTGCTGCTCTTGTATTTTAAACTAAAGAGACGCATATTTCACAAAACTATACATTTATTTTCTATGCATTACCCCTTGATCATTCTTACGATTCCAAATAACAAAATAAAAACAAGTCAAGGTTTTTTTTAGTATGGACTTCCTCGTTTTATAAGGTTGTTTCAGTGGGTTACACAACTCGGTATCGACCTACCGCGAATAAATTATCACATTCTTGCTCGATTACCAGCCGCGAATCGTCGATTGGGATGTTCGGCATGCATACTTTGTACCAAACGCGCAAATAAGAATTTTGCCTTACCCGAACGACCCGTTGTTAGACAACTCTAAAAACTTTATTTTAGTTCGGTTACCAGCTTCCTCAGTGTACGATATTAAAACAGCATTGTCGGAATAATAAATAATTGACGATTATAGAGTAATGGCGGCGAACTCGATGAGAACACCGGGAACCTGAAGATAAATCCTTTGAAATATATTAAGAAACTTGTCTCGCCAAATAGAACGATACAGACATTTTTTATACAAGTAAAGAAAGAAGAACAAGAGAAAAAGGTGAGGAATGAGTACCGTACGGACCACCGGTCATGTTGGAAAGAGATATTTGTTCGTGTGTTTTCGTGTAGCGGACATGAGTCGGGCACGTGAGAATAGAGGCAACATCACCGTCACATTGGTTCTGAATTGAAGCGTTTCTTTCACTATGGAGCTGTCCAGTCACAAAAGCGGATTTAAACAAAATCTGATATGGTGATGAGGTTGAAAAAGATCAAACTTTTTATCTTGTTCTTCCTTCTTTAATGCCAAAAAATTTCTGTAGGTTGTCTGTTGGTATGTAGTTTAATATAAATCTAGAAAATTTATCTTCCACGTAAATCGACAATGTTCTACATAAACTCAGGCCACCGCCATTACTTTAAAGTAATAGCATTCTTCTACGTTATCGTAGCGGACAGCTTGAGCTTCATCGAGTAACCTACAACTACATGTACATGAAGTAATTAACTATTTTCGTATGATTGTTATGTAATTTGAGCAAACAGCAGAAATTTATTAAGTTAAATTTGCCAGTCACCATGACCAACTTATGGATTATTGTTCAGTGTCTGTTGCCGCAAGTAAGAGATAAACATTGGACGAAGTATTCTTACAACGACCTCAACGACAGCTTAAACATATTAGATAACGCACCGTTTGTTGTGAGCCTATAAATTTCCCTGATAATAGTCTAGCATCATACAAGTCAGTGCCAGTTTAACGCTTGCAAGTGCATGCGCTAGAAAAAATATGGAGCCCGAAAAAACAAAGAACCGTCATTCTTTAAACGTAGCCTTTACTAACCATGGTTTCGATGTAGAATCGGTAGGTATAATCACTATTTTTAAAAAAAGATATGAAGAAAATAATAGTTTTACCATCCGTTTCACCTAGCAAATCATTTATTCGCGCTGTATATTTGGTTTAGGAAAGCAATTTGAAACACAGCAAATCGAAATTGAGCCTTGGAGTAGAGAATGTTGTCATCTCTTTGGCACCATCTCAACCGGTGACATATTCATGGGAAAACATCGAAGTTTATCTAGAAATAAGTCAGGGGAACTGTTTCAAGCGTTTACCACCAGTTCAAAAACGAATTCTAGATAACGGTACAATATATTACATACCTCGTCGGATTATATAGTAATACAGTTGATATTGAATACAATCATTTGATATTGTTAGTGACCGGATGCGTCCGTCCTGGTGAGTTCCTCGCCATTATGGGAGCTAGTGGAGCCGGCAAAACGACCCTACTAAATTGTCTCACCTTCAGAAACACGGGAGAACTGAAAGTCACCGGCGATAGATACCTTAACGGCGCGGTCGTCAATACGGACACCCTAGCCCGCATTTCCGGATACGTTCAACAAGACGATTTGTTTGTCCCCACGTTAACCGTCAAAGAACACCTCCAATTTCAGGTGGATGAATATGATGAAAAAATATTCAAGTTATACGGAATTTAACATCACATTTACTATCAAACGAATATTCAGGCCTTATTGCGGATGGACAAACATCTGACATATGAGGAAAGAATGAATCGTGTTGATCAAGTAATTCATGAACTAGGGCTCAGTAAGTGCAGAAATACCGTGATTGGAAACCCGGAAAGAGGCGTCAAAGGTATTTCCGGAGGAGAAAGGAAAAGATTAGCATTCGCTTCAGAAGTTAGTTTTACCGCACGATACAAATGCGCGTTTGAAGATTAACAAATGAATGACTGTTTAGGTATTGACTAATCCATCCATTATGTTTTGCGACGAGCCAACGTCCGGCCTCGATTCTTACATGGCTCAAAATATCGTGCAAGTAATAATTTTAATTTTTAAAACATTTTAAGTAAAACCGGAAATTTAAATGATCAGAAAATTTCTAAAAGGTCTTGAAAAGTATTGCCTCGACAGGAAAGACTGTTGTTTGTACTATCCATCAGCCGTCGTCTGAAGTTTTTGCCATGTTTGACCGCATCCTCTTGATGGCTGAAGGTAGAACGGCCTTTCTCGGTCCAGTCAGCGAGGCCCTGAATTTTTTCTCTGCCCGGGGATTACCCTGCCCGTCAAACTACAATCCAGCCGATTACTACATTCACACGCTAGCCACAGTGCCGGGCCAGGAAGTGGAATCCAAGAAGAGAAGCGGAGAGATATGCGATTCTTATCAGTCGTCGGAGGCCGGCCAACAAATTCTAGAAATTGTTAAAGCTAATCGCACGCTCAATTCCGCACAAAGTCAACAGTTCGATTTGTCCGTAGTAGAAGTTGAAAAGTCTCCATACAAGGCCTCATGGCTCGCCCAGTTCAGGGCCGTCTTTTGGCGATCAACCATATCTGTTTTCAGAGAAACAACAGTTTTGAGAGTTAAAGTTTTCCAGACAGTTGTAAGTTGAACTAAAATATTTTGCAATAATTGATTCGAAATCACTAAACCAAACTTTGGGCAATAGTTTATTGCAGCTCTCATTGCCGCCATCTATCAAGGACAGACATATCAAATCGATAACGTACGCAATATACAAGGCGCTCTTTTCATCTTCCTCACAAATATGACTTTTTCCAACGTTTTTGGAGTTGTCAACGTACGTTTGACCATATATGACATGCATTTAACAATTATACAAAATTATTTTACGGTAAAAATTAACTAAAAAAAATCCTTTGTCTCTATCTTAGGCAATCACAAGTGAACTACCAATATTCTTACGAGAACACTTTAATGGAATGTATAGAACGGATGTTTATTTTCTGTGTAAAACGTTTGCTGATTTGCCTCTCTACATAATTTTACCATTTATTTTCGTCGCGATTCCTTATTATGCTATCGGGTTCAATCCAGCCGCCGACAGATTCTTCATCGCCTGCGGAATAGTTATACTGGTGGCCAACGTAGCTTCTTCATTTGGTGAGATCTGCACTATTTTGTACATTACTATGTATGATTGTAGTTAAATTGACGATTGCGTCTGCAGGATTCATGATCTCTTGTATGGCCAACTCAACGGAGGTTGCTCTCGCCTTAGCTCCTCCGCTTGTAATTCCCTTACTTCTTTTTGGTGGTTTTTTCCTTTCAAATGAAGACGTACCCGTCTACTTTATCTGGCTGCGCTATGTCTCTTGGTTCATGTACGGTAACGAAGCGCTTTCCATCAATCAATGGGTTGGCGTAACATTCAACGATACTAGCTGCCCCAATGAAATCTGCACTGGGGAGCTAATTTTAGACAACTTTGATTTTAATCCGGTAAGCATAAACTCGATTGTTTTTAACAACGAGTAAGTAAAGATTAATTTGTTTTACAGGACTATTTCAATCGCGACATCGGCTGCTTGTGTGCTTTGATTCTCGCTTTTCGTCTCTTAGCCTTCGTAGCACTCTTGGGCAAGACATACAGGAAAAAATAGTATCTTTCTTGATTTTAAGTTCAGAATCCGAATATTGCCTTCTACTCATATATAATCCTAAGCGCGCGAATGTTGGAAAATCAATACGTTGTATTTTGCACGCAAAAACTTGACAATCAAAATCCCATCGGTATCATATTGATTTGTATTAAATTTTGCTCAAGAAATACATAGAGTCTTTATAGTTTCTGGTGCTGCTAAAAAATGTATTGAATGTCTTTAGTAGACGTTTTTAAAAAACTGAACTTTCAACAAGATGAACTGAAAAACTCTTCAGATACGTAATTAAAATCATCTACGTAGATTATAAACTTTTGTTTCCGGATAATGTGTCCACTTGTAGGCCAATGTATAATGCAAGTAGATCTAAATCCATAGGGCGCTGCAAACATAGCGAGGGGGAACCCGAAAAAGATCTACTCTGCACCAGACATAAGGGGGGGTTGTGCAGTTAGCTGAAGGAAATGGGCTTATTAGAGTGGTGGTAGTGTTGGGCGTGCATGTAACTATATATATGTACAGAAACACTCCATTATAAATTATACACCGTGATCAACAAATCTAGTTTTGTCCTGGCGCATTATCCAGCCCACTTACCACCATTATTTTTCCAAAAAATGCCACGCTCTTCTTCTTCAGCACTGGTCATCCAAACAGCAATCATGACAGATAACAACACCACCTAAAGCATAGACATTGCAGCAATTACAGTACGGGGATAGATACTTGATAGCAAAAAGGATCTTATTATGTTTTAAATTTTATTAATACTTTTAAAGCATCGCACGGAACAAACTAACATTAAATGGATCTATATATTAAATGGAACATTAATTGAAAGTTTAAAATATACAAGTCTAAAATTTTACTTACGACTAGAAGGCGAGACATATTGAAATTATTAATTTTTGAGGAATATGGGAAGTTCTGCTGATGGACAGGACGATTGTTGGTTTAGTAGAGCTCTATAAATTGATCTGTTTTATACCTATCCTAGTATTCTGCTTTTCGCTGTTATTGAAGCATTTTCTTTTGCACTTGGAATCGCAGCTGCATCCTGTTTCAAAACAGCCGGCACAGAAATGTAACTTATTCTTTGTGCGCAGACCAAATTTTAACGCAAAGTGCTTTTTTCTACTTTTTATTTCATCTGTAAATTCATGCAAACGATCCAAAAGTTTATGTATGTACGTATCGCGGATGACAAAATACTAGTGTAGCCGAGGCTAGTGTATTTGTTCCATCTCGCACAGAACTTGCATTTCTTTTTTTCAGAAACCAGATACTTTTAATTTTAAAGTGCTTTTCACTCAAATGCCAATGACTCCTTTTCATTATTGTTGCCCTTAAAAGGTATATATTCTACTTTTTCAATTGCAAGCGTTCTCTTTGAACTGTTCTGCGCAGTCCATTTCGAGCATTAAATAAAAAAAAACGCACTTGGACTTCCCATTCACACACAGCGCAGCAGCTAGCGAAAGTGAAAAAGGCAGAAGAAATTCAGAAAAATATCCAGGAAAGGGAGGGGTTAGCTGTAGCATGCAAAAGCCACTTGTTGAGTTATTAAAAACATCATATCAATTTTAGATGGTGCAAGAGTTTATTAGTTCAGTTTCAATAATGTGCGGTGGTTGTCTTCGCTTTCGAAATGTCGCGAAATGCAACAAGTGGAGCTTTTCTTTACTCGTGTATGATATAAGTGAAAAAAAGAGATTGATGGCTTATAATAGATTTAATGGTGAAAAAGTCAGATGGGTTATAAGCCATTGCTAATACAATGATAAATATATGTTAAGTAAAATTGCTTGATGGTTCGGTGTTTCGCAATTCTGGTTGATTAAATTTAGTTAGCTCATGTTGCTCTCGCATCTTCAGGCCGTCCGCCCAGCTCAAATCGGCGGCTGATGGCCCGGAAAATGGTAGTTCCTAGTTTTTAAGAGTTCAATAGTAATCAACAACATACTTACGAAGAATTTGAATTCTTAAGTACCTGCAACTTGAGATCCGGTGGAGGATGTGGTTTTGACTGAATTACTGACCTGATGTCAGTGAAACCGTAAGGACTAACGTGGTAAATCAGATAATAATAAACGTACATTTCCCGGGGTTCTAGCTGATGAAAACCAATCGCAGTATCAGAACAACAGTCGAATCCCTGACGATAGTATCACAAAACTAAAATATCATAAATGTCGATGGAGAGATTTTAGTACACATAAACTACCTTATGAATGTGATAAAAAGAGGGGTGGATTTCCCAAAACCACGTGTCATCCGTTATGCCTAACATGAGATGTGTGTCGAGGTGTACAGGTAAAAATCTATCCCTGCCGTAAGAATCTCTTGTATCCATTCCTTTGCACTCCAAGTTATCCAAACAGCGACCTATAACAAATGAAAAACCTATAACATGTCTGCAAAACAAAGCAAATAAATTCAAAATGCGCAACTAAAATACCGTACTCATTTCAACATCTTCTGGCGCTTCTGTTGGGTCGCACTTTGCCGAGTCTTCTATACCAATTTCAATAAATCTCCGCAAGGCTTCTTTGCTCAACACGTAACCTGAATCGATTAAGAGTTAAATACTAGTTGATTCTACACTCTTATCTTTAAAATCTTACCCGATCCGCCTTGCATGTAGCCATTTTTAATGTATGCTTTAAACTTGTGTCCAAAATATAGCGGATCTGATGTGTTGTAATTTGACAAAAAGAAGCGAAGGTTCTCCGGAATTATAAAGCTGTACAGTCACACCCATCAATAACTCGGTTACTTTTTAAAAATAAACAAAGAAGAAAATTGGAATTTCGTAC
Organism: Ceriodaphnia dubia; assembly: GCA_022539655.2. Classification (NCBI taxonomy): domain Eukaryota; kingdom Metazoa; phylum Arthropoda; class Branchiopoda; order Diplostraca; family Daphniidae; genus Ceriodaphnia; species Ceriodaphnia dubia. The sequence goes on from JAKUCG020000076.1 coordinate 1,547,898, forward strand.
GAATCATCGTCGGCTTTAAGAAACCAATCCGCCTGATCACGATATTGTGTCCATACGTAGCGAAAGGCTTCTCGTGTTTTACCCCATAAGGTATCATAACCCTCAATAGACGGTACTTTAACAGAGGGCAGCCTATCGTCTTATTTTCTTTCAATGCAATTAGATCTGATAACAAAAAAACATTTACAACGTATTACCTTCTTCCGAGCTCATAAAGAGGAGAATATTACACCTTTTGCCCCATGTGTTCTTCACATGACGGGCTTTTTTCCAGTGGTTTTGAGGGGCAGTCATTACCCAGCATAAAACTCTAACTTTTGTGAACAAATCTCTTGCAACATCGTCACGAACTACCCGGAAGAAATATCAAACGACGATGGAATCTCAAAATTTAAAAAACGTAAATAAGTTTCAACCATATTACTTGCGTCATACGGTTCCTTATCTGTTTTCAAGACAGATTCACCGGTTTGGTACAAATGAGTCGTCTGACTTGAAGGTGATTTCGACTTGTAATCAAAATTGAACCACTGCGCTTTGTGTATAAGTTCAACAAAAATAAAACAAACACAGAATTCCAATGGATATCTAAGGAAAGGCCTCATTTTAATTTGGACGACACTCCGATAGCGATCTACAGGTACATTGTTCTAGGTAACCACTAGCACTGTTCGACCACGCGCAATAAAAATCGTGTTTCATTGTTCAATTTGACACGCCTTTGCACCTGGGTGGAATACTGCGTCCTGTTACGAGAACGCACGAACGACACCGCATCTGTCTCCGTCGTTCCAAAGTCAAACAATAGATAGGTACCTGTATAGTGCGTGACCCATCGGTCTTCATTTTGGTTAAGGGGAGAATTCGGATCGATGATTCAGCTGCAACATTTTAGACATTACCAGCATGCGGATACTAGTACACATAACAAAGTAGCAACATCTCTTCAACTGTGATAAAAATAAGATCAAGTTACGCTGGGTTCCGGATGTTCGAAACCGTATAGACACAAAATCACACGTTACTCACTCTGGACTTTGACACGCGAGACTGTCGGTATCATCTTTTACACTACTGAAACGTATAACTACTTGAAACTGAAAACGCACGAAGCAATTAAGTGTGAATATTGATTTATTGCATCCCCAATTGATGCTTAAGTGAATATATGAGAACAACAGCTACTTGCTACAAGGAAAAAAAACATTTTTAAGGTTGATAAAAAACGAAGGGGATATAAAATTATTCAGCATAAAACCCAACCACCAGAAGGGAATTATTAACCACCCAGACGTTTGTGGAAGAAAAAAAAAAGAAAATGCAAAAGAAATACGAAAAACGCAGCTTAAAGGACCGGCTGTGCCGCTCGAATCAAATAATGACGCTTGGTAACGCGCAGGATGGTTTCGTCGTCGGGGAAAGGGTTTCAACGTTATAATAAAGATGTCTATTGAGATTTGTCCTAAGTAAACAAAAAGAAAATTATGTAACATTTTGTTTAGAAGAACTAAAGAAATTTCGAAATGCGTACCTTAGGGGGGTTGACAGCCATATTTTTTGCCGTCACTAGGGCATTGTGAACGACAGGGAAATCGGTCTTGAGAAATTGGTCCGCTTTTTCCACTAGGTTATCAGAAGTCAATGTCTAAAAACATATATAACATTCATAAGTCGAATAATTTTTCCTGAAACACTAAAAGTAACTTACTTGAATGACGCGGGTAGCAAAGTCGAGTGTGATGGCCAATGCGAGGGAAAGCTGTAGGCGAAGAGCCATGACAGGTTGAGATTCCATAATTCCAGTAACAGCATTGATGGCGCCACGAATGTATTCCACGCATCGGTTGGTAAAATAGCCGACCAGAAAGATCACATCGTCAACCATGTTGGCTTCACTGCCTTTCCGGTCACCATCAGCCGAGCCACGATAATACATAGCAAGCTCGTGCAACTTGACGGGTAATCCTTTCACAATCAGCTCTTTCCAGTTTAGTAGCACCTGCCGTCAGAAAATCAAAATTACGATAACACACAATTTAAATTAAAGTATTAACACTCACCCATCCAAGGAGATCTACCAAGCCACCGATCGCAACGAGAGCATTCATTGCCTGATCGTGCAGAGTACGCTGGGCACGAGCCGTAAGACGATGCTGCACTTTGATCACTGCGTCGAAGCTTCGACGAACGGTCCACATGATTTTGCGTGAAGGTTGAGCTGGAACTGCGGGACCTGGAAACATAAAAGCGCATGCTAATCGTCATGGTGCGTGCTAAGCGAAATTAATGATTTCAAAAATTACTATCAACGGCGCTGTCCCCGGTAATTGGTGGGATAAGATAGTCAATGCATTCATGAACGCTAGCGACGGTGAACTCGACGGAATTCAGTGTAAGACGTCCGAGACGGTTGTTTAGCAGCTTGTCCGTTGTCCCAGATAAAATGTTTACGGCAGACGAAACTCCATTCTGCACCGGCTGCAATTTATCGTTAACGTACGAACGAGTGCTTGTCATGATCTAATATAATCATAATAAATTTGTTTATACAACTGATGTACACATAATTCTATAAAAAGTACCTCTTCTGGAGTCTTGGTGACAACTGGTAGGGTTTCTTCAACTTTGTCCAAAGTTTTGCAGGCCAAAGTATCAACCGCGTGAATCGGCTTTTCGAAAGTCTGAACGACCGGCAAAACACACCTTGCAGCGTAATTGACGGTGTCCTCCGCGGTCGACCATGTTTTCTTGATCAGTGATGGACTGGAATCCTAAAATTGAGTTTAAATGTATATGATTAGAAAATTAATGTTTTGTAGTAGATCTTTCAAGTCTCACCTTGGCTTTGCCATATGCATCTGATGCATATTCATAAGCTGTGTGAACAACAGGAATGTTGGCAACTCGAGAGAGAAACTCTGGGATTTGTGGAGCCTCGGACTGAACCATATTGAATTTGGCTGCTGTTGGTTGTTGTTTGGACTTGTTATTGTTTCTTTTCCCTCTAAGATATTTACGATGCATGATCACTTGAAACAATAAACAGTACCATAAGTAGTATAAACTAATCTCTATATCTCTATATATTACTTAAATCAATAATGGCATGTGAACCTCTACTAAATACAGAATACACATTGGTTAATTTAAAGATTATGCATAAACCTAAATGTACAAATATAAAGAGGCATAAAGTTTACAGCAATCAAGATAAATACAATTAAATTAACAGCAATTACCTTGCCATTACCTTAGACTCGAGAATTAGATGATGCAACCGTTTCGGACGCTGGAACTCGGAGAAGATCCACTCGAGAAGACGGAGACGATCTGACTGATGGGTAAAGATAGCGATTTCGACGTTTTATATAGTTCGAAAAAATCTACTCCTAGTTCTACTCGATGAAATGCTCGGTATAGGCTAATGAGGAGAAAAAAATGTCTCGGAGTGAGATAATGTGCGGATCGCGTTTCCTATTGGCGATAGCGTTCCTCTGACGTAGTAGCAATTCCCTCAAGCAAGGTCATTGGTTTTCGTCATCATCCTTTGATATACATTTCTTGGAATTTTGTTTTCATGGCTCTCCAGCCTCCAGCAGCTCTTATCTCAAACTGCTCTCACCCCCGCGCGTGTGCCCCTTTTGATCTAGATGTACTAGTATATCCCGAGGGTCCATGTGCTGAATTTAAATTTTTCCCGAATTTGGTGCCCATGTCAAATCGATTGTTAGTCGATGACGAGTCCCTTCGGTAAAACCATAGAAGAATCAATGATGACTCCGGTAAAACCCATGGACATTGCGAAAAAAAGTAAGTGACTAGTGACTAGATGTCAAGTCAAGATAAAAAAAAATAATGATTCCAGACTTTGGTTTTATTATTTTATTACAGCAGGGATGACATTAATCAGAATAATGGATGAGATGACACATCAGACAATCATTGGAATATTTTCATGCTGTCCATTTGAGACAGCGCGTGTCCTGATGTGTGCCTAAGCATTTGACGCTGCAATATCTCGCGCCACAAGACAAACATGTGTAGCTACAGGTAAACCCGCATACCGCGCAAAAATGACGCTCAGGGAATTTTGAAGGAGGAACTTGTGCTGAAACATAATTTGGGGGCTCAGGCCGGTTAACTTGTTCCTCTTCCAGCAATTGGGCAAATGACTTTCGAAACCTGTCACATACATTTCCAATGAGAATTAGATCCTGCTTAATTTTTATAAAGTGTACCACCTTTGTTTGAAGATTTCAAAATTCTTGGATTTTCTTCTGCGGGTTTGTTTACCATCAAGAGACTCTTCAAACTTGGGTATCTTTTTGCTAAGCACTAGAAAGACAGTCTTATTCAAACAAAAGTTTTACAAAATAAAAACAAAGAACACATGAACTACCTAAATTTGCATGGGGATCATCATGAAAGTTGTCTTGTTCTAGGGCTTCCAATGCTTTTCTTGCCCGTCTCCTCCTAGCAGCCTCATCTAAAATCCGTCTTGAATTGGCATCCTTCTGTCGAGCAGACTCTCTTTGTGATGAATTCATTGTATGTGGAAAGTTTAATCAATATCTTTTTCAGCAAGAGGGAAACTTATTCTATCCATCAAGTCGTCAATACGAGATTGGAGAACTTCTAGAATCTCGGATGCAATGAACAAGTGAGTTTCATCCAAGTCTTGAAGAATGAATTTGTTTCCTAGCGCGTTAGTTTCGTCCAAATGTAGAAGAAGTTGTTTCATAGCAGCATCACTATATAATTTTTAAAAAAAGTTGAGAACTATAGCTTTTAAAAAAGAAAAAAAGAAGACTAACGCACCATTCAACGAGGATCCCTTTCATAACATTCACCATTTTGGCATCTAAGGCCGATTCGAACTTTTATTTAGATACGCAGTCGCTAGATGGCATTTACTATTCGAATAAAAAAAAAATAGCAGTACACCATGAAGACAGACATATTTCATGGTAGCACCTTCATGGTAGCACAATCAGTTTCGATAAGACAAGAATATTACGCGATTTTCTCATTTTTTAAACCAAACAATACAAAACGTTGGAAAAACCTGTATATTGAATTTGGGGGGAAAACTACAATCAGCAGCTGACACACTAAAAAGAAAATATGATTGGGTAGAATAATTGAGGCGCATTGGGCTTTTAATTGGGCCCTACATGGTGGAAGAGACACTTGAGTGCACGAGAGGCAGAAAATAACTAGTGAAGGGACGAAAAAAAGCACAGCGTAGTCCAATTGGCACTTGAGTTTAATTATACCGAGAAACCTAAAGTCGTCGTTTTGGAAAGTTTGAGTGCCAAGGGTATTGAAACAGCAATCAAAGCAAAATAAACAGTAAAAAATAAGGAGACATTCCATTTGGTATAAGTGACAATAAAGAATTGCTGTTTTCAGATGGTTCAGAGGTCTTTTTCAACCTATTGAGGTTGCTGTTGTTGCATTTGAGCTTGCATCTGAGCCAACATCTGTTGCATTCGTCGTAGCTCCGCCTCTTTTTCCTGTGAGAAAAGAAAAGCATTGAAAGAATCGAAACACCGGCATACTTCTGATGGCTATTTTTATACGTGAATGCTGTTGCTACAAACCTGTAGTATTCTTTCTTTCTCACTAATCTGCTCCGGAGCGGCCGACGGAGCAGCGGAATTAGTTGGCCCGGCGGTTTTCCGGTTCACAGCTACCCCCTTTGCAAGACGTTCTGATCGGTAGTTCTCGTAGTGCACATCTTGGGTGACTTCTTGGAGGTCTTGCAACTGTTGACTGCATTGAAGTGAATTCAGAATGAGAATGTCCGACTTTTGACAATGTGAAAACATATATGCATACATTAACATCGTCCTCAGCTTAATGAAATCGCAGTGTTCGGGATTTTCCACTTCAACTACGCCCCATGGATACTGTCGCCCGCGGACCTTACGGCCTTTAACTTCAATCAATGTATTGGCTCCACATACAGCGAACGGCACGGCCTCCTTTAGTTGACGGACTTGCTCTTTGTAGTCTTCGTCTTCATCAGAATCGCAATCAGGTAACGGGTAAATCCGAATTCCATTGGCTTCAATTTCTTCCATAACCTATTAGACATCGCAATCCATACAACGAGATTACATGATTGACTTGATAGTTCATGTGCGTTACAGTGTACAAAATATTGTATACCCTTTTCTTTAGTCGAGCAATTTCTTTCTTAGTCAACATATCGGCTTTTGCGATGACGGGAACAATGTTTACTTTGTGATGTAGCATTTTCATAAATTGTGTATCGAGTGGTTTCAGTCTGCATAACAATATTTCAAGTGAAGATTAATTTCGTGAGGATTGTTTTTGTTCAACCTTTCTAATATAATATTACCCATGCCCATATGGTGAAATAAAGTAGAAGCAGCAATGAACTCGGTTATCCACAATATTGCGACGATTCAGTCCACTTTCGTCCCGAAGGAAACGCTCAAATTGGTCATCAATGTACTGGATTATTGATCTAAAACTATTTAAAAATAAAGGAATTAATAGAAGTAAGGAAGCTCTACTGGTTAAAGTAATTTATACCAGTCAGTGTTATCAATGGCATCTCCAAACCCAGGAGTGTCAACCACTGTAAGACGAAGCTTAACTCCTCTCTCTTCAATTTCCACAGTAGAAGCATCAATTTTGACTGTCTGCTTTGTGCGCTCTAAAAAGTCAACTTTCTATTAATTTTCTTGGGTGTCCAGAAATAAAATGGCAACTTACCACCAGCTGATGGAATGGTACGCTCAGGGTAAAGATCAGTCAAAAACAAGCTATTGACTAGAGTTGACTTGCCCAGCCCAGTTTCACCTGATTGTGTAAAATGGCATAGGAAGATTAATTTTGAAAAACTTTCATGTTACGTAAAAAGATCTTTACCAACAACCATAAGGGTAAATTCAAATCCTTTCTTGACGGATTTTCGATGAACTTGATTGGGAAGATTGGCAAAGCCTACGTAGCCCGGCATTTCTGGGTTGGTGAACTATTATGTTTCAACAGATGAGTAAGATGAGTCATTTTCAGAAAAATACAACAAACAAAGTTTAACATGGCAAAAGATGCAAACGATGGGCATTACCCCTCCAGGATTTTTAATGGACTCGGCAGACATTTGAGGTAGTTTCTGAGACTTCAGATTGATAAAAACAAGAATCAATGACAGTTATTATCCAGTCTACTTTTTCCGTTTTTTAACAAACAACCACAGCGCAATGGCAGCGCTGTCTCTTTAGGGTGTGTACATACTATACGTTCGTTAAATTTTATCTTTACAAAATACCTGTAACCCCCAAACTATAACGAAAATTTTTATATTATAAATAAAAAATTTGAACAGAATTTGTTATTCTAGTAAACAATTATTTTTAAATATAGAAAAATGTCTCTTCCTCTTCGACGCTTGAATGAGTTCAGCAGACGAATTTGAAAACGCATGCTGTTCAGGGCTTCAGGTTCAGGCTGTCTTTCCAACTCAGAGAGTGTAAACACAACACCGGCGGTCAATAATGTCGGGCAAACCCCGTCCATGTGGTTGCAAAGGATATCGTTCGTGCTTGTTGTGTGAACGAGAATTCAATGTTTTGCCCTTTCAAGATGAGCTATTTACTGCTGAGGCTCTTCATGAAAATGTAAAACTACCTAGCTTTTTTTTTGCAATGTAGTTGTGTAACTCATTCATTCTTTGCAGGGAGTTCCTTCATATGTCTTTTGTTCATCATGTAACTTAGCTTGGCCAGGATGGGATTGTGACACAGTGGAACATCCTGATCATAAAGGAGAACCAATAGCCTTCCCTGGGATATATGTTCAAGTAGCATACTAAGTACCTATATTACAATAACAAATGTATTACATTTTCTCTCTTTTCTAGCCTGATTTTTTTAGTGAGTCAGAGAAAGTTGAGCTTATGGAATCGTTTGATTCATTACCTTGGGAATCTTCTGTTAGTGGCAGACGAAAGCAGGTAATCATATCTATTGCCTCTCTGGAGAAGTATGCCCTAAAAACATTCTCTTGAAGTAGAATTTTGGACCAAAAACCAATTTTAAGAAGAAAAAATTACGATTGGGTTCTTTTCAAGGAGTTCCCAGTTTTTCTAAATTATTTCAAGACAGAATTGCTAGTGTTCCTCTTCTAAAGGACTATCACACCATAGAACAATGTAGTTTAGAGTACGACCCAGACAGAGGAGCCTCTATCGAGCCACATATTGATGACTGCTGGGTTTGGTAAATCAAATTTTTTAAAAATTCTTTCTTAATTTCGTATTAAAAATCGGCTGCATTTGGTTTTCTAACAGGGGTGAGCGAATCGTGACTCTTAATCTCGCCGGTGACAGTGTTCTTACGATGACTAAATATAATGGAGGTCTTGATAAGTATAATCTTCAAGACGTTGACATTGAGCTACCCAATAAAGAAGACATTCCCGACATTTGTGTGAGAATTCCCCAGCCTGCTCGATCGTTGGTTCTTATTTATGGGTCTGCTCGTTACCAATGGCTGCACTGTATATTGCGACGTGATATAAAAGAACGTCGTGTCTGTATCGCTTTGAGAGAATTCACCAAGCAGTTTTTGAACCCAGAAGATGTTATGGGTCAAACTGTTTTGAAAGCTGCCTCAAAATATTTTTGAAATTTTGACCTTTTCTTCTTATAATACAAATAATATAAAACTCATACGTGCGTCGGAATCAATTTAGTGTAACATTTCACGCTATTGTTGAACTTTTTGTTTATTTGCTGCATCAAACGCTACCAAGGGTTACCAGTCAGACAATCAAGTGTGCTACCACGCGAATCCTCGGTTATACGTAACAGCAGCGAGCCTTAAAAGGAGAGGGCGACCCTTCGAAACACGGCCATCGTCACGCCTTGTACGGAAGGTTATTTTATCCCAAAATGATTAGACTCTCCGAACATGGACTTTGACTATAGTAGGTCGCTGAGCAGCTGCATATACCTGGTGACGGTTTCCTGTACTGAAACCTGTACAATGACAGTCTTTGTTCCAATATAAGACTATATAATAATAAATATAAATCTATTTTAAAAGAATGTGCACTTTTCGTGTTTAACGCAAAGTTTGGGATTATTTGATTATTTTTTACAAAATCTGCATTAGGAGATTTAGGACATGCAGCAAAAGCCGGGGATCAATAGTGCAGTCTTTTATGAGAACAAAAAAAAAGGCCGATGCGCGCGACGGGTGAGGTAAAAGAGAAACGTTCTGATTGGTCGACTCGCTCTAGCAATTACAAGTAGACTCGCTGTGCCAGTCCAGGCCGGTCCAGGCTAAAAGGTGTAGGGCGAAAGGAGCGAGTCGGCGAGCCAACATGGAGAGGCTTGAAGCTATAAAGCTATGTGAAATGCCCTTTTCCGTTACTGTTCACTTTCGATAGAGGACTCCATAACTACGTCGCTCTGTGGAAGAAGAATTCTCCAACCGTTTTTCATTTTCGACTCGTCAATTTCTACCTAACTAAAGAAAATGGTAAGTTTCATTTCATGGTTTTGGGTTTTTCGTGATGTTTCATGATAACCCTTGCAACTGTCATTGTGAATCTGTCAAAACCATGACCGTTACCGGCGTGCTCGTTGGCAGAACAAAATGGCAGCCGGTTCGGCCACCGCCCATTTGACGGGCGCGGCCTGTATTCTTTGTATGAGTCATGCCAACAGTCACTTCCTTTTATGATCAGCTTTCTCTTCCTTTGTTTCAAACTATGTATTGTTTGATGTCTATATAGCGTGAATGTCACAAATTTTCCCCCATAAGTTCTCCCCCACCCTCTTTTTAAAGTCTCGGAAAACGCATTTCTGCCATGCTCGATTTTAAACTAAACCATGTTCTTTTTTACAGCGTGAGTGTATCTCGATCCACGTCGGCCAAGCTGGAGTACAAATCGGTAATGCTTGCTGGGAGCTCTACTGTTTGGAACACGGTATCCAGCCCGATGGCCAGATGCCGAGTGACAAGTCGGTTGGAGGTGGAGATGATTCCTTCAACACTTTCTTCTCTGAGACTGGTATGAAATTTTCAACTAGTAATTTTTGGAAAGTTAAATAATTTCTCATTATCAAATGCAGGCTCTGGCAAGCATGTTCCCCGTGCTGTCTTTGTCGACTTGGAACCCACCGTCGTCGATGAGGTCCGTACTGGCACTTACCGCTCTCTGTTTCACCCTGAGCAATTGATCACCGGAAAGGAAGACGCCGCCAACAACTACGCTCGAGGTCACTACACCATTGGCAAGGAAATCGTCGATCTTGTGTTGGATCGCGTCCGCAAGCTGTCCGATCAATGTACTGGCCTTCAGGGATTCCTCATCTTCCACTCTTTCGGCGGAGGTACCGGTTCCGGATTCACCTCTCTGTTGATGGAACGTCTTTCGGTTGACTACGGCAAGAAATCGAAACTGGAATTCGCCATCTACCCGGCCCCCCAGGTCTCCACTGCCGTTGTAGAGCCATACAACTCCATCTTGACTACCCATACCACCCTTGAACATTCCGACTGCGCTTTCATGGTCGACAACGAGGCTATCTATGACATCTGTCGCCGCAACTTGGACATTGAACGCCCGACCTACACCAACTTGAACCGATTGATTGGTCAGATCGTTTCTTCCATCACTGCCTCTCTCCGTTTCGATGGTGCTTTGAACGTCGACTTGACTGAATTCCAGACCAACTTGGTCCCCTATCCTCGTATCCATTTCCCCCTCGTCACCTACGCTCCAGTCATTTCGGCTGAGAAGGCTTACCATGAGCAGCTGACCGTTGGAGAGATTACCAACGCTTGCTTCGAGCCTGCCAACCAGATGGTCAAGTGCGATCCTCGTCACGGAAAGTACATGGCTTGCTGCATGTTGTACCGTGGTGATGTCGTCCCCAAGGATGTCAACGCCGCCATTGCTACCATTAAAACCAAGCGCACTATCCAATTCGTCGACTGGTGCCCAACTGGCTTCAAGGTATAACCATTGATTTTACGCTTCTATTTTGACAGTATTGTAATTCACTATTTTTTAATTTTTTAGGTCGGTATCAACTACCAGCCCCCGACCGTTGTCCCAGGAGGTGATTTGGCTAAGGTTTCCCGTGCTGTCTGCATGTTGTCCAACACCACTGCCATTGCTGAGGCTTGGGCTCGTCTCGATCATAAGTTTGACTTGATGTACGCCAAGCGCGCTTTCGTCCACTGGTACGTCGGTGAGGGTATGGAGGAAGGTGAATTCTCCGAGGCCCGTGAAGATCTTGCAGCCCTCGAGAAGGATTACGAAGAAGTCGGAATGGACTCCGTCGAGGGTGAAGGCGAGGGAAATGATGAATATTAGATCCCTTACCGAATACCCAGTTGATCCATACGGCAGTAGCATGTACTTGAAATTGACCCGTTTGGATCTTGAATACATTCAATATACTCGCAGCATAATAATTTCTTATTTATTTATTTTCTTATTATGCTACACGTTTTTACCCGTTTGATCAATATCACAACAGTGTGATAACAATAAATACATGATATCATGGTTGTGTGGAAAATAACTGGCTCATATCCTCCACCATGGTCATGACTGTGATGAATATCAATGGACAGAACGCCATACTTCACAATGCTATTATGAACACATCATTAAAGTGCAAAGGTAAAATTATAACCCAATTCTTTCTGATGAAAAATTAAATTAATTCGTTAATCAACCAACCCATACGCACTCAACACTAAAAACAAGTCTCAAGGTGATAATTTTTATTCATCGCAAATCACTTAAATTGAATGTCACAATGAACAGTCATTCCATTTAATCTACACCACTTTCGTTGTATCCCGCTTTTGAATGAGCTTCAGCTGCTTCTTCTTCATCCTCTTGATTTTATTAGGATTACGGATCTGATGAAAACAGAAAACGTGTTAATATTAAAGTGTAAGTAAGTTTTAATTAATGTTAAAGTGTAAGGGCTTTCAAGAAGAGTGAAACGTGTAATCTTACCACTTGAACAACTTCTCCGCGACGAGCATTCTCTTCTTCGCGTTTTTTGTTGATTTCACGACGACGAGAAATTTCGGCTCGTCGCGCCCGCTCTTCCTCCTTCAGTCGATTTTCTAAATCTTTAACGCGCTTGTGTTCCTGCCTCAACTGAGTGATCTTTTCAAAGGGCATTTTTAATCCTTTATCTTGGTACAAATAGCGGGGACTGTAAACAAATATATAATTTTTAAAAACTAATAATGTTATAAGAGAAATATACAAAAATGTACTTTGATTTTGGTGCTTTCCATTCACGGCCGGATTTGCTTTTACCCCGTGGTATATTTCTCATTATATCAGCACCACAAGGAAGGGGATCTTTTGGAGGTTCAACCTTTTTTACTACTACAATTCTCCTTCTTACTTGTCCTTTCTTTCCAACTGAAGCTTTCTTCTTTCCTCCTGTGACAGAAAAAAAGGAAAAATCACATTAAATGCATGCATTTAAAAAGATCTAAAAATATTGAATTACTTACCAATTTGTGTCTCTTGAATTGTCTGGATTAAATTTTTTGGATTAACTGAAATCAAGTTGGCTGGAACACCAAACAACATACGTGGCTTTTCAGTTTCAGATTTAATAGGTGAATTTTCCTTCGTCATTTCTTTAACTTCCTCACTCATTTCTTTAACAGCTTCAGAGGATTTATTTTCTTCCTTTTGGACAACGTTAGTCTCTTCAGTTGTTGTCATCTCAACTTCCTTTTCGCTTGCCTTTGTTATAGTGTTTTCTTCCAATTTTATACTAACTTCTTTATCAGGCTGAAGATCTTGAACCTCAATTGTGGTTTCTGTTGGTTCAGTACTTGATACCTTAACTTCATGGTTTTCATCAACAGAAAGTGTTTCCTTGCAGTCTTCAAATATTTCTGGAGTTTCTGACTTTTCCCTAATTTCTCTTATTTCATTGATTTCTTGTTTTTCCAGTTCTATAACAATGTGTTGGTCCTTTTCTTGGTTTTGATTGGAGCGGTCTGCTTCATTCTTTTCTTCAGTGATGGCACCAAGTGTTTCTACACCTTCCACTACCTTGCGTCTCTTGATGACAAGCAACTCGACATCACTTGACTCGTTGTCGCTTCCCGCAGTTTTATTTCTAGTGGAACGGCGTGTAGCTGGACGTGGCGTGTCATTGTTGGTAGATTCTACTGAAGAATTTGACAGCCGTCTGGACCTTCGAGTTGGCGTTGCAACTTCCTTGATGGGCGTCTGTACGCTTCCTACCGAACGTCTCGTGGATCTTCTGGTCACGCTCGTGGTGGATGAATCAGATTGTTCAGCAATTTGTGAGACAGAATCTTCAGTCGTTGGAACATGGCTTTTTCTTCTTGTATTTACCATTTTACTGCAAGATTAAGTTGTAGGGAAACCAAAAAGCCACACTTTCGAGCAGGGAACGTTTCAACACTAAACAGTAACCACTAACCACGTGCACTGTTAAAGACTTAAAGAGGACATCTAGCGCAATGGAAATGAACGACGCGGATATAAGAAATTTTTGAAAAAAAACTCATAATTCAGTAACGGGTGGAAATTTTAACGGAAGTTTTTTTATATATGAGAAAATTTAATATTTTATTCTAATACGATTCCTTGATACGAAGGCGTATCACTGGTGCTGGACGGGTTGTCCCGTCGGTGCCTCAGCATCTCACAGCTGGCGCCCAAATGTCTTTCGATCAATTCCTTTTCGTCAGAGTTCTCCAGTTGCGGCAACAAGTCCTGGCGAACTTTGCTGATCAACTCGTTGATGTGAGTAATCGTAACCTTGATAAAAAAAAAAAAAAAGTTGGCTGCTGTGTGTAGAGAAACATTCACGAAAAATTAAACTTACGTGCTGGTTTCCCTGATGAAAGAAGTGAACGTAAGCGTTGACAAGTTCTACAATTAACTGAGCTTGCACTCCAGGATCCAAGCATTCAGTGGCTACCTTTCCAGCTTTTCGTAAACACTCCAACACCTTTTTCCCATCACGCATCTAATTTAAAATAAAGGACATTAGTAAGGGCAATATACTTGGATATGAAAAATTGTTACAGGTTTTCCTTCCAGCTCCTTAGTGGTAGATGACCAGAATAGATTGGAAACTAAAATCAGAGCTCGACACTGATCCGGTTTTCTTAGCAGTGCTGAAGCAAGCAGGGCGCACTTGGATCGAACAGGAGAGGAATTCTCTTCACTAAAACAGTCCAGCTTTTCTAAAGTAGCGGCCATCAAAGTCAGCGCAGCAAACTGGGCTTTGCTGTCTGAAATTTCTTCTTCATAGAGCGTGAAGGCCTATACAACATTCGTTAACTGTTAGAAAATTAAGCATTTTAAAGCCACATTTTAAAATCAAACCTGAGAAATGAATTCATAAGCCAAAGTTTCGTGAGTTCCAAATATAATTTGGGAAGCTGCAAGAGCTCCTTGGAGGAAAAGTCTAAGGGGCAATTCGGCCAGTTCAGCTTTAACTAAAGCGGCAATACACTGATGACAGAATGTGAAAATTTTTTCACACTTTTTCTCCCAAAGTTCGTCCTTTAATATTATTGGAAAAAATTTTGTAAGCCACTGCACATTGCTGCCACAGCATAGAACTTAACGTACTTCTTGTCGAACATCAAAATATCTTCGAGCTAACTTAAAAGCCTCATAAATCAATGGAGGTAGAGTAAAAGGGATACGCCTAGCTCCACCTGCTCCAAATTGCTTTCGTGCTGAAGTAAGCATTCGATACTGCTGATCAAGATCTGATTCTTCTGCGGCCAAGAGATGAATCATGCGCGCCATCAAATTTTGTTCTTCAGCAAAATCTTCCGCATCTTGGCCAGCTAATACTTGGTCCGGTTGGTCGCAAATAAGGGGGGCAAGCATATTGAGAACTGCATCAACCTATAAGTAAATGCGTATTTTAGCATGTGTTTTTTTTTCTTGCAGCAATTAATACTCACATGCTCTTGAGTTGTTATATATGTTTCATTGTCGAGAGCGTTGTTAACCAAATGAAGTGCTATTGATTTTCTCCCATTAAAATCAAGTCTTTGTAGAACCTGGCCAAAATGAGGCAAGTCTAGCAACGTGACCAGGCTGTTATAATGACTAACGGGCATACGAAGCAATCGGTTGAGTTCTTTGCCCAAAGAAGAATCAAAGTCCACCCTGTGGGAAAATATCAGGCATGAGAAGAGTATGAAGTAGAGTTGTTGTTTTTTTTTTTAAATTACTTTTCCACAGCAATCTTGTCTAGAGCTACTAATGTGGATTCTAGAACTTTGTCGACCAAATTGATTTGTTCCGGATAACAACGGAAGGCGAGGCTAACAAGAGAAACTTGCAAGGATACCAAATTCTCTGATGGCATTTCTGGACGCGCCTACACATGAACCAGATAAAAAAAGAATGATTAAGTCGACAAGACTTTAGTGACGGTATTTAAAATGATTTTGATTTTTTCTCACTTGAGCTATGTTTCCAATCTGATCTGAAAATATGTCGAATAGAGGAATATGGGGGGGAATTGGTGGTTGGCCTAGAGCTTGTTGCCTCTGCCCGTAGGCTGCCAAACGTTCGACTAAAGCGACAAGAATTACGTGGACTTTGACATCACTATGTAATTCTGCACAGGCCTTCAAATATGTGTGCAGCGTGTCAAGATGAACTTCATCCGGAAATACCTGCATTGTACAAGTTAGCTAAGTGTTGTAAAGCAACGTAAGAACGTTAAAACCTGAATGATGCATTCCATCAAGTATTCTTGGGCTAGTGCGTCACGGCAGCTTACTACTTGCTCGAGAATCCCAGGTAAAACAATCTAAAGAAAAAAAACTTGCTGTTAAAATTTGTAAGTAAAACTTCTTATAAACCCATAATATTTACTTTTTTATATAGTTCTATGTCAACACTATCCAGTTGGGCCAGTCTAACCAAGTTGGTTCCAACTAGCAATCTACAAAAAAAATTTAGCATTTGACAAACTGAAAAGACAAAGCAAAAAGTATTGGAAACCTTAATTCCTGACGTTCTCGCTCGCGGCGTTCTTTATCTCGTGAATGGCCTTGATACGCCATGCGCACCCAAAGTTTATTCATTTCAGAAAAATTAAGTTGAATAAAATCAACGGCATCCCTTACCTGGAAATTAACAGTTATCAATTAGTTTTACTCTTAATAGCTCTTCCTGGTTTAAACAGTTACATTGCCATAAGATTCTGTTGCTAAAGGGTCCTCTTCAGTAAGATCCGGAAGAAGATTTCTGGTACACTGTAAGAGGTAGTTTCGAAGGAACAGACCTCTCAGGGGATGTTGAACTCCACGACACATTTCAACAAGGTCACGAAGAATGTCACGTCTTGACTGTTCATTTGTTTTGATATACACAACTCCAACAGTAACCAGGAGGTACCTTGAATAAAAAAAAAGTAATGAAAAATCTGTTTCTTTGTTGTTTTGGAAAACTCACAAGCGTGGAATGATGTTCCCAGCATACTGAACAAGCTCATACAAATCTGCAACCTTACGACCATTCTGAAATTCATCTAGTAGATACATTTCAAGATGCTGGAGTTCATCACAAATAGCCATATCTGTTAAAATAAAGTAGTAATTAAATTTTGTTCCTGATGGAATTTTGACAAGTTGCCTACAGAGTTCATAGTATGACTTGGGGGAGAGAAGTGATGTACGTAATTCTCCCAACATAGTGGAGGCATGTTTGAGGGCGTCCATAAGTTTACGTTTATCCAAACAACGCTTCATCTGCAAAGCCTGAACTTTGACAACACTCAAGGCTTCATCCAGCAGCTTGTCTTGATCTTCCAATGGCGACATTGAGCCCGACTAAATAAAAACGAAGATTCTCATGAAAATGGGCAAAAAATTATACTAGATACAATAACAGAAGCAGTTGTTACCTTAGACATCATGGACAACAAAAATAATCGCGTATTAAGCTTTAAGAAACTGTGAAATGTGAATCTGACGTGAGCTCAGTCGCCCCCCTCTATAGCAGTATATGTAATCAAAACATGCAAGGACGTTGCCAAATATAATGCACGACGCAATTCTCGATTCTGCAACAAAGGTTCTTTCAATGAATATCTAATAACAATATCTTTGTCGACTGGTTAATTTTCTATGTTGAAATTGAAGAATATGTATCGTTTTACGTGTATGAATTTATTAGTTAAAATGTTTTGACGAAATTCTAGTTTGTTCGCAGGTGGCGCGAGCGGCGCAGCAGACGACGCGCCGGCGCCGCGCTACGTGGGGCGCCGCTAATACACTATAGGCCTATAGCGGTATAGCCTACTCTCCAGGCAGAGAAGAAGGGGCTCCAGGCTTCTAGGATTAGGTTCAAGCAATTGCGCGATTTAGGATTGGTTACATGTCATCAACAGTGGCGGCAGGGAAACCAAATATCAGAGTAAAGTCGTAACTTAGGAGTTTTTGATTTTTTTACAGATCTAATTCCACTATGATTCACTTTTCAGATTGATTCCCCACTTATTTAAAATATTCCTATTTTTCACGTCATCTTCGTTTCTATCAGTTTCAACGCCGTAGCCTCTGGGAACCTCGCGACGCAACTCGCTTGACATAATTCGTGCTCAAAGCGGAAAATATTTCAAATTTTTAGGCGGGAATATTATCTTCGTTTTTGACAGACACATAATTATCCCTCTATCACCTAACGGCTAATGTATATTCTTTGAAAGCACTGTACCGTGGTAACAACCATATCGTTAACGTTAGACACAACGATCTTGTGGGAGAGAAACACGGAAATAAAGACCTTTCGTGGCATTGTGAATCTTTTTATTGTAGCAATCAGATTCTTTAACAAATATGCTGTTGCGTGGTTCAACGTTCAAGTAATGGAATAAGCCCTTAGTTACGCTAAAAAAACTGTACAAATTTTACACTACGTAGTCAGATATGGGATAAAATTCAGCAGTGAGCTGATTCACTTTACATTAGAAGGTCGATAAGACTGGTAGATATTACTGTAGGGGTAAGAGTGGGGATTGTTAACAATGTAGACAGGAATAGGCTTCATTGTAGTGGTACGGCGACGTCGTTCTTCGATCCAAACGCGGAAATTTTCAAAAGCTGACCAGTTCCAAAACTTCAACGCTGTAGCGATTTTTCCAAAGCTACGACCCTCACCTTGTTCTTCCGTGGCGTTGATGCCTGCTACAAAACCACCTGTAACACATTTCTAATTATTAAGAAGCTAACTGGTTTATGAAATAAAATTCCGTACTTAATCGATGAAACTCGTCAATCTCTTGTTGAGAGACACCATTGTTGATCATAAAAGCATCTGCGTCTGTACTGTCCTGGTGGTCGTCTGAACCTGAACTGCTGTCACTCCAACCATCCTGAGGTACGGGAATTGGGAAAAGTTCGGAATAACGAACGCAGGAACACAATAAGACAGTAGCAATCAAAATCATCTTTGGAAAATAAAATAAAAGCAATTAAATATAATATTCGTTAACGCTTGCAACAGGAAACATTTACCTTCAAATTGTTCATTTTTAAGCCACGAATTTATAGTAGACTACTGTTTGTCACGATTGAAGGAAAGACAACGAATGAATTGTCAGGTCAAAAGGCTGAACCTATTTATACAGCAAAAGTATATGTACTTTAACCGTCCATGGCCAATAGCTATGACTGTTCCAGAAGGGATCATTAAGTTTTCGAGGTCACTGGAAATTTTGAATCTCATAGGTGATATTCAAGGTCAACTATGATTAGGTCATTGAAACGGATTTTTAAAGAGGTTACATTGGACCTGGACCCCAATGACTTTAAATTATTTAGATAGCCGGACGGCTTCAACTGGCATGGGTCATGCATGGGTGCGATTTTTTCAAACGAGAACTGTCAGAAACATCTCACCCAATCTCACCAAATTTGAGCTGCGCACTGACGGCGCTTCAAAATTAAATAAAGTAAACTATTTTTTCTCTTAAGTTGCCGGAGTCAGGGATCTTAAATCAGTTATTTCATTTATATCATCTCTGGCCAGAATAAAAGTGGACGTTTCTAGTGACGACATGGCCTTTATTATATTAATCTCATGCATAACCTACTGCTGGAGTTAATTTTCTTATGTTTCTTTTTTTTTTCAGGAATAGAAAAGCCCGCATCATGAATCATTTGTCTTTACTACCTGTAACTTCAAATTTGTGTTAATGGCGCCGACTTGTTATAGCGGCTGGCCTTCGAACTACATCAGCAATCCAGTGTGCAGACGACGTTAACATGTCAATATTTTCTAGGTGAAGTCAGTTAGTGACGAAAAAAAATTTGCTACAACATTGTTATTGCAGAATTACAATTACATAGTCATTTATTCAGCCTCAGTTTTTTTCTTGCTTCCCAAAATGGCCGGTTCCGCCCTCCGACGTTTGATGGCCGAGTATAAGCGTAAGTGCATTTCTATTTGTATCGATTGTTGGTTGACAGTCGAAAGTCGGCTAGCTTAAGACAGTTCATCTAATTTTAGTTACATTCGAAATAACTATACTTCCAGTAAATGTAATTAATGAATAAATGATTACAGAGCTCACACTGAATCCTCCTGAGGGGATTGTTGCTGGCCCAATCAATGAGGAGAACTTTTTTGACTGGGAATGCCTTATTGTGTAAATATTTTGAATTCCATAAATTTATATAATATAATTCTACCCTTAAATTTTGTTGAATGTTAGGGGGCCAGATGGGACATGTTTTGAAGGTGGTGTTTTTCCAGCTAAATTAACATTTCCCACTGACTATCCACTAAGTCCACCAAAGATGCAGTTTACATGTGAAATGTTTCATCCAAATAGTAATATCAGTTCTTTTATTCCTCTGTTATAAGATAGAATGCTAACCTTATTGAATAGTCTATTCAGATGGAAGAGTTTGCATTTCAATCTTACATGCTCCAGGGGATGATCCTTTAGGATATGAATCTAGTGCTGAGCGTTGGAGTCCTGTTCAGAGTGTAGAAAAAATTCTACTTTCAGTTATCAGCATGCTAGCAGGTAGACACAAAACACTTGTACAATTTTTTTTTCAATCACTAAAGTCAATTGTTCTAGAGCCCAATGATGAGAGTGGAGCCAACATTGATGCTGCCAAAATGTGGCGCGAAAATCGCTCCGAATTCGACCGAATTGCAGCTCGTATCGTTCGAAAATCACTTAATATTACTTTGTAACGAGCACCAAATAAAAAAATTACGCTGTCTGTTAGAAGTTGAAAACGTCGTTAACGTTATTTGTATTGCCAATTTTTGGTTATGACAAAAAACACAATAAAAGGACCATTATTTTATAGGTTATATTAGATTCTCTATAGTTGCACATAGGCAAAACGAAATCTGTCCAACAAACGGAGCGATACTGTGGATTAAGTTAGGAATACTTTTTAAGTGACTAGAAGTAACACCGCTCTATGGGGAATGATGCAGGGAACCTTGCAACTGTTCCTCTGAATAATAGTGAGTTGTATTCAAATAATCTCGCAATCGTTTGGGAAGCGGTAGCATGCCGATCTGATCCCGTCTGATGAATTTCAAAATAACAAATCTAGTCCAAGATGAGTAAAATGGTTAGAATGAATGATAATTTTATACTGAAGGATCTATAAACTTACCTAGATAGATGCTGCAAACTTTGAACCTGACGAAATCGTGATACTGGGTGCAGTAACTGAACTCTCGTCGGTCCGTGAGTTGGTCTTCGATGAAGAAAGAACAAGAAGCGACCACTTCTAGAGTGTTCAATTGCCTTATCTATGAATTCAACCATTGTTTGGCTCTTAAATCGGGCTACGCTTCCAAAACTAAAGTTTCCTGTTAAGAATTGAATACACATTTGATGAGCCACATTCGAACAAATAATCAAAGAAATCGTTATTACCATGGTCATGTTCAATACGAACGTGTCTCACGCCTCCATTTAACTTGAAGGATAAAGAGAAGATATAATGATCATCGCTGCTATCTACAAGTAAGGATTAACAAAAAGTTCACGTTATATACGATGGTAAGCACTACAATGTAGGTTGCACTGTTTTAATTCGAAGTAAATCTAAGAAATGCTATTTGTTTGGATATTTTACCTCGCACTAGAAAAGATCCATCTGGTTCGTTGGACAATATTTGTTCAGCCGCCTCACCTGACAAAGGACCCCAATACTGAAAAGTATACGTATATTATTTTGAAATTCACAAATGTTAACGCTAAAAATGGCTGTAGATTAAAGTTACCCATCCGTGGTCCTTTACAGCTTCAATAGAAGCGGCAAAGTCTAGGTTCGTTTGATTGGTAGTCATTTCCATGTTGACTTCAGATGAGGCATTGATGGGCAGTTCAAAGGTGTTCGGTTGGCACGACTGTAACACCTCTTCCGCTAAATCCAAGTGCTTCTTACTTTCTCGTGATTCAATCAACGGCGGAAGGGTTGGCGAAGGGCGAGAGGGTACTCGGACAAAACCTACTTCTTCTTCTTGTGGGACCGGAGGTAAAGCCCTTCGCTGATATGGTGAATTTTCGGTGGAATACCGATGCGATGGGCCAGCTTTGCTATCGGGAGCACTAAATGTCCACCCAGTTGGACACACTTGGTTGCAAGATTCACCATGGTGATGTGTTAAATGGTGGTGAGTTGGGATGCGAAATACACTGAAGAGTGCTTGCTTTATTCCTGCTGCTGTTACGCTCAAGCTTTTTCGGCTTCGTTTTGTTCGAGCGTCGTCGAAATTATTGTTCTTGGAAACCATGTGAGGCGTCCAAACGAAACAGCTCTTTCGTTTGGATTCGGACGAGGGGGACTCAACCGACTTAGAGGGCACAACCATCCACGGACGTCTTCTAGATAACGACGTATCTTGAAATTCTCTTAAATACGTTCGGACTTCTTCAAGAGTCATATGAACAGGTTCACTTGAATCCAATTTAGGCACAGCAATGCTGTGCCTATTTCTGTATGTGTTGTTTTGCATTTGCTTTTGCTTTTCACAACTTGTTAAACTGTCAATGGGAAGTGAATACACTTCACATTCAGATGGCAAACTATCTTGTTGAAACAATGGAACAGGTTTTTTGGTTCGCAGCCTAACTTTAGGTTTCACAACAGTAGCGATCAGAGAATGTGCCAATTCACTAGCATATCTCGAAACAGTACATAGGTTTAGCACTGGCCTAGGGCTGAAATCTTCATCTTCACTGTATGGGTCATCATAGAAACGATCATCCAGACTAACTAGACTGCAATCTTCAAACCCAGGAGGAGGATCTAAGACAGGAATTTCTGCCAGAGTGATGAAATCACTTCCAATGCACCTAAAATCCATGGTGCTAAGCATCCTGTGTAAGAAAATAAATCAAAAGAATAAATTCATGATTTGTTCCCATTCATATGGGTATGGAGAAAAAGAGACTTGGTTTCTGACTAATTCAAATTTCATTTACAGAAAAAATTTTACAACAGATTTGTAAGAAGATAGGTCCGTGAGTGTTTTGCGTTCAAGCCAAGATGATATCATACTTTTCTTAAAGAATTTTAAAGTGCATACAAAGTTCTTACCGTCCTGAAAGAAGGTCACGAATAATGATAAGATCCGGGTCGAAAGGTGCTTGGTTCTCACATCACTATGCTATGCAACTTCTATTAATACAAGAAATTTTAGGCTACCTTCAATATATGTTTAGTTTAAGAGAACAATTAACAATGGAAAGCCACACAACTATCATATCATTGTTATCCGTCACTCCATGAAAAAAAAATCTTCTTAGCCATCTGGTGGCTGCTAAATTTCTTTTTTGTTGCCGTGGTAACAGAATTTCGTCTGCTAGTCGGATTCGGAAGAAAACAAAGATGAGTAACTCTTCCTCCTCAGAGTCAAAGAGGCAAACAAAACAAAGAGGGAAAAAACTAGTTCGGGTCAAACGAAAAGTTCGCGGAATTTGTCTTGTGTGTAGATGATAAGGGCTATTGTTGCAGGAAGTGGTTCCTTTATCTCGGTACACCACGAATCCTATAACACTATGAGTCTTTGGTTCCGTGTTTACTTTCCCCAAGTACCGATCACGGGAAAGAGACGCAGTCTCCGAACATGGATAATATTACTCATCTGGTATGTTTCAATATATTTCACGAATTTCGTTTCTCGTTTTTACAGTTTTTAAAAAATACACAAGGTTCCAAGCCTCAAGCTGAGTCATGTCCACATCAAAGATTGGAAAAAGGTTGAAGGAAAAATACAATCTTTAATTTCTGGAAAACAAGAAAATTTGCAGGTTCAAAGTAATAATTGGTTTCTATAAGAATTGACTTGAATCAATTTATTTGACAGGTTATTGCAGATTTTGATTTTACACTAACCAAATTTCATGTTGGTGGAAAGAAGCTTCCTTCAACTTATGGTACAACTTTTTTTCTAAAAAATAAAAGCAATCAATCCATGGATGTATCTTTTTTGTGTGAATACTTATTAGGGGTAATGGAAAACTATTCTAATTGGCCACTTAAATATAAAGAAGCTATAAGCATATTGAAAGAAAAATATCATCAGATTGACAATGATCCATGTAAAACAGTAAAGGAAAAAACCCCTTTTCTTATGGGTATTTTAAGGAATGCATTTCAAGTAATGCAGCAAAGCAGTTTGGAGAAAAAGGATTTCAAAATTATGGTTGAGGAGAGTTCTATACAACTGAGGTAGATTCTTCTTTTTTTAATAAATACCATATAATCTGTAGGCTAATTTGGAAAGTTGCTGTCCTTATAACAGAGAAGGCACTTCAGATTTCCTTGAAGATCTGAATCAAGCTAGAGTTCCTTTTCTTATCATGTCAGCTGGACTCGGAAACGTTATTCTTGAAGTTTTGAATAATCATAACCTTATGAAGAGGAATATGAAAATTATAGCGAACCACGTAGAATATTTTCCTGAAGAGAAAATTCTTGCAGATGAGTCTACTGGTCAACTTGTCCATCCTTATAACAAGGAATGCGTTTCGTTCGGTCTTTCAGAAGGTTACTTTACTGATCATTCGCATCGTAAAAATATCATTGTTTTGGGAGATTCGTTAGGAGATCTTCATATGTCGAAAGGTGTGACATCTACAAATACCATTTTAACTATTGGATTCCTTAATGAAAAGGTATTATACTTGCCCTGTGACTGACAGAATGTAGGTTGATTTTTGCAACATTATAGATTGAGCAATCCTTGGAGAGTTACAAGGATAACTTCGATATTGTTTTAGAAGATGATCCTACAATGAACATTCCACATTCTCTTATTAAATTAGCTATGGTTTAAAGTAGAAGCGGTAGAAGAAAAAAAACAGCATTTGTGGGTGTGAGAATAACTGAGTATGCCATATTAAACCTATCAGAACAAATAAATATACACGGTATAAAGATTTTCACATTAATTAATATCTTTGAATCATGACGGCCGTGATTTAGTTAGTATTTCACGGTATTTTTCTTGGGTAGCGTGGTAGCCAGCGGCTGCCAGCGGTAGCGCAAAAATTTACACGCCCCCTTTTGGAATATGACACCTGACAACCGTGGAGCCTTATTTCGAACTTGTCAACAACAAACTGCAGCCGATAATATTTCTTTCTTCTTATCTTCTATCACTTTTTTTGGCTTAGGGGATATTTAACCTGTTAAATCGTTGGTTTTCTTATTGTTGAACAAAAAAATACGTTGGGAATGGTATTGTGCAAGTTCTTTTTGGAAGGAAGGTGTCGGTTTGGTGACAGTTGTAGGAACGAACACACTTCAGGTAAGTGAGCTTCCGGATTATTAATCGATTGTTGTAACCCCATCTCTGATTTCTATGGATCTATTTACGACCTTTTTTACTAGGCCGCCCTACAAATTCTTTTCAACAACAACCATTTAATCAACAACAGCAAAGACAACAATACTTTCAGCAACCACAGCAACAACAGCGTGCAGGAGATGGCCGCAATACAGAAATTAATCTGGAAAGCCTACTGTATGTTTGATGCCTTCTTCTTTAGAATATTTTGGAAAATGAATAGCTCACTGTAACTCTTTCTTTTGTTCAGCTACATTGTGAAAGACGATGCCATAAATTCTGTTCAAGGAGGTCAATGGTTGCTATCCTGTTATGCCCCTCAGCTTAGAAAATTTGCCAAAATTTCATACAATAAAAATGAGGAGAATCTTCCTGGTCTTATGGACTACAGCCCAGAAGAGCTTCACTGGGAAGCAATCAGCAGCAACATGACAGGACAATTCCATGACTATACAATCAAAGTGCAACAGCTTGCACAGGGTTATCATGCCATTCTAGGAGCATTGCAGACTCTTGACCCACAAATAGCAAATTTTATAGTAAGTTCATTCCAATCAAAGCTTCAATAAAATTTACAAATGTGCTGCCTCATCATAGGTCCGATATGAACGTGGGGAAAATGTCAGCCCATCAGGCACAGCTTTAGGAAACTCAACTTCATTGTTACCTAAAAATATCACAACTGTGCCTTCTCAACCATCTCAGTTCAGTTTCACACTTCCTTCTGCTCAGCCTCAACAGCCAACTGCTGCACCCTTCCGTTTTCAAATTCCTGCTCAACAGCAGCCTGCTACTGCACCATTTAGCTTCCAGTTACCTGCTCAACAACAGCAGCCTGCTGCTGCAACTTTTCGTTTCCAGATGCCTACTCAGCAACAGCAGCCTATTGCAGCACCTTTCAGTTTCCAGTTGCCTGCTCAACAGCTCCAACCCAGCAGTACTGGGATTGAGCACAATGCTCCAATTATAATTTCTTCAGCCCCTCCTGAAAACGATCCACACGCCCAGTTGAGCCAATCTGCTATTGAACAATTTAAAGCTGAAAAATTTTCGTTCGGTAAAATTCCACGTATCCCGCCACCGAAAGAATTCCGTTAATTTCTATTGCCCCATAATATTCATTCTACAGTGATGTCTGGGGATTTTTTGTTATTTTATTGTATAGCAATTGTGGATTTAAAAAATAATAATTCATATTCTCAGACCTCCTCAGTTCTCAGCACTTACTACTTACCGATATGGCAACTGGCGACAAGGGATTTTCTTTTGACAGTAGCAGACGACAATGTGAACCGTCAACAAAATCTTTTTCCTGTCTGACATTTTGCGAATAACATAATCCGTCATGTTACAGCGCATTTTTAGTGTCCTTTGCTCGAAGGAATCTTATGATATAGATGGAAAACGTTATTTCGTTCGCGAGCTGATTGGACAAGGGTAATAGAGTTCATTAATTAAGCTTGGATGTATACTCATAAGGCTTCGTTCAATCTGCCAGTGGTTTCAGCACCGTTGATCTCGTAAGTGAGGCTTCCAGTGACCGTCTTTATGCTTTGAAAAAAATTCGTTGCCACAGTGCTGAAGATGAACAAGCTGCTGAACAAGAAATCAGATACCACAAACAGATAAACCATCCTTCTGTTATTGAATGTCTTGCTTTCAAAACAGTTGGTGCTGCTAATATTTCCAGCAATCAAACCAGTTTAGTTCTGCTCCTTTTACCATTTTACAAGGTAGGAGAATCAATTGCTTTTCAGTTCACTGCTTATTTTATACAATATTTCTCTACTTAGTATGGATCACTGCAAAGTTTATTGGAGAAGAGATTTTTGAAAAAGGAACCTTTGCCTGACAAGCTTATATTGAACTATTTTCAACAAATATGTGAAGGATTAGCCGCCATCCACCTAATTGGAGCGGCACATCGTGATTTGAAACCAGCAAATATTTTACTTGCTCCCAACGACCGAGTGGTCATAATGGATCTTGGTAACTGTGAACTCAAAATGTTTGCTGGCAAAAGATTCTAATGTCCTTAAATGAGAAGGTTCCGCTGCTACGGCCTGTGTGGAAATCACGAACTACAATGCAGCCCAGAGGCTTCAAGATGACGCAGCAGAGCGTTGTTCCATGACTTACCGGGCGCCCGAACTTTTCAACGTCCAAAACCCTTCTTCAATCGACGAAAGAACCGATATCTGGGTAAGTGGACATTCTCTCTTTTTAATAAAAAGTAATCTGAATTGTACATTTTCTCGTCAGTCTTTGGGATGCCTCCTCTATGCACTCTGTCACTACAAATCACCCTTCGACGAGGTTTTTGAACGCGGTGATAGCGTTGCTCTTGCCGCTTCTAGTGGTACACTTCATTTCCCACAAGGTTCTGGGGTCAATTCGTCGTTTAATGATTTGATATCTACCATGTTAGTGGTCGATCAAAAAGAAAGGCCTTTTATAGCCGATGTTCTCCAATCAATTGAAGCTCTCAAGGTCTGTTGCAATCTGTGAAATTCTTATATATGATCAATTAATCTAAAGCCAATAAATGAATAAATAATACGTTTCCAACAGTAACTTTGTTATGATTTCAAAAAATTTAAGACATTTAACGATTAGCCAACGATCGTTGCTTTGTCTTGTACTTGATGAAACGTAGCAAATTATCTTTGGCCGTCATGACCACGGGGAGATGATCCGCCGGAAGACTGCGTCGCTGTGAATGAACGCGATGCTTAAACGTAGGTGTCAATGTTCTAAGGCGTTCGACCAGTTGGATGTCCCCAATCACCGAGTCAGTGTGGTCCTCTTTGAAAACGTCAAACAATCCGTCCATTGCTTCAGCCGCAACCCACAAGTCTGTTGCAGAACAAGCAGTGTCGAGTAGAATTTGACCTATTCCGCGAACGATTGCAGAGCGGGGTTCCAACAAGGGAGGTTCTTCTCCAGCTGCCATTGAACCTAGCGTGCCAAGAACTTGAAGAAGATTGACTTTCGATTGTGGTTGAGTACAATCCACCACTCTTTGGCAGAGGATGGCAATGTCCTCTATTTTCAGAAGGTTGACTATGTCTTTGTGGAAAGACAATTTGCGGATGATGGCACGCATAGAAGCAGTAGCGGCAGCTAGCATCTGGTCCGACTTGTCACCCTGAAAGGCCACGACAGCCAGGCTACACCAAATATCAAACAACTCCTTACTTCCGCCCATATCTTCCACGTCGAAAGCCATCACCATATTGCTCAAGCAAAGAAACGCCATACACTGAAGCGCCTCATAACGCTTAAGAAGCGACTTTCCTAGTTGGAATTTATAAAAAAAAAAATTTTTAATTCGAAAGAACCGTAGGAATGTAGTAAGACTTAATATAATAACGCCAACCTGCGCGGTGTTGAAACAAAGCTTCAACGATATTTTCTGCAGGCAATTTAGCTTTTTCGATCACCAGTTGAAACAATCGTGCATCGAGAAAACCTTTCTTTAGCTCTGGATTTAAATCGATTAGTGTTTCTTGTAGACCTTCGTCCCCCACCAATGATTCTTCACTACAAGATTCATCTTCGTAGAATTCATCCGAGTCGTCATCTCCGCAACAACAAATGTTTGCTAAGATCTCCAGAGATTTAACTTGGGATGAGACCAACTGCTCTGCAGCCTCTACAGTGCCATGCAACTTGGAAGCTCGATCCGAATCTTCCTCCATTTCATCCGTAATGCCTTCATCTATGAATGAATTCACTGTGATTTAGCATGACATACGTAATAATACAACAACTGAAATGTAAGACCTGAAGCTGTTGGTAAATAATCAACCACTAATGAAGCTGCCTTTCTATGATCAAGACAAAGGGAAGAACTTAGAATGGTAATGATGTCCTGGGTTGACTGGCCTAATTCTAATTCAATGCAAATGATGGATGAGAATCGCGATGTGTTGTATAGTTGTTATCTTTTTACCTGAATTCAGTTGTTGATGGTTCAGATTCAGCAGTATCATAAGCGAAAGAGTCTTCAACAACGGGCTAGAGTCTTCGACATTGAGAAATTTTGAAATGACCTCTTTTTTCAAGAGCTCGGAGTAGTCAGTGTCACCCTGATCTTCCGTGACGGTGCTAAGAAACTGAACCACTGTAGAGACTACATCTAGGCCGTAAGTGGCTACATCTAAGTATCCAATTAGCAAAGAAACAATGTTCTCCCGATGCATCCGATCAACAGCTAGGGTGCTGCTTTCTGAGAGAACATTCAGTGTACTGACTGTTTCAATGAAAGTAGCTGTGGAAGTATCAATTTTGTCTCCTGGTTTTCTGTGAGGTTTCCACTTTGATGGGATTTTCTTTAATAAGGCAATAAATGGTGTTAAGATGTCATGATCAGTAGCAAGCTTGATTGCTTGATCCCCTCCTTTTGAAACAATGGTGTGAAGAGCTGAAGCAGCAGAATGGCAGACAGAAGCACTTGTGTCCAGAAGGAGAGGGCCAAGAACTAGATTATTACATTGAAAGTTTATTATTTCAGTGAAATTTTACTTTTTTGGTTACCTTTGATTAAACCTTCATGCAATGCTGCACATGAATCATCACTATTCAGTATCAGTCCTGCTAAAGCATGACAAGCCTAATAATTGGTAAGAAGAATTAGTTGGTTATATGAAATATGAATAATAATGGATGAACCTACGCAATCTCGATCTTCAACTGATGAACTTTGTAGCTGACTTGATAATGACTTCAGAGTCTCTGGTGATAGGACAGTTCGAGTATAAGGACTCATCACACCACAATCTAGAACAACTTCTTCAGAATCAGCTTTACTATCAGCAATGATACCCGTAGGGTTATCACGAACTTGCTTGTTGTGTCTTTTGGGCTTTGATTTTCCCATGCTACCGACAGAGTTTCGAAGGTAGACAAGAGATCTTAGTTAGCCTCAGAATAATAACAATTAATTTACCTGCTGTGAGCTCCTTAGGCAACAGATATTAAGTTCAAATGCTCTGTATGAATCTAGATTTTGAGCAACTTTCTCGCGACTTTTAGACGAGCACATGTCCAGCAGACGACAAGATAAAAAGAAAAGTAATTAGTTAAAAGACAGGTTGGTAGATGGCATCCCAATGGCCTAGGGGAGGGATGGGCGAGTGGACTAGGGCGTCAGGTGAGCATGGGGGGGCTCACCGCGGCGTTCCGGGTTCAATCCCCATTCCGATGAACCACTACTAACACCTACTAACAACGAATCAGTCGAAAAACATACCGCTCAAAAAATCCTCGTTCCATTCCCCATACCTTCGTTCCCGCCTTACAAGTACCGAATTACAAAAATTACGCGAATTACAAGTCCGCTGGTGTTATGCTATATGCAATATGAGCACACAGATCTTGCAACGACTTCACTTCATCATTTGAAGTTGCACTAACTAAATAAAAAAAAAAAATCCCAATGGCCTAGTACCCCAAAACATGGCCACGTGTCCCAGGCCTAAACAGCCTCAAGGTCAAGAGAATCAATCATATGTATAACGTGATGGTGTTTGTCTTTTCTTTTCAACAACGGTCTTTGTCATAAACTATCAGTTCTCTCCCCTCCCCCCCTGGAAGCAGCTAAATCCGACCAAATCAAAATCCGTGCGTGTCCTTCTGTGGTTGGAACTCAACGAAGCTGTTTATAAAAGGTAAGTCGAAATTCTGTAAACTCATTAAAAAAATTGATTTTCGGAACGGGTTTTTAATGATGCCTTGACGAATAAGCATCGGAATCGGTGTTGGGGACTTTCGCTCCAATGCTAACTAAAAGATAAGATAAGAAACCTTCAGAGTTGATGATTTGTTGTTAGATAACCAGTTGCATGCTTGGAGCTGGGCCAGTACCATTTTGTTGGTACTTGCTCCAACGTTATTCGACGTACTGTACACATTCAGTAACCAAGTATCTGCTTTTCTCCATAGAATGTTCTCCATGCAAAACGGATCCAACCCCTACCTGCAGTTTCAATGGGAGCTCGAAGGAATTCCTTACGACCGAAAAATATGTTCTGAAAGAGTTCTTTTTCAACATGAAACATACAACTTTGTGTGCGAACTCAAGAACGGGACTGAAGTTAGTTTATTGGTCGTCAACGCCCCTTTCGGCTCGTGGACTGATATCACCCGAATAGTGTGTACTGTTGATAAAGTGTTTTGCTGCACCATGAATCGAGATGATCAATCTAAAACACTGTGGAAATTCGTTTTTGATGTCAACGTGGATCGATCCTGCACCTTGAGTTTCCGTGTCAGCCTATCCGAAACAGTTTGTCATTATCAACACCAGCTTGTCGATTCGTTGTTGGGTGTTCATCTGTGGGAAGCAGCTCAAAGCAAATTACTGACAGACATTGAATTTTCCGTCGAAGGAAAACTAATCCCAGTTCATCAATTCGTTTTAGCTGCTCGTTGCCCGGCTCTGTTGCGCGACACGTTAATCGACAGTGATGTCAGTGTTGTCTCCTTCTGTAATCTTCTGCGATACATTTACACTGGTCAGCTTGATAAGACTCCAAATAATCAACTTTCCCGGTTAGCTGAAAAGTACCAACTGAGTACTTTGATCTCTCTTTGCCGTATTGCTTCCGAGGATGACCAAGAAAAATGGAAACCCCTTCCTGTCTTCGGGTATGAATTGGTCACTTCATCAAGCGTTAGTTTAATCGAAACGGTAGATGAATGAAAATAATGAATTTCTATTTCAGGAATAAATCGGGGACAGTCGAACAATCTCTCACAGGATTATCGCTCACATTTGCGATCAACTTTCCGTTTACTTCCAGCTTAACTTTTGAAACTGAGGAGTTCAAGTTCCAAGGACAAAATCTGTTCACCATCACATTGTCTTCCGAAGCCAAAATGTATTCCCTTGTTCTCAGTTCAAACCCTTTGGGGAGTTGGAAAGTTAATGAAGTATTCTTTTACACGTACGTACGTGTACCACATGGACGTTTGGCGCCGATGTCCTCTGTAATCTATCGCAATGAAACGGAATGCATTCAAGAGTTTCGTGTGGATTTCTTAAGACAACATCAGCTCCTAGAAAATTGTATTGTTCATTTAGAAGTTTATATCCTTCCAAATATGTCACCCTTTGAATTCCAGCTCATTGATACACATCTTTTAGACGATTTGTGGGCGTCAGCTGAAAAGAAAATCCTCACAGACTTTGAGCTAGTTATTCAAGACCACACATTTTTTGCTCATAGAGCAATTTTAGCTGCTCGTTCTGCACATTTCTCCTGCATGCTTACCAGTGATTTTTGGGCCGAATCACGAACTGGTAAAGTCATTATACCTGATGCCCCAGCTAAAGTCTTTGAGCAGTTTTTATACTTTCTGTATAAAGGATCTGTTCAACCGTCAGTCGATTACGAAAAACTCTTGGTTATTGCCGACAAATACCAAATTGATTCATTAGTTAGTCTTTGTAAAGCGAAGATTAATCGTGCTGATTAAAATCCTGTCTTGTTTACTCAAAATTCTGAAAAAATTGTCTTTTTAACCGCATTCATTGTGATAACCCCAGAAAATATTTTGTATCCAGATATTATTTTTGTGCTAGCTGATATCTTTAAAAATGTATATATTTTTCAAAATAAACGTGAAACATTGTATTGACCAACCCTAACACTATTCGATTTTACCATAACGTGCATGATAGGCATAGGAACAACTAGGGACATCAAATTTTAGATAAATGAGTAGGTAGATTAGCATAGCAGAACAGGGGCGGTCGTGAATAATTTACTGTTCTAAAGGATGATGTAACATACATCGCTCGCTAATTATTGTGATGTGATGGGTATATATTTTGAGTGAAATTGCTTGAAGATATTTAGACGATACTGATAGGCGCTTTAATATCCTCCTGCGGATTGAGGAATCGGTGGAACGCCATAAGATGAAACGGCAGGAGAAGGTTGGTAGGATGGAGCGATAGGAGCAGGTGCAACTCCACCATAACCGCCTCCGCCACTGTGGCCACCTCCAATAGCTCCTCCACCGTATCCGCCACTGCTGTGACCTCCACCGATGGCTCCTCCACCATAACCACCGCCTCCACCGCTATGGCCCCCTCCGATAGCTCCTCCGCCGTATCCGCCACTACTGTGACCTCCACCGATGGCTCCTCCGCCATAGCCACCACCTCCGCTGCTATGACCGCCTCCGATGGCTCCTCCGCCATAACCACCGCCTCCGCCGCTATGACCTCCGATAGCCCCTCCGCCGTAACCGCCACTGCTATGACCTCCTCCAATGGCTCCTCCGCCGTAACCACCGCCTCCACCGCTATGGCCCCCTCCGATAGCTCCTCCGCCGTATCCGCCACTACTGTGACCTCCACCGATGGCTCCTCCACCGTAACCACCGCCTCCACCGCCATGACCTCCTCCGATAGCTCCTCCGCCGTAACCTCCACCGCTATGACCGCCTCCGATGGCTCCTCCGCCATAACCACCGCCTCCGCCGCCATGACCTCCGATAGCCCCTCCGCCGTAACCGCCACTGCTATGACCTCCTCCAATGGCTCCTCCTCCATAGCCACCACCTCCGCTGCTGTGACCACCTCCGCCATAAGATGGAACAGGAACCGGTCGTGGAGGAGGAGGTGGTGGTGGACGATGAACTGGTGCAGGTGGTGCGGAATAGACCATCACCGGCTGAGGAGCGGCAACGTAGATAACCTGTGGAGCTTGAGCACCTCCGTAGCCTCCACCACCTGAAATGAATTGGATGGTTGAACTCCAAACTTCATATCGTCTATTTCAGATTAAATTATTTACCACCGCCATGGCCGCCGCCGCCATGACCGCCACCGCCATAGCCGCCGCCGCCCATTCCATGGCCTCCGCCATATCCTCCGCCCCCTAAATTTATGAGAAATCTTTATTTTTGTATTCAAATAAAGTTGAAGTTTCATCTCTACATTGTTGTAAAATGTTATCTTACCACCGCCATGGCCGCCTCCGTATCCTCCTCCGCCGAGGCCTCCACCTCCATAACCTCCGCCGCCGAGGCCTCCACCTCCATAACCTCCGCCGCCGTGGCCTCCACCTCCGTAACCTCCACCGCCATGGCCTCCACCACCATAACCCCCGCCGCCGTGGCCTCCGCCTCCATAACCTCCGCCATAACCGCCTCCGCCACCGTAACCTCCTCCTCCCCCATAGCCTCCACCTAAGAGAATTTTAAAGATTATTAGCAAGATCCAATGATATGAATACCTTTATTTTTTAGAATAAAAGTCATGAACCAGTCTTACCTCGGCCTTTTCCTTTTCCTTTGGTTGCTTCAGCTCCGTGTTGGACCAACACCAATCCGAGGAGTAGCAAACATTTGAAAGATTTTGCCATCTTGTATTACGCAATGACAAGCATTAGCTATTTTAAATTTTTGAACCTCGATAAATGTATTAGGTTTTACCTTGGTCATGATGAAATCAGTATTAAGAGCCAAACACCAAGAACGGTGGCCAACTGCGCTCTGAAGTTATGTCGCAGCAGTGCCTTATATATGCTAGATGGTCAGTTTGGGTTGGTGCAGGTCCGATTTGGATGTCAAAGACCGAAACGAGATGAATGGGCCGAAAAGAAAGCAAGTCTGGCGGCGTGTGAAGTTAACATTTCTCTTGTCTACTCCTACCCTGTAAATTCGATTAATCCAGCACAACGTGACAGCAAAAGGAACACAAAACATCTTCGTGTATTCAAGGGCAACGCTCTTGCAGCCTCAGTCTTCCCTTTCACTGTCGGTCCTTGTCGAAGCCGGCCGGGGAAAAACTGTGTTCACCCAGTTCTGCTTTGAAACTCTCATCGTGACACTCGGATTTTCTAAGAAGAATAAGTTGAGCGAAATTTAGGCCAACACTTTACAGTCAGCGAGTCTATTCCTGAGAAAACGAGAGTTACACGAGAAGTCTATTATGCCCATACATACTGTACATAGGCTCAGGTCATGAAGGGAAAGTTCTTTTGTAAACAATTAGATTGCGTGGACTTTCCCTGTGAAAAAGACGCGCGGTGTCGAGATAACAATGTGCAGCAAAGTTTGTCTTCGTCGACACCACTTTTTCAATTCTTACAATGTTAAATGTTAATCAAGACGGCTCATTTTCATCAATAAAAAGAGATTCGTCAATATTGTAAGGAGACAACATTGTTGAGCCATTAAGCTATCAATATATCCTTCATAATTATGAGTCGCCATATTATGCCAGTATGTGAAAACATTGAGACTTGGTTCATGAAGTATTTGATGAAATTATTAGTTTGTTAAGATTTAAAAATCAGTTTACTCCGTATCTATGTGCAGATATCATAGTCTGAAAATGCCTATATATGGTGTGTATATTCTCTAATAATGCAAATACTAGGATCTTTTTTTAAAGGAGGAGTTTATTTTCATTTGTATAGTTTCAAAGCTTTTGAATAACCAATTGTGAAACATCTAATAAAATCTGACAAGAAAACAGCTTTTGTAGTTGCGTTGTTAAAAGAAATATACTAAGTCATATCAATGCTTCGATGATCGATGAACTATGATTTTAAGACAAGTGTCTTAATTCGTGTGACCAAATTAGTGTAAAATCTTAATAAGATGGAATCGGAGCTCCATGCTGAACACCTCCCAAAGCGCTGGCTTGAGCTCCTCCATAACTTCCACCTTGCTGGGGACCACCTTGATGCTGGGCTCCGCCGTGTTGTTGGCCTTGTTGGGCTCCTCCGTAACTACCTCCTTGTGGAGCTCCTCCTTGGAATGGACTACCACCAACTGGACCTTGTTGAGGTCCTCCGTAGCTGCCTCCTTGTGGTGCTCCTCCGTGTTGGGGTCCTCCGGGCTGGACTCCCCCTTGGAATGGACTACCACCAACTGGACCTTGCGGGGCTCCTCCGTGCTGGGCTCCTCCATGATGAGCTCCACCTTGCTGGGCTCCCCCTTGGAATGGGCTACCACCAACTGGGCCTTGTTGAGCTCCTCCGTAGCTGCCTCCTTGTGGTGCTCCTAAGTGTTGGGCTCCTCCGTGCTGGGCTCCCCCTTGGAATGGGCTTCCACCAACTGGACCTTGCGGGGCTCCTCCGTGCTGGGCTCCTCCATGATGAGCTCCACCTTGCTGGGCTCCCCCTTGGAATGGGCTACCACCAACTGGGCCTTGCTGGGCTCCTCCGTAGCTGCCTCCTTGTGGTGCTCCTAAGTGTTGGGCTCCTCCGTGCTGGGCTCCCCCTTGGAATGGGCTTCCACCAACTAGACCTTGCTGGGCTCCTCCGTAACTACCTCCTTGTGGGGCTCCTCCGTGCTGGGCCCCCCCTTGGAATGGGCTACCACCAACTGGATCTTGCTGGGCTCCTCCGTAACTGCCTCCTTGTGGGGCTCCTCCATGATGCTGGGCTCCACCGTGTTGAGGACCTCCGAGTTGGGCTCCTCCATGCTGGGCTCCAGCTTGCTGGACACCTTCATAGCCACCTACCGAGGGTCCACCAGAAGACTGTCCCCCATAACCAGAACTTTGGTGAGACGGAGCAGGAACTGGCCTTGGGGGTGTTGGCAGATGCAAAGTTGCGGGTCCGTATGATGACACCGGTTGAGGAGCAGGAATTGGACCAGAAGGGCCAGCTCCGTAACCACCACCAGCTACAAAATTTTAATGAAGGAATATAAAATGTAATCACAATAGGTTGTAAGAGTGATCCCTAAGTTGAAAGTTTATCAAAAGACTCGAATACCGCCTCCACTGCTGTGTGCTCCGGCACCGCCACCGTACCCTCCAGCTGAACTTCCGCCGCCATGCCCTCCACCGCTACTATAGCCCCCTCCACCGCTACTATAGCCGCCTCCACCAGAGCTGCCGCCGTAACCACCACTGGATGGGTATCCTCCACTACTTTGGCCTAATTTAAAAAAAATTTAGTTTTAAATAATGTCTCAAATGATTCGGTTTATTGTTGACCCTATTACACTAACCTTTTCGTTTTCTGGTGGCTTCAGCACCGTTGTGGGCAAACAACAAACCAAACAATATAAAACACTTGACCGAATGCGTTATCTGCGGAATTTAAAGTTGATTTTCATCAACATAATCTTTTACTATCATCAGGAAATGCTGTCTTTGTTATACCTTAAGCATGTTGAATGTGATGTACCAGTCTATAGCGAGGAAGATGCCTAACTGTGCTTTAAGGTGTTGTGGGAAGCAGTTTATATATCGGTAGTCGGTTGCTCGGTACGATTCAGGACCCATAATTCATAAGACAGAGGTGCTCTATAACTAAAAGGGAAAAGAAAGTCATTACAGCCATGTGTGGTGTAAATATTTTCTCTTATGCCGTAAATTACGGTAGACCATGCGCAACGCGATGTGAGAGACACTAGACATCTTCGTAAAATTTGGCCTAGACGCGTCTTGTTTCCTTGCTCCCTTTCACCAGCTGCTGGTTGACGACCTCGGGTAAAACCCAGGGGTAATACCCGAGGTAAATCCCCTAAACTGTTTCTGTTCAGCCTATTTTATTTTTCACAACCGACAAAGCCATTTTTTTTTGTTCGCCAGACGTCCAAATGGAGAAAGCCTCTAAGTGGGGATGACGTCTATTGTATGCTGTAACATTATATAACAAAATCCGCACACGTTATAGACTATTATCTAAGTTCCTACTTTCACATGAAACTCTGGTCCAATTCATCAACTACCGTACACAATAAGGTCTAGAGGCAACTGGAGCTACCGAGTTTTTCTGCAGGTCAAAGTGTGACATAATAAACTCAAATGGAAAGCACATGGAGTCGATTTCACTGGGAGCACAAACATACAAGCAGATGCTGTTACTTTATGGTTAATACGTACCTAAAGTGTGAATAGGTGAGTTGAAGCGTGCTGGACTTTCATTTGCGATCACCCCAATGTGCAGGCAGTTATCGGACGTTGACAGAAAAAACGAAAGTTTCTCGTTTTGAAATAAAAAAAGTTCTTATTCCTACGAAATCTTCGGATGTAAAACTCTCGCTCGTCGCCATAGTACAGTTATCAATGCGACAGATTCCGGTACTATCTAGTTTGAAGACAGCGACGGAATACAACTTTCGCAAAATCAAGTGAAGGTGCTAATACTTTGGGCAACCTCCGGGCTATCCATATTTTTAAGGCACCATCTAATTTGAAAATAGTGAAGAACGCCCACTCTTTCAAAATGTAGTCAAAGTGACTATTTGGGCTCTCTTCTTGCAATCCATGTTGTCCAAACTCACCCTTTTAAGAAAACTCATCAAAAGCTACTTCTATCTTCCATACGATCGGTCAAACAGACTAACGGCAGTTCCCGTAAATCTATTCTTGTGAAATACATACAAATTAAATTGCAAACGAGTTTAAATCAAATGCGGA
The DNA here is from genome assembly GCA_022539655.2 of Ceriodaphnia dubia. Taxonomy (NCBI): domain Eukaryota; kingdom Metazoa; phylum Arthropoda; class Branchiopoda; order Diplostraca; family Daphniidae; genus Ceriodaphnia; species Ceriodaphnia dubia. The sequence continues at coordinate 1,586,185 of JAKUCG020000076.1, forward strand.
GTAACACAGTTTCCATCATTAAGTCATATTTATTTCGCTTTCGATATCTGTCAATCATCTGCCGGATGCCGGAACCGTATCTCTTCAAAACAAAAATTTTAATTGTTCCCTTGAAGCGAGATTTCATTTCACAACTAAAAGGAACTCGAATAAAAAAAAAAGAAAACAGAAAAAGAACAAAGAAATAAACAAGTCAGAATGGAAATATCTAATTTAGTGAGAACACAGGCCAACGGCATGAAGAGCTTTGTGGTACATGTCATAGGTGTACTTGATCGCATGCTGAACTTGTTCCTTCTCAATGAATTCGATGGTCATTTGACGAGCTTGCTGGTAGTACACTCCGCTCAGTTCGACAGCCTTTTCGATTTGGGTTGTAGCTTGTTTACGGTAAACGGCACTCCATTCGACGAATTTCTCCCAATATTGAGCACCAGCTTCCATTCCGAGTTCCGCATATTCACTAGCCTTCGAATAGCAAACAGCCGACTTTTCTTTGGCGACCAATAGAGCTGCTTGGTATTTTTTATCGGCTTCGGCCCAGATACCCGGGGAGAGTTCTTCTCCTTTGCGATATATAACATCTCTTAGCTGAATAAGCCCCTCTCCAGCTTGAGTCAAATAAGGTTGCGCGCGTTGGTGTAATTCTCCTCCTTTGACGTAAGCAATATCCCTCAACTGGATGAGTTTGGTTTCAATATGGGCCAAATAAGGTTCCGCGTGTTTGTGGAGTTCCAATGCTTTGGCTGTCAGACCAGAGCGTTCAGCAGCTTTTCCCAACCGACTATTGACAAATTGTCCCTCGCCGAAAACGCGGATGTCGTAGTAAACTAAGGAGACCAGTGCGATGAACAAGAGATAGTTGAGATACTTCAGTTTCGATGAGCCAGACCGTTTCTTCGGTTTCGTGCTCGCCATCAAGAGACCACAGGCTTGGATGCAGTTGTTGAGGCCCAGCGGGATTTTCCCAGTTGGAGAGAAAGCACTGTTGATGGTCTGGAAGTGCTGAAGCGTCGATTGGAAATCAGGTGATTGTCGAGCAAACTTGGGATCGTTATCATTAAACCACTTCAGGAGGTAACTGGATGCAACCAAATTGGAGCGATAATCTTTACGCCAGGTTTCGTACGAATTGGCGTCGGTTCGCAGACAGCTAGCCATGTTTTTACACATTTCGTTTCGGCCAGAAGATTCGGCGACCAACCGACGCATATATTGAGTGAACATCTTTGATCCATGTGCGGATATCATTGGTTGAGTGATCGCTTGGACTAAATTAGTCACTTCTCGGCGATAATTGGTGGGAATTGAGGTTCCTTGTTGTACTTGCTCGACGAACTTGAAATAGTCGGGTACTGAGAGGAAATTCATTGCAAGTTTCGAGTTGGATGCTTTGGTCGTCAAAAATTCCACATTCTGGACCACATAACCACCATAATTTTTCATGCCAATGAGTGGCAGCATACATTCCATCCAAACTATAGATAAAATTAAAAAAAAAAATAAAAAAGTAATTATTTTATTTCAATATTTTTACAATGCAGATATTTAATTCAAAACTTGGCAACACTGCACTGTTGCTGACGTCTAAACCAAGCTATGGTAGTGGAAAATATGAAAAATATTCTCTACTCGTCTCGGAAAGAATGAGATATTTCTAAGTTTAATGTAATCAATTTAACCATCCAATTGTATTATCGTTTGTGTCATCTGTTTTCGAACTAAATTCTCTCACAATGTCGATCGAACTGGTACAGGTATCGCATCTCTTTTCATGGTGTTATCGTAACGTGTCCAGCCATGTATGTTGAATTTTTTTTTTAGAAAACTCCCAAGCCTGAAAGCAATCAAGTCTATCGCCATGGACTCATCTTAAAGTTTCGGTGGAATGTGGATAAAATGCCAAATGATTTCCCAATTATTTCAGAAAATATGTTTGAATTCCGCAATGAAAAAGTGTTTTCAGTCAGCTTGCACAGCAATGATGCTCAAATTGAGCACAAGGATATACCAGGCTTCTTACTCATTTTAACTAGCCTTAATCTTCATAAAATAGGCATTCAGCTATCAAAAGTTTCCTTAACACTCACCTGTCCTGGAATGACAGAATCTGACCCAACAGAAATGCTACCCAAACCAATGGAACCTGAAGACCAGCTGCAAAAAGTGTTTGTTCTACCTACAGGACCTCTTCCACTACCTGTTACAATCACCTATTACATCCAAGTCAACGAATGTGTACCTAACTATCGTTACGAGCTAGTGGATTTGCTCTGCATGACGCAGCTTTGGTTCGCCGCTCGGAGAAGACAGTTTACAGATTTCGAGTTCTTAGTCAGCGGTAAAGTCTTTCCGGCCCACCGCGCCGTTCTGGCTGCCCGAAGTCCTGTTTTGGCCAACTTGTTAGCTCAGTCGGAGGTGGAATTTCTTCGCATCGACGACATTGACAGCCAGGTTTTCGAACACTTTCTACACTTTATCTACACGGGTCGATTGACTATCTCTGCTAGTCACGCTCAACTTCAATTAGCGGCCGAACGTTACCAAATAGAAACACTAAAAAGGCTGTGTCAAGACGCCACTCAAGAATCAGAAGTCCATGAAGCTACCCTCATTTCGTAAATGCCAATTGGGCGTCTCTACCTCAATTTTCCAATTGTTAATTTGTTTTCTTAAGACAAAGAGTGAAGAACTGAGAACAATACATTTCAAAATTTACCTTGGATTCCAGTACGTGTGTCTTTGAAAGAAGATTGCGACAGAACCCAAAGGATTGACAATGTCACAGGCACTCGACTTTCGTTGGCTGCGAGGATTTCACGGGCGCGCCCGAGATGTCCGAGGACCAGATCAGGCTTATGGTAACTAAGGAGTTGCAAAACTATCTTGGTACCGACTACTGCCACTCCTACATGAGAAGAAAAAATAAATTCATTTACTTTCAATATTTCGTTTTAATTGGACATATTTGTGCAATTTAACACTTCCTTGGTTGTGTTTTCCAAAATACATTGTTTTTGTTTTTTTTGAGAAACTTGCTTTGATAACATTAACAATGATTAAATATTTGATTTTAAAAATAAAAACTAACGAATCCACTAACTACCGGAGCAAAAAACTCAACGATTTACAACATTTCTTAGGCTATAAGATACGAGCAAGCTATATGCTCTGGATTTGAAATGTAAATCGAAAACAGAAATCAAGTTTTACACGACCGAATACGGATCAATTTTTCACGATTTAGATCGTTGCTTGGAGGTACTACTATTACTCTCAAAAGTTAAAGGTTAGTAAAGCAGTTTTTTGTGATAGTATACCATTTTCCTTATTTTGTGTTGATTTGAATCAATATCTAGCGATTGGTCGAACCTTAAAACCGAATGGTTTCCCTGCTAAGACATTTATAGTGGTTTCAAACGATCAAAAGGTTCATTGTCAAATATGTGAACCACCTCTACATAATACATAATTTTCTTCCTTCTAATCCCATGAATACTTCCATAAATAAGAGCAAATGATTGTAGGTGCTCACCTCTGTTCATATCACTTGGCATAGTAAGAAGGGTCTGATCATAGAAATTGTTCAGAACCTCATCTTCACAGGATTGTATTGTTGATGTGATGATAGTTTTCAACTCTGGGGAGAGGGAATTGGCAGGATAGTCGCGCGGTTTTCCTGCGAAAATAGGGTCCGAATCGACATTCATATTATTGTTCAAGTAGGAAGTAAGTTCTTTCAGCCACAGCAGCCGAGCGCCGGCGAATCGAGCTTTGACCGTCGACATAGCGTTACTCAACTCGGCTACATTAATCTAAAGACAATTTTCAATGAAAAAGAGAACTTAATGAATAAAACAATGAATAAAACAACATTGTAGGTTAGAAAAGTTTACTTGTTTTAATGCTTCAGGTAGTGATTTGGGTGCCTTTTCCTTCACTGGCTCTTTGGTTGGCTTCTTTTTGACTACCTCTTTGGTGGCATTTGAGGCAGTTTTTATTTTGTTTTTCTGTGAAGGTTTCTCAGCAGGAAGACCTAGAGCATCCCGTTTTGCTGCAGCTCGCATTTGAGGATCCAACAAGGCATACTTTGTGTCCAAGGGTGTGACTGTCAAAAGATAAATTATATCAGAAAAGACAACTTTCCCAGAAAACTTGATAGCAGAGAGCCCTTACCCAGTTCATCGACCTTAATTATGGGGGCATGCCCTCCACTTTTGGTTCCACTTCCATTACTTTTGCTTGAGGTAGATTTACCACCCTTGGTTTTGTTGCTTGCCTTTCCACCAACCACTTCCCATTGGCCCGGATTCTTGTTGTCATCGTACATGGTGGCTTATTTTATATCGAAAAACGTTTCTATAAAACGTAGTAGCAATAGAATTCGTTAAAGTAACGTTGACGCGCCAATAGAAAAGACGTTACTTACCAAGTTGATGAGAACTAGAGGTGCAGAGAAAACCGGTTGAGATAGTGCGTTCAGAACTGATCGTCTGCAGCTGTCAAAGCTAATCGGGCAAAGTTACCTTCTTTTCCGCGTTTTCAAACGGGAGCTCGGCGAGCTGGCTCCACGTATGATGCCTAGTGAACACCATCTACCGGCGGGACAGGAAACTGCACATTTCGGCATTTTCCTGGTATTTCATGTTTTCATCAATAAAAAGAAAATATTGAAATCGAAGAATTGTATTGTAACCTCTTTTTGAACGATTTTTTTCAATCACTTTTGAACCTGTCAAATAACATGACCTTTTGATAGAAATTTCCAAAACGTTAATCATATATATCTGACATCGATAGGTGCAAAGTTTACTGGGATCTTAACTTCTGCTGCATAGAAAGTAGGTTACCTGGCAGAAAAAAGTAGCGCATGCACATCTTAGACTTTCATCCTTAGACCACCGAACTAGTAAATGTGACCAAATAAAAGAAAAGAAAGATTCTCTTGCTTAGAAATCCCTAAAAGATTTGAATGGCACTGAAACTATCGAGTTCTACCCGAGCGGAACGAAAAGGCAGTACGAAAGCTATTTACCGTTTAGAAGGAAATCGCGCCTCTAAAATAATAATTTTTCTTGCATGTTGTGTTGTTTAGCGTCCATAAAACGTTATCACTTGCAGTTAATAATCTGAAACCAACCAAAAGACATCCAACGAATTTCTTCCGATTATTCGATGGAAAAGAAAGCCCGGGTGAAAGTGGCCAACGTATAGTCTTTCCTAACGTTCATTTGGTAGGCCAGTTTGTACGTATATATATATATATATATATTCTCCCTTGTTCAAACGTTTCCTGTCTTGTGCTGCTGATTGTCTATTTTTTCCCATCTATTCTTTCTTTTGCGCCGTCAAGTTCCGTTCTAAGTTCCACGACGCTTTCTCTTCTTCTTCGGCGAACGCGCGGCAAAATATGACGTGCAAGCTTTTTCTGGTTGAGATACCGAGTGACGATTCCATTATTTACGGCCGACGACAATTGACGGAAGAGTTTTATTTTTTTCATACAATTTGGTTTTGTCCGGTAGCGTGGAATCGGTAGCAAACAAAGTCGTTGATTAGAATAGATTCAAGGTTGTTGTGGGCTAAGAATACGGCGATACAAATCCGATCTCGTCAAACTTGCGTAACGAGTTTATTATGGTATTTCTTTCGCACCGAGACCTGCCCAGCAGTTGGTTCCTTGATGATGCGGAGAAAATTGCATCGTCAGCACCATTGAATTGTTGTACATTTAATGAGGGGCGATGGCGAGTCCGTTTTCAAGTCAATTTATTGTCGTTGACATTGTTTTCTTTCCGCCGGCAATGAGGAAGTATTTTGCCATTGACGCATGCTGGCGGGGTTCGCGTAGATCAAAGGTTGCTTTTTCAAACTGATTTTTCTTGACTGTTTTCTTTTTTCTTCTTCTTCTTTTCCTTCTTCTTCGGCGCTGGGAAAACGTCAGGATGACCCGGGCTATTTTGGTTTTTCGGCGCAAAAGAACGACGAGAGATCCTGGTTGACTAATGAAAGGGTGTCGGTTGAGGCGAACGCGAACGAGAACCGACCGTGATGATGATGAGTTAGTCACGAAAGGCGGAGAACCTTTGGATTGGGAGAAGGAAAAAAAAAACAAAAAACAGAAAAAAATAAAGTTGCGCACGTCGGTTGTTGTTCTTCTGTTTTGTTTCAAAGAGTTTGCGGTCAGCATGAGAGGGGGGGGGGAACGGTCATAAGGTCGGCACACGAGTTATTCTTGTTGTAAAAAGAAATTCTGTTTTTGTTTTTGATGTAGATGTGCATACTCATCATTCTAATGTTTGAGGAATGCGAAACGCACGCAAGACGGTGTACACAACACAACAGATGTTGAATAGTATGATACTCGTGACCTGATTGCCTTTCGTCCTTTCGCATCTTTTTGTTTTGATCGGCGTTTTGTCCGCGAATACCGGAGCTAGTCACTTAGAGGACGTTCGTTGAAGCGTGTTCTAATTGCGCATGTAGCGCGAAGGTAACAAGGCGAAAGATATCCAGCAGTATCTACAGGAAAATGGTCGGTTGATTCGGTTGCCATCAAGGTCTATAGCTGGCGATGAAGCGATACGTCCATCAGTTAAGGAAAAGTCTTGTCTGTTGATTCTCTATATACAGTATGTTCCGCTTCGTGACGACACGCCATCCTCATCATTCCGATACGTCTTTTTATGATGGCGTCGTAGTATCTATCGTGAGCTAGATGGGATGGTCTAGATGCAAAAGAACCGTGGCCGCTCCCAGGTCCCACAACTGCCCGTCCCGTCAATCCGTGGTTTCTATAGAGATAATAAGAGGCTTACCGTCTCTTTAATGTATATACTCACCGTATATACCGTACTAGGTATATACGAGAGACTGTTTGTCTATGGGGGTAGGCAAAAAAAAAAGCCGAATGGATCCGCGTCGGAGCCGTGCCGAATATCGTGATAACTGCTGGAGGGGATGAAGCTCGCGCGCGCGGGATTTGTCGAAGAAGAAGAGGAGAACGAATGGAAGAAAAGAAGGAAAAAAAAAAGAGAAACGGCTAGCGGCTTCAGCACGCTATAGGGATGTATACATACATGCCTGTTGACGGACGAACTCGCTCAGAGTGAAGTCAGCGGTCCTCGTTCGCACCGCTCACGCTACATTAACAGTGGGGCCAGGTTGACGAGTTCACTGTTTTTCTAGTTCTTTCTTGGGCAGTCTCTACAACACGTGCGTTTGTTTGGAATAATTCGTGTCAACCCCGAGACGACGACCAGCCAAACATGGCCCGGAAAAGTAGCGGAAATCGCTTGGTGAGTTTTTGGATCATCTTTACAAAAATCCTTTGCAAAAATTCAGAGCTGAGACAAGGAAAAAAAAGTATATTTAGTGTTTGCCAGTTCATCGTGAGGTCATCGCGAGTCTTCAGGCGATGTTGAACATCGCACAAAGCGCTTAACGTGTAATCCACGTCGGGTTGTTGGAAGGGAACCGGTTCTTTTTCTTTCTTATTCTATTTCGTATTTACATTTATATGTTATTTTCCGGCTGATGATAAGAGCGAAAAAGAAGAAGCGTGCTGAGTCTAGTACTACTATATGTATACAGGGGTATTTGAGCTCGTCATCTTGCTTGTGTGCGTGAGGACAAAGAGATGGTGGAGAGAACTGCATTGAAATTCAAACTTGAATAGCAAATTTTCGTCTGTTGTTCCGTGGTATGCGGGCCGGGCGGGCGTACCACGACGAATCGTCAATGTAGCACATCCGCTGATGTTATCTATTGACAGCGATTGAAATTTGTGTCTCTGAATTTCTCTTTTGTTGTCGTCTCGTAGGATTTGGGTAAAAGCAACGCGGCGTTCGAAGAAGAGAGCAACAGCCGCCTGTCGTCGACGCCGTCCGGCCGCAATCCACCGAGAGCTCGTCAGCGGCAACAAGTTCGCGATGTGTCGGCCACCAGAGGATTCAACAACGTCGCTTTCGAACAAGATGATGATCAACAATCCATCACACCTCCTCCGCCCTACCCGACCGAAGCCGACGCTGGACAGGTATATAAAAGTCGCTGGACCGCAAGGAGACGTGAGAAGTATCACACGTGTATACCTATAGATGTTCACCGTTGCTAAAATTGGAATTAGGTGTCGCCGATGGCGATGGAGGATGCCAAAACCGCCGAAAGAGAAACTTGGGGCAGTCCGTTGGAATTCTTACTCTCTTGCATCGCCATGTCCGTCGGCCTAGGTATGAGATCCGTACCAGATGATGAATTCGCGCGCCATTTTCATTTTTTTATTCAAACCGCTTGACGCATATTAGGCAATGTTTGGCGTTTCCCTTATACGGCCTACAAGAACGGCGGCGGAGCGTTTCTCATTCCTTACCTCGGTAGGAAATTCCATTGTAGTTTAATTATCATTTACATCTTCTATATACTTACTGTATTTTTCTATCCTTATCTGTTAGTCGTCCTACTCTTCATTGGAAAGCCACTATACTTTTTGGAAATGGCCATGGGTCAGTTCTCCAGTTATGGCAGCGTTAAGGTCTGGGAGGTCGTCCCCATTCTCAAAGGTATGTACGAATAGTTAGTTAGTAATAGTCGACATAGAACTTGGTAGACGGTTGTTTTTGTTTTCCTTTTAAATGCTGCTCCAAACCTGCTGATGATGAGGCTCTTTGTTATCCGCGCACGATCACTAAGTGACTTGATGTCGCATGCACTGACCTCGCCCATCCATCTAGATGACTATACAGTTGCAATGGCGCTATAAAATAGCTATTACCGAGGTCAACATGCTCTCTCGGATATATAACCATGTGTTGGCAACCCACAACGACGAGTCGAGCTCTTTTTCCTTCTCTCTCTTTAAATATTTCTTCCGTACAAAGAAAGGAGGTATAGACGTAATGTCTCTGTTTGTGGATGCAGCGCCATTTTTAGAGTTGATATGTCAGAGTACTGTTAGTGCGCTCTGACTCGGTGGGAATGTGACGTGTAATGAACGTGCACATTTTTTCTCTCTCTTTCTCTCTCTGTGTCTCTGATGGATCGCATAGGAGTCGGATACGGCCAAGCACTGGCGACGTGGTTCGTTGTGACCTACTACTGCGTTCTCATCGCCATCACGCTCTTCTATTTTTTCTCGTCGTTCCAAACGGTTTTACCTTGGACCGTTTGCGATGTCAGTTGGTTCTCTTTCGACAACTGCTACAACAGCAGCGCCGATACAAACTTCACCGGCTTCAACTCGACTGGACTCAAATCTTCTTCCGACATTTATTTCAAGTAGACGCGCTATTATTAACCATTGGCAATTATTCTGGTATTAACCCAATTTTTGTATCATTTTCGATTCGATTCGTTAGCGAGGAAGTTGTCAAGAAAATCGACTCGATCGACGACGGCATTGGACTGCCCGATTGGAAATTGTCCTTGTGCCTTTTGTTGGCTTGGATTCTAATCTGCGCCATCCTCATGAAAGGGGTAAAATCATCACCATTGATAATAACCAAAAAGAAAAGAAAAGAGTTAACGATCCCTAACTTGACTGAATCGATGAACGCTCCGTTACTTTTGTTCTCAGGTTGCGTCGTCGGGCAAAGTGGCTTACTTTACCGCTCTCTTCCCTTACGTCGTGCTGATTACCCTGTTGGTGCGCGGAGTGACTTTGGAAGGCGCAGCTGATGGAATTCTTTACTTCATCCGGCCCGACTGGCCCAAACTGCTGGATGTCAACGTACGTCGTCCCCGCATTTTCACTTTTCCCCCTCTAAACCCATTATTTACACGTTTTGTGTCGCCGTGTTTCCGTCACCGACAAACCATCGGGTTCGTTGTGTTCTTAACGTTCACGCGGAGCTCGGAAATACGCGGATTGTAATTAGCGGCCGTTTTCCTACGGTGCCAGAAGAGAAAGCGAAATTCCCCTAGCTGCTGCTGCTGAGAAAACAACACGAAAGTAAAAGAATCTTTTAGCTGTGGACCATTATGTGACCGCAAGGCATACTGCTGCGGCTCTTCTTCTTTTCTTCCATCGCCACGCGCGCTCATTTCTCCGCTGGTCCCCTTTCTCTTTCTTCATTGATGATCTTGCGGCCGCGTTACGCCCATCCAACAATGAAGAGACACTCTTGCTGGCTGAGATTTAAAGCCATCAGTAGTTGGTCGCGTGCTGTTTACTTTCTCCAGCACCGTTTCCAGACGTCGGCCACTCTCCGCTAGGTTTTTGTTATTGTTGTTGTTGCTATCTCGATAGTTTATCCTAGTTTGCCTGAAGCAACTGTTTCCATGTTAGGGTAGGTTACATTGAACTAAATAGGGACGAAAGAAATGCCTTTAAACTCCTTTTTAACTTTTGGTGAAAGTTGTTTTCGATTTATATCTTCCGAGTCATTTAAAATGTTGTTATATAACTTTTAATGCTAAAACATTCAGACTTGGTACGCTGCCGTGACTCAATGCTTCTTCTCCCTGTCGGTGGGTTTCGGCCCGATCGTCATGTTCTCCAGCTACAATCCATTCCGCCACAACATCTACAGGTAAATATGATTAAAACTCCATTAATATCTGAACTCTGTAGTATATTGATCTTCGTGATTGGCTGATTGCGCGCTTTCCAGGGACGCGGTGATCATCAGTTTGATGGATACGTTCACTAGTTTCCTGGCCGGAATCACCATATTCGCTATTCTGGGCAACTTGGCTCACGAGTCGGGTAAAAGCGTGACGGACGTCGTTTCTGCCGGAACCGGATTGGCATTCGTCAGCTACCCCGACGCCATCGCTAAATTCCAATACGTTCCGCAGGTAGTCTATCATCAGAGGACGGATCGTGACTGACGCAGAGTATTTATTTAACTTTATCAACGGTTCCGACAGTTTTTTGCGGTCATGTTCTTCTTGATGTTGCTCACGTTGGGTATCGGAAGTGCCGTATCGCTAACCGGCTGCGTGATTACCATCATTTGCGATGATTTCCCTCACTGGAAGCGATGGCTCGTGGTCACGGCCATCTGCATTATCGGATTCGTTTCGGGATTGGTTTACGTCACTCCAGGCGGCTTGATCATCCTGGACATTGTCGATTATTTCGGCGGCGGTTTCATCATTTTCCTGATGGCCACCATCGAAACGATCGGCATTTGCTGGATCTACGGACTGAACCGCTTCGTTCGCGATATCGAATTCATGCTGGGCATCAAACTCAACGCGTACTGGAAAATCACCTGGGCTTACGTCATCCCCTCCGTACTCGTCTTCATCTTCTGCTACGCGATGGCCACCTATGAGCCCTTAAAGGAGGGCACCTACGTCTACCCTGCGGTGGCAACAGGTACTGGTATTTTTTTGCATTCACTAAAACTGACTTGTTGAACTCAATCCGCCACTTTTTTTTTGGCAGGTGCTGGATGGTTCCTAGCGGCGGTTGCCCTCTTGCAAGTTCCTCTTTGGGCTTGCTTGGCCATCTACCGACAGAAGAATTGCACTTCGTTCTACGAGGTATTACAAATGTCTTGTGAATGCTCCATAGCGGCCGCTGCTGTAATGTTTCCTTTTGTTTAGCGCGTTGTGAGCAGTTTGAAAGAGACGGACCACTGGGGCCCTAAGAATCCGGCGCACCGACTCGAATGGAAGAAATTTCAAGAAGAAAAACCCCATCACCACACAAGCTACTCTGCCCGTCTCTGGTATCCAAAGATCCCATCACGAATGACTTACGACGTCTCCACGTTGGCCGGCAGCAGTTGCAACCAATTACCTACTAAAGACTCTTCTGGACATCAGCGTCCGAAAGTGACATCGGCTCCTCATTCCCGCTCCACGTTGGGTCACGTCGAAAACGAAATCGCCTCTTAAAAAATGATGAAGAGATTTTGATTAAATTACTATTTTTGCATATCCTCTCAGATGATATATAGGAACGAACTCTTTTTTTTTTATTTGTGGAAAAAACCTTTTTTGATGATTATCGTCGACTGTTGTACAGTTATGTCCTCGATCGTTTAAATACACGGAAGATTAGCGGATTGTTACTCGGAATAGCAGTGCTGATTTGTCACGACAAAAGTTCGTCTCTTTCGTGATCGATCGTCTCACCTGTTTTAGAAAATCCTTGAGCTATTTCTTACCTCATAATATAATGCGCTGCCTTCCATTTTTAATTACAGGAAACGACGAGCGGGAGGAATTGAGGGGGATTCCAAGCCTTAATTGGGTAAAACATGAATCGACATCCGGTCGCTGCATGCGAATTGTCACGACGGCACGACGACGTGCCGGATCTTTCCCTTTTTCTCCGAACGGAAGATTCGTTGATAAAGCGCGCGCTGCCTGAAATGGAAGCCGAACGATCTGTGTGAAGGCTTTCGATGGCAAGAAAAACCAACCATTCTACATGTGAACTGAAAAGAGATGCTGCTGTGGCCGGAGGTTATGGCCGGGGTTTCCAAGGAAAAACCCCAACAATTTCTCTCTCGCACGTCATTGGGCGCGAATGACGTCCTACGCTCACGCAAACGCGCGCCACCACTTTATCAATGTAAATAAGAAGAAGCAAAAAGCGGACAACCTTGGTAGCATCCAAAACAATTGCGACAGGAATCATAGATGATAATATGGAAAAAAACAAAGTTTTTGTCGCAATAATTTTTCTCGTCGTAGAGTAGGAAAGACCTTGAAATTTCTGCCTGGAACACGGAATGTTAATCGAACAAAAAAATTGTAGATATGACGCAACCGAGTTACCATATATACCTGTCTATCAAAAACAGTGTAGGGTTCGCATGATAGAATGAACAATGGCGCTTGAGGTTTTTCTTTTATGATCATTGAGAAAGAACCAGTTTGCATGCACTTGGAGAGGACTGACGTATATGCGCTCGGTGTATCGCCGGCGGCGTTCTTGTTCCGGTGAAAGAAAAAAAAAACCCTGAATCCGCTCGTCTAGCGCGCGCACGATATATCAGCAACAGTCGTCGCCTAAAGAGACTGCAGTGTGGCTTTTTGGCTCTCAGGTGCAACTCGACTTTTTTCTCTTTGCTCGTCGTCGCCGCTACTACTTTGTCATTTCATCCGGTACTAGACACTAGCAGCCAGGAAAAGGAAACATTTTTCGCGGATACATACAACCTGTCGTTCATTCAAATCGCTCGATTTGCATCAGCCGTCACGGACCGTGTCTATAGGAAACAACATGGTCATTTCCAACAATAACGACAAAACCGCGAAAAGGGTTTGTTCACTTGTTTTATTTCGACAGTTGTATCCGAGTAAACGAAATGGGTTAATGGAACGCTTATGGAAATTTAAATTACATCGCCCAATGTTTTTGCGAAACGTCCAATATGACGCGTGTTAACCATTTAAAGAACTCGGTGTTTCGAAAATGTTGATAAAATAGAAATGACGCCGCTTGTTTAGCGAGTTCATAAAAGGAAAGACGTCTCTGTCAAATATGGGATAGACATGAATATCCGATTTTTCCACAAATTATATTGCAATTGTTTAATGTTTATACAGGAACACGCTTGCGGTATTTGTGATGCCGGTGGACCTTGTCATCATTCACAACGTCATCCAGAAGTTGTCTTTGGACATCATCATCACGACCCGCACGGATTCTCCAATGCTGCTTTCGTTCAAGACAATGGACTCGCCGCCAGCACCCCTTCGCTTTACCAGGCGACAGCCGCCACTGGCGTTCAGGTGAGTTTTGATTGCCATTTTCTCTTTCGCTAATTACTAGGAAAATTCAACGGGTTTGTGGATTGAATGTAGGTGTCGCCGATGGCGCTGGAAGACGGGCAACCCACCGAAAGACAGACTTGGGGTAATCCGATCGAGTTTCTCATGTCCTGCATCGCCATGTCCGTTGGCCTAGGTACGAAAAATCGGCGCGCTTCAATTGAGAAAAGAAATCAATGTGAAATTCTCTATTGCAGGTAATATTTGGCGATTTCCATACATCGCTTACAAGAACGGCGGTGGTGCCTTCCTTATTCCGTACCTGGTCGTCTTGCTTGTTATTGGCAAACCGCTCTACTTTTTGGAGATGGCCATGGGACAGTTTTCGAGCTACGGCAGTGTCAAGGTCTGGGAAATGGTCCCCATCTTGAAAGGTAATAGTCGATGCACTGTATTATGATCGACTAACGTGTAACTCTCGTGTTATTGTTTTTCTGGACAGGTGTGGGCTACGGGCAAGCGCTAGCCACTTGGTTCGTCGTGACCTTCTATTGCGTCCTCATTGCTATCTCTTTTTTCTATTTCTTCTCTTCGTTCCAAACTGTACTACCTTGGACGGTTTGTGACTTGACCTGGTCCTCCTTCTCTTCGTGTTACAACAGCAGTAGCGACGCCAATCTGACGACGGATTTTAACATAACCGGATTGAAATCCTCTTCCGCCATCTACTTTAGGTAAATATATTTTTACATCATAGATTTTTCTACATGAGGACTAATTTATTTGCGGTAAATCTATTTAGAGATGAAGTGATGAAAACTATCGATTCAATCGACGATGGGATCGGATCGCCCGACTGGAAGTTGTCTCTCTGTCTCCTCTTGGCCTGGATCATTATTTGCGCTATTCTCGTCAAAGGGGTATGGGTAGCTTATTATTCCGGTTTTGGTTTCTAGTAGTAAATATTCTGTTTGTGTTTTCTTAAAGGTCGAGTCGTCGGGTAAAGTGGCCTACTTTACAGCTCTCTTTCCCTATGTTGTCCTTATAACGCTACTGATTCGCGGAGTCACCTTGGAAGGCGCTTCCAACGGCATTCTCTATTTCATCAAGCCAGACTGGCCCAAACTACTCGACGTCAATGTGCGTAGTACGGCCCATGTGGGCATTCTAATTTGTTTATGCTCGTTCATCATAATCTCCCACATGTTTTTTTTTTTTCCAAAACAATAGACTTGGTATGCTGCCGTTGGTCAATGCTTCTTCTCTCTCTCCGTGGGTTTCGGTCCCATCGTCATGTTTTCCAGCTACAACTCGTTCCGGCAAAACATCTACAGGTGGAATTATACAGGAAATGAATCTCAGACACGATGTAGTAACGTTCTTCGAATTCTGCGCCAATAGAGATGCTATGATTATCAGCTTCATGGACACCATGACCAGTTTCCTCGGAGGCATAACCATTTTCGCCATTTTGGGCAATTTGGCCCACGAATCGGGAAAAGATGTGACTGAAGTCGTCTCAGTCAGCACTGGACTTGCTTTCGTCAGTTATCCCGACGCCATTGCGAAATTCGAATACGTTCCTCAGGTAAACACAAAACGAAAAACACAAACAAAAATATTGGGGTCAAACTATAAATCCAATTACGATTGTTTAGCTATTTTCCGTCTTGTTTTTCGTCATGCTTTTGACGTTGGGCATCGGAAGCGCAGTGTCGTTGACTGGCTGCGTCGTCACCATCATTTGCGATGACTTTCCCCACTGGAAGAGATGGATTGTCGTCACGGTGGTCGGTCTCATTGGGTTCTTTTCTGGATTGGTTTACGTCACTCCGGTACGTTAAACACGTGGTTTACTGGGCAGCCCGGCAGCCCTGTTCTTTACATATTATTCTAATGGTCCTTTGTTTTGGCACTAAAGGGCGGTTTGATTATCATGGACATCGTCGGTACCCTTGGAGGTGATTTCATCATCTATCTCATGGTCGTCGTCCAAACGGTCGGCGTTTGCTGGATCTACGGACTGGATCGTTTCGTTCGTGACATTGAATTCATGTTGGGCATCAAGCTAAGCGCCTACTGGAAGATCACTTGGGCTTACGTCATTCCGATTGTGCTCATCTTCATCTTCAGTTACGCTATGGCTACCTACAAAGCTCTCAGAGATGGAGATTACATTTATCCTTCAGCAGCCACCGGTTCGTTCTTTTATTTGTCTTTATAACTGAGACCGTTTTTAAACAAAACAATTTTTACTAGGATTCGGATGGCTCCTGGCCGCGTTCGCTTTGCTTCAAGTACCTTTATGGGCCGCCTGGGTCGTCTATAAGCAAGAAGGCTTCACATGGATGGAGGTAATGAAGCGAAATATGATTTAAATGCTGTTAAAAGATAAAATTAAAATAAAAATCTCTTTAAATAGCGGCTGGCCAACAGTTGCAAGCCATCGAAACACTGGGGACCAAGGAATCCCACCCACCGTTTGGAATGGAAGAAATTTCAAAAGCCCGCATACGAGACCAGCTACGCGTCCAGAATTTGGGTGCCTATTCTTCCACGAGTCTTTCCGCGTTTCTTCGACAAAAAATAACATTGCCGCGTCTTTTTTTGAAAATTAATCTATTATTATTAAAAATCGAAAAACAACACCAGTTACACAAATATGTAGTTATTAAGCCCTCATTTGCATCCATTGTCATTCGTCTATTTCGTATGGGTAATTTACGTATCGGTCCGTAATAGTTTATTCTTGCGTGATTCGTTTCTATTCGTTGTGTTCTATTTCGGTGATTACAGTAGATCAAAAAGTCTTTGAAGCCGCCGTCATGCGCCAAGTATTTGGAATGACGTAAACCCCGGCGTCGACCAGTTTTTGTACCGACAAAGTTTCCTTTTTTGACCGTGTCCCTAGATCATTGTACGCAATACTGTGGGACGTCGAGAGCAAAAGAGAAAGTTTGAAACTAAAAATGTTGTGTTGACTTTTCGTCTCAACAAGTGCAAAATATACAAAGTACGATTCCAATTTCAGTTGTTGCTTTTATAATAGACTCGTAACAAATAACTGTAATAATATATACACTTTTCTTTTGTAAAGTCATATGAATCGTCATTTCACGTTTGTTGTTGTCCTGATATGATTTTGGGTGGGGGCATGATTCGTCCTCATCGAGGATGGACATCTAAGGAGTTAACCAAACGTGACGAACAACTGGGACAATTATTTTTATTGTACTTTTTGAATAAGAGCTCTCTGCTCGGATGTTTATTTACGCGGAACATTGCAGACTAGTATATTATATTTATATATCAGGGTTCGTGAAACAGGGGTCCGCGAGTGGTTTCTTTTATTCGCCAAATTCTGTTACCAGCAGTAATAAAACAGTTAAAACTTCTGCCATTTCCTTGAAAAAGCGCATTTTTAAATTAAATAATAAACCTTATTATTGCGGTTAACCCGAAATGACTGTAAAGGTGAGTTTCATGTATAATTATTAAGTTTATTCCTATGGCAATTGTTACATTATCATAGGACATTCGTCATGGTTCGTTTTATAAATTAAAATGGTTACACAATGGAGGGCATTTGCGGAACAAATGACGCACGATTTTTTCATTCGAACAACTTAAAAGCAGCTGAAGCGGTTGCAGTCGGAGGACCTCTCCGTCATGCTGGATTTGGCAACTTGGAAAATTGTTCTCCATTCGCTAGGCACAAGCGGTTCGAGAAACCTGCGTATGAAAAACAAGTTTCAGTATGGCAAGTTCTTTCGAAACAAAGAACAGCAAAACTACTTACGTCAGCATCAAGCCTCCTCGTCCTTCTGGCAACGGGAATAGATTTCCGGCTAGACAAGCGGCTTGGAGAGCGCATCCGTCGCGTCCCATAACCGCTCCAACAGCAGCGATTCCGACCGGGACTAACTTGGATACATCAAAGCCCTCCAAAAAATTGTCAAATTCTGCCATTTCAGCTCGTGTTACTGGTACTGGTTTTGAGGGCCGAGTAGCTGTTCTCTTTGGAATTGTCACGATCGCCGTGTTCGAACCGGGAATTTTAGTTAACTCGGTAGTATTCGCACTTATTGTCGTCGATTCGCGGGTTTCTAGAAATTAAATATTGTTGAATATGAAATGTACACATAAATAACTGAAAGACATTTTGAATTTACTATCTTGCACGGGAAGAGGAGTTGATGATTCCGTTCGGAGTCGAGATTGTTTATTGGATAAATTTGGCGTTCCTGGAATAGGCGGCGTGTCTATCGGAACAGGAAAAGGCTTAGCCCTGGCAGCAACCGGATGGTACCCTGTCGGCAATTGGCGCGGACCGACTACTTGCGGGCCAGAAACCCACCCAAAAGGAAGGAATCCTTGAGGCAGAGAAGAGGCCGCATGACCCGTCAGGATAATCATAGACGCCAGGCAGAAAACTAGTTTTTTAAACGCCATATCTTGTGTAGAAAAATGAAAACGAAAGCTAGAAGGGGTTGTCACACGAAAATTTCATTATAAATCTATTCTAACTGATTATACCTGTATGAGGAGATGCTGCTGTCTTACTCTTGAAATGTTCAAAAGCGAATGTCATCTTCATGTCCGTTGAACCCACCTTTTAAACCAACTCAACTAAAATCTATACAATTAAACTCGCCGTTGTTATCAATGACGAGAGTATACTTCTTAGAGTACTAGTGTACGTTAAAAGAGAAATGCCATTAAGTCCATTTCTTTGAAATGGACTGTTGAGGTCATCTGTCAGGTGTAGATGAATTCTGAAGAAATCGTATTAGCTTCAATAATGAGAGATGTAAAGTAATAAGTTCTCAGTTCCGACTTTGTTTTTGGTCTTCTTATTTTAAAGACAATTTTATTGATTTAATCCCCAGAAAATAAATGGTAAATGGCTTGTATATGATTTGTAATGCGCTTGTCCAGATGGCAAGCTTTTATTTCTCAAGATTATTTGAATGAAGTTTGATTGGAGGTAAGTCGAACCTTCAAGCGACAATTTTATTTGACCTTGCCTTGCTTCTGCTTTGCATACAATTTCGAGACCTTCCCAGCGGCAATATGGGTGGGCGTATTAAACGCGCAAAGGTTGAGGTAAGAATGTCGTTTGTGTTTTTTTTTTAATAAATAAATTGAAGGGATGGGTTGTGCGGAACACTATGTTTCAAGTATATAAAAAGGTGAACCCATTGTGCAATCACTCTTCCTGAAACGACATCTCTCACTTCATCATGGCGAAGGTACGGCCATTTTCATGAACATTGCGCCGCACGATTATTCCGCGTCTGTTCACTTTCTAATTTTGGCTTTTGTTATTCCATGCAGGCAGTTTTATTGGTTTTCGGTCTTTTCGTTTTCCTTGGTGGTCTGTTCACTTCGCAAGTCGATGGTCAAAGCCAGGAACCGGTTGGAATTCTTCCGGACGCTCGGCAATTTATCTACCCATCTGTAGACAGAGGCGTAATGGCCGCTGTCGTAAATCCGTGCGGATCCATCGATGCTCAATATCCCGATCGCCCATGCAGCCCACCTCAACAGCAAATGACTCCTCCCCCTTATTTACCACTACCTTACCGTAACGAGCCTCCTCCTCCCATGGACTACAATCGTTATCCATATGCATATGACAAACAACTTGACGGTATTCCCTTGATTGACAACTTCCAAATACCAAATTTAATTTCTTATTCATTGTTTACATTACAGATCGAACATTTCCAACGCTAGCTGAAGATGATGTACCCTCTCAATACGTTTAAATAATTGTCTGAGATTCCACTTTTTTTCTTAACAGAATTTTGAAATTGTGTCATAATGTATTTTCTCTTTTATTGCGAATTTTTATACAAGAATATACTTGACAAATATAAAATCTATGTCTATTGAAAGTCAGTTAGCAACAACTTTATTCTGATTTTCTGAATCGTTCTTCCGAACACGCGTATACGGTCCACTGGGTTCCCTGGAAGTTGCCTTGCGCAGAAACATTTCCGAGTGTCCTTGAATAAAGTTGTAGATGGTTTTTACTAATTTGTCTATAACCACATTTGCATACTTTCATCTATAAATATTACTTGTCCATAAATTTGACTTGTTTTTATGAAAACAACTCACTCTGCTCGCGGTTCACTTTTGCGGTAATCAAGTACGAGCGTATATACGAAAACAAACTCATGAACAAGTCATGTGATCCATACAGCACACCACGTAACATGGTCAAAACTTCTAGTCGATACTAAGAAAGTTGATGAGGGCAACAGATTTTTTGGTATTAATTCGTGTTAATTCTAATAATAAATGGCATGTTAAATTTACCATAATTGTTTTACAGCGATTCTTGTATCCTACTCTCGATCCTACTAGCAATCAAGCACGTACGCACATTACGACAATATTGACATAGCGCTAATGTAATGGATGAAATTTTATCCTATCAAATCATTAACGCAGCCGTTTGCGGCGTTGTTAACGAGTTCCTTGAATCGATTTGAATTAATTACGGTAATTCGTTTTAATATAGATTAAGAGCCATTTTCTGATTCTATGAAACAGCTTAGGCCTATTTGATAAGTTTTTGAAGAAGGGATCTTGTGCACATGACAGATTCATCCCGGTTATAAAATGTACCTGACATTCAAAATGTGTGCCATTCACCGAGTAGCTCTTCTTCAGTTAACGTAGTAGGAAGTTCCGCGATCTCCTACTACAAACCATGTTTACAATTAAGGTATATATCTTAATTCACATTTACCTCTACGGCTCTAACTGATGTAGTTAATATTTATTTATTGATAATAACTTATGATTTTGATGTCTTAATTTGTAGATGGATATTTCGTTCGTCAGTTGTCTCACTGTTGCATGTTTGCTGAATAACATGCATCTGGTGCTAGGAATAGGCGTTCCTCCTCCTACGAACTACAACTACAATTACAACAATGGAAATAACGCAGAGTTGCCCAACATCAAGCTAACAACCGAAGCTCCGTATGAATTGTTCATCAACTTCACATTCCCCAAAAATGGATTGCCGCCAATGAAAATGAACCTCGGCAACGTAGCTGAGTACCTCACGGAAAAACCTGGCATCGTGAGTTCACCCAAGAGAACGGTCTTGATCGATATTAAGAATCCCAACAGGCCTCAACAACCTATTCCAGCCGATATTTATGCTGCCGGCCTTCCCCCTGGATCCTTAATTCCGGGAGATGTCGTTCAACCGTGTCGTGATGTGATCGTTAACAGATGCAACGATCTATGCTTTGTCACACTAGACACGTGCCGATCGATGTGCGATGGACGAAACGATTGTCTAACCAGCTGTCGAGGAGCTCTGGGTAGTTGCAGAATGTTTTGTAATTCAACTTTTACCAACGGAACCGCTCAAGGTGAAGACATGGCGACACCAAGTTCATTAGTTTACTTGCCCAAGTGTCTTCGCAATTGCATGGGAAATGCCACCTGTAACAATCTATGCCATTACGTTTGCCACTACATGTTGGAGCAGAAACCGACCTATTACGGAGCTCCTCCTTCTAATCCATATCCTGGCTCTCCTTACAATCAGTATCCCGGAGCTCCTCCATCAAACCCATATCCTGGAGCTCCTCCTTCTAATTCATATCCTGGCTCTCCTTACAATCAGTATCCCGGAGCTCCTCCATCGAACCCATATCCTGGAGCTCCTCCTTCTAATCCATATCCTGGCTCTCCTTACAATCCGTATCCCGGAGCTCCTCCATCGAACTCATATCCTGGAGCGCCTTCTTCTAATCCATATCCTGGAGCTCCTCCTTACAATCTATATCCTGGAGCTCCTCCTTCTAATCCTTATCCTGGACCCCCTCCTTATAATCCATATCGTAATAATACGTTGGCTGCACCGTACATGAACAAAAGCCTACCTGACCAAGAAAACGATGATTCACTCAAGGAAGGTGATGACTCGGACGATAATCAGGAATAAGAGCGGTAATTAGCTCTGAGTATGACGCTATTTATATTGTTAACTTTCAGTCTTGTATTTTCCAATTAATACATCTGTCAACTTCCAACCAAACAAAATTAAATGTATTTGTTATTGTTATTTGTCTCAATCGGTAACATTAGCAGTAGCAACAAATAAGCAGTAGCAACAAATAAGCGCAACTTTTAAAAAATGCGCTTTATTGGCCGTTCTGACATTTGGGATTTTTTTAGAACAGCTGGTCCCATTCACGGCCGCTAGATAGAGCGGTGAATTTGTGACTACACCAACAAGCACGTGTCATACCTCAGAAAAGTTAGTTCTGTTTTCAATAAGTGCATCGGCGAGCAACAGGAAGCTACGAAAGATTTATCACGTAGGATAATCTCACGAAGTTATTGCTGTCATGACTCGCCATCCTTTGACTTTCCAAATTTTAGCCCAGTGCAAAGTGACCAAAGCGAAATGTAGTCTCATGACTTTACCTCATCATGTTGTCGAAACGCCGGTTTTCATGCCAGTCGGTACACAGGTAACGCGCGATCATAACTATTGAGACACATTAAAAAAATAGTCTTAAATTGTAAATAGTTAGGTACTTACCAACACACAATATTTTCAAAAAAGAATAAACATGTGATTGTCTATAGGGTTCATTGAAAGGTGTGATACCTGAACAACTAGAACAACTAAATTGCCAAATCATGTTGGGAAACACATATCACTTGGGAAATAGGCCAGTAAGGCTTAAAACTTATTTAGTTGACTTACACAGTAGAAAGCTCTTGTAATGTAATAAATTAATAAGGGTCCGGAGCTCTTGGATAGCTGTGGTGGACTGCATAACTTCATGGGCTGGTCCAGAAATCTTTTGACAGACTCAGGTTTGAAGCATAATATTTAATAAAAACTTGATTGATGAGCTAATTGTTGTTTGTCCTTATTTTTACAGGTGGATTTCAAATGGTCTCTTTGTTGGAATTAGCTGAGATTACTGAAGAAGGAGTTAAGTTTAAATCTCCATATGATGGTACACAATTGACTGTTTAGATTATGAACTGATCTTCCTTACCACTCAAATTTTCTCATGGAAGGAAGTGAGTGTTTGCTAACACCTGAGAGATCCATAGAAATTCAAAACGCCATAGGTGCAGACATTATAATGCAGTTGGATGATGTAGTTAGTTCCACTGTCTCAGGACCAAGAGTAGAGGAAGCGATGCACAGGTATTATTCTTCTTCCCCCAATTCTTAAATTTGTGTTCTTTTTCAAGCCAGATTATTTTAATTAATAGAACTACGCGATGGTTAGACCGTTGTATAAAAGCACACAAGCGACCTGAAACTCAGAATCTTTTCCCAATTGTTCAAGGTGGGTTAGATCCTAAATTGCGAACCGAAAGTGCCAAGCAGCTGATGGAGCGAGATGTCGCGGGTTTTGCAGTTGGTGGACTTAGGTATCATGTTAGTTTTTTAATTGAAAACCAGTAGTACCTCAGGTTGTTTTCTAGTGGAGGGGAAGGAAAAGATCAGTTCTGGAGAATGGTTCATTTGTCAACAGATCTTCTACCAAACGATAAACCAAGATATTTGATGGGGGTTGGATTTGCAACGGATCTCGTTGTCTGTTGCGCTTTAGGTTGCGACATGTTTGATTGTGTTTTCCCAACGCGGACGGCCGTAAGTATTTATCACTTTGTAGCATAAAACTATCCACATAATTTATATATTTCTTCGTTTGAACAGAGATTCGGTTGTGCTCTCGTTGATAGTGGTCAACTAAATTTAAAGCTAAAATCTTTTGCGCAAGATTTTCGCCCCATAGATGAAAATTGTGAATGCTCTACTTGCGGACGTTACACAAGAGCCTACCTCCACACCATCGCAACAGTAGAAACCGTTGCTTGTAATTTGATCACAGTACACAATATTGCATATCAGCTTCGACTGATGCGTACTATCCGTGAGAATATTAAGAAAGGAACGTTTGTCGAGTTTATCTATCATTTCATGGATACCATGTACCCCGACAAAAATTACCCAACTTGGGCCACCGATGCTCTGAAAGCTGTCAACGTTGATTTGAATGACCGTGGTAACACAAGTAATGGGAAACAAACTGCTCAGTCTTAAATGTATTGAAAAATAACAATAAATGCACTGGATTGCTGTTGAATATTTTTGATTAATCAAATTAATTCAGAAAGTTATTCCCTTGAGTTTAAATGGAGGCCTTAACCCAGTCTATCTCTAAGGTTGCAGGTCCAGACTGTTTATGCTGCTCATAAACTCCTCCATAAAACTGAATACCAAAACTAGTAATATTGGATGAATCCAATGGTTCAGCATCCTTTAATGGTTGTCCCCTCCAAAAAGGTTGGAATTGATTGAGTGGCAAATTCAACACTTGAAATTCATTGGATGCAGTGAAAAAATATTCATAACTGGGAGAGCCATCACCAACTTCTTCATGATGTTTGAGAACAATTTTGAAATGGGTAGTTGTGCCTTGGCCCCTTACTTTCATTTTTACTGATGAGAAACTTGACAAATCAAAATTGACTGGATGACGAACACCTGCAAACCCAGCACCATTGGGTTGGGGATTGAGCAAGGCAAAGAAAATAGCTCTCTGAAAGAGCTGAGCCCTCTGGAGTACAAGAGTTGCTTTTGACATTCCAGGTTGTCGTACAGTGTCAGAAGATTCAATCCAAGTACTGACATCAGCACCAGGCGCAGTGAAATCAAAAAGGATTGCTTCATCATCCATTTTTATGTCTGTTTGCCTTGTTACAGATCTGTTGCCAAGGTAAATTAAATGTGTATTTTTCATTAAGTTTTTAAATTTGCACTGTTATTAAGCTTGTAACTCACGGAAATGATGGTCGAACTAAGCATGCTACAGAATGATAACTTGCAATAGTCCCAACTAAGATTCCAGCTACTTTAAAAGCAAGACTTGCCACCATTTTTTTAACACTGTACCAGAACAGATTGCTGCTTCCAATGGTCTACAACAGTCAACAGAATAACAAATTTTATCTTCCTCTTCAAGGTCACTAACAAAAACAAGTCCAGCAGATGATGGGTTTACATAAGCGCACGTTTCTTATTTACAAAAAAGTACTAAATTTAATTGCATTAATCATTGGAATTGAATGGTATCACAGATATCATGGGGAAAATATACATTATGGTAAGGGGTAAATAATCGGAATTAATAAGGAGTTGTGATTATTTCCTGCTCAATATTCTTAACGTTTTGTTACAGTACTCACGTACTTCCTGTACGTGTTTCCAATACAGTTTGATTATCTAGATGTATTTTTCTTTTGTTACATTTCATTTTCATCTCGTCCAGTCCTTCTGTGCTACCGCACCGGACCCAGATGAGTCATGGAGAGCCGGAACCGGAGAGGGAGCCGGAGAGCCGGACCGTACTCAAATGACCCGCCTTGATGATCTCCCAGGTAACTTGGCAATGTCCAATTTGGAGAATTCCTTATTCGCAATCTGATGCACTGTTGATTAAAATCACTAAACTACTACAACCAAAAAGCAATCATAGTTTTTATATTAAATCCAATTCTTTGCCCGTATGAAAATAAAAGTTTTCCGTCGAGCCGGAATTGAACCAGCGACCTAAGGATGCCTTATTTGATTCCACTACAGTCCTCCGCTCTACCATCTGAGCTATCGACGGCTTGTGAAATGAAGTTTGCTATACATTATTATTGTGAGAGAGTAAGCAAGTTTCGTTTGCGACATTTGGGCTCACAGGAAGTACCATAACGTTGCGTCGGATGGCATTTGGAGATGACAACGAGATGAGACGACTAGGTTTCGTTGTATTGAAATGTTTCTCGCCCTTAAAAATAAAACAAGCTTTTCAAAAAACGTTGTGTGGTATGATTCTAGGAGACGAAAACAAAAACCTTTTACTCTGGATTGCACTCATCAGCAGTAATATTTTTTGCGTTATTCGATGCGGTATCAAATTAGACTAGCACTTTTATTAAAGTAGTTTGCTATTACATTGTATCACACCGTCGATAGCTCAGATGGTAGAGCGGAGGACTGTAGTGGTATTATACAAGGCATCCTTAGGTCGCTGGTTCAATTCCGGCTCGACGGAAAACTTTTTACATTTTCTTGTATGTGGAATTGACAAGATTTTGATTGGGCAGCTTTGTCATTTTTTATAAATGTTTCTAATAGATTTTAGAAATTAGTTTATGAATTTCGCGGCCAAAAAGGTAAAAAAAAGTGCAAATTAAATCAATTCACTATGTAGTCCTTTTAACGGCTGTTAGGTGGCGTGGGGGTTGGTTTAGCCTCGTTTCATTTCAAGGACATCCCCTGATCCTTCATTCTGTAGGAAGTGTTGTGTATCAAAACAAAGATGTGAAAATGATGAGACTGTTAAGGATTCACATTACTTTTTTCGCCATATGTTTCTCAGTGTGTCCTACCGGAACAAGGGGAATCTCAAACATTTTCAAAAACTTTCCTTTATTTGATGTTAGTGTAACGAGCAACGATACTTCATTGGACGTTTTAAACGTCACGATCCACAAACAAGGTATATTGCGCCTCGACAACATGTGGTATGGTCATGTCTTATCCATCATTTTCCTCTTCTCTAACCAGATGCCAGGGAGATTTGCACCCCTCCTTTACTGCTACATGGCTCCGTTGACCCAGTAAAAAGCCAGTACAAATCTCAGGAGGTCATCAGAATAGCTTGTAAAGATGGGTTTGAATTGGAAAATCCACAAAGTGGTTTGTTGTACTGTACACAAAAAGGCTTGTGGAAAGTGTTTACCCTGGGAGAATCTATTTATATCCCGCTGCCTAGATGCATAGGTAATTTAAAAATGTGTTTGATTCATATGGTTTTTCGCTAATATACTTTGATGCCTAATAGTCAAAGAAGGGTGCCCACCCTTACCTCCTCTAATGCAAGGGAGTATGCAAGTGCAGGTATGATTCTGTATTTATAAAACTACAGCTGTTTGGTGTCCAACTGATTTGCCATTGATCACACAGGAAGGAGGAATTAATGGATTGACATCTGAACTGAGTTCCACACGAGCAATTTACCAATGTTGGTATGGTCTGGAATTGGAGCCACCAGAAAGTGAAATCAGATACTGTGTGCAGGGTAAATGGACAGGAGAAAACCCCCAGTGTGGTATGCATGCAATCGATACCCTTCCACCTTAGAAAAATCCTAAATAAAACTTTGGCTGCAGTTCGAGCTAGTTGTCCTCGTCCACCCACAGTACAAGGGGGATTCTTTATCTCACGTGGCGTAGTCAATCACGTCTACGTCTCGGGCTCCACCGTCAAGTACTATTGTGACACTGGTCACCAGCCTAAAGGTCCTTCCGTCCTCACGTGTTCCGGCAAGGAATGGTTACCCCGAGATCTTCCGGCCTGCTTGCCTTTAGAATCGTCTAATGGTAAGTTCTTATTTGGTATCGTACCGCTAGATGGGGTCGTCCTGTCCTCTTTTGAAATTACCTAGAAACGGGCCAGCTCTGCGAGCGGTCTGGTTTACATTTGTTGTTGTTCTTTTCTACGCGTAACTTAATCCACCGATTGATGCTAGGCCGTCCCATATTAGAAGCGAAGATTAACACTTTGCCGGGCCCAGACAGATTTATGCTTCAATTGAGTTTAAGATTAGGCGAGTCGTCGTCGCGTCTGGTGGCGTGCTAGTGCGTTTTGTTTCCATTTTATTGAATGTTGGTACAATTTTTTGTCCCTCTCTGTGGCAGCCAAGGCCCAAACTGCGCCTCTCTCTTTCTCTGTCCCTTCGCATTACACGAAAAGTGTCGATCGTGGCGATAGTTATTCCCGGTCGGGCACGAGCCCTGCTATTTATTGCTGTCCCCAGATCCCAAGTTGAAGATGGGGGAGGTATGGCTTGTTTCTACCTATTGCTGGGTTTCCTCGTGAATAAATTTCCCCAACGGTCAACAATGGCCTTTTCTCTTTCACTCTTACTCACCCGGGATGCACTATCACCCACGGCCGTCTGACACTGGTTTTCCAGAAAGCTCCTCCCTTTCTTGTTGTAATGATATTGACTTATGGTAATCCGTCCCCTTGATGGGGTTTTCGCTCTTGATGGATGACTTTGAGTTTGCGGCGTCGTCGTCGCCGACCGTCGACAACCCACCATCGATTGTTGTATGCGTCACTGACCTCCGTGCTCCGTCCGTCCGGGTAGGCAAAAACGTCCTCGGACGACATAGTCGTTGCGTGTAAGATGACGACTTTGCGAGAAAAGAATGAAGAAGGATAAAGTGGGGTCGACCTTCTTAGCTTAATGAATACCAGGGAACGAGCGCGAGAAGAATGTTTTTTCTAGAGGAAAAAGAAGAGAAAATGACGCCGGCGGGAGTCTTTTTGTGGAGGCAAAGGGTTGTTGGAATGTTGACCCATGGCCAGTCTTGATATAATGAAGGGGTTGCAGAGAGACTGAGAGAGAGAGAGAGAGCCAGTGCAAAACTGTTGGTTCCACTCTAGGACAGTTTAATGAAGTGAGAGTTCTCTCTTTTTTTTTTTCTTTTTTACTCTTTGGCTACCTCTCTCTCGGGGCGCTGCTTGTTTCAGCCAAAGAGTCTATCATTTGGCTCGGCCGGTCGTTAAAAACAAAACAAAAAAGAAGAATGGAAAAAGAAACAAACCGTTCTCTCTCTCTCTCTCTTTCTCTTTCAAAAACAACAGCGGCTGTTTTTTTAGATATTTTATTTTGTACTTTTCGACGAGAGCTAACACCTTCCCTCCCCCGGCTCTTTTTCACGCACGATGCCAAAGATAAAAGACAACGACGACGACGAGAACCAAAAGGACCACGAAGGACCAGCAGAAGATCGCTCTACCTGTATATATAGTATCCCCCCGCAATCTAATCACACACAAGACTCTTCCTTTTTTTCTCTTTCTTTCTTGCCCGTTTTTTTATCTAAGGTTTAACTCTTCTGCCCCCTATACGAATAATACTCGGAAATCCCAGCTAGAATAAATGAATAGTTTAAGCGAGTGAGAAATGATTAGATTTCGCTTAATTGAAGGGTATTATACAAGAGTGGGAGCTACGCCGAAACTGGTCATTGTTCCTTCTTTTCGCCTTTTTTCCCCCGTAGTTAAGTAGAATAGACAAGCTCCGGGTTTTTTTCACGCTGCCATCTTTTCTGCATGGAAATTTCCAATTCGTTCATTTCCAGTTTTCTTTAAAAGAAAATATATCTGAAAGATAATTTTTTTCATCTTTTCACACTTAATTGGACGGGAATAGCTAATGGGAGCCCGGTAAAGTACCAAGACGACTACGAAGCGCATTATCCTCTCTCAATGTGTGTGTTTCACGAAAAAAAAAGGAGATGGCAGGGAAATTCCGGACGGGTGAACTTGGTTGTGGCCGACGGCCGCGCTGCTGGGCGCAGTGAAAGAAATGTTTTCTGGGGTGTTTAATAGCGGAGGAGAGGAGAAAAGGGGGAAAAAAGAAGTCTGAACGATCTTTGTGGACCCTCCAAACTTTTTCCTTCCCTTTTTTTTTTAACGACCATTATGCAAAGTGCGTTGGCCGTTGCCGCAGCCGCCGCCAGTTGCTGCCGCCGCCGCCCATTTGCGTGTGCGCATCCGTCCCCTGTCATTAAGTTCCTCCTCCCGCGACACAAACACACATACGTGTGTTCACTTTACCGCGCCATTGGATACATACGGATCTCTTTTGTGGCCGCCCGTCTCTCTCTCTCTGCATTCACCCCTTTTTTTCTATTTTCAACACGGTAAATAGACGGCAAGACGTCCGGCTCGGCTGCGTCCAGCCAAGCGGATCTTAACTAAGGCTCTGGCGATTTGTCAATTTGCGCCAAGTCGCCTCGTAGCAAGCGGAAGCCGGAGAGGAAAAATCTTGGACACGGTATGAATTGATGGATGGTGATGGAAGTTCGGACACATCACGCACGGAGAGTTGTATTGTAGTCGAGCAGCTCCCTGCGTCATCGACGTGTTTTGTCTGATGAGAAATCGTGATGATTTGTCGAGAATGCTGTTCGGCAACAAGGCGGTCATGCCCAATGAATCATCGTTACCGTAGAGGAGGAGGGTGTCGGTATGCTCGTAATCAGGCTCCTTTAACTTGTTTCTCTTTCGTTTGGCAATTCAGCGCCATTCTTTTTGCGTTGACTGGATGGCAATCAGCGACGGCCCCTCGATTGGACACGTTGAAACGTGTACCGAGGGGCTAGCGTTGTGCGTTGTGTGTGTCGCCCCCGTTGTATATAGCTAGTGTGGCATTTGATTTCCACGCACGCTCTCCTCTTGATTTCGCTCACGCCGCGCGCCTCTCGCTCCACCGTCGTCGTGCCAATGTTGTGAAAGTTTGTTGCATTTTGTTTCGGCTCCCCCCGGACGTGCTCTATCGCTTGGTCGTGTCCTGAATAGCTCGAGTATCACCTACACCACCACCACCAACCACCAGAGACCCCAAAAAGAAACGAGGGCAATTTGAATAGACGGCGACGGCGAATAAATTCGTTTTCTCTCCCTACAAACAGCCATCTATCGCCATTTTGCTTTTGTCAGGAGAAAAAGGGGAAATCAGTCGGCCAGTTAGCTCGTGCGGAATTAGAAATCGTTGACACGAGATACAACAACAACAACAACAATAAAGTCTTACATTGTAAATGCATTCGTTTTGAATGAAAACGACGGGGGTAGTCGTCGAGGAATTCATCTCGCTGTGATTTATGCGCTTCCTGCGCTTCCTCTCTCTTAACACACGGATTTCATATTCAAACGTCGAAAAAAAAGTCTCTTACTCTTTTGTGTGTTTGATTGTTTCTCTCTCGAAACATTCCACTCGTATACTAATAGGTTACATCCGTGGGCAGGTCTGTGGGAAACCACAAAACTCTTCTTCCCTATATTCCGGGAGAAAAAAAAAAAACACTTTAAACAGGAAAAAAAAAAGAAAGAAAACAATGAAAAAACATTTGCGGTTCCTCGGCGGAATGTACATATTCATCTTATTATGTAAATATATAGACAGTTTACAAAGACACACGTAGGTCGTCTAATCAACTTTTTACGCCAGTCGTTTCGAGTCGGGCAAACAAGAAACGATGATGATGACCCCAAAGTTGATACAACACACGATACCATTAAAAAGAGAGAATGCGATGCGCTTGACGATCGTGATTGGGGAAAATGGAAGCCACCCAAGGCGTTAGATGGGATTTTTTTTTTTCTTCTTCTTTTTTTCTACGCGACGAAATGCTGTTCTTTGTGATCGATTGACCCCTTCCGTACAGTACATAGTAAGTGTCTATATACTTTCTTTATTTAAATAACGGCCCTGGCTAATTACAAGGCTGGAGCCGTACACCCAACGATCCAGAGCGAATCTTTGAGGACCTTCTGCTGTATCACTCTCTCTCTATCTCTCTCTCTTTCGTTGGGGTACAATTGTGTTGTGTTTGGCATCGAAAGGATGCTAATTGATCCGCGTGTGTCGTGAGCGGCGGGGGGTGCATAGCAGGTGGAATTGGACGCGGCTCGTCACTGCGGCTTTGAATGATTTCACGGCACTTTCTCTCTACCCGAGAGGGGGATATCTTTCTTCTTCTTCTCTTTTTTTTGTTTGTGTGTCGGTGATGTCCCGCTAGAAAACGGGCGGAGAAAAACACAAAAAAAAAACATATTCAAATGTGCGGCATTGTTTCTTGTTCAAGAGAACGAGAAAGAAGCTGAAAGTCTCCAAAAGTTCCCTATCTGCGAAAGGGAAAAGAAAGAAAGAAAGAAAGAAAGAGAGAGAGAAAGAGAGAAGGGGAGACGGCGGACCGGTCCGCCGCCGTATGAATTGAGACTGTTGGTCACGGCCGCACTCCGGTTCCCGTCCGGATCGTCTACGATGACGGGCGAGAAAGCGGCAGCGGTCGACATTGCCGTGTAACAATCGCCATCTCTTGTGTGTGCGACTTTTTTAAAATTTTATTTCATTTCATTTTTTTTTTCTTTTTCCTCCCGCCTGATTGAATGGAATCATCAAGGCTGTTTTGTTTTTGAATCGTGACGTCAGTGGATGACGTTGAAGAGGAGAGAGAGTCGATTTGTTTGGGGGCATCGTGTCTAGTAGTACCCAATTCGCCCCTCCGACAGAATTCAATTAATAGCGTCTTCATTTTCTATTTGCTCTTTTTCCAATCAGCGTTTGAAAGGGAATTCCAGCGCCGTCGGTTGGTAACGGCCGTCTCGGTGAAAGTGGGTACAAAACAATCTCATCTCTCTCTCTTTCTCGCTCGCTCGCTCGTCTTCTAGTTTTAACAATCAAGCGGAGCGAGCGTCAATTCTTTTGTTGTGTTGTGTGTGGAGCAGCTCAAGGGTCAAGTCCCGTTGGCGCGCAGGTGATGAGATGCAAAGAGAGAACGTGTCCCGACTCGTAAGAGATGGCGGCGACGGTGGCGGCGGCAGCGTGTTCCAGCGTCGGCATCCCCCGAGCGCTATCTTACTCTTACTTAGCCTTTTCTCTCTTTCTCTCTTTTTCTGCGTCCGTGTTCCATTGTTTTGACGATATGTTCCATTGCGCGATATTCGCCGGTTTCTCTCATTTCCCACGCCGCGACGCCGAGGAATCTGGCCGATATAAAAACCGCGCGTTTTTTTAATTGCGCAGTTTTCATAGCCCCCCTCTACTCTCTCGACTGCTGTGGCCTGGATGTGCTGCCTGGACGTCCGAGCGGTTTTCATGCTGGTCCGACCTCGTTGTTGATGGATCGAAGTGGGAAAAGAGGCCAAAATGTGGCCAACTGCTGCGGCATCACTCACGATCGAGAGTCGTGAGAGAGAGAGAGAATCTTTTGCGCGTGAAATTCACGACCTCTCGTGGAGATGCACCATCTTCTGTACCCATCTTTTTCCTCCCTCCAGTTTTTTTTTCTTCTTTTTTTTTCGTATCCTTATCCCTCTAACGTTGCCTGTGGTGTCTGTGCATTGCATCGGACGAGTCCCACTTAGCCGAATCGTGCGGCAGACATCAGAGAGTCATGGAAGAGAGAGAGAGAGTCCGCGCACATCGGGGCCCCTACCGCTCGCATTTGCACCGTATCGGCCGTTTCCATCGCACCCCGGGATCATCTCTTGTTTTCATCGATTGGTCCTCGTCGTGGTCCCGTTACTGGCCGGGTGATAGAGGATGGAATCTCCATACAAAAGTCGATGGAACATGTCATAATAGACAAGGGACAAGAAGAGGCCGGGTAGAAAAGAAAAAAGAAAAAGAAAAAGACGACGGGATTCCTTCACGCAAACCGGGACGCCCCCGCACGAGTCCAATCTGACACTTTCTACCTACCACTGCACTACCTGCTGCGTCGGACGAAATCGGAATTTCACATGGGAGAATAAGAAAATCACAATTTGTATTTTTTTTTTTCTTCTTTTCTTTTTTTCTTTCTTTTTTTAATTATTTTTGCCCGCCCTGACGGGCCCAACATATTTATGAACTTAAGGAGGAAAGAAAGAAGAAGAAAAAAAAAGTGGAAAATAAACGTTTCCATAGGGCAGTATTTTGGGCGGATAGTTTGAAGAGCCTTTAGCAGCTCGTTAGCAGCCAAAAGACAAAAACCGTCGACCTACCTAAATAATCTCACCGCCAGTGGTGGTGCACCTCTTCCTAATGGATTTCGTGTCTTTTCTCTTTCTCTCTCTCTCTCTCTTTTAAATCATATTTTACGTACTAGTATTTGCACCCTCTCCATTTCCCGATTGTTTCCATCTTACCTTGCAGCTGCTTCTGCTGCTGCTGCCGTTTAGTGCGCAGAGAGGACTTACTGGGCCGTACAGAGAGACCCATTGTCCCGTCATTTTATTCGATTTGCATTCTTCCCGCCGGTCATCATCATCATCTTCTTCAACGAAACGAGTGTTATCATAAAGAAGAAGAAGAGATGGAAGGGAAAGAAGAAAGAAAGAAAGAAAGAAAAGAAAAAAAAGATATTTATATATGCGGGACAGAGTGAAAGTACACAACGGTCGCGATTGTACTCTAGCCAGCGACGGACCTCTTTTCTCTTCCATTACCGGCCCGCCAAAAAAGAAACGAAATAGAAAAGAATTTCGATATGATGATGATGATGATGATTGTAAATGGTGTCGTATTGTGTTGGCTTCTCTCGGCGGCGGACGAATTTTTTGTTTTCTAGCCCGGGCCAGAACCCAGGGCGATTCCAGTCGAGTCATTGTTCTCCGGTTACACGTACGTTATATGTAGTACCTGACGTCACACACACACACACACAAGGTCTCGATTGCTACCGGGGGTTTCTCGACTTTTGCCGTTGTAACTTATTCTCTCTCTCTCTCTCTCTCTCGTGTGGATAGTAGAGATTTTGTTGTTTGCGCTTGCAAAGTGGTGGAAGAAGGTGGGCGGATGGTATCTAGAGAGAGAGAGAGAGGGAAGAAACGATGAAATATGGATAATCTGATAGAATGATGCAGACACTCGATCATTCCTCATCTTTCGTCTTCCCCCAGTCGTTGGGACGCGCCTCTTCTTAAATCAACCAACAAGGTGTACGCGCACACAATATACCTACTATATATATATATATATATAATATATATCTATATATATCTATTCCTCCACCGCCGCTGCCGTCCGTCTACCTTTCATCGTCCGTGCTGCGCTTCAGTCTTCAGCCGATGTTATCGTTCCAATTTAGAGAGACGCTGGCGTGGTGCTGCCAGTCGGATTATACAGTAGACGTTTGGGGAGGTGGTGGTGGTGGTGGTCGAGAGGGGGTTGGTTCTTCTTCTTTTATTTTTCTTCTTCTTCTTCTTGTTTTCCAAACCTCCGTGTTTTCTATTCATATCTGTTGTTTGATTTTTATGATGTTATAACGACTGGCCATCCCAAAAGTCGAACGTAACTATGGCAGCGTGTAATCTTCCTAATCACACGGGCCCCAAAAGAGAAGAATAGAAATATTTGTCGAGAAAAGAATAGAAAAAAACCTTTTTTTTTCCTTCAGAACTTCTCCCTACAGGTTGTTATGTAAAACGATCGACGAGTCTCGATCTCTCTCTCTACCTCTACCTGTTTACCTATGTGTGTGTATAGTTAATTGGTTCGGTTCACGATCGAGCGAGCGCCCGGTGCGAATCGATCACATTGCTGATTCGAGCCGACGGTTGTTTAATAAGAAAACGACCGGCTCGATTGCTGTTGGTGTGATGAGAGATGGAAGAAGAAGAAGAGCGAAAGAAGTATCGACAACAACAACAGCAACAAAAAAAACTAGTATTTTTTGGTTGTTGTTTTTCTCTCGTTGCGTTTGTTTGGACAGTGCGCGGCGGCCATGAATTATTCAATCACATGAGGGAATATTCCGTTCGATCCGATGCAAATTGGATTTTTCTCCTCGATGGAATGTATAGCTGCTTTACCAGCACTTATTCATCGCCTCTCTGTCGATAGTAGTCGATCCTGCTCCGACGCGTCTCGAGTTAACGATATTCCCTCCGCCTCTTTTTCTTCTTCTTTTTTTCCAGCTCGCAGCTCTCCGACGCCGCGTCGGATATATTGTTGTATAATATGGAACGGGCTGGAAAGAAACTCTCTTTCTCTTTTTTCGCCTGTCGATCGTAAAATGATATGAGCACTTCCACGCGTGCTCAATCTCGTTATAGTTATAAATACGTTCTTCTTCTTTCTTTCTTTTTCTCTGTAGCGGGGCTCATCATTTGTTTTGTTTTTAAAGAGAGAGAGAGAGAGAAAAAGAGCCTTGGCGCCAGATCCAATCAGGACCGTTTTCTTAATGAGAATGGGGCGATCGTGATTCCATTAAGAGTGATTAAACACACCTCGCAATCTCCCTTCTTCTTCTTCTTCTTTTCCTCTCTCTTGGTTATTCGTTGAAGATGGAAGAGAGGAGCCATTCTCTTATTTGACTTGGCTTTCTCGGTGTTTTGTTTATTGAAGCGCGGGGCTCATTTGCCTATTCAATTTGTCGATCGATTGTGAATGAGACGACGGGCTCACCGCGGCGCAACATCCTGCATCCCACCACAACACCACGAGGGGGGGGGGAGGGAGAGAGAAATCTATATATATTTATGTATCCACAAACAACAACAACTGAAGAGAAACAAAAGACGTGGAAAGATAATCAAAAAAGAAGAAGAAGAAGAAGAAGAAGAGTCGGGAGGTGGATAAGAAGGAGGTGGACGTGTATACACAAACACACACACGCTGTTATGTGTATGGAGCCAAGCCAAAGCAGCGGGAGACGCCGAGAGTCATCAATTACCCTGCTCAAGTCAGTTCATCACTCTTGATTGATTTTACGACCCACCACTGGTCCTTGGGGAGGAAACGACGAGAATCTTCTTCTTCTTCTTCTTCTTCTTCGTCTTTTTCTTCTTCTCTTTGTTGTCCTCTAACGTCGTCGTCGTCGTCGCGATCGTCTGATTCGGTCGGGCCGAGGGACAAAGACAAAATGAGACAAAACGATACGGAATACGAGGCCGTAAGGGCATCGGGTCCGACCAGGGCGACGCCGCCACACAGCATCTACGTATCAATAGCCCCGTCCGGCTTTTGTTGGACGGCCCGCCGCGCCGCGGTCCAAATTTGAATGAAACATCTTCTACGACTTGTTGGGTTCCGTCGTTTTTTCTATTGTTGTTTTTCTTCTTGTTGTTGTTGTTGCTGTTGTGTTACCTCTTCCTTCTTTCGGATGATGAACGCGCTTCTTCGCTGGTCGTCGGACATTGTCTGTCCGTCTGGCGGGGTTTTTCGCACTGACCGACACGGACTGATTTATCACCCTCCCACGCTTAGCCTAGATTTGTTTTCTCTCTCGTTATTTCGGCCCGTTTTCCAGCTTGAATGTACGGTAGTTTTCTCTGTAAAAGGCGCGGGCTCAAGGCCGGGAAAGGTTGTCTCTATAAAAGGCAGATCGTAGTAAAAAAAAAAAGCAGCCTCCTTCCCCAATCGTAGTAGTAGTAGTCGTAGTAGTCTTTCTTTCTTCTCCTGAATAAAAAGGCAAGAGAAAAGGATCTCTACGGTCGACTGGCCAAAATGGAGAAACCCACTAGAGCGTCTCTCTTTCTCTCCTCTCTATATATAAACATATGAATCAATCGGCCGTTTTGTTTTGATCCGACTGCGCAGTTGAGAGTTTTTTCGTTTTTCCGATACGACGAGAAAACATCAACCGGCCATGAAATGCGCTTGTTGTCAAAATGGTAGAAGAAAACCTTTTTGAAGGGTTTTTGGTTTGTAGACAGATGCCAATAAACCATTGGGTTATATGATGGGTGCCACGGTCACGGCAGCTGATACAACAACAACAACAACAGCGCTTCTTCTTCTTCTTGTTCAGTTCTTCTCCTTTCCATCTGCAGGTTAATGTTTTATGTCTTGTTGGGGGTTGGCGACTTGAACGCGCGGGAGACCGGGGTGCCCGAACGTCACGAAACGAAACAGCGGCTCTTGTCGCGCGCGCTGTTTGTGTGTGGTCATGACCATGTCGTTTGTCCCCCCGCTGCTCTCTCTCTTTGTCTCTTTCGTCTTCTCTCTCTCTCTCTCTCTCTTTTGTGTGTGTCGCAGTCGACGACGACGACGACGACGACGACGATGTTCAAGTGCGATATGGATACAACTACAAAGTAGAAGGAGAGTAGAGGATTATATATCACGTGGCTATGAAGTTTCACATGCGGGATTCATTGATCTTTCCCCGCTTTCGCCCAATCCATCTTTCTCGGTCGTCGGTGAGCCGGAAATGTCCGTTTGGATGGGAGATGCGGGAGAGAAAAGAGCGAGAGAGAAAAAGAGAGAGAAAGAGCCACCCAGGGCAGAAAAGCAGCAGCAGACAGGTCTGTGCGCCCTTGGGAGCATCTTTTCAGTTTTGCCGGTCGTAAAGCTCCGAAAGACGAAATACAAAAGACTCTGCACGAGAGAAAAGAGAAGCCCAAATAAAAGGGTTGAAAAAGAATCAAATAAAAAAAAAAGATGACGACGACGACGACTAAGAAGAAGAAGAAGAAGAAATTGAAAAGAAGTTTCAAGCGGCGGTCGACATGAATGTCGCCGACTAGAATGACCGCGGGAATGCGTGTATGATTTACTATGAAAAACACACACGACGATGTTTGACGTCCCTTCTTCTTTTTCTTCTTGGTCTTGGTGGCTCTCCGGCTCCGCGCGCTCCGGCCTCCTCTCTGCTACGAGTGTGATAATCTTTCTTGATATTCCCGCCGAGTTTTGGATTATTTCTCCCCGTTTTCTCTGTCTATTGTTGTTGTTGTTGTCGCACCGTTGCCCGTCGTCTTCTTCCAACATTTTTTTTCTGTCTTTTTCTTCTTCCTATCTATAAAGTGACTGAGCGGATTTCTTTCTTCTTCTTCTATTTTTACGGACAAAACCGCGCTACTACTTGTGTGGTCTCTTCTTTTGATTTTCATAACTCTCTCTCTCTTTTTCTCTCTCTGTGTCTGGTGGCCTCTTCTCTTTTTGATTCTATTTATTTTAGCCGGGGCGCTCCGCGTGCGTGTGTCCCTCTTCACACACCTCGTTAGCGCTGGTCGTCGCGCGGAATGCGGTCGCGATTCGCATTCCACCGACTCCTTACACCTTCGATTATTCACGCATCGGTAGAGACGTGCGCGCTCGCCCGTTTCTATCGTTCCTTTGCCATCTTGATTATTCGGATTCATTTTCACACCTGTCTGCCACAGCGCAACCATTTGCTATGCTCCAACACGACGACGACGCCGCCGCCTTGTTACAAACGCGACAGCCGCTTTTCAATGGTGGAGAAATGTCTAATTATTTCGTCTCTTTTTTCTTTTCTTCTTTTTTTTCTCTCTTTTATAGCCGCTTCGTCGTCCAATTCGCAGGCTTCGTCCACCATCGTCATCCGCGGTTGCTCATTGCCGCCGGAAATTCCAGGCGCCAAGTACCAGATCCTGCCGTGGAGGCGAAGTTTCTCATCCGCGTCTTTTTCGCCGATATCGTCGCGCGTTTGGAACCTGAACGGCTCGTCGTCGACTCCGCCGCTGGTGCCGATCTACAGTAGCGCCATGTACTCGTGCCACCGCGGCTTTCTCACTGGCGGCTCTTCACTCATCTCTTGCACACCTGGAGGTTGGTGGCAACCGACTCACAACTTGCCTCGTTGCGTTCCCCACGGCTCGTCCGCCTCCTCGTCTTCGGCCTCCGGGATCAACCTCCATCACCACGGTACCGCACCCCGCAATATTCTCTTTCTTTTTTCGTTTCTTTTCCTTCTTTTCCGCCGTTCATCCAGCAGCACCGGCTGGCCGCCGCGGACCCCGATCACTTGCGGATTCGATCTCGAGGCGGGGTCAAGTGACGCTCGCTAATTCATCCAGCAGGACCCGCCCTTTTCTATTTTATGATGTAGCTCTGCTGGGCCGTTCTTTTTATTGCCCTTTGGAAAGAATTTGACGGCCGTCGGGTGGAGTGCTATTTGTTTTTTAATTGCTCTTTATGAGTAGTTAGGGCACGTCTTTAAAAGAAGAAAAAAAAGGGTTCCAGCCGTAGGCACAGATAAATACAGAGAGAAAGAATGGAATCGATGGCCAATAAATATCTGGTCCGGTACCGCACCCGATTCCTCTTTTCTCTCGGTCGACTTGGCCGGCCGCGCGCTCGATAACGAACGACAAGAAAACAAATGAAATGGATTCTTGGAAATGCTTTTTTGTGTTGTTGTTGTTGTTGCTGTTGTGTGTTTGGCTCTTTTTTCTTTCTTGTTATTCGTGGCCGTGACTCGATGGGCGCTGACGGACGAAAAGGGCGGCGCCAGCGGAACGTGCGTGTGTGTCTGCGCGACTGTGCGCGACAGTGTGGCGCCATCAGCGAAACGTCCTCCCGGTTCGCGCGCGCACACACCCCCGTCTTTTTTCCTTTTCTTCGTCTTCTTTTTCTTCAGCGTTGCGCGCGCGCGCGTCCGCTCGCTCGCTCGCGCTCCATCCATTTGATATAATGTACTTTTACGGAGCCGGTTTCTTCTATTTCTCTTCTTTTTTTTATATTATTGTTATTTTGTTGTTACCGCCGCCACCGTTGCTGCCGTTGCTGCGTGAATTAATGGATTCGATCCGTCTCTCTCTTTCTTTTTTTGTTTCCGAAGGAAAATCTTTCTAAATATTATCATGTTGTTGTTTTGTTTTTGTTTTCCTGTTCCCTTTGGGGTTCTTGATGGGGACTGTAGGTGGTGCTGGAGTGGATAAGACGAAAGGTAAAGGATTCGATGACGACGAGGACGAGGACGATGAAGAAGACGAAGAACAAGTGCCCGGTCCGCTACTCGTCTCTTTCACAACGGCCTGTGGCGTCACCTTTTTCCTATGTCTGATTTGGATCGCTTCCCGTTGGAATTTCAATTGTCGACGGACGACGACGACGACAGCGACGGCAGAGGGTCAGGGACGGGCCGGCCCCGTTTGTCAACCGGGACAGCAATCGTCCTCTTCGTCTTCTTCTTCTTCTTCGGCGGCGGCAGCGGCGTTTTTTGCATCGGAGACGACAGCCGCCTCTGGCCCGTCAACGACCGGACGACGACAACAACGTTCACTTTGGACTTGGATCAGCCCACAAACCGATCGAGGTGCTGTCCATCAACTGGACGACGACTCTCTGCCCGCTTATGAGCGACAACTGGACCGCGGCCAGCAGACGGAACAGGACCGTGTCGCCTTGATGGCCTACATGAATGATAGCAGCAGCAATACGAGCAGTCAGGTAAGAAAATGTGGTAGAAGAAAACGAAGGAAAAAAAGCAAACAAAAAACAATTTATCGGCGAGGCCGTTTCGACGACGGGGCATTTCGCAGCCCGCGATACGCCCACACGTTGCGCCCCTTGCGCTACCCTGCGCCCGAGTGGAATGGAGCGCGCGGAGAGCAGTAAGCATTTTCTTTTTGGGCGTCGGACCGGAAAACGAGCCGCCCCGGCCCCAGCATTCCTCGCCGGGCGGATGACTAACGATGGGAGGTTTCCATCAATGAATCAAACGAGGCCGATGAGAGAAAGGGGCCCCTTGAGTAGAAGACGAAGGAGAAGAAGAGAAATACGTATAAGAATAGCTGGAAATGGAAGGAATAGGCGAATGAATAGACGAGGAAAAGAAGAAGAAGAAGATGCTGATGATGACGACGGCCCAGAGAAAGAGAGAGAGAGAGAGAGAGAGAAACCTTGGGGTTGTGCGTTTGATTTGCCTCGCCCGCGCTCTCTCTCTCGTCGACGAGGGAATGATGGCTTTGATTAATGACCGGGCTAGTCCGCTAGTGGCCCGTCCCCGTGACTCCCCAACATTTTTATTTCTATTTCTTTCTCTTTTTTTTTCGTCTACCAACTCGGACGTCGATTCCGTCGTCTCCGTTTTTTTTTTATTGGCGCAAGAGCTAAGCGGATTCTGGGCTTTTTCCGTCGTTAAACAATGAGCGGCTTTTGTGTGTCAAGTGAAGAAGAGGGGCGACTTGTGGAGGCCGGTACTGGGCGCGTCCGGATGGCTCTGCCATTGAAAAGAAGTCAACTCTTTTGTCCGTCTGCTAAGATTTCTCTTCTTTCTTTCTTTCTTTTTTTCCCGTCTACGAAAATCCCCAGAGTCAGACGGACGGGGGGCAGAGGGCGGCCATCAAGAGAGCAAGAGAGAGAATGACGGAATTTGTTATTCTCCTCAGGTGTTTCAGCAGCCAACCGATATCCATGTGTGTGGGTCTCTCTCTCTCTCTCTCTTTTTCTCTTTCTGTCCATTGGATTCGTTTCCAATTCTTTTTTTTCGTTTGGTATTGGAAGCACGATCTCGTTGTTCCATCGGTCCCCTACACTCTACTACCAGTCAGTCGCCGTTGGTCGTCGAATGGCTCGGTGAAACCGGCCCCACTCACGTCCATCAGACACGAGACGCCAGAGAGACACAATGGAGCGACGGCGGCAACGGCGCAAAATTGTCTCTTGCTCCTGCTCATGCTGCTGTTGCTGCCGTCCGTGATTCCATCTCGCAAACCCATGATTCATTACACTTCACGCTCTCTTGAATCTCTAATCAGGTTATGATTGAATTTAAAGATATCTCCGGTGCCGTGTCGTAGTAGTCGAGCGGCTCCCGCTGGAACGAGTTTTTCTTCCTCCAACTCACCCCCCTCCTTGTCGAAATTTTCAATCAAACGGATCTCGTTCATCATTCATCATTCCAATTCTTGCCCAGCTTTTTAGACCTTAGTGTCCTCTTTTTTTTATTTCTCGGGCGACCAGGGAGGCCATCTTCTTCTTCTTCTTCTTCTTCCGCGATTACGATTAGGGAATCGGCGCTGGATTCTTATCTGGCATCTGCAACACAGAGAGAAAGAGAGAGAAGGGCGGACTGTAGAGGGTTTTTTGGGGGGGGGAAATCCAGTCTGCTGCTGGTGCCGGTGCTGGGGCGTTGCCTCGCAACGTAAACATTGTATATATAGATTGTATATGTGAGTTTTGGGTAATGGGCGATGGTAAATGGAAGGGGGCAGGGGATATTCTTCTGTTGCCCTCACAAAGTTGAGCAACTCCCATCTCGACACGTTGAGTTGTTACGGCCGGCCTTGAGGGATTGACGTAATCGATTCGAAATGTCGGGCCCGTTGTTGTGTTGTTGCTGGTGTTGTTGCCGTGTGCGTGCGGTGTACACCTCCCTCAATGTTTCATCAGAGACGCTAGAGAGGTGGGAGAGGAGAACTCCACCTCTCATTCTCTCCAGCCTACCCACAACACTTGATGACATCATCCGATTCTTCTTCTTCTTCTACTTCTTCTCCTACGTCTACCAAACCGTCACAAATCGAAATTCGTCGATCCAGTCTATTGTCATCATTCGTAGGTCTAAACGGTCACGAGAGGGGGGGGGGGCAGCATCAGCGGCAGAGAGTTATCTTTGGTATTTTTTTCTGCTTCTTTTCTTCTTGGGTTCTTCCATCTTCTTCTCAAATATCAATTTCAAAGGGAAAGATAAGCTGCGTATTTATCTTGGGGGAAAAGGAGAAGCTTCCTACTAAAGGTTCGTTTTATTCTCTCTGACTCTGGCTCTCGTACGTGGCTCTTAAAAGAAGAAGAAGAAGAAGAAGAAGAGGAAGAAAGAGAAGAAGAAGAAGAAGAAAGGAAAACAAATTCCCGCGCGCCCTTTGATTTATTGTTATTCATGGCCGGTATCTCGTTCTCTCGTCTCCTCGGTCCGCAGCGAGAGCCCAGCGTCATAACCTCGCCGACTGTTTCCCCTTCTTCTATCCCCTCTTGTTTTTTTTCTTTCTTTTCTTTCTTTCTTTCTTCTTCTTCTTCTTCGTTTTATTTTGGAGGAAACCGAGTCGAAGGTAGACGACGACGACGACTAAGAAGAAGAATAAATAAATAAATACGGGCTATAGAAGTGGATAAATATGGTGGAAGAATGCCAATCTATATAGTAGGAGTCCTTTCTTTCCTTGGGCGTAGATATAAATATACATTCACGCTTTAGTCTCTCTCTCTCTCTCTGTTGTGCGCT
Source organism: Ceriodaphnia dubia (assembly GCA_022539655.2). Lineage (NCBI taxonomy): Eukaryota > Metazoa > Arthropoda > Branchiopoda > Diplostraca > Daphniidae > Ceriodaphnia > Ceriodaphnia dubia. Next base: position 1,629,400 of record JAKUCG020000076.1, read on the forward strand.
GCGTATTGTGCCAGAGAGAGAGAGAGAGAAAGGAGATTCGCGCCGATTGGCCAAGTCTCTATTGTGGCGATGGCTCATCGGCTCAGAGAGAGAGAGAGAATCCCCCCACGAGCTCTTTTCGACCAGGTGAGTCAGAGACGGCCAGGCAGATGAGCTGGCGCAACAACAAAACAAACAGACAGACAACGGCGACGACGAAGCTGAAGGAGAAGAAGAAGAAGAAGACGGAGGAGAAAAGGGTGAAAGGTGGACCACCTCGAGAGTCTCAGACGGAACGTCTTTTAGACATAGACGCCAATGACTCGACTCGCGACCACCTCCAACTGGATTTATGTCTCGATTGACAGTTTGGCCGCCTACAGCGAGAGCGCGCGCGCCTGCCTACCTACCTGCACCGTGCCAATTTCTCTATTTATTTATATTCCCGAGGAGGTCGCGAGAAGGAAAAAAAAAGGACGAAAGATTGGGATAAAATCGAAATTGGAGACGAAAACTACTTTGCGAGCGAGGGGTTGGAGTGGAATATGATAATGCTGATGTGTAGCTTCTTTTCCAGCTGATTAGGCATGCAGCTCACGATAGTTATCCAAAACACACGGGAGAAAAAGAGAGAGAGAGACCCCGGTTGTGATATGTTTCTTGTCTGGCGCTATTATCTGTCCAGCAGCAGCAGCCCAGCAAACTCTCCGCTAGATTGTTTTCCTTTTCCCACCTCCTTTTTTTCTTTCTTCTTTTTATTATGATTTCTTTCCCTTTGCCTTTATTTACTTTCTTTTTCAGTTATCTATTTTCTTTTGAAAATAAAAAAAGAAGGGTAAAACGAAAATAGTAGTCGAAGGGGTTGGATGGTCGAAATGTTTTTTAAAACTATTGGAATTTTGTTTTCTTCAATCTGCTGGAGGGTTCGGGAGCTGGCCTTTGTTCTAGTTGACTCCCGGAATTTTTTTTCAAGATTTTTATATATTTTTTCGTCCGTGTTGAGACGGCGATGGCGTGACTGGGCCTCGTTTGCTCCCAGTCCGACGAAAACACACATACACGGAAAGAGGAGAAGCGAGACTATTGGGTTACCTGAACTTGTAATGTGATGTCTATCTGGTTTGGCCGGGAGACAACACTCTGTAAAGATTCTCATTTGTTTCCATTTTTTGTTCTGTTCTGTTCTGTCGTTGTTTGAAAGAGAGAGAGAGGAAAAAAAGGAAAAGGCAGAAGCGAAATTCAGCGAGTAGAAAAACCAGTGGCCGATGGCAGCTCAAGTGTTTGACAAATGGGGTCCATGTTTTGTCTCCTCGAGTCTTTTCTGTCTTTTCTATCCGATTTGGAATTGACCCGATCATTCGATACGAGCACCAACACCACCACCACCAGCGAGTCCTGGATGGCCGAATTGAATTTACGTATTAACTGTGGGGCTGGCAGCAGCCGATCCATCTTGGCCGAAAGCCGTGAGTCACACAGACATTGGGGACGACGATGGCGTGTCTTTTTGGCGTTCGGGCTACGGAGCCCTTAGGAGAGAAGACCCGATGTGTCGTCAGGTCGTTGAAGGTGCCGGGGCCCCCGCGCGCGATGAAATCCCCAGATAGATATGTTTTCATCGCCACGCGCTCTTGTCGGTTAAAAGGAATCAAGACGAGGAAAAGAAAAAAAAAATACAAAAAACGGGAGAGCTAGAAGATGCCACGGGACGGGAGCGAAACCTGTCCGCACTTGGATGTTTATCAGTCACAGAGAGAGGGAGAAAGAGCATGAACCGCATTCCACCGAGCTCTTGACCTCTCGTTAAACGATCCTCTCAAGGTGTATCTCTCTCTCATACTCTCGGGGGCACTCACTCAGTCACTCTCCGTCGTCGTCGTCCGTTCATTTTCTCTTTTTATATATATGTGATATCTTTTGGGGTTCGTCTTCTTCTTCTTTTTCTCCTCCTGTGTTGTCTTGGCGCCTTTCGGGGGTCTAGAGATGCCCCCGGTTGAAGCTCGTCGAGCAGTAACACGGCAGCCAACCGAGTCAATTAAAAACGTGATGGATCGAACACCCTTGCTCGGCGCGCGCGCGCGAGCGAGCCGGAGCAGAGCCCGCTCACTCAGGACCCGACCGGACCCCAGACACCTGGTCGATCGGCCGCGACGATTACGCAGGGACACACACGTACAATCACAACTACAACTACTGCTACAGGAGGGCAATGAAAATTTTTTTATTTACAACCGTCCAAGAGAGAAAAGAGAGAGAGGTATTAAAAAAGAAGAAAAACTCCAACTCGTTATGGGAGAGCTCTGGTGTTAAGTTAATTGGCGGAGTGTGTCGTCGTCTTCCAGTTTGTCTTCCATTTGGGGAGGGGAGGAGGAGAACCTCAAAACACCAAAAAGACAGGGAAGACTGAAGACCAACACCACGGCACCAGAAGCAGCCAAGACGGAAAGCTTTTTCTTACTCACGGCTGCTGGGCGCGCCCACTTCAACAGGTGATATATTTCCCAGCCAAAAGAGCCAAGCGTCTCGCAGCAGCAGCAGCAAAAAAAGAAGAAGAAGAAAACGACCAACAGGAGGAATGCGCTGCGCTGCGAGAGTCGAAACTAATTGGGAAGCAAACGAAGCTTGTGCGCTAACTAGGAAAAAGTTCCGTCGCGAGCAGCTTCTACTCACTTTTAGCTTGTTTTGATTGGGAGACCGGTTCAATTGTCTCTCGTTCTCTCTCTCTCTGCCAAGTGCGGGGAGAAAAATGAGACTGGTTAACAAATCGTTCCTAAACAGCAGCTCTTGCGGCCGCTGCTGCTTCTGCGAACCTTTTAATTGGATTGAGTGTTAAGTCGCCCTAAATAATAGCCGATAATTAGCTTAAGAGGGACCGGTACAACATTCCATTTCTGATTTTTCCTTGGAAGACAGGGTAGGGTGGAAAGATTAGCCTACACTTTATTTGATCCAGTTCATTAACACAGGACAGAGAACTCGTTACTATCAGCATTTTCATGTTCAGTTAGTGTCGGCATTTAATTGGTTCTCCTCTCCTTGTCTATCTGTCTTTGATTGGGCTCCGATAGGCGACGCTGCCAACTTACGAGGAAGCTGTCCGGGCATCGACCGGCTCCGTCGTCAATTGTAGCAACAATCAAACGAGCGTCTACTGCACCTGGCCCGTCGCTCCGCCGTCTTACGACTCAATCCTCATCGTCGACGAAAGCAGCGGAAATACCACCGTCTCCATACGACCGTCCGCCACCAGTCCAGTCGAGGCTACCTCAAACGTTTTATTCGTCGAATTAAGGTATTTCGGTTCAGCTCTTCATTTCTTCAAATCCTTTGAAAAAATCCTGATCGAATTGAAATGATGTTGCAGTGACGAGACGGCTGGCGATTCACCTGTCGGTACAACGACGACATCCGAAGACGACGAAGAGGACGATGCGGATGCCGTTGAAGGTGAGCGCGCGTAATTCAGTGTCCGTCTACCAGAAAAAGAGCTGAGAGAGAAAGAGAGAAAAGTGGGAGGGTCCGGCAACTACTGTGTGTGTGCCCGCGCGCGCACCTGTCTGCGCGTAATGAGAGTGGGGCCGCTCCTCACTGGCTCCTGGTAGGCAAGCGGATGAGTTGTTGTATAGGTAGCAACAACAACTAGGTGCTCTCCACTCCGCTCGACTTTTTTTTTCTTCTCTTCTCTTCTCGCCTCGTGTGTAATCACGGCTGTGAAAGAGAGGCTCTTTATAGCCTCTTGGACACTGTCGAGGGAGGGGAGCTGAGCTCGTGAATCTACTGGGAAAGAGCTGGTGCTGGCCCTGTTATTACTGTTCTACTTCATTGCCCTTTGGCCCTTCTCATCTTTTTCTCTCACTGCATACAGAGAGAGAAAGAGAGAGAAACTCCACTACTACGACTACGACTACTTCTACTACTTGGGAAAATTCGTCGTGCTCCCGCCTTAATTCTTTGTCAATGCAACCGCACGGCCGTTACCAGTTATGTGTCTGTGTCTGGAAGCGGCGAGAGAGAATGTTTTCAGGTTTTGTGTACGTGTGTGTGTGTGTTGTGAGACCGGGGCGTGCATATTCGGTCGACATTCAAGGGGCTCGCCCGCTCGACTTGAGGTGCCATTTAACTCTAGTATGCTCTTAAGGATTGGAGAACAGGAACAAAATGCGCCTTTTAAAAAAATGTTTACAATTTTTTATTTGGAAAGAAGAAGGAGAAAAGAGGGAGGAGGAGGGGGGAAATCCAGTTTGCCTATTTTCTCTCTCTCCGACTGGACGACACGCTATATATATATATATACCCGACTGTAGAAGTTGTGGAACAGTAGAGAGAGAAAAAGGAGGAAATTACATATGGGGAATCTTTGGGGTCTCTCTTTAGTTTTATTTTATGGGACGTGTGTGAACGCAACCGAAAGGGACGTTCTACCAACAATAACAACAGCAACAACACACAGAGAGAGAGCCAAATCTTTTTTTTTTTAGGGGAAAAAAAAGAGTAGAAGGAAAAAGAAGAAGAAAAACGGACGACGACGGGTCATATACATAAACAAATCATAATTTGCTTGGATTTTCGATCGTTAAAAGGTTCCCGCGAAACTCTGCTGCTGGTGCCTTCCGCCACGCTGGACACGGATGCAATAACGACATTCCCCACCCGCCGATAAAAATAACGAAAAGGAATAGACGATGATGGGGCCAGATGAAAAGAAGAAAAAAAAGGATGAATTTTTTTTTTTTACTTTTTCCTCTATTTTCCTCTTAAATTTTTTGTTTGTGTGTTTATTTTAGTTTTTGTGTGTCTCTCTCTCTCGTATACGGTTTTGACGATAAAAAGAAAAATAATATGAAAGACTCGGTTTTGTTTGTCTTCGACACGTTTTACGCCGATATACTATCGGACTTGTCCCGCAAAATGACATGAAAGTCTCTGTTCCCTGCACTGACACGCAAAGAGAATATAATCATTTCCAAAGTCGTTTGTTGCACTCGTTTTTTTTTCTCCTCTACACCGACTGCTATTATCGCCGAGTGATAATGATGATGTTTTGGTGGTTAATGAGAGCAGGAAAGAATGTGATGTCGCCCGGTTCGGTGCCTCATTTGGTTTGGGTCGTTTCGATTGTATTTCCGACCTTGTCCGCGCCAACATTTTTTGTCCGTTTGAAACGGGCGTTTGATGAGATTCGTCGCCGGGTTTGTTTGTTTGTTTGGGTTTTTTTGGTGGCGCGCGCGGGTTGTGGCCGTTTGCGCGCGTTTGTCCGGTGATTTACGACGCGCTTCTCCTCGGCGACCGTCGTTGTTTTATTGCTCGCAATTCCGTTTGTTGTTTTGTTTTGTTTGTTTTCTTCTCTCTTTCTCTCTCTCTCTCTTCGTGTTCTCCGTGCAACGTAAGCGTCTTCGACTGGCGATCCCATGCGACGATAGCGCTCCCATAGCCGAAAAGAAACAACTGGTTGTCGCGGCGGTTGCGGCGTCGCGACGCTTTTTCTCTGTCCCGCCGTTCGCCATTCGTCTTCTTTATATATATAGAGAGAGAGAGCCAGCGCTCGCGCCAGACTCGAAAAGGAGGACAAACAACGACAACAAGGAAGAAGAAATAACTGAATAAATATCCGAAATATAAAAAGTAAATCAAAACATGGAGAATGAGATGACTATGAAGAAGAAGAAGACGACCAAGGCAAAACAAACAAACTCGCATTTGAATAGAATGTCCATTCCCGGGTGAAACAAACAACAACAAGAAAAAAAAAGCAGAGTTCCTCTGTCTCCGTTGGAACGCGGCGCTCTGATTGCTTTACCTTTTGCCCGCGTGAAAAAAACGGTAGACAAGGCGACATTCCGACTTGGGAGCTAGACGGAATATTGTTAGGCGACAAAGGAAAAAAAGAAGAAAAAGAAAGAAAGGAAAAAAGGGTCGCCGAGAAATATCCGATGGTTTATTCTCATCCGGGATCAGTTGGGGCATTAAGATGCTGGTTGGTGCTTCTGTTAGTAGAACAAGATCCGGCTGATGTCGCACCGTGAACCAATGTCACACAACGCGCGCAAGAAAAGTTTTTTTTTCTTTTTTTTCCCGTCCATTTGCTTTTTGTGCGTCCCTTTTTCTTTTTGAATGTCGAATTTTTATGAGCCTTGTGCGCGGCACGTTTAACCTGTTCCTTTCTCCTGCCCCCGCTAGTAAATAATCATAAACGATCGAGACCAGCCGTCACCTGTCACTGGCTGGATTCGACTCGCCGGGTTTCCCTTCCCAGCAGAGACGAGACTCGGAGAGTCTCTCCGGGAAAAGCTTCGGCTAATAACACTATTTCTTTTCAATGTGACGATACAGAATAGCCTACACAACACAGAAGAGAAAGCAAAATACAAGAGGAGAGACGGACGGACGGACCACCTGTTTTGTTGTCGTTGCTGGATCGACGGCCCCGCGCGCTCGCGCCGCGGCCCGACGGTGCGTGAGTTGGCGGGATTCTCCCTTTCGGTGTTTTGTCGTCCGTCCGAGCGTTTCTCATCCTTTCTTATAGGACAGGGACAGCGTCAGGACCGTCGTCTCAATGTTTCGTGTCGTGCGGCAGGTTGTCAGGTCTTTTGTACACGTCCCCAGAAACAAATAGATCCTCGGTGTGAAAAAAAAACGAATCGAGAAAAGAATCAAGCTTGTTTTCTCATCCTTTGCGTGCTGCGTGTGGCGTTCGCGCGGTTACAAGTTACAAAGTTCCTTTCTTTTTCTCCCTTTTTCAAAAAATACAAAATAAATAAAAAAGAGGAAAAATCGAAGCGCCTTTTTTTGTGTTTGTTACCCGAAAACAAGCTTTTCTTTACCCCGGTCTGGACCACAGCAGCACCTACCATTCAAATTGTATTCTTTTCATTTGTTTTTTGGCCCCGTTACAACATCTGAAAACGAAACGGACTCGGGGTCGGCCGGTGCCCTTCAAAACGACAAGATAATTAATACTTTGGCGTTTGGCGTTCTCTCGGACCCCGAGAAAATTCACGCCGGCAGACAAAAGCCCATCGAAAAGTTGGGTGAAAAAGACCGAGAGATTGTTATCTTTCACATATTTCCTTCTTAACGTCGTGTCGAGACCCAAACCGTCGAGAAAAGAGAGAAAAAAGAAAAAAGGGGGAAAAAAGACCATTTTGATTTCGGATGTCGGCTAATTGAATAAACGCTGTTGGCTCCGACGCCAACCGTCAGTCTGTCACTGCTCTATCGGAAACGTTGTGTTTCCGAGAAAAATTCTTTTTATCAAGTTGCTTATCAAGTGAAAATGCGCAGCTGCGGCTGCTGCGTGCCTTCGTCAGGCCGTCTTTTATTATATCCCCCCTTGATTTCGTTTTGTTAAATATACAGCAGCATCGCGCCATAGAGATTCGAGCGGGGAAAAGAATGAGAGAGAGAGAGAGAGAATTCTCTTCTACTTCATGGCCTGTGTAGTGTGTAGATATACATATATACGTATACGCAGCAGAGTCACGATAACACACGCTACAAACCGATTGGATGAAGAGGAATAAGAGAAAGAAGGAAGCCTTTGGAACATCAGAGATTTCTCACGGCCTCGGTCAGATTGGTTTTAAAACGGACGGAATTCTATTCTTTTTCTTCTTCCACCCGTTTTTCAAGAAATCTCGACGAGAGAAGAGAGCAAAGAGAAATAAGAGATACGCGCCGTGTGGTTCTGTGTGTGCTGAGATTGCGTGATTGACCACCCAATGTCCTAATGGAATAATCACATGTTGGCCGCGCGATGCAAGAGCCCAGTAGTGGTCCGAGACAAGTCTTGCGGGTGGCAAGCGAACAACCTTGTCTCTTGTTTTTACCCCTTTTTGTTTCCCTTGTTCTTCACTTCTTCCTCTCCGAATGGAGCACTTGTTGTATATATGATTGCAACAGCATCAACAACAACAACAACGATTTCTCAATTCATTTATTCAAATGTCGTACTGTGAGTCACCGCTGTGCGTATTCAACATAATGGATAATACGGCCCAAGTCTGGAAATTGATGGAACTGATTCGATGGAACAATTTCGTGATTTGAACGAATTGAATTCCGTCCCGCCGACCGCTGCTGCTTCAGCAGCTGTTGTATAATAATAAATAAAATGATTTATTCGATTTTTCTTCCAGTGCTGGCGCGCTATAGGGGCCAGGAATTCCGCTGTTGCTGCTGCCGCTCTCTCTCTCTCTCTGAGACTTACATACTATCTACAACAGTCGAGCGAGCAGGTGGCTTGTTGGGTGTGGGTCACGCTCTTAATGCGGCCTGTCGTGATGTTGTGACCTGGTGCGTTACCTGGCGCAGCCCACAAACATCCAGCCCGCACTTTGATGAGCTGGATTGTTTGTTTCTTTTCGGGTTTCCTCTCTCTCTCCCCGCAGCGGACTCTTATCTTTATTACAAGTCTTTGAACACGACAACAACGGACCGGACAACCACATTTTCAAATGGAATTGAAGAGACTCGGCTCATAAGCAACGCCCAGCCCTTTTTTCCCTCTTCTTCCGAGTCGTCCAGCTCGCTATAGAAGAGAGAGAGAGAGAGCAAGAAGAAGAAGAAGAAGATAGTTTATAATTATTCTCCGTATTACAGCCCAGCGCATTTATCTCGTTGTGCAGAAGATGCGGTTAGAGTGAGAAGTGGTTGGCTGTCACTTTAAATCAGGCTCCGACGCCAAGAAAGACGAACGGGCGGAAAGGGTTAGGAGAATCACGGAGCCGTACATAACGCATCGTTCCTCCGCCCATGGACTGCGCGCTGCCCGGTTGTGCAATTCACCAACGAGATGAAGACAACTTTTTTATTTTATTTGATATTTATATTTCCCTCTTCTATTTTTTCTTTTTTTTTTCTTCTTTCCTCCTCGTCGTCCTCGTCGTGGCGCACGCGGCCGCGCGGGAGAGTGATGCTAATGGAGTGGAATAAACTGGCAATGCGTTCAAATCATTCTCCCATTCGCCGGCAGCAGCAGCAGCAACGGCAGCATCAGTAGGAGCAGCAGCCAGCAGCTGGGATAGAAAAGAGGGACGAAGAATTATTGTTATTACTATTGAATCATTATTTGATGGCTGATTTATTGCATCGCGCAGCGTCCAGCTTCTCCTTTTTAATAGGACGTCCTTGCTGCAAGGACGTCAGCAGCAAACGTTTCCACCTTTCTATTTCGTTTTCAAGCAGCAAAGCAACTTCATTCGATTCGGTCCTTTCTCAATGCGCACACAACTATACTACTACGACTGCTACGCGTACGTGTATCTACGTCTAACCTGGTTTTCTCTTCGGTCGCCCCGAGGCCGCCGGCCTGTCCGCTGTTGCTGCTGCTGCTGCTGCTTGTGTGTGCAACTCACATTTCCCCCATTCGTCTCATCTCGAACTGGTCGAGATAAATCTCTCTGATACTTTCGGTCCAGCTCCCTCTCAATCCTCCGCACCACTAACTCAACCTCATCCGCCCCTCTCTCTCTGCTTGCTGCCTCCCGTGGCACGCTTTCCGTCTCGTCACGACGACCAGCCCAGCAGCAGCAACAGCAACATCAAACTTGACTGATCAGCAACAACGGCACAATCCTCCAAGCGAGAAATGATGTCAGCCATCTTCGGACATCGTATCACTATTGGACTCTCTCCCATCTCTCTCTTTGCGTTCTCTCAGCGACCAAAGTTATTTCGAAATTGTTGTCTGTATAGACGATGCCGAAATTGACCTATTCTCTTTCGTTCTCCTTCTGGTCATTTGCTGGTCTCAACTGTTGAATGTTCTTCTTGTAAATGGTCGTCGAAAATTCAAATGCCACAAGAGAGCAATTGACTGAAAACTAGGAGATGAAACAGCAGCAGCAGCAGCAGCAGCAGCACATCATCTTTTTCTAGGATTTTCTTTTTTAGATTGGCTTCCAAGATGAATGGTTTTCGCCTCTAAGCGAGGCAGCTTAAGCTGCTACCGGATCATCTGACGAACGCTGAAGCAGCTACTGCAGCTTGTAACACGCGTTCATCTGGCTCTCCTCCCTATTTTATTCCATCAGCCAATTTCCCAAAAACAACTCATCTGGCCGCCGGGCAAAATCTTGATTAGACCATTTCAATTTGAACCAATTACAGCAGCAACACCGTGTTATTAATTCGGTCTGCTATACTAAGACTCGTTTTTGGGTTTCAGCACACGACCAAGCTAAACCCCGAAATTTCAATCAGGTTTTTCTCTCTTTTCAATTTTGATTTTCCATTTTTTTTTCTTCCTATGCTTTCTTGAACTCCAAAATTCGAAATCACGCGGCCCAAGATATCCCTGTCATTTTCTGGATGCTGGAAATAACGTAACTGGTGCTGACAGTTTGGAATAAAAATACGAGTTATCGTCCACTAAAGTTGTTTTTTTTTTCTTTCAAAATCCGGTGGTGGGCTTCTGAGTTGTCCCTTTTTCTTGTATTTTGATAAGCAAATTTCGATGTGGAAAAAAAGAATTGACATTCGTGAAGCGAAAACGTCGTGACTCATTAAATAGGATTTGCAACGTTGACGACGTTGACGCTGTGACTGGGCGATTTTTCTTGTTCTGGACTTCCCCCCGATGCATAAAGTTGTCGGGTGGTCTCTTTTTTCCAGTTACCTGAATTTATTAATTTCCCGTCTGTGTTTTCAGTTAGAGTGGTCTCTAATGTGCGATAAGCAAAAAAAAAAAAAAATAAAAATAAGCCCAAACTGACAGGTTACCTAGCTGCGACTAGTGGGCTGCCATTTTTGCTGTAGCTGTGTGTTTGTGTATGTAAAACTATGATTTGTGGACAAGTAGTCGGTTCGTGATTGTATAGTACTAGTTTCTCACTAAAGTAGAAAGTGGCAATGGTTTTGCAACTAGCATAACACGTGTTTCTTTTTGGTTAGCTGCCATTGCTGCAACCACGAGGTAAGTCAAGTCGTCGTTCTACAAACAAGTAAATAACAAAAAAACAAACAAAAAGAACTGACATTAATCGAGACGTATTGCTGAATGTAATAGACTGGAAACGTTCGCAGAATAAAGGAGTAGGTCGTCGTGGACCAACCTGAAGTAGTAAGTCACCTTGTGCGTTCTCCATGTTTATATAAATGACGGGTTTTCTGGGCGCCAATGTGGCGTCGGGGAGCTACTGCTCGCTGAATATTGTGCTACCGTTCGTCTCCCGACGTTTGACGACTCGTTTCATATTTGGTTATCAGCCATGAACCGGGTTTTGCTGATTTGTCTACCGAATTTCACTCCGTCTGCCGTAGCCTAGTTTGAAGCCAATCCATCGACTAACTGTATAGATGCCCTATTTCGTCGTCTGTTCAGTTGGTATCTCTCTCTCCTTGCGTATGCCAACAGAATATTCGATCGAGGAGATTATCGATGCAAGCAGATAGCTATCTGGTTCCTTTCGACCAGTTTTCTCCAGTAAATCGAACGAAGGCGTTGATTTCATTGTCGTCTGTTCTCAATTTTTTTCTGCCTCGTGTCGTTTACGATCACCTCGTTTTTCCTGCCAATCAGTTTCTTTCTTTTTTTGTTAACGGAGAAAAACATTCCTAGACATGAAAGTCAGACATCTCTTGGACGTACTTCTGAGAAATGTCCATTTTTTCCATTCGATTAATTCAGCAGGAATAGCGTAGGAAGCGTAAGGCTATAAGAGAGTTCGATGACGCCATCAATGACAGACGCACGAGACGACGACTCTTCTCTATATTCTTAGCGACTCTGTTATTATTTTATCCACGGGGGAATGATCATCCCGCCCGGAATGTTTCAAAGATCTTTTCTTTTCTTTCTTTTCCAAAGAGTTTAAAGAACGAAGAAGAAGAAGAGAGGGCCGTGTAACAAATGACAGGCGTTAGCTCGTCGTGTGTGCCACTTAAGTGCTACCTAGATTTTCTTCCTTCTTCTTCTTTTTTTCTTCTTTCTTAAATTCATCTGCGTGTATTTATACATATTTTCTTTCTCTCTCTCTCCCGCAAAGTGCTTTTTAGAGTCGAGTCATTTTTTTCTCGTTTATTATTACTCGTTTCGCCCGTCCGCCGGCCCGTCCCGTTAAAAAGAGAAGAAGAAAAAAAAACCTCGAAATACTTTTCGTAAATATAAATAGTAGCGGTCGACATCGCTCACACACAAACCGTATTACAAACAACAAGGATCCTTGCCCTAGAGCCATCTTGTCATTATCTTTCCTCCTCCGTTTTTTTCCCCTCATCTCAACTGGGGCTATTTGAAACAGCTTTTAATACGTTAGACGGCCATTTGGGAAAGTTTGAGGACGTTTGGTGCGAGAGAAAGACGAAATCCCCCCTCAATGAAAATGATGGTGATTGGTGACTGTAATGCATTCTGTAACGCACAGACAACTTTTCTGTTTGATATAACCGACGGTTGTTTTGTTGCTGGCCGGTCTCTCTCTCTCTTCTATTTTTTCCCCCACTTTTTTAATCGCGTGTCCAACTTGGAAAATGGCTTCTCGGCACGAACAATCTGCACGATCGGTTATTTATTTTCGTTTTTTTCCCCCTTGTTGTTTTACTTTTTGTTTGTTTGTTGCTCATTTCCCTCCGTTGACCATGTCATAAATCAGGTTATTTCACCGAGCCGAGATGACAAGAAAGTGATTGGCCGATTTTTTGAGTGGGAAAAAAATGCCAAAACATGAGTCCAAGGTGAGAGGCGAGTAGTAGTTTCTGGGAAAGGAGGCGAGAGGGACACTTTGGAGGCTAGCAGAGTGAAGATCTAGGCAGTTACAGGTATATAAAAAGGTTTGGGCGATAATCATCAGCGTGTTTATTTTTTTCCTTCTTCCACATTTTCCCTCGGCCGTTGGTTCCGAGAACGGACGAAAGGGCGAGAAGTGGATTAGACGCTTTAGAGCAGCGGGAACGTGACATTTTCCTAGACGCGCGATGAAACAAACCGCAGCAACAAAAAGGTTGGAAAATAAATAAGGACAGCAGCAACAACTACTACACAACAACTACAACTAGACAACAAAAAAGAGAGAGAGAGAGAGACCCCGGTGGTTATTAGCATACCGATGAAAACTACGTTGACAGGTCGACTCTGGAGATAAACAAGAGGCAAATGAGGTTCTGGCTTGTGTCTTGCTTATGTTTCTAGATCTTGGTTGGTACTCTTCATTTTCTTTCTTTTTTTAATTCCTTATTTTAGATTGTTTTGTTTTTTTCTTCTTTTCTTCCTCTATCTCGGTTGTTGTTGTTGTTGTAATTTAAAATAAAGGAGACTCGAGGAGGAGAAGAAGATGTTCATCTCACGATTCTTTTCCCCGAGGCCAATGTGTATCATGACTTGATGTTGTTGGTTTCGTCCGAACCACCACCGCTCCTTTTCTTCTTGTTACTAAAGTTGTTGTCGGCCGGCGAAATCGCCGACATTGATTTCCACCATTTTTGTTGTTTGGCAGAAACGACTATCGTTATTACCCGCGTTCTTCGATTGTATTCCCTTTTTCCTCCCCAATGGCTTCCGGCCGCTGCCGCCGCCGTCGCCGCCGCCGCATTAATGTCTCGATAATGGATGTCGAGGTCTCTCTTCTTCTTCTTTTTCTTGTCTCTCTTTTCTTCTCCTATTGTCGTTGTTTTTGTTGTTGTTGGCGATTGGGGCATTAGGAGATTGACGTCGTCACTGGTAATGTAATATCTAGGAGGATGTTGTTGTTGGAAGACGCTGACGTCATGTGTGTGTTTGATAGCGCCAATGATTCCAATGGTCGATAGAAAATGTGCCACGTTGGACTCTGCGCACCATTTTTACCAAGGACGACCTGTGAAATGCCGGGTCGTCGAAGCGTTGAATAGAACTCGAGAGAGAGAGAGGAAAAAGAGAAGATTTCCCCGAATATCGTCTTTTATTCTCGGTCGGGTAAAAAGGAGAGATAGATAGAGAGAGCAAGAGAGAGAGAGTTTGAGTTTGAGAAAAGAAGAAGAAGAAGGAAAAGCCCATTTTCATGTTATGTCGACGACGCCCATCGCGGTCGAACGCGGCCCACCTTCTCTCTCCAGTTGAAGAGGGCAGGTCAAAAGAGATGCGGCGGCGGCAGACGGGCCGAGGGGGGTTCTTCTACACAACATCAGAAAAATATCTAAATATAAAAGGCGAAAAAAAAAGAAGAAGAAGACGAAGAAAATAAATAAAAGTTTGGGCCTCTTGTGAAAAGAAAAGTGTACACTCTCTCGTATCGCGCGCATTATCGCGACGTGATCTTGTATCATTCCGGGGCTCCTCCTCGCCGTTCACTCTATTCCACAATCGATATCGAGTTTGATGTCTTTTTTCTCTCTTCTTCTTTCTTCTTCTTCCCTTCTTATGTCTCTTCCAGAGGAGGAAGAAGAAGAAGACACTCGGCCATTTTAATAGCTCGCCGTCCAATGCGGAAACTGTGGGGCTGGCGCGCGCGATTTTCCGCTTTTCGCCGGTCCCGAAACAACGCCCTTTTTATTTCTCTTTCTCTCTTGACTGTCCCTACAGGACTCGTTTTTTTTTCTTTTTTGCCTCCAGTCGGCTTTTGCTGACTCGGGATCTTTTGACCGTGCTCGCGCTCACACACAGCCATCACTGACTGCTATAGAGACACGCTGAGAAAACGACGCCCTTCTTTTTATGAGAGGGGGATTATCACGCGCTGGCGGGGCTGCCTAGCGTCTCTATATACATCTCCACCCAGAAATGTTCCCCCTTTTTTTTCTTGTTTACCTCCAAACTTTTTTCTTGAAGAAGGAATACCTCAAAAAGCTACTCTTCCACCCTTTTCCTCCCCTGTATATATCTACAACCTCCCAATTTTTTCTGGGGTTGGTCGAATGATGTAATCAAACAGTCGGCGGAATCTTGAAAAACGTAATATGGTATTAAAAATATGTATCGGTAAAGAAAAGGAGCCTTGGAAAGTGTCTTAGTCACGGTCTAGAGAGACGGGAGAGGTCCTTTTTGTTGATTGAATCATCTCGCGGTCAGGTTGATGTGTTGTGTAGCGGTCGCGGCGACACGACGGTGTTTCCCCTCGGCTGGTGGTGGTAGTAGTCTGCATGAGCATATATACAGTTGCCGCCTACATGCGTATATTTTATATATACATCTATGTACATACATGGAAGGTAAAAGAGAGAGAAGGAAAGATGAAGAAGGAAAAAAAAGGACCATATAGACGCAGAGAGCTATTTCTATTCAAGTGCTGTTTGGTTTTTGTGTGTGGGGGGAGGGAAAGTTGCCGAGTCTTCAAAAGATGCCTGTTGTTGTTGCCGTTGTTGTTGCTCTACACAATTCGTCTATAAATATATATAGTTGGTCGTCATATTTATATATGTTTATACGAGTATAAATAGCGCTCCACATTTCACAGAGGCCCCCTTGACGTTTTGATGGCTCGGTGCGATAACAAACAGCGCCAATCAAAAAGAGCGCATTTACATATTTCAAATGGGGGGGAAGAATGGATCTTTTTTTTCTTCTTATTCTACTACTTATACCTATTTTTTGTTGTTGTTGTTGTCTACCCCACGCTTTTTATTACCTTCTTCCCCCCGTTGGGTCTCCCGGCTCTCCTTCGGCGCTGGATGCTGGGGGAGAGAAAAAAAAAACAAACAAACAAGAAGAGAGCTTTGCGGATCTTGACGCACACTACCGGAGCGTGACATTCGGGCCAGTTCAAGGACTGAAACAGGTAGGTAACATATCGATATGTACCTCGACGTGCTCAATAATGCTTTTCCGGCTCCTTTTTCTTTCTTTTTCTTTTGCGATATGGTTTGTCGCTTTCATCATTTTTGATGGATTCTTCGCGATTTCTTCGCCGAGATTCCTCAGTATTATTCATTTCTTGTTTCTTTATTTTTTTACGAGTCTTGTCGTTCGTCTACGTGCGTTTATATCCCTCCGATGCTATGCGTTGGGTCTTTTTTCTCTTCTAAAGATTTATTCCGTAATGTCGTTGCTGTGATGGCCGGTTGGGAAAATTGGCCGTTCGAAGGGGCTTCGTCATCTGATGCTGTTGTTGTCTATCAAAAAATGTGAATGGTCCGTCGGCCACACAATGTTGTCGATAGTGGCGTACGTTGTTGCTCTCTTGGTTGGTGCTATACATACATTAGCATTTCTCTCTCCGGGATTCCTCCCGGGACTCTATGGCGCTCCTCTCTATGTCCAATCCTGTTTGGACTCGATTGAACGACTTTTATTGATGCAACAACCATCTTTCGTAGTTTTGATATTTCTCCTCTTCTGCGTCTTCGTCTTATCTTTCTCTCCTCTTTGCCTTTTTTTTTTTACGACGATGATGATAAACAGCCGGCCGAACAACAATAACAACAAGGAGAGAAGAAGAAGAAGCAAAAGGAAAAAAAAAAAAGGAAAAGAGAGAGAGAGACAAGCAATCCATAAATAATACCCCGTGTGTCTGTGTGTTGCCAGAGCGGTCGGACTGTTTAAATATTGTCCGAAACCTGTTGCGCCAAGCTGTATTACCCCCAAAGTTTCTTAGCGGGAGATGCATGGAATGATGACGCTATGAAATGCAGTAGGTGATGCTGTTACAGATTCCCCCCTTTTTTTTTCTCTTTTTCTCTCCTCCACCAACTCTCTCTCTCTCTCTCTCGGCCGTGTTTCTTTTTCGCCGATCGCAGCTGGGGCAGTATGAAATATTTATTTTTTTTTCGGGTTGTTGTGTTGTCTTGTTGTTGTGGTTGTTGTGTGGGTCCCGAGATAGCCACCAGCTGTTCACGACCGAAGCTAGGAGAGATAGACACGTTTTCACTTGCAATATCGCGTAGAGCCGGTCCCCCCGTTCCGTTCTCTCTCCGTGCGAGCCGTGCTGCACATTCTTTGTCAGCTTTTTCTTTTCTTTTTTCGCTGTATCAATATATATATCAAAAGGAATATATACCTCGATTCGCTGGCCGCTGAGATGGGAGAGCCAGATCGTCTGGCCAGCGTTTCACGTGATGAAGGAGAGGGGGATATATGCGACCTGACTGGAATAGAAAGTAGCCATCAAAGCTTCATCTCTTTGAAATAAATAAGTAGATGCGCTAGCAGTGCTGCTGCTGCATGTACATGCTGAAATATTTATTAGACGACGAGTAGTTGCTGTTGTAGTGTGGTAGTAGTCGATTGAAATTGTTTTGTTGTTGTTGTTTTTACCTTCGTTTGGCTTGTCGGCCACGTACGTTGTTGACTTGTTGTGGCCAGCGCGTGCAACCTCCGAACCGATCGAAGAAACTCGTCTCTCTCTCCCGCACACATGCACTCCATTTCCTGTTTTCCATTTGCATTTGACTCGTTCCCTTTTGGCTCGCGCTTAATGAACGTCCTCGCGCGTCCGTCTTGAAAGCCCCCAAAGGGGAAACACAAAAAGCAACAGAGTCGAAAGAAAGAAAATTAATCGATAGGGAATACAGATGCTATCGATGGACCAACTGGACGGATCATTTGATATACTAGCAGCTGGACAAGACGACGAAGAAGAAGAAGAAGAAGAAGAAGAAAAACCAAAAAAACTAAATCAAGTTGAGAGAAAAAGAGAGAGAGAGAGAGAGAAGATTCAACATTTTTTTCCTCTTAGATGCGCCCGTCTTTTGCCTTTCAAAAGACCTGATGACCGGAGCGGATCGAAAGGAGAGAGAGAGAGCGGCGGCGGTGGCGGCGGCGGCGGTAGCGATGGTGGTGGATGCCATCACTCTCCTTCACAAAAAAAAAGAGATAGTAAAAAAAAATAAAAATAGAAGGAGGTAAGAGAAGAGGAGGAAGAAGAGTAGCCGCGCGACCGGTGCACACACGTCCGGCCTGTTATTATAAATGAAGAGAAAATACCTTGAGCTGGACGGAGCATTGAAGCGTAGACCTCTCTTTTCAATCTGTTGCCGGACGGGGCAATAGAAAGAGAGAAATGAAGAAGAAGGAAATTCTTTTGATAGAAGCTGTTTGAATGTGGCCGATGGGATTTCGGTCATTTTTCCATCCCGTCCAGTCCGCCTCTTCGGGTTCCAAACTGCTTCTTCTTCTCGCCGCTCCACCACTACACCTTTTTGTACATTTCAGGCACGCGTCGATCCGGGCAATCGACGTTTCTCATCTGACAAGTCCAGCCCCGGCAGCTGCCGTTTGATATCATTTCCTCTCTTTTCTTTCTCTCTCGTTTTTCCCCTTCTTTTATTTTGATGATGATTATCCTTTACTTGCCCTCAATTTTTCTACTTGGTTTTCTCCGCGTCCTTCAGAGTTAAACGTCTTGATTCGAACCGACTGGCATCGGTTCACCTTTCTTCGTCCCGTAGAGAAGCAACCGAACCGTTTGGTGCGTCTTTTCCGCGTGAAGACGACCTGTCCGATCCGCTCGTGGATTACTTCCATCAGTTTCTCTCTTTGGCTTCCCCTTCGCCTTTTCATTCGAGAGAGAGAGGCCCCCCTCTTGTCTTTTACTGTCGTAGCCTATCCGAAATCGAATCGACTCCGCTTTTTTTTTACCTTTTTGATTTCTTTCTTCCCTTAAAAGACTTAAGGCCACCAATTTTTTCTGTGATGTTCGTCTTCCCGTATTGGCTATCGATTTAATGTATCTATTTTCCCCCCTTAGATTTCGTACTACACGTCGCAGATGGCGATTACGATAAGGCGCGCATCTCGATAAAAAAAAAAAAACAAAACTCAATTAACCTGATAAATTCTTGCGCCCATCATCGTCGGATGTCTACAAAACTTTGACTAAAAACGACATTTTTTGGCTGTTTTTGATTGATAACTCGAGTAATATGCAACGGAATGAAACGCGAAAAAAAGCGCATATATTTTTTTTTCAAGTGCAATTATTCTGCCCCCCAAAAAATTCCCTTTTTTTTTCCTCGAAAACTAAAAAATCTCTGTCTTTCTATGATGACGATTAAAAAAAAAGTTTAGTGGTGAGCAACAATCGAAAGGAAGAAACTTTTTTCGAGAGGTAACAACATTTTTAAATCAATTCATGTATGATCATTAAACCATTGTGAAACGTATATCAAAATGAAAAAAAACAAACAACCGCCGGGGAGTTTGGCGCTCGATCTTTTTGTTGTGTTGTGTGTCCGTTTTCCAAGTAGGAGATTTTTTTTTTTCGTTTCGGAAAAGAAAACAGAAACAAGAAAGAACTGTTGTGCCCGAGTGAATCAGTCCGAGAGTGGCACTACTACTACTACACACCGCGGGCGCTAACGTCTACAGATTTGTTTCTCTTTTCATCTCTTTCACATCTTTGTTGTTTTTCCGTGAAAGCCTCTCGAGTCGGTCCGCTGCTGCTGCTGCTTGTTGGTGTAGCGCGCGTGGCACAGAAGTGTCGAATTCATCAAGACTCCTGAATTTGGAGCAGAAAACGAGTCGATGGTTTTTTCTTTTTTCTTTCTTCTTTCCTTCTCAACTTTTGTGGATTTTCTTTTTTTCTAGTTTTCTTCATAACCCTCTGGATTTCTCCTCCTGGCGGCTCGCTTGTTAATTAGTATGCATTCCGTGCGCTCGAGCTAGCTGTGGCCCCGCCATTTTTCATCAAAGTGCTGCGCAACATTTTTACACGGAACCGAGAAATGGAACTCGATCCTATTCATTTCAAATGCGGGGAGGATACAAAAAAAAAATGAAAAAACTCAAAATAAAAAAGAAGTTAGAAGAGTCTCGGCAGTGAGTAGAGATATTTCCATTCTCTTGTGTATTGTGTATACCACGCAAAGTAACATCTAGAGAGGAGGGGGGAGAGAATGTCAGACTGTCATGTTTCCGACCGTAAAGCACCAAACAATAAAAGGAGAAGTAGATTCTTCAAGGAACTTTGATGGCGACGAGCGCCTCGACAATGCGCACTTTTTGATATCGATACAATAAGAGGGGAGATTGAAGAGAAAAATCGTCAAATGCTACAAGAGAATGGACACGGAGGAAGAAGGAAGGAGGAAAAAAAAATGAGAGAGAAAAAGAGATGGGTCGTGACTCGTTCCGTGATGGATGATGGAGCATCGTTCATCCACTCTTTTTTTTTCTCTTACCTCCCTTTTTCTTCTTACACATTTTTTTGGGTTGTTGTTGTTGTATGTCCGTCTCTTTTCTCTGTCTCTTTGCTCCCTGTCTCTCCTCGTTGGCCGTCCCGTTGTCAATCACGCGCCAACCGGTTGAAAAGATCTCCCTCGTAGTCGTCTCTCTCTCTCTGCTGGTAAGAAAAAAAAAAGAATTCGGGTTGGGGCGCAATAGGTTTCGCTATCAAATATTTGGGAATGACATGATTTTTCTCTAGGTGAGTCGTGATGGATCGTCCCAGGCAGCAAAAGACTGTTGTGAATCGTGCCTCTATAGAGGGACTGCTCCGATGAAAATCAAACCTGTTTTCCTTCTTCCTCCGACCGCTCTAGTCGAGCAGCAGTGGCTCCAACTTCTCTCTCTATACCTTTTCATTCCTCCTCAAATAAATCGGCTGTCTGAATTGATTATTCGTTTTGATGTCAGATCGTCGACGTTTCGGTTTTTTTTTCTCTCTCTCTCTCTCTGCTTCTTGTCCCTTCGTCATACCGTGTGGCCCCTTTCGCAATCAAACTCTTCTTCCTTTTTTCCTCCCTTCTTCTTCTTTTTTTTTTTTTTTAATTGGATTGCTTTTGATAGGGGGGCTGGACTGGCTGCTGTGTGCCATTTGCATACAGGCAAAACGAGTCGCCAAGGCGGACTTGTCTCTCTGTACACGACCGAGCCCGATTCCATCAATCGAACCGGTTCGGGAAGAATATCAACGGATTGATTTTTCGGCTCTGCTCGGTCTGCGCGCGCAACGGTTCCTCCGTCATCTTTTGCCGTCGCTCGGGAGACGTTGATGTTTTCTTTAGCGCAACAGATGGGATAAGCCGCTAACTCTTTTTTGGCCGAAAGATTGTCTGTCTCTGCCCAACAGACAACAGAGACGAGTTATCGGCTGTAAATGAAAGGAGTTATATTTTCTTTTTTTTTCTCTCTCTCTCTCTCTTTCTATACCAAAGATATATATTATTTGAAAACTCTTTGAGTGAATCCACTGGCCCCCGTGGCGCCGCCGCCATTTCTCCCGCTCTTTTTCACTGGCGCGACTCGCTAAGAAAAGTTGATCAATAAGATTGAAAAGGAGTTTGATTGGATTTTACAGCCGCGGCCGAGTGTCGACGTGTGAAAAAGACGAGCCACAACGAAAGGGCAGGAGCGAAAGGACTGCTGCTGCTGTCGGAATTCAATTAGCGAGCCTGTAGCTGAATTATGACGCGCGCGCGCAAGCCAGTGGAGACGCGCAGCGACCAGTTTTCTTCCTCTTCTTCTTCTTCTTTTTTCCTCCCCAATTTTATGATCGCTGTATGTATATATATACACACACTCTGTGGCCTCAGTGTCTGTGTCTATAGGTTGCACGTCGGATTGAAATTCTCGAGCCATTCAGGAAAGAAAAGGTTGATTGAAGATCCGCGCCAGGTGGGCCGTCCGCTCCCTCCCCAGCGCCGAGCAGTGTGTTATTATGTACAAGGAGAATTCTGTGGCTCTTTTTCTTATTTTTCTTTCTTTCTCTTTCTTTCTTTTTTCTTCTGCTTCGCCTTGGAGGAAAGAAATCAAGTCAACATTTTGACGATGTCGTTTGAAATTCCCGCCGGAGCCACACGACACGTTCGAATACGAGGCCGCAAGTGAACGCAAGGGGCGAAAGGAGACAATAATAATGAAAAGGAAAAGAGAGAGAGAGAAAAATCCCGCAGCGTCAATGGCTGGTCACGCTTCGTTAACTCTGCGGGGATATACCGCGCCGATGACGGCCGGTATCTCTTCTCTTTCTTCTTCTTTTATATATTTTATCTCTTTTTTTTTCTCTTCTTCTTCATCTTCTTCTGGCAACACACACACATACACGCACTTTTTGACGATATCAAAACAAAACACGGTGGAATGGGAAATCTTTTGGTGGGAATGAATGACGTCGGGACGAGAAGAAGAGAAGGCCCCACAACACGACCGTCTTCGCGCGCATGGAGGGATGATGATAATCAAAGGGCGAGTTGGTGGTGGTGTTTGTGATGTAATGTCGAGAACAGAGAGAGAGAGAGAGTCACGCCTCGACCACACACGCGAGGTGTCGGCGCGGATGCCCATCAGTCGGGGCCGCTTGTTTTCTCTGCCGCTACTTCCCCGCGTCTCTACACTTTCATCAGCACGTCGGCGTTTCCAATATCTTATTGGCTATCGATAGCCGACTGGATCGAATCGCGTCGAATCGTGAAGGTTGTCGTAGATCGGAGCGAGCCAGCCAGCCAACACTCCAACAAAACAGCCAAAGTGGAGCGGTCGCTATTCCCGTCGGGGCCAAGTCGTGACGATCCGCGCGCGTTCGATTCCTGATGCGTGATTATAAAGTCATTGCGATTGAAGCCAGCGACAGACGTATCGAATTTCCAACGGGAAAACTTCTCTCTTGTCTAACGGAATCGAGGCCGGTCTACGCGGCCAAGTAAAAAAAAAACAAACAAAACAAAACAAAAAAATTTGCGTCGTCGTTGTCGTCGTCCGTCTTTCTCTTTCTAAAGCGCTTGAACCTGAGGCCGTTTTGATTTATGCGGCGAATGTCGTCAGACTGGATTGTTTGGCTTTGGCATTTTCCATCGGAAATGGAATCGATTGAAACGAAAGTCAGCGTGTGGGCGCCCGGGCCGATCGGAAAAAAACCTGTCGCTGACCCCGACTCCGGTTCGTAGAATGTCCTCCATCTGCGATGCGTGCGCTCTTTCGCCTCCGCGGCCATCAACACAATGCGCAGAAATCAGCTCCGTTGCGGAATGATTGCGTCGACTCGTCTAACCCAATGGTACATGATTGCGCTGGCCACCGCTCGGGCGCATAAATGCCCATGGGAATAATAATATCTTGTAAATTTTTGTCGCTCTTTTCTCTTTCGTCTCTTTCTTCTCTCTAGACTGCGCCGTTTGTCGAATGTTTCCTCGTCGAATCAGATAAGAAAAATTCGAATAAAGAGAATGGCGGAGGAGAGAAAAAAAAGGAGGTTATGGCAGTCAGCAGCAGCAACAGCAGTATTGTTTGAATGCTCAATTTAATTGGCTTTGCATTTTGGGAAATGCGCGTTATCTCGGCTTTTGGGCTGTTGCTTTTGCATCCGCTTGACGGCGAGATTATCGGCCATTGTTTTCGGCGCTGCGCGGTTCTCCAAACCGCTGGAATGTGCGGGACACCCCACTATTGATACGAGACGGATGGGCTAGTCGTTTTCATCCGTTTGTTATGAGCCTTTTGTCTTGTTCCCATCCCCATCCCCACTCGGCTAGCTTGGCTGGGCTGGCTTTATCCGTCCGTCCGTCCGTTGGACCATGTTTTATTGCGTCTATCTCTGATGACCGCGCGCATACCAAAACGATACCTACACCACCACCATCACACAACCGTTCACATGGGATTTACTTTCGGAGATAACAAGCAAACGACGACCGACGACGACGACGACGACCAGCATGCGCTATGCGTTTATCCGTTCGCCGTTCTCGGAAGCGAACGACCGACCGACTTCACCTGTCTTCCACCTGCGCGTTTTGTTTTTTGTTTTGTTGTTGTTTTGGTTTAGTTCGTTCTGATATGCGCGACGAGACATCAAGGAGATGACGAATGGTTAGTGGAGACGCCGTTGTCTTCGTGTCGGAATAACAATGGCTCTAGAGCGCTGGGATGATCCGGTTGGGCCGTCGTCGTCATCATCTTCTTTTAACGTATACAACAAACACGATGGCGCATCAGCTGCTGGCGGCACGCGAGTCCGCTTATCTCCATATTACATGCATAACGCAACTTGTGTGATGATGATGATGATGATGGTGTTGCTAGTGATGTTGATGGTGATGAATCGTCTCAACGGTCAAACTGATCTGCCAACAGTTCTCTTTCCTCGTCTATACATATGAAACGACGACGATATATACGGAGATATGGACGATTGAAATATTCATAATCATAGGTATAGTGCCGTAGTTTATCTAAATACGGTGTTTCTGGAGGCTGAGCGGTTGACACCCACCAAGTGGCCGGCATATTGCTGACGGGCAGCAGCTCTCTCTCTCTCTTTCTGGAAGCTCGTCTTTTAATGAGATGAACTACAATAAAAAGGCGCCACCAGATTGGCTATCATTTGTAGCCATCTCTACTCGGCGGGACTCCGCTGCGGGAGCGGGGCAACCGCAGCCAAAGCAAACACTAGAAGAGACGGGCAGCGGAGCGACGACGATCCTTTTGGCATCTCTTGTTGTTGTTGTGTTTTCTTTTCCATCCATTCTTCGTCGTCGTCCCTCCAACTCTTTTTCTCACTTATCATCATCATCTGCACCACGGCGAGAAAAAGAAGAAGAATTGTATAATGAATGAATGGAATCCGCCGCGAAACCGTTCCAGGAAAAAACTGGCACAGCAGCAGCTCCGACTTGTTTGTTTCTCGTTCTACCACCAAACCATCCAATCCAGAGCCACCTTATGGTGTCGCTCGGTCCGTCTCACTCGAAACATCTTTTCTCACTCGCGCTCTTAATCGCCTCCTCTTCTTGAGGGCGCAACACCCGCTCGAGATAGCTAAGAGGAGAGCGCCGTATTTAAATCGCACACAGTAGCAGATGCGATTCTCTATGCCGCCCGGCTGCTTTTGCCCGTCTAAAACACGTCTTCTTCTTCTTCTTTTTCTCTATGCGCCACTGAATTGATCTCGGCTCTATACAAACGGGCTCGTTCGTTTTAATATCGTGTTGCGTGATGAACGTCGCAAACACCTGCCGTCGTCGCTCGGGAAATGCCTTTTACCTTTTCTCTTTCATTTCTTTTTTTTTTTCTTCTGCTTTTTTTTTTCACCAAATAAAAATGAAGACCTAAATAACACAGTCATTAAAAATAGAAGAAAAAGAGGGCCAAACGACGACGACGACTGGTTTATATATATTTTCCTTTTTTCGGATTGAAAAGCGCCAGGAGAGCGAAGACTTTCTATATGTTTTATGCTTGAATGGCTCCCCTTCTAGTATTTGTTTCTTTCCTCCTTCTCTCTCTCTCTCTTTAGCCGATTAGATTATCCGCCGAGTCCCCATTTTGCT
Source organism: Ceriodaphnia dubia (assembly GCA_022539655.2). Lineage (NCBI taxonomy): Eukaryota > Metazoa > Arthropoda > Branchiopoda > Diplostraca > Daphniidae > Ceriodaphnia > Ceriodaphnia dubia. The sequence goes on from JAKUCG020000076.1 coordinate 1,654,489, forward strand.
GCTAATCCTTTCGACTGCTTCTTTTTTGTTGTTGTTGTTGATTTGTTTATTTCGAGAGAGCGGATTGTGGCGGTGCGCGCGGCTGGCGAGCTTTTTTCATTGTAGGACTGATTGATTGTGCGCACGATATTGTTGTTTGGTTGTATGTTTAGCGTAGTAGCAGCGGCAGCAGTAGGCGATTCCCAGGTGTTTCATTCCTTTTTCAATGATGGACGAACAGAAACGAGTAGGAAGTAGCCGGTGAATATGCTAATGGAGCCGGTCACAGCGCAATCACGAAACCACTGCGTGTTGTATGCGTGTGCTGTTGTTGTTGTTGCTGTTGTTTGGCTGCGGCGGTGGCAGCGGCGGTTAGCTCGAGGCCTACGAGTCACTTGCTTGTTTATTTAAATGAAATGACACGGTCCCCGGGTTGGTGCCTGCACGCTGCGTTGAATCATGCACGGACGTCGGCGTCCAGCGTCGGCCGGAGCGCGCCGCGCGGCAGCAGCGGCAGCAACAGCGGCAGCCCTCCTCCGACCGGCGCGGAATACGCAAGCGGCATACAAATAGCCTGATTACAGGTTGCGGGTGAACTCTACCGTGTTTTATGAATGTAATCAAGGGCTCGGACGTTTTTATGTCTATAATACGGCGCGCATCGGCCTCGCTACGAGACGTGATGTGTGTTTTTTTCTTCTTCTTCTTCTTTTCCTGCCGGTCCAGCCGCCCGATTACGCGCGCCTAGAGAGAGAAGGGTCTCTCGGTGGAACCAAGGACGTTGACTTGATGATGGCCTCTCTCTCTTTTTCGTTGAATTCCTTCTATTTTTTCTGTTGTTGTTCCACAGAGTCGTCCATTAGGACATTTTGGCAATGTCAGGACATGAATAACGTCCAAGAAACAAACACACAAAAGATGGAGGAGGAATCGGTCTATATGTCCCGATAATGCGCCTTGGCTTTTTCGCCTTGGCCCAGCATCTCGTTCCTCTCTCTATTTTTTTTTCTTCTCCTTCTTGTTCCCCACAGTCGACTGTTGGCGTCGTCAACGGAGATTAAGTAGATTCGCTTCGAGCCGTCATACGGCGATACAAGAGAAGGCGAGGTTTCTTTTTCTCCCGGCTGTCTGTCTTGTCTGTCCGCCTGTCTTTTTTTACCCATTTTTTCCCATTCATTTCGTTCTGCGTTCATTTTTTTCTCCTTCTCCCATTTTTTTAAATTCTGGGGTGCCTCTCTATTTTCAAAAAAAAATTGTGTCTACGGTCTACCTATTTGTTTTTTTTCGCTTTGAGGACGAAGCGCTAGTGTTTTTTTTTCCCGTGTCCACCGCACCGTAGAAAAAGAAGAAAAAAAAACAACAAATGAATGTTGAGCTGCCACTGCCTTCACGAATTTGATTTATTTTGTTTGTTTTCTTGGATTGTCGCCGTGTCGCGAGGAGCCGCGAGGAAGCGCGCTCTTTGTCGGCCCTCTGCTGGTTTGTCCGTTTGAGAGAGAAAGTGCGTTGCCGCGAAAAAAATAAACTAAAAAAAAATATACAAGACGGGATCCAATGGAATAAATAGATGGGAGGGAGAAAAGGGGAAAAAAATAACCAAAATGTATGTAAGAGATGTAGAGGAAAAAAAATAGATAAAAAAGAAATCTAGAAATGTTGAGAGAAGAGACTTGAGTTCTTTTCTTTCTAAATTCCACACTGTCTATCCTTTGGGGGCTCTGTTGGGGTGGAGATGTAGTATGTACACACTTGTAGAACATTGTGTGCCTGTCTAGCGCACATAATAGGTCGGGGCCGGGCCAGCAGCAGCCGACGACGACGACTACGACGAGAGGCTTTATTTCCCACTTTTGTCCAATAAATAATTGACGGCAGTGACAGGGCAGCGCGTGAAATCGGCTACGTACGGCTAATTGGGGTCCCCCCGGAGTGAGAGGGAGAGAGAAAGAGAAAAGGGGAGAAAAAAAGGGAGAAAAGAAGGAGAGGTCTTCATTATTCCAACCGTTTCTAACGGGATCATTCTCTCTCCTTCCGATTCATTGAATGTTTCTTTTCATTTCTTTTATTACCGCCTTTTCTCTCTTTCGCTCGTACTCTTGCTGCCCCACATCTTCTCAACTTATACCAACTCTTTTTTTTATTTGACTTGGATGACGAGTCGGGCAGCAAGGTCGTTGCCGTCGTTGCCGTTTTTCGCACGCCGACACGCCGTCCAAAGTCGAGGTGTGGCTAATTTGAACGGCATTGGCGTTTCTTATTTGATTCAACATGTTGTAGGGATGAGAAATGGCGGTTTGTCAACTAGTATCATAGGGCCCTCCGGGGTAGCGTCATGGGAAATTCATTTGGCTAGCTAGCACTAGCTCGTCGCCAGTGTTGTCAACCGATTTTGCAATCAGCGTGCCGATTGTCCGCTGGGCGGACGGCTAGATGAAAAATCCTCGGTCACTTATCAACTATCAAAGAGACGTCGGGTCGCAGCGTTACGCTTACGCACCTAGGCGGATGATGTCAACGTGCGTCGTCGTCTTGGTCGTCGTCGACGCAATCCTCGTTCTTTTCACGTACTATTCAAACCATCTCTTGTGAAAAAGGGACGACGAAACTGTTTTTTTCTTCTTCTTCTGCCTTTCTGCTGAGCTTCGCAGCCGAGAAGGAGACGGTCATCTGTTTGGCCTCTTTTGCCTTTCTCTCTAAATAATGGCGAATAGAAATGAAAACATAAAAAGTCATTATCTCTGTTGCGTGTGTGTATATCATCTCTAGATATACATATTTTTCCTTCTGATTTCTTTTTTCCTACTTTTTTTTTTCTTTTTCTCTCTTTCTCTCTCTTTCTCTCTGCTATACGGCGGCAATAGACGTCGCCTTTTTGCTTTCCTTTTTGTCTGCTGATGCGAAATGATGCAGCCTCCGCTCTTGTGGATGTTGCAGCGCGACGGGACGTTTTCATGATTCATCGACTCTCTCTCTCTCTCTCTCCCTATCTCTCTCAGTGCAGCTCTTTTTACCTGAGAGATTCAGTCTCCGAGTGGGGGAAAAAAAGAGGGGTTTTCCATCGCGTTGGCCGTCATCATCTGCCGATGGACGGCCTTGGTTAGACACAAACCCGCGTAGCTGCACGTCCGCGTCCTTTCTTTGACTTTCTACGTCGCGTTAAACGACTAATCGCAATTGATTATAGGGAGGGTTGAATGGGGGGGACGAATAGAGGGGAGTCGGTTTCGACCCGCTGCCAGGTGAAAATGTTGCAAGCCAGCAGGATGACTATAACAACCGCACAGCTCGGGTCGTTTTGTTTCTCCTCTTGGCTTAAAATGGAAGAAGGAAAAAGATGAACAGAGCGAGTCCGACGAGAAGAAGAAGAAGAAGAAGAAGAAGAGTGTAAAAGTGTGAGATGAAATTTCATAGGCGGTGCTGGCCGGTGCCGGCGATATGTAATCAACATCGAGCGGAATGAAAGGGTCGAAAGAGTCGAAAAGAGATAAGAGAGCGCACGCTCTCTCGGACTCTTTCGCCTCCTCCGGATGATAGATAGCTCGCCCGTTTGCCCTTCTTCTTCTTCTTCGTCTTCTATACAGCACAAATAACCCATGCGGCTAGGGCACAGTATCAAATTGTATCTTTTGAAATATGGCGTACATTAGTTTATACGTAAGCCGAGAATGAATTGGCTGCGAGGTGCTGGAAGAAGGCGGAGGAATTAGAAAGAAGAAGAAGAAGAAGGAAAAAAATAAAAGGAGATAAGCGGACGACTAGCTCGCTCTCCGGCTATTAGAGGCAGCGCTGAGGTCGCGTGCCGGCCCTTTTTTAATTGCGAATGTTTCATCATCATCGCGTGAAGATTAATCCAACAATTTCTCCCTTACAAGAACTACAAAAAAAATTCTTATTAGATCCACCCGGATGAGAATTTTCTTACAATATTCTCTGGGAAAACGAACAAGATTAGCCAGGAGATCTACCTTGGACATTGGCGATCGTTTTGCGTTTTTTGTTTGTTTTTTTAAACGAAAGCAGCTCGACAGCAGGTTATCGTCGTAGAAAAAGAAACGAGAGACGTTCTGTTTTTATTTTTGATTTTTTTTTTAAATATTTTGTTTCATTCTCAAAAGAAAATTTATAATCTACAAGTGGTGGCGGGGAAGGTCAAAAGCCCCGGCCGGAATGGCCGTCTCGATTCTCTTTGCCGCCTCGCCTCGTTTTCGAATCTTAATATAAATATTCTCTCGTGTAGTACGCAACATTTGTTTATTTCAGCACGGCGGCGGCGACGGCGGCAATGGATGATTGTGCGGCACTTGGAGAGACGCTCTCGTAGAGAACCGGTTGTTGTGTCGGCGGTTCAGAAATGCGGTTGGCAGAGAGAGAGAGGAAAACGGAGCTAAATGACTCGCCATTACCGGCAATTGTGTGTGTTTTTATAAATTTCACCGAAAAGACGGACTCGCTTACTACCTCGGTATTTGCTGTTAATTGGAGCTCGTTTTTGCCAGAGAGAGAGACTCAGTGGAACGAGTTTTTTTTAACGCTTTGATTCTTGTCGCCTCGATGTCAGTCTGAGGCGATGAGGGTAAGTCTGGGGGTCTGCTGTGGTTACGCAACCGGGCGCGCTCCTGTATATATTCTTTTTTTCGCCTTTTTTATTTCTTTATTTCATCGGAGAAAGATGATGGAACATTGCCGCTGCCGTTCCATGTTTTTTTCTTTTCTTTTTTTCTTTTTGGTTCCCTCCTGAACGATGGCCTTTGGTCGGCGCCGACTCGCCTCTGACCGACATCTGATGAGAGTAGTAGCACTGGTTATGTGACCGGCTCGTTAAAAAACATCATTCCGTTGCAGCACCACAGAGGCAAGACAACAAAAAGGTTATATCGGGTATAAATAATATAAAAATCAATCTTGACAAGTTCTTTTTCTTCTTCTTCTTCGCCTTATTGCCGTTGTTGCTGCTGCTGCTGATGCTGCGGTTGTTGTCTTTATGACAATGCCCACAAGAGTCGGGTCTCTCGGCTACGCCGCAAGAGCCTTCATCTTTCCTTTTTTTTTCCTTTGGAGTCGAGTATAACTATCGTCGGAGAGATATATGACAGGGAGGAGACACGGCGGACACGTACAACCCCTTACGTAGAAATAAATTGAAGTACCCATCAGTCTGCTGCTTTTTTTTCTTTCTTTTTTTGGTGCGCCTCCTCTTCTTCTTCTCCTCTCGCGGGGGCTCCTTATGTTTTATTTTGAATGTAGTAGTTGTGCAAGTTGTTGCCGTCGCCGGATAAGAACGTCGTGCAACTGCGATGAGGAGAAAGAAAGAGAGAGAAGGAGCCAAATGGATAATGGAGTTGTTAAACAGAAATGGAAATGAATAGAAAGAAGCAAATTTTTAGCGGGCCATCTCTCCTCTCCCGAGTGGCGGCGGACAATAGCCCCCGATGGTCAAGAGCTTTTCAAGTTGGGCGATGATGTAAGGACTTTGTACAAAGGACAACGAGGTCTTGTCCCAATATGTGCTTCTCTTTCATCTTCTGACTCCCCGTTTTGTTTCAATTGTAATAATGTAGTTCTTCTATATATAAGTAATTGCGCGCCGGATGGCGGGGCGCGTTTTCTCTCCCGACGATGAGCGCGCCTCTTGGCTCATTTCGCCTTGAATGTTCTCTCCTTCTCTCTCTCTTGACTTGGGAGCAGCGTTAACGTAATAACGTTTTCCGCCGGGTTGGGGTTCGTTTTTGTAGCATTTTACTACCGATTGTTCCCTTTTGGTGATTCAAAACTTTCGCGACTTTTATCCTCTGTGTAAAAGTCGCCATTTCTATTTATTCGACGTACCGCCAAGATTTATATCAACTCTTATGGATATAATATGGGCTATTTTCAACCCGCGCCGCCATTCTTTCTCTGCCCTTCTTCTTCTTCTTCAGAGTAACATTTCCTTTCTTTCTTTCTTTCCTTTTTTTTCTCTTTTGAAATAAAGAAAAGAAAGAAAATGAACGGACAGATAAAAAAAGATAAAGACTGCGTCGAAGAGACGCGCGTGACGGGGTCCCGTTGCCATCCCGCTGCCGTGGCCGTCACCGCGCCATGCGGCTCCAGCTTCTGCCGGACACCGTCGCTAGCGTCGCCCTGTTGCTGCATTGCTGCAACAAACAGAGGAGTTGCTCGTTAGTTGAGCATTGAGAAATGTGCTGCGGGCAGGCGGCCAAAATTGCGGTCCGCGTGTCCGGGGACCGCAGGTCGCACACGCTCTCCATTGGCGCAGTAGTATGTAGACGGTTTACCGTCTCGCGTCTCACAACCGTTTCGGCCATGTTGAATTCTACTTGGCGAGAGAGTTGCGCTAGACGTCTACCACAGCCCAGATTTATCTGGCAGTGCCAACAGTCGAAAAAAAAAAGAAAAAAGAAAAAGAAAAACGTTTTGACAGCCGAAATCAAACATACACACTGGACGCGCGCTTAATGACGGTTATCTTTTTGTTGTTCAAATTCCGCGCGCGCGCGCGCTCTCGCTCGCTCTCGTCGTATACATAATGCATAGATATAAAAGGTCATTTTTATGACGTTATACCGAAGGGGGTTTATTGCTGTGCGCGCATCTCTCTCCTTCTCTCTCTCTTGCTCGTCCCGTCTCTTTTCTCTCTCTCGAATCAAATCGAAAACTAAAAGAAAAAGAATCAAAGAAAAAGAAAAGAGAATCGACTGACGCCGCTGCTCTTGATATCCATCTCTGCTAAAGTCTCTCTACGGTCTCTCTTTCTCTCTCGCTACGTATTGAGCCCGGAAGATGTTCGATCAATCGATTAGAGGGAGTAGGAGACTCCAACGGGATGGTGATTATTATTCACTTAGGATGCGAGGGCAATAATGACAGAGGCGGCGAACGGTCCAACACTCGTCGAATCGAATGGGTGATTACCTTGTCGACCTGTAATCAGTCGACATGTCTTCCCTGCAATCACCACCACCACCACCACCACCCGGGTCTTTGGGGGAAATGTCAAATTATCCAAAGTCCTTATCGGGTTAGTAAAGCCGTGAAATTTACCTGTAGCGCTAGCGCGCTTCTCTTTGATTCGATTTTCCTTCTTTCTATCTAATATCTTCTTGAGACGCGTCCCAACTTTGATGGCATTAAATCCTATTAAAAAAGAATACCCCACCTTTTTGTTGTGTGCCTTACTCTTTTTCTTCTTCTTCTTCTTCCTTTTTGCTCTCACGACTGCCGTTGAGAGGAGCCCAGGGAGAGAAAAAAAAACCAGGGAGAGAGGAGGCGGATGGAGCAGATGTTTCTTTTTTTTTTCTTTTTTTTTTTTTGTGGTCGATTTGCATTTTGATTTGCAAGTCGATCACACGACGACGACTCTCGTAGCCTGGCACCGGCTGTTATATATATCCGCGGCCGTGTCTATTGTCTATTGCTGCCCTATGTATATATAGTACTGCTGTATATATAGACAATATAGACGGGCACGTTTCGTGCCCTGCCAGTCGCGGCTGGCACGCGTTCGTGCGTGAGCGCAACGGACCATGTCCCGCGGTCACTGTCGGTTTCCCTTCTTCTGCCGCCGCCGCTGCTGCTGCTCCTGATGTGATTGCTTTTATTGTTCTCGATGGGTTGTTGTTGTCTGACGTCCTGGTGCTGGTAAGAGAGATAGCGAGCCAGGTGTATATCGCAGCCGAGTAGTGCGCAGCGCAGCCATTGAGACCGTAGTTTCTTCTTTTTCGATTCCGTTCGGGGTGGGTTCGACCTCGGCCGCCCGAATTTGTATCATCATCAAGATGCGATTACGGTGATCATTGTAATTAAACGTCCCTGAGCGCGTCAAATGCATTATACATTAGACATTGGAGCGCTGTATCCATAATGCATTAGTCGCGCTCCGGCACGGCCGGGCCGGCCCAGCCCCGGCTCATGATTTATTTATTTATTTATTTATTTGAACATCATCATCGACACGCGCTCCATCAACGGACGGCGCGTCGAATTTGAATCTCGACGTCATCCGACGCGCCATCCCCCTTTTTGTCTTTGCCGTTCCAGTTTCCACCTCGATGGCGTCGATGTTGTTTCCCTTTTTTTTCTTATTTTATTTTATTGTATTTATTCTTCGGTTTTCCACCGGTACGTAATGCGACCGTCATCGGAATGTTCTCGTTTTCGCCCCGCGCTTTTTCTTCTCATTCTTCGTGTCCTGCGTGTTTTGTTTTCTCCTCTCAGCTGCGCGCCCGTTCCCGCGTTCTCTGCTGGCGTCTTTCATCACTGGCTCTCGTCATTTTCCTTGACGCAATCATTACAAGACAAGACGCCAAGGCTCTGGCTAATGGAAATGGGTGTAACAGTTAAGCCTAGTAGCTGCTGCGCGGTGCGAAAACAAAAAAAAAACAAAAAAATAAGACGAGAAGAATCGAAAATGATTGAAGAAAAAAAAATGAGAAAGAAAAGAAGAAACACCCTATAGAGACTCGACGTTGTGTGCCAAGATTGAAAGCAATCATCATTGTTACCTTGGTTTTTCTACATAGTAGTAGTCTATGTTGTTGTTGCTGCTGCTGCTGCTGCTGCGTATATAGAATAATATCGATCGTTGGCGCCGATTGAGAAGAAGAAGGAGGGACACAACAGGCCCATCGTGACCGGCGCCCCACCCTGTTCTGTGGGAAAGGCGGTCACGCTCCCTTTTCTTCTCCCCCTCTCCGTGCTCGTTCCGATAATAACGTCGAGTTAGTTTTGTACATTGAAGAAGTTTGACGATATTTTATTTTTTTTTTTTTTGTACCTTTAGCCATTAGTTGAGTGCCAAAGTTATTGTCTGTCTGCATGGGATTTATCCGTTTGCCGGGCCCGAGGTATGTGTATAAGTGCGCGCTGGCGCGTAGGTAGAAGACGTCAAGTCTCTTTGGAGAATATGAAAAATGATGATCATAATCATAATAAGAAGAGGGGGGGAATTGCGCCGGGCGGCGGTAAAGAGGACGACGCACGAGAGAATGAGAGAGAGAGAGAAAGAAGAGGGACGGTTGATTATGCAAACGGCCACAGGTGGAAATCTAGTGGAGATACTACCCGACCGTAAGATGAGTGCCAGAGTCAGATGATGGCCCTTGATGATTACATGACAGATAATTAGAGGTCATGACAGACACTGCATGATGATGAATCAGAGGAGACTTTGAGCCAAAGAGGAGGATTGTCTCAGCTCGTCTACTAACGGAATTAATGGACGCGCATTTCTGCCCGCTCGTGCATCTCTCGTGACCGTCATCATCATTGTCGGGTACTTTTTAATTAATCGTCCGTTGTGTGTCTAAAGCTTTCTTTTCTTACCTGTTCGTTTTTTTCTTGGTACAAGGGGAGATTCTGCGTGTTTGCCTCTTTGATCAGACATTCTCTCTCGCTCTCGGTGCTGCTGGCCTTCTATTTTGGCGGCCCATGCGGGTTCCATTTCCCTATTATGTCGGGCGCGCACAAAGTACCGAAGCGGAACGACGACAACGACTTGGGTGGTTGGCAATTTTTGCGCACGACGACGACCTAGAGGACGCCGTTTTGTTTGCGCTTATAAAAGCGGTGAGATTGCGGCTATCAAAAATCATCATCCGTTTGCATTGAAGGCAACAAAAACACACGTCAGGCGATGTCAGTCAAGTTGACGAGCCGCCCTCGCATCAGCACCGGGCCGTCGTGTCGTCATCAGGTGGCGGCGGCAACGGCGTCGGTGGGGAAAGTCCGAAATCGTGTTGCGTTTAATTGAATTTGAGACGGCGCCAGAGTTTGATTGATCGTATTCCGCTCGTTTGAATGTATCACGCGGATAGGCTATTCTCTCTGCCACGACTTGACCAACTTTTCCTTTCGGTTCTAACCCCAAATAATATCAAGCAGCAAGTGAGAACATGATGAAGGTTTGAAGAACGAAGAAAGAAAATAATCATAAAGCTACAAAGAGTACGAAAAAAAAAAAACCAAAAGCCAAGTTTCATGTGTTTCAATCCGCCGCCGGTCGATTTAGTCACGTTTTTTTTGTTGGTTCTCTCTTGTGTGTAAAATCCGTGTTTTTTTTCCCACGATGCTGGACCCTGCCACCTTCTCTGACACGTACGTACTGTGCTCGTGAAAGCTTATTGCAAAAAATAACGGCAATTCTTCTTTTACGATGACGACGACGACTGAAGATGATGATACGAATCGAACGGGTTGGGGGTGAAGAACGCGCACCGCGGTAGGTACCTTATGGCCGCTTTCATCACGTCGTTAAAGGGAATCAAGGAAGAAAAAAAAAACAACAACTCTGGGTTGGAAATTTTCTAAACTTCATGTTACTTTGTACGTGAAGCTCTTTTTCACCTGTGTGCGTTCCTTGTTGTTGTTGTATTACGGCCTTCTTTTCTTTTTGTGCCAGCGATGATGTCGTTCATCGCCGAACGATCACGACCGGCCCGTAGCGGAACGTGTGTTCAATTGATTACGGACTAGAGACGGCCTTTTTTTCTTCCTTCTTCTCTGGAAAGAGCTAATCATAAATATTTTATTAGAGAGAGACGAATGCAGCAGCGGCGGACTGATTGTTTTTCAAAACCCATTGTTTTCAATTTGATTTGTTCAATGGTAGGGCTGCTGCTGCTCCTGCCGCCGCTGCTGTTATTTTCTTTGGAGAGATGCGGCGATCGATAACGAGTGAAGGGGAACCTTTAGCAACCGAGTCCAGAAGTAAGATGTAGAACGTCAGAACAACAGTTCTATGGAAAGTTCTGATTCCCTATTCTTCTGTCCTACCTTAGTGGTGGTGGTGGTACCTATTGTTGTACCGGGCTCTTGTTGTAGTTGAACTTTCGTTTGATTTCTTTCTCTTTCATTTTGCGGCAGGGCTCCCATTGATTGATCGACTCAACAGATGAACGCGCCCGGAGCCAACCAGCTCACGCGACCTCCCGGTGTATATGATAATTTTCCAATGCGGTTCGACAGGGAAACAACACAACGAAACAAAACAAAAAAACAAAAACAAAAACAGCACCGATCCTTTTGTCTTGCTCTGCCCTGGATTTCCCCCATTTATTCCATTTTTTTTTAGATTTTTTTTCTTCTTCTTCTTCTTTTGAGCCTTTGATATCTCGACTCCATGTATTGTTCCAGCTGGGAGAAGGGGAGACCCTCCGCGCGCAGAGCGCAACAACAACACGGCATCAATTAGCATTCACGCCGCCACCTTTTCACGACTCTTTTTTTTTTATTTATATTTATATTTATATACGTATTTCTCGTTCTCTTGGATATTATTCCTTTTCTTCTTCGTCGTTCTTCTTCTCTTTTTTTTTTTGTTTTCTTTGAAATTCATTTTCTCCCGGTTTTTTCCCCCCGAAGAGAAATGTAGGATGAAAGAAAAGGAGGGAATTTAAATGCGCAGATAGGAGACGGACACCTCTGGGCCGCCGTGAAGTCGCACTCGATCCTATTGTTGTTGTTCCGTTGTGTTGTTGTGGCTTTGCGCAACCTTTATGTTGCATTTTTAAATAATACTACTATCTAGCTATCCTGGGCGGTCTCCATTTTTTTTTCCTTTGACTCTTTTCTTCTTCTTCTTCTTTTTCCAGCCCTCCAGTTTCCAGATGATTATTTAAATGAAGTTATGATGATAGGGAAACGGCTGGGCTGGCGCACGCCTGTTTTGTATATATGGAGTGATATCGTGCTGGGCCACGTCACACTCGCCAAGCATCTTGATCAACTCGCCTTACCCCCGCTCGTTTCTTTTTGGTTTTGGTTTTTTGTCTTTTTTTTTGTTGTTGTAAATCGTTTCAAGTGAGTACCGGCGGGTCGTACACCCGGTTTCGCGACACTTGCAAGTCTGGCCGTAGCCTTTGTCTGCCATTTGCATCGAGGAGCACTACAATCCTACCCGTTTTTGGCTTATCTTATTATTACGATTATTATGGTCATCATCACGATTCATTTCAATTTCGAGAGCGATCGAGGCGATAGGAGGATTTTCTCCTGTTTTCTTCTTCTAGTATTCCATCTTTTGGCAGAAGGAATGATAATAATAATAATAATAGCACCGAAAAGTCTATTGGACCTCGTGTGGACCGGCAAGCCGCCGCCCTTTAAAGCCATCTGTATTGCTGAAGCCGTTTGGCTCACAGCTGGGCTGGTATATTGCGGGAGGAAGCAGTACTACCACTACTAGAGTTATAACATATGCACAAACGGGCTGGGGCGTATAGAATGGGTTCCCCTCGTTTTCTTCTCTTCTCTTCTCTTTTTCTTACGTTTTGTTTTTTCCTTCTTCTCTTTTTGTTGTTCATCGCTCTATGCCGTCGAGAGAGAGACTGGCGGAATGAAGAGAATGGAGAGATGCTGCGACGACGACTGATGGATAGTCGTGAGCTGCTCAGGGCGGCTCCTATACGTGTACTGTATACAATATATACTAGAAGGAGTTGCTCTTTCTCTCTCTCTCCGAAGAAATGGATGCGTTTCAGGGAATTCCAGCACTGGAAGGAATCAATGACAGGGAGAACCTCTTGAGAGATGTTGTAGCAATTACGAGACCCGCCCGACAAGTTGGTTCCAGCCAGCCAACACCATTTATCCTCCCTCCCTACGAGGCCGCAACAACGACGCTGCGGCTGCTGCCTTGGTAACTCTTCTCTTCTCTTCTCTTCTCAATTGTTTGGCCGTTGCAAGTAGCTCCGCTGGGGTCACCCGGTCCATTCGTTCACGACGGACGGTCACCGGATAGTCCATCTCTTTTGAATATGCCCCCTATAGAGGTCGACGTCACACTCGCTAGTCTCGTCGTTACATACTTGCCATACCTCGACCATGTTCCGTACCGGTTCGCCGTGTCACTTGAAGGAACAAACAACGAGCAAAAGTCTGTTAGGAGGAGAAGACGAAGGAGTTGCACTGATGGAAGAGAAAAGGGTACTCAGGTGAACGACGCCGTGATTTACGGCCTTTAACGTTGGCCCGCTTATTTATTCTCGGTAACAACAAACAAGTTGGAGGAGAGAGAGAGAAAGAAAGAGGAAAAATGTCGAGTCTTTTATGACGTCGAAATCCGATCATCAGTCTGCGCGCTGTTACGGGGGGAGGTGCGCAATCAACTCTATTGTACCCGGATGTACCCCATCCGGACGCGAGTTCACCTGGCCAATCGGTTCACAATTTGTCCACGTCTATTTGGAGAAAGTGGGGCTCCTTTTTTATTTTTTCAAAAAGATTGGGAGAATGCCGAGAGAAGGTGAGCTGCTGTTCCTGCTCCTGGTACTACAGTATAAGGTGGGGTGATGGAATGTTTCCGTGGCCGGCCAGCCGACCGGCCGGGCCAGTTGTAGAAATTTACGAGCGAGCGGGCTTTGATTGGCATCCGCCCTCAGTCGTCTTGACGACGCGGCGCCACAGTTGGCGCGCACGATGTTTATTACCTCGCCTAATACCCCGTACGTCAGGGGCGAGATTTGCTAATAGCAACTAACGCTATCTATCTGAGCTGAGGACCGGGCGGCCGGACAATGAGTAATGATGCAGACTGGACTAAATGAATCATCATGCCCAGCGCGTCCAAGGATAACTTGGTTGGCAGCATGCACTGCTACAGTGCCACCACAGGAGTATCCAGCCAAAAATATGAGGAGCAAAACGAGTGGTTGAGCGCGCCAAAAGAACGAAACGGAACAAAACGATAATGGAAACGCAAAACGATACGTAGATAAAACGTGATTTCTTATAAGAGAGGAGAGAACGAGAGAAGAAAAAAATAAAAATAACGAAAAAAAAAAGAGTAGAGACAGGCAAACGGACAAGGGAGTGGTCCTTGGTAACTAGATTGAACTGCTCTGATTTATTTATGAAATCGCTTGTTGTATGTACTGACTCTCCGTCCGTGGATTGACTGTTGGACTCCGTCGATTCAGGTCGGACCGGCTGAACCAGTTTGGCGTATCAGTAGCAAAGCAGCAGCAACAGCAGCAATGATGGTGGCTGCTGCTGCTGCTCCTGCTGGTGCTCCGACTTCTTACAATCCGGCGAGACTTGTAATTTTTTCTCCAAATTTGATTTCTGCTGTTAATGGAGCGATATCTCATTCACCGTGACGTCAGTTATATGCCGTAAGCCCGTTTGGACTCTCGACAAATCTTTAATCATCTCTATTGAATTATGTCGTATCGCCCTACCACTCAACTAATAATACTTTGGCCGCTGCCAGCATCGTCCCCAGCCAACCTGTTGCGCGCCAGAGACATTCTCCTTACCATATTATGACGACGACAATTGCCGTCCGTTTCATTGCGGCCCTCGACTGGGTGCTGGAATTGCTTGAATGATGATGGCTGCATCGACGGCCGCTGCTGCTGTCGGCGCTTACAAAAAGCTAACCGACCGTTTTCTTCTTTTTTTACATACGTTCCTACGTACTACGTAATATTACTACGGAATTCTTTCAGTTTGATTGGATTGGTCTTCTCTAACGTCTCTCTTCCACCCACCTACAAGACCCCCTCAACCCAATCTTATACCCATCTTTCATCTGCTGCCGGTCGGCTTCCAAGCAGCCTCTCTCTGTACGCCTTCCGCGTATACACGTGCCACGCCAAAACAACAATAATAGAGAGACGGCCACAACTCGGCCGCCGACAGTTTAGTATTTTTTTTCTTTCTTTTCTTTCTTTTTTTTTAAGGCGCAGAGTCATCAAGTCTCTTTGATTATACCACAGCGCAACGATGATGTTACAGGATTGCGGGGCGCGGCCGGGAACGTGCCACCTTTTAATGCCAATCAGTTGGCTGCTAGATAGACTTTTACATCGTTTTACAGCTCAGGCCCTTTTTTTTTCTCCGATAGATAGATAGTTGGATAGAATGGAATAAGAAAGAAGCCGGCGGAACTTTGGGGTCAAATTCAGTTATTTCGTCGGGGGTTAAAAAGAAGAAAAAAAAAAATAGCTGCTGCGTCCGTTCGAATCCGTGCGCCCGGTTCATCCATCCATCAAGGCGGCGCGCGGTGTTATATGCATTTGATTAACACCCCCAAATTCATACGCCTACCTTCTACTGTGTTAGCCCTTAACCCCTCCCATCTCTCTCTCTCTCTCGTTTTGTTTTTCCTCGCGATGATATTTTTCCCTAATAAATCAAAATGGGAATTCGTCCGCGCGTTCGAACGCTCCTTCTCTCTGCTGCTTGCAGCTTCCCTTTCTGTTTTGTTATTTTTCCCGGTTGGACGAGCCGCCCCGTTTCTCGATCGTTTTGTAACGGAGAATATAACGCGGCGCTATCAAACTTTATGTATGTGAAGTAGTATTAAAAAAGAATAACAATAAAGCGGGAAGGAGCGAGACAGAAGAGAATGGGGGGAGGAAGCCGGCCCGGGATTTTTTTTTTTTGATACGATGGGCGGAGTGTGTTGACTCGGCGGGCACACTTTGCCCTTCGGGTCCGAAACCCATTTACGTACAATATTTAAATGTCTTACCTCTTATTTTTTTCTGCCTTTTTTTCTTCTCTCTTTCTTCCTTTATGACGAGAAGAAGAGATACCGAATGAAATAATGCATCCACTGATGGCCGTCGTCGTCAATTGTAGTTTGGCCGAGCGAAATCCGTCTCGTCTGGATACGCCGAGACAGTGAAAGATGAAAAGACTCGTTTCGTTTGCATTTGTTTTCTTTTGCAGAAAAAAGAAAAATAGTCGAATGTATTTCGTATTGAGAAGAGACGGAGCCAAACACACAGAGAGAAAAGGTTGCGGCAAAACGGCATATCTATTGTAGTACAGAATATACAGCAACTGCTGGCTGATGATTTCGCTCAAAAATCCACACAAAGTTCTAACCCAGTCGAGCATGTTCCAATCGTCGACACAGCTTCCTCTTTTTCTTCGAATATATTTCATTTCATTCATTTTCTGTTTCTTTTTTTTTCTAATATAAAAGGACCAGTTTCTCGTTTTTGGCTTTGGGATACAGTCGTGATCGATTTCGCTTTTTTTCTTCGTTTTCACTTTTGTTATTCACCGAATTTTGTTTTGTTAGCTGGAAAAAAAGAGGTCGGTATCTCTGCGATTGGATCATGCTGACTTGGGAACGTACCTAATTGCGTATCAATAGTTGGAAAAAAAGTTGCAAAAAGTGGCTAAACAACGGAAGATTGCACTGTATAAACTGTAATAGGCAGACACGACGAATACAACACGGAGGGAGAAACAGACGCAAAAAAAAAAATCAAAAGAACTCACTCTTTCAGAGGCGCACGAGAAAAGAAACAATTTGCATCATCATATGGATATCATAGATAATCTAAAACTGTGTGGCCAAGACAAAATAAACAGCACCGGATTTGATATGTTCTCTCCATTCTTATATAATCATTTCGAACTCTCCCCACCAAAACAAACACACACACGACAAATAAACACCGTATTGTATGTATATGAAAAATTGCACGCATTCCCGGCCGAAGCGATTTGGAAGCTGGACCCCCGCACAAAAAAACAAACAAAAAAAACAAACGAAAACTTTCAATGGAAAAGGTGGGGAATGTGGGGGAAGTGGATTCGATCCATCGTTTTGGATTCGCAGTACGTCGGACGCACACACATTTTCTCCGAAAAGAGAAAAAAAAGGCACTGGGGATGAAAAAACACGCCACAAAAAAATGCAGATTTTTTTTTCAAATTCGAAAAATCAAGAGAAAAAGAGTTTGAATAAAAAAGAGAGACGCGGTTTGACTAGAGGGTAAATTAAAGAGTTGTTGTTGTTGATGTGGACGGAAGCTCTTGGGGGGGTGTTTTGTTGTTGATATCATCAAGGCGTGTTGGGCTGAGGTGTTTCGGCCAGGTCGGGATGATGGAAGCCGCAATGGAGGCTGTCACCGTTGTCCGACTCAAGAAAGATATCAAAGGCCATATCGTCGTCGCCGCAGCAGTGGTCGACGCCCGACGTGCCGATGTTTGGGATGTCGTCGAAAGAGTCGAGGTCGTCGGAGAGCAAATCGCCGCCGCTGCTGCTGCCGATGCTGCCCAAACTGCTGAGCGATCCGCGGTCGCTGATGAGGAGCCCGCTGCCGCAGAACCCGTCGTCGTCGTTCATGAGGAGAGCGTCGTGTTCCAGGACGCGCGTCAGGGCTTCGATGTAGTCCATGGCCAGCCTTAGCGTCGTGATTTTCGTCCACTTTTCGCTGCTGCTGCTGGAACTGCCGCCGCACGACGAGCTGCTCGACGACGGCGACGGAGACGAGGCGTACGACGACGGACTGGTGGCCGCCGCCGGAATGGCCCGTCTCAGAGTCTCGAACGCCTGGTTGATCTCCTTCATTCGGGATCGCTCGCGAGCGTTGGCCGTCTTCCGCCGGTACTTGCTCAACGGGGCCGGCTTCTGTTTGGGCTTGGGCGTCCGTTTGGCCAGCACGGGCTGTTTGAGCTTCTGTTCCACCTCGAGACGTTTAGCGATGGAGCGCGGTCTCAGGCTGTACTTTTCGCCCTCCATCTCCGACATGAAATCCCTTTTGCCGTGATTGCGATTCATCGTTGGGCGTCGTCGACTCGCAATGTCTCGCCAAATTTCAAATCATCGTCGTCGACGTCTTCGCCTCACTCCAATTGTTTCCCGGCAACCGATCAAATATCACTTTTGTCCGACGCAGCACTTTTTCGAAAAAGATATGTCCGATGTATCCGATGTTCTCTTGAGTCGAAAATAATCCTTTTTAACTTTTTTTCTTTGCTCAAATCGTTTTTGGTCTCTGAAAGAAATTTCGGGCACCAAGCGCACCTCTACCAACTTACTCTGGTTCGTTTTTCTTTTACGTTTTCCCAGCCTTTCGGTCTGTGTCTCCGTAAGAGTCGAGTCCGCAACTGGCCGTTGTGGCTTACAGCATCCACCAGTTTTATACCTGTTGCTGGCTGCTGGGTGCTCCTCCTCTTCTTCTTCTTCAGTCCACCTCCTCTACCTGGGACCTGCCAACCGCCCTCCTCCGCCTACCCCTAGCGGCCAAAGCCATCAGGTGTATACGCGTCCACACACGCCAGGTAGAGAGCGCGAGTCATCGCTCCGTCTGCTGCGGGACGTATTTACCTGTTTCTCAAGTCTCGGCGGCGGTTTTTTTTCTCTTCTTTTTTCTATTTCTGTTCTCTCTCTTTTTCACCTCTTCGTCAGAGTCGTCTCTTTCTTCATCTTTTTTCTTTTTCAATTGGAAATTGCGTCAACTATTCAAGATTTCACACATCGGGCGCGCGCGAGAGAGAGAGAGAAAGAACCCGGAGGACCCAAAGAACCCTATAAAGAGCTCTCTTGTGTGGTGATGCTAATGCACGAAGAAGACGACAACGACGGCGACGTCCAGTAATATTGGATGGGTTTTAATAGGAGCCCGTCAAATGTCTCATAAGTCTGTTTCCAATCGGGTTGTTGTTTCATTAGCGCCGTACCGAGTGGTAGCGACTCGAGCAGCCGAGCAGCGACGACTGAGACGTCGTCAAGTTGTTTCACCTGCTTTGACCAAGCGAGAGATGGTGCGGTTGCGCCGTTCCTCCGCCGCGGTCCATTTTGGCGCCACCCGATGGTCATGGCGGACCGGTGGTACGACTTTTTTTTTAAATATTTTTCTTCTTTTTTCTTTTTTCCTCCAAATCATGTTTATAGATCACCAAACGGATGTGAAACGGGTCCCTGGGTGATCTAAATAGAAGTTGAATGGAAGGTGGATGAATCAGCATCCAGGGAGGCAGCAGGCAGCAGCAGCAGCCAGTGGGAATGATGGGGCTAGATCAGTGACGAGACTAGAAAAGGAGTCGAGGAGAAAAGAAAAGGAACGCGAGAACCCCGGCTTGGCATGGTACGTACACCGTTCCCATTGTTGTGTATCATTTTGACTGTGTCCTGTCAAATCACGGTAGGCGATTCGACAGTCATCACTAAAGAGTTCTGATGACGGTGCACCGGCGCTCAGAGAGAGAGAGAGAGAGAGTCTAGCGCTATTATTATCAATTTCCAGATGCTGCTGTGCCTCTTTTTCTCTCTCTCTCTCGCTGTATAATATTTTCTCCCGAAAATTCCGCCGAGTTTGCTCGTTTTGTAAGAGACGGTGTTTTGTCGCTTACGCCCCGGCGCAACGTGAGAAAAACGGTGAAATTGGATTTCGTTCTTTTCGAGTTTTTTTTTTTTTGAGGGGGGGAGGCGTTGTCTCGATCCACGTGATTCATAAATCACCTGCCCAGCGACAGTAAAAGGCGCCCGTTTTCTTCTTCTTCCCCCATGCCTTCCAACTCCTCCTCCTCCTACAGAATCCCACGCGCATCGTCGAATATTGATGGATGGATTGATTGGAGTGAAGCAACAGCAGGAGCCACTATAACCTAACCATCTCGTCTTCCCATCTCCGAACAAGAACCCCCCGTCTTTTTTTTTTCTTTTCTTTTTTTCTTTTTCGTGTTGTTGTTATCCCTCCACTTGTCTCTTCACAGCCAGTCGATTTTCCAGTTTTCTTTCTTGTCCGTCTTTTTCCCCCTTTTTCATTACCAGACATTGTTTCTCCTTTCCGTCCCGTTCGTTGATGCCCGCGTTAGATTAGAACGAGCCACTGACGGCTCTCGGCGATTCATTCTCCACGCGGGGCCATCATCGTCGTCATCATCTTTTTCTAAACGTTCGGATTAACCCCGCCGTCGATCGTATCGCGCAAATTTCAATGGCAATGATCTTATTTCTCTGGCTCGCGCGACACAGAGATTGTGCGCGCTGATGAATTCCGCGGAATCGGGTGACTCGACGCTTGTCGTCCAAAGTGCTACACAATTTTGTATATATACAAGCCTCTCTACTGGCTTGTAGAGTGGCTTATTGTCCCTACTCGTGGGTCGCCAGCAATGAATAGAGCCAGTGAAACAGGGGTGTTTTCCCGAATCCCGCCCGAGTGAACACGACAGCGTCGCTCGACGGGCGACACAGCGCGCCGCGACCACCCAATCCAACAAAGTCGTCGTCTAACATTCTTTTTGATTTCTACATATATGGAAATGCGCTCGGCTCCTTCTTCCCAAATGAAAATGTTTTCTACGGAGAGAAAAAGAGAACAAGTCGAGTCATCCCTTTTGGCTTTGATTGCAACGAGTCGCCCTATAGAATTTTTCGACTTTGTACACAAGTTATTTCAAGAGAAAAGAAAACAAAATATTAAGAAAAACAAAATTTCGGTGTAATCGCCAGCCAATCTTTTTTTTTCGGGGGTCGCAGCGGCAGCTCTATCCGGAATAGCAAAGAATAGAAACATACTGTTTATGTCGAAAGTTTTACAGCAACTATAACCATGTCGTTAATTAGCTAGCTTTTGGGCAAGATTTCATTTCCATAATCGAGCAACGACTCGATCTTTTTCGGAACTTTGGGGCTTGGCAAAAAAATAATTGGGTCTCTCTCTCTCTCTCTCGCGCTGTCTGATGTCTGACGGAACATCCACAATTGGTCAGACCATATTTTCCAGTTATAACGTCGTCGTCTCATATGCGCGAATGGCGCAACAACGCGGCCGACTCACCGATCCCCCCTCTGCGTCACGCAATGCGCCGCCGCCGCCACCGCTGCCGCTGCAGTGTGGGAACTGGCGAGTCGCCGCCACCGACGAAACGTCAGCCCTTGACAAACTGAGCTGCTTGCTGCCGCTGCTGCCGCCGCCGCGCTACCGCACCGGCACACCACGACTACTACCTGAGTTCGATCCAAAAATGCGCGGCTAAACTGACATTGCCAGAGTTATTTTATAAGCCGCTCGTTTTCTCCATACACGATCCTAATCTGCTATAAAAACGCCCTCGACTATTCGGTCGTTAATAGAACGACGACGAGGAGAGAAAACGCCAAATGTTTCGGTTCCGCGCGCTGCTACCTTGCCGTGAGAGGCGAGAGCCTTGGCTACGCAATCACGGGGGGAAAAATCCGGATTGGTCGTGGGACTGGTGGGGGGATTGAGAACGAGACTTCTGATTAAGTTGTCCGCCTCTCGTTCACGCTCGCCGTGATCTGATGGATCACGCTCTTTCATTATGATCATATAGAAATGAACGTCCGGATCCGTCTCGCAGACCGAGTCTTGTGTCATTCATCCGAATGAGTCAGCCCAATCGTCGGTCCAGCAGCTCAGTCAGTCCGGGCCAGGCCAGGCCTCTCCTCCTACCAATAGATCTAATTGGTAGACGGAGCCAGCAAAGAGAGAGAGAGAGCTGTTCAATTATTCAAAGAAGAAGAAGAAGAAGATGGTCGACGGTTGTGATTAGCACCTGGCGGGCAAAGCGGCAAGGGGTTAGAGGAGCGAGCTGTTAGCAATCGGCTGTTGATTATTGAAGAGTTGGCCCGATGACTGGGCAAGCCCGTCAGCCCCTGAGGAGAAAGTCACCCGACCCGTCGGAGAGCGTGCTCTATTGCGCTGCCGGCCGATTTAGCCCCGTTATTCCATAATAACTTGTTATCCTCTTCTGGAACACGATGTCGTTGTAGAAGAGGGGCGAGAGAGAAATCAAGTCGTGATGAATCACGATTGTCACTCGCCACTTGATCGGCTTTTATTTATTCTAACCTTCTCTCTCTCTCTTTTTAAATATATATACACATACTTGCTTTTCATCTTCTTGAAAAATCTCCCGAGAGAGTTTGCTGTCGAGGGGACACACTATATGCTAAATTGTCGAGTGCTGGGCAAATGTCCACCGCTGGGGCACACGCCCACCACCCATGGGAATAACATTCTCTCCAAACGAAGAAGAAGAAGAAGAAGTCGAGTAGCAGTCGTCGTTTTTTCATCTTCCTCGTTCGTTGGTTGCGTGTCTGTCAACAGAAGGGAACGACTCTGCTGCTCGCGACGAGTCGAGTGTCATCGCCTGTCTCCGAGCAGTGGCCGTGTAGAACGCCACCTGATACTACCAAGTTTGCTTCCATACAAAAATGACATCACGTCAGGAGCCAGCAATGCTCCTGTCCGCTCCATGACAAGTGGACAACGGATTGGGGGTGGTGTTGACCGGTGTTGACTGTATTATAGATAGACGACCGACCGAGTCGACGGGAAAAATCAACAATTCAAACGTCCAACGTTGTTCAAGCTCACTTGTCTTATTCTCTCGCGGGAAGGAATTTACATGCGAAAAGTCAAAAAATAAAGAATTTATACATTCAAAAATAAAGGCGTCGCACGTGAAAGACGGGCCACAATTCGTCCGTCGTCGCGTCCTCAAATGATTTATACCCGTTTCGCCTCCGCCGCGCGTCCGTTCTCTTTTTTTCCTTGAACGTGCAGAAGAGAAAGAGACAGATTATTCACGATGATGTGCTTCTGCTGTTCCACATAAGCGGACCGGAGCGAAAGAGACGGCCGGGTCCGCGACCGTCGCATCTCACGAGAAGGCGAAAATATGTTTACGTTTCTTTTAACGACCTGAAACGTTTCAACGTAAATCATACGTTAGTCGCAGATGATGGGGGTTGCGATGCTGGCCATCCGGTTGTTTCTTTCTTTCCTCTTTTTTCTCTCGTCCAGCAAGCAGCCAGCTATGACAACACGCATTTCGCCATCGAATTGCATCACGTTTTTTAATCGTACAGGACGCGGACGCTACCTAACTATACTACGGTACCCATGTTCCGTGTGTCATTTCGGCCCAGCGAGGCAACACTCAATGTTGTCGTCCGGGTGTACGCTTCTTTCGTCAAATACCTGCAAGGTATAAATCGTTCAGACAGTCATGCTGGTCCGGCTCTTTTCACTCGGGATTTCGACGTGTTCCTTCTTTATATAGATTGCTGGCAACGATTTCCAGGAATCCTCCTCATCCCGCACTTGTCTTGGTGTTGTATCGTCTGGAGTTTCATCAACCGGCCGCGTGTTTGACTGGACAGAAGCCAGTGTCGCGCTGTGTTTTTCTCCTCTTTACCTGTTAAAGATCGTATGACAAGGTGATGCAGTGGGTGAGATGAAGAGCTGGTGGAGAAGAAGAAAAGAAAGGAAGGAAGAAATAAAAGCTGCTGGTCAGCAGACGTTCGTCATTGGAGCCCAGTCATTGTTTGCCCGGCGACTGTTTATTCATTTCTTTCTTTCTTTTTTTTTTCCAAAGGTACACATAACTTTACTGTCTACGTATATAAAGTTCACGGGGCCTGGTTTTTGTTGGCCTCTGAATATAAAAACGCCATTGTTTCTAAACCCGTTCCAGCCAGATCGGAGAAGCGATCAAAGTGGCGCGGACTCGCCGGCGGACTCGATTCCACGTCGGTCGCCGATGAACTTTGAGGAGAGCGGCCGACAGAGAATAAGCAGCCGGACTCTTGAAGGCAAAATAAAGATAATCGATAAGTTTTCGATTAGGCACGTGGACTGGAAAAAGCCGCCCCTGTTATCCTCTTTTTTTCTCTCTCTCTCTCTTCTCTCTTTAGATTCGGTTGTTGTTGTTGTTGTTTGATTTCTGGATTGTTGATTTTCACCTTTCCCATCCATCTACTACTCGCTCCGAATTGGTGGTGAGGTAGCCATTCAGTTTGAATGGCTCAACTCGATTCGGGTTGGCCTCGATCGCCCATCGAGTCAACATGAATTATGTAAGACAGGTTCAGGAACAACAGCAGCAGCAGCAACCGACTTTGTTCTTTTTTTTTCTTCTTCTCTTCCATCCCCAATTGAAATTCTTTTTGCGCGCGCCCGGGTGCGCGCGTAGAGTCGATCCGACAGGACCTGACCAGAATATACTACATCTGTTGTGTCTTTTGCCGCGCTCCTGCGCAGCAATCCCCTAGCGCTCGCTCGCCCCTCTAGCCAACTACTTATGATGACGACGGATAGGGGACGACGGAATAGAAGAAAAAAAAGAAGAGAGAAAAAGAAAAGACACGGGGCGGAAGACTGTTGAATGTCATCCGACTGCTGGACCCCGAAATCTCTCTTATATATCAACCTGTTGCTCGTTATATGCGGTGAATAACAAAACAGCAAGGCCGCGCTCTCTCTCTCTCAGCAGCGCACGTACACGGCACCAGCGCGCAACGTGTATTGCTTTGTAAAGTGCGCGCTCTCCACTCGAAATGGTCATTTGACGGAATGTTCCGCGTCAAGGACGCGACGCGCCACAAATCACGAATCAGCAGCCAGCGCCGAATTTTTTCTTGTTTTTATTTATTTTTTTTTTTTGCGTCTAGTTACCAAGAGACGAAGTAGAGAGCAGGAGAGAGGGGAAAAAAAATCATCGGATGAAAGAGAGTAATGCCCCATCCTGCTTTTGATAAGTAGCCAGCGCCAATCAACAGGACATCGTCACGTATGGTACACGACGAGACAACAAGACGATACGATTTATGATGTTTTCCTTTCTATGGTTTCCCTCTTTAAAAAAAGAAGAAAAAACTCGAGAAAAGAACGGACAAAACAGACTTTTGAATGAGAGAGTGTATGCGTAATCTTTCCGACGCCCACCTGCCGGCCAACTAATTGCCGACTCGCAGCTGGAAACCAACCGACTCTGTCCGTGTGCGCGCCCACTGTCCGACCGGCGATCTGTACTGATCGTCCAGGCACAACACAACTCATTCGCCCCGTTTTTTTCTCTTCGTTTTTTTTTTACTTATTTAGACATTGAATTTTCATCGGCGCTTCAATGCTCTCGAAATTTACCAGTCGATGACGGCCAACTAAAAGGTTGTTTTATTTTTTTCCGCCGTATCGTGTGTTCGCGTTCGGGCGGAGCGCGTCCAACCGCGGACGGCGTGATTTATGCACTTGAGCGCGCCGAAAATTTCCACAGAATACATGATAATAAACGCGGAGGAAAAAGAAGAGGGGCCCGCAGTGGGGAATTCTTTTCCCTCGATCCGTTCGTTTCTTCTTCTTCTATTTTTTGTTACTTCCCGCTCTTTTTCCAGCGGCGGTGAATCCGCCTGTAACGATTTCACGGTCTAACACGCCCGCGATCCCAAACTGTTTTAAGTGTTGGCCATTTGCATGAATTTCTTTTTTTTTCTTTTTTCTTTTTAGCGAAACGAACAAAGTCTTGATGAGTTTTTGAAAAAAAGAAAGAAAAGTTTTTTTTTTGGCGCCGTTATCTCGCGGCAGACGAGGGGTTGATGTCGGCTGCCGCCGCAGGGTGATGATGCTCACCGGGACTGACGTTATCGACTCGTATATCGGACGTGATTGTTTTTTTTTCTTTTTTCCTTTCTCCGATTTACTAGGATGAGCCCCAGCAGCGCGCCGGCCTTGTTTTTCCTCATTCTTCTTCAAAGTCTTGTCCGTCCAACTTTTGCCTCTCTGATATTCATAATGAGATGCAAGTTTATATAGATGCTCGTAAAATCAGAGGGTCAGAACGTGAACAGAGAAAAAAGAAGAATGAATAAATCGGCACGGCCGCTCTTTTCCACCGAAAGAGTTTCTGTGTCTTGTCCGGCAAGAAAGAAAGAAAGAAAGAAAGAAAGAAAGAAGAAAAAAGTTGATTCTAATTAGGACGACTTTTTCGGGTTTCAATCATCTTTTACTTTGCTATGGTTCCCTCTCGGCGAACCTTTCACGTCGTGTCGTGTACCGTTAATGCTAATGAAGAGGAGGATTACATTTGGTTTTTCAAAGTCAGTTCAGAAAATCCCCCGAAAGACTCAAACAAGAAAAATAACACAAAACATTCATCGTCCGAAAATCAGAATGCAGTATATACTGCTGCTGCTACGCTTTTGTATTAAGAAGTAGAAAAAAAGAAAAAAAAGGGCAGCCAGAGAGTGACTCGTTTGTGACGGATTGGACTCGTTGCCGGTTTTGCTCGCCGGCACGGGGGATTAGATTCTGGAGCGGCCGCCAACCGTCTCTGATGAAAAGGAAAGTCACCAGTCATCAATAATTCAGCCGCACAGATGACAAGTCCTCCTTCTTTTCTCTACAGTATTTTGTCCGTCTCCTCTTCTTTTTAGATTGCCGAAATTTCCTTTTATCTTTACGTTCTTTTGGTGCTTTCTCTTTTTGCTCCTTTTTTTGCGGAGACTCGTCTGCAATTCGTGACCAAAAGAGTTTTTGTCACATTGTTGATGGCGGCGACCGAGCTGACAGCAAGGACGGCGAGGACCTGGTTTCCCCCGTTTTTACGACTTTATATTCATCATATCTAACGTTTCCTCTTGTCCAGCTGATGATCTAGAACATATGACTCACCTTGATCCTTTTTGCGCGCCGTGCCGACTCGGTTTTTAGCCTTTGGAGAATACTCGTAAAGTTCAACCGATTTCTATCGATCGCCTCCACCAGATGGCAAATTGCTCGTCTGCTGTTAACCACGTGAAACTCGTCTGCTCTTAACCACATGAATAAAATCGTAGTCGACAATTTTGTTGTGTTGTGAAACGTTACCGGTCCAACCTTTCGACATTCACCTAGACAACAGGTTGGTGGCTTTCATTTTTGTGTCGTGTTTTCTATTCGAGTGGAGCCTAAACTGTTTGCATTTGCGTAAATGACGTTGTAATCATCCGAGAGCATAACGTATTGCCGATGGTGGTCACGCGATGGTCGAATCGCTTTACAAAGAGACAAAAACAGGCCTGAGTCTTATCTTTTTGCTCAGTTTCTCTCACTCGGGTTGTTAATGATCTGCTTTTTATTAAAATTCTGATACATATATATATATATATATTTATTTGGCCATTCTGGTCGATTCCGTGCCGGTCTCCGTCATCCATTCGTTTATATTCACGATACAAATAAAGATTAAAACAAATGAAAAAGTGCTGTCGACGGACGTTTTGCATTTGATCCGACCGCATTCCAAGCGGACGGATCTCGAATACACACGCCAGCTTGCCGGGATTTATTGCGGCCATAGTTCTAGTTGGGCTCGTTTTTTTTTCTTTTCCAAATTCCAGTCGCAAATCAAGTCGACGATGGACACGACAACTCTTTGCCTGCCTCTGAATAGACAAGGCCAGCCAGTCCAGCATGTTGTTGACACTCGGGACGAGTGGTGGTTTCTTCTACTATTTTTCTCGCCCGTTTTTCTATTTCTTTTTTCTTTAAAGTTTGAAAGAAAAAAGAAAAAGAAAATTTCGGTGCCGTATTGTAGTGCTGCGTTTGTCCACTTGAGGCGAAACAGCCTTAGCATCAACAAAAACATCTTTTTATAGTCCTACTTCTTCTTCTTCTCGGGCTGCTCCTCCACCAGCAGTGTGTATAATTACGAGGCGAGTTTGGAGGTCGTTTCACAGCCCGACCGGGACCGACCCCGGAGTGAGACTGAACGACGAAGGCAATCTATGGGCTTTTGCTCAATCTCGACTTCAAGTCATAATAATAATAAGAAAGAAGAAGTAGGCTCATTTGATTCCCTCTCTTTTTTATATCTCTCTCTCGTCGATGCCGCGCTTCGTAAGTCGCGCGGGGTATATCTACACTACAGAGTCATACAAAACTTAATGAGCCAATTAGCCCCGATGGGCTTTTGAAGACTGTTTTGCCGCTAGATGAAGTGTCGTCGTCGTTGAGCAACCATATTCTCTCTTCAGCCGCTGTTATAGACGGCAACAACCCAATAGTATATATCTCATATTCAAGAGAAAACTAACTACCGGGTATTCGGTTGGCAGCAGCACTGCAGCAGTCCTTCTTTCTTTCTTTGATGATTATCATCTTTGTTTTTATATAAGGTACGGTGCCGGGCATATCCCGTCGCGCGATTCCTGCCCCTCTTCCAGTTGCGTTTCAATGTAGCCATCTCTTGCTAATGATGTCGTGTCCAGTCGATATTCCGTCGAGCGGAGAGCCGTCATTGGTCCGTTATGGCCGCTGCTCATGCTATGCTCTGCGTCGTGAGAGACCAAACGGTGGCCACTGCCAAGTCGATCGAAAATGTTCTCTATAGGCCTATAGACACGACTTTAGCCCTTTTTTCGCCTTTTTCTACGTCTTCTCCTTCTCCTTCGTCCTTGTAGCTTATTTTAGCCGATTCGATAACTGATTTTCACCATATAAGCGATGCGCGACTGGCCAACGAGAACCCGGCTCGAGTTTGGCCGTTGGTTATTCAAACGTATTCGTCTGGAGGTTGTTTGCTTTTTGTTGTTGTTGTTGTTGTTGTTCGGGGAATGTCGGCCGAGTAGAGAGAGAGAGAGAGAGAGAGGGAATGACTCTATCTACCTACTACAGGTAAACTCGGTTGTTGTAGCACACTAACGGAGAGGAGCTAGCCGAGTCGCAGTTGCCGAGACTGAGCCAGGCTGCATATTCTTTCGGGGTATTTGGTTGTCTTTATTATCTGATGACTGGATCGGTAGTCAAGTGGACCCACCTTCCTTCTTCTTTTCCTTCTTCTCCTTCGTCCCTCTCAACTCTAGACAATCCGTGTTGAAGAGATCAGAAGGTAGAAACACACACCTGGCACTTGGCGCGCTCTTGGCATCTCATCTCGTTTCCCAATCACTTGATGGTTTTCTCTTTCGACTCATTCTCTCCCTCTCCTCCTCCTTCTTCTTCTTTTCCGTTCATTCCCATTCTTCGTTTCGTCTCTTCATTCCGTTTTCAACTCGGACCCGTTCGTGCTGCTACGGCATATTTGTTTGTCTCTCGACAGTTCTCCAAGAGATATTTTCTTCAGGGGCTTATCTAGCCGGCAGCATCATCACCACCATTACCAACGCCATCATCATCATCGTTGTCCACTTCTTCTTCTTCTTCTTCTTCTTTTTTTGGGGCTCCTATTGTCGTCCTCACACACAGTCACGCTATTATGTGTGTTTTTTTTTCCTCGTCGTAGTGCGACGGCTACTACCACCACCGTACCACTACTTGAATATGATGGCTACTTTCTATGCATATAGCCTATCTTAATGTGTCACTCGTGCCTTTTCTATTATTCACCGTCTTTTGTACTGCTACCACCAACCACTCGGCTTCATCTTTTTCCAACTTTTTGATTGACTTGGAAAGGAGGAGAGAGAGAAAAGAAAAGGAAATTATTATTTCTTTCTTTTTTTCATCACGAGAGAGTCTGGGCATGGCTTTTTGTGATATCTTGATGGGAAAAGATGTTTTGGGTGGAAACGATATTAGAGCAGGTATGAGAGAGAAAGAGAGAGAGAGGGGATCGTGAGAGTGCATGTGTCTTATTATATGGGCCGATGAACCCATTGCGTGATTGATACAAATGCGCCGTATATTAAGAGCCGAAGAAGAAGAAGAGGGGGGTCGATGGTGGTGGCTTTCTCTCTTCCAGGGGGTTGTACCCATAAGCCGAGTTGATGGCTTCTCTTTCTAATCACAATCAGCATATATACTTTGTGCCGCTGATCGTTCTCCAGTGTATACATCCACAGCTCCTGATCCCGCTGCTCTTCGAACGCCAATTCATCAAATGGCGTGACCTGCACGCTGAGGCATCGTCAAATTCCCTCGGAGCCATTCTCTCGACCGGCCCGAAAATCGAACGGCAAACAGCCCAACAACAAGAAGAAGAAGAAAACCTCAAAGAAATAACTCTTGCGTTTATAATGAGTTCACCACAGGGTTCCCGCATTTGTTTCGTTCGCGGGGGGATCGTGGCGTCATCATTAACCGGACGGACCCAACCGGCTTCTTCTTCCTCCTTCGACACGGGAAATCGCCGGCCCAGATCGTCTTTAGCGATGCGGTCAGCTCTCGCTTAGCTTACTACTACTAGTATACTAGTAGTAGTAGCCTCTCTCTCTCTCTTTCTCTCTCTCAACCCGTTGTGTTTGCTTTTCGACATCTCCTTTATTGATTCTCTTCTTTTTGGAGAAGGAGAAAGAGTTGGTCTCTCTACGGTCAGTGTTGACATTGGGCGTTAGCATCGCTCTGGCTGCACCTGGCTTCTCGGCAAGGACGACGAGAAGGTCGTCCCGGTTGTGTCCCTCCTGAAAACACAGCCAGTCCTTGTTGTGTAGATGGACGTCACACAAAACTCGCTCAAATATTGATCGAAGAGATTCCTGAGTGAAAGCGCGCCGGGTTTTTTTCTCTTTTTTTCCTTTTTTTTTGCGCCATCGGGGTCAGCGCTCTTAGCGCAATTAATCAGTCTCCTTTTTTTCGGATAATTAAAAAGAAATAGATGTGTAGCATTGCGATTGGTGAAGTCAGAGCCCGGAGCTTTTCGAGAAAGAGAGAGAGAGAGAGCGGTGAACGTTTTTCTCGGCTTCAATTCTTTTAACTACAACAACAACAACAACACAAAAAAAAGAGAGAAAAATCTGTGTTTGAGTGCCTCATTGGAGTCGTGTTGTTTTATGGCAACATGCGTCCCTCCGGCCGGCAATTTTTTCCCCCCATTTTTTTTTTAAAGAAAAAAAAATCTCGTAAACTCCGCCAGACGAGGTAAAAAAGAAGAACGCTTTTTTTTTCTCTTCTTCCGTCTTTTATTTATGAATGTTGTTTTTAAAGCGCGCGCGCGGTCAGGTACTGTCCCAATAACAGCGTGAAAGTCGTAAATTACAGATAATCCCTATATATTATCCGGCTGGCTGAGAGAGGAGGGAAAAAAGGTGGAATGTGCTGAAATGGTCTCTCTCTTTCTCGTCAGTCAGTTGCTGGTGTTGACCGTGTCGACGAGCGGACTCTGCGGGTCCGCGGGCGATTGCTTATTATATAAACGAGGCCACTTGAGCGCAATCGTTTCTCTCTCTCTCTCTGACGTCGTCTGTTTTGTTTTTTTCTTTCAATTTGGGAAATGAAGGGGGAAAATATCGCCACAATCGACGGGCATGCTGCCGTTCATTCGGATGCGTGTATATACATCCATTGTGGTGGTGGTCGGAGAGAAAAGAGAGCAAAACGAAACAAGACGAAGGCATTTTCGAGTTCCCAACAGGAAAATGTTGGGAAAAAGAAAAAGAAATCCGGGGAAAAGAGGAAAACGAGTTGAAATCTGGTCTGTGGATCCAGTCTTCTCATTAAGAGGAGAACGCGCGGCGTTATTTAAATCTATTCCAACATGTTGTAGAGGCAGAAGGAGGAGGAGGATAGAGAAAAGAATGAGAGAGACCTGTCACCGCTTAATTGAGCGCGACATTCCTTTGTCCTGCGACATCGCCCCTGCTGCTTATAAATATATATTTATAGGACCCAATCTTCTTCGAGAGAAAGACAGAGAGAGGGGGTGACTCTTCTTTTGCCCCTCGAAATATACATAGCTCCCGGCTTCGTCCGTCCGTCCCGGTTAAATAAAAGTTTTGAAAACGACGATTGTCCGAGCGATGACGCACGACACTGAAAGGCCATTACAGAGCATCGGCTGACCCAATAGGATTCATATTGGACTACTGCTATATCGTCAATTCAATATTTATTCCGTTCCGACTGGACTCGGCCGGCGGTCAAAATAATACGACGCCGGTTCTTTTGTTCTCTTATTGTTTTGATTATAACCGACCCGCATTCCATGTCTTCTTATCCGCCATATTCGCGACCAGAGAGACGTCCGAAAAACTCCTTTCGACTCTAATCAGCTACACAGTAGTGTATAGTAGATATACATTCAACTCTCATATCTTCTTTTCCAACTCGGTCGAGGGGAAAAAAAATAAGACGGAGAGAGAAACAAATGACCCCCCGAAAGGACCCGTTGTCGACGCGATTTCGACCGGTTTTTCTGTTCTTTTTTATTTCTCTTCGTCTCGGCCCTTCATACTCCAATGACATGCATCCATCACGTCATGATGGAAGCGATTGCTCACTTTATATTCCTCATCATGTGACATTCTCCCCGTCTTTTTCAGCTTGGGAGATCTTTGCGCACAAGTTTTTTTCTTTGTCCCGCTTTTTGCAGTAATAGGAGTAATACGTGCGCTCGGGTTTGATGTGACCAGTTTTTTTTTGTCCTTTTGTCTCTTTTGATCGTTATTATTATTATTTTCCATCAAAGCCTATTGGTGGGGTTGGGTTTTTTTCTAGGAGAATCAACATGGTGTAATTCATGAAGAGGAGGAACAACAACAACAGGAAAAAAAAGAAAAGAGAGAGAGTCGGTAAGCGAAGACATTGACAGAGCGATGACATTGGCATTCGGGCCGCAAAGCGCCTCGCTAGCTGCTGCTCTCTCTCTCTCTCTCTCTCTCTTTCCTTGGACTATAATTCTCCAGCGTTTTCTTTTCTTTTTTCTCTCTTTTTTTTTGTTTCTGACCCGTTGGTATATAAGAAATATAAATATATTTGATGGAACATGGATTAGGAGAGCCATTAAGAGCGTCTCCGTCTTCTTTCTTTCTTTCTTTCTTCTTCTTTGGGGGGAAATCATTATGATCCCGTTCCTCTCTCTTTGGTCGTAATGTCTTTTCCATCCTTGATTTTTCACTAGGAGCTCATCATCGTTGATCAAATTAGAACCCCCGCACTCTTGGGGATTCTCTTTTTGGCATCGGCAAGAGTCTCGCGTTGCCGTTGCCCTTTTTCCTTCCATAGATGATTCCGAAATGGGCCCCATCAGCCCATCACTTATTCTCCCATTTCTTATATTCCCGTCTCCCGTCTCTCCGTCTTTCGTCGTCGACGTTCTTATGTCCGTCTGATGATGGGCTGCTAGATGCGATTTGGGCAGCTGCAACACTACAAATATGGACAGCACGTTAGGCATCCAGGACGTTTGATAAATGTAATGAAACGCTTTGTAATGCATCAGCCCGAAACTTGCGGCTTTGCTGAGCTGTTGTTCGCGCAGCCGGTAGGCACTGCCATGCACTGTCCAGCTCTCGCGCGTTCATCCTGGAAACGAAGCATCCGGCTCGGCTCTGACTCGACGCCGTGAATGCTGATTATCGAGGACGAGAGCGCGCGCGCGCGCTACGTCGTCGTCTTGTTGTTGTTTTTGTTGTTGTCCTTAACGGCTATAGCTGATGGCTGGCCCGTCTATCGTCAGATGAATCGATCCGTCAATAGAGAGAGAGACGAACTGTGCGCGCGCCAGCTCGCCTCTCGTGTCTATCCATCTATTTTACTTTGCTATTTACAAGCAACTTGACGCAAACATTATCAGTAGCTGGGCTGATGGATCGAGGCCGCGCCATCTACGTCCTCCCACTCTGCGCGCACGCGGATCTTACATCCAGACCCCACCAAATCCTCCCACCATCTTCTTTCTCCCGCTATACTAAGTTACTACTAACCGTCGGAAGAAGGGACAGTTAACTGCCGGCCTTTATATAACGCGTTCTTTTTTTTCTTTTTTTCTCTTTTCTTCTCCGGTAGAAAAGATTTTCCATATCGGCTCTCAGTTGATGGTCTTGGTGGTGGGAAAAGTTGAAGAGACGAGCTGAGGTGTCTACATTTACGAGGGGATCGCGAGATTTAGACTAGCTGGCGGACTAGCTGCTGCTGCTAGCTGGGGCAGAAGAAGAAAAAAAACACGAAAAAAAAATTGAATTCCGTCGGCCATCAGCCGAGTCTGATGATAAGAACCGGGTACATATAGCTCGCTTCGGCTGTCTGGGAGGTCGTTTTCAACTGGTTAATCCTGACTTGGACGGAACATCAACCAGGTCTCTCTATTCCAGGTGCCCCATCAAAACTAGAAAAGGCTTGTCTCCTCCTCGTCGTCGTTGCCAAGAAAGAAAGAAAGAAAGAAGAAAAAGAGAACCCGACTAATTCAGTAATAGAGAGCCGCTCGGAATGTCTTTAGCTCGTCTTTCATCTGGCACGTCCGTGGGTCGTCCATAATCGAACGGGATTCCACGTCGTCGCCTTTTCACGGCGACGACAAAATGTCGGATTCGGCAACAACAACAACAACGACATTGGCGAGTGACAGGTCGCCAAGACAAATAAAAATGAAACGGCCAAAAAGACAAAAAGACAAAAAAGAGACGAAACGGACTGCGCAATAGGTGAGCACCTGGTATTCCCTTGACGCGCGGCATCGCGGCGGGCCGTTCGTGAAAAGGAGGCGATGTGTGTTTAGACACGCGCGCGCTAAAGAATGAGCAAGAGCCAGAGACTTGAACGAAACGAAGGAAACTTCCTGTTTGATCGTCTGGATGCGGACGGCTGGCAGAAAAAGAAAAAACAGAAGAAGAAATTAGAAAAAAAGAATTCTCACTTGTCATTCTCCTCACGCAGGTGTTGGCCCGTCCGCCAGTCCTTGTATACACACAGTGAGGAAAACGGCGCATGAACAAGCTCACTCTGCTCTGTTGGCCCGCCCATGCAGAAAGTGCATTCCAATGTCGCCGCAGCCGCTGCTAAAAAAACACAACATTTTCACGTCCTATTGGCTGATCTTCGTCGTTCCCCTATTGTCCAAACTTTTCCCCCTTTTTTTAAATTCGAAATGAATTTCTTTCCTTCTTTTTTTCGCGCGCCTTTTCTGTTCGACGAGGTGATTGTCGATTGTGTAGGACGATCGGTCTTTGCTGGACAACGGAGAAACGGAACGAAACAAGCAATTGAATGTGAAAGAGAGAGAGGCGTCGTTTTGCCAACTGTTTTTCTTTCTTCTTCTCTTTCGGTTTTGTTGTTTGCCTCGAAAAACATGAAGCCGTTTCTCTCGTGTTTGATATTCATCCCCGTTTTGTTTTCTTTTCTTCTCTTCGCCCAGTGATTTGGCATAAAACAAGAAAATGAATAAGTGATCCAGCAGCACCAGCAGGTCTCTCTCTCTAGACTGTACGGGATAAGAGAGCGCGCGCGCGCGCGCGTCATGTCTACAAGAGAATTTCTTGAAAAAAAGAGAAAGAGTAAAAGAGACCAAGATGGAGAGACGAGTCGCTTTATTCTGATTCGCCGTGTTACCATTCCATATAGGATCGACCTCGGTCCCTGAGTAGATAAATATACAACCGGTGGATGAATGGGATGGTGATTGAAACAGACGTTGACGATTCTCCTATAAATTTCCTCTACAGATTAGACGCTGGCACAAATCTCGTAGAATTTTATTTATCTCTTCTTTCTTTTTCTTTTTCTTTTTTCTTCTTCTTTTTTTTACGAACGAAAAAGAAGAAAGAAAAAATAAAAATAGAAGAGAGAAAAAGGGGAGCGCGCGCGGATTGAAAGAGGCGCCGACACTGGAGCTTTATTTTTATCGCCACGGCCGTAAAAGAACGAGGAGAAGAAGAAGAAGAAGACGGACGGGCGGATGGATGGTGGACGGACGGACGGACGAAAAAAAGAAGAAGAAAGACTTGTGCATCCTTGGTGCATGTTTATGATATCAACAGACACACAGACAGAGGAGAGCTTTCGACGACCGATATCTAATCTGAGGCCAGAGCTTATAAAAAATCTCTCTCTCTCTCTTTCTCTATCTCTTGCCTCTCGTGTATTTCTCCGTCGAGCGCGCCACGAGAGAGTCGCCCGGTGATTATGATTAGCCGCAGGTTGGAATAATGCAATAACCGGTGCCTCGATGCTCGGATGTCTTGTATTATTAGTATCGTATCCAATTTTTAACGAGCGATCGAGTTTAATGACGGGTCGATCCATCTGCGACGCAGCAGCGTCCGATTCCGCGGGCGCATCGGAGCCTATCGATTCATCGGCGGGAAGAGGTATCGTAGCCGCGGGGCGCAACGCACCGGTCATCAGCGTTTTATTGAACTCTGTGATTAGTTGGGGTGACAGGCGACATCGAACACCACTTTTCCCTCCGAATCTCGTCCGAAACGAACCGACCGTCAGCAGCCCGACGACATTCGATCCGCGATTCCGACGCCATCTAGTATTTTAGACGCTGGCCTGCCGTCCGTGACTCCGTGACCCTGTCATTAAAATAACTCCGCAAGCTAAAGCTAAAGCTAAGCGCGTCTTGTATAATCTAACATTAGACAACTCAAATGTTAACATTCGGACGTCTAATCTTTTCCGTTCGCTTTCTCGCGCGCGTTTCGACCTCCCCGTCCGGCCTCCCGCTGATCGCCGAGTCGATCAATCAGCTCGCAACCTCGAAAACCGAAAAAGAAGGAAAAAAAACGAAGAACGACTAGTGAAAAAGAAAAAGAAATAAAGAAGTTAGAGAGCCGTCGCATCAGTATCAGTCGACGACTATCGCAGCCCTCCCACCTAGTGCATTATTCGTTGCAACGACTGTCCGATCTCATTAGTGGATATTTATAGCTGCGTTTCTATGTTTATCAAACGATGGCGGAATGGTATTAAACGGAGACAGAGCCAATAAATCACGCAACGTCACGCAATGGTACCCATAGGGTCGAACGGCACGCACGCGCACCTATCGGACATTGTACACTGTTGGTTGGGGAAGAAGAAGGGATATTCTTCTTCTTCTTCTTCATTCGGGAGAGACCTATCGTATCGCCGTTGACCTCAGTTGGGGCCCCCTCGTCGTATTTACAGTCCCCAACCGCAGAGACTCATCAATCGCTGCTTATTACGAGCCGCGGGTGACACGGCTCCTCTCCGGCCCATCCATCTGTGCCACCTCTTTGGCTTTCGGAGAGTCTCGCATGTGACGCGGCGGAGGGAAAACTTGTGAAGCGGCGATATCCATCTAGTTCCGTCTGTGCCGCGTAATGGCTCTTACGCGTCTGCTACGTACTCTGATGTTCGACAGGTCGCGTCACATTACTATACAACGGGGCTTTGTCGGCCTTGTTGCACTCGATCGTATCCATCACCTTTGAAAAGATCTTCCCCTCTCTTATTATAGGTCCCCATACGCAGCTTTCGATCGGTCGGCAAATCGACTGACCGCGACGGCCCGGCTCTTCGACCATAGAGAACTTGAAGCCAAAGATTCTTATCTTTGTATTGAATTCTCTTCTTCTTGATCGTCTAGAGCCGCGCGCGCTGATGGCTCGGCCAGCAAAGAGTTTTCGGGACGAGGCGCGCGCGCGTGTTCTTGGAATTTCCTAATCGTTCCATTCCATCGTGATCGGTCAATTACTCTATCGACAATGTGCAGAGAATATCCCATCGTGCGCTTCGTTCTACTTCTCTCTCTCTTTTTAGCCCGGAGCCATCGTTGTCTCTTCTATAGACTTTGAAGGCCCGGAGCTGTAGTGATCTATGGCCGCCCGTTTCACTTTCTCTCTCTCTCTCACTCGCTTACTTGCAACAACAACAACAACAACAAGAGAACCACCAACATACAATCGACTGATAAGCCATCGATGATGACCTCCCAGCAAGTTGACCCCCAGCAAGCTCCGTTTTTCTTGTTCCACCGCATTCGTTCCACCTTATAAACATCTCTGTCTCTTTTCTCTTCTTTTATTTCACACCACAAACTATCGGTGGTGGTGGTGGGTGTCTTGCTGTTGTTGTAAATCCTGCTTTGCATACGGTGACTACGCGATGGTGGGCTTCTATTGTTGGGTCGCCACTCCATCTCGATCCGATTGTGGCGCAATAAGGGCCCCGACACACAACAACAATAACAACGCGTCTCTCTACTAAGAGTAACATCTCTATATTCCCCTTCATCATCGTGTTGCTTCATCATTACGGCATGCAGATCGTTTCTTTTCTGTTTCTCTCTTTCCTTCTCTGCGCGCTGGAAATTGTCCGTGATTTTCTCGCGCGTTCTATTTAGGCTACGTATATATGGCCCCTCCTCTGTAGTATAGTAGGTATCTCTACCGAGCCCTTTTTTCTCATTATAACTGCTGATTAGTATTGAAATTTATGATGATGATCGCGAGCTTATCGCCTCTCGCTTGTTGATTGCGCACATAGTAAGAAGTATATAGATACGTACGTCTTTTGGATTTGGTCATACTAGTAGGAAACCTTGGCACGCATTTTTGTCCCGTTCGGTGACGTTTTTCCAGCGAAAATTTTGGTTTGGCCTCTATGGGTCGCCAGTTAAATGACGACGCAGTCTGTGTGCCCACAACATTTTGAATAAGGCGCGCTGGCGCAGTGCATTTCTTTTGGTGAATCTTTATATATATATTTTGTCAGAATATGGATACCCCCTCCTCGGTGCTGTGTTGGTCAAAGTATGAAATAGTTTTGAATAAGTCATTGTATAAAAGCCAAGTTGGCCCCCCCCTGCTGACTCGCACCACCAGCGCCACACTATCTGTGTGTATAAATATAACCGCAGTAAATCACCCGGGCTGCTTTTTTTTATAGGCTCGCCGTGTTTAAGAGTTCTCCTCTCTTTTTTTTTTCTTCTTCTTCTTCTCTAGATTTTCGCTTTGGTGTTACTCACGCCCAACCAGAGTGTCTCTCTGCCCTTCTTTTTATTTTATGTACAGCCCGGGCCAGACTATCGGAAAAGCAGGAATCCCCTGCGCGCCAAAAAGTCGCGGAGGGAAGGAAAAAAAAATAATGTCGCCGTGTTGTGTAAAAAAGAAAACACGCTGCAGCAGAAGAAAGAAAGAGAGAGAGAGAGATAGTCATCGTTTTAGGCGCAACCATTCTGGCGAGAAACTCCGAGGTCTAATAGCTTGTAATAAATGTCCCAATAAAGGTAGATTTACCAGTTTGCGATAATATCCGCGACCGAGCCATCAGTCGCCATTACAGTGATTTATGCATCGCGCTACAAGAGTCACCCAGATAGGCCTTTCTCTCTCGGGTGAAACGGCCATGTCGAGGAGGAGGGAACAACACAACAAGACAAAAAAAAAAAGGCTAAACTGTCGTTGTCGTTGAGGAACTGTCAGAGTTTCAATAATCGGCCGAGACGGGACCCAGTTTTTTCCCTCTCTTTTGGTGGTTGTGCGCTGTGCGCCAACCAGAGCTAATGACGCAAGTTGCTCCGCGATAGATTGACGGTATAGATACACGTGGAGAAAAGAGACCACCGAGAGAGTGGAGGCTCCATCCATCACGAAACGGTGCGCGCTGTGATGCTGTGCTCCGACTGCTGCGATTCTCTTTACAACATACATCTCATTCCTCTCTGGCTTTAATGTATTCTGACACAACAAGAGTCGCGCGGCTCGCGCGCCGTCGCCCCTTCTTCTTCTTCTTCTTCTTTCGTTTTTGACTTTTTTTTATTATTATTATTATATTTTTCAGTTTTCCAAGTCTCGGAGTAGAGAGAGAGTCTCGAGAGAGTTTTTATGTAGCCATCCGTCATGACGATGTCCGGAATACATAAACGGGCGCGCGAGCAACAACTATCCTGGCGCGTCCTTCACGTCTTTTTGGCGCCTCGGCTATTGGATTTCTATTCAAACTTTTGCCTAGTGTTATGATGTTGTTGTTGTTGTTGTCGTTGTTGCACCGTTGTTACCAGTTATCACTTCATCACGACATCAGTGGATTGTCTCGTTTGACGGTGACGGCTGTCGATCCGCTCTCTCTCCCTCCACTCGACGTTATTATATCCACGACATTCTCTCTCTCTCTCTCTCCGTTTCCTTTTTCTTTTAAACGTCAGTCGATGATAGAGTCAAATATGTCGCGCTGTCGTAAGATGCCAGACAGTCAACTGTCGAACGTGATTTGGGGAGATGCATCGATGCACCGAGACGGTATATCTAGCAGCGGCGGCAATCGCCGAATCATTAACGACATTTCCCAAATAGACTCGAATGGAGTCATCACCATGGTTATAAGGCTTATTATAGACGCGTTTTTGAAGCGCGCCAATGAATGGTTCAGCCGATCAAAGACGAGAGAGAGAGAGAGAGAGGACCGAACGGTCGTGCAATCAGTGCCGGTCACGCTCCCGGCCCGTAAGAGGTCGGGCGTCTTCTATTGAGAATTTTTTTCGACAGGGAACATTGACGACGACGATGACCGTAGCTAACGGTCTAAGCGATTCCGTCGGCCGTTTAAACGGCCGACCCTGGCCCGTCGACACAATCACGTTTCGCGGAATGGGACGTTGCTGGGGATGTTGATGATGACGAACGATGCTCCGTTGACGGCACCGCGTGACTAAAGCCGTGACCGACGCTTTCTAATGGCTTTGCTCTTCGTATAGG
Organism: Ceriodaphnia dubia; assembly: GCA_022539655.2. Classification (NCBI taxonomy): domain Eukaryota; kingdom Metazoa; phylum Arthropoda; class Branchiopoda; order Diplostraca; family Daphniidae; genus Ceriodaphnia; species Ceriodaphnia dubia. Next base: position 1,694,315 of record JAKUCG020000076.1, read on the forward strand.
CCTATTAGAGGAGGTTAACTTGATCGCGCGCGCCGCTTTTTATGGCCATACACCCCATACCTATTTCCGACGACCCCAACGACCGAGCCCCTTGGCGGAGATGGATTCGTTCGATCGCTTGAAAAGCGTTTTATTCCTAAGGTGATATTCCGCCGTACCTGGCGCGATGGAATCCGTCCGTCCGTCCGAGCTGTAGTATAGGGCCATCCGGTTGTTGTGAACGGAACAGCATTCCACACATCCTCCTGGTTAACATTCAAATGGCTACGCACCGGGATCATCACCGTGAGACAGACACGTCGTTGCCACTCGGACGAGTCCAAGGGCCCCGCCATCCATCATCCGCCCGCTGCTTCTTGTCACATCAACAGCTTTCGACGAGATTGATTTCCTTTTCCTTCCTTTCCATCCGTTTTTCTTCTTCTTCTTCTTCTTTTTATAACATTTTCAAGACAGAGAGAGAAAAAAAAGACCAGGGCCATCTTTATAAGGCCAAACTGTGTTTTGTTGTATGCATCATCAGCCGAGTATTACGTGGTTTTGGTATTGCGACGGTCGAGCCGGAAATGCTGCGATGCGGACGGGCCGGCACCGATTTGAATTGCTAATCAAGAGAGAGACGAAGGGGAAAGCAAATGAAGTAAGAGAGGAATAATTACCTTGAACCTACATCGGATTGTTGTTTCTATACATTTTCGGATCGACTTGTGATGTAAATAACAAACAAATGCATGCTGTATTAGGCGAAGGGAAGACGACGACGAACGGGCGTGAACACAATGCCAATGATCTCGACTCTCGGGCCAGCCACCAGAGTTTCCTTTTCTCTTTTCTCTCGTCTTTTACTGATAATAAAACATCGCTTTGGGGTTCGACCGTTCGATTTTCTCCCCAACGACGACATTGTCTCTCTCTTTCTCTCGATGCTTCTATTTGTCCTGGAGAGATAAAGGTGTGCGCTGTTAAATGGCTTTCTGCGCCGTCTGTTAAATAAAATGAAGCATCACAAAGTTTGTCTCTCGGCGTCGAACCGCTCGGTTCGGGAGAAATTTCATTATCTATTATCGTAGATCTTATTGCCGTCCGCGACCGGGGGGTTTTATGGAGCCGCACCGCCACGCCCTGAGATGCTGCGACCCTTGTTGCGCACCCGGCGAACTTTCACCGCGTCGATTTATTGATTTATATTCCTCCGGTCCTCGAATTTGCCCGTCGTCATCCCCACCTCTTGTCCTCACAGCCAAATGAAAAACAACAACAGCAACTATAGAACTGGATCGCAGCCAAGGAAAAAGCCTATAGACGTTCCAGACAGTGCAGGCCAGGCTTGCGCTTGCACTATGGAAAATCGACAGAGAGTTAACGAGGCCCTTCTTCAACAACTAGGTCGACGAGCCCCGAAAAAGAAAAAATCACGGAGGAGCTAGATGCTTTCTTTCTTAACACGCCCTTTGACTGACGTAATAACAGCCCGCGCTCGCTGACTGCTGAATATTGAAATCATTTCTAATTCATAAATCATAATGAACCGCGGCGGGTTATGAATCAGATGGTAAATCACTCGAGTTGGCAGCCAGAGACATGCCCATTCATCAATAATTCAATTACACACGCGCCTGCAAGTGAACAACTATGTGCAGATGGGAAGAAAAAAAACCTCTTTTTTTCCTCTCGAACGAGTTTTTCTCATCTTCAAGTCTAATGCGCCATGCGGTTGGTGGAATGCCAATCAGACAAAGACTCTGGCGAGAGAATCGTATTGGCTTTTTGTCTGCAGATGTTGTTGTTGTGTGTTGTCTGGGGAAACAATAGATGCGCCAAACTGTGTACGTCATAAATAATACAGTGACGCTATTGTTGCTGATAATCGCCGTAATCGTACAGCGCCGTTGTACTCGCGCGGCTGAAGAGAGAAAACGATGCAGCAATGTCCGTCACGATTCATTGGCGATTCGAGACAAGCTCAATAGAATTACATTATGTACCGAGTGTTACTTTTTCCCTCTCTCTCTCTCTCTCTCTTTTTCAATGCTAGATCCCCGTCCGTTCGTTTCGATCTCCGTCACAATCTTTCTCCGCTATCGCACAATCACTCTTGGTTTGTTTTTTTTTTTTTCGTTTTTTTTTTTTTGGCATTACTCGATCGTCATGCGAACGGGGAATTCAGACCGAGATTGTGATACTTGTCAAATGCCATCTGATAAACATTTCGGTGGTAGTAGCGTCCTATCTACCCTTGTGCTATATATACTATACGTCGATTGTCCAGTCGGATATACCTAGGAGCGCCGTTATGACTTAACAATTCGCCAGACAGTTGTTATAATGCTTCATCTGTGTTGCGGCCAGTATCATAACCTGCCATTTTTTATGACGGGGATATCTCCGTTCCCACCCGTGTCATTCGGTCATCGCCCATCCAATTATACAACTTTTGGGAACGTCTAGCGCGCGTGTCGCCGTCGTCGGGGTCCGCGGCCCCGGACGATTTCACATCAGGGCCTCTTCTACCGTCTGGACATTCTCTTCTTTGTCTTCGTTGCGGAATTTTTTTTCTTCTCTATTTCTTTTTTGTAGTACTATATAAAACAGTTGCAGAGACATTGTCGGCCATATTTAAAAAAAAAGAAAAGAAAAAGAAAAGTCTATTGCAACAAAACGACCTCTGTCTGGTTATCTACTAAATGGAAGATGTTAGTATTATTATTATTAAGTCCGTTTCTGAAATTGAATGATTCTCCCACTAAATTGCCATTACGGGATGTGAAGGAATTTTCGTAGCTAAAAACGGACGGGTCATTGGGATTCTTCCGCCGAAAGACACTTTGAGAGCTGAAGAAAACCGAATGGAATCGGCGTCTATAAATAAAGGGGGGAAAAAAGAGGCACGACATCTCGCCAACATTGGGAAATTATACATTTATATAAGAGTGCTGAGAATGAGTGTCGAGTTTGACCGCTCGCGCTCGTGCTCGGCCCCGGCTGTCGTAAATTAAAAAACCGATGCGGGCCGGTGCTGATTATGTTCTGCGAGCCCTTGGAACGTTGGAATGTAATCAACTATTAAACGATCACGAGCCGGACGCCATCAAGTCACATTTCTCTTTCTTCCTTCCTTCTCCCCACAGACGAAAACAAAACAACAAAAAAAAAAAACCAAAGAGAGAGAAAAAAAAATATTAATAGATGAAGCGTTTTGATTGGAATCTCTCTCTCTCTCTCTCTCTTTTCTTTTTTCTCAGGCCGGCTATCTTGATTAGACATCATCGACGGCCCCTTCCCCCCCAACTTCTTTCCGCTGGGCTCTTGATTTGCATAACGGCCTCGCGCCCACTATCGGCCGATACTTATCACCTTGTGGCCTTTTGCCTATCATATATAAACATAAGGGAACCGCGCGCGTGCATTTATAGTATTAAGTTTTACATGCATCAGAATGTTAATTGAAATCAAGTCCCCCCCTCCTCGCCCTGTCACCTAATGTTTGTCTTCACCACGGCGGAGACGGCGGAGGTGAGAAAAAAAGAAGAAGAAGAAAAGAAAAACCCACTTATTTATAGAATAGACGAACCGGCGTGAATGCAATTTACTCTCGGCCGTCCGCAACATGTGTGCTGGGCGCGCGAACCGGTGGATATATATTAAAAGTGTAAAGATATCCACATGTTTGAAGAAGATTTACGACGAGCCAGTGTTGGCGTTCACATTATAACTGGCTAGTAATTTGAAACTTTTTACAAGCGGGCGCGCGCGCGCCCCGTCCCGGCCGCAGCTGGGATTAATGTGGGCCATATCATCTCGAAAAAGAGAAGAAAACTGGACGGCGGGCTTGGCAGCAAAGAGACACAGCGCAAGAGAACGTGTGTTATGTGTTTGTATGTTGCTGTATGGTTCTCTTTGGCTGCGATGATGTACGACCGAGGCGGCGGCCGCAGTGGCGGCGGCGGGAATAACCCGTGACCAGTCATCAGCAGCTTGAAGCCGTTAAAAAAAGGCAACCAAGGCCTATATGTTTTTTTTTTTCTTTTTTTCTTTTTGTTCCCACACTCGTCACGCCGAGTGCAGCCAAAGAGGTGTTACACACACGGCAACCTCCCACCGATTCCTTTTAACGACTGCCAACAAATCACCATGTGATTCCCCGGATCTTTCTCTCTCTCTTTTTTCTTCCATAGAATTTCTTTTTTTCACAGGGGGGAAATTCATCTTTGTATGTGTGTGTGTGCTATAGTTTGTTTGGCTACTAACGAATCTTCTGTGGCAGCAGACGGAATGCCGTAGTAATATCGCGCTGGTAACTTATAGAACGTCTGAGAAAGGAAGTTGAAGAAATAACACGTTGTTTGCGGTAGCTTGTCTGTTACTTATTTGGTCGTGTCGTGCTGGCCAAAACTGACTTTTGAAATGGGCTGCTGTTGTTGTACTTTCTTATAATACAACTTCGTGCGCATAATAGATAGCGAGCTGAACCTAGGCGATTATTGAATCTGATAAAAATCTCTCTCTCTCTCTCTTTCCCTCTTCGCCGCGCGCAAAAAAGGCCGAATTGAGCAGGACAAATTGAGCGCGAGGCGATTTACGCGCTCGGCGCTTTTGTTGTTGGCGGTCGCCTTTCATTTCTTCATCAGCGAGCCATTCATCAGAGCTCATTCGCTTCATCTTAGTCCAACGACTAGTCGAAAGAGTTTCTGAAATATGTTGGAAGGTGGGAGAGGGCGTGAGGCGACGATGCGGTTAACAAAGCGAGACTTGTATTGCTGCTAGTAGTGGTACAGCACCGCTAGTAAGTCGTGATCTACGACCGGCGGCGACTGTCCGTGACCAGTCATCAACGAAGAAGTCGTTAAAAACAAAAGGCAGCTAGCATCGTCAGCATCAAGAGTCTGTGTTCCTGAGACCATCTCTCTCCGTGTTTTCCCGTGGGTGTAAGAACACAGCGCGCTCAGCTACCCCGGCGGTTTCGTTTAAACGACTACCGACAAATCATGTGCGGATGAGGTGATGATGACAAAAGAGCCTTCAAATCCCACCATCCCCATCATTGCCCGACCCGACTCGGTCCCTATCTATCTACAGCACTGCAGCAGCAACAGCAACAGCAGCTTATAGCTACTGCTTTATAAGGTAGCTATAGCTGATGTACGTACGGTATGCGCTGTTGTTTGATACACAACAAGACCACCGACGGGATGAATTTCACGCTCTTTGATCATCATCATCGCTGCCGTGATGGATGGTGGAGGAGGTGCCAATCAGCCGAGCTGCTGTGCTGCGCTCAACTATAGCCCACCTACACCTCTAGGAGATAGATAGATAGATAGATAGACACTATGTATTTAGTACGGCCGCACAATATGACGCTGCTATACGGACGTCAAAGTCTTCTCATCCATCCTACGCGCGTGAAATATCGTTATTTGCATCTCCACAATCAGCCCATATAGGCTCTTCACTCCAACAGACAATCCATTAATTTTTTATATTCAAAGAGAAAGAACTATTTGATGATGATGAAGCAGCAACAGCAGCAGCAGCAGCTAGGGGAGCTCGTTCTTCCACCACCGTGCATGGTGGGATATGCTCCACGGCAATTACATATGCAAAAACGAGCTGCTGCTGCTCCTGCTGCTGGAGCGCTGCAACACCTCGAAGGCTTTTTAATGTGGATACTTTTTGATGATACTGCTGCTGCTGTTGCTGCTGCTGCCGAGATATACATTTCTGACTATTTAGCATTTACAGTATGCCCAGAAGACGGACGTATTAAAACTTCTCCGTGTTGTTCTGTAATTCCTTTGAGCGTGACTTTTCACTCCCGCTCGGACGTTCTACATAGTAATATTCAAGCTTCGTCTAAGACCGGGGCTTTAGTGATGTATTTCTGGATGGAGACGGACAACATAAACTCTCGTAAAGTGTATCATATTTAGCGCAGCAGACACAAGCGAGCCCCACGTAGTTAGCCAATGCCTTTTTCAGCCGACATTCATTCTCCTGCCCGTCGTCGTCGTCACTATTACGACGAGGAGAACGAGGATCATCGTAACAACGTTACGTCGAATAAAACGAGAGAAAACCTTGACAGCAGAATGGAAAGGAGACGACGACTAACTGGAGCAAGAAAAAAAGATGCTGGATAACGAAGAAGAAAACCCGTTGTTTGTTGTTGTTGCGGGGAGAGACGGATGACATGAAACTCGTGGAAGAAAGTCTGGCCGGCTGTGATGGCCCCGTTTATTCCTTAAGAGGACTAATCGTCCCTCATCAGCGCATCTGATGAGGGCTCTTTTGGGAGGAAACTGGAACGCTTATTATCAATTATATTATCCATTATGCATGCAGCCCGTCGTGGCGCGCACCAACTGTAACGATCCGGCACGGCTTTTTCCTCCAGCACGGCGCCTCAATAAATTGTCGTAACCAGCCGCATCAATACCACGGACCGTATCTGGAACTATTAGCCATATCGGAATAGTTATTGATGGAAATCAAGTTTTATCGCCGTCAATGAGATCGGAATGCAGTAAACGACGCAACCACACGATCGATCGAAAACCAGTCGTGCCAATCAGTTGTCTTTATGCTAATCAAGTCGACTCTCTCTCTCTCTCTTTCTCTCTCTTGGAAACTCTTAGCTGCACAGCGCGTTGGCTGACCCAATGTTAGTGTTATTTATTAAGTTGTTTTAATGAGGCCATTTTTCCTGCCGACCCAATCTGCCCGTCGTCGTTATTGTCCGTGTGTCGCTGAAGAGAGACAAAGATCGTCTCTCTGATGGTGCGCACGAAACCAATTTCAACACTCAATATTTATACAGACTGACGTGGCGACGAGACGATGTCGCCCTTCCCATAATATATGGCTGCCACCATCTTCGTCTAGATACTCGAGCGTCCAGTGCTGGACATGTGATTCAATATGGACTTTGGTCATCTGTGGATGAGCTCGTTATATGCTATTGTGATGATAACAAATAATCGCGAATGTGCTGAAATTGACATATATCTATATATGGCGGGGTGCGATGGCCAACGCGAGATGGTAGTTGCCGAGGGAAATTCAAACTGTCCACAGCAGCAATCGCCCCAATCTATCTGAGCAAACAAGAAATGGTTCAGTTTCCTTCTACTGCGCAATCCAATAACTAGAATTCTCCTCGGTGGTCTCCACCGTATTCTGTTGGTTTATTTGCATTCTGCAGCCGAATTCCGTAACGTCGGCTTTTCCCTTTGCGCGGCGCGTCGTTTTTAGTTTGAAATTGAATGAGCCAATGGCCATTGTGTCATTAGTTGCTTCAAGGCTCATTTACAAACATAAAAGCCGCATTCTGTAGTCTATGGTTTTTATGGAATTCAACTGATTGTCAATTAAATTCGTGATGCGGCGTAACGTAAATGAGTGTTGCGGTTTTTTGATGACGACGACTGGAATTTTGTTATTGAAGGCGGAAATTTACAAACTGCGGATGGCCGCGTCATCTAGCGATACCTCGCTTTACTCAAAGCTCCATCAACCTTCTACCTGTTGAAAACAAAATACCACAAAATACCTTGTAGAAAGTTCTTGGAAATCCATTCTAAAAATATAGCGATACATGGAAAAACGAAAGATATAAAAATGACGCCATGACCAAATTTGCAAGTGTCGAAATGTATAGTTTGTTGGTTCGTTTACCGATTCGTCTGAAATAGTGTTGATATCAAGGTATAAAGCGTGTTGTGGTATCTGCATAGTTGGAGGTAAGGTACCCACATTCACGACGGGACAAGCTTTATAAAGTAAAAATAAATAATGCAAGAAAACAAAGCCAAACAACCAGCGAGTTTCCGATTCCAGTTTGATTTTTGTTTGATAGTTTTCTTATTATTATACGCCGGGGCCAGCAAGATGGTGGGTCTCGTAGCACCTGCCTTCCGCTTGAATTCGAACGGCCGCCCGCCGAGACGGTCAAGCCATGGCGTTAGAATGGCCTTGTTTGCTTTGATTTGCATGCAATTCAAACTCGCTGGGCCTGATGGGATTCATCCCCTTATGGACTTTTCAACTCGTCGTCGCACTGAAAAACAACACTCTCGATGTCTTATCGACGGACGGAGCGCATTCAAATCTCTTGGTTTTCTAACTCGGTTTGTAAAAGAAAACTTTGGAGAACCTTCCCATCCAAGTCAGATTGGATGACGTCGGAGGAAATGGCTCGTGAATCACCCAAGGTTCTTTTCTTCGCCAGTTAGTTCGCCAACAAACATATCGTTGGCCGGATTTCAAATGCAGCAGCAGCAGCTTGAGATCCTCGTCGCTATTACTATCTCGCATCGTAAGGTCCTTTTAACGAGGGAGCAATAAGCAAAGTGTTATCAACATGACAAATTGATGCGTTTGCGATTTATTTATTAGCCAAAGAGTCAAGGACGAATGGTCTCAACTCGTGACTACGTGTGGGAACTTGGGCAAAATGGCAATGAAAAAGTAAAAGAGAAAAAGAGAAAAAGGAGATCTCGGATGGAAAAGTTACTAATCAAACTAATTAAATTTCCACAAAGATTCTGGTCGAAGAAAAAAGCCTCTAGACTCATCCCGCCAAAAAATTTGAATGACTCAAGGCTCGGGAACTCTTGCTACTAAACGGGGAATCTCCATATGTCCATTTTGTTCAACCTTCCACTGGCTACAATATTAAAATGTAAGTTTAGAACTAAATAGATCTGTGTATTGTTAGAAATTTATTTAGTTGATTCAACGAAAATTGAATGTCAACAGTGTACGACGAAACATTGTGAACACATTTGTCTGAAGTTTAGAACACGTAGCTACCAACAAATCAATCAAACCATTTACCTGCTTTTAGCGCCTTTACCTGTTTCCCGAAGGGATTCTATACGTTTTTTGTTGGTATTGTGTAGTGCATTAGTTAACAGGTTTTCACCTAGATGGCTACGAAGGGCTGCTGTTTCTTAAAACGAAAAAACGACCCACTTCCCTACATTTAACTAAAATTTGACGAATGAAATTCAACTACAAATCGTGTGCGCAGTTTTTTAATGTATAAAACTTGATTTTTTTACTTTTAACGGAATTAATTAAAGCGCAGTTGCCACCTGCAGCGAAACTGCTAGGATGGCATCAAAACGTTTGTTTCGATGATAATTGGCTGCGGCGTTATGACGACGGAGTACAGATTAATAAAACGGAGATTCTAACACATCACAGGAGAGAAAACTTGGCGGGGGAGCGAGCGGGGCGGGGGGTGGGGGGCGAAGCCCCCCACCCCACGACCCGCGAGATCCCCGTGTCGATGGATACTATTATTTCATTTTAGTCTATCTATTGATTTCTCACTAATAGAAATATTCCGCTTCTCTATCAGCTTAGTATGCTGGTATATTATTATCACAAATAACCTACCATATTTTTCAAACAGGCCGCTAAACCTAGCTAATTGGTGTTGTGCTGTGAGTGCGTGCGTGAGTGAGTGCGTAAACCTCCTCAAAAGTCCTCAAAACTCGCGCGTAGACCACTAAGTACGTTGACAATAAAATCTAAATCAGTGATGTGCTTGATAAGCTGGTATGCAGTGATTGCATACCATAATTCAGCAATCAAAGTCAGCTAGTGGTAGTTGTCATTTCAACACATTCAAAAGAAAAAAAGAAACACTAGTATATCCCTTCGGGATCCTCCCAGCGAGCGACGGAAGGCGGCGCTGGTAACAGTACTTTCTATGAATTAGTTTCCGACTTTCCGCCAGGTAGCGTTGCTACTTGTTGATGTTGACAACGACCAAAAGGTGGCGTTTGGCGAACCTGCCCAACCAACGGCTGGCCGCCGGGGCTGGGGGCCTGGTATTCCTCTAACGAAACTAACGAAATCCTTACGAGCAACATGCACCTCGCCACCACCGTGCCCTAATTAATTATGCTGTCATTGTGTTTGTCGCCATTTTGGCACACTAAAACATTTAAAGTAGAAGCCGGAATCCCAGGGGACTAACAGATAGGAAGAGTAATCAGATTTTTATTCTTCATTTAGATTAGTAAATTCGGAATAAGTAAAAAAGTGAATCACATGGCTACACCTGTGAATGTGAATTTATTGCTTGTTTCATACATGTCACATAATTAATTAAACCTTCTGTAAATAAATACTTGTAATATTAACTATATGTGTAAATATTTTGTGCATTAAAGTGTTCCTTTTCTGCATCAAGGTTTTTGACAGTCATGTGTCACCCACACAATGAATACTGCATCTCCCATCACTCAGCCGTTTGTTTCTTGGCCAACTTCCTCAACATGGACTCACTTGTCATGATGTACTATTGAGACATTGATGGACAACAGACTATCTAGATTGTCTGAAGCCATCAGCTGGAATGACATCAACATGATTCTTTGTAGCTATTGGAACAGATGTTGAAAACATTTTGGATCAGCTTGAAAATGAAGAAGTCTGTGAGAAAATCTACTACATCACCTCAACTAATTCACTGGTTGAAGAACTTCTTGGACCCAAATACTACCAAGACAAAAATCATTTACCTTAATGCCTTGCTGATTTAGTACAACTCTTCTCGACCCTAAGAATGTGGTCTAATCCTTCAACTTTAGTTGATCAAAACGAGGATCTCAAGATTACTTTAACATCAAGATTAATTTGAGACTGTACTTCAAGCAATCCGATTAACAACTCAAGAAATTGTTGCACTTTGAAACCACCGAACAAATCGATCTCGATCTCTGAGAGAACTGGGCATCGTCGTTCATTATACAGTGAGAAACTAAATATTTGATCTACTAGACGTTAGTTGGATGGATTAAAGCTTGCTTTTTGTTTTCCAAAGTGCGCTTGCACTCTTCTTTGTCAGAAGAATGTTCCTTTTAAACTTGCACGATCACCGGAAGTTAAATTCACGCGAGCAACAAGGTAAATTTTCGATATATTTAGAATACGTAACCGATTAAAAACTGTTCCCCATATGTTTTTACATTATAGCACGATAGTCTAGGGCGCCGAGTAAATAGAACAAAAGAGGAATGCCGTCGTTGAAAGGTACTACCGACTTCGAGGTAAAATTTTTTCCCATTAAGTTTCCGTTCATCTAGTGATGGAAAAATTTGACAACGACATGATTACTTTTTTAACAGGCTAAGTTCCGAGAGAAGGTTGAAAGATCCCCTCTTGACTATGCGACTAGATGTCATCCCATGAACTTTGCAGTCGGTCCTGCCTAGCTTTATAAATTCTATTTATCAAGACTAAGTACTGCCGTATTAGTCCAATATCGAAGTAGTGAACATAAAACTGATAAAAGGTTGTCTTTCAACACCGCTCCCCCACATATAAGAATGAAAATAAACGTTTTCGTTACACCGTTTATTAAATGATACCATGCCGACGAAGATATAGCCATTTTAATATTTTATATAACTTGTTGGGAAAATAAACAAACTATACATAAATTGTTAATATTTCATAAATATTTCGTATGTATATTCCACTTAGTCATTCACATTTGATCGGTTATTTTCTGAACGATCAGAGTAGATAAATCTCTAGAAGAGATTATATCGTTGTTCATCATTTCGTTCAGAGCCACTCGTCGCTCGGTACGGCCCGTACCGCCCAACGAGAGGCATGGCTAAGAGAAGCCGGAAAGAGAGAAGAGTGACGGTTGGGGCCAGTTCTTAGGGGATGCGATTGAACCTAGTCGGGCGCTTGGCTGTATTCACCCTTTCGAGACAGAGCCCATCCCTACCTCCTGCATTTCGGGTATCAGGACCGGAATTGGAAGGATAGAAGGTTACAGGGGGAATCTACACTTAGCTGGAACACCTGAGTGTAGTGCAGGTTTGCAACTCCTGAAACAAAAAGAAGACGATGTTAGTTAATCAATAATTAAAACAAGTCACAAGTTAAAGCGTTTACCTAGTCATATCGCTGCCAAAATGGTTCTTCGGTCACGTCTCCATCGCATTGGTATCAGCAATCACCTGGAAAACAAATATATAAACTGTTAATCACGGAATGAAGTAGATGGAGCACATTTTCTGAGACCGGAAATAAACCGGAAGTGAGAAATACTGCTTCAATCTCAAAGCATAGCAAAGCATAGCGTACCTAGTCATATTGCTCCCAAAAAATGGTTCTTCAGTCACGTCTTCATCGGCTATGTATCAGCAATCACCTGGGAAAATAAATATAAACTGTTAATCATGGAATGAAGTAGTTTTCGGAGACCGGAAATAAACCGGAAGTGAGAAATACTGCTTCAATCTCAAAACAAAGTAGATATTCGGAATCAGCGCACTTTTCTGAGCAAGAATAATGTGGTATTATTGAAATTTGAGAGATTGACCAAATCGCAAATTTTTGAAGTCTCGACTTCTTAAATTCTCGATTTTCGACATGTTCCAAAAGTTGATAGAAACAACATATTCTAGCTCAGAATTTGACGAGGAATCCGATTCTGTCCTTCATTTTGCTGTACGACGTGTTTTTCTTACTTCCGGTCCACTTCCGGTTTTGTACTTTTACATGTGTTCATCGTCTAATTAAGGATTAAATTATACTTGGCAAGGTGGAGTGGTCAGAGGTTGTCCCGCTATGTCAGCAAAAACTGCACAGATGACGAGTTGATGACACAAGCAGCTACGATAGCACGACGGTGGTTCAGGTTGGCGATACTTGAAACATTAGAAGAAAAGATATTAGTCAATCTGAATACAATATAGCCAGTTCTAAAATCTAAATAAATACATATAGTCTGTCACTGAAGCAAGCATTCATACACACTCACATCATCTCTAGTCCAGCAGGCAAAAGAAGATTGGTGGTTGACGGATTTACTGTCACCAGATGTGTTGTCTCCAGTTGCCTCTGACAGAGTGACAGTATATAGAGCCTCTTAAGTTTAGGTGGAAGACACATTAATTCAAGGAAAATTAATTCTTCCAAACAGTTCTAGTCAACATGACAATTAAAAACTTACTATATTTGGTATTACCCTTAGGTAACTTCGCAACTATAACACATCATTATGTGATCTGACTCATTTCACACATTCTAAATGAAGCAATGCTGGAATAAGAAGTTACACATCTATTGTTACAATTCTTTCTAGCTTAGCGTACGACAAATCACAGCTTCATTGAAGTGAGATTTATTATTGCTTTCAACTACAAAGAGTCAGTCACAATGTCTCCTTATTCACACAATTATTCTTAAAACTCCTTCATTTGATAGTAACTTAGTCTACTAAAACTTTTATCAAATCAATTAAGTTACTAAATATAAGGAATCGAAATAGTTACCATTGAAAATCCGTACGTCATGCAAGATGCCAGAGAGAACAACAATCAGAGATGATCTGACAACAATACACTGTTGCGCGATTTAGGTAGGATTGTTTACATGTTGATGTTATTGACGGCAGTTGACAGCCAGACAACCGGCCGAAAGGTGGCGGCGTAGCGGCTCGTCAATTGGAAGTTTGCAACTGTAATAGTCTTTTAGTCTTATCTTCGTTCATTCATTTGAAAATGGTGGCGGAGCAAAGAGCTCGCATGCTCTTTTGATAGGAAAAAGATGGCGGGGATTCGGGGATTCGAAGGGGGGAGGGAAGGAAAGAACAGTAGAGGTGCCTGGTGACCAAAGCAAAATTCGCGTTGTATGTGTGTGTATTGCCTGTATGGTCATGGGCTCATGGCTGTCTGCTCTCATCGTCATCGCCATCCCGTTGCAGTTTTCAGATTCGGTGTGAGCCAGTCTTTGGTTGCCGGAAGTCATGTCTGATGTCGCTCTGACCTTGAACGAAGACTGAATGAACGAGATTTCCTCCCGAGTTTAGCACCCTGCCGCGCGACGACTAGTTTTCCCAATTTGATCCAAGACCAAGTGACGTCTCCGAGTGTCTCCAATCACTCAGTGACAATCGTGAGAAAAATATTGGCTCTGACGTGGTCTAGAAACGACGAAATAGAAGAAAATTCTTTCTCCAAAGAAAAAAAGTGGAATGTGAACATGTCCATGTGAGATGGGCGAGCGAGTGCGTCGATCGAGAGAGAACCCATCATCTAAGGCAGCAACAACATCAACTTTTGCGACACCTGGATTCCTGAAACTGGATTTAAACTGTGAGCCGGATTATCCCTTTTCTTCTTCGCCCCCGTGTTTATTTGCGCTTGTGCCATTCGTATCCCGTGCGTCACCGCTGAAGCAAAAAAAGAAGAAACGTTTCTTCTAGCTAAACGTCGGCCATATATGAGGGCATTCTAGTGGTTTCAAAGTCATATTCTTGATGTTTGCTTAATTGCTTATATTTCTTCGGATCAAATCTCTTTTCTGTTAATGTGATACGTGAATACAATCGTTTGGTGAAGTTGTTAATGCGCCAGTAATTAATAGGCGGCTACTATTATAAGTATACTCGTCGGCAACACCATCAAATTTTAATGATGTTCAAAAAGTAAATTTGGAAAATTAGATATATCAATCGTAGCCGTGTGGCAATGTATCGAGATTTGACGCAAAAGGTCAAATCCTTGTGTAATGACGATGTAGGTCATGGGAGTTGAAAAATTTTTCGCTTCCCACAATTGGTAGATGTAGTAACATTTTCATGGTGTGTCGACTGTAGCCTTGCGGTAAAGCGTCTAGTTGGAACGCAGATTTCAGAGGTTCAAATCCTCGTCGACACAAATAAAAAGAGCAAGCTCTGTGAACGTCCTATTCACGGGGCTTGCTAATGGCTGTCTATGCCTCTCTGTTCTGATTCATGAGAGCTTTTGTTGATGGCGCCCGTGCGCCAGCCTGCACTACACTCAGGTGCCTGCTGAAAAGTGTAGCCTCTACCTGTAACCTTCTATCCTTCCAATTTCTGATTCCCGACATGCAGATTTGAGGTGGAGTGGGCGCTGTTGAAAGGGTGAATACAGCCAAGCGCCCGACTAGTTCAATCGCACTCCGGATGGCCAAGTGCCTGAACTCTGTCCTCTTAGACCACGAGAACGTCACTCTTCTTTCCGAACTACGGTTCCCTGGGGTTTCTCCCGGGTTTCCGCAAGCAAAAAACCAGTGGTGGTTTGCTAAATTTTCCCAAGTTTTTTCGTCAGGGATTAATTAACGGAAAAATTATGCCTTACATTTCTCATATGTTTATTTTTTAATCACACAATACACTCAGTCACCGGGCTAATGTGCGAAACAACCGGTGCGGGTTTCGGGTTACACCTTTATGGTATTACCTGTTTTAAATTAGGGGGCAAAACACCACAATAGACTTGTGTAGCCTTGTATTCTTCAGATGAAGTTTGATATTCTTGATAAATAAGCAATACACCAATCAAAGTTATGCGGTATTACCTAGCGAACGGGACACACTGGCCGTCTGAAGGCCAGATTGCAGATAAGACGGATTTTCGGTGGCAGGTTGCTTGGTGAATAAGTAGCAAATCTAACAATACAAAATAATGTAAATTTAAGTATACTAAATTCGTGATAGATTATTACCTGGTTCAAATTTGGCTACATAAAGTACAAAGGAACTACAAGGAAAAGTTCCGACAAGCTTGCAGACGGCAGACACGACACGGTTGCGGAAATGGTTTCCACCACGACGTCCAAAACTGGGAGGAAAAAGAGCTGCCTGATGGACCCACAAAGCGGCAGAGTAGCTCGAGTGAGAAGAAGGCCGTTTGTTGTTAATGTATTGCCTCTTCACTTGAACTGCGTAACAGTAAGAATCCATAAGTTCAGTAAAGATCCTTGAGTAAAAAGTAACAGTAACGAATGCACCACCGAGATCATTTATGGTCCTCGGGAACAAACTGTTGACTCTGTAAAAATGAGAAGAAAAAATGTTGAACGCAACAATCTAATGGGAATTCTTAAATCTACCTACCTTTCGATGACCTCGTAGGAGCCATGCAGTAAAAACAAACTCATCCGAATAGGCGATAATCTTGAGTGGTATATCATCCGAATTGTCTTGTTTAGTGCCGTTCCGACAATCAGGTCCAGTTTCTCCATTTATGGGATTTTCCACTCGTCCAGCTCGACAATTTGTTCCACGAGCAGATAGAAGTGTCGAAATGAAGATATCTGAAACATGAACAGCCAAATGTTAGTTAATCAATAGTGTTCAAATCTTTGTTGAAGGTTGATGTGAGACGACCTTTCGTCATTTCTCTACCGGCACCAACTGGTTCTCCAGTCAAGTCTTCATCAGTTTGGCATCAGCAATCATCTAGAAAAGAATAAAAATAGAAACCGTTAATGACGGAATGAAGTAGTTGGAGTAAATTTTCGGAGACCGGAAATGAACCAGAAGTGGGAAATACTGCCTCAATCACAAAACAAAGTAGATATTCGGAATCAGCGCACTTTTTTGAGTAAGAATAATGTGTTGTTATTGAAATTCGAGAGATTGACCAAATCGCCAATTTTTGAAGTCTATATAGACTTCTTAAATTCTCGATTTTCGACATGTTCCAAAAGTTGATCAAAGCATAATATTCCGACTCAGAATTTAACGAGGATTCCGATTCTGCCCTTCATTTTGCTGTACGACGTGTTTTTACCACTTCCGATCCACTTCCGGTTTTAACTTTTCTTGTGTTCATCGTCTAATTAAGGATTAAATTATACTTATTAGCAAGTTGGAGTGGTCTGAGGTTGTCCTGTTATGTGCAGTTACTGCACATATATGATGACACAAGCAGCTACGATAGCTCCACTCCACGTTGGATCAGATTGACGATACTTGAAACATTGGAAGAAAAGATATTAGTCAATCTGAATACAACACACATAGTCAATTTCTAAATACACACACATAGTCTGTCACTGGAGTGATCATTCATAAACTTTATTCACATAATCCTTAGTACAGCAGGTGAAAGAAAATTGGTAGATTTACTGTCACCAGATGTGTTTTCTGACAGAGTGACACTATAGAGCCTCTTAAGTTTAGGTAGAAGACACACTAATTCAAGGAAAATTAATTCTTCCAAACAGTTCCAGCAACACAACAATGAAAAACTTACTGTATTTGGTATATACCTTAGGCAACGCAAACACTCATTATTCGATCTGACTTGTATCACACAACCTAAAGAAGCAATGCTGGATAAGGATCTATTGTTACAACTGTTTCTAGCTTAACGTACGACACATCACAGCTTCAAAGTGTTTGAAGGAGTCACATGAATGTCTACTTATCGACACAAATATTCTTAAAAATCCTTCATTTGATAGTTACTAAGCCTCTACTCAAATTCTTATCTAATCAATTAAGCTAATAAACTTAAGGAATTGAAATGATAACCATTCAAAATCCAAAATCCGTACGTCAAAGAAACAAGCCAGAAAGAACATGCAGCAAGGATTGTTTACGTCCAATACTGGGTTGCGCGATATAGGATTGTTTACCTGTCATCGACGGCAGGGCAGCCAGGGGCCCAGGGCCCAGAGAAAAGGACAAAACGAGATCCCTGTTATGAAAGCAAAATACATGTTTTTACATTTCCCAAATTATTTTAAAACAAGAATTTTAAATATATTTTACCGATCCATAATTCCGTTTGGTTCACTTTTCGAATGGCTACCGCTACCCTATTTGCTGCTTAATTCTCCACTCAAGCACTTTATATATGCTTCTATTTTTCACGTACCACCTGTCGTTACGTCTGTCTTTTTTCTACAAATTATTTTGACAAGTTTCAACCCCATTCTTTCCGGGAATTTCCTTTTACGCAATTTTCGAAAAAGCCGCTGAAACACAATTGGGCAAACTGCAGAGAATATAGTGAGTTGTTATGACGTGGTACATGTGTTTACAATTAATTGCGGTTCAAGAGACAAAACCAGTTCCAAAAAACTACACGTAGATCTATTTACGTGTATCTACGGTTCGAATATTTTCTTTTATACATGTACAGTCAGAAAGAACAAGCGACGACAACCAGTGTCGAGACCACATTCGAAGAGTGATCAATCCACTTTGATTCTTTACAAGTGAATATTGAATAACTTTATAGCGTTGCCAAACCTTTTTTCGTAGCAATAGATGCAATAGAAGCGACACAAGTTGAAGAATTGAAGAACTTTCTCGTTGCCTGATTTCTGCACAAGTTCCCGAGACCCGAACCGACCGAACGCAACACGAATTACTTATTGTAAATTTAAATTTGCACGAGGTCTGCGGGGTTGCCGGCTTGCCATCCTTAGTCATCTTCAGTATTAATTCGTCACAATAAAGAATAAACTGGCTCGTTAATTATTCATTTTTCACTCAAAGATAGAATCTAGAGACTAGATTTTGAATGTTGAAATATATTACTAAATAAAAATACTTTCACTGTTCATTATTTGGATGGTGACACGTGTCATAACAACAGGAAACTGGCAAACACGACGATCTCTCTGCTGTCATTCTGCTATCGGAAAACTTTCACTTGTTCGTGACGAATAGTTGAAGGAAGAAAGTGATAAAGTTTTTGTGTCGATTTTCAGGTGCAAACTGGAAATCCAAGATCTTTAGTAGTGGTTAAAGTGGGCTGGGGATGGAGTCGCATCATGATTAAACATCGTTCCAAGCGAACAGACCAACATGAAGTACAAACGACTTGGTTTGATTGTGGCGTTTTGCTTCGCTAGTTGGCTTATTCTTGCCCTTGTAATTTTTAATGAAAACACGGGGAAAAAAATTGATTATGAGGTCAGTTCTAAGTAACTGTAAAATGAATAGTATAACAATGTTATTGTATTCCTCCTAGACAAAAAGGGGCCCACTTTTGAAGTACATCCAGGAGCTCGAACTACAAATCAGTCAGCAAGAAGAAACCTACAGAGAACTTGTAGAGAAATTGAATAAAATTAAAGAAACTACTGAAAGTATGTCTATGCTTGGCATTAGTTTTGGCATTACAATTAAATTATATTTTAATCATATTTGTAAAGCTATTGCTGGTCGTGATCATCTTCAAGAAGTGCTGGATACGATAAAGAATCAGAATCCTTCTGTCTTAAAGCCAAAAACTGCAGCCTTGGCCAACAAACAAGATGTACAAGAACCAGTCATTCTTCCTGTGCTTGTGTTTTCTTGCAACCGTCCGGACATACGCCGTAGCTTGGACGGTTTGCTCAAATACAGGCCAGATGCCAAGAAATTCCCTATAATAGTCAGTCAAGATTGTGCCCATAGTGCTACAGCTGAGGTCATTCGTTCCTATGCCTCACAAGTGACCTATATCCAGGTAATATGCTTCATCAACAACTTTTTGTTAGAAATGCTTCTTTAATCTTGTAATTCTGTAGCAACCTGACCAAAGTGAACCAAGCGTCCCACCCGGAGAGACCAAGTTTAGAGGCTACTTTAAAATTGCACGTCATTATCAGTGGGGTTTAAGTCAGGTGTTTCGCAAATTCAATCATACAGCTGTAATTATTGTTGAAGGTACATTATTGTTGAAGGTACATCAAATGTCGAATTAAGAATAATGTTACCTATTTTCTTGGCTGCGCAGATGATTTAGATGTGGCTCCGGACTTCTTTTCATACTTTTCAACCACATACCAGCTTCTGACCAATGATCCTACACTGTGGTGTGTCTCAGCTTGGAATGACAATGGAAAAGCCAGTCTGGTGGATGTGCAACATGGAAGCGAACTTTTGTATCGTAGTGACTTTTTCCCGGGATTAGGTTGGATGATCACAAGAAAGTTATGGGATGAATTGGAACCCAAGTGGCCCAAATCGTAAACGACATATGTTATTTCTACATTAAATTCGTGATACATTTGAATTGTATTAAAATTTAGCTACTGGGACGACTGGATGAGAAGACCAGAACAGAGAAAAGACCGCGCCTGCATCCGACCAGAAATTTCACGAACAAGAACTTTTGGGAAGATCGGTGTCAGCAAGTACGTTTCTTACACTATAGTTATTGATTAAATTGAGTGCTAAAGCTTTTTTTTTCTATTCCCAGTGGTCTGTTCTTTGACAAACACCTAAAGTACATCAAGCTCAACGAGATGCCGGTCGATTTTTCTAAGCATAACATGAGTCGTTTAATGCAGTCAAACTACGATGCGGACTTTATCCGACATGTGTACAGCCTTCCTGTGGTATCAGCTCCAGATGTTAGAACGAACACAAATCTGCCATTTGACGGCCCGGTGCGCATCAATTACCATACCAAAGATACCTTTAAGAGTGCAGCCAAGTTGTTGGGTCTCATGGACGATTTCAAAAGCGGTGTGCCACGAACAGGCTACCACGGAATTGTTTCCTTCTTCCTCAACGGTCGGCGAATCTATTTAGCTCCACATTCTAATTGGAAAGGATATGACCTCACTTGGAGCTAACGTGCCAGTAATGTAGAAATAGTTAAGAAAGTTAAAAAGAAATTTACTGGGTAAATACTATTGTTTGAAACTGTTGGAAGTTGTTTTGTGTGATACGATTAACTGAAGTTAAAAAGTTTTGTGTTATTTCTTCTCTTATTTTCTTTTGACTTCAAAACGACACCCATTTATTGATTCACAGGCGTGAGAAATACACGTTTTTGCTTTTTGAATGAAGAAGAATGCAATTACTCATAACCGACAACAAAATTGGCTACCTCCCAATTGGTGTCCAATTCGATACCATTCTCGATAGTTACTCCTTCTTTCGTAATGGTAGCAATTTGGTGCTAAAAGAATACACAGTAGTATAGAAAAAAAAAAAACTTATTTTCCAATTAATATAAAGAGCTTACCTTGTTCAGAGCTCGACAGTCACGGTAAAAGAGAACTCGAAGGCAATTGATCAGCACAATACGGGCTTCTTCTTTAGTCATTTGTGGTTTCTTTTCCAGGGCTTCACGCATTAGTGGCAAGGCAATGTGAGCTCCGTAACCAGTAGCGATTTTTGTATCACTAAAGGCCGTACCAATCTTGTCAACGCAACCCAAATAGGGTTCTCCATCTTCCAAACCAGCTACCAGAAATGTGTTCCAGAGTGGATCAAACTTTGACCGTCTGTTGTAAAGTACTCTGGTCAACCACATGTGCAATGCCTTTGGTGCTAATGTAAAGCCATCATCAGCACATTCTTCATCAATCCTGTTCAAGTAAACAACAAATTGAATAAAACAAAAATTAAATAATAATGCTTAAAAGAATAATATAAATAGAAAGTTGTACTTACACTTTCTGTTCAATAATGGCTTTCAAGTGTTGGAAATCAGCAATATCACCAGTGGCTCCCAAAATCGTAGAGTCATTCACCTTGATGATTCTCTCTATTGAGCGGAATTTGGCCAGACTGCCATATGATCCCAACATGTCACCAGCTAACATGACACCTCCATCAAACACAAGCCCAAGGATTGATGTGCCTGTTGTCACAGGTGATCTGCAAAGTGGATTTAAATAGAAAAAAAAATGTGATCAGAATGTCAAACACATGTTTTGCAGATAAACGAAAAGAGAAAACAATAGAAGGCATCAAAAGTTTCCGACATTGCAATGAAAGAAAAACATTCTTTTGATACACATTTTAAAAATTACATTATAAATGAAAGATAATTTCAAGAAATAAAGGACGAAATGTGGAAATGTAATGAATTACTGAGTTCGAGTGATGATGCCTCCACTGGATGATGTAGGGGCGACGCCGGCTCCAGGAAAGTTGAAAAAACATCCTGGTGCTGGACCGTTAGGCCACAATGATGGATTGATGATGGAGTTTGGATTGGCGTACATGTTGTTACTCTTTCACCTTCTTTGACAAATAAACTGCTATGCAAAGATATTCAAGACTGACAATGGAGTAAGTGAGCCCGTTTCACTTTGAAGTTTCTGCAGACTCACGGTTGCTCTCCACGAGCTTTCCAACTAGACCACCAGATGTCCAATTTAAAGTGACTTAAAAACGGCGGATTCAAAAGGTGCGGATTTTAATTTAGTTTTGAATTCATTGGAAATTCAATGGGGCGTTAAAATCGTTGGCCGAATAGAGAAGATTCAAAGAATTGAAGAATATAAGTCAAACATAAAAGGTATTGGAATCCAGTGAAATTATTCAGCGGTATAAATTTGAAAATTAGCATAAGAATTCATCATGCATTGTTATTTAAGATATGTCAGTAGTCGGAGTGATGCGGGGAGTCGCGTGAAAGTTACTATTCAGCCGCGATTGCCACAGTGATACACGATTTACACACACAAGTAAGAAACTTAGCATAATAATGGCAAGTCGCGGGGTCAGCCTATTGATTCGCCGCGTCGTATGGGATGTTGCGAAACTGGGACAAGCGAGTTGTTGGTTATTATCTTTCCTGGCAAGCGCAATATTTAACTATAATCAGTCGCAGAGTTTGTCAAAGTTTTTGGGTTTGTTCCATACCACACGGGGCACGAGCACGAGAAGGTGAAACTTGAAAGCGAGGTAAAAAGCAGAGTCTAATGATGACTAATGAGTTAAAAACAAGAACCTGTTTGTTTTTTTAAATACAGCTGTAATCAGAACGGAATTGGTCTTGCCCAGGTAATTGTTAAAGACAAATAGCTATAATTGTTTTCAGTGGGCGCGCCAGTTTGGACCGACAACAAAAAGCGAACGGTGAAAGGATGGTCGTGCCAGCCAAGCCGGATTGTGCGGTAATGCGTATAATGTAGGGGAAAAAATTGACATGACACCTGATGGATACAGCCGGATGGGGCAGCGCATCAGGAAACACAAAGACAAAACAGATGCTAGGTAGCGCGAGATGGATAGGCTATTATAGTCGCAAGGCCAACTACGGGCTACTATATTTGCATGAAATTGAAAGGCCTGACGGTCGGTTGTTGTCACCTATGTAAATGAAATTTTTTAACGGCAAACGGATCTTGCTGCATGGCAAATTTCCAACTGCATTATTCGGTAACGCACCGAAGGGTCGTCGTTCTGAGAAATGTTTAAGGGAATTGAGTACGTTTACGGCCAAGGACAAGTCTTTGTGTTTTCGCGGATTGGGAAACATTCGAGTCGAGGAATAGTGGGCGTACGAGTACGAATAGCTATGGGGCTAGCGTGAGAAAACTTGAATCGGCTTGCGGGCGGTCGATTCATTAAATCTATCAAGTGCTTGATTTTTATTGAGATTGTCTGCTGGCGTCCAAATAGGGCCAGTACCCAAGAGAAGATGGCATTATCTAGGCGAGTCAAGACTTCTTCTTCTTCTCCAACACCTACACTCACGTTCTGTGCCAGACTTGAAGTTGTTAAGAAGACGACGAGAAGAAGAAGAAGAAAAAGAAGCGGCAGCTTTCACCTGTTCGGACTTTCAGCGTGCGTGGCCTACATGGTGCCTGCGCTTTATCTCTTTTTTTTTCTCTCTCTCCCTTTTCTCTTTCTCTTTAGTTAGCTAGCCCTTTTCTTAAACGCAGCATATAAGCCATGTCCTTGTGTGTCTGGCCCCCAACAAATAGTCAAGCGCATCTTCTTCTCTCCTCGGGCCATAGCGCAATCTGCATAGCATTACTACACCAGCACCTTTCTCTCTTCAAAAATAAGACTCTCCCAGGAATGACGGCTCGTATTCACACAAACTACCGACAGAGGTGCCCAATCAGGCCATTTTCTCCAGTGAAAGTGTCGACACGCGAAAATTGACGCAATTTACTCATTCGTTTCGTTTTGTCGTTTCTTTTTTTTACCAAAAAGGTCCAGGAAGTTTATTAAAGACGTTATTTTTCTTATAGTAGTAGTACAGCACCTCATTTATAGACAGACAGCACTTGTGTGTTCTTAAGAGCAAGTAGGCCTGTAAGAATTCAAATGGGGAGAAAGGTACTAAACATGATGGCCCTTTATTTACAGGCTAAAAAAATGATGATGATAGTTTTCTTTTTAAGCCTTGACGGTGGATGAAGGGATGACGCCAAAGTTATCGTTGAGGTTGTAGAAAGAAGCAGCCTCGGAACAGGGGATCGCATCGGTGGGGAAAGTGCAAGTCATACTTTCCTGTTTTGTTGACGGCGAAATAAAACAAACGATGAGCCAAAAAGTGCTAATTATACACTTGGTGACGACAACAACATGGGTCGCCGTTACATACCTGGTTGAAGATGGTCTCCTCGGGGCAGATGAAAGACCATTTGAAGACTTGCTTAGTGCCATCAGCCAATTCGACCGGGTAGCAGATGTGGAAGAGTTGGCACTCGTTGTCGACATCAGCGTAGTAGCCGTAGACCTTGTTGTCGCAAGAGAATGTGTCGACGATGTTGTTGCGGATGGCCGTCGCGTTGCTAGGTAATCCCAATTTCTCCTCGATCGTCGTTTGGCGACGAACCTGTTGTCAGAAATTTCGAAGATTACATTGACATGTCATATCCATTTTGGAGCGTTCGATAACTTTGAGTTAAATTGAAATCCAACTTACGCGGTCGAAAGGAGTCGCCAAGACGACAGCAACGAGAGCAAGACCTAAAGATTGGAATGGAAAATTTGGTTAGAAAAAAGAGGATTGCATCAGGTAGCGATGAGAATCACGAAGAGGGAACACTACTCACCGACGATGGTAGCTAGTGAGTTCATTTTCGTTCGAGTAGTACTGATGCTCAAACAGGGAAAGTCATGCGGCTTTTATACCTGCGCATCCTCCCTCTCGTCCCGCCGGTGGAAATGGCCGGCAGGTTGAAGACGATTCACAGACTAGTCCCGCACCTGCCTTTTTTTCCCCTTCTTCGCGTTCTTGGTAGGTCGGTGGGTGGCGCACGAGATGGAAAGGGGATGATGCTATTCTCAAAACGAATAAAGAATCTTCTTCTTCTTTTTTTCACGTCCGTCGTCGTCTCAATTCTCTTGTGCGTCTTTTTGGCCAGCACTACCACTCCCCCGCCATTGTGTATTACAACACGCCGAGCTGTGTCTACACCGCCCACCCGATCGTCTGCATTCGCGTCGTTATTTTCGCTTACAACTCGCGCGTCCTAGTCGTCGTCTCCTATCATCTCCAAAAATATCATTCAGCCCGATCATTAAAGAAGCATCCATCACTGCACTTGTTTTTTTGTGTTAATCTCTCTTAAAAATTTTCAAATTCGTTTTTTTTGTTCCACGGTCGGCTTTGACTGTTGTGCCTCTCATCACGATCGTTGCATATGCGAGAAGGGGAAAAACCTCCCAGTATTAAGAAAGAGAAAAAAAAAAAGACGGCTGCTGGAGATTTTGCATTTATCGCACAGTAGGACACGATCCATCACGCTACGGTCAGGCGAACGAGCCATTGTCAAGGCGTGTTCGAGAGATCTTCATTTTTTCACCTGAGAGTTGTCATTCCCCCTCTCTTCTTCTCTAATTCCACTTGTTGGGCTCGCTACAAGTGAAAGGCTACTAGTAGTATACTTTTGGTGCGATATTTCGCGCCGGCACAATTTCACCGACAGCACTCGAAATGGATAAGAAGAAGAGGAAAAAAAAAATGGAAAAGTTTTCAAATTCTCGAGTTGCACGAAGTGGATTCATCAAATAATAGATGAATCACAAGCTCGTAAAGAGACGACAGGGAGAAAGAAGGAAACTGTTAAGAAAAAAAAGTGAAAGGGCGAAAGCTTAAAGATTCCAATCTGGAAAATCTGATTTATTATCGCCCGCGTTCGGGATTCTTCTTCTGCTGGCCCGTACGGACTTTCTGTTCCCTATCCACACCGACTTGTTTCGTAGCGGCAACAGGGAAAGAAAGACCACAATTTTCTAAAAAGAAAAAGTAAAAAAAAAGCCGCGATGTCGGATTTAGTCAGTTGACTTTTGTATAGGCAGCATATATCCTCGTTTCTGATGAGGATAAGCATAACATTCCGTAGCTAAATGTATAGATATAAATGAACGGGTGGCCGGATGAAGGATAAAACTTATGGCCGACAAGATGAAGATTATTTTTCTGCTCTTTACCCAGATGGACCCATTAAAAGTTTATACGGGAAGTCGTCGGTGCTAACGATTGACGAGCAAGAGCAAACACAACAACAGGATGGAATGCGTCATGAAATAATGGCAGTCGGTAGTATATACGTGTTGTGTCTTATTCTCATCATCATCAGCACCACCATCGTCATTTTCTTTTACGACGACGTAGGACGGGTGCCTTACAAGATCGAGTGCGCAACCCTTGACCCAAAATTTTCGGGATCCATCTGCTGCCCTTCGGCAAGGTTCTCCCTTCTTTTCTTCACCTGTCCTCTACTCTGTGATTTTGATACAAAAAAATTGACACCTTTCTCATATGGCTCCAACAAGATCCACAAAAGATTTGACTCTTATCCGCCCTATCGCGTCACCGCATGTGAATATTAGAATGGCGCGCTACTCAGCGTAGCGACGCGGCCCCGGCCCGCCTTTTCAATTTCAGTCTTTCATTACCCAATCGGCTAATCGTCAAAAAATGGCATCAAATTGCGAGTCTCTTTCTGAAGGTCCTTGCGGTCGTGGTTATGTCGGCTGTTTGGCCGGATCACACGTTGATGATGAACAGCGCAGGAGGTTTACCTCGTCGCCTAATCACAACAACGGCATAATAACTCGGGGAGGGGGGCCGGGACGATGTGGGTTTTAAACGCTGCACTGTGCGTTGCTGCTCCTGCTGCTGTCTGTCGGAATTTTCTTTCAGAAAAAAAAAATGAAGAAAAAAAAGTTGAAATCCCACACAGACTAGCTACCCATTATCAGTCATGACGGCGTCGACGGTGGTAGGGTCGGGCGGCGGTGTCGGCGCAAGCAACACACACACACAAATGGCCCCACGACGTCAAACTCTCTTTCAGTGTTGGGGTCGAGAGAGAAATCATCATTCCGACGGTCATCTCGGATGCACGACGCCGCTAGTAGTTGGTGGCGTTGTTTCTTCTTCATTCTCCAACTTTATTTTCTCTTTTTTTTTCTCCCCTTACGTCGACGGGCCAACCATATATTTCCTGCAGCAGTCGGAATCGAATGGCCAAGGACGTGGAAAAGTGAAAGGAAGATGCCACCACGAGGAAATCAAAAGAAAAAAAAAACAACGTTGTGTAGCTCTTTCTTCTTCTTCTTTCTACGCATGTGTGCCTCTTTTTCTTGTGTGTGTGTGTGTTTGATGGGCTACTACCTACCTTGTTCATATCACGTTGTTATGCGCCGCCTCACCAAGACTTGCGACTCTTCTCTCTTTCGTCACGGATCGCTATTCCTCCTTAACCCCCTTTTTTTTCTTCCAACATTTTCATTTTTCCTCCATCAATTCATTTTCCATGTAAGGGGGAAAAACCTCACACGAGAAAAAAGACCGACCGCAAAATGACAAACCGGCCATAAGCCACCGAAACTAACAGGGCAGATAAAACAAAAACCGAAATCCAACCGACGGAATCTCGGCAACAAACGCTCGTTAATATTTTTTAATATTGCCAAGCGCGTCCCATTACTTTCCTAGCGCAAAAAAGAAGTAGGCTCCTGGCCGGTTTGCGTAAGCTGCTGAACTAGAAATTACGTATGCCAGACAGCAGCAGCAACAGATACGTGCACGGAGGCGGGACTGCTGCTGCTGCGGATGATCAAGTACTCGCTCGACTGTTGATTTTCCTCTGTTTACTCGTGTTGCGGCCGTTATTTTAGCGAATGCATCATCATTGATGCAAACGACTCTCTACTGTTGCTGCTCCCGAGTCTAATTTTCGCTATATTTCGTCCGCCCCCTTTCCCCGCTGTCAAAAGTCGTTATTCTTCCACTTCATTCAGCTTTCTTCTTCTGTTTCTTTTGACAAACGACTACGACCTTTCGTGACCTCCTCCTCTGCCGTGTTTTTTACAACATCCTGTCCGCCCTAGAGGCCATACCTATATCTGTGGTACAGTAGGTATATCACTGGCTCGCGCCAGCGCCTCTTTCTTCGCCTGGGTTTTTCTACTTCTTATTTCTTCTTTTTTTTTCACTCCTACTAGCTATTCAATATACAATTGCAGCGACAATTATCTGTCGCCTCGAGGAATCCGCGGTCATAATAGACCATCGTTCTTCCTTGAGCCGAGATAAATGACGCTGGTTTTAGACGGGAAGAGCATTGAGACAGTCGTCGTGTTACGCGACACCTTCAACAAATCCGACCAATCCCGCTTCATCTGTTAGATAGAAACAAATAATGTGTTTTAGAAAAACCGTCCTTGATGCTTTTTGTTTTGTTTGTGTGACTGGTGTGCTGTGTGTGAGAAAAATCTTCATCCAGGATGTTATGTTCATGACGATACGGTGCTTTATGGCGCACAGATCAAGGCCATTTTGCAGTCTCAAAAGCAGTAAATAAGCGTCATTTATACGACTGTGGCGAAATTTTCGCTCGTGCGCGACGGCAAACGACTCCATCTGAGCCATCTCAACGGGCGGTCAGCACATCATCCGAATTGATGGCTCGTAGTCGACGTCTTCGAGGTAATAGTCATGAAAAAAGAGGCCCAATCGCCTTCTCTCTTTTTGTTTTAAAAATTCCATTTAACGGCTTTAGGTTGACGACTGGATTGGATAAACACTTTTGGGCAGCTCGTTCGTGACACGAATCTTCCCTTCACAAAAGATAACGACATTACCAAGTTATGCGTGTTTTCAACTTCTTGTCAAACTTGCATGTTCATCGGCGAAACAAACAAGTTCTTTGTTTTGTGGTTAACGAAGTGCCTTACTGGCAAGTTATTCGCAGCGGTGACCCGGTTTTTACGATGAAAATGAGAACCTTAATAGTAAAAAAAAGGGAGTCAACTTTAAGGCGCCGTTGGGCGCACACTTTGTAATCTTCCGAATGGAATTTTCCATTAGCCCTTTCCAGAACTTAAGATTATTATTATTGAGGATGGTCTTGGTCGTCACCGTCTTCGGCGGCGGGTCGGGTCTGGACGCTGTTGTAATGCTCTCCCAGTCCGTACATGTGTCGATGGTAAGTGAGAAGGACCGGAGTAGATGATGAATCCAGGAATTCTTCCCCTATGACAACAGGACGACCTTCGGCCTGCACGACTTCGAAGGGACGTCGTAAAACTTGACTCAGAGCTCTCAACTGCCGTGCCGAGTTGCCGCAAGGGGCCAGAGAGAATCAAAGAGAAGAGAGGAGATGGAAAAAAAGAATGGAGGAGAGAAAAAACACACCAACACAAATGTAAATTAGTTTCGACCATTCATCGACGGCGAGACTTGCGCACCAGCCCAAGGTTGCTAGCGCCGTCTCATTCGAGGCTATCATCAATCGAAATCTTTTCTTTACTCGACAGGTTAAGAAATATTCATACTCTTCTTTCACTGAGCAAGGGTCAAGAAGAATGAATAGAACTTACCTCCAACTGGCTACCCCACGCCGCGGTTCGCTGTATGTCGTCGCAGTATTTCACATACTGCTCTTCGTTCTCCACCTCGTCCATGAAGGGCATGAAATCGTCAATATTTGAGCGCATAAAGTCTGCTGCCAGATTGCGAAGTTGCTGGACGGACTGGGACACGCCTCCTCTGTTGATTTGGTGGGCTATTGCGGCGTACATGCTATACAAAGAAACGAATGATTATTAGTCATTAAGATCTCATCTAAATTAGTTTGCATATTTACCAGTTTCCATCAGAGGGGATTTCAAAGAAAGTCAGATTACGCTCAGTTAGAATTATTCTAATTTTTTCAGTTTCTGTGTGGCGCACTCCCAACAGATTGGCCTTCTCCTGTTCTTCAATTAATTGGACTCTTTCTCTTGCTTGGTCCAACTTTTTATCTCTTCTTCTTTGAGCCTTTGTGACCTTACTCTCACCCTTGCTGACAGCCAGATTCTCTTCTAATTGATCAGAGAGCTTCTTTGCTTCTGACGACTCCTTCAAAACAAACAAACAAAAATTGTTTTGATGAGGCTACAATTAGACAAAAAAGAAAAATAAATAATGACAACCTTAAGCTTCTTAGCTTCAGCCTCATGTCTAGCCTCCATTTCACTCTCAAGTTTGGCAATCTCCTCAGCCACATCTTTCTTCTTTTTCTTGTCTCCCTTTGTGGCTGTCTTCTTCAAAGCTTGAATCTTGGCTGTTTGAATAAAATATAATGGGCACAAAAAATAAATATTTCAAAGAGTATATAATTTCAGCGAATTCAAAAACAACCTTGAACATCTTTCTTCTCCTTCCGGTGTCGGGCTAATAACTCTTCCTCTTCATCCGCCACCTCAACCTTCTCTTCTTCTATATCAACTGTAGGAACTTCGGCCATGTTCTCTTTTAAAATGCTGATTAGAATATCAGAAACTGTTGCAATCTAATACGACCATAAATAAATACACCTCAATAGGCACATAAATAGTGTGGCAGTGAGCACATGAGATTTGACTTTGAGAAACTTTCGAAAGCTAGCAGACGATGAACAAAGCTCTGTTGACTAAACAGCAACCTCTCCATAACTCGAATTGCATCGATTACGTATCTAATTCATGGTAATTGCCGTAGATGATAGATAGGTGATTCTTGTTCGGTTTTCATCGGACCTTTCATGTCGAACACGGTGCTGCTATCGATTCTTGAGATGGGCTACCTTTCCTTTTTTTGTTTGCATGGCAAGGCGTTCCTTCGGCCTTGACTAGATAATAATACAAAATATACAATTGCGCACTTTCTAATACAACGGAAAAAATCCCGCAGGCCGAAGATGCGCTTGTCCCGACAACAATACTTCTATGCTTTTTATTTGTCCACTCGATCGAGCTCGAAGATCTGTATGCTGGATGAATGTGCACTACACAAAAGCCACTGGTAACAAAAGGACTCTCCTCCAGTCCTAGTCAGCAGTAAACGTCACATGGTCTCGACTATGCTATTAAAGTTGCGCAAGTCTTCTTCAAGTTGAAAACTGCGAAAATTTCGTGACGAGACAAACAGGTTATGCGATGAAACATTTTAGTCTTTTATTATTTAAAAAGAAGTTGACTTTTAAAGAATTACAGAATTATTACGTGCAATCAATCAGATGAAAATCATTGTTGGGCTGCCTACGCAGGGGAAACGAGTTTAGAAGGCGAATGACTAGGAGAAGATAATACACGTTTCTTTTTCCTATTCAAAATCTGCGGTTCGACTAAAGAAATTTGTTGGAGCATCTCAGTTAAATTGACGTTGGCGTCGATCTCCAAAACAGGAGCTGGAACGGGATGAGAAATTTTGTCATGAAGCCTAAATTATTACATTTAAAAAAACACATATTACAAGGAATGTAAAATAAACACATAAAAAAGATATTCAATCACTAAGATTGACTTACCAGTCCTCATGAATTTTGTGCAAGTCTTCAATGTAACTGAGTGGCACAGTTTTTTCTTCTTTGCGAGCACGCTGTAGGATCCTATTGTGAACAACTTGGGGATCCGTTCTCAAGTAAACTTTAAGAAATTTAAAAAAAATATTTGTTAGATTCCTCTGTGAATGATATTCTTAAGTAAGACTTACCAATGAGATCAACTCCAACATCAATGTTTGTGGTTATCCATTTAAACCATTCAGAAATGACAGAATACTCAGCAGGTTCCATCAATTTGCTTTGATGCAAATTTTCCACAAAGCAATAGCGTCCACTGTATATAGATCTTTCCATCAACTTTACCTTTGATGATGTTTCTTTTGTGTGGTGATCAAGCATAGTTAGTTGAACGTGAGTCTGAAAAGTGAGGCTATAGCGTGATGGGTCATTGTAAAGCAAACCCTAATGGAAAAGAAATTATTGAGTATGACTAAATCAAAAATTGCATCAGATAGACATACCAGAAGGTTGTGTCCCTGAACATTCCTCCATTTTTCAACAGGTTCTTGCAACACTTCTACATCATGAAACTTGTTAAAATGGTTAAGAAATGTTGTCTTGCCGCTTCCAATGTTTCCTTCAACTACTACAGTAAAAGGTTTGCTTTTGTTGGCCATGTTTTTAAAAAAAGGGATGGAACGTAGCGGGAGTTCGCTTTGTCGGGACTCTAAAAAGAATGAGTTTGGCTGTTAGCTTTTGCTTGGTCGTTGTAACCGGAAATCGTGAAATTTCGCGCCAAGAAAGTGGCCGCACCGACGACCATGGCGCTTCAATTGATAAACCCTTTACATAAAAATCGATAATCTTACCTGATCTCAGACTTTGGCGAGCATTTCTCATCCAATAAATTAACTGACTCCATCTTTGAACAACACGATTAGACATGTTTATACAATTTTTGAGCAAATTTTGGACCAGGGTTTATTGGAAATACCATTTACCACCACCATACATAAGCACATTGCGTGAACTCGAAAAGCAGACGTTATTGACAGACACGAAGGCCCATCTAGCGGCAACGCGAAGAAGCGCTTCATTTGCTAGGTGTCGGCTGTAGCTATCTGTCAAATCGGAAGTTGCTGGAATACATACACACATCATTGGATTATGGTGATACGCCGTATTCGTTAATTAACAATTGTCTCACAAAATGGAAGGAGTTCCGAAACTGTCAATGTTAAGGACGTCTTTGAAGACGTCTCCCGAGAAAACAGATTTCAGTCGGAAAATCAAATGGGTAAGAAATGTCATTCGATTTGTTGTGAACGGCGTTTCGTAATTGTCTCGATGATTCATCTTTAGCAAATTCGAGAGCACTTCAACGAGGATCCAAGCAGCTATGCTAATGAGACCAGAGAACTGGAAACTCTAAGAGCCGCAGCATGTCATCCACCCCAGGACTTTAGTGGTTGCTCCCTTTTGAAGAAATATTACTGTCAGCTGAACTTTCTTCAAAATCGCTTTACCTTTGATGAAGCTGGAAGAGATGAGATTTACTTTACATGGTAAGTTAAACAAGAACCAACAAAAATCTATTTATTTTTCTTTTATTTAATTTTGAAAAAGTGTTCAAACAGTTCAATTGAATAATTTTTCAATATTTACATTCAGGAATGATATGTATACTGGAATGGCTTACTCCACCACTGACATCAAGCATGAGATGGCTTGTGTGCTTTTTAATATTGGAGCTCTACACATGAATTTGGGTGCCATGGATAGCCGTCAAACAGCAGATGGAATGAAAATGAGCTGTTCTCATTTTCAATGTGCTGCATGGGCTTTCCAACAGCTGAATGAAAAATACCCTCAACCAAGAGAAACTGACCTTTGCCATGAACTTGTCAAGTTTTTGAGCACAGTTTCTCTTGCTCAAGCCCAGGAGTGCATTCTAGAAAAAAGCATCATTGATGGGCGCAAGCCAGGAATTGTGGCCAAGGTAGAAACTCGAACGTAGAAAAATTTTCCGACATGTTTTAAATGCTTTTCTCTAAATAGGTTGCCGCTCAGATTGTTGATTATTACAAGGCAGCTTTGAAGGTACTTGATCAGGGCAATAACCATCCAGACGGCAATGCGGTTGTTGAGGTGGCCGGTAGCAAGACATACAAAACTTGGAAAAAGTATACTGAATTCAAAATGGCTTTTCACCAGTGTGTAGCCCAATTATACATGGGAATCCACAGCGAGGAAATGCAGAAAATGGGAGAAAGACTGGCTTATTTTCAAGTAAAGAGTTATCAAGTAAAGATCCTAGTTTCGGCTTCTGACCATAATGAAACGTTATTTTTTATTCCAGGCCGCGATGGATAAATTGACTGAAGCAACTAAATTGGCAAAAAAATTAGAAAGCCAGGCAGAGAATGTCAGTGATGCCGTTTCTTTCGTCCACGATGTCGTAGGTGGTAAATTGAAGGCGGCCGAGAAAGAGAATGAGTTTGTCTATCATGAAAAAGTGCCCGATCGCGCATCTTTGCCGGAAATTAAAGGCGCGTCTCTGGTGAAGGGCACTCCTTTCGATGTTGCAGATCCTGAAATCGCGGGCCAAGATATTTTCCATCGACTAGTACCGATGGAAGCCCATGAAGCGTCCTCACTCTACAGGTTTCATCTTTCTTAGCAACCTTTTTCGCGTTCCTGCTTTTAATCCTTTTATTTCTCTCCTTTGTCTAATAAGTGAGGAAAAGGCTAAGCTTCTACGAAGAGTAGGCGGGAACGTTGAAGAAAAAGATCAAGAGTTGATGTTGTTCTTGAGTTCCTTGCAGGTACAACCGCAATAATCAATGCCGAAAATTTTTACTTAAAAGTATTCTTTGTAGGTTGACCAGCTAAGAGTTCATCTAGAACCATCAGGGCTTCCGCAAGAGTTGGTTGATCGTTGCGCTGCATTCAGCGTCGAGTCTAACGTGGCGCAAAGCTTAATTGAGGCAATGGGTCAGCTGTCGTCGGTATACACCGACGTCGAGTCGTCACTGGCTGAAATCCAGCACCTGTTGAGTGAGGAGCAGGAGAATGAAAGGATTTATCAGGCACAGGGCAAACGACCGCCTTCAATGATCCTGAAAGAACTGTCGCTAGAGGCTGGTCGATATAGCGAAGCCCATGCAAAAGCAGCCGATTCGAATATGCTCTTACACAAAGCCATCAATTCGCATTTGGGGAACTTGCGCACGTTGAGCCTCCCACTATCCGAAATCCAAGCTCAGTTGCCCAACATTCAAGTTTTGGAATCCAGTAAAGACCAGGCCGCTATCAAAGAGTTGCAACGCCTTCTCGACAAAGTTGAAGAGATGCGCAAACAACGTCAGATGCTCTACACACAACTACGCGAAGCACTTCAAGCGGATGATATCACAAAACTGGCCACCCATCAAACGGATTTAGAAGCTCTATTTACTCAAGAGCTGGCTAAACACCAACGATTGACTTCATTAATTGAACAAAATCTTTCAGCCCAGGAGAAGATTCTCGTGGCTTTGACTGAAGCCAATGCTCGTTACGCTGATACCAGACGATCCACTGCTGACATCCAGCAACGACGAGCTTCCGCCGTTGCAGCTTTGTTGACCTCCGCCGAAGCCTATCCAGATCTGATCTCCAAGTGTCAAAAAGGCTTGGAATTTTACCGCAAAATGGACACAAGTATCACGAAACTCCTTCAGCGTTTGCGATCCGTCTGTCGTGTCCAACAGGAAGAGCGTGAACAACAAGAGGCTGCGCGGGAACGTGTCCGTCCCAGTCATGTAACAAGCCCTCGAGTCGAAACTCAGGATTCCATCGACCAAGCGCAAGGTGGTCCTAAATTGAAAGATTATCTCCACCTAATGAAGAAAGATCGAAGTGCCGGAGCGGAACCAACCTTCCAGCTTCCAGCATCGTCCGCACCTCTAGCGGGTTCCGCTGGAGCTGAACCAACCGCTCAGTTTAGCTATCCGTATCAACGCCCGGCTCCTCTTGGTGCAGAACAAAGTGACCGCCACCCTCAATCTCCTTACGTATCGGATGGCAATTCTTATTATTATAATCCATCACATAGCGGTGGATACCCTCCTTCTGGACCAATGTATAGTGGTGGTTTTCCCACTGACAAGCCTTCTTCATTTTCTGCTGCTTCTTCGTCTGCTAACCAGCCCGTAACCAGTCGGGCTCATTCCAGCTACACCTATCCATCTCTTAATCAGCATGCCGTCCCGGTTAGTGCGGTGGAAAGTGCTCCATCAGTCTACCCTGCTTCGATACCTCATTCAACTTCAACTAGCTTGACACAACCGTCACATCCAACAGACGGATACTTGGGACAATCAAGTGTCGGAGGAAGTGGTATGCCACCGTTTAGTGCATCTACCGCAGTTCAACCGATTCATCACCCGACTTTCCCTGCGACTTCTTACTATGGACAAGCTTCTGGTGCTGGGCATGTCCCACCATACTCGGCTTCGGCCTTATCGATGCAGCAGCAAACTTATCCAGCAGTAGCGTCGCACATGGGACAGCCTGCAATGAACATGCCCGCATCCAATGCTGATACAAATCCGGCAGCTCAATACCAACAGCAAAACTATCCGGCTTATATGGGTCAACAAATGAATGGAGTGCCCGCGTCATCCTACGCTCCTCAGATGGCGACCAGCAATGCGAATCAACCACTGATAAACAATGCGGTGCCTCCAATGGGGAATACTGCATCATTTACCTCGACGAACAGTGCCGGGCCCCAACAACAGAGTTATGGAGTAGCGACTTACATGGGCAATGCATCTTCCTATTCCCCAGCGACCACTGCAGCATCCCAACAGCAAACTTATGGAGCAGCAACCTATATGAATCAACCAACTGGCGGAGGTCTCCCAACGTCGTCTGTGCCTTACTCAAACGCCAGTGCGGCAACAGCAAGTCAACAACAGCAGCAGCAGCCACAGTATCCTTATTACCCAGGTTCTCTGTATGGCTATCCGCCAACATCAACTACAAGTGCTGTACCTCCCATTCATCAGTATCCGTATGGATACAATTCATCGAACGCCAACAACGACGGGAGCGGTGGCTACCAGCACGGAACAACAGGAACGAATAACACGGCACCTTCTCAATCAGCTGGACACCAACCACCTGTTCAAGGAATAACAGCTTCGTCCTCTGGAATGGGCCAATACCAACATTATCCCTACTATCCCAATCCAGCCGATTCAACGAATGCTTACTATCCTCCTGGATCTTATTA
This sequence comes from Ceriodaphnia dubia, assembly GCA_022539655.2. NCBI lineage: Eukaryota > Metazoa > Arthropoda > Branchiopoda > Diplostraca > Daphniidae > Ceriodaphnia > Ceriodaphnia dubia. The sequence goes on from JAKUCG020000076.1 coordinate 1,730,841, forward strand.
CCCTCCGAACAATCAATATCCTCCGGCCGAACAAATACTTCAGCCTATCCCATTAGCTCCTACAGCCGTTCCTGTTGTGAATCCGCCACCTGAGGCCGGAGTCGCTCCATCAGCCGGGCAAGTTGCCAGCAACTTGGAGCTTCTGACGCTGTTAGATTTATCTGTTCCAATGGCTCCTACTAGCGCTCTACTAGAACCCCAACCCAGGGAGACTCCAGGTGGAAACACTCAAGGAACAACGACCCTAACGAACTCGACCACGAAGACCGTCATGATGCATTCAGCTCCTGCCGCAACGTCCGAATCTAACAAGATAACTTCTATTACATCTCCAACAGAATCGTTTCTGTCGAAGGGAACTCCGATCGAAGTGATAATCCCACCTGTTGCTAACCACCATTCTGGAAATCAGTGAGTTCACTGGACTAATTTCTTCATTTCTGTTAAAATTTACATTTTAGTTACTTTATCAAGTAACTTAAGCTACAAGTCAACTAGAAATTATAATATTCCGTGATTTCCGTCAAATAAGGCTTATTTAGTTATAAAACCTTAGTCTTGGAAGAAGTCATGGAATTTTGGAAATTTACACATGGAGATGCATGAAAAGTCTAATAATTTAATTTGATCCTTTTTTAAAGTGGCAATCCTGTTATCCCACCTGTTGCTGCTCCCACCGTCCATTACAAGGATCCATTGGCCGATGCCGAGTCCGTCTCTAAATTGGCAGCTGACGTTGAAAAATTGAACAAGCTGGTGGATGGCCTGACACGCAAGAGCCTTAACGGACCAACATCATTGGATACTCGTTGGAAAGAAGTGCTGGAATTGCAAGAGCGTGAGACAACACGCTACAGTATTTCAGTGGCGCGTTGCTACCCCATGAAGAACCGCCTTCCCGATGTCCTACCCTATGATCACAACCGTGTCGAGCTGCCCACTACGAAAGATGATTACATTAACGCCTCGCTCGTGCCTGCTCTATCACCCGGCGCTCCCTCTTTCATCGCAACTCAGGCACCATTGCCTTGTACTCAGCAGGATTTCTGGACGATGATCTGGCAGCAGCAAGTCGAAATTATTGTCTGTCTGCTCTCTGACGCCGAAATTCCCAAGCCAAGCCCCTCCACCTCGGCCGTTTATTGGCCTGTCGAGAAAGGTCGTGACGTCAACTCTGGTCCGTGGACCATCGCGCTACAGAGCAGCAATGTCCGCCCATACTGCCACGAACGGATTTTTGGCCTCACGAAAATCGTATGTTTCACATTTCTATCGGCGTTGAATACGGTATTTTCAAGTCATTATCTTCGTCATTTTTCAGGGAGAGGCGAAACAGCGTGTCCTGATCCATCTGCAGTTTACGGCGTGGCCCGGAAGTAGTTTTCCTGCTTCGCCGGCCCAGTTTTTGCAACTGGCGAGTGAAGTGTTTCATTTTTGGCAACAACAACGAAGCAGATCACATCCGATAGTTGTTCATTGTTTGGCGGGAGCGGGGCGTACTGGACTCTTTTGTCTCTTGTGTACTGCGCTGTCTGACCTCACCTCGGGTACTTTCAGTGATTCATTTTTACTATTTTTTCATGAGTCATCCATTTGACTCATTGGCAAATTATGTTTTAATAGGTCACGGGCTTTTGGATGTCGTTAGAACTGCCGCTTCCCTGTGTCAACATCGACGAAACATGTTCCGTGACCGTGAACATTTGCTTTTTGCTTATCAAGCATTACTGTACCATGCCCAGGATTTGCTGATGAAAAGTATGGAATAGTTTTTTTTTTTTTCACTGTGTCTATTAAAATACTAATGCGTGTGTTAATTAGGGGGTATCTTGTCCGGAACAACTTCACTACAAGGATCGCCTGTTAAGAAGCACCATCCATCGCAGGATTTTATGCAGTCGCCTAGTCCGACTCAACCCGCAGCGACGAGTAAGTAAAAGTTGAGAACGTGACACTTTGTGGTCAAGTAAACATATTTATTTTTTTTTATAGATGTGACACCTGTATTGGAAGCAGCTGCGGAAGTTCTGAAAGAGACAACAGAAGAAGTGAGAGAACCGCAGGTAGCTGTTGAAGAGCAACCAGTTTTACCACCAGCAGAGACAAAGAAGAGCCCTCTGGGCGCGCTGGCCATTCTGGATCCAGCCAATTTTACACTGGATGGCGGCCAAACTAATCGGCATCGCGTGACGAAAGAGAGTTTCAAGAATTCTTCTCAGTTAGGTTCAGTAACCGATCCGTCTGATCCGCTTAGCCAACTCGATCCTCTCTGGTCACTGGCTAAATAGAAATATGTTGAGTCATCCACCGGCCATATTCAAGCGAATTATTCTTGCCTATTTTTCCTTTAAACTTCTATTCTGATCAAACCGCCTACGTTGGCGACTTATTAGTTTATTAGTACCGTTTATGGTTTACCAAGTTTACTCTGGAAGATTGGAATCTTGCATTCCTCAAAACTATTTGGATTTTATGATTGTACCGAATACACGTTTGTCGGTGCCTCGTAATTTTCACCTTTTTTTCTCAAATATTTCTTGGAATGCAACCCAAAATATCCCTGTAATTGTGGATTTCTTTGTTTGAAGGTTGTTAAAGTTGGTCAGTACAGAAAGAGTTGGGATTAATGTGTCTCGGTCAAGTTTGTGGTTTTTTCGTTTTCAGAAAAGGACATCGTTAAATTTGAGGATACAATTTGAAATAGTTCGGTCTTTTGACGCTCATAAAAATGAAACGACGTCAGGAAATGGTACCATTACAAAATGTGTTATGGCCGCCCGTTTTCACCTCCGTGTTTTCACGGATTCACTGAAATTTGAGCTGCTTCGAAGCCAAAATATGTTTCACGTCTACTTGAACAAGGTTTCTGATTTAAAATTCTTTTCAGAATTGCAAATCAAACCGGATGTTGATTCATGTTTGATTATAATTCAAAGCTTCAAAGTGACGAAGTACCAGTCGCTAGCTGTAATGTATTCGGGCTGGTGAACGAATACTCTCTCGTATCTCGAGAGAAATTGAGTAATACATTCGAATTTGAAATGGAGAACGAAACTACACAAACGCCAGACGAAATGGAGCTTGGTTATCAGGCAGCAGAAACATCGAACGAAACCGATAACTCTGAATATGATGAAGACGCCAACACAGAAGATACTGACCCGTTGGTTAAAAAAAAGAAGCCGAAAAAAGAATCCCTTCTGAAAAAAATGACTAAAAAACTGAAGAAAAAAGACAAGAAAGATAAGTCAAAGAAAGTTCAGAAGGAAGAGACGGAAGAAAATGTGGAAGAACCAGTTACTAGCGACAAAGATCAGTCGGAACCAGAAGTCGTCAAGAAGGATAAGAAAAAGAAAAAGAAAAAAAAGTCGTCGAAATCAATTAAGGAAGCTGAAACGTCCAAGGAAGATGACGAGCCCGCCAATGACGAAGAAGGAGATAAAAAGAAGAAGCGTCCGAAAAAATTCATCCTCCTTGGCTACAAGGAGGATGAAAATCCAGAAACGAATGATCCGTTACAGGATGCTCAAAGCGAGATCACCGATGAAGGCGAAAGCCAAAACATTAAAAAGAAGCAGCTCCCGAAAACTAAAGAGAACAAAAAGGAATCCAAACGCGATAAAAAGTCAAAAAAAGTTAAAGGTGATCAAAGTCAACCATTACTTAATGAGGAGGAAAATGTAGAATCGGAGAATGAAAATGGATCTGAATCTGTCGCAAAGAAACGTGATGACTCTGAAGTAAGCGAGAGCACTGACGACGTAAGCCAAGGCGTAAAAAAGAAGCGGCTTCCACAAACTAAAGAGAACAAAAAGGAATCCAAACGCGATAAAAAGTCAGAAAAAGTTAAAGGTGATCAAAAGCAACTTAACGAGGATTTACTTAATGAGGAAGAAAATGTAGAACCTGAGAATGACAATGGATCTGAATCTGTCGCAAAGAAACGTGATGACTCTGAAGTAAGCGAGACCAAGTCAGACGACCAAGGCGGGAAAAAGGAGCGGCTTCCGAAAACTGAACCCCCAAAAGAGAGTCCAAAAACTGATGAAAATCCAATAAAACTGGTTAAAGATGCTGATCAAACTCCACTAATACCCAAAAAGGCTACAAGTTCAGAATCGGAGAATGGAAATGGATCTGAATCTGTCGCAAAGAAACGTGATGACTCTGAAGTAAGCGAGACCACTGAAGACGTAAGTCAAGGCGTAAAAAAGAAGCAGCTTCCAAAAACTAAACCGCCAAAAAAGAGTCCAAAAACTGATGAAAATCCAATAAAACTGGTTAAAGATGCTGATCAAACTCCATTACCTAAAAAAGATGAAAAATTCGTATCGGAGAATGAAAATCAATCTAAATCTGTCTCGAAGCGACGTGATGAAAACGAGAAGGGACTAACAATGATGCCGGACATGACCAAAGTAAACAAGGGAACTGAGACTTCTAGTGAAGTTCACGAGCCAGTCGAAGAACGAGGCGTTAAAAAGAAAAAGAGAATGGCATTTTTTAAACCTCGTCGCCATGAAAGACCGGTCAGAGATGATGACTTCAGGGAATATGACGATCGATTGGAAGTGATCCCGAGAAATCGCCATGAACCCTACGAGCAACACCCCATTTGTAACCACCGCTTCGAGATCACTTGCCATGGTGGTAACAACATTCCTGCACCGGTCAATTACTATCAACAACCCGCTCCAACTATTACTGAAGGTGACTCGGTTTATCGTCTTGTTTACCACACTCCGATAACGAGGCACCCAGTCCCACAGAATCCAAACGTTTGGACTGGCAGGCAAATTGCTTCACCACCGCCGCAAGCCCATCCTTCAACTGGTAATCCGGCTTTCGACCGATTAATCGAAGTGGTCAAAGACATCGAGGAAACTGATTCGCGCTCCAGCTACTATTACCGCTAAGTCCCCCGCCACGCCCAAGTTTTAATTCCTTTTCAGATAAGAATCGTAATACTCTGTCATGTCATTCTTAATTCAATAATAATTCAGTAATACACGTCTCGTTGTATTCAAATGCACTTGTTAAAATTGTTTCATTACAAAAAAACACAGGATTTAGGCTCCAAGGAAGGAGAGGACTAAGCCTTCTTGCGCACCTACATAGACGTCGTTGGTATTAACGGTAAATCTATAGATAAAAGAAAGCAAATATTAAACACCCTAAATGTCAAAATGGTATTTGAAGAGTAATTTTACCCGAGCTGCGTTTCGGCGCTAGTAGCTTGAGTACTACGCACCACCACTTTGCCCTGAGCAGGAACACCGGCAACGGCCGACAGGTCGAAGCGACGCTCGGCCAGGCCAACGTTGAGAAGGACAATGTAGCTTGTCGAGCCGGTGCGAATTCTGTAACAAGTGTCGAAGTGAGTCAGAAATCAATTATCGAAGAGTTGCGAAAGGTTCGCACTTTACCTTGTTAGCGTGAAAGCGTCTTCGTCAACAATAGGAAAGTCGTAGGTGCCGTAAAGGACCGAAGTTTCTTTTCTCAGGGCTACCAACGTCCGATAAATGTTCATATGGCTAATAAGGTTTTCTTTCTGCAATTTGACATTGACGGTCGGGTAATTTTCGCCCATCGGCAGCCATGTTTTTTCTGAAGTGGAGAAACCGGCATTGAACGTATCGTCCCATTGCATCGGCGTACGGGCGGGATCGCGTGAAGACTTTTCGTAACGATCGGGGCCCATTTGACATCCTTGAGGATCTAAGGTGTCTTCATACGAGATGAACTGATCTTCCATACCGATTTCCTCACCATAATAAGTGACCGGTGTGCCGGGCAATAACATCTGGACCATGATCATGCCATCAATAAGGGCAGTGCCATAACGGGATGCCAATCGTCGCTGATCGTGATTGCCCATAACCCAATTGGCCCCCTGCTGGCCGACCCAGGTGGGTACAGCATCCAAAAATTCGACAATCGTATCGCGAAGTTGAGTCCCGTTATAAGGATAGCCCTTGGTAGTGGTGTTGCAGTAATAAAGACAATTGCTGATGCCGTTGATAAGAGCAAAGTTGAATGGGAAATCGGCTATGCGGAATGACTCGTTGCCGTAATAGGTGATTACATCTTTCAACGGCACGTACGCTTCCGTCATCAGAACCCTGTGCTGGCCGTCGCCGTCTTCGTACTCTTGGAGGACTTGCCTCATCTCGGCCATAACATCATAAGTCTCCGGCCGGTTCCACGTAATGCCATCGTGAATCAAGTAACCGTACTGATCTGGATCGGCATTGGGATCGCCAGATGGAAGTTCATCGGGGTAGGTTGGGTCTTCGTAAAGATGAGGAACGGCGTCGGCACGGAATCCGTCAGCACCTCTGTCCAACCAAAAACGGAGAATGTTTTTGAGCTCTTCGTGGACTAGTGGGTTGCGGTAATTGAGGTCGGGTTGCTTAGCCACGAATTGATGGAGATACCACTGCCCACGTTGCTCATTAAAAGTCCAAGCAGGCCCGCCAAATACGCTCAACTATGGAATAATTTGCATTCATAATTTCAGAACAGATGTGTTCATTTGATAAGAGACTTGCCCAATTGGTTGGAGGGACACCGGGGGCATCACCGTCAAGCCAAACGTAATAATCAGTGTAGGGATCGATACGTTGGACGGACTTGACGAACCACTCGTGCTCGTCGCTGCTATGGTTGGGAACCATGTCCAGAACGAGTTTCAAACCTGTTGACATTTCAGAATATGAAATGAATCGAAAAAAATGGTGATCTGACTGTATAGATTTCAAAACCTTTCGCTTTGGCCGCAGCCGTCAGATCGGTGAAATCGTCGATTGTTCCAAAAATGGGATCAATGTCAGTAAAATCAGAAATGTCATAGCCAAAATCTGCCATGGGTGACTTGAAAATGGGAGAAATCCAGAGGACGTTGATACCCAGCTCGACAAAGTGATCCAACCGACTGATGATGCCTGAAACGTCAACAGCTATAGGCTGCCATCTTCAAAAAATACTACCAAATTAAGTTTAATATTTACCTTTTAAATCACCAACACCATCGCCGTCAGAATCTTGAAAGGAGCGCGGATAGATTTGGTAAACAAGCCCTTGTTCGAGCCAGTTGAGTGGCCTGTCTTCACGGTTGCCTGTTGGCTGACGCTGGATGACCGACCTCTTTTTGAGAGCCCCGAACCCAGTCTAGGCAAATTAAACAAAATGACGAGACAAATTTACTAAAAATATGGTAGGCCTATTATTACCGTGTTACTAGGACAAGCCAAAGCGACGGCCAAAACGGCCAGTAAAAGCATCAACGTCCCTTGCAACGTCCTCATTGTAGAGCTACGTGACTGCTGACTGTAACTACACAACTCCCAGCGTTTATTTATAGTTGATAATTTATGTAACAATGGTACCATCGCCGTGACTCGGTGCTAAATCATTCAACTTTATCATTTATCACCGTAAACCCCGTGTCAACAATATTTAACTACTTGGTCGCTGGCCGACCGTGGCTTAGCGAGCAATCTGATAAGACTGGCGCAGTATTTTATTAGTTCAAACAAACTAAAATTAACGGGCAATATAATACGTTGAATTTACTGCTTCGAGAGAAGCTGTCATTAATTAAGCCGGACGTGTGGCCCGGGTGGTAACAATAATGAGCAGCTGGAAGTCGTTTTCAATGAACCAGAACTTTCCTTTTCAAGGTCTTTGTCATCAATTCGCCATGTACAAGAATTACTTTTTGCCAGCGGCGGAGTCACTAAATGAACATTTCCGCATTTAAATGAGAATAAATCGACTCGATGGCGGAGGGGTACAAATTAACTGCGCGTGAAATCCGCGACTCCGGCTGTCCGGCATTCCGGCGCTTCATTACCGTCTGCTCTTTGGGATTAGCAGAAACCGCTTGCCAAATCGATATATAAATTACGTCTCAGAAAAATGTAATAAATTAGAAATTCCGTTCTTTTTCGCATAAACCTTGTATTGTTCTCGAGTAAAATCAGGTAGAAAACATTGAATGTAATTGCAATTGCTGGCCACAATCTTTAACTAGATGTCAGTTGTCAATGGACGACGAATGTAAACACTGGGGCGCCCTCCAAGTCGGAACGTTTAAAAATAGATTTCCATGTCACTTGATGTCTAGTGATGTGTTAAGGCTGGTGCAACACTCTGGTTGTAGAAAGTTTAGGTAGTAGTAAAACCAAGTGAGCTTTAAAGTGGACATTTTTGCCTCCCCAAATAGTTTGACTTTGCTTAGAAAAACAGGTAAGAGACCTCACAGATGACAGCCTCCTTCATTACAACTTTATGTCGTAAAGACATTGAGTGGAAGTTATTGCATTAAGAATGTTATTACCACTCCTAAGATCGCCTTTCACAAGTTGGACGAGAGTCGGTTTAAGGTTGCTGTATCCTTGTGCTAAAATCTGGACTTGTCAACAGACTACAAGAATGGCTGACAGTAAGGAGAAGACAGTGGACAACCCAGACAATTGTGCAGATAAATTATCTGAATTAAAACTCAAACAAATTGAAGATGATGTGGCCTCTAGCTATATTCTTGTAGACATTGGAGCCAATCTCACCAATTCAAAATACTCTCGTGATTTGGATTCTGTGGTAGAAAGAGCAAAAGATGCAGGTTTGTACATGACCGTATATCATCATCATAATCATAACACAAGTAAAATTTGATTTCAATCTAGGAGTGAGAAAGATTATGGTGACTGGGGCTTCAGTTCAGTGCAGTAAAGAAGCTTTAAGGCTGACCAGGCTCTATCCGGGAATGTTGTATTCATCAGCCGGTAGGTTGTCTTGTTTTCTATGTTAATATTTACATAAGATATCATGATGAATGGATGGCTATTACAGGTGTGCACCCTCATGATGCCAAAACTTGGACAGATGACTGCTATGACATCATAAAGGAGTTGGCTAGCAACCCAGAATGTGTTGCTGTAGGGGAGTGTGGTTTGGATTTCAATCGCAACTTCTCACCTCAGGATGTACAAATGGAAGTGTTTGAGAAGCAGGTTCAGCTGGCTTGTGATGTTGGCAAACCGTTGTTTCTTCACGAACGTGACGCCCACGACGATATGGTGAGGATTCTGGAAAAGTTCAAGGATCGCATGCCCCCGGCAGTGCTGCACTGTTTTACCGGAACAACCACCCAAGCGTTGAAATATTTAGAAATGGGGCTGTACATCGGACTGACAGGTCTGTAAACACGTGTGAAGGGAAATCGTGCAGACGGATTGATCGGATTATTTATTTTTATAGGTTTCTTATGGAAGGACAAGTCTGACGACGGGGTGCGATCGATCCTGGAGAAAGGGCTCATCCCTCTCGACCGATTGCTCATCGAGACGGATGCGCCGTTCATGTACCCAAACGTGCGAGGGTCTAAAATTCCAGCTAACATCAAGCAAGCCCTGAGCGATAGGTACTACTCTGTGAACATACGGAATATCATTTAAAATGCTGATTAATTCTAATCGTTTCCTGCCTGCCTGCCTCTTTGCTTGCCGTACAGGTCGCTGTCGTTCTTGAATCGCTACTGCACCTTCCAGCGCAACGAGCCGTGCTCCCTACCTGTGATTGTGGAAATGATTGCTGCTTATATGAAACGACCCGTGGAAGAAGTGGCTATGGCCACGACTATCAATGCGATAAAGCTTTTTGGCTTCAGTTGAAAATTCGTGCCTTATATTCAGTACACCCAACAAAACGGCTTTTAAACCGAAGAATATACACCACTTCCAGAGTTTCAGACGATTCGTCAAGAATGTCGTTTCCGTCTTTTGTCGACGGTCGGGTCTGGTGCTTTGCGGATCGCTGGCTTTGAAAGCGAACGACGGCCGAACGGTGCTAGTTGTAGTAATAATCTTGGAGAAGAGTTGACTTTGTCAGCGAGGCGAATCACAGACCGCTTGGGGATGATGTAGTGCAATCAGGTGCTGAAACCTATTCGCCGTAAAAGATGTACAGTTTTCAAATTTCCGCTTCTCTTGCTGCCGACAATCGGTGCAATCTCGCCCTTTCTCAAAAGAGTACAACGTTCTTAATTAGCCGGGCGTATGCGATGGCAACTCTCTTTTATTATATTCTCGCTCTCACTATGTTTAATGGCTACTATACAGTCGAGAGAAGAGATTTTCTTTCTTCTATTGAACCAGTGTTGAAACAGTTATCTTCCTCGTAGACGAGAATAGTTATTGTATTCCGTGAATGAATTCATTTTGCCGATTCGGTTTGCCGTCATCAGAGACGCGATGATTGTTGTTTCAAGCGAATCTCTTTTTTTTTTTTTATTGTTGCGGCCCTTTTCCAGTTGAGGACATCCCGGGCCGTTAATTTTGATTCCTCATTTTTTTTTTTTCGCCTTCTTCTTTCTTTTGTTGTCTGTAGAATATTAGTCCGTGTACTCTGCAGCCGCTGCCGCTGCTGCTAAGGAACGCTGATTTGATGGTATTTCGGGAATGGATCCCGGTTTGGCGTGGCCCGTGAGAGTAAACAATAGATGAGGCCACACGCACAGACACGATAGGCTATAGCTATCGCATTAAGGTTGTATCGTGCACGACCGATACTCTCTACGAAAATACGAAGATGAATCACGGAAGAGAGATCATTGTGCCTCGCCGCCAAAAATGGGCGTCGCACCATTTGGGCCCCGACGACGGGAAAAACAACAAGGAACCCTACCCATCAATTGATTGATAACTGCGGCGATTAAGTGCGCAAGCTGCTTATACGCTACGCTGCTGCTGCTGTCGATCGACACATTCCTTCACCATATTCAGCCAGCAGCGCACAACAGTGAGAGAGAGAGGCTTCCTTATATTTTCTACCTTATGTGGATGAGGAGAAGAAGTTAACGGCTCATGTAGGTCGGGCGCCCAACGACCGTGGTCACCTGAACTCACAAAACTTTTCTCTCAACTGTCGATGCCGCCGTGTGTATTACCTGGTCTGGTAGCCGACGGTGGTTCCCATCATTACACTCGACTGGCTGCCAGATCATCCGAATAGGAGGGCTTTGTCGTGAAAGGGGGGAAGGACAGAAAATCCAGCCGACGTCATCATGTTCGACATTCATCATCGGCGGGGTCGATTGTGAGCCGCTGATCTACCGTAGAGAGCTGAGGACGGTTTCGCGGGTGGAGGGATGACTTGGATCATTAGAGAGCGGAAGTTATCAATAAAAAAGGGGGCCAAACCGTGGGTCGCGACCCATCACCGTTCCAGCGCTTCGGGCTTTTTCGTTTTCCACGGGTCTACCTTGATTACCAACATCCGGGTAATAGCTTCGTCTCTCCCTCCCAACACAAAATAAAGTCTCCCTTTTCTCTGGAGAAATACACATACGGACGGTTCCAAATGAATCAGGCAAACGATTCACGACGACGGGTTCATTACCTGTTGCTGGCGCCCCCCAAAGGTCTCCAGACGCTTATGCCACCAAACGGGTCTCCTCGTTGGGTCTTTTCTTGACAAAGAGACGCGGAAGAAAAGAAAAAAAATAAGAAAAAAGTGACGCGGTTACGGTACTTTTGACGTGTTATGGAATCGGGAGAACAAGAGGCAGACACATCAGTCGTCGGGACGTGGGAAAAAAACGACAAGCCGCGACTTTCTCCGTAGTAGTAGCGCGCGCGCGACCAATGAAGGAAACGACACGAGAAATTGTCTAATTTCTTTTCGAGCAATTTCGCCGCGAAGACACATACGTGTATATTTCCTAGGTGCTCGCAAATATACATTAGACATGATGAATGATGGAGACACACAAAAGAAGGGGAAATATATATATACGAGCTGCCGAGACGAGGTGGAAAAAAATTTCCCTTCAAAAAAGTTGGACATTTAAATTTGTAAAAAAAAAGCCACTCGAGTGGGAAAAACGGGATGCATATTCGTTATTCTTAAAAAAAGGGACACGCGGAAACGTTTTGTATAGAGTTGGATACAAGTGGCACATTAACGAATTTTGTACAGGTAAATTTATTTTTTTTTTAGTTAATGTAGTTTTTAGGTTTGTTTTGTTGGAATCCCGTAAGAGCGAACTGTTGGCGATGGTGTAGTAGTAGTTTATCGTCTTGTATGAGAATTGTGGAATCATCAAAGTCGTAGAATTGGAATTTTTCTTTTTTTTTTATCTTTTATCTTTTTAGCTGACTAGCGCGCGCTGTGCGTTTTCATTTCAAATTTTTCAATAATAATAATAAACCCAATCATCATCAAGCACCGGAGGAAGGAATTGGTTCTTTTTTTCTTTCTTTTTCTCGACCGTCAATCAACTGTTTTTGTTTTGCTTTTTTTGTTGTCTTCGTTCATTCATTACCGTTTTTTTATGCTGTAGAGACGTAGTCGATGAGGAGGAGGAGGAGGAATATTTCACGGTAAAGAAACGTGAATGGAAGGCCGTTCACAATGAACAGTGTGAACGGGGTTGTAGATGATGTTCTCGATCAACGTCTGACAGTCCCGGCAAACGTAACAGTCGGAGCCCGACGACGATTTCCTATTGGGTAGCGACGGACCGACGGAGGCTTGAGCCGACAGCAGCTTTCTATAAAAGAATGAGAGTGAATTCGACAAGTTAAAAAAACGGGGTTCTAGTCCGTCGATGTAACGGTGTCATCGCATTTCGTCATCCGTGTCTCTTCTTCTTCTCCCGAGGAGAAGAAGAGAAAACGGCCAATAAGAAAAAAAAAAGCGAACGAACCTGGCGGGAGTGTTGTTGGTCGATAAAGATTGGTGGCGCGACAAGGCCTGGTGCAGGAACTTCTGCGGAGGCTGGGCCAGCGTCTGTTTGCGTCGCTCCGAGCCACGACGACTAAACATGGGAGACGACGGTGTCGATTCGCTTTCGTGACATTCGCTAGATGTGCCGTTGGGCGATTTGATGCGGAATTGTGGCAATTTTAATTGGAAACCGGAAAAGAGAGAGGCGGACGGAGAAGACTGCTGCTGCTGATGTTGCTGCTGTTCCAGTTTCTCCCCGTAAGACACTTCCGACACGTCTACCGTATCAAATTGGTCCGATGGTATCCTCATCTGTACACATACCCAGTCATTGTCTTGTCCTTCTCTTTAATTTATGACGACTTCGAAATCCAACTCACCTTCATGCAGCATTTCGTGCACACGGTCCGCCGGCACAGTTTGCAATTGTGCCACCACGAGCCGAAGACGGAGAAGCGAGTTTTTCGACAGACGAAACAAACCTTGAATATTTCCCAAAGAGAAACGAAGAAAAGATTTCAATCAATTTGCCTTCATTACTAGCGAGTGGGGTTGCGTTTATTTCATTGCGCAAATTTCCTAGAAATGGATTTGGACCACACCTTTCCGTTGACGACGTCATCCTTGATCGACGAGTCTAAAGGCAGGTTGTCGAGCGAAGCAGCCGTCAAGACCCGTCTCATGTGGACCAGCTCCTCCAAGGTGACCAACTTGCCCTGAACCACCTGCTGGAACTCTTTTGAGCGGACAAAGTCCTCTTGGAGGTGTCCGTGCATCGGCGAGCCCGGCGGAGAGTGCAGCGAAGCAGACGAAGAGGCGGAAGACGACGGACCCGAGCAAGGCAACGATCCAGATTCGCCTGATTGGATTTTCCGTTCGAAATGAGCAAAATGAGATTTTGAGAACAAGAAATGAAATTCGTGATGAGAAATGGCGTTTTTTCTTGTTTTGTTTGCGGGAATGGGATTCTGCTCAGTTGGAAGCGAGAGAAAGAGAGAAAAAAACTTACTAGACAAGTGGGCGGGTAAGAGCGTGATTCGGGGATCTGGAGCCGGTCGGGTATAGGAACTGAGGTGGGAGTTGAGCGACTGTCTCTTGATGAAAGGGTTGCTCAGAGTCCTGGTTAAAGTGGGCAGTACGGTGAGACTGTGCCTCCTCGGCGACTCGTCTCGTTCTGTTAGAAGAAGACGAAGAAGAACGAAAAAAAAGACGAAGAAGATGAAGCGCAAGATGAATGTAAAAATGCGTGACTGACGAATGAAGCAGGTCGATATCAACCGATTTCACGGTCTTATGTTAATCGCGCAAGCAGACGATGTTATAGAATGAGAAGAGGTAAAGGAGGAGGAATCTAACAACTCACGATCTCGATGAGGCGGACTGTCTACCCGATGATTCCTTAGATCCATTTTCGAATTGAGTGGCGTGGATGATTCCGACCTGGTACACGAAGTGAATGGATCCGTCATGTAGTCGTAGCGACGCGGCGGCGATGGAGGCGGCAGTTCCAGGTCTTCGTCTTCTTCCAGTTCGTCGTGTAAATGATCGGCTTTCAAAAGTTTCCGCTTCGTTGTCGTCAAGATCGTGGCCGTTACATTCTCTTCACGTTCCGAATCGAATAGCCCAGACACATGAAATCAAATAAAAATAGATTGAAATTTGAAATTCAAATGAGAAACAATGCAGCAACAACGAAACGATAGAGGGCGATTGAAGAAGAAGAACCTGGAACAGTTTCCAATACGACCAACTCTGGCAAAACCATGTCGACGGTTGTAGCCTAATCTCTATGCTGTGCAGAGTCGTCAAGACAACAACAAGAACGAGAACAACAAAAAAAATCTCGGCTAGTGTTTAAGAAAAACAGCCGATCTTGTAGGCGAGGAAAAGGCAACTGGTGATAAGCGACAAATTGTAGGAGGAAAACGAACGCCTTGGTTAGGAGATGAGGGACGCACGGCAACAACAGCTCGTTGTTGTTGGCTGCTGCTGGCTGGGCTGCTGCTTTAACCTACTTTCATCTCTCACTTGAGAGAAATTTTTTTCCAAACCGAGAACGAACGAGCTTAGTGCAGACATCTGTACATCTCTGCTGGGAAGGCCCCCGAGCCATCGTTTTCTTTTATTCCACATAATCATTCGACTGATATGGGCCACTTTCTCCCTTCACGTCTCTCATCAACTTGCCATTGTTGAAATCTCCAAACCAAAAGAAATGAAAAATACTACGACTACTACTACTACTACGTCTACTATTCCCAAGGTCTTTCTCGGCCTAATTAACACGTCACTTGTCGTCTCTCGACGCGTGTGCTTTTTACTACGATATTTGTGATACCTTTCACTATTTACTCTGTTACAACTTCTGATCTCTCTCTCCCTCTCTCTATCTATCTTTTTTATTATTAAAAAAAAAACTTTCTGGTGGGTAGGCGCGAGCTCAATCTGCCGTCCGGTTCCATACGGCTAACTCCAAGCTGCATTTCGACGCGCTCTCCCCCTCTCCTCCCCTTTGGGTTTAACACTATTTGATGTTGCCGCTGCTGCTGCTGCTGTCGTCATAAACAAATGACGACAGAATCGCCCTTCCGGCGAGCGCTACAGCTGGAATTCTTTGATCTGTGTCCATTATGATTGCCGGACGGGCTACCGACCCGAGAGAGAGAGAGAGAAAGCGTCTCTTTTATTTTCCAAACCCTTCTGCTGACGCTACTCATCACACGTCAATTGAATAGGCTGGACAACTTCCTCTTTCTTTCTCTCTATGCTGTGACTCACCTGTCCTGTCCACCATGAGACATCGGGTAGGTCGCAACTCTTTAGAGTCGTGTTGACGGATCGATTCCATGAGCAACTCGACCGGAGTGGAAACGCGACGGGCCAGTGGTCTCAACTTTCTTTCCGAGGCCTGTCGATCGATTTACAAATAAAAGTTTAGTTTTTAGCACATGGATATCGATTGATTGAATTAGAAAGAGAAATATTGTACCTTGCGGAGGGGCGGTCGGGAACGGATGAACTCCAAGATGACGGCATGGGCGTCCTTCTTGACACGCGGAGGAATGACGCCGTCCACCATGACCTGGCGCAATTTGTAGCGCCTGGATCGGATGTCGTCCATCATCATCTCGTAGGGCGTCAGTTCGTATTCGATGGGCTTGCGGGCACTCTCGCCGACGCCGGACGCTTTCAGTTTCACGCCGTTGCGCAGCTGACGGATCACCTGCACCCACAATTTCGCCTGGTCCACGTAACGAAGCAGACGGACGGACGGACGACAAATACAACAAAAGAAAATCCAGTCAGTCAACAAACTCTATTTTGTGGCCGATTGTGATGTGTCTATTTGTCTGTGACGCCATTTCTCAATCATGACGTCACGCTACGTGAGTTTCCCTTTTCCCCTCTGGTCGACAAAAATGCGCACACTCAACAACAACAGACGGACTCTGTTCAATAAAGGCGCACGTTCATGGCCGGCCATTTTCATAGCTCAGAAAGAAAAAAAACGCGAGAGCCCTGGCCTTTTTCGGCTCTCTGACTTATTCAAGACTATTCAAATGACGACGACGACGCCGGATGAATCACGCCATTCAAAATCCCCTTCCTGACTCGTCACAAAAATAACGCATAGTCGAAAGTTAAAAAAAAAACGAACGCATCCGGAATCGAAAAAACCCAAAACAAAACAAAAAAAAACCCGAAATCCTATAAATAAATATCAAAAAAGGGGAGAAAAGGTCACGGCCTGGAGTAATCTTTTCTTCTTCGACCAAATTTAACCCGCGACGGGTTCCCTGAGAAATCCCCCGCTTCCGGTGATGGATCGTCTTTCCATCTTTGATTATTTTTTGGTGGCCGATGGATGAACAAAAGAGACCGCTCCGTTCGCAACCCTCAGCCGCAGAGATGGATGAGGGTGTTGAGGAGCCCGCCACCTTCAAAGAAAAGGAAATTCCTTCCGTCAGACTTTTCAGCCGACAGCCGGGCGAAGAGCAGTAGAAGAAGCAGGAGCGGCAAACGACCTCCCCTATTGAATATCCATTTCAATAACCATAAAAGAAGATGCCCATAAAACACGGCTAAGAAAGGAGACAAAAACTAACGGTTCCAAGTGTTGGAAACATAAATCTCTTCTCTCGGGGTCCCCGTTCGCTCGGTTCGTCGGCGGCGATGATTGTTGGGGAGACGGCAAGAAAAAAACAAAAAAACAACAAGAGCGGGGCCAAAAGTGAGGGGAACGAGTTCAACCCCCAAAGAGTCGAGTTCGGTTGTATGACGATGATTGCGTGTACGACGACGACCCGCGTGACCCAAAACAACTCCACCCTTTTCCGGCCATTCCTCTTCTGGATGGTGATTCGGGTCCGACCGACCGAAAATTCACTCTGTTCTCTTCTGTTCTGTTCCCCTTTTTTTCCACTTTGATTTCTTTACATAATGGGACAGACAGACAGACGGTTCAACGGCCCTTCGACAGACCCTCCTCCTCCCCGATAACAAAACAACGGCCATGACGGCCGTCGTCCACTTAATCCCGTCATCCGTCCGTCCTTCCATATGTCGACTTTGTCAGTAAATTCCCCTTCTCTTTCTTCTTTTCCATCGGCGATGACGACACAAAGAAAGAAAGAAGAAAAAATGCGACGTTCGAGATTTGCGCAAATAGAGAAAAATCGGGGACGACGTCAGCAGCGGCGGCGACGCTTTCCCCTTTTCGGGAACCCGTCGAAGCGCCCTTTTTCTTTCCTTCTTCGTTTCGTGGCCGCTGCATCGCAAAATGCAATGCGAATGGGTTAAATGTCAAATGTCAACCGAAATGCATCTTTTATATCTCTCTAGCCCCTCCGGTTAGCGGGAAAGAAACTGTTTCACAAGACCCCTGGCGCAAAAAGGTCAACCGCACGCTCCCGCAGCGCGCGTGAGAAGCCCGCAACCTTTTATCGTCATTTCCACTCGTGTTTGCCTGTTGTTGTAGTTTTTTTTCTTTCTTTCTTTTTCTTTTATTTTCCCCCACCTTTTACTCGATTCTTTCTATTTTCGTCGCCCGCAAATCGACTGAACACGTTTTTTTCTTTCTCTTTCTCTGTCCCTATTTCCTTTCATACAAATCCCTAATAATCCATCGAATTATTTTTGATTTTCTTCTTGAAATGAGAGAGAAAAGAGAGCTAGAGAGATAGAAGAATGGAGAAACTCACCCAATCGGCCAAATGGAGTCCGGTCAATTCCTGCGAATGGAGTTCCGATTTCGTTCGTAATTCCCGCCAATCTTCTGGAGCTGAAAAACATTTAAAGGCAATTGCGTTATTTTTTCTTCTTCTTCTTTCTGCGGTTGACGTTTGAGGGGTCACCGAAATTTTGAAATTGTCGAGTCATTTACCTGAAGAGACTTTGACGAGGAAATCTGAAAATTCGAGCGTTTCGGCGACGAGGGCGCGGCAAACGGCTTTGAAGTGGGCGTCCGCCTGGACGGAGGAGGCCGTGCTGCTGATTTGCATGCGACACCGCTGGCGACGACACGGAACACGAACAGAAGAGAACAGAGGGAGAGAGAGAGAAAAAAAAAGAGATTTATATAGAAGAATGTCACATTGAATAGGAGAAATAACGAGTTTAACATCTAAAGGGATTAAAGGAACAAGAAGATGAAGGAGGTGATCTTGGGGTTCGCGGCGTCCGGCTCGAATAAAACAGCGGGCGGTTCTAGCACCCGAGATGATGGACGAGCACAGACGGAGAGGAATGCACCGAACCAGCTGCTGCTGCTGCTTCTGCTGCTCTTCATAACTTCCTCCTGGCGCTTTTTTACGTTCTCTTATTAGAGAGAGAGAGAGAGAAGAGCAGAAGAGAAATGATCGGATGAAAGTAAACGGGCACAGGCGGCCCAGCCAGCAGAAGCTTAACAGAGTGCAACGTACTTGAACCTTAACACTAACCAAGTACCACCAGCTGGGAACCGGGAAAAAAAAAGAGAATCTGTCCGGAACACAATCAACTCGCTCGCTCTACGAGACGTCGACGACGGCCAAGGCCTCGGAGCAGGCAGAGGCACACCTGTTGAACGTCTGACCCCTTCATTTTTCATCTTCTTCCCATTTAACTTATTAGTTTTTTTTTTGCTTCACTTGAGTCGAATAACAAAATAGAAAAAAGAAGAGGAAGAAGAATGAAGAAGATGAAGGAGGATATAATGAATGGCTGCGTCATGGCAGCGGCGATTCATTCGCAAAGATAAACGGGTCGCTCGCTGATTTACGCTGCCAGATAGCAGCAGCAGCATCGAATTTCATCAATGACGTCACGCACAGCCCTAAAGGCTCCGGTTGGTTCATTGACAATTCGCGAAAGGATAGAGAGAAAAGAAATACGTGTCAAGTCTTCCCGCATCGTTTTGCCTCCCCCCTTCTTCTTTCTCTCTTTCTGATTATGTAAATGAGAATCAGTTTTGAATTCGCCTCCAAACGGACGAGAAAAAAAAACAGGAGACGGACGGACTTATTCATGGGGATTTATCCATTTCCGGAGTGAACGATGAGGAGAAAGCAAAAACCTCCCACCATTTTTGGGCCCGTGACAATTCCATTTGTGTATGCATTCGGCGAAAACTCGATTTCCACCAAACAGAGCGAGAGAAAGAGAAAATAAGTTTGAAGAGAAACAAATTCAGACCCATAGCTACTCTCGATTTCACGTTCCATCACGTGCTGTTGTCTGTCCCGTCAGTCCGACTGTCGGACTCGTTCCAACTTAACATTCCACTGAAAACATCGTTACCGGTTTTCCCAAACGCGAAATGCAGCTCAGAGCCCAATAGAGAGCACACAGCTACGCAAGCGGGAGAGAGAGAGAGAGAGAGAGAGAGAGAAAAATACACAGCTTGTCCTTGCCTAAAGCCAAACAACATAAAAGATAATGACCACCCAGCTTAAGGCTTCATCATCAAGTACACAAAAAGTCAGTCCAGTCCGTTGCGAGATGAAGAACTAGTAGCCATCAGCGGGTGGTGCATTTTACGATTGTTTCTTTTCCAGGCCAATTTCAATCAATTTTAAACCGGAAAATTTTCCCTTTTTTTTCTCCTTCTTCTCCTTCTTCTTTTTCTCGATATTACAACAACAAACTGCCCTCGGCCACAAACGACTACTACTACTACTACGGCTCCACAAAACTAGGCTGTAAGCTACTACTATAGACAATTGCAATAAGAGAGCATTTATGTCTATTTAAAAAATACCAAAGGGAAGAACAAAAGTCTGCTGGCCAGTTCCGGGACCATTTTCGGGTGGGACGAGGAATTGGGAACGAAACAGCCCAAAGAGTTCTCTTTTTTTTTCTCTTTTTGAAAATGAAATAAAATAAAATAAAAAAGAAGGCCCGACCGACTTTGATTGTTTGCACCATTGTGTGCAAGTCGCCTTTTCATTCAGCACTACTCCTAACCTCTTTAGTTCGGTGCCAGCCCATTAGAACGAAAATTTGATTGATCTTTTTTTTTACAGAAATTTTACAAGGTTTTTTTTTCTATTTGACGGCCGTTTCCTCATTGTCCGCCAGTCCGTGTCATTCCCGTCACGCTCCATCGTCTCTATTTTTCTCTTTCTCTTCTTTTTTTCCCTATTTAAAAGATGATGGTCAATTTGGGTCCCCCGGGCCAATGAAAAAGAGGAGAAAGAGAGAGAGAGAGAGAGAAAAAAATACAACCTAAAACTCTTTTCATCAACAATTTTCCTTTTGGTCCCATTTCCCCGAGGAGCCCAACCAAGTCCCGAGAGCTAGATAAAAATAATAATAATAAACAGGCGGTCCGTATAGTATAGTAGTGGTGGTAATAACTGCGTGCGCTTGTGACATTTTCCTTCGCCGAAAGAAAGAAAATCCCGGTCGGTCACGATCCGTTTAGCGCCGCGCTCCGGCCAAAAGAATTTGAGAAACGCCGCGATTTCAGCGATCGATAGCCAACGAAGACTCCTCCTCACGCTCCTATTCCTTTTCTGGACCACAATGTCAGGCAATCAAAAGTCAGCAACAAAAACGGCGTTAAAATGCCTCGTAGATTCGCCATCTTACGTCGGGGCGCCCACCCACTGTCAATCCTTTTAAAATTCCCCTCACGA
This sequence comes from Ceriodaphnia dubia, assembly GCA_022539655.2. NCBI lineage: Eukaryota > Metazoa > Arthropoda > Branchiopoda > Diplostraca > Daphniidae > Ceriodaphnia > Ceriodaphnia dubia. Next base: position 1,751,690 of record JAKUCG020000076.1, read on the forward strand.
AATGGTCTCGGCTCTCCTCCATTCAAGTGGTCGCGCCAAAAAAGAAAACAAAACAAAACGACCCCAACAAGTTGGAAATTTGCGAAAGGTTATCCACCAAAAGAGCAGAACGCCCTTAGTGTCAACCTGGCAGCACCTCGAAACTTTTCCTAAAGTCATCAAAGTCCACAAAATGTTTATTTTTTGTTTTGTTAGCGACGTGCTGTCAATCGGGCGACTCCCGTTTGATCGCGTCACGCGGAGGCTCTTGAACTCGACACCTGTTGTCGCCAGTCACGCTCGATGACTATTTAAAACAAACAAACGCGTCGATAAAGACGAACTTACGTCCATGACGTGCGAAAGTGACGTCACCGACATGGCGGCTGGTGCGGAAGCTGCTGCTGCTGCTGCTGGAGCGTTGGTGGCGGCGGCTGCCGCCGTTTGTTGTTCTTCGGCTTCGCACGAATCTTGCTCGATTCCTTCGTCCTCTGCCGATTGGCACTCGCCTCCATCTGTTTTAAGGGATAAGGAAAGAAAAATAAGATATCGGCGGTTCAAATAGGTCGAATGTTGCACTTCATTAGCCAAGGCCATCAAACTTAATTAAGCGTCTCAAGGTGACCGAAACCTACGCTTTAACCTTTCCTTCCTCTTCTTTTCTCGTCTTTGTTTTTTTTTCTTTTTCCTTTTTTCAATACGCAAAGAGACGGAAAGATGGCGGCGACTGACGTCAGTCCCCGACAAGGATCGATACGAGGGCGAGATCGGAAGAAGAAAAGAAGAAGAGTTGGCGGCGGCGGCGGCGGCCATTACACGCTTTCCACCGCGTCGCGCGACACTATGGACAAACTTTCGAAAATGTTTGTCGCGAAATTCTTCTCGAGTTTCCTTATTTTGGCAATGTCGAGCGTGCGGGGAAGATTGTCGAGAGGGATATTACGTGGTACGGAGCTCTTTTGGACAGCATCCAGTAGCTGCGTGTCAAACAAATGTGGAGGCAACAAAGGAATTCCACAACCACCAGGCCTATATTTTCTCTTTCTCTCTGCTGCCAGGCCCTTCTTCTTCTTCTTCTTCTTCCTCTTCTTCTTTATAATCTCGAAAAGTGAGTAGTAAGAAAACAACACGATACCGAAAATTTGTGTTGGGAGAAAGTTTAGAGAACTGACCGAGACTTTCTCTTTTACCCAAATGACAGCGAGGGCGAATTCAACACTTTCACACTACGAGAGACGGCAACTATGGCGCATCAAATCGATCCTCGTACAGTATTCATTTAGCCAATCAGCCATAGACCAAATAAGCCAGTGGCTAACCACTGGCATTGTGTGGTATCCTAGTGTATTTCTTTTGTTTTTTTCTTTCTTCAGTCTCAGTGTGGGGTATAGGAAGCGATTGGCGAATAATCTCTCGGTCGCACGCGCCTAACATGAGGTTTCCTTCTTGTTATTTTCTCGCTTCACGAGGCTGTATGGCTCGCCATCATCCCAACCAGTCTCTCTTTCTATTTTTTCAAATGCAGCATTTCTTTCAAAACCGACTTCTCTCCTATGGCAATATCCTCCCAACCAGGCAGGGACCGAGCGACCGACAGTTCCACCGAAGAACCAGCAAAAGGCGTCTATATAACAACATTGGAGAAAAGAAGAGGAATGTAGGTCACGCTTCCCCTCCCGGCCCGTAGTGGCGGCCACAATGGACACACACACACACAGCCCGTTTTCCCCAAGCTCTCAAACATTTCCCCCTTCTTCGTCTTCTCCGTCCTTTTTTTTCTTCTTTTTCATCTCTCTCTTTTTTCTTTTTTTCCCCCTTTTTATTTATCGACAGATATTTTCTTGGTGATAACCGACAACGCCGAAGGTCGGCCGGACGGCCAGAGAGGGCCCATCTGACGTGAAACTCATCAAACCGTTCAGATCGGTATCGAGCCTTATGCTAATCAGTGGAGAAAAGGCTGATGACGGCAGCGTCGTGATGTATCGTCGTGACCTTTCGACAATCAAGATTTTCAACCGTCTTTTTTTTTCTTTCTTTCTCTTCTTTCCCTCTTTTCTCCCCCCACAACGTATCCGCATCGGAAAAGATGTATCCATCTATTCCATTCTATATATATATATATATTTCTTAGAAGAAGAAAAAAAAAATGTGTCTACTACGACCGAAAAAGACGACGACTCCCTCACCTGAAAGAATGAAAGGAGAAAGACGGAGAGAGAATGCGAGGGGGGAAAGAGAAAGAGCCCAAGAAGTCTCCACCTCTTCCTCTCTCCACCACCAGTCCATATTCAGGTGCAAAACAAGGTGGGCTCCTACGGCCTTATAAGGCTTTGTTCACAAAGAAGCCCAAAGGTCTATTATAACAACACAACAAGAAGGAGGAATAGTAGTACAGGTGGTCATTCCATTCGACCGTTTTCCTCTCTCTCGCTCTCTTCAACGCTTAGCGTTTTTCTTCGCTTGTTTCCCCCAAAGGAGCTGCTGATGGTGCTTGCTACATGGATCATCCTCCCGCCGAAAGAAAAAAAAAGAAAAGAAAAAAAATTCCTTTTATCCCTAACGCACAGACGGAGACAATGAGCCTCTTGGTGCCTCATGAACTCGGTCAAAAGGTTAAAAACTTTTTCTTCGGCGAAAGACGACCGGCCGAAATGGCACAGAGAGACTCATCAACAGCTCCTACCTATATAATAATAATATCGTCGACACGAGATTAAAAGTCTCCCAAAAGACTGCCTGTGTACAGCGCGCGCCATTCTTACGTATTCCCCATCCTTCGACTACCTAGAGACCAAATAAGGGAAAGGGGGTGGGTTGATAGACGGAGAGAGGGAGGAATACCAACAAGTTTATCCCCCAAAACTTTGAAAGCCGTTTTGGTTATCACACACTGGCCGTTTTTTCTTTCTTTCTTCAATACAATAACAACCAACCGGCACGATACAGATTCGTGGCCTGACCTCATGCCACTTTATCAGCTGACGTCAGCATTTTTTTAGATGCGATTGAACGCCGAGATAAGCAATTTTCGTTTTTTTCCTAATGCGATTGAAATTGAAAGGGGAGAAATTTCTCCGTAAAAATCGACGCCATTTACCTGCCGATGTTAAAAAGTCGATCATTTGTTCCAGATCGGGACTGAGGACGTTCTGCTCCTCCCGTTTGCAGCCATAATCCAGCGCCTCGAAGAGAGCCCAGCCCAGTCCCGACACCAACTATATAAGGAAACAGACAAAAGACAACAACAATTAGATTGAATGCACGTGATAACATGCGCAACAAAAAGGCTTTCAAGGTCAAATGGCTCATAATGGCAAATAGAGCATGCACATAAAACGTGTAAAACGATTTCAAGGTGAACTACTACTCTAATACGGCCGCCGCAGCCAAATAACAGACTGCCACTATTACTTCTACTGCAACGGAACAAACAATCGATTCAAGGTGGGTGTTTCATCTATTAATGGAATCAACCACCGTCGTTTCCGTCTGACGTCGAGGTCGTCCTCAGCACGGCACCGGATTAGTTAAACCATTTCTACCCCGAAAGAAAAGAAAAACAGCTGCGGCTCGTTCGACGGTCGGTCGAATCTGACATTCAGGCACACGAGGGGTCAACACCGTCGATTCACGGTCTTCACCGGGGTCACGGAGCAGCTAAGCACAAAACCGACAAGACACGCGCCGGCGGTTTGGGACAGCCAACGAAATGGAGAGAAACCATTCAACCATTTTCAGTTGGACGATCTCATCTTCAGTTTCAAAGATGGCCGACGACGCCACCGTGATTGTAAATCGATTTCAAGAAATTATATTTTTTTCCCTCTCTCTCTCTCTTGTCCAGTTTGGCGGATGACACAAAAGAAATGGCAACCATTCCAAGGCCATTTCGCTTTGGTGGCTCATTTGCATATGATTGTTGTGGAATGTCCGACGGGGAACGGGAGAGAGAGAGAGAGAAAAAAAAATCAACACAATCCCCCAAACCGAAATCAGATGCCGAAAGAAAAGAATACTATTACTACGACTACTACAACGAATAACAATAAAAACTCTTTTTTATTTTTTCAAATAAGAGAATGGCCTCTTACCTGTGATTGGCAGTCGGCTACCGTCCGTCTTTCAGCTGAAATAGAACGAGAAAAGAGAAGCGTCAAAGTGAATAGAGGAAATCTGTCAAAATAAAAAAAGAAAAAAAAGATGTGGGGGAGCAGACGACAAACATACCTTCGATGGAATCGGCGGCCACCTGGAACGAATGAGGATGAACATGGCCATCTCGATGAATCCAAAGCTGTGACGTTTCGCCGACGACGGCACACTTGACTTGATCACTGTTATCCGTTAGATTGTTGTTGTTGTTGTGGTGGTGGTGGTGGTTGTGATTGGCACTAGTCGCAGATGAGAAACACTGCAGGGCCGTTTTGGCCGACTGGTAGAGGATGGCCCAGGCCCGTTCTTCAGTCACCGGACTATCGAAAGCCTCGAGGATTGACAACAGACTGAGCGACTCCTTTTTCGCGTCCAGTTTCGTGTGCTGAAACTTTTCCATCTTCCCAGACGTCAATGACGGTGTTGTCCACCTTGCCGCGGCCATCTTTGATCCTGTTCCCACAACGGGCGCACTAATGGCCCAACACACAACTCCGTGGCCAATAACTCACAGCACTTTGCACTCGTTGACGTAGTCGTCTTCAAACCCACCCAAAACGACAATCAGAAGGGAACACCAGACAAGAAAAAAAACGTGTCGCTATAACAACAGAAAAGGAGACGGACTCTGTTGGGGTGATGTGAACAACACGATAGACAGCTCGTCGCACGCCATTTGCACTCGACGCTAGCTCGATAACGACTGCTCGACTTTGCTACAAGCAGGTTGTCTTCCCCCCTATTTTCCCCAGCTAACCAACACATGCTTTGCCCGCCGGGTCATTCGCCATCTCGCGGCCTTTCTCCAGACTACTAGTCACCCGCCGTCTGACGTTTCCCGAGAAGAAAGGGGTCGGCGCGGCGGCAAATCGTAGCCCTATGATATATCCCCGCGGTATATATATACGTACTACTATACTGTGTATATAAGCTATATATACTATCGTGCCCTGGAAAAAAAAAAGAAGGGGCTCGTTTAAAGCCATTGTGTAAAACCGGTCGTGATCGTGAAAATAATAGGCCATCATTCATATGCAACCGGAGGCGGGCGAGATCATGAGGCCGAAAGGGTTGTGCTGTTGGAGAAAAAGACGCTGCGGCGGCGACGGCCAGCATCTCTGAGAAGAGCCCCGACAACAACAACAACAGCATCAGCTACAACTACATGAAGTGTAGAAGGTGGGGAGAGATGCGATTGGTGTGGAGAAAAAAAGAATGGAATAAAGAACGAAGGAGAGGGGAAAAGGAATATATCTAAGAGAAAACGTGACTCGCAGACACTCGCAGACTCCCTCGTCGTCGACTCGTCGGGTTCTCGGACGGCGGAAACCCGGCAGTGGAATGTTTATAGCTTCTCGGGTGGGTTAAATGTAATCGGCTTAAGACGGTGAGTCGGTGTAGTGCTGAGCATCGGGCCGAAAGGGGAACCTTTTTATAGGCACGAAAATGGCCTCTCACGAGCAAAAGAAAAAGAAGAAGAAGAAGAAGAAAGAAGAAAGAGCCAGTGCGTACTACGCCCCGAAACGAGTTCGTTTTCTCCATCCATCCTTTTTTTCTCGTCGTCCCTATTCTTCTTCTCCACTCCGTTCCCGTGTAGTACCAGTAGAGTAGGTCTAGTAGGCAACCGTCTAGGCCTTTTGTATCTAAGTGGCAGGTCTTTAGCGCAGGGGGGTTTTGCTCGGTCACGGCGGCGGCACTACTTTCACAGAGACAGCGTTTACGCGTTTCATCGTGCTATCTCTCTCCTCTATGTATACGAACGGACGCCGCCGCCGCCGCCACTCCGCCCGGTGCAGACGCGTACGCTGGGCTCGTCGTAAATTCTTCCGCCATCCGACGGGATCCAACAGACTCAGAAAAAAATGGAGAAAAACGCTTAGGGGAGGAGGCCCGGCGTTTTTCTCGTCACGTTATGCACAAAAATGTCGACCGCCTATTTATATCCGTTGATTATTCAAAGTCAATAAAAGAATCCGATTCCTTTATTGCTGCTGGTCGCCTCTTTGAGCAACGGGACAGTCTTTTCGTTATTGGCCAATGGGCACACAAGATGAAGACGATCGTCCAAAGAGACTCGCGTTTTCCGTTTCTTTTCTTTTCTTTTATTTTATGTATCACGAATCGAAAAAGACCTGTTTTGATCCAGCCGGGAGATGAAGAAGAGGAAGAAGACGAAGTAGAGACAAAAAATATAAAAGGGTTGCCCGGTTGTTGTTGTTGATTGCGATCGTGAAACATGTCGAATGGTTTTGTTTTTAATCAACAAAGACGAAGCGCGCGCTTGGGTCATTTATCCCGTCATGTTTCTCCTACTTACTGGACGTGCCTAATGATGGAACGAATGGAGAAGAGCCGCGCCCCGAGGCTCCCAGCCGATGAGGTCACGAACCAGCGGGAGCCGGCTTGACTGAGGGGAATCAGACGGACGAAACGGACGCGGACTCAGCCAGCGACGGATGGATGAAGGGAAACATCTGAAAGGAGATGGAGAAAATTGAACGAAAGAAAAGAAAAGAAAAAGAGAGAGACTCCCCCAACGGACCGACCGATGCTGCCGGTCCATATGCATCTTCATCCTTCAGGAACCAACAACATGATGATGATGATGATCGTCATGTCGACCCATCGTCATCATCATTGCCTCTCAGTGAGCCAGCCAGCCGCTTCGATGATGACAGAGCTCTCATGTTGTTTGGGGAGGCGCAACCCAGGCGGATTTATTTCGGGATTTTTTTCTTTTCTCTTTTTTTTATTCTCTTTCTCTTTCTCTCTCTTCTTTTTTATTCATTACTTTCGACGCACGTATAAAAAGATAAAAGATCTGGAAAGAAAGAAATAAAAAAAAGAAACAAAATGTAGAGCCGACAAGCAGAAGAAATCCGGACATAATCGCCCAGGTGATAAGGGCGCGGGAGTTATTACTATAAATGCGGTGACCTGCATTCGTCCGGGACAATTTATGGGGCCCAGCAGACAGAGATAGGGCCATCAGCGTCATAGCCTCATGATATATCAACCCAGCCCCGCTCTTCTTCTTTTTCATACCCTATACTACGACTGTTATATCGTCTTCTCAGAGCCCACTGCTATACGTCATAATCACATCTCGTGCTTATCTAACTAATGCCAGCTTTGGCTCGCCGATGAAAAGATCACGAATCGCTGCCGAAAATTACACTTGCAAGGATGAGATGATGCATAGCAATCGACGGACCATCTGAATGTTACGCCTCGAGCTCTCTTTTTTTTTGTTTTGTTTTTTTCTTTCCTCTTATCTCGACCAAACAGACGGTCCAGAGTCTGGCGCGGCCTCACCAGACTGTATAGCTAAAATTATGATTTACTTTCCATATGAAAAAAAAGAAGAGGAAAAATCATAATATGTCTATATGCTGTAGTTTATTTTTTTCAACTTGTAGATGTAGAAAATATCACGTTTCACTCGGATGGATTATCACCAAAATTGATATCGAAAGATGGCAAGACGGAAGACGCATCAGCTTGGATATTCTGAAACACGATATACCTGGGGATAATTGGAAAAATGCCGAGGAATTCCATGATATGAGGCCTGGAAAATTGTTTGCGACATCAATCAATAGTATAAATTCCAAGAAGAACCGAAAAGGAGACGGAGAAAAGAAAAAAGAAACAAAACAAGGAATGTAATAGCTACATACTTGCACTGCGTGATAGCAAAGGTTTTATCCACAACTGGTCGAGTGGTACTCGCGTTTATCTGGCGGGCTATAAGGCAACACATGCGCAAGCCAAACGGCGATAACTCGTTTCTCGAAGGCCAACTTGTCTTTTGGATCACTGTCAACACATAAGAGCACATAAATTCTTAAGAGAGAGGAAAGTACTTCAAGCAGTGATTGTTGTAAATATGTGGATTGGCACAAAATTTCTCTAAGAGCTGAATGGCAAAATGCTGGCAGTTGGCATTTAAAAAGTGATAAGGGTCATTTAAACTATTTTTACTGTGCAGGAATGTTAGAATATCTCTCATAGTGTATTGTTGAGCAATATCAAATATCAATACCTCTTCTCCTCTTTTACTGAAGATGTTCTCCAGAGAATGACCAGCAGTTTCCTTGATGTTCTGTTGCAGGTGAATGGCTGAGGTTGTTTTTTCAATAGTATAGGAGGAATCCACTGTCTCTATGATGACAGAAGCATGATGGAGAAAGGTATTGACCGGCAACCAGGATAATAGAGGTTTTTGGACAATGGAAATCCCAATGATGATAGAATCTTCCGTGATCCCAGCATTCTCCTCATCCAACAGCGTGTACAATTCGTCATGAGTCCTTGAAAAAATATCGCAACGGGATCTGTCAAAAAATAACGAATTAGTCCAATTATGACCGACAATATTAAGAAACTTTTTGTTGCTGGAGCGCTTCTTACTTTTCTTCTCATTCAACGCTATTTCACAGTCCTGACGAGGGTTCATTCCTGACGATCTCGAGTATTAAAAAGTCAACAATTTGTCAATTATTTTTACTACTGTCACGACCGAGGACGATAGACGAACAAATACGTTTGACGTGACTCACGGAATTTTGAATGATATTTTGCAAAGCAAGGCCATCTAGCGCTCTGCCTTTCTATCACGAGGGATTGTTTGTTTAGTTTTTTTTTTTAATCTCATCGGCAAAACGGAACTGAGTTAGTATAGAAGAAAAGCTATTTAAATTTAAAAAAATGTGTAGCGAAAAAGAATGATAGTGGCTATGACTAATGCGGTACATGTGATAAACATGATTACACGAAGCACCTTTCTCCCATTATCTTTTTCTCTAAACAAAAATACATTTACGAAGATGTAGATAAAAGGACAGATATTCAAAATTCGATTCCAATGAAAACTTAATATATTCAACGAATTGCAAAGTCATTTTATAGAGCGTGAGTTTTAAGTTCCTCTCAGCTGCTCAAAGGAATTTTCCAAATGATATAAATTGATCATTCAAATTCACAAGTTACGTTGTTACTTTCTAAGCTTTTACTAATAAAAAGATAGGAAATCTAATAGATACGATCAGAATGCCATTGATGAAGCAATGAAGAACTTCGATCGCTCTAAAGGTAAGTACCGGTATGGCGCAATATGCGTCAAACAAATGCCCACGTATTTTTAAAAACTAACTTGACGTGACCAAATGTTTATATCCGAGTGAATCAGCATAGTTTTATTTAGAGAGCGAAGTTTGAACGTGACTATGTGCGACAATTACATTTTTTAATTTCATCGTTTCGAAATATGACGAGTAGGATCTAATCTAATCCACATCCTTGAGCTAGCCTCGCTAGCTTATTTCCATCCGTCCACCATGACCAGTGACAAATATTTATTTCTGTTCCATTTAATCCGACAAGCTATTTCCTTCGTGTGGAATGTGCACTTATATTTATTGGGACATGTCGGTGAAGGACTTTCGTTTATCTCAAGATTTATCCACAAAAGAATTACGAAAAGTGATACGATATTTAGCCGTAATCGATCGTTTCGGTGACCGCATATATATTGGGCGACCTTGTAATTTACTATTTCTGAAATGAATATAACGGCCGTCGACTATTAGCACTGTGTCGTCTGGCGGAAACGCGCCCGTTTCTGTTGTGACGGAGAGAATTGTTCTTGTTGTTCCAAAGCATATATGAATCATTCACAATTACCTGGTTATTTGCGAGTTGCGACACATGCAAGTCACGACATTCTCACAATACAAATGCCACACTACTATACCGCAATCGTTCTGAGCCAATTACGTGTGAATTAGAAATCTTGACTTTGGGGGTTTTTATGCGAGCGGGCAAAGACGCATAACTTTCATCTGTTGTTTGGAAATCTTCTCGGCTCGTTTTCTTTTATCTAATCTATCCACACACCCTCCTTGAACTTTTGGCTTATTTCGCATAGCACGACCTGAACCATATTTACAATGATTAATCTTTTTGAATCCTTTGTCCTTTGTTTAGTTTGAACAGACAAAGAAATGACGACGTCCGAAATAGTTGAAATAGTTTTCCTTATGCACATTTGTTTGGTCATGTATTCAAGTCCAGCACGACAGCGATACTGTCAGTAGAATGTATGAACATGCGCACTAAATCTTCCGGATGAGATAAACACAACGACGATGATACAAAAACCAGCAAAATAAAAGGCAAATAAAAAAAAAATCAAATAATAAATCAAATAAATCAAGAAAGAAAGACGTAGTAGAGTAACAAAGTATTCCGGGATTAGAACAATGCAGAAAATGGTGGATAAAGAGAAAAAATAAATCAGGCAGGTGTGTGTTTTGTGTGTGGGTGTGGTAAAAAGGAGGAACGCATCGCGTGTAGACTACAAGTCACAACGCGATATCGTAACGTTAATAAAAGTGACATAATTAGTAGTGCCAGCCTACCAAATCACCTATAGGCGTGCGTGCGATCAACGACGACGACGACATCAATAAAAAGGGAATACAGATGTAGTAGTAGTACAGTGGATTTACAAGACAGTCGGACTGTGGGCTCTTGTCGTCGATCATTCTCTACAATCAATGCAGCTATTTTTTTTTTTGTGGGTCTTTTCTTTCTTTTTATTGCCGACAAACATTTGCTACGTCGTGCCAATGTTATTACAGCAGCTCACCCTTATTGCTCCCGACGAACCCGATTGCGAGCACCTGCCGGTTTTTTTTTTCTTTTTCATTTAGTCGCGGTGAATCGTTATTGCGTGGTTCATGTACATACTATAATAGGATATTTTGAGGCGCCATAATACAAGGACAGAGTCATCATCACAGGAATTTGCTGGTTCTGTCGTCAAGAATAATTATTTGAAGAAAAAAAAATAAAAATAAAAATGAAAATTATTTGTGTCCAATTTTTGCGCATTCTCATTCCACCCAAACAAGTCAAGTCATCGGTCCCTTTTGTTATTATTCGAAACGAAAGTTGCTGTTGTCCGTGATCTTCGTCTTTGGCACGAACCGTTCGACCTTGTTTCTTGACTGCCATTTCACATTTTCTCAGGGTAATTGCATTTTAAACGACGACGAAGTGATGATAATAAAAAAAACGTGATTTTTGCCGTGTGTTGTCGAAAAAAAAGCGAATAACGTCGTCATGAGGAGCTGTTGGTGTTGGACTAGAGACGGCACGATGTCGCATCTCGCTCCCCTTGCACACTTAAAACATATATCGTTTGATTACAAGTTATTTGCGATGAATGCGGTTAAGAGAAAGCGATGTGCGATATCCAATCGGTTGTGTAAGAAACTCGATGGTAAATGCCCGGCTGGCCGTTCTGGGCGCACGAATAGCCGGCCGAGACGATACCCACCAATTCCCATCGTCCGTTTTGTTGCAACATCAATGGACCGCCCGAATCTCCCTGCATAAAATCGAAGCCATTTTCGTTGGAATTATACAGACTTTGTAGGCCAAAAGAAACCTTTCTCTTCTCTCTACTATATACCTGACACGAGTCTTTGCCTCCATTCCGATATCCGGCGCACATCATTTCGTCGTAGATGATGACGTTGATGCCTTTGGACGAGTGCCAATCCTCGCACTGTCGGTTATCGATGATGGGAACGTCAACCACCTGCAGAGTCTTGGGTCGAACTCGAGAACCTGAATCCAACACATTTCCTTATTTAGATTATTCTGCTGGAGAAGCAAAAAAAATAATTTCATATTCATCGAGTTCGGACGGACCTGCTTGCATGGCGCCCCAACCGGCCGCCCAGGCGTATTCTCCTAGAAAGTCGTCGCCTTTCTCCGGCAGACAGATGGGCGAAATGTGGGGCTCGTAAGGTACGTAGCGATCCAACCGGAGGACGGCGACGTCGTAACGATCGGCTTGCGGAGTAAATTTGAAATAAGGATGGACGTGGATTTCAGCCACGCCAACCTGGACGGGCGAAAGCGGCTCGACGTCCGAATTGAGCGAATATTCGCCGAGCGTTATCTTGACTTGTTCCGGTTTCGCTCTGTCGAAAAAAAAAGCAAAGACAAAGTCAGTCAACATTTCATTGGAGAAAGAAGAAGAAGAAGAGGCAAATGTGGGCCATTGAGTGTTACGCACCTGGCGACGCAATGGCCAGCCGTGACGACAAAGTAATTGTTGAGCAAAGAACCACCGCAACGACTCGAACCGATCCGAATATACGCCTACAAGAAAGAGATGTGCGGTTTAGTGTTTAGATTTCCATCTGCGCCAAATAATGGCGATCTTATTATGCGATAAAAAGATAGGCAAGAAGAAAAAAAAAACCCACCTGCCAGGGAAAGGTACCGAAACCGGCCTCATCACCGCCGACGATGCGTCGCTGGGCCGTCTGTCGCTGAAGCGTCGTCCCACATTCTGGCAACATAAAAATGGGTTGGAGGGGGGAAAAAGGAAAACACAAAAATCGACGACACGTTGAATCGCCCGTTCGTAATACAATCGATAACTCTAATAAACTAATAAAGTAAAATAAAAACTATATCTAAATAATGGGACGATGGAAAAAACAAACTGGGGCGATGAGGTAATGGATCATATGTGTTCGGTCGGTTAGTTAATGAAATATGACAGATGCTGTACAACCAGTCAAACAGGTGTTGATTGAGAGAGACAGAGAGGAGAGAGAGAGTGTGAGTAGTTGGGTGCGCGTAGCGGTTTTAGTTCAATGATGATGAGTGGTAGTAAAAATAGTGAGAAATAAGGTTAAAAAAAAAAGTTGTGAATGGGTCAAGTTGTACGGTGATTTTTTTGGGTGCTGTCTAAATGTATGTTTTTTTGTTTGTTTGTTTTTTTTTTAGACGAAATCTAAATGGTGAGTAGAGACTACGTACGGGCGTCGCTTCTGACGGGTCCGTACGAGACGTCGGGGTGTTCGAGTGAGTCGACGTACGGCGTCGGCGGCGCCGGACTGATTCCCGGCCGGTGGCAGCAGGCGAAGAGGAATCCACCGCAACTCTTCTGGATCAGGCCGCCCGTCAGCCAGCAGAGCAGGAAGAATTCGCACGAATCCGTGTAGCAGATCTTGGAGTCGCCGAAGAAGATCCGACGGTTGCTCTCCGACACTTTTGGTTTTTTATTGGTCATGAGAGTATTGTAGCCAATTGTCGATATTTGTGTTTTGTTTCGATTTCGTTTTATAAGAGATAGATTCATCGTTTCCGATTCGGGTGAAAAGGTTATATATGAGGAAATTGGGTAGGGGAAATTCGGCCAGGTAAACCCACGCAGACACACAACACACATCAAGGAATCAAGACAGAAGACGAGACGTTAAAAAAGCGTTCCGTGTGTGTTTTTGTTGTCGACATTTTTTTTCGTCAAAAGAAAAAAAAAATTTGTAAAAAAAAAAAATCAATAAAAAAATAGAAAATCGAAGAAATGGATAGGTGAAAAAAATGCAGCAGCCAGGAAGTCGGGTGTCAATCAGCGTGTGTGGAGATATCACGTAACACTTTTCCCCTCAACATGCTGCAAAATAGGTAGCGTAGGTGGAGTATCATGTATACACACGGACCCAATCATTCTCTATAATATCGGGCGGACTGTTGGTCTAACTGTACGCCCTGCGTTGCGATAGCAGGCAACGACGACCCACTTTCCATTCATACACGCCCATTAGTTCACCGGGAGGGGAAAATTCCGACAAAAAAGAAACACCAATTCTTTTTTGGTTTATTTTTTTCGATGAAAGTTGGAAGAAAACGACGACCCGCTGATGGCAAACAAGCAAAAAACTCTTTTGGTTTCTCTTTCTTTCTCTTTGGCAAAAAAACAATAACAATTGCTACTACTACTACTACTGCAACTACTACTGGTGGTGTATGTACATTTTGTGGTTGCAAAGTCGTCGAGTTATATTTAGTCGTCTTTTTTTTCTGTTGTTGCCGTCATTTTGCGGGTAAAAGAGTTGATGGATAGGTAAAGAGGCAAAACAAAAAGATTAACTTGATGGAGAAACTCACGTTCGTTCCCGCGCGGAGGTTGATGATGGGCTCCGAAGAAGAGTCCGGGATCTTGTTGATGCTGGATCGGAGGCAGAGGAAGTTGTTGTTTGGGTTGGTGGAATGGCGGCGGCGGAGGAGCTCCCATAAAGGTGGAAGGTGGCGGCGGATAACGGAAGTTATTAAACCGTCCCGGCGGGAGTTGTTGCGGCGGTGGCGGAGGCCTCTGTCTGGCCATTTGAGCCAACCGGTTCATCGTGTGCGGATCGCGCAGTTGCCTCAACGTTGAAATCCTCTTCATGAGATTCATCGGCGAATCCGAGCCGTTGCTGGGCACGTCAAACTGCAAGTCGAGCAATTGACGCAAGTCGGCGATCACCTGTCGAAGAAAACATCGGAAAGAATGTGATTGATCAGATGTCGTCGTCGGCTCGGAATGTCGATAACCCGGTTATCATTTCCGTCTGGCGCGCAATCCTAGTGGTAGTGTGACGGATGACTTACCTGCTCCTGATCGAGACCGTGATCCGATTCCTGGCTGTATTGCTGGGCCAAAGCCATGGCCGGAATGAGGACCATCAGGTAGCAGCAGCAGAGGTTTCTTCTCCGATGCATCTTTGTGTGTTGTTGTTGTTCTTGCTGTTGTTATCCAGGAAGAAGTACAAGTCTTTGGAAGAACTGTTCGAGGGTAGCACTTGGTTCTGGAGCGATTCCGTTTTGGTCGAGTTCTGTTTGTCATATGAAGAATTTTCGGTTATAGTCGCGTTGATTCGACCAGGAAGTCGTTAAAGACTGCACACAGTGAGAGACTGGGAAAATGTTTTTTTTTTTTTTTTTTGGGGGGGGGGGGGGGGGGGGGGAATGAAAAGAAAGTTGAAGGGTCGCGTCCTCGCCGTGGGGCGCGTCGAAGGGGAAAGCTCCGCGCGCGACGTGTTCTACCAGTCCGGCGAAAGAAAATGGAAATGAAGCTGGAGAAAAGACAAGGGACGGGACTCCCTGTCCGAGTCGGACGAGATAGAAAAATGGAAATTTATACGCGGCTAGAATATCACCGCTGAGGGAGGAAGAAAAAAAAGGGGAAAGACTGTTGATGCTGCCTCCTCTCTTTGACCTCATTGATGATCCTACAGGGCTGGAGAAAACTTTCTCCCGGCCATTACCCAAAACATCTCTTTCTTTCTCTCTTTCTCTCTCGCTCTTACCGCCACTTTTCTCTAATAATGTCGGAATCATCACACCGTCTTTATCGGTGAAATCATTCACCACCGCCACCGTCGAGATGAGAGACAAACACGATCGTTGTCGTGCTGTGCGTGTTTTGGCGGGCGGGCGACGGGCGGCGGAATAGGCCGCATGCCAAAATGATACACATCAAAACCGAGTTGGTTTTGTGTTTGAGCAGCAAAAAGAGACGAGAGAGAGTAGATGGATAAACGGATAATAAAAAGGGATAAAAGAAACGGTATAGAACTAGGTCAGCCGGCAGACGGTGACACAGTTCTGATGAAGAAGTGAAGAAGAAAATATTTCGAATCCAACCAGCGGATAGGATGCCAGATCCGCCAGAGGGGTGAAAAGAGAAAACTCGGTGTATCCCTCCTCTTCTTCTTCTTCTTCTTCTTCTACTACTCCTCCTCATTCTCTTTCTCCTCATCCATATCCAGCCAAGATTGGCCGCCCGCTTACAACTTTCTCTCTTTTTCACCGGACGACTCCATCTTTGACTGATTTGCCTCTTTTTTTTTCTTCTTCTTTTTTTTTTCTTCTTTTTTTCCCTCTTCCTCGTTCATCATTCACCTCGGACTCGTTTGCTGGGTGTGCGGGAGAGAAAAAGGCCCAACACGCGTGGTGGAGATAAAGCGCGCAACAGATGGCTCGTGATGGATATATAGGCTAATGATGGAAACACCTAGATGAAGCGAGAGAGAGAGAGAGAGAAGGGGGTTCGTACCACCGCATCTGCATAATAATGCATAGGCAGATGGATGGAGAGACTCGGCAGCGCGTGTTGGTAGCCAACTAACCCACTTTGGGTGACGATTCAAACGACTCCCGAAATGACAATAACTCTGCCGCCGACGACCAACTCAAATAGACGCGCGTCGTGCGCAACCCGGCCGCACACGATCCCAACCCGAGATTTTTTTCTTTTTGGATTCAAATGATTATTACTTACGATGCAGAAATGGTTGCGAGTTGTCGATGTCAAAAAATACTTCCGAGTCGTGAAATCAATCCATAGGTGATGAATGTCGAATTTTGGATTATCCGGTACAACACGACTCTGGTTGGAAGACTGAATGAAAACACTGTTTCGTCGTCGTCGTCTCTATTAATTCTGCCTTTGCGCGTAGTAAGTAGTAGATGGACGACCTGGTGCCGAGTTCGTTTGGGTCGCGGACCAACAACACGAACTGAACGAGCGCTGCGGAGCGACTGAAGTGCCGAGCTCCCCTACAGCTGCCACTAGTTTTCTTTCTATACGTCGCGAAAGGCGAGCGTTGTTTTCTTTTTCTCTCTCTTTCTCTCTCTTTCTCTCCTTCTCTTATTTTCTCCTTCTCCTTTTCTCCGGCTATAGGTAGACACACCAGGTGAGTCGTCGAGCGTGCGGGAGGGTCCGCCCGCCGCCGCCGCAGCAGCAAATACTGTTGTTGTCAGTGGACTAGAGAAAAGAGAGAAAAACACCTGGGCTGCTGCTTGAAGAGAGGTGCGCATATACTGCTACTACACTACACTACCACTATACTACAACGACGGAAGAAAGAAAGAAAGAAAGAAAGAAAAAGACCCACTTTCTTCCTTACCGCGCCGCACCAGTGGTATTTTCTCCGCTTCTTCTCATTTTCTCTCTCGGCCGCTCGCATCTCTGACCGTTTTCATTGAAAACTATCCGCCTCGTTATCGTCATGAATCAACATCACCTATTAACCACCGTTGCTCATCTTTGCATATCTGTCAAAATTGAGTGCGGTGCAGCGGAGCGCGGCCCGAATGAGCCAGCGACGACACGCCGGGGCGAACTCTCTCGTCGTCAAAAGAGAAAGTGTCACCGACGCGTGACATCATCGATACCAATCAGGTATTTATTTTTTTTTTCTTTCTTAATCTCGACACGAGCTCTTTATCCCAAACGGCTTTATCCTCGTTGAGGCAAGAGGAAATAGCCTTGTTTTCGTTGTCACTTTCACCTACACTCTGTTTCACCACTATATCGTCGATATATATTGCCTTTTTGATTATCGCTCTCTTCCATCTCTTAACTGTGTTGGGGAATATGAGTGCACAGGTAGTGCTGTCCGCGGCCCCCGAGCTTAAAGGTGGCGACTTTTGCCACCGTACCCTACATTTCTATAGCGCCAGACACTGTCCTATTTCACTCTTTTTCTTTCTTCTTTTTTTTTTCCTTTTTATGACGAGCCTTCTCCCACTCTTTATGAAAAAAAAAACACACACCTGTTGTTGCGTGGTGGTGGCGATTGCTCGGTAGCGTGATGGCCCACCAAACGGATAGTATACCCCCCGTCTGCAATAAATCACGACCTCATTCGTCGAGGAGACGTTTTTTTTTTATCATTTCAAAACCACCCACGACCACTTTGAACCGGATGTTTTTTTTTGTGAGAGCTCATCTTTAGACGTCGCCTTCTTCATCTCTCCTACTTACTTTTTTTGGTAAATAATTGAAGGTATAAGGACAATGGGAGAAAACATTTCTTGTTGTCATGCATGTGCCATGACATTGCCATAATTCGGTGGCCCAAGTGCCTCCTCCTCACCCACTCCAGGGTGCCCTGTCGCAGAGATTCTTTCGGCTACATCTTGAGTAAATAGACAGAGAAGGGAGCTGAGACTGAGGATCTGGAGCGATGTGCGACCTACTTTCACCGCGCTAACGCCATCTACCCCTCTCCTCTTCCAATGGTCCATCTCTCAGATTTTCGGTCTCTTTTTTCTCTTCATTTTTTTTATTAGTTTGAGGTAAACAGAGAATGTGCTTTTGAGTATTTATTTGCCGGGAAATACGTGGCAAGGAGAAAACGAGTGTCGGAGAAAGAAATCAATGCGAGTTTCACTTTTCAGGCCGGCCAGACATTTCACAAAGGAGAACAACAGAATAATATTACTGACTGACATTCCTGCTGATGTCTTATCTTATTTAAATGCTGGGTAGTAGTATCTTATACTGTAGTTCTATAATCCAGGAAGGTCGTCGAGCGTAGAAAACGTGCCGGACGTACTATTCGTGCATGCAACTCTCTACTTTTTTTTTAGCTGGCGGGATAATTAAAATTTCGTCAACCAACGCGCAGCAGCAAGAGCGACACGCATTACCTCTGGCTATAGGCTAAGTTCGCTGGCTGATGAAGAAACTGACGTAGTAGTTTACTAGGTCTTTTGGCACCCGGCATGACAACGGATTAAACGGGCAAACCATGCGCTAAAAGGACGACGCGTTAGACTTGAAATGACGAAACACGATCTACAGAGTCGCATCATCATCGCGGAACAGGATTTTCATTGGGTAATGGGAGAAAGTCTCTTTCTGCTGACGCTATGAGCGGAAAAAGCTAAACTGCTCCGCCGCTCGTTCCCGTGCAAAAGAGACGGGTCCGATTCTTTTTTGTTTTCTATCCAACAACCGTTTTCACAACATCTCTTCCCCTGAAGCTAGCCCAGTCAACTTTCTCCATGGCCCAGTAAGTTTCTCGATTTCGATTTGTTGTTGTCGGCTCGATAACTCTCTCCCCTCCCCAATGGAGACCTATACAGGAGAAAACAATGGCGATGGGGAAAGAAGAAAAAAAAAGGACTATCTAGGAGTTGTTGCTGCTGACCGCCAACTCAGCAGTGGGTGGACAGAAAGCTACTCTACTCTACAGCTATTTCCGCTAGTTGCGTGTGTAGTGGACCGGGCTTTTCCCTTTTCATCCGGCGGAGGAGCTACATCAACTCTTGCGGCTGATAGAAAATGACGCGATGCCCAAAATTTCTTTCTTTCTCCTTTCCTTCGTCGCCTGAAAACAAACACATATACATTCTATAGTGTGTGTGACTTTCTCCGTATCCTTTCTCTTATACGCTGGTTCTTTCTCCTGGGAGACAGCGCCGCACGCGTATATGAACAATCGCACGAACCCGTGGGCTGAATTAGAAAACGCTTTCAAAGACAGCTACAAGCACGTTTTTTGCGTCATGTTTTCTTTTCCTTTCTCCTTCCTTGTCATCGCAAACACGATTCTGTTCGGCGAACATCACTCGCAAAAAAAGGGGAAAACGGTTCCACCCATTCAAACACCCCTCGGCTTCTCCTTCTATAATGCGGTTCCCATTACTACTCACTTTTCAAGATTTCTACATTACCTGAAATTGATATGCCAATAAACAATCCAATCTGACCAGTATTACAACTCTTTATTGGTCAATCCCAACAACTACCAATTTGTCAACCACAAGTTTGTTTCAAATTTCCTGCCAAAATTGGGGAAATCGATTAATCGACGATATTTACCAACAGACGACTCTAAGGTAAAATAATTTGTTTACATTTACGAGATCGGATCAAATTCAGGTGGCTTTCTGTTTCTAATAAGAGAAAAAAGTATGAGACTTAATAATTTGTATTACTGTTTGAATGTCGTCTTAACAGGTCATGCTTTTACCCGTCAATAGGCTCGCTCAGCAATCTGTAGTTCGTTATCTCGCTCCTTTAGTATCTTCTTTCACCAACCATCGTCTTGCTACCGGTTGTCAAAACGACTTGAATTTCGCTTCGCCTAGACACTTGAGCACTTCAAATTTTGCCATGAGCTCTTCAAAGTTCTCGGTCTCGGACAAGTACAAGGGTCTTGAAAAGAATGTCTGGTATATGATTTTTCTACAACATAATTTTTTTCCATTTCCGTGTGGTAAACTGTTTTTTATTTTAGGGTTGAATTTATTGATTTAGCTATTAAACACAAACCTCTCAATCTTGGTCAAGGTTAGAATGCTCTCAATAGAATTTTGCTTTGTCATTGCGATTTCATCTGGTCCTTTTTCTGAAACTAGGTTTTCCCGATTTTGCTCCACCACAGCATGTCACAGATGCTTTGGCTGAGGTGTCCAAGGGCGACAACATATTGATACACCAATACACTAGGGGATATGTTAGTATTATATATCTCATTTTTATTCAATATCTCAAAATCACATAGTTTGACTTTTCTTTTAGGGCCATCCACGTCTCATTCAAGCTCTTTCAAAACTCTACAGCCAGCACATTGGTAGAACAATTGATCCACTGAAAGAGATACTTGTAACAGGAGGAGCATATGAAGCCCTGTTTTGTGCAATCATGGGAAATGTCAATCCTGGAGATGAAGTCATTATAATCGAGCCCTTTTTTGATTGCTATGAACCCATGGTTCGCCTTGCCGGTGGAACACCCGTCTTCATCCCTCTCCGACCTGTATTTATCAAAATTCATGTATTCAAGTGCAGCAGCCTGAATAACACATTTTTCTCAACAAACAGAAATCATCGGGAGAAGCTTCCCACTCTTCTGACTGGGTGCTAGACGAAGCAGAATTAACTTCGAAATTTACTAGTCGCACGAAAGCTATCATAGTCAACACACCCAATAATCCACTGGGGAAAGTCTTTACGCAGACAGAGCTCGAATTTATCGGCCAGCTATGCATCAAGTGGGACGTCATGTGTATCATGGATGAGGTGTACGAGTGGCTTGTTTATGAACCCTACCGCCACTTTCGAATGGGTGACTTTTCCTTCTGTCGTCATGAAGAAAACACCATAAAGTATTGTTTCGTTATTTCCCCTTGTATATTTAGCTTCTTTACCTCACATGTGGGATCGAACGATTACCATTTGTTCTGCGGGAAAGACTTTCAGTGTGACGGGATGGAAACTCGGATGGGCATACGGACCAGCTCACATGATGCATAACTTGTTCGTTGCCCATCAAAATGCCCTGTATACATGCGTTACGCCGACACAGGTGAATTCATTCCAAACTAATGTTACAAAATGCCTCTTTCCAATCTCTCCTCTTCTCTTCGCTATAGGAAGCCGTGGCCCGCGGGTTGGAAATCGAGTTGGAAAGGTTGAATACAGACGAAAGCTATTTCAGATCGTTGCCAAAACTCCTTGAATCAAAACGGGATTACATGGCTAAATTTTTGGTATAGTGTGCCTGTGTGAGGTCCTACAAATACTCGAAGCCGTTTTAAAACTTTCTGTTTAATTTATAGACTGATGTCGGGATGAAGCCCATCATACCTGAGGGCGGATATTTCATGATAGCCGACTGGTCAGCCTTAGGTAACGTTTTCGGCTCTTTTGATTTACACGCCACTTATTGAATCGACTAATAGTGAGCCGTGTTTAGAGCCCCATGCTGATCTCAGCGAGAAAAAGTACCCTGAAAAAGATTACTGCTTCGTCGAATGGCTCACCCGCGTCAAGAAACTGGCCGCCATTCCACCTACAGCGTTCTATTCCGCTGAGGACAAGAGTTTAGGAGAAAACTACATCCGTTTCTGTTTTATCAAGGCAAATTCACCATCTGGTAAACGTTGCAAATAGTCGGTCGTAATTTCTTCTTTATTTGCTTTGCAGGAGGATGCCAATTTACAAAAAGCTGAAGTAATCCTTCAAGAATGGAAGAAAACCATGTAGAGCTCAAACGAGCGTTATAGACGAGAGTCGTCGTAAAGAAAAATGTTATGTAATGATAATTACTATTTCTATTTTTGCCTGTGCAATAATAAGAGTTTTAAGTTACGTGTTTTCCAATACAGAGCTCACGTGCGAGATGATATTCTCATATGTGATTACGAAGTCTTGGATGGATCTTTTGTGGAATCTCTCCCTTTTGGCGTGTTTTCTTTTACCCTTTCAGTGCCAAGCAAAAAGACGCCCCCCCCCCCCGCCAAAAAAAAAGGCAACAGCATAACTGTTGTACGCCAGCGTCCAACTTGGCATTGAAAAGGTAAAACGGCGTTCCTTAAAATGTAAACTGCCAGTCAAACTTGGTTTTTGCCATCTAAAAAAGTTTAAAACGTTACATTTACTTTAAAAAATGGTATTCTGAAAAACGAACATTTATTGGGTTGTCGGCTCGGAAGCAGCGGATGTTGTACCGATTTTTAAAATTAAAAATTAATTAGAAAGAAATTATAGCCTCACGAGAAAGTATGTTTGTTTTGGCGAAACTTTCTTTGGAAGTTTCCACATTCTAGAGTTAAAGGGTAGAGGGCAACTACACTCATTTGGTGCCGTTAAAATTGATGATTTTCTCAATTAACGACTCAGGAAATTGATCCGTCAGTAAGTAGCAGAGGAAAAGAAAAACACGAGGAGAAGATGAGGGTTAAATTCGCCAATTAAAGTACCGTTGGAGTTATTCACCTGTTTGGCCTACTTACCTTTTTTCCGTATCCTATAATTCGAATTTGGCGCCGTGGGAAAAGTACTTGGAACGATTTAAGGAGAATTGGCAACGTCTTTTTAAAAGGACACAAGCACACCAACAGAAAAAAAAACAAAATGGAGTTGAGAAAGCAGCAAAGCAGGAAGTGGAGCTACCTGTTGTAGTTGCGGGTCGGGAAAAGTACCCATGAGACCAGTGGTTATACTAGTGAAGAAAACTGTGCCGACGACGAAGGAACTTGTCTCAATTACTCTCATCTTTTAGCGATTTTTATAAGAATATGGTGTCTAGAGGATGCGACGATTAAGCACTTCCGCCTTCAATGTGATATGACCTTACTCTTGGATAGATTTTACAATTTACCTTGGATTCCTCTGCATTCACTGGACACTCTTCTTGTCGCGGAAACGTTGTGTTGTACAGTAGTGGAGTAGTTGTTGAAATGTGTGGGGAATTCTGCAGGAATCTTTGGTACTCTGGTTGACGATGAACATCGATGGTGACAGCAATCAGGTAAACATTTTTGTCTTCTCATTTTTAAAATTTGTCTTAAACTTTGTAGTGTAGGAAAAGGGGTAAAACCTATGGGCTCAAACCAGCTATCTATATCTCAATTTATTTGCTCTACTTTGAGTGATCACCAGCAATTTCCCTCAGATGATGTCCCAAATTCAAGTGAAATCTTGAAAGGTGCTGATTAAATTGTGCTCGAAATGATGGTGTTTATATTTTGACAGAAGCATAATGTAGGCATTTATTTGTTGTAGAATCATGAACTTGACAATTGTGCCCATATCAATACATGGGGGAAAGACAGTTGGGGTAATGGAATTTTCCTGAGGTGTGAGAAAGTAGGTTAAGGACCGTGGACAGGCGCTTCCGACGATCTGAAAACGCGCTATTCAACAACATCTGCCGTAGCTCGCGGTTCTCGCTGTGGTTTTACCGATTCGTGCCACTGAATACTTCATGATTATAAAACAATAGACGAACTTTTTTTTCCTTTCCTCTAAAGCAACTGGAGACCTTAATTGGAACGATAGGAAATATCCCGATAGGTTCGGCAACTGAATCGAACGAAAGTTGTGGCTACCCGTGTCCACATCAGCTAGAAGCATTTCTCTCCTTGAATCCGAGGATGAATTTGATTGGGTGATGATGATCTTGACTAACTCGTTATTTCGTTACTGCCAAAAATTCCAAGGAAATGAAAGGAGGCCTGTCGAGGTCGTTTCGCTAGCTTTTAGTACCGATCGCACGCAGTCCAACCGCCGTGACCGAATATTTTTAAGAAGAAAAAAAAGAGAGCAACTCACTAGGCTTTACTGCTACCTTATTCGTTTGTGGATGTGAAAGTAATCTTCTTTTGCTTTTGGGTTCAACAGCTCCCGACATGGCGCCTGTGGGGGGAGGAGAAAACAGAAGGAGCCGTCTACGCTGTCTACTTGAAGAAAGTGCGCTACCATGTACCCAGCAAAGCAATTAGCGTAAGTCTATTTAGGGGCCAAAATGTGGGGTTTAACCTCAATCACCGGATGACGATGAACGAGCTCTTTCTTTTCTCGTTGTTGCCTACTTCCTTTTAGGACTCTGAAGATGATATATCTCATCTGGAGTGGGAAACGGTCCGAGTCCGGCTTATCAAGGCCGGGACTTTGGAGAAGTTGGTGGAGAGTCTAGCCTCCGACACTGGAGAGCTTGAGTCGACGTACGTCAACGTTTTTCTAGCTACTTACCGTACCTTCAGCACGGCCAACCAAATACTGGGACTCGTAGCCAAACGATATGCGGACCTTAATCACCCGACCGTCATGGAAGCCGTGCGTTTGCAGCACAAAAAGTAATTCAGAGACAGACTTTGTTGACCGTCCGCGTCGGCGATTTTGGGACATTTCCTAAGGCTCTATCAACTTTGTTGTTATAGAACTCTTCGAAGCACTTTGCATGTCTGGTTGGATGCATTCCCGGAAGACTTCCGAGACCCACCCGATTACCCATTGCTCAACCAATTTTTGGCTTTTTGTGAACAACACGCCAAGGACAGTGAACTCCATTTTAAAGTGAAACACCGAATGGAACGCTTGATCAAAAACCCCGAACCAAGTACACGATCCGTTACAAGTAGTAATTTTTGTGTGTTTGGTAGGTGATTATATTTTTCATTTATTTTGTCGTTACCGTCACAGTCGATCAGTCTCCGAGTATCCAGCGCATTTTGGCCACCAATCCCGATCTTGCGTACAGCGGCAATGACTCGAACGGCAGCTCGGTCAACGGCATCTGCAACGGCAGCGATGGCACAGAAGCCAGCCTTCACGCCATCTTCCTAGACCTCTCTGAAAAACACATGGCTGAACAACTGACCAGGCTCGATACGGTATCTTAGTCGCTTGGCTTCTTTTTTTCCTCATCGCCCCAACTTAATGATTCCATTGGCTTTTTCCTTTTTGACTACAACTACTACGACTACTACAACTACAGGAATTATTTAAACGAGTCATACCGCACCAATGCCTGGGAGCTGTTTGGTCGAGGCGAGATCGCGACAAGGGCAAAATCGGAAAGGGCGCTCGCTCCTCCGAGGCTTCATCCGTTGCGGCTACGGTCGAACAATTCAATGCCGTCTCTTACCGCGTCATCAGTACGATATTGGTTGGCTCAAGTGAATCAAAATCAAATCAACGAGCCCGGATTATAGCCAAGTGGATCGACGTGGCCCAGGTTTGACACCATTTTACAGATGGGATAACACACAAGTTTCTCACTTCCTCATCTTTGTAACCAACAAAAAATAAATAAAAACATGATGGTGGTCCATACAGGAATTACGGGTTCTCAAGAATTTCTCATCGCTGAAGGCCATCATATCGGCGCTACAGTCTAATCCCATCTACAGACTCAAACACGTTTGGGCAAACGTTCCCAAGGAGAAAGTAGAAGTATACGAGGAATTGGCCAGGATATTCAGCGAGGAAAACAATCAATCGGCGCAGAGAGAGTTGCTGATGAAGGAAGGAACGGCCAAGTTCGCTGAAACGGCCGGAGAAAATGACCGGCAAATGCAAAAGGTTATCCAAAAGCAGGCCAGCCACTCCAACGTGAGTTTCCTTCCTTCGTTCGTGTTATTTTTTTCCCTTTCCACCTCTAGTCGTAACCAGAAATTCTCATACTAATCGTTTTCTTTTTCTTTTTTTTGTTTCTTCTTTTTTTTGGTTCGCAACAGCTGATAAGTCACGGAACCATTCCTTATTTGGGAACGTTCTTGACGGATTTAACGATGATTGACACGGCCATTCCGGACACGACCGCTGATGGTTTAATCAATTTCGACAAAAGAAGAAAGGAATTTGAAGTTCTTGCGCAAATCAAATTGTTGCAAGGGGCAGCTAATTCATACCAAATAGCCACCGACGCCCGTTTCGAACGCTGGTTCGAATCCCTAATGGTGCTGGACGATCGGGAGGCCTACGAATTGTCTTGCAACCTGGAGCCCTGTAGCTCGGGCCCCAGTTCTGCGCGCAATAGCGAGAAATTCCGCCGGAAGCCCGGTTATGGTCATCGCAAGAATGACTCGATTGCGAGCACGTCTAGCAGCTCTAGCAGCCAGTTTCTCTCTGAACTGGACGGCGCCAATAGCGCCAACCTGTCAATGGGCGAGACGGCGTCTCTGGAACAGAAAATGTTTCACACCCATCTGTCTTCGTCTTCCAGCAGCTCCTCTCTTCCATCACTGGATGTGTCGGTGAGCAGTAGTGGAGGCGGGACCACGGGACTCAGTGTTGGTACCCATTCGTCTTCACAGAACGCGACACCAAGTAAAGCTGGCAGTTTGCCTCGCGGAGTGACGCCCCCTTACAGCGTCAGCCCGATGAGGACGCCGGATTTTTACGTGATTCGCGTTTCGATCGCCACTCCGTCCAAAGAAACGGAGGGTATCAATCTCTATAAGAGCATCATGGTCAGCAATCACGAAAGAAGTCCTCAGGTCATTCGCAACGCCATGGTGAAGCACGGTCTTGAGGGTAACCCAGAGGAATACACACTAGCTCAACTTTTACCCAAAGGAGGTATGGATTCTGCATACCATTATGTGCCATGAACACGTGATTTAATCGAATTTCTCTTTGCCACGTATAGAAATGGTTCTGCCCTCCAACGCTAACGTCTACTACGCCATCAATACCAGTTGCGATTTAAATTTTATTCTACGACCCAGAGGCGAATCGGCTCATCAAAACACTCCTCCCGGGTCGGGTTCCGCTTCCGGTCGCTCCACTCCCACTCGCCTTCGAATGCGGGACTGCCACAAAGACTCGTCCACCAAGGACACACTGAAAGCACGGAAAAAGATTCTCTCTCTTGGTTTGTAGAATCGATTCTCTCCACTGTATATTATTATTATATGGCAGCGATGATTCCCTTTTCTCCATTTCGTACTATCCGTCTTCCCTTACATGGTACATCATAATGTTTTCATAATGTGATAACGATGAATCTTTGAAATCTGTCCGAACTTGTGGCAATCAAAAAATGTCTTTAAATAATTTGCAATGTGTCGTACCTTGTTTGATATATCTCTCTGACTTCAAATAATATGTGAGCAATACCTACCAAAACAACGGGAGTATCTCCAAAATACCCTGCGTGATCTGGACCAAGAATATCTGGGCTTTTTTCCCTCCCCAAGTATTGCATCAACGAATTGTGCTTTTTACACGTTACTCGACAAACAAGTTTGATTTATATGTCTCTTAAAATCTGCCCCGTGTTCGTATTCGAGTATTTTTCAACCATCTTCATGCGAGATTTTGTTATCCTTTTTTTCATGCGTACAGTGATGTCAATAAATCATTTACCACCTTAACAGCTCCGAGCATCCTACGTTTATTACATGCATATAGAGGTCATTGTACACGCATAAATAATTTTTACTTTTTATTTGTCGACATTAAACCGCCATCCATCTTTATCGCGTGATATCATTATGTGTCGCTGACCTGAAAAGCTAACCATGCAAGAGGAACGCACATTCCTACAACAGCACACCAGCAGCGCAGAAGAGAAGGCTTTGTTAAAGCCATCTAGTGGCTGGCTGGTTCAGTCGGTAGAGGAATCCATATTGCAGCTGGGAAACTTTTGTTATGATCAACATGAGGTGAGAATCCAGTAATTCTAGTTCTTTTTCTCGAGAATTTTCCTTTAAAACTAGATAAAGCAAGTCTTCACGATCAGTACGATGTAAAAAAAGTTGATTCGACTTTTGATTCCAGGATTTATTGACGACACGATGGAAGACATAAGTAGTACAGCCCTAGTCACAGTTCAGGCGTATCGTAATATCGCTGAAGACTCTACCAAGCGAGGAACACTGATTCAGGTATACATTAAATAATCGTGGTGTCGTTAGTTGAATCTTGATTCTTCATTTGTCATTATCAGGATGAAACCAGTATACAATTCTTGGCTTATGTTCTTGGTGAAAAGAATGTAGAAGTAGTCAGCCTAGCTCTAGAAACACTTAAACTGCTTTCTGACACACAAAGACACCGTCAAAAGTTAGCAGCTGTGTTTGGTGTGCTTGAAGCTCTTCAAGCAACAGCCGACAGTGCAGAAGAATTTGGTGAAGAAATAGCTAACAGTGCTGCAGATATCTTTACAGCGTTAAAGTTCTCAAAGAACTCTTCTTATGGAAACAAAAAATCTGTCCCTCAGCCAAAAGTGGAAAGAGTTCCATCCACTGAGGAGGTTCCAGATGATGAAGGCTTGTTTGGTGCTTTAGATACAAGCAATCACAGTGACAAAGGGCACCGTTTTCTCAAGTACAATTCAAAGGCCAAAACCATAACCGTCAAAGTGACAGGGCTCACTACCCAGGTACAACAAAGATGAGTCATAGATTGTCAAGATTAGCAATATTTTGAATTTGCATGATTAGGAGGATCGCGAGCTCTTGGAGCGTCAGCTGATCAAAGTTCAGGGAGTTATCTCCATAGTTTTTGATGCTCACAACTCGCGGGTCACCTTACGCTCCCGTCCGGATTTAAATGTTGAATCTGTTGGCCAGGCTGTTCGCAAGACACAAACCATGCGTGCTTACCTGGTCAGCAAAAATGAACTAGGGGAAGAGACATTGAAAGCAATCGGAGAAGCCAATTCCGATGACGACGGTAGTATTTCTAATTTTTATCATACTCGTTTTGTCAACAGCCTCTATTTTTTGTCTTCTATCTGTTAGAGAGGAAATCAAGTACGCCCCTTCCTGATTATCTTCCTGAAGATGATGTCCCAACAGAAAATTCAGACAAAGCACTAGCACCTCACGGCATTACAGAAGTTGCCAGCAACTGGATCAATTCAGCTGCCACCTTTTTGCAGCGTTCCTTCTACTGGTGAATCAGTGGTGCGTGATTTGTGAGACTATCCCTTATACACTTTTATAGATGAAGTATGAAATGTCTTCTCTTTATTGTCTTCGCTCTCTCTTTCTCATATTTTTCACCCGCCACAACTTTCAAAAGAATTAAAATCTCTCATCAGATAAGTTTTCATGGAAAATTTTGTCCAAGGTTCGTCGCAAGATTTTTCTTCCTAGGTGCCCTGAATTGCTGCGTCGTTTATATGTGCACTGTGTTTAGTTTAACTGGCTGTCCCGTAAGTAACTCATCCACTGTCAAGGGGGGAAAATATAGTTTTCATTTGATTGGGTAATGAATAATTCTTTGTTTTATTACTTTAAGTTACTTTTAATTTAACCGAACTATCGTGTGATGCTAAAGAAGATTCATATTCGAACTTTCATCCGCTCGATCAGTGCTGTTCGAGACCAATAAATGTAACTTAAAATAACGAAATTACAAAGTTTTTTTTGCCAATTTTCAATTTTTTCATCTATTATTTATTTAGGCAAAATAGAATTAACATTATTTAATACTAGGATTAATACAACATTTACACATTTATGGTAAACGCAATTTGCAACCCTGCTTCGAGGGAAGGGAAGAGGCGAAGAGCAATAGTTGCCGCCAAAATATTGTGATGAACGATATTACGTGCATGAACTGAACTCAGTTTCGTGGCTATTTTCCTATTCAGTTGAGATATTACGTGAATAGAAATAAGTGTACTCGTATTTTCAAGTGTCAGAATCGATAAACCACTGTGCAAGAATTACGTACAGTGTGGAGTGATCGATAATGAACAAATGTGTTATTAGTGTTTAGATTTGGGTGTCTTCGCTCCCACGTGCTCGGTAAGAAATGTTTTGAAGTCTAACAATAGCTAGACAATAATTTTAATGGTTGGATTCAGTTGGTTTGATTCTCGGGCTGGAATTTGTGGTGTCTACAATGGTGACTTGGCAATCATCTCCAACCCACAAGTAAGAGCTAACCAATTTCATTCATTTTCCACAAGCCGATTTTTGCACAGATGTGTAGACCCACGTGTGTAGATTCAAAACCAAAAGAGGCGTGATTGATTTTATCGTTAGAGTATGATGAGAAAACGAAGATTTAGTTGTAGTCCAAACAGAAATTCCACGTTTATTGATCAATCAGGTTGTATTCACCGCGACAAGAAAGAATATAAGACGAACAGCAAAATAGGGGGAGGGATATTTTAGAGTTTTCATCAGGATTTGATCGAGAAAGGCCCATCATTTGTTTAACAATAAACAAATGATTTCCTTCGTCTGTATTTACATTCTATCCTACGATTGTCCTATGAAGGTATAGTTTTTCTTTTGATAAAAATAAGAGATATATTATAAATTTGTAGCCTTTCCGAAACAAAATTTTTCGGCTTTTTTTTTTTCTTCTTATCTATTAAAACTAATATATGATGATATATTTGTTTGATGGAAAGTCACCTTTACTCTTTCCACTTGTTCAGGTTGATGCGTGGCAATATTCCAGTTTTGCACGGCACACGAGGATTGCTGTTAGTTTAGATTAGAATTAGGCATTTTTTTCAACCGCAATTTTGAATCAAGTATTAACTTACATCTCGGCATCAGGCAAGACCATAACGTAGACTTGGACAGTCTCGATGTGGTCGCTGTTATCGCAAACAACTCGCGACAATTTAACTCTACGGATTTCATTCACTTGCTCTGCGATAACCAAAATTGAAACATTAAAGTTGATCGCTTTTCAAAGAATTGTAGTATCAAGTTTCTCATTGTTATTACCTTGGGTGAATGAGCTGGGTTGTCCGGCATTTTCAAACCAAAAACGATCGCCGAGGCGCAAGTTTCGGAAGGTTTGTCCCATAATGCAACCGAAAACTGGGCCGACCATGCTGCCGGGCAATGGACGCTCGGAGATACCGGCCGACCACAAATCGATGTCGTCTGGGGTAGCATAGACCTGTGAGTATTTTTGTAGTGTTTCGTTGGTGAAGGAACCGGCCAAATCCGCCCAGCTCTCGGCACGGCGGAGACCGCAGAATTCGCGGTAGGCATTGTACGACGGAACACCGTGGTCGCGACCGCGCTGAATGTTCAATGAAGCCAAGTCGGAACCGAAGGAGCTCGTTTCATCTCGGAAGAGATGGTTGGTCAACTACTCGAATCCGTGGGAAATGTCGTTAAATTTAGGTCCAATCAAAATAGCGAAAGTTTATCACCTCTTGAGAAACGGAGTCGTCGACGGCCTGTGAGATTTGGTTCATGAAACCGGTGAGATACTGATCGCAAACGTCTCCATTGTAAACATCGAATGGTTTGTTGATGATCTCGCTGAGTCGTCGCGATCCGATGAACTTGTGCGATGTGCTCCAGCGCTCAAGAGCCGATGGGATCAGGGAGTGGCCGAAACGGAAAGCGGCGGCGAAGAAGGCGACGGGCAGGCTAGCTTCCAGTTTAGGGTTGTAGCTGTTCAACATTCCCTGCAAAATTTGGTTGAAAATGTGCTGGTTCATTCTGAAATCGAGTCAATGAATCATACTTCTCTGAGGGAGAGGAGGTCGAAACGTTCCATGACTTCCTTGCCCAACACCATGGGCAAGAATTCGTTGTAGGTGATTTGTTGCACAATAGCGGCCAAAATATGACGCGTTTCCTACATTTTCAATTCGTTTTCATTAGCTTTGTTCCTGCGATGATTTAATGTGTTGGTCGACTTACCTGGAAAATTCTCTCGTCATCCCACTGCGGGTTAATTTTGCTCAATTCCAAGGCGATGCGGTTGTGTTCGCGCATGAAAACGGTATGGAGGGCCACCAACATCATTTGCTGGTTGACACGTGCGTCACCTGGATTTCGCAATTTATTGATTTTATTAATTTCCGATTTTACCGATTCGCCTTGTGGTACAATAATTACCGGCCATAAAACAGTGGATGTCCTTGCTGGGTCGTTTGCAATTTGCGTCGGGGTTCTTCATTTGCGGTGGCAACAAATCTTTCATTCCCTTGTGACGGTTCATGGCGTTACTTTTCATTTGACCACCCTTGAACACGCGCAACTCGTTCAGCTGCTCCAAGCTGGTGCCGTAAACGAAGCTAGCGTCCAGGTAGGCCGAGACGGTATTGACGGCGATACGGGTACCTGAATCGACAAATAAACAATTTCGCTATTTTTTTTTTACGACTTGGACGGACTCAAAAAAACCGCTTTATACCCAATTTGCATTGTTCCTTGACTCCTGAGGCGGAACGGACGAAATCCAAACAAGTCCTGCGGAACAGTGAGTAGAAGGGATCGTTGGTGGGGATGTCGATGGGCCAGCAAGCTTGATGGCGTTGATCAGGTGATACAGTGCAACATTTGGGCTCGGAATTCGTCTTGGGATCTATGATGATGATAGGATATTTATAGTTAAAATTTTCAATGGGCGATAACGTGTGGGCATAGCAGAAAGAAAGGAAGAAAAACGTTATTTGGGCGGTTAATGTTTCTAAAAGGTCGTTTGTGAGTCATTTTGATAGGCAACTTTCACTGTTTTCGCTTGCGGGGGCGCACCGTTAATGGACATGTACTCTGCGCTGTCAATCAGCTCAATCGTTAGCCTACCTTTAGATTCGGCACCCATAGCCATATCGTGATCGATCAGCTGACCCCAGGCGGGCAGGTAGACGGTGACTGCGTGATCGTGAAAGCCCAAATCCTTGTGGGTGAGGGTCGACACAAGTCGAGCTGTTGGCAGCTCTCGGCCAGTTGCTGAAGCACGAGGCTCGCTGACACCTGCAATTAATTGCGCGCATAGGGATAAACACGTATTCGTCATCATTATCCGAAGGAAAGACGAGAAAAAAAAAACGAAAAAGAAAATAAACCCCACGCCAGAGAGTTTCGTTTTCGGGCCCGCTCTGTTGAGCAAGGTCGGGCTGGCTCTTATCCCGTGAATGATAGTTACGTACCGTCGCGGTAGTTTGGTGGGAGGAGTCGACGGAACGGTGCCATTACTGCGCCCCAATGTGCGTTCTCCAAATTGTTGCACATGCCGTCGATTTCACGGTAGCGCTGGACCTTGCATTGTGGCCGCTCGAATTTGACGGGACAGTACGGAGCGATGGCCGTGTGTCTGGTGTCGATCAGAGGCAAACCAGCGTGGACGGCATCGGCTGGCAGATTGAACCTGTTGATGATTTTTGAAATTCCGAAATGAAATCATCTCTCTCTCGTCTTTGGTAGATTAAATAAGGACATACTCCTTGGCCAAAATTCGGCTCGTTTCCACCAATGTCCGGCCGAGGACGTCGATTTCAAAGTCGGACAACTCCTTGCTCTTGGACTGCGGAGTACCGAGGCGCGTGATGTCTTTGGCGACGCTGAAAGCTCTGTTGATGGCCTCGTAACTGATGCAAGTGTTGGATCTAGACGAAGAAAAAAGAAGAGACGACAATCAACACGACATTTCAGGGAGTAGCGAAGAAGATTTCTGTTGGGAGGCGTTGGGAATATGAGCGTGTCTTGTCGTTAACGTGCCCCATAACCCGTCGAAGCCCCATCTGAGTAGTAGCCGAGAGCAGTTAGACCAATAGTAGTATAACGGAGGCAGCAGCGAAATAGAAAGTTGCCGTGCCGGGTCTTGCCGCGCTACGGCTGTATATATATATGTATATACACACAGGCATTTTTACACTATGCTGCTACTACCACTACTACTACCACTACAACCAGCTTGGTGTGTATATTGTCTTGGGTTCCCTCTAAGCTCTTTGGGCTGTTGCCCTTCACACGAAAAACAAAAATGGATCAAGGGCTGCATAGGAGACAATAAGGGAACTCACGTGGCGCTTGGGATGAGCAACGCGCACTTGGCGTCGGCGGAATTGCCCGACGGTGCTGGCCGGTGTTGATTAGGTCCTCTGTGCGACTGTTGAAGACTGACGCACTGCAGGGTGACGAGTAATCCCAACACAATCAGCTGGGATCTGATCCGGTGGACATTGATACAATTTTGGCAATTTAAGAGAGAGAGAGAGAAAAGAGGGTAAATGAATTGAGCAACACGCAATTGATGGTGGTCAACAGATGAAGATTCACACAATGTAGTAATTAATCGGCATGTACCTCTTCATTTTCGATGTAGTTTCAGGCTAATTTAAACGTCTTTTTTTGTCGTTATTCAGAAGCTAGAGATGCAACGTTGAGATGCACAAACACAAGAGGTGTCGGTGGATGAAAATCCAATACTAGGACGGGATGGAAGTATTGGGGAGGGTGGACAGGAGCGATCGAGTCGCCGCGCTGAAAGAGACTGAACAAGGTGAATGGGTTTCACTTGTCCTTTTAAATTGCCTTGTCTTTGTGGAAGAGTAGAGAGTGAACGTTGGATGGCTTGTCTGCTTGTCGTGTGGAGCGTGTGCCCGCCCGGACGTCTACATATACAGTCCTGCCTCCTCCTGCCCGCCTGCTTTGCTTTGCCTTACCTCCTTCTTCTTCTACACTGTGGATAAAAAAAAAAAGGAGAGAGACACAGCAGCAAGCGAGGGACAAGAGTGAAAGGCGCGTTGTAGGTACCACGGCAACCGAAATGCCATACGACTAGGACGACGAAGAGGGTGCTCTGTGTGGATGATCCAGCAGCTGCACCCCAATAGCCTAATAAGTCAAAAGACCCAAATAAAGTTTTTAAAAAAAGGAAGGCAGTAAAGAAGTGATATGATAATGAGAAGCAATGTGACGCAATTCACTTGTCGAACCGTTGGAAGAGACGGAGCGCGCTGTGACCAGCGTTAACACGGTCTTGTTGGGTCGCCGTGGCATTTCCAAAAAATGATGGCCATGATTTTGTTGGGAGGTGAAAGCGCGCTCCTATTCCAACCCGGTGGAAGGTCCGCCATCGTCATGCCTTCCTTTTCATTTTCAAGGTGAGCGCGCATACGTCGTTACACAATAGCGCAATCCCCGTGGCGTCCGACATCGTATAGACGCAACAATTAGCGCGTTTAGTTATTAGACCCCCGGCCCACGGGCCCGGGCACCAGGCACCGGCTACCCCAAACGCGCTCGACTATGATGTATATTTATTTTTTATGATTATTATATTTTTTTTCTGAAAAAAAAAATAATAAAAATAAAAATGAAAATAATTTTTAAGGACACAAACATTTTGTTATCGATCCGCCGCTTGAAAAGCGATCGTTCTTGGTCAACGACGATGACGCGTTTTTTTGATCGCCTGCCACGCAAGTCCCGTTTGTGCGTGCGGTCATTCGAGTGAACGAGTGAGAGTTGACCGTATCAGTTTTTTTTTTCTTCTCTATTTGCTTGCTGGATTTTTAAATTGATGCAGGCAGTGGTGGTGGCCGCGGCGGCGGTGGGCGGGAGTTTAAATCGCATCTCGCGCCAATCGCCCGTTCGATCGTGACGGAGACCGGAATCCTTTCCAACGCCAATTCCTTTTTGAAAACAAAACCCAAACAAATGTTTTATTTCGTTTTTAGCAAGAGCTCTGCTGCTGCTGACGTTAATTGATGAAGTAGAGAAAGAGAGACAGACAGACAGATGTGGGGAATTTAGGTAAATGAAAATTTTTGGGCCATTGGGTCTCTCTTGTTTATCCTTTGGCGCTTGACCGACCGTCTAGAAAGAAAGTGACCGAGTGACCGCGGGAGACGCATAGTAGCACAAACACACATAGTCGTGCGCATTCTTCTTCGTCTTCTTCTTCTTCTTCTCTTTCGGTTTCTTTGTTTTGTCTCGGCCTGCCTACCGGCACAGTTGGGCCATCCTCTCTCAACCATACCTACCTCTATCTCTCTCTAGAAGTCAAAGGGTAGTTTCAGACAAAAGCTATATAACGGCATTCACTCTGTGCGTGCGTGTAAAACTGCGCCATTAGCTACGGGGGCATCGTCGTGAAGAGCAGCGGGAGCCTAGCAGAGTGGGAGGAGTCGACTCTACGAGTTGTACTAGTATTCTAGAATACGTACTACTACTACTAGCACTACTCCATACACGTAGAGAGAGAGAGATACCTGCCTCAAAAAGCAGCCAAAAAGAGCGACTCGAGAGAAGAAAGAGATAACAAAACAAGCAGCAGCAGCGGCAGCGGCAGCGACCTTGGTGGATGGTGCTGTGTGCCAGTTTCCAACTCGTTAACTTACAAGCGATAATGAATGCGTCGACGCTGACGACGCTCAACGACGCCATCTCCCTATCTAATATCCCACTTATGCCCGCTCGATTGAGCCGATCACTTTTTTTCCCCTTCGTTATATATATTTTATTTTCCATTTCATTCCGATGATTTCGTTCAATGATTGTGCCGAAACGATGAACCGGAGCGAGCGCTCAGATTCCACGGCTCATGTCTCTGGCAAAATGTGGGTCAATTTCTAGGTTAGTTGTTACACTTGGCAATGTGCATGTGTGTTGTGCGTGTGCTGCACCGCCCAAGATTTGATCCCATTCAATTTGGCCGCCGCCACCGCCGCTGCCCCAGCCGACACGGAGAAGAAAAAAAACCTGTTCTCAACTGGCCGTGCCTTTTTTTTTTCAAGACACAACAAATGGACTTTGCCGTGTCCCTGTCTATATTTTTTATTGATCCCTCCCCAAATATCACGAATAGTATAACAGATGCGATTGAATAGAGAGAGAAAAAAAAACAAGTTCACAAAGTTAACAGAAAGATTGAAGCGATGAAAATTTGATCTCATTTCCCCCCCGTCGTTCGACTTTGCGTTGTGCGCGGCCTTGTGCCGGCTCCTATCGTCGATGACGTCGTCGGCAGCAGCGTACCGGCGCAACCCCATCATAAAAACGGCCGTGGTTATTTTTTTTTTTTTCTCTCGGTCGTTTTATCTTAGCGCGTAGATATATTCTTCTCGGACCGCTTTTCTATTCTCTTTTTTTTATTGTTTTTTTTTTTTTCTTTTTGCCTTCGGGGCTGTGATGGCGCGTTCAATGCCAAATGGTCGGCCCATCAGCAGCCGGCACTTTCGTCACCTCCAAGCTTCTCGAAACCCATTCGTTTTCCACAAACGGTCGTAAATGTTTTCGGCAGTTTATCATCCATCGATCTTCCCCGTGTTTTGAGCCAGTTTCATCCGCTGGATGCTTTGCTGGCTCTTTGGTCGTCATAGATTGGGAAACGTCAAAACGCGCCAGTGTAGTACTAGTACTTTTTAGAGTTTCTGTACTTTACAAACTTTCTATTGGCGACTGGCAAAAAAGAGCTTTAGAAATAACGACGTTATCACTTGCAACCGGTCCACCATTTGCATTGAGGGGCTTTTCTCTTCCTGTCGTCTCGTCCCGCTGTCAATTTGGTCCGTGTGCTTTCTTTCTTTTTGCCGCACGACCGATGCAATGTTCCACAACATGGCTCCATCGGCCATATACGGACGCCGTGTAACTACAGTATCACAACTTACTGTTGTTATCCAATATAAACCCTTTCACCCTGTCGTTGTTGTTGTTTTCTTCCTTTCTTCGCAGTTTCTTATCCTCTCTCTTAAAGTCGGGGTGAAAACGAGGGAATTCGGTTGTTCGGGGAAAAGTTATTTTCAGGTTCGAAGGAAGAAAGTCAATCAGAATCGGAATGATTGTCGTCGTCCGTCTTCTGCTGCTGGTTCCCAGACGCTGTTTGATTGTTTTTTTTCCTACCTGCCGCTCTGCTGGAGCTGGCGCATAAATAAAGAGAAAGTACATCGTTCAGCGCCCGCGCGCGTCCCAGCAGTGCTTTGTGCTATACCTCTTTAAACAGCACTGCACAGCCCGACGAGTAGTCGAAGCAGGAGTCAGGAGTCAGAAGATGATGAAGAAGCCAATTACCCTGGACGTAACACAGCAAGGCATTTCTTTCTTTCTTTCACAGCTCGAGAGTGTCGACGATGGCGCCTCGCAATGTCGAACGCGCACAACGCGCCAAGAACTCGCGCCCGGGTCAACTTTTCCTTGGCGCAAACGGCCCTCAAACCTGCTGCTGCTGCTGCTGTTATTCTATTCTCTCTTCTAACTTCTTGTCTCTCTCCCTTTCTCAATTGGCAAACGACCTCGATGGATCATCAGGTTTTTTTTTCTCATATTCTTTTTTTTTATAAACACCTGACAAAACACCACCCTCCCTCAACAATGATCTGGCGACCGCAAAGGAACAACTCGGATGAAAAATGGGTTAGTAGCTGTTATAACTTGAATAATGAATAGCGCCAAGGGTTTTACTCGGTGATAGGTTTATATTTCTTTTTCATTAGCCGGGGTTGGAACAATAGGGGTACACATACGACGACGGTTCCATCACACACAAAATCTTTATGCTCTGGGAGAGAGAAAGAAAAAAAATACGTACTTTAATTTCTTTTTGTTTTTACCTTTTTTTTTAAATTTTTGTTTGTTCTTCATTAAATCATTAAGAAAATTATCGGAAAAAAAGGAGAATGGCTTATAACAGTTGTTGTTAGTCTTTTGTTCCCCCTCGCTCCCGTTTTTGTTTCACGTTTGCGCAGCGGCGGCATTGGATTGATGTCACTGGCAGCGGCAAATCCAACCAAACAAGTGGCGGCTAAAACTGGTCATCGGTGAGGCCGAATGAAAACGAACTGGGAGGGGGGACGCTGTTGTTTTACAGGTGGAATCTGAGGGAAAGTTGGTACAGAAACAGCAATCGAAAATATATAAAAAAGCGGAGCAGCGTCCGAGAAGTACTTGAAAAAATCAAAAAGTTAAAAAAACAGTTGCAGGCAACGAAAAGGGGAAAATAGAAAGAGTGGGTAAAGAAGGGCGCGGATGCTGTCGAGTTTTGGAAAACAAATTAGAGCGTTGGACGTGTCGAGCAAGTCCGTTTCATCGAGTCATTTACACTGATCACGTGTCTCGTCAACCAAAAATAAAAAAAAATAGTATCGACACTTGTATGCAAATTTTCCCTTTTTATATAATATTATAATAAAATAGTAGATCCATTTCTTCATCCTCTATTGATCCTACTCCTCGTTACTCGTAAGGCGATGGCTGATTGATTACGCTTTCTTGTCGAATCCCGGTTTAAGGGGGAAAAAGGGCGGCCCGTCGCGGAACGATGGCACCTGCAATGACGCATATTTCAAGCGAAAACGTGGTATTTTTGTTACATTTTTTTTGTTGGTCAGACTTTTTCTAGATTGGTCAAATTTATTTATACATCTAAAAAGAAAGTCTCTGCTCTGAAATGTAGAGTAAATGAAAAGGTATGTGACCTTGCTGAAGCCGTTGTCCCGTTCGAATGGGGGAGGACGTCCAATGTGCTGCGAGACGGGAAAGGACGACTCGATGGGGCGGACCGGGAACGGGCCCGTCGATGGCACGAAAGAGCCGGAGCTCTTCGTATCCCGCCAATACTCCAAATTCAAACGAGGCAGGACGGAACTCTTGCAAGGCACGCGAGGATTGCTATTGTCCCAAAGTGACAACGTGAGAAAGAAATAAAACAAACAAACAAAAGAAACAAACTGTTATGGCGCCCGTGTGACGTGAGTCTTCGATGACCATTGTACACCCATTGTTATATAACTTTTCTGAAACGAGCGGTTTTCGACGAGACTTTGTTGACTTGCTCGTAAACTAAAAGATAACAACTGTTTTTCTTGAAACAGGACTCTATTTTTCTTCAGTCTACCATTCAGCATATCTAAATATTTTTCGAATTTCTGGCGCTTGGAAGCCGCTAGGCCAAGTGACGCCATTTCAAGGCTATTGGGCATGACGCAAGACCCTGGCTCTATGTATATACATATATATGTGGACTACATTGTGTAGTCGAGTGGCCGACCACTAATGGAATGCGCGGCTACAAAAAACCGTTTCGTTTCAACTACTATGGCCTTTTAAAAACTCGAACTTGACGAGAGGAAAAAAAACAGCTGGTAAAGCTAGAGAAAGAGAGAAAAAATGCCGAAACTGGTACGCCGACGATGACAAAAATCGGCCGTCACCAAGACGCCGTGAAATTGAATCTTTTTGATGGTATCTAACCAGTGATTTCACGCTCTACTTTCGCTATTGTTTCATCTCGTCTCTTTTTATTTAGATTATCGAGTCCAATGCATCTCGGTCGCTCTGAAAAAGAACTAAACTTGTTTTCATTTCAACGTCATCGACATTAGTCATCTCTCTTGATTTCAATTTTGCGCTACGGCCTCTGAGGCGAATAGGCACCTTAATGAAATCAGGGCCGGATGTTTGACTCGTGTCGTGTAACCGGTTGAACTAGGGATTTCCCCCTAGAGCCCAGCCCCCATGGCTCATCCATTGGTCTGAAGAAACCCCCAAAAAATTGAGGACGAATTCGTCGTGACCTCGGTGGAAGGCTGCGCTGAGAGCTCCGTCCCTAAAGTTGAATCATCAAACTGGAAATGAGAGAAAGCACTCTCACTTTCGGCCTCCCGCCGTTCGCAGCCGTTTTGCCAATCGTTTTGGGTAACCTATCCATCCGTTGAGCTCTAATCCCTCTCACCACACCGCCCACCGGTAGAGATGGCGTTAGCGAACCGACAGTTGGGCCGGCGCCAATGATTCGAAAAAAAGCAAACAAACAAATCAAACAAATCCGCTCGTTTTCCGCTTTTTAGGAGGGACACTCACCTTTTTTGTGTTAAAAAAAGAATCTCATGAATACGCTAAGCAGTTTTCTTACCTGTTTCGCACACAACACTTTCCATTGCGAAATTGAAAGGGGAAAACTTACATTTCGGGATCTGGAAGGACCATGACGTAAACTTGGGCGGATTCCATCCGGTCGCCGTTGTCGCACACCAATCTCGATAACTTGACTTTGCGAATCTCGTTCAATTGATCTGTGTTGACAAACACACATTTCTCTCATTATCATAAAATTCGGTTTTGGCAAGTGAAGTCCTCATTGAAAGGGCTACTTACCCAGCGTGAACGAGTTGGGCCAGCCGCCGTTCTCGTACCAGAATCGGTCGCCATAGCGCAGACTTTTGAAGGCTTCGCCCATGAGGCAACCGAAGACTGGCCCGACCATGCTGCCAGGTGAAGGGCGCTCGGAAATGCCGGCCGACCACAAGTCGATATCGTCGACCGAGGCGTAGGTCCTAGCGTATTTTTGTAGGGTGTCGTTGGTGAAGGATCCGGCCAAATCGTCCCAGTGGCGGGCGCGACGCAATCCGCAGAATTCGCGATAGGTATTGTAAGACGGAACGCCGTTATCTCGTCCGCGCTGCATGTTCAACGAAGCCAAATCGGCTCCGAAACTCTTGAGTGGGTCTTCGAACAAGTGGTTGGTCAACTGCGAGAGCGCGCGCGCGCGTTTTGAAATTGATAAAATAAAAAGAGAGAAAGTTAGAATTTTGGAACTTTTATAACAGTGGGTAGTTGCGTTAATAGATGTCGTGCGCCGCGTCGTCTCTTTCGTCTCTATAAAACTTTACCTCTTCGGTCATTGCGTCGTCAACAGCTTGCGACACTTGGTTCATGAAACCGGAGAGATACTGATCGGTGATTCCCCCTTGGTACAAGTCGAACGGTCGGTTGAGCATTTCACTCAATCGTCTAGAAGCTGATGGACGAAAACGAATTGCTGTCAATAATTTGATTGCGACTGCTGGGCGAGGCCATTACTTACAAACGTGTTTATGGGTGACGCTCCACTGTTCGATCGTCGACGGCAAAAGTGAATGACCGAACCGGTAAGCAGCCGAGAAAAAGGAAACGGGAAGGGAGGCATCAATTTTTGGGTTGTAACTGTCCGACAATCCCTTTTTGTTTTATTTTGGAAAAAGAGAAGGTAAATATTATGTCATTCAAAAGTCAATGACTCTTTTATATATTTATATATCGAATTACGTCTCTGTCCAGCAAAAGTCCGTATTCGCCCATTATGTCTTTGCCGAGCACCATGGGCAAGAATTCGTTGTAGGTAAAATGTTGGACGTAAGCCGCAATAATGTGGCGCGTTTCCTGTTTTGAATAAATGCGTTATAGTTTTGATTGGTTGTTCCATTTTCATCTAATTTAATTAAACCTGGTAGATGCGCTCGTCGTCCCAATGAGGATTGATTTTGCCCAATTCGAGAGCGATGCGGTTGTGTTCGCGCAAGAAAATGGTGTGCAGAGTGACCAACATGACTTGTTGATTGACACGGCCATCACCGGCAAGGAAGCAGAACAAATCACGGCTGGGTCGTTTGCAGCCGATATCAGGCTTGTCCAACTTGGACGGCAAGAGATCCTTGAGTCCCAAATTGCGCAAAGCCGGGTTACTCTTGAGCAAACCGCCGCGTTTCGTGCGCAGTTTGAGGGCCGTCTCTTCGTCTGATCCATAAACAAAGCTGGCGTCTATGTAGCTGGTCACCGTATTGAAAGTGCTTCGTGATCCTGGTCAGAATGGGTCGAAATCAGTATAATTGCGGACATGGATGACAAATGGTATCGAACCTAATTTGCATTTGTCCTTTAATCCGGTGGCCGATCGGACGAATTCCAAACAGCGTCGGCCAAAGAGAGAGTAGAACGGATCGTTGGCTGGAATATCAATTGGCCAGCAAGCTGGATGACGCCTTTCTGGGGCCACGTCGCAGCATTTCGGTTCAGCGTCCGTTCTGGGATCTGTAAGAATAGCAGCAATCACCATCAATTGACAAGTTTGTCGCAACGAAAGAGACGGACAGCTTGAGGTCGTTGCAAGTGAAATGATGAAACTGGACATTGTCATTGTAATATTTTTTTTTCCACAAGATTAAAAGCGAAACCGAGTGCTGGACAAGGACGGCCAAAATTTATTCACTTGTTTTTTGTTTGGCCTCATACCTAAATGCGTATATTGTAATGGCTTTCAATTAAGATGGCATCAGTATTTCGGTGTTTTGTCATCGCCGGGCTACTTAGGAATATACAATATAGTACTTCGGTGAGCTAAACGACGACGACCGTGGAACGCTCTGTTTTAAAAGGCACTAAAACCAAGAAGGAATGACAAGGACAGAAACGATGGGAAATGGATATTCATTTCCTTCTTTACGACAAAACCCTCTCTTTTGTTTTGATTTCGTCGCACGCTCTTTAATAGAACGACCGACGTCACATTTCGAAATGGCCGTGTCGCTTGTGTTTTGGTCGTCCAGAGTCGCACGGATGACGAGGCCACCACCGCGAGAGACACGGCTGACCAAGTCGAAAGTTCCACAAATTCTCGTTTTCCAATGCGACTATTAACGGAGCCAGTAGTCAAAACAAAAGAGAGCGAATGAAATAATACGCTGTAGGACGTGTGTTGCACAACCCCAGCGACCGATATAGGGGTAGGCTATTATTAGAGCAAAGCGGATCGTGTGAAAAGGAGGGTTGTCGCCATGCGAAGTTCTACAAGACTCGTATAAATAAATGGGCGCAGACTCTGTAGAACTGGGCATGAAATGCACACACACACCTTTTGTTTCTGCACCAGAAGCCATGTCGTGATCGATCAATTGACCAAAAGCCGGGAGGAAAATGGTCACGGCGTGATCGTGAAAGCCCAGATCGCGGTGGATGAAGGCCGAGACGTAGCGGGCGGTTGGCAGCTGCTCCCCAGTGACTGAAATCCTCGGCAAACTGATGCCTATTCAGATGCAAATTGTTTGAATGAAAGAAGGAAAGAGAGAGAAAAATACAAAGTAGGTGGTCTTGCGTGCTGTATACACATACCGTCGGCGTAAGCGGGCGGGATGAGACGACGGAACGGGGCTGAAACGGCACCCCAGTTGGCGTGCTCCAAATTATTGCACGTACCGTCGAAATTACGGTACCGTCCGGCTGGGCACTTGGGCTTCTTCATGCGAGCCGGGCAAAAGCGACCGATGGCTGTTTTGAAAGTGTCGATGAGCGGCAGTCCGGTGTGGACCACATCTTCATCCAACTTGTACCTGATTGAATCAATGAAAATGATAAAATAACGGTTTTTTTTAAAATTTCGTTTGCTTTCAGGATGGACGATTCGTACTCTTTGGCCAGGATGCGGCTCGTCTCCAGAAGGGCATCGGCCATTTCTTCACTTTCGGCTCCTTCCCTGGACTCGATGAGGCGGTATTCCTTGGAGGCTTGGTTGAACGCTCTGTTGATCGACTCGTGAGTGATGCAACTTTCCCTACTCGTGTTTTCACCATTGTTTGTTTGGTCATTCGATGAAAGAAACAAACGAAAAAAGGACGCGGTGCGCTGTCAGTCGAAGAACTTTTCGGAAAATATGGAGAGAATAAAAAGCGTTGGCTCACCCGTTGGCTGTGGGCACAATGAGGGCGCATTTGGCTTGCTGCTGCTGCGGCCGACCGAATGTTGGTTTCTTGTTGAAGGGGGGTTGCGCCAGGACGATCGCCCCAAACGCCAGTAACAAGATCCATTCGAATCTGGAGAAAGATCGTAAAATGAACGGAGAGGAACAAGACGGTTCGGCTGGCGTGTTATTGACGATGACGCGTGTATAT
Source organism: Ceriodaphnia dubia (assembly GCA_022539655.2). Classification (NCBI taxonomy): domain Eukaryota; kingdom Metazoa; phylum Arthropoda; class Branchiopoda; order Diplostraca; family Daphniidae; genus Ceriodaphnia; species Ceriodaphnia dubia. The sequence continues at coordinate 1,796,064 of JAKUCG020000076.1, forward strand.
AAGGACGCGATCCGCTCCGATGCTCCAATACCGTTTCGAACCCGTCGGGCTATTTGTTATTTGTTTTTGTTGTTTTTTCTTTTCGACGGGAGAAGCAATGCAGATTTCTTCCTCCTAAGGTGTACTTTGTCCGTTAACTGTATCTCTTTATTCCCGCGGCTTTTCCCCGTACTGCCATCACGGACATCGCCTGCACCTATTTTTCCGTCTGTCCGTCCACAAGGCAACCGAGCTGTTGTAAAGCCGTCGGCCAAGTGGGGGCTTCATTGTTATTATCTCGCCACCAGCTAAGAGGATTTTCCATCTTTTTTAATCGACCAATTGACCAGTCTTTATGTTAAACAACAGTCGGACGAGACACGCCAAGCTCTTTTTTTTTGGCCCGGTCGCTCAGTTTAATTGCACAGTCTGGCAATTTGACGTTGATATTCAATTTTCGCGGCGGACTCGGAAAAATGTGGGGCGAGAAGTCCCCGTTAGGACTTTCCAGCTGCTGGATCGTGCTTCTTCCTTCTAGGGTAATCACACGGCTCGACATTGCCGAGACATTTGTCGTCTATAAACTAACTATAAAAGCAACGGATTCGGCCTCCTCCTAGAGAAGAGAATAGCTATTTGCGTGACAAGCCGCGTCTCGGCTCCAGCTACTACTACTGGGATGACGCTGGTGAACCGCAACTGAAACACCTGTGGCGCTAAACCGGGAGGAACCTAGAAACGAGCTCCGAGTTCTAGTAGCAGCGGCAGCGGCGGCAGACTGGTAGCGCGCGGCCATCATCTGTATTCTTATTATTATCAAAACGGCAAAGCTAGCGAGTCGAGTACTAGGGATGTAGGCCAGTTGGCCAGAAGTCTCCCGCGGGACGAATTCTTAAGAGCAAACCACCGCAGCTCGTCAGATAAAAAAAAATGATTTGAATAGGTCTTCCTCCTTTTCTTGTTCAAAATTTTCGATTCTTTCTCCATTTCAACTTTCGCCGCCGTCATTCAATCGCCAACGACCTCAGCGACCCAAAGGGGGATTTCCTATGCGTGATTCACTTACCTTGCCATGATGCGCTGTAGGAAAAAAAGGCACTGGGTTTGTAGAGGACTTTGATTCGGTCGTCGATGCGGATAGAAGAAGAACGCACACTTGTGACAATTCCAAATGACGTATTGGATGATGTAGACGGACAGGAGAGTGGGCAGAGAGTCTAGCGACCGTCACGGAACACCATTGAACGTCGTATGGCGTCTTTGCCAGCGACTGGGGCCACTCTATATGTGCGCGCTCGCGCCCCCCGATGACAGCAATAGTGGAGGAACGGTGGTAACGGGCAGGAGCGAAAGGTGGAGGAGGGAAAGAAAAGAAAAAAAGGAACAAGGCGCTCAAGAGTGGGTTACGCGCTGCCCAGTAGGTTCCGTGTGTGTGTGTCTCTTGCAAGAGGTGGGAAAAAAAGGGGGAGGGGGAGAAAATTGAGAGACGGCCACATCGCAGCTGAGGTCTCTGACTACGTTGCTGGATCGCGCCGCCTCCAGCAGGCGGAATATTATTAAATATATAGCCGAGTGTAAGAAAATAAATAAAAGAAACGCTCAAAAGAGATGAAGAGTGCAGTGGAGCACAGATGGTCATTTTCTAACTAACTTTTTTTTCTTTCTTTTTCGTTTGTTTCGGCGACCGTGGGGAAAACAGCGCCGATCATTCGTCTTTTTCTTCTACGGACTCTACTACGAGTACTACGTCACCCTTCTTCTTTTCATATTTGACATTTCCTACTCTCCCATAAGGCGCGCGTGCGCACGTCGCGAATTCGTTCGTTCTGAAAAGAAAGGACATTTTCTTTTCGTCAACGAAATTCGACCGCCAATGTGTGAGCGCGTCCCAGCGCGTATACCGGGGCTCGTCTGCCGCCTTGCGTGGGCCCCGCTAGCCAAAAAAAGTTCTACTGACCTCTTTCTAACGAGAAAATATTAGATCAGATGTGAGACAATCGATACTCTGGGTTTTTTTTTCTTGGAGTCATTTCCCCAAAAAAACCATTTGTAGTTTATTTTTTCTTTTTAATAACCACTGCTACTAGTTATTTAGCGTGTTTTAATTGCCGGGGCCAAGCGGAGCGAAGCCAAAACATTTCCCTCGGTCTCAGCCCCCAATCTGTTTTTTCACATTGGTGGAGAATTACCGTTGGTGCCCGCCCGATGGACCTTGCACTGTCTCATACACAATTGTCTGGTACATTGCGCGACGGAACGGCCGCCTACCCAGCTTCCATTTCAAAATCAACTTTCGATTGGTTTTACATTTCCATTTTTCCCCCCTTTTTTCGTCTGTTGGTTCATTTGTCGCTCTCTTTCTTCGGTTGACTCGATGGCCGTGGCGCGACCTTGCCCGCGCGCACAATAATCCGATTTGGTTTCATTACCGCGTGAAATAGTTACCGTACTCGAAAGCCGAATAAAGAAAAAAAAAAAGAAATAGGCGGAATAATTGAAACAGCATTGGCGATTCTTGTAAATCCATTAAAAAGGGACAGCCCAAACAAAGTGACGAACGAAGCAATCGCGAGTGGCTATTAGTGAAATTCGCTTTGTCAATCGGGGCTTTCTCTCCGTCGTGCATAAATCTCTTTTCTTTTTTAATCTACGGCGATGGCCTCCGTTTTTTTTTCGCCCCGCTTTGTACATTATAAAAGAAAACCCCCTAAAAAAAGATGTCTGAAGGGCGCTGGAATTTTGTTGATTTCGTCATTCCTGGAAGAAGCGCGACCCAAAATATCAATGCGCTCATTTTCTTATCGAAAAACCCGATCATCTTCGACGCGTCTCGCATGGCTCTACCAAATGATTTGTGTAGAGGGCTAATAGCCCTGCGAGCGATGTGCCTAGTGGCAAATCGGCCGGCCAAGCATCTGTTGTCACCGATCGTCGGGGCTGGCCCACTTGCACAAGCGCGTCGGTGGTGCCCACAATGCGCTACTATTATAATCTGAATCGTTGTTGTTGTTGGTCGTTGGTCTTGTCTTGGGCGAATGATTTATTAGGCAAAAATTGCATTGAACCCCATCAGCACTTTAATAAAAACACAAGAAATGTACACAGCAGCAGGATATGCTTTAACATTCAACTCGCATGCATGAATTAGGCAATTTTTCTTTTCTTTTTCCGAACGTCCGTCACCGACGCTCGGAAATTACAGTGCCTTTTTCTTTTATATAATCATATATCATATACTTTATATATAATATTACCATATTATTTATTTTTAGAAAAATATTTATATTTAGAAATACTTTGTTGTCGTAATGTACCGTAGCGTCCTTCTTCAATATTGATGCCTTCCTCCCGTTTTCACCTGCTCACCTGGTTTTCTTTTTATTATATGTATAGTAAAGTGTTGCTGTTCCACTCTCCCTGGGACTTTTGGCTATTTCTTCGTTGTCTCTTTTTCTTCTTCTCCTCTTCTCCTACTTCAGTGTCCGTCTGTCTCCCACTTGTTTTCGCAGAAAAAAATTCAACCGAACCCCAACAATTTATTGAGAATGCTGGCTTTGGCGCGATGCACTGGCTTACGACGATATGGTCGCGGTGCCCCATATGATGAGGATGGAGGGTGCGGATGAGGTTCTGGTTCTGGAAACGGATCGTAATGGGGTTGTTGTTGGGGAGGGGGGCCGTAATTGTTGGGTCCTGGGCCATTGTAGCCGTGTCCAGGACCATTCGGGCCTGGCCCGTGATGTCCGGGTCCAGGACCAGGACCATTTGGACCTGGTCCATGATGACCGTGTCCAGGAGGAGGCCCAGGAGGTGGTCTAGGTGGTGGTCCAGGTGGCGGTCCAGGTGGATGATGTTGTGGAGGTCTTTGATGGTGATGATTTGGATCTGGTGGATAGTTTGGCTCGGCAAACTCTAGGGCATCGTGTTGCAGTGTCTGGAACGCGGGTGGAACTTGGAACAGTTCCTCAGTTTCGTACGCTTGAGAATGTCCGTCATAGGGTCCATCCTTTTTGGTTAGAACAAGTCGTCAAAGTCGTGTCGTCGAGGTCGTCGTCAAGATTTCGTGTACATGTAATAAAGGCACGAGTCAGTAAGTTGAACAAAAAGAAAGAAAAGAAATGGACTATGAAAAGGGGATGAAGAAGAAGACGCCAACGCGAATCATTCATCAATCTGGGTCAATGGCTGTTTGAGGACGCGCTGGAGAGTCTGCTTCGCGGCACGGGCCACAACCCGTCACGCTTCGCTACAACTATGGCTCGTTGAGTGTTTCTTTTCTCTCTCTCTTTCTCTCTCTCTCTCTCTCTTCTCCTTCTTTAAATACCGTTAGAATTTCGCCAAATTACACTGGCGCCATTGAAACGAGCCCGACAAAAAAATAAAGATAGAAACGCGGAGAATTTCATTGACGGGGAAATGTGACCAAAATAGATAGTAATCGTCGTTGTTATTAGTGTGCGTCGAAAAGGAAAAATAGCGCGAGATGGGGAAAATGTCGGTCAATTAGCCGGATCGGTAACGTACGTTATAGGGTTGGTGTTGGTTGTCAATGTCTCGCCACAGTCCCAAGTCGATGCGGGGTAGGACCGAGCTCCTGCAGGGTATTCTAGGATTCCTGCATATTGGATTTTTCATTATCAGCCAGTAATCTTAATTAACTGTCAATTAAGAGACGGAATACTCACACGTGGGGATCTGGGAGGACCATGACGTAAATTTGAGCGCTCTCGATGTTGTCGCTGTTGTCGCAGACGATGCGGGACAGTTTCACTTTTCGGATTTCGTTCAATTGGGCTAATTGATTCCAATACAAATTAATAAATAACAAAATTAGTTGATGACTCGGCAAAAAAAAAAATGAATTCGTCAAGGTCCATTGACAATTTGGGTGTTGATATTGTCTCGGCTTTGTTAATTCTAGTGTGGCCTTCTAATATTTCCTTTCATTATCTCCATTCGTACGCGCTACATAATATTCTTGTTCTATTTGTTTTCTGGCAATGCCGGATTCTTACACTACAACCGTTCTCATCTGCGCACCAGTACGTGTCGGTATTATGGAAATGATGCTGGACATGTAGAGTGAACCGATCGCCCAGACTCTGTAAACATACGTCTGGCCGCCGTTGCCCTAATGTCTAAATACGAAACGGAGAGAAAGGATTGAGTTACCTAGCGTGAAGGAACTAGGCCAACCGCCGTTCTCGTACCAGAATCGGTCGCCGTAGCGCAAGTTTCTGAACGCCTCGCCCATGATGCAACCGAAGACTGGCCCGACCATGCTGCCAGGTGAAGGGCGCTCGGAGATGCCGGCCGACCACAGATCGATGTCGTCGGGCGTGGCGTAGATCTTGACGTACCGCTGCAGCGTGTCGTTGGTGAAGACGCCGGCCAGGTCGTCCCAGTGATGGGCACGTCGCAGTCCGCAGTATTCGCGGTAGGCGTTGTACGACGGCAACCCGTGGTCCCTGCCGCGTTGCATGTTGAGCGATGCCAAATCCGCGCCCCATCTATTTTGGCCTTCTTGAAACAAGTGGTTCGTCAACTGGTTTTTTTCCCCAAAACCCGCAGAATCCGTTTGTCCAGACGATTGCGACAGCCAAGTTTCGTCCATCCATGCATCAGCACACATTCCAATAATAGATTAGAATACATTAGAGAGAGATATATAGGCTAGGCGAGTCCGTCGGGCCGTGATGAACAGCTCTAGTGGACCGGTAATTTCCAATCGATTGATTGGTTCGGTCTCGCGCTCGAAATTTGCAAAAAGAAATAATATGTCGGTGTTTCCTATATACTGTACCTCTTCTGTCATGGAATCGTCGACAGCCTGAGACACTTGGTTCATGAAACCAGAGAGATACTGGTCGCACGTCCCTGGCCCGTAAATGTCGAACGGTTTCAACAGCATTTCACTTAACCGCCGAGCACCTGCGTGTTTGACAAAGTCGCACACCAATTTGTTTTGCAAATTTGAAAATTGCTTTACAATTTGCGATAGAGGACAATGTCTGCGGAGAAAAAGGGATCAATTATATACGGACCGACGTATTGGTGAGAGACGCTCCATCGTTCAATGGTTGACGGTAAAAGCGAATGACCAAAACGGAAAGCGGCCGCAAAAAAGGCGACAGTTATCGTCGGATCCACCGTCGGGTCGTAAAACGATCCCATACCCTATTGATGGCAACAAAAATTGAGTTTTCTCTCCAGCATTAATTGAATTCCGCGGCTGTATAAAAACGACCGGATGGGGCTGTATACCTCTTTGTGGAGTAAGAGACCGTATCGGTCCATAACGTCCTTACCGAGGACCATTGGCAGGAATTCGTTGTAGGTTATGTGCTGGACGACGGCGGCCATAATGTGACGCGTTTCCTATAATGTCGTCACCATTAAAAAGAAAAAGAAAAAAAATATGAGATGAAAGAAAACTAGTAGAAAATGATAAAAACGTCTCAATGTATTTTTTTACCTGGTAGATTTTCTCGTCGTTCCAGTGCGGGTTGATGTATCCCAATTCGGTGGCGATGCGGTTGTGCTCCCTCATCATGATCGTGTGATGGGCGATCAGCATCATTTGCTGATTGGACCGGCTGTCGCCTACATCGGTCCAAGTTGTGAATTAGAGCGTTGCGCATGTATACACGTTACTAATCCGCTCTACATATAGGCTTATTTTCCCTTTCTGTTTAGACTAGTGTGTTGTCCGTTGTTGTTGGCTTGTTTCTACCTAATAAGTTTGCTGATTATTACCGGCGAGAAAGCAGTAGGAGTCGTTATTTGGTCGGGCGCACCCAGCGTCCGGGCTGTCCAGTTTCGGCGGCAATAAATCTTTCAGTCCCAAGTGACGATGCTCCGAATTGCTCTTGAGTAATCCGCCATTGAAGAGTCGCAACTTGTCGGCCGTCTCTTTGGAAGAGCCGTAAATGAAATTGGCGTCTAGCGTGCTCGTGATGGTGTTCATCGTGTTACGAGGACCTGTTGAACATTTTTCAAAAAAAAAACCTTTTTTTAAATGTCATGATAAAGATGTTTTGAAAAATCTCGACTGTCACGCCAGTCGAGATCTCTTCATTCATTGATTCTATTCCCCGTGTACTAGCGATGACGTCGTTGCGCTTGGTCATCGTTAGTTGCACCAATTTTGGTCAAATTATGGGGAAAGCCGTGATGTAACGCGGAACTCTAAATCTTTTATTGGACCAGAACTCCGCCAACGTGGAAAATCATAACATCACAACTAGGGAATCGTGATGCCGAGTGAATGAATCGCTTATGTAGGGCAATCGAGACGCTGTTTGTGCGACGAATGACTCGGATTGGGAAGGAAAATGACTTTGGGAACTAAAACCAATGAAAATAGAAAAATTAAAAAACCGGTCTCGGACCTAATTTGCAATACTCCTTGAGTCCGCTGGCCGATCGGACAAACTCCATGCAACGGCGGCCGAACAAAGAGTAGAAGGGATCGTGGTCGGGGATTTCAATTGGCCAACAAGCGGGATGGCGACGATCGGGAGGTCTGTCGCAACACCTCGGCTCCGCATCCGTCTCGGGCTCTGTCAAATCAGTCACATATATTACATACTGTATATAGACAACAAAAGAGACAATGAAAAGTGAAACTCTCTCTCTCTCTGCTCGAAATGTAGCCGGCCATCTCTTTTAGCCTCTGCAAAATCTCAACGCTTTGACGTCACAAGAAAAACGGACAGTTCCGAGCCCAAAGTCGTGCTGAGTAACGATCGTGATCCAGCAAGTTCCGCGGGGATCTTTTTCAGTTTTTTTTAAATAAATTTTTTATTTAATACCAGGATGGACCAGCGTTAGCAATGTGAAGAAGAAACAATTAGAGAGAGGGAAAGTTTGTTGGAGCTCGACGTCCAAAGTCAATGCGAGACTTTGTCATCTTTGTGAGCCGCTGCTGTCTATTATTGCCGGACAAGAGTTTGGAGTCACTCGAAAAAAAAAGGGAAGGAAAGAAAAGTTCTTTTGTTATCATAGTACCTTTGCTCTCTGCACCCTGAGTCATGTCGTGGTCAATCAATTGGCCCCAGGAAGGCAGATAAAGAGTGACGGCGTGGTCGTGGTACCCGAAATCGCGGTGATTGAACGCTGAAACGTAGCGGGCCGTCGGTAGCTCCTTGCCCGTCACAGAAATACGCGGCTCGCTGACACCTGCTCCGTGCGCCACACAAAAGAAATAATTCATTCTCTCCCCGATGGAATTGCGTCATTTTCATCGCCTGCCCGGATTTGCATCCAACTCAAGGCATTCGGTGGCTATTTCTGTCTCGCCTTTCATTCATATTCATGAAAACGGCAGCAACTCTCTTTTTTTATCGACCCTTCGTTTAATTACACTCCCAAATCGGGCCATTCCCGAATGAGCCCAGCACGCAGTTAATAGTTTGTTTATTTCATGAATAAATACAGTAGTCTATACCGTCTGCGTAATCGGGCGGCAGTAGGCGTCGATAGGGCGCGAGAGTGGCGCCCCAGTGCGGGTGATCCAGATTATTGCACATGCCGTTGTACTCTCTGTAGCGTTTGACGGTGCACTTGGGTCTCTTGAGGTAAGCCGGGCAGAACCGATCGATAATCGTCCGTCCAGTGTCGATGTGAGGTAAACCGTTTTGCACGGCGGCTGGATGTAGGTTGTACCTGTTTTGTTGTTGGATATAGTAGGAATCGACCGATTTTTACGATTGCCATTTCACATTCAATGCCGATTCAGCGGTCAGTTTCATGTCTTTTTCGCTATACAACTCTTCTAATTGGTCAGCCTTTGGGGCATTTTTTGTTTGTTTTCTTTTTCATAGATTTTTTGAACGAAAGCGTTTTCTAAAATAGCTAAAAGATCGTTGAGGTCAAACTCACTCTCGAGCCAGATTGCGACTCGTCTCCACCAAGATTTGACCCAGGTGGTCAACGTCAATGTCGGTCATGGAACGGCCTCTGGGTCCCGGCAGGTTCATCTTCTGTTTGGCCGCGTTGAAAGCCCTGTCGACGGACTCGTACGTCACACAGGGAACGTCTCTGTTGAAGAAAAGAGGAGAGAAACGAGTGAGTTGAATGTAGACGAGAAAACAAGCCCGTCGAAAGCTGTCGCTTTTCACCTCCCTTTCTACTTTCCCTCTAAACATCGCGCAAGAAAAACGTCACAATATGACTTTTTCTTCTCCGTTTCATCGACGATTCAAAGACCAAAATGGAATACGTTTATTCGATTGGCTTCACTAACTTGCGGAATCCACTGTCTTCTCTTTCTATATTTTCTTTCTTTTTTTTGGTATTATTTGGGACGCAATAGTCAGCTGATCGTTTCAATGCGATAATAGAAAGGGAAAATACAAGTGGAAAAGACCACCTGAATCAATCTCTATGTTACTGACCCTTTGGGTCCCGGTGGCATGGTGAGTGCGCATCGAGCATCGCCCCCGTTGCCTTGACGTTGTTGGTTCGGTCGCTGCGACGCTGGACGTTGTTTGAACTGCTGCTGCACCCGCTGTTTAGGCTGTTGACGAATTCCGTTGGGATGAGGTCGCACCCGATACGGATCGCCGTGCTGCCGAGGGTGAGGCTGCGGATCTATGCCGACGAGACTCACCAGCAATCCCAAGACCATCAACTGAAATCTGTTAAGAAGAAATTCATTAGAGCGTCGCCGATCGGGTGTTGACTAAGAGCACGTGGTATGCCCATCGATGCATTCGTTATGGTATCTGCAAGAAAAATACAATTTCTTTTTTTTTTCTTGCGGTAGTCGATATTATGTCTAGGGCTGTATTAGAAATCTCGTCGTGACGCTTTCGTTTCGGCGTTCAGAAAGAATCGTCGTCATTGAATGCGCGATCTAGTTTTCAGCAGAGAGATTTTATAAATGAGCCGGCCCAACTACCCTAAGCTAAGCCCGTATTAACGCGTGAAACTCGCAACGCAACAAGCAAACAAAACGTCGACTGTAAACAATGAATTTTTCCAACAATCTGCCTCCGCCGAACAAGAAGGCCGAAAAAATAAAATGTGCATTGAATAGGGAAGTGATCTAGAACCGACTGCGCAGTTTCTATTCTGGAACTCTTACGCAACGTAGAGTAAACATCTATAGACTCCTTGCACTTGTTTAAAGAAGAGTGGAGGAAACGCAGAGACTTTCTCTCGTGCTAGCTCCATTTTTTTTCTCTCTCAGCCGAGGCCAAGAAGAGAGAGAATGATAAATGGCACTGGCTGCTGTGTACACGGTCCCGTAAGCGTGACATTTCTGCGCGCTTTACTTATCTTTCTTCTTTGCGTCTTTTTTTCTCATTTTTTTTTTTGTGTATGATGTTTGTAAACCAAGGATAAATAACGATTTGTCTGACAAAATGCTGTCCATTGAAGACTGACCAGCAGCGAGACAGACGGGCCAGAGAAAACGAGAAGCGGATGTTCCCACTTGTTTAATTTTCTTTTAGAAATTCACGCGTCCGGCGCGCGCTCCCTCCCGCTGAGATCCTCTCGTGACGACGCCTCTTGTTCATAGAGGGCCTTTTCTGACGGCAGCATTTTTGGCGCGGAATTATCAGCGCATGATGCCACCGCCACCGCCGCTGCTGACGGAGACTCCCATGTCTGTGCTCCATCTGGAAGCAACAACGTCGAATCAAAGATCCGGGGCGTCAGCGCTTTCTATGTTGTTTTGCTCTTGCCATTCAAAAGCATTGGCCAGTATATCGTAACGGAGCGACGGTCTCGCATTGCGAGTCATCTAGATCTCTACTCTCCGCTAACCCGGAATACCTCCTCGTTCAAAATGCAAATGAAGGGAAAATTCTCGGATCTTATCGGAGAGAAACATTGGGACACTTTTTCGGGGTATGCGCCGCCGTAGGTAGAACTAGCGCCGGCGACCTCTTCGTTTGCCTTCGCCCCGATGGCTAGTTATACATAAAAACTCGACTAACAGCTTAAACAGCCTCCTGTGGTTTTTCGTCGAAACAGGAGTCGGTCAGAGGTGATCAGTCAAGAATCTTTCATCAAGCATTAGCTTAGAGCCTTACATCGACGAATGGAATTCATTTTACGTTAGTTCCATACCCAGCTGTTACGAATAAGCTCACGGCTTTGATGCGCTGGGCGAAGAAGAAAAAAAAATGTAGGCCAGTCGGCCAACCAGGCCCAGATGGCGAGCCCAGTCTAGCGATGAACTTGGAAGATCAACGGCACCCAACGGCCTGTGTAACGTCTCTTTAGTTCTCTTCTCTTCTCTTCTTTTTTTTACGGCGAAAAGAAGAAGACGGCGACCGAAAAGCGACAACAACAGAAGAGAAGAAACTTATGTCTCGGTCGCGCTCGACTGCAAAGCGCGGCCAGGCAACTTCTTCAACAAGACTTTGCTTATTTTTTGTCACAAGAATACTCGATAACTTTTTAGCCGACCTGGCGGACCCCACAAATGCGTTTCATAACACTATGGGATTATAATGGCCGCCGGGCTTTCGAGGTCCAAAGTGACGTCAGAGAAAACATTATTATTTTAATTGCAGCCTGTTATTTACCGTTGTCCTCCCCCTCTAGGACCACCTGTTGGACTCTACTGGCAACATATGCAAAGACTCTCTGCACTGGACGTTCAGGACCAACGGGCCGTTAGGTTAATGTTGACAGTCTGTTTCAGGAGTCGTTAACGCATTTAGTTGCTTCATCACCTGCCATCTTTTCACGAATGAATGTCTGGAACGGTTTCCTGTCTAACTTGTCCCAGATTCTTATAGGGGCCACTTAAAAAGAATCTTGATGGGCCAACATTCTTGTTAGACGTGCAGTTATGTCGATACGCAATCTGAATTAATAAGGAATCTGCGACAACAACTCGTTTACGATAATGTTGATTGGCTGCTGGTGGTCGGCAAATGTCCCGGCCAAAAGTGGACCGGTCCATCAAGCGAAGCCACTGATTTGAAAACCGCGGCAATCAAGACCGCGAATCGGTTTACAATCTAATGAATTGGAACGGAATGGAAATGAGTTACCTCCTCGTGGTGTGCATCGCTGTTTGCCAGGAGAAGGATGGCCCGACTCCACTTGCACTTTTCCCTCCTTTTCGGTTGGTTTCTTAATTTTATTTTTTCCTTGAAAGGTTTCGCCGCGATTTGTTGTGTCAGTCCCGCCGGAATAATTGCGCGAAACTAGAATCACTGTCGACAACACGCAAAATAGCTTTCGAGTTCAAAGTCTCAATATTTTTAACATTCGTCCGCGCTGGGCGAATGCAAGTGGAATGGTCAGTAAGAGGAGCGAGCTACCTCGTCTTATAGTCGTCGTCGTCGTCGTCGCAGCCGTCCCGTTCGGCAGAGCCATCACCATCACGGCAACCGGAAAAAAAGAAGGTGAAGCGAGAGCTCCTCCCTCCGCCGTTTTGCTGCTAGAAGGAGGGTATAGTTGTTAGACAGAGAGGCAGCAGTAAGAAATAAAAAAGAAAAAAAAACGAAAAAGAAAACAAAATGTTCTGGACGGCGTCGACGGAACGGCGAATCGCGACGCTCTTCAGTAGCGACACCTGCGGACGATCAAAGTAGCACGCGCGTCAAACGGCAGCGGCTGTAGACTTCTCACCTTTTCAGCGCGTCGCATGATTTATCATCACGCCGCTCGTGATTTTGCACATTTGGGCGCTAACTGAATTTTGACGCCAGGTAACCCGCACTACTTTCGGAACTGGAAACTTTGTTGCTAGCGCAGCATGTAAGTAGCCCAACAACTCGCCCTACGAACCTCCGCCTCCGATTCGACCGATGTGAAAGCGCGCTGCTGCGCTGGCAAATCCTTGTCGGCCGACGGTGACGCAGCTTTTTGAGTGAGGTCCCGCCGCGGTTGCCCAGTGGTAATTGGTGCGCGTCTTCATCCGGGTGTATATAGGCTCGTTTTGAACCGACTATTGTCCAGCCGACACAATAGGCCGCTATTTATTTGCTTGTTTTTCTCCCCTTTTTCGCCTCATCCGAATTAATGGCTGCGCTTTAGACGCCAACTTTATTGGGATTCATTGGTTTATGCTGGGCAACGGCATTTAGTTCTATTGTTTCCGGCTGGGAATAACTGGTCATCGCGCCATATAAGAGAGCAGACACAGAGAAAGTGTTGGTGCTGGACGACGTCTCCTTTCAAGGTCCCGTTTTTAGCCCAGCAGGTACTCAATGTCGCTCAGCAAACACTACACGGGACGCGCCATGTTGTTTACATTGCCATTCTTCAAAATGTATATCATTAAATCTTTATTTCGCCACCAAATGTCGCCATTTAGATTCAAATCGCATTCGTACTAATAGAATACGAGGCTGTTGCGAGGAGAAATGGACTAGAAGAGTCTCCTACTTTAATGGGAAACTCGGTCGCTACCGCTGTGCGCCAAAACGCATTTCTCCGACTGGCGTGTTCAGTAGTCGGTAACATTAAAATGTCGGGATTTTCCAATGCATCCATCAAGGAATTCGAGTATAGGGAAAGCCGCTGTAACCAGGTGGTCAGACCCGATCGAAAGGCCGTGATAAGGCAAAATCGCCTGTGTCTACCGCCGTCCGAATTTAGCCTACTCTTTAACTTAATCGGCGCGATGATGTTGCCTTTTGTATAGAGAATAAGCGAATCTTCGTCAAGTCCTTACACTTTCATTGCGTTTGCAACTGTTTCAACTCGGGTGCCGTAACGACCGCCCGGACCCAAAAGTAGCCTCAACCGTCAGTAGTAAATTTTCTACCGTGCATGAAGTGAAACCGGACTGATCCCCTAGACAAAGAATCGCCACGCGATGTGACCAGCGAACCTAACCACATCAGGTAGCCTCTCTCTATACGCGAGTCAAAGAAGGGGAAGTCCTCCAACTTTCCAACGCCTCCATTTTCACCAGTTTTCGGGGTTTTGTTTTCTTGCCTAGTCACTCGGTCAAGTGAGTTTGCGATTGGGAAAGGAGCCCTTGGCAGAGGCAAATGACAAGGGATGGATCAGTCCACCATCGCTTGTGTCATCCAACCATGTTTGTTTTACTTTTCTGCAGATTCTTGGAACTCGTCAGTAACGGACACGTTCGACCCTATTGAGCAGCTCCAAAAAGACGACCGCGGATAGAGCGATTCTTCTGGATTTCTTTGGCGAAAGTGATTTTGGGCCGTTTGGTATTTTCTGGAAACGCAAAAGGCCAGAATGGGAATCGTCATGGGATGTACGTATTCAATGAACCGAACCAGTTTGATAATTGTAGATAATTTGTGCTCTTTTTTTTAAGGTTGTCTGGAAAAAGAAAAGAACAAATCACGTCTAGAGAGAGAGAGAGTCTGGCCAAGGACAAGGAATGTGTTGGGCCCAAGTCGGACGATTCTCGTTAACTAACGTGACTCGATGCCGTCAATTCTCGTTACTTGTCTATTCTTCTAAATGATTGTTCTTGTACAGGTGCGCGCGCATTTGCACAAACGAAGAAATACCGCATTTTTTCCATGTTGATCCAGCTTTCTCTCCTTGGAGCATTCCAGGAAGGCACAAGCCCAAACGGATGATGACGCGGCAATGTCAGACCGACGTGCCGTCCAACAATAACATAAACAACTCTCGCCGTATCATGTCATCGTTCCTCTGACTCATTAACAAGGTAAAACTAGACATTTAAGGTCTTTATTCAATATTTGTAGATTTGTGCATTTAAGCGCCGTGACCGTGCGCGGACGATTCGAAAGCTGCAGTGAACGCGGCAAGGTCTTTGGTACTCAGTCCCTAGATGGCGATTCTATCCCGAAAAAAAAAATCCGTCGTCACGCTGGGCCAGTTTCCTCCTCTTGCATTTTTTAAAACGAAAAACAATGTCGCTCGACATTTAACCATTATGAGCTATGCCGTAACGGTAAAGTACGCTCTAGGGGAATAGAGGAATGCGTAACCCACTTTGTAAATAGGAGATTTGTTTTTTTTTCTGGGTTTTAGACCAAAGGGGAAAAGTGAGAGTGTTGAGCCTATTTGGGTCCAGTCGGCGTTTGCTCCTGTTTTTGTTTGTCCACCTGCGGAGACAATATCATCCGTCATACGGAGAGAGCACTTGATGATTTGTCGATGATTAGAAAGTCTTGCGGCGTCGGCTCATAATAAAGGAAACACCAAGATTTGCCGAGTGGAAAATGAACGGATCTATGACAAAAATAATCCAATCGTCGAAGAAAGCCAAAAACAATGGACCGACGTTTTTCCCCCCAGTTTCTAGTCAGCCGGCTCGTGATCATACTTTCTACATTATGTTGACGAATCTGGTTAAAACCAACCTTGGCTCGATCACGTCCGAACAGCGTTTAGTGATTACTAGTTTCAACCGGAAGAGATAAGAGAGCGAAACGAACTACTCACTGATGAATGCAATCATCCCCCGCAAAAAAAAAAAAATTTGACAAGTTGTCAGCTTATTTCAGCGTTTTATTTTCAAACTTACTTTGCGAGATGATTTCCGACCGCGTCTCGCGGTTATCCGGTACGGAAACAATACTTCAAGGCGACGAGATTCACCTGAACAGGTGATTCTGGAAGGTCCTTTTCTGCTTCTTTCGCTTCTTTTGGTTCAAAACGACCTCGATTGAGAAAATGTGGTCGACTTTACCAAACACGGACTTGCGCAATTTCAGTAAGTTTTGTTCAAAAGTTCGGAGAGTTTGAAAGATGACAGAAATAGGACGAAAAGTGAGTGACTGCACAAACTTTGGGGGGGGGGGGGGATTAAAGAAACTCGTGTGTGAACTAGGACTTAATTATGCTATACACTATGTTTACTGAAAAGGCTGGTCGGCGCCTCACTGATTAGGTGATGACGCGTATGAGGATTGAGTTCTATGGCGTCCAACTCTTTCATCGTTAAAATTATAGAGAGTTGTTCATCTTTTCTTGCATCGGTCACGATTTTTCCAGCTTTGATATATGGTTTCTCTATTTTATTCTTGACGGGGAGTCAACGATGACGTTATGGTATTAAATTCACTGGCTCTACCGGCCGTACAACTAGAAGACTGTCAAGTCATTACTTCTCGTCAGAAATTCCCTTTCCCTCTTTTATGGACACCCCTCATCTCATGTCTACTTGCAAAAATTGCTCAACATTTAGCTATTTTTTTTTCTAAATATATCATCGTGATACATATTTTTTAAAAAAAATTATTAAACTTTCAATAGCTTAACATTTAATGGATTTTTTGCTAAATGTATTTTGATGAATATATTCCAAAAAAGTAAAACTGAACTAAATGGGTTTAGGTCTCTCGGTTGCAAAATTATTCTAGATGCTCAACATTTAGCTCGCTGGGTGTGATCAATCATCACTCAATAGTTAAGCCAACCCTCTATTGAACAGAAATCGTACAGTCCTACTATTTTTAATTGTTCTCATTGGAAAATGTAGGACTCGGAGAGTTTGTTTTGTAATAAAAGTGCAATCAAGAATGAGAATACGTTAAGTTCAATGAATTTCGTCGAATTATTTATTAGTTACAGAAAGACCACCTAACCAACATTTTGAGTTTGAAATGTACTATTATATTTCTTTCAAGAACTCTATCAACAGGGCAATGGTCGATATACATTTAAAGGATCGTTCAGACTAGACCCTTTTTGGGGTCCTTATGTCATGATTTTCAAGAAACATACGGTAAGAAAAAAGTAAGCCAAAAAAATCTGAAAAAATTCGCTGACAGGTTTTTCATGCTATGTTTCATTCTTCTGTAAACTGGTGTTTTTGTAAATTTTCGTGACATAAGGACCCCAAAACATAGAAAGTCGAAAGAAACGAGTCTCATCAGTCGATTATCGATTATCAGTCTTCTTCCGTCTCAATTCTGTACAAAATGTTGGCGGTAGAATGGTGCACGACAGGTGTTGGACATTTCAATCCAACCGCGTGATAAGTTGCTCTTTATTCGCTCTGGCGATTTCGATGCGGGAGGCCCTTTTCGTAGCACCCGGAGACAGATTTCAATCGGTTACGCGTCCCCTTTCAGGGCGAACCCATCAACAAAGAATGCATTATTCTATTTATGCAACTCGATCCGCGTGTGGTCCGATTGAAGCCGCTGATGGCGCTCTGCTCGATCACGCAGCTCGGTGTCATTTCCCTGGTTTGCTATCATTGAATAAGTTCTTACAGATCAATTTACCAATCTTCCTGTTTGAAAGGAATTCCAAGGACCTGTGTAACTTGCGGACGGTTGATTGATGAGCGGATTATAGGATTATCTCTTTTGTGGTGTTATACGGTTGTATAGAGATAGAGATCGGCAAATAGATCGCTCGCGCATCCGGAATAGACCGCAAACGACAGGGCGGATAGCTAATAATCGCCGTAATAGATATACACGAAGGACGTGTACCAGTTCGTCCGGAACTGCACCCACATTTGTCTCCACTTCTTCGACGAAAAAACTGGAATCGGCCCAGCGTCAAGTCACACTCGTTGAATAGACTAGAATAGAGCAATTCGTTCAACTGGGTAATGGCTTGTGTTGCTTATTGTATAGCGGGACGCGGAATCAGTGAATGCACAGCAGTGAACCGGATTCCGCATACTTGGACTTTCGAAATTCGACACAGTCGCCTGCTCAATAGGGAGAGAGAGAGAAGGGAAAGTGACTGAACGCTAGTGCGCCGATTTCACGTTATTCGGCCAGGCTCTAGAATAAAATACGGCCGTAATCTTTTGGCTGTGTTGACTGAGCTCCGGGTAATTAATACACTAATGGATCTAAAGCTATCGTCGTCGTTTCGTCGGAACTCGTTTCTCCGCGATTCATCATCAGCCCACGTCTACTGTTTTCGTTGTTTTTATTAGGACATAGTGAACGATGCCGAATATATATATACTACCCCACTGTTTACAGTCAAGGTTTAACTTTGCTGCACCAGACCCAGTTTTCTTCCCAGGCGCTATTCTTCTGTTCCCGACGCTATAAGGTTCTGCTCGGTGGGATAAAAGGGAAAAAGGGAAAGTCCATCAAAGTCGTCCAGTAGCGTTACCATATCGATCAGTAGCCGCTCTTTTTTTCTTGGCAGAGACAATTATCGTAGGGCACGTCGAAAGCGACTGTTTTTTAATCACAAGCTTTACGAGGCGCCAAACAATGACACTTTTTCGGCGTCATATTATGGATTTGATCCGCACACTCTTTCAAATAATCATTAACGATTGCTCTTTTTTCATAAATAGGGAAATGGACGAATAAATTGATTTTTTGATCGCTACTAATTCTCGGCCTTGACGTCACTCAGAAGCGTCACATTCGGATGCCTCTGCCGACGCCTCCAAAAATGACAAGGTAAACCCGAAAAAATTCCAATTGGAATTTCGACCAAAAGTGGTTGGATGAAACTTTCTAGGAAATGAATTATTAGCGTCGACATTGAAAACGAGTCGAGCGTCTTGATCTAATTATCATTCATGTATTGAATAATTGACAAAGTCGAAACAAAAACGGAAATGAGGTCATCTTGCTCCCCAGCATAGAGTGTGCCTAAATGCATAGCGTAACCGGCCGACCACAGTTGAGAGCAGCTGAGCTATTCCAATGTCGAACCGAGAACCGGTGTCGCTTCTGTTTTGTTTTTCTGATTGCTATTCCTTGTTTTGGTGTCGTTTCGCCTTTTGTTGACTCATCGCTGACCGAAATCTTGCAATGGCACACGCACCGCATCACCTGCGATGGTCAGGCAACAGCGAGACGCTTCCTCCAGACTGTACCACCTGTCGAGTTGAAAGATAAGCGCGCACTCTCCAGGCCGACGGATGGAGACAAAGGTTGGCGAGGAAGAAAAGAGCGAACGGGCGTTGTAATGCGCAACGAGTAAATGGAGCGTTAAATAGAGGCCAGTACAGCTCCACTCGCGATTTTCTCGGTCGTCGTGTCATGTTGACGACGTGCGTTCTAATCTCCCACCTACAATTACTGTCGGATTGTCCCATCTTTCAACGGTCCCTTTTTGGCTTTCTCTCTTGGAACGTTTGTTCGGTGTTTACCCTTAGCCAGAAGATTGACGCAGTGCGTAATTAATCGTCGAAATCAGAAAGTTATTACGTAACGTTACTACGTGACAAACAATCGACCCGCTCTTCGCCATGAAAATTTTAAGAGACAGCGTGTCTAAAATTCAAAAGACAGTAGTAACGACAATGTGTACTTCTTTTTAAATCTCTTCTTCCTTTCTTTCGTTTCATCATTAATCGTTTGTTATTATTCTACTTCTTTTCCCTTCTTCCTCGAGTCGACGTCATCGAAATCCGTTAGAAATCTGTCTTGGCTAGCCTAGAAGACGGATTGCCGGAGCGGCCCAGCAAACGAAACCCCATTGGCCCCATTCAATCTGACGGTCGAGAGACAATACTCAACGACCTGAATAATATTCTATTTTAACGACTGGTGGGCGAACGTTCGCCAACCGAAGAAGAGATGATGATGAACAGGGAGGAAGAAGAGACAAACGATTTCTCTCTCAGTCTTCCATCGCCATTTAGACCGACGCCGGCATCAGTTGACGAAAGTTCATCTCAACGAACAGTTCTGTTTATTTTGCTCTGCATCATCTCGACAAGTCTAGAGTGAATATTCCGGCTGGAAGTCTAAATCAAGATATATCGATATCATATTTAAAATTCCGATTGGGACTTTCGCTGTTCCAGTGAGTTCTTTCGATCCCGTGGATAAATTTGTCTTCGCTTTTATCTGATCGTGTTTCTGCACACCTGATGTTCTGCTCACCTTTCTCTGTTGGCCAGGGGGAGAAGGGAACTCTTGTTCTTATTGATTATAGCCTACTGCCCTTCACGACTCTTTTCTCTTAAATTATTATTGAATGCTCCCGGTTGATCAGTTGTCACGCTCACGACAGATTAGCCCGTCGAGTCACGTGTGCGCCCTTTTTTTATTGTTTCGGGAGATAGCGGCATAGAGCGCTTAGTTGCCTTGAGGGCGTCAAAGAATTTTGCTTGTTCCGCATAGGGCCCCACTTGGTGTCTGTGTGCATTAACTCCGCCCACCTCCTCTTGTTTTCACCAACTTTATATTTTGTTGCAATAATTTTATTTTTATATTTTTATTTTCTTATCTTTGGACTCTCACCGCACTCAACAGCCCCTACCAAATGCGGTATAAATAGGCTGGACGAGCGACCAAGCACGGACCTATTCTCTAACCGACTCGACTCTTAGATAGACTTGTAGTCTGTAGCTGTCGATTCGTTGTGAATCGTTTGTTCGGTTCTATATTGTTTACTTTGGGTAGCAGTAGCAGAAGAAGAAGAAGTGGTGAAAGTGTTTGGCAGCAGAGAAACTCTTTGGTGAACAAGAACAAGAAGAAATGAAAATGTGGCCGTTGATCTTGACGGCGCCCTTATTATTGACTTTGTTGATCGTCGCTACCGTTCCACTCGTGCAAGCAGGCATTTTGCATTCGTCTGGTTTTCAGCCGTCGTATGGACTAGGAATTGATTTCAACAGCCACCCAGCACCGGCTCCGGCCGTCCATCCGCCAGTCTACGATGCGTCAAAAGATGCTTGCGCTCTTACTCTAGATCGCCCAGGGCATTCCAGCCTTTATGATCACACACAATCCATCCTCTTCGGTACAGGGTAAGTTAATCGGCTCTTTCAACTCGTTGTCCTGTTATTCATCCAACATCTCTATTTTCTTAGGGGCAATTATGCTGAACCGAGAAATTGCATCACCTACGCGGCTGTCGACCAGGCTCTATCGCATGCACTTCTCTACCTACGTATTTATTCAAACGCACTGTCTTGTCGCCTTTCCACAGTTTAACGATTTCGATTTTTGTTACTTTCTTTCAACAAAAAAAAAATTTCGTAAAGGTATCGAAACACCCGAAGACCAATGGATGCCGGAACAGTTGGCCACAGTCGGCGAAGTCTTTCTTGAAACTTCCCGTATCCTCGCCAAAAGGTGTTGAATTTGCATTTAATAGCATTTAGAAATCGTTAAGTCTAACACAATGGTTGTGTCGGGAAAAGATACGGACTGACAGCTCACGAAATCGAAAATAAACTTCCGCTTCTGGACACCCACAAGACAAACCTGCTCAAACACTGTCCCGATTTTCTGGCACCACTGCACTGCACAGCCGGCAAATACAGAAGATTCGACGGTTTGTGCAATAACTTGCAGAACCCAACTTGGGGCGCTCGTCTCACGACTTTCAACAGGTACTGTCTCCCTGTTATGCACTTCGAGCCCAGTAGTATTGAAACATAATTTCACATTGTTTTCAACAGATTAATACCACCGGCGTACGATGATGGCATATCGGAACCACGCACTGGTTATGGCGGTTTTCCTCTACCTGGGGCCCGATCGATCACGTCCGTCGTTCACGTTGAAGAAGGTTTCAGCGATCACGCCGCGACCACCTTGGTTGTCTCCTTTGGACAGTTTATGGATCACGATTTTACCCTAACGGGCACGATGCTCAGTACGTTTTCAGTTCTGCTTTTTCTTCCGCTTCTCTTTGTTTACTCTCTTTACTATCTTGTTTAATATCAAAACGATAGATCCGCTGAACCGTAACGAATTCGAAGAGTGCTGCCGACCACCTCACGGCTCCCCACCCAACAAATATTGTTTTAATATTGACGTTCCACCCAACGACGAATTTTTCGGTCGATTCGGCGTCCGTTGCATCGACTTTGTCCGTGGATTCCCTGGCGTTCGTCACGGCTGCCGACTAGGTACATTGTCGTCGATTTCGATGGAAACTTTCTAATTTCCATCACTTGAGCTCGGTTTTTTAAATTGTAATTGTTCTATAGGTTCTAGGGCTCAATTCAATCTGCTGACGGCCACGATCGATGCTAACACTGTTTACGGGGTAACAGAATCGTTTGCCAGGTAGAACCATCTCACTTTCCCCTTTCTCTTTTCTTTTCCCCATCGCCTCATCACGTTCCGCTAAAACTTGGGTTGAAGGTGACGGTGGAAAGCCAAATCATATTAAAAGTTCCATTTTCGAATTAGGTCTTTGCGCTCTGGCTACGGCGGCCACATGAGAACCAATCCCGTTTTGAGGGGATATGGGCTGATGGATCTGCTCCCAGCTAAAACAGATATACCGGATGAAGGCTGCACTCATCGAGCCCAAAACGGCAACCAGTTTTGCTTCGATGGCGGTATTTGAAATCATTCCACTTTCCATACGACAGAAAATCTGATTTCCTTTTTGTATGCTTTTGAAGGCGAGATTCGAGTGAACGAACAGTTGATCCTGACGTGCATGCACACTTTGTGGGTTCGTGAACACAACAGAATCGCTACGCAGTTGGCACTCATAAATCCCCACTGGGATGATGAAATCCTTTTCCAAGTTCGTTATCGCTCACGTAATATAACATTAGGAATGAAATTGACTGGATTTGAATTCGCCTACAGGAATCGAGACACATTGTTATCGCTATGATTCAGCACATTACTTTCAACGAATTCTTGCCCGTCGTGCTTGGCAAAGATATGATTGCCAAGTTTAATCTGCTGCTCCAGAAAGATGTAAGATTAGTTACGTCAATCGTTTTTAAATTTTAAATTTAAATTTTTAAATGATTGTTGGTGGAAATAGGGATACTGGAACGGATACGACCCAACGGTCAATCCAGGCATCATGGCCTCGTTCGCTGCGGCAGCCTTCCGCTTCGGCCACACGATTCTGCCGACGAATGTCGAGCGCTGGAGTAAAGCGCATCGCTACGTTACACATACACCACTTTCGGATCTCATCCGTCAGCCTTACCAGCTTTACGAACCAGGAGTCCTCGATGAATATTACATTGGCATGACCAATCAACCTGCGTTGGCCTTCGATAATTTCATCACGGCCGAAGTCACCACCATGTTGTTCCGCAAACCGGGTGAACGGCACGGCGTTGACCTCACGGCCTTCAACTTACAACGTAACCGCGAAGTCGGCTTGCCCGGCTACACGGAATTCCGTAAGTTTTGTGGTCTTTCGCCGGTCCATACATGGGAAGACTTGCTGGGTTCCATGAGTAACGATACGGTTTATCGATACGCCGCCGTTCTTCGAACTCCGCACGATATCGACCTTTGGTCGGGTGGTGTGTCCGAACGAGCTCTGCCGGGCAGCCTTCTTGGTCCCACATTTGCTTGTATCATCGCATCGCAATTTAACGCCGTCCGAGTGGGCGATCGATTCTGGTATGAGCTGGGCAATCAGCCATCTTCTTTCCCTCCGCATCAGCTGGAAGAGATCCGAAAAACACGTCTTGCTCGCGTTCTCTGTGATAACACGGATTTGATTCATACTATTCAGACTTATCCTCTAGTCTTGCCCGATCATGAAATGTAAGTTCTTTTTTCAAATCGCAAGAAGTGAGGTTTTTCTTTTTGTTACATTTTCTTTTTACAATCGTATTCAGTAATCCCCGTGTGAGTTGCAAATCATCCATCATTCCGTACGTGGATCTCTCGAAATGGGCCGAATATCCCAGCGCCAACAATCCGGTAAACAATAAGACTTTTCACAATAATTTGTGCCCTTTGTGATTTTGGAATTTTCCAATTCTTTTTTTTCTTTCTTATATCTAGAAAACACCGACGCTAGTCCAGCCTTTACCTTATGGCCATGCTCATGTAGGCTCAGGAAGTCCAGATAGAAACGGCATTACTGTCAATGAGCACGCCATTAGTATGTTACGAGATGCGTTGAGCACCGGCGTTTATGCCGGTCAATTTGCTGGTCCTCATCGGGCTCCATTGTATCCTCATTCGGGCAAAGTTAAACCCACTCCTACTCGTCGCCCCATCGTCTTAAGCCAAGAATACATTGACACACTCAACACGCAACTAATCGGCGCCGGTAAATTGATTTTGTAAACATCTTTGCTGTTTATCTTAAAAAAATTTGTCGCACAGGATTCCCTGGTTTGAATGGCCTTTATAACATCCTCTCACACGTGCCCAACAATCTTTACAAGAGAACGGCCAACGTTAGTGACTTTTTCGGTGACTATGCTCCATATGCTCCTAAATTGGCGGCAGAATATCGCACCGATATGGATCAAGTGGTTGACACGGCCATGCATGGCCCTCTCAACTACAAAGGAAAATTTTCCATGAACAAATTTGTCCCAATTGAGGTACATTTAATAGCAGCAAATCAGAGAGTTTAAATTTGACTTGAGTTTTTCTACATAGGGACCGTATGGTAAATTCACTCTACAAGATTTTGTCAGCTTGGCGGAATATTTGGTCAGGAACAGTAACGAAGTGCCCCATAGCAATAAAATCAAAGAAGATGATGCCATAATCTTTAATGAAGACTCGCCCAGCTATCTTAATAATGTGGGCACAGCAAATGCGAGAACGATATCCAGTTCATCCACTTCAACTTCTCCGAAGAAAACGACGCCCCCCAGCAGAAAGACTTATCGACCTATCGGTGGCCGAAGTCGCTCCAAGCGCGCTGAAAAGAAAAAACAATCCGAAAACTTGACGAATCCATCAGAGGTGCCAATTGACCTTTCCAATTTCTCGAAACCATCAAGATTGGACATTGTGTTGCCCGAGTTCATTGTCGATCAAGTCGAAGCTCACTCGTCATTTAAAGGAAGTCAACAAATTGATAATTCGTCCTCGGACGTCGTCAGCCAAGTCATCCAGGCCGAAGAGGACCGAGCCGACCGGCACAAGGAAATGGAATCTGACGTAAAAAAGGTGGTCGAAGCGATGAAGAATTTAGAAGAATCATACAAATCTTTGTACGAGGAAATTGAGACGGCCAAAAAACTGTTTCCCAACACGGACGACCCGGCCCGCAAGACGTTGGAAGATATTATCTCCACGGCTACCACTCCCACGACTCCCGAAAACAGCTAATTTTATTTTACAATCTTTCTCAAATGTCATTTCACCAGTCCTCAAATCATCAATCGTATTCTATACTACATGTTCCCAAAAAGATTTGTACATGCACCTCTCTCTTCATCATTCCGCCAATACATCATCTATTTTCCATTTAAATAATCATATATTTGCAGCTTCTGAGAGTTGCATCGGTAACAGGTGGTGTCAATTAAAGGTTTCTTAAATAAAAATAAATATGACTTCACAATTGGTGGTAACCAATTGTGAATGGCCAGTTTGATTGCATCTAATTAATGAAAAGAGACCCTAAGGGTGTGTAGACCGTTTATTTACCAGCCCACCACAGTAGATATTTTTCCCCTTGTGGCTATAGCCCTTCTGTCCTTCCCCACATCCTCAGATCTTTTTTTGAAAATATTGAACTTTAGTGCCACTTCACTTCTAGTGAAAACAAAGGAAAAAACCGAAAACGGTTTAAGGTCTGTAGGATGGAGTTGGAAATTTCCTGTTCCTTTTAGTCTTACTGATTATTTTCGTCGCCACCTCGACCACCGCCTCTTGATCTCCTGAAATAAGGAAAAGGGAACAAATATAGATGGATCACATGGAAAAATAACCAACCAACTAAATTAATGAGGAAGAGGGTGGGATAATTCCATTCTTCTACATCCATTCCATCTTTCCATCGATTTCATCCAATCACCATTTGCATGCAATATTCCAATCGACCCTAAGGGTGATTTCAAAGATCAGCTTGCAGTAGATCCATCGCCAAGATCCTTCGATTATAGCCTAAAACCTAGCTAAAGTTGTTTTTCTCTCTCGACCACTCCCCGATCCGTATGTATTGGAATCAATATAGGCATTCCGGAATCCGGATACGGAAGCGTTCGTCGACACCGCTCCTCTGATGGAATGAGCTTTAAAAATAGTCGTATCTATCTTAGCTTGGAACAAGTAGGATTTTATCTATTTACTTACTGAATACCAGTCGAAAAAGTTGAATCAAACTCGAATCCCTGATACCATTTTTATGTGCTACCGCATTAACCTGTACTTTCTATGGATTTGTTTCCGAGTTTCCACCAGGTAGCATTGCTTCCTGTGACAACGACAGAAAGGCGCCGAAAGGTGGCGGCCAATAGACAGCACGGCGGCAGCACCTGTCACCTGAACACGCTCCCTCAACGGGGCTCGCCGGCCGCATTATCTTGAAGAAATCGGCGCGAGTCACACGTGAAAATCTCGTTTGCTGTCAGTGTCTTTGACGCCATTCTGCCACCTTCACACCGAAACTTGCAAAGTGAAATGTGATCCGCCATGAGACTATCTGATGAGGGAGGTAATCAGGGATTCTTTGCTTCTGTGAGACTTGATAAGTCGAAATGAGTTAAGAGAGTGTTAGTCACGTGGCTATTGCTAGGTTCTGATCTGTGGTTTGTGAACTTTTTGCTCTCGTGTTCGTTCTGTTTTCGATCGAACTCGATTTTTTAATTGGATTTAGTGTAGCATTGGTATTTGTCAGACCTCATTTTAAAGTTTTCTATTTAGCCTCCAACTACTTAAAGCCTTATGCAAGCCTATCAGCCTACATTAGTTAATGTGTATCAATTTTCTTTCTCTCAGGAGGATTCAACCAATTATATGAGATAGATACAGAAGTTTCTGTAGTTCTTCTGGATTTGCTGAAATGGATAACCTGACTTTCGACAACCCCCTACTTCTGGATATGGAAGACAAAGCAAAATAATTTCAGTGCAATCTGAAATGTCAAAACAAATATGCAAAGGTAAATAAAATGTTTTCATGGAAGTGGGCACCTCTTTTTCAATTATTTATATGATTTTTTAAAACTAGTACTCATCCCAATATCCTGTGCGATGATGCATCATGAAAACGAAAACACAGTTAAATAAACACTTTTCAGTTCAGACAAAGTTAACTGGAACACCGCTAAGTGTGGCACTGTGGCTGTAGGATTGGCACTCCGTGAAATACAACTGGTAGACGTAGCCGAGACCAAACAGCTTTTTGTTGACAGTGTGATGCATTCCATGTAGTAGGTGCATTTCAAGATGTAATTCCATAAAGTTCAACGTTTAATTAATTAATCATTTAAATAGTTCTAACGATAGGATAATTATTTACGCAGGCGCCAAAAGAACGCTCGAAAATAGTCATTTTGGTGAAAAATTCGGGTGCTCAAGCAAACGTAGACGAGCTTCAACATCTTTTCCCGTAGCGGTGAACTTGGTCGAGTTCTTTTACATCCACGGGATGTCACTGTCATTTTTAAACCATCTGAGACAAAGGTTTCTTTTTGTAAGCTTATCTATTCCAAGAACCTTGTCTATCCTATGGTACAGCTTTTAAATTTTGGGCGTTTTAAAATTTAAATTTCCCAATCTCTATTAATTTAGAGAGCGTTTTAACGTTGATCACCTTGTACCAATTTGTACGGTCGCCGATTGGTGCTGGAATGAGCTGATGGTGAAGAGAAGGTAGAAAAAGGCGAAGAACAACGGAACACTTTACGGGAGGTGATGATAACTTTAAGATATCATGGTCATTCATCTTATTAATTATTTTCTCTATTTCAGGTGTCGGAGACTTGCATACATTGGGCTTTTCCTGTGCAGGCGTTCCTTAAACATGCAGATCATTCCTGTAACAACACCTTTAGTCGTTGCCAAAAAAAAAAGGTTGTTGTCGTTGAAAATGAAAAATAAATTATAAATTATAATGACGAGAAATGAAAATAAACAAACAAAAAAAAATATTTTGTACCGGACGGTCTTTTTATTAAATTTATTATCAGTATTTATAAGATGCGCGGCGTTTATATCATGTGACAAATTTTTCTTATGAACGATCAGAGCACAGATTAATCTCTAGTTAAGAGATAATTGTGTTTCATCATTTCGTTAATTGCCACTCGTCGCTCGGTACGGCCCGTACCGCCCAACGAGTGGCATGGCTAAGAGAAGCCGGAAAGAGAGAAGAGTGACGGTTGGGGCCAGTTCTTAGGGGATGCGATTGAACCTAGTCGGGCGCTTGGCTGTATTCACCCTTTCGAGACAGAGCCCATCCCTACCTCCTGCATTTCGGGTATCAGGACCGGAATTGGAAGGATAAAAGGTTACAGGGGGAATCTACACTTAGCAGCAACACCTGAGTGTAGTGCAGGTTTACGACTCCTGAAACATTAAAAGGCAAATGTTAGTTGATCAATAATTAAAACCAGTTGCAAGTTTCAACATACCTAGTCATATCGCTCCCCAAAAAATGGTTCTTCAGTCAAGTCTTCATCAGCTTGGCATCAGCAATCACCTGGAAAAAATATATACAAACTGTAAATCACGGAATGAAGTAGATGGAGACCATTTTCGGAGACCGGAAGTAGACCGGAAGTGAGAAATAGTGCCTCTATCACAAAACAAAGTAGATATTCGGAATCAGCGCACTTTTTTGAGCAAGAATGATGTGTTAATATTGAAATCTGAGAGATCGACCAAATCGCAAATTTTTGAAGTCTATAGACTTCTTAAATTCTCGATTTTCGACATGTTCCAAAAGTTGATAAATACACCATATTCTAACTCAGAATTTGACGAGGAATCCGATTCTGCCCTTTATTTGTCTGTACGCCGTGTTTTTCTTACTTCCGGTCCACTTCCGGTTTTTACTTTTACATGTGCTCATCGTCTAATTAAAGATTAAATTATACTTAGCAAGTTGGAGTGGTCTGAGGTTGTCCCGCTATTTGCAGAAACTGCACATATGATGACACAAGCAGCTACGATAGCTCCACTCCACGGTGGTTCAGGTTGACGATACTTGAAGTATTCGAAGAAAAGATGTTAGTCAATCTGAATACAATATAGCAATTTCTAAATACACACACATAGTCTGTATCATAGGATGGTATCATTTTGGCACAGATAAAGATTTTGGCAAGAAGACCGTATGGCGTATGGCGGGAAAAAAATCTTCCGAGTCCTCCCCTACGATTGCGAAAGTTAAACTACGAATAACCATTATTCCGTTTCAGAAAGAAAATGTTCAACAGTTCAACAGTTGGCAACACCTGAAATATTAAAGACCATTCATTAGTTTCGATGTTTGGAAAATAATCGATTTCAAAAGTTTTAACCTGTTACGTTTACGTCTAGTAGTTTTGCTAACAATGGTTCTTTTGCGCACCAAGGTGATCAAAACGGCCGGCAACGACGGCCAGACTAGAACGACCAATGGCGTGACGACATCTGACAAGGCGGATCGCGCTACTACAATAAAAAAGGGAAATCAAACCTATTAGGGTAAGCAAGCTGAAGCTAGCATTACCGTAGACTATCGATGCAATTGCATCTTACCCGGCATTTCTATTGGGAATATATATTATAAAGGATAAGTGATTGCCTTAAATGAAGGATGCCTTGCAAACTAAGTAATGACCTGTAAACTTTTACATCATTAAAGGCAGTAATTTCTTAGTTGCCTATTGACAGAACAATTAAGTACAGCATAGTGCCTCTAAAATTTAGATTAAAGACACGTTCAAGGAAAAAAATGTTTTTCATGTTGTGTTCCAAAACAGTTCCAGCCAACACAACAGTGAAAATTTACTATGAGTATTTTGTATTACCCTTTACAGAGCAACTAGAAAACATGGTTGTGTGTGTGACTCGTTGTATCACACAACCAACACTATGAATGCTGGAGAAAAAAGTTACAGACATATTTTATAGTGCTTTACAGCTTAAAGTACGGCAAATCCCAGCTTCGTCAAAATGACATTTCTAATTGCTATCCCATTTCAACTATCTGAGACAGAAAGGGTCTAACAGACATAAACTATCATAATGTCTACACTCATTAAGACGGATACAAATATTCTTAAAACTCGTTGGTAGTTACTAAGTTTCTATTATAAAACCCTTTTCAAATTAATTAAACTATCTAAATTTAAGAAAACGAATTGAAATAGTAACCATTCAAAATCCGTACGTTGTTGGTAAAAACAGATGGCTTCTGCTACTGGCCGGCGTTGCCGGCCTGCAGAAAGCTGGATTCCCGCACGGAACCCTTTGGCTCGTGGCGTGGCAAAATCCTTACGTCATGAAAGATGCAAGCCTGAGAGAACAACAGTCGAGAGAACAACTTGAAACTGATGAAGCCCAAGTCTGCACGCCTGCCTCGTACCTAAACTTATTTTCGCCTATGTGGATTAAAGGTGCTACCAGTATATATGCATTAAGTATAAAGATACGTAATTATTATTATCTCTGTAAACCATGGTATTAAAAGAACTGTTTGAGACATGTTTCATAAACAGGAGCTTCTTGTTTTATTTTGTAAAAACCATGAACCAAAAATAAAAGAAACAACGTAAATCTGGATAGTGAATACACATCGGATGAAGACTAAACTTCGTCGTAATTTCATAATTTTTATTCCATTCTCCCACATCAGTCCCTTCACTCTCCAGGTTTATCTCTCGGAGCTGGAAGAAACACAAGATTGATTGGTACCTCCGTCACTGCAATCGAGGGACGCTGTTGGACTGACGCTGATTTTATTGCTTTCTGTTTTGCGTCGGCCTCGCGGCGAACCATCGTCCATCCGTGAATGCCTTCGAACATGTTTGCTGAAAAAAATGTGACGTTACAAATTGAACATACCGCAGCTATAAAGAATGACTAGTTTATTACCTAAGATGATCTGAACGGGTAAATTTCTTCTCGCAAATGGAACAGGTAAATCTCTTCTCTCCCGTGTGCGTTCTAACGTGACGGGCGAGTTCATCCGACCGAGCGAAACGCTTATCGCATTCCGGCCAAGTGCACCCGAACGGACGTTCACCTTCAAGTGGAAAATAATTGGAAATTAGATGTCAGCTGTTCTTCTAATTGGTACAAGGATCATACCGGTATGGGTTCTCATGTGAGCCTTGAGATGGGAACTTTTCCCGTAGGTCCTCTCACAGTCGGGATAAGAACAATGGTGCAATTTACTCTGTACATCTAAAGGATTACACACAAGTACATACATATGGGTCAAGGGGCATGGTATTTCAAGAATTTTGTCTGTGTGAAGCCTACTCGTATTTCGCTGGTTGGACGGCTTGCAAGCCGATGGTGTTTGCTGTATGGGCTGTACGCTAAAGAGATCTTGACGCACGCGGGTGAGATCGGTCAAAATGCGGGCGATCATGAACGGAGACGAGTGGTCGATGGGGTCGTGTAGGGCAACAACAGCAGCATTCCTGATGATTTGAGGAGGACTTTGGGGAGCAGCTGTAATAGCAGCAGCAGCAGGAGTAGACGACGAAACGTGCTGCTCCATCACTGTCTGGTGGCCTAAAGCTGTGCTCAAGGCAGCGCCGAGTCCTCGATCGGCAGCCCTCGACATAGCCAACAAACAATAGGCTGCCTCGCTGGCTTCCTCATCCATCACACTAGAGGCGATGATGTCTATGATGTTTATTGACTCGGATATAAAGCTTCAATCCGGCCGGTCGGGATTAGGATTGTAAACACTTCAACACCTGGACGGCGACGTTTTCAGTGTAGAAAAGACGGAAGAATTCAACTTCAATAGCAAAGCCACGAGGAATCGTGGTGGAGATGAAATTGCTGCTGCTTCTGTTGGTGAAATTCGGTGAACTGGCACTCGAACATCTGCAAAACGTTCTCAGAACGTGATGGAAACGCGACTAGAACAACTCGGCACTCTTCGTCGACTGCATCACATAAAGGAGAGCTCTCGTCTCTTCGCCACTGAGCCGGAACCCCCAAAACTTGGCCTCTCACTTCTCAGAGAACAAGAGGGAAACTAAAAGGGAGGGGAGAAGAGAGAGAGAGATCGAGTCCAAGACGACGAAAGACCAACAACACAAAACTTAATCCCGTCAATACGGGTTCATTCAGCTTAAAACCTCTTGGGAGACGCCCATTTTCGACGAATGCCTGTTGCAACTCTTGATGACGCTACGCCTTTTAACACAATCACTAGAGCATCGTAAGACCTTCGATTTCCATTTAATTAACACACTAGGCCGATTTGTTTGTTTCTACAGGTTGTCGTGTTGTTGCATTGTGCTGTCACCTGTCGAGTACCTCTCGAGTTCCCGAATATGGCTTTGTCTCTAGATGGCTCTGTACCGCGAGACCTTTTTTCTTTCCCCGTGCAATTTCGAAGGGGGAATTTTCAGAAAATGTGCGTTGCGAGCAGTTAATTCTGCTGGGAAAGTCGTTAGTACGTTTCCTGCCCATATTTCAGAAAAATAAACAAATGTGTGTTTCGCCAAAGCTGACGACGACGAGTCGAAATTTCCCATGCCAATTAAAGCGGATGCCGGCTAATGAGTAATTCGTCCACGAGGGAATTCTGAAAAGCGACTCAATTGGATGATTTACTCATCGTCTCCTTTTGTTTCGTTTTCTTCCTTTTCCCTTTTCTAGACTAACGGAAAGAATGGAAGACGAAAGAAGAGAGCGAAAAAAACTAGTAAATAAAGAAGGATCTCGCATCTCGGCAGCTTGTCAGCCGATACCGATCAGGGAAGAATGTCGTCGTTGCTGCTGACAAGATGGAGGATGGAGAGGAAAGAAACACAGCAGAGAAGAAGAAAGAAAGAAGGACGAAACAAAAAGGTGCTGCAGCTTGTTGCTAGTCGCAGTTAAATAGCTCTGATTGTCTTTTCTTTTGGCCACGTTGTCCCCAATTTCACCTCTGGAAAATGAGGGATAATTTTTCCCAGCAGGTCCGGAAGCGTCCCTGTTTGTTTTGTAAAACGTTCGACGACGAGTGTAGAGAAAAGGGGAGTATTGTCTCACCTGTGTGTTCTCTGTGTAACTCTAACATGTTCTTTTGTTGTGTCGAAAGAGACAGGGTCGACACAAAAAAAAAGAATGCCCACCAACATTACAACCAACAACCGTCATGGCTTCTCCCTCGTCGTCGTCGTCGTCGTCCAACTTGGTGTTTTGTCTCTTCTCTTTTTTTTCTGGTCTGGTCGTCGGAGCCGGCGCAAGTCAGCAAGAGATCCAACGACGAGATAAACCGGCATTTTCCAACTATTTAAAATGATAATAAACCCTCATCCAATAGCTCCCCTTCCACTTCTTCACCCCTTAAACAAATGCTTCTAGCAGGTCAAAACTGCATTCAGCATTTGGGGACCAACAATTTACATTTTTGTTGTTGGTCCCCCCCCCCCCGCGCCTCATTCTTGTGTCCCCATAGCGCACCCGTTTGACTGTGTAGTAGTAGTAGTGTGAAAAGTATTTCAGGTGAATAATAAAATTGCACTTGAAACCATTTCAATATTCCAACGGATCATTTCCGGCGGTGCTGCTGACCGAGTCACCTGCTTCGTATCCTTCGTCACCTGCAGCTGACCGCTTAATGATCAAGCCGGTCTCTCTCAGCTGACTCTTTTGGCAATAAATGTAGATATGGAACATCGCCGCCCGCTTTCTCCTCTCTGCTGCTGCTGCAAAAAAAAAAATCGAAAGAAAAAGGGACTAGCATAGCTCGAGTGTGTGATTATTTTTATATTACAAAAGGAAATATAACTGAAAAAGGTGAGTCTGAGAAACGTCGCTTCGGGAAAAAGGGCAGTACCCCACTAAGACTGTACCAGTCTTAAACGAAAAGAAATAAAAGAAATTGGGGACAATCAATTTACGACTGGCCGAAAGTATAAAGGCAAGAGCGTTCAACATAAAATATTTTCCTTTTTCTTTTTCTCTTCTCTTTTTTAAATGGGGAGGAATATAAAAAATATATATATATATACACGTATAAAGGTCATCGTCAGCAGAGTGTGTGGTCTCGGCCCATCACACACACAGACACATTCGATAGCGACGAGTTGACGAAATGCCATCTCGGCAATATAGTTGTTGGCCATCGGAAACCGGCGCGTCCTTCGCCTCCATTTAGACACCGAATAGAATGGAAAGAGAGAAAATAAAAAGAAGAAGAAAAAAAAACAGTTTTTTTTCCTCGTTTGGTATAATTATTGGCTGGCGGGTGCTTCTTTTTCTGTGTGGACCACCTGTGTGTGTGATAGAGCAGGTGAGAAATCATAAGAGAGAGGCGGAAAAGGGGAGGTCTATGATGGTAAACGTATAGAATTTATATTGCATTCGATATATATCTTCTTCTTCACTCTTTTTTCTTCGGTTTTGTTTTATTTCGGCTTGTAAAATAATTTCTCGTTTTTCCTTCTATTCAAAGAGAAAGAGAGAGAGAAAAAAAAGAAGAGATGTGGAAAACGGACGGGTCACACAGCATATCCAAAAGGCTCGGGTTATTTCTCCGTTGTCCGTGAGAGAGATAAATAGAAACGCGCCGAAGATCGTAAACAGATTAGCGGTTGACAGGCAAATCTCGGCTGCTGCGAAAGTCTCGTCTAAGGAGAAAACCTTATGTATGTGTTGCTGCTTTACCCGGCAAACTCCCTTTTTTCTTCTTCTTTTTTATTAACGGCTGCAGCGGGCTAGCTATGGCTAGCTAGTACAGCATCTACATACATGGGGATATATTATCTCTTTACCGAAAGAGAGGCCGACAACATGATTTTTCTTTGGGAATAAGAAGAGAGACGTTTTTATAATATCGAAGCAAAAAAAAAACGCCGTGGAGAAATGCTATTTGTGCGCTCCGGCTACCGATGCTTTTTTCTGCATTTTCTTCTTCTTCTTCTCCTTCTTCTTTTAATGGTTTTACACTTCCCATTGAGACTGATGGGTGCACAGCTTCCTTATTCGTCGTCGCCGGCGTATATAGACATTTGAGTGAATCCTTGCTTAATGCTTTTCGAACATAAAGATAGCCTTTTTTTCTTCCGGGGATTTTATGCTATCCGTCCAGCCCAAAGTGAGTTTTATTTGAAAGGTATTTGGCAAATTGCTCGAGCGCGCGGTCCCCATTTGACATTCCTATCTTCCACCATTCGCTGCTGGCTGCGCTGTCGTCGTCGTCGGAAGGGGTAGTATAAAACGAAAGTAGTTAGTTGATGTCGACCGACAGGTAAAAAGGTTTTTCTCCTATACCATTCACATCTATTCATATATATATAAATATAAATGTGTACGTTTCCATTTCCGACGGCATAATCATGTCGCGTCTACTGTTTTATGGCAAACTGGCCGAGATAAGGCAGGCACATGGGGGAAATTTTTCGACCAAAAAATTCACATTGGCCCGGCCTAGAGGCACGGTTGGCTACGCACAATCTGGCGCGGTTTTGATTAAATTCCAGTAAATGACGCAAAAGGACCGCTTCGGATTTTTTTTCCCTCGTTTTTTTTTCTCCCGCCGTAAGTATAAATTCTTCTTCGAATCCGGTTGGGAAAGGAGGATTGAATAATCGAATTCCGATCAGTGACATCATCATCATCAAACAGAGATCTATCAGGTGGCCGAGGTTATTTATTTTGTGTCTGTCTTGTTGTGCGGGACTGGGCGATGCCATCGTAAATTCTCTTCGGAGCGGGAGAGGAGGAGAATGGAGGAGAGCGGTGGGGGGGAAAGAGACGGAGCCCAGCACGGCAACACACGCACACAACAATACGGGGTAGACCGAATGAAATAGTTGCGCGATAAAGAGATTACACCATAGCATTTTTATGGGCGCGATCTTCATATTCCCTTTCTCTTCTACGACGACGACGACTACCACCACCACTGTAGCTAGTAGAAGCCAAGAAGAAGAAGAAAAAGAAGAAGAAGAAGAAGAAATGTATGTGTGCCCCAAACGGCTCCTTTTCTCCCTTAAGAGGGCAGCACTGCCGGATATATGGCACCACCCACTCTGTTCTCTCCTCTTTTTGAAAAAAAAATGTGTTGGTTGTATTAAAGGAAAAGGTGAGCGGGGGCTTTTCTCTGGCCAGAGAGACGGTGGACTTTTGGGTCGTGTTGCCACCCGTCCCGGTCAGTTGCAGTCAAGACCGTTCGAGCGTTCAGACCTGTGGTTGGTCTCGTTCATCGGGAGTTTCAAGCGGCGCTGTTACCACCACCAGACAAGAGACTCCGACGAGCGTATCGATAATGAACAATCCGCATCATGACGGAATCTAATCAGCCAGCGTTCGGTTTTTCCATACGGCGGCCCATCAAGTGAAAATCTCTGCATTACTACAGAATCGCCACTGCCAATTTTGTGCCAACGGAACTGATACAAGTGGTCAACAATTGTTTGGTTTTTTTCTCTCCCTCTATCGCTTGTGGATTTACTTCAGTGAACGGATTGGCGAACCGAGTCATGATTATTTGGAGAGGATCGCGCCAAAATGCTCAAAACAAGTAACGTATAATACTACCTAGCACGTATTTCTTTCTTTTAACTGCCTCGCGTTACTTGTGTGTTTTTCAAGTCGTTAAAAATGATCGAGTCGACTTGTATAGGAAAACCGTTCGGACGAAGAATAACTTTTCGGTCGTCTCTATTTTTAGGACAGGTCACCCTCTCTTTTTCAGTTGAAAAAAAAAAAAAAAAATAGGAAAAAAGTCTGAAAACAAGCGCGCGCAGACTCGCGTCCAACAAACCAGACACCCAAAAGTCCAGCAGCAGCAGCAGAGCTTTTTGATATATCTATCTATATACACACACACACACATATAGGCCAAGTTATTGGGTGCTGCCGTACCCACGGCGAGAGCGCGCCCCCCTCTAAACGTATGTCTGGTATAAACATTGTTTCATGATATTTTGAAAGAAAAAGGACGCACCAGCGGGACAACACGCGCTTCAAAGACAAATAAACTCGGGCCATCCCTTGACGTGACTCACTTGAAAATCTATATAGCCGCGAAAGACAGTTCATTGGCAGAAAAGTGATGATGAACGCGGCGCCACGAAACGATGATCCGTAGCAGTACCCAATCGCTTCGGGGGGAACCTTTTTAGATTTGACGCCTGGACAATGTTGCGCTGTGTACGGGAGCATCTTATCACGCTGCAGGAATGCGCGCCGGTCAATCAGCCGAGCGCACTCTCTGCTCGTCGTCTTATCTACCGCTGAAAATAGTTTGGGGAAACTTGTTGTTTTCAATGACACTCGGCGGTGGCGGCGTCGGCGTCGGCGGATGAGTCACAATCTATCCGCACGGCCAGTCCTCCGCCCTGTGCCCAGAGGATGTTTGTAACTTTTAGGACTCAGCATCTAAACGAAAGGGTTTTCCCTCGTCGTCATCAGTGAATGGAATATTTCGGAACGTGCGCTAATCCTGGCGTGCGCGCGCGCGCGCTCGGTACACAAAAGATAATGAAAATAGACGAGAAACGTCTTTGAACGGGCCGATGAATGGATAGCAGGGAAAAAACAGAATTTCGTAAATAAATCAGGACCGGATCTGACTGTGTGTGGGGACAAGGCCGTATACGTAGGTTGGGGTGGGAAATTCCTCGGCCGAAAACTGGCGTCATCACGGCCGTATTTAAACCTGCCGCGTCAAAAGTGACGTCACGATCACAGTGATTGTATGTATACGGGTGACGAGCGAAGGGTATTTCAATTGTCCAGTACTGGCGATAAATAGAAACCCGGATCTAGCACGTAGCAAGTAGATATTTTAATACCCCATGTCTACTCCCGTAGAGTACAAACGCCGAATCATAATAAAGGTGGAAAAAAAGGTAGAAAATTTGGGTGACGTAGAGTGGATCGCAACGTAATGCAACTGCCCCAAGACATCAAAAGACAGCGCCCACGCCGAAAGTTCGCTGGGTGTCGACTGTATCAAAAGACGTTTGGCCTATTCTTCTCGTCCTCCTCGCGTCTCTCCCCTTACCTTCTTATAAGGCGAATGCGATCCGGCGACCCAGTTCAATCTCTTTTGGTTTCTATAAAAAGAGGAAGAAATACGCGTACGTATTGGCAGTGCGTCAGTTGATCCGTCCGTCCGTTCGGTCTTGACAAAGCCACGAAACACCTAGAAAGGTGAAACATATCAAAATAAACCAAGCGTAAGAGAGCGGCAGTAGTGTAGAGTGACGACTCGACGGCTGTCAACGGTGCGCAATATACCTGAACCATTCCTCTTTTGATTTCTTTCCATCTTCGACAGGTTACAAACGCGGTGGTAACGGTTAAGTTTCTGGAATCCAAAGCCGGCGTCGACCGCGACAAGACGTGGCCAAAGATCGACGTCCGTTCTCAGTTCGGATATAGCCGTGACGGCCAACGCTCTCAGCCCAGACCGTGGCGCCCCAGCTACCAGCAGAGATCATCAGTGAATCATTAGACCACAACAAAATAACAAATACGGCCATTTTGGCCAAAAGTGAATCACAGTGCTTCCGCCATTATTGACTTTTGACTTTTTTTAAAAATTTCCAAATTGTCGTCTACCTCCCTATTGTTCTGGGACGACGGACCATGAGGCTAGCCATCGTCTGCTTGATTGCGGTAAGTTAACCTTATACTCTCTGCTATCAAAAGTACTAGTAGAAGTTGGACAGACGGCCGGGCTAACGCGATTAAGTCCTCTCTAGCGCGCCCGTTCAGCAGCAGCAGCTTAACCCTCGGATTTTTCTCTATAAAGGTCTCCGTCTATTCACTTTTCGTTGACAGTTTAACCTCCGCCCCGCGCGCCTGAAAAATATATATTTGAAAAAAAAAGCGAGGGATTATTTTTAAAAGGAAGAAAAAATAATAATCATAAAGAAAAGTAACACGGACCCTCTCCGAGACACACATGTTGTCTTGTGTGGCTTTTTTTTTTCAATACGGCGCGGGCTATTATTCACCGACCCTTCTTGAATTTGAAGGAAAAAAGATACAACACAGAGAGAGAGAGAGAGAGAAGAGACACAAAAATGCTGTGGGGGGAGGGCGATCGAATCAATCTGTTTGTTTATTCCTTAGTAGGAATTTTTTTATCAATGACCTTTGGCTACAATTTAAAACCAACGAAAAAATATAGGATCCCTTTTTTTATTTTTTTTTATTCTATTTTTTGTTTCTTTTCAAAAATGATTTTGGGGAAGGCGGTTTGTAGAAAAGAAGAAACAAAAAGAGAATCGTGAAATGTGATCGAGCCCAGTTGACTGGAACAAATGGTCACGACACCCTGTAAATAATTACGCTATCCGGTGTTATGAATTGTTTTCTTTTTTCTTCCTCTCCTTCTTCTCTTTTGAAGAAGAAGAAGAAGAAAAATATAAATAACGTAACAGACTACGTAGCGCGTACGGGAAAACCCAGAAGAAAAAGAGAGAGCTGCGCCGTGTCTGCGGAGAAAGATTTCGGGGAGTTTTTATTCTCGTCCCTGTTTTGATTTCTTTTGTCGTATCAAAAAAAGACACGAAGGACGGGCAAACAATTTGCTCAACAACTTCATGTTCCAATCCGTTGTCTGGCTAGCACCACAGCAGCAGAAATAACTTGTTGACTCAAGTGACAGCTTTTCTTCAGAGAACTATTAAAAATGCATGCATTCCAACTGGTCATCCTTGCCACTTAGTTGAAGACGGCAAAAAACAACCGTTGGGCCGCCCGTGCGCGTGCGAAATTATTCACGCTCAGATGGTGCGTACATTGTGTGCGAGCGGTCTTGCTGTTTTATTTTCGGAAAGTCAACATTCCAACGTGACATTTAGCCACCAATATGAAATATCCGGACGTGATTTCACGTGCTGTCAGAATAGTAGATAAAACGGTATGGGGGTTTGAAGGTTAAAGTCAAACACACTCGAAAGATGCCATGCCTGCTGCTGTGTTAAGAGTTAT
Organism: Ceriodaphnia dubia; assembly: GCA_022539655.2. Taxonomy (NCBI): domain Eukaryota; kingdom Metazoa; phylum Arthropoda; class Branchiopoda; order Diplostraca; family Daphniidae; genus Ceriodaphnia; species Ceriodaphnia dubia. The sequence goes on from JAKUCG020000076.1 coordinate 1,835,665, forward strand.
CAACGACTCTATAAGCTACTGACTGCATCGAGTCGGTCGAGTGTTCCAGGGAAAAACGACTCGGTTTATGTGTGTCGTTCACACCACATGAGGTAGAGTAGTAGTAGTACTACTAGCTGCCACCTTCCCCCTTTCGTGTTTCTTTTTTTCCACTCTATACCACTTCAACACATCATCACCAATGACTTGACAATCAGCTCCCCAGGTGCCCCGTCAAAAACCCCAAACAAATGACGGCAGTGTTGTCCAGGAATAGACACACGCAGACATACAACTAACAAAAACATTTACGGGATGTCCATCCATCATAGAGGAACGTTCCAATCCGAAACTGACGTGCGCAATTGATTTGTTCTGCAGGCAATCATGCTCGTCACTGCGGCCGTTGCCAGATCTTCTACTAGTCACAAAGAGGGGAAACGTCATCATCAACAACAGCAGCAGCAACAGCAACAGCAGCAGCCACAAGCTATCGATCTGATGAGGCAGCTGGATCGCAGCTGGAACAACATTTCGACGTAAGTACCGCTCAATAACTAGTTCATCCCTGGGCGTCAAAAATGTCAATAGAAACGGCCAGGTACCGAACCAAAATATATACTAGAAAAAAAAGAGAAAGAAGACGAGAAATTCCAACAAACAAAGGAGGGAAAGAGACACAGATATTTGTCATGTGGCATAAAGTTATGGTTCGTCGGCAGGCGGGTTCACACAGTGACACTCACAAGGCGGTCCATCCTTGTAACGTCGTTGTTTTCTCCCGAGAGTGAAAGAATGTCCCGCTGCTGATGGTAGGTGCCAGAGTCCAGGTGATAATTGACCGGCTGTAGCGCCTAGTCAAAAAAGGCTGGTCGGAGGAATGGGTGGAGGCTAGGTGAGAGGGGGAGAGAGAGAAGACGTCACTAACACGGGCGGCATAATTGACGGACAGCCGACGAAGACGCGCACACACAGAAAGAGAAGAAGAAGAAAAAAAAAAGTCTCGCCGCCGTTTCCTGGCGCGCGTTATTCCCTCCATTCAAGATCCCATTGGTTTGTCCACCAAAAATGATTCTCCCCTTCTTTTGTCGAGAGGTTTTCTCATTTTTCAAAAGGGAAATTCCTTTTGGCGCGATCTTGTAGCTGCCATCTCACGGCCCGTTTGACAGCTACTGACCGACCAGCAAAACAAATAGTTTAGGATAGAAAAAAAAATCGATCTATAAAGTTGAATGTTGTTGTTTTGAAACGAGCAGGTTTCCGATTATAGACGAAGAGGAGATCATCCAGAGCATGGCGTCTGCTGTGAGTAATGGAGGCGGCGGGGGCGGTGGTGGTAACGGCGGAAAGAAGAAGAAATCGTCGGGCAAAAACAAACAAGATTGGGGCAAGAAACACAAACGGAAGATGGCTTCGCTACTCTCTTTGGCCGAACAAGATCGCCGACTCTCACTAATGCACCTGCCACCACTCCCGACATCTGCCCGTTTTCCGGAAAAGAGCCACTCCAACGGCCTGGAATGCTGCCCGACCGTTGTGGAAATGGTTCAACCGAGTGGCGGAACCAACATGGAAGGGCACGTAGTCGAATTGTACCGGCACGGAGATCTCGACCAGAGGATCTACGAGCATTCGTGCAGGCCGGATGTGCTCAACCAGCCATGCCGTTTCGTCGAAAAGCTTTTGCGTCCTCTTTCACGATGCGTCCAGCAATTCTCCTTCACCTACGCCGTCGTTTCCGACCATCCAGCCGGCAACGAATGGAGACTAGACTACATTCGAATCCGCAACGGATGCGCCTGCGAGATCCAACCGCCATAAGGAAAACAATGCGGAAGTTGTCTCCTCGAGCGGAATGGGCAGAGGCCACACCGTCAGAATGTCACTTCATTACCTCGTCGCCGCTGCTGATGCTGAGACTGCTGGTGATGCAAGTCGCGAAGCATGGAAAACTCGTCCTCACGAGATTTTTTTTTCTAGGGAAAAACTTTTGTGTTTTGAAGATAAAAAAAAACTCACGGCTCGAGAAACCCCAAGTGTGCATAAGAAATTTAAAAATTCCAAAATGAATTGTAAAAGACGCACGAAACATGTCGATCATATACTACTTCTACTCTTCAGTGTCCAGAAAAATTTAGGAACATTCTCTACGATATTTTCAGTCTATTCCAGACTTCTCAGTGTCTCGATGGTATTGTACATATCTTTTTTTGTTTAAGTTAAAAATAATGACAGTATCCCCTTCTCAAAACCTTAACAATCTGGCAAATGCCATCAAAATGCCAGCGGCCATCACACACCTTTCCTCTTGAAAAACATTTGATTGTATGTATAACCCAACTTTCATCTACTGACGAAGACCGTTCATCTCCTCAAAATGTGGATATTACACGTGTTAAAACTGACGGTGCAAACTTTTCTTCATCTCATCACCCAGCTGTCAAGTTCATGGACTTGTCATTAGCTCATAATTATTCAGTCCTGAATCTTTTCTGTTAGTTGGTATTCGATCACATCAAGTCAAGACAGTGATAAAATGATCATTTAAAGAAGAAACTTTCAAAAAAGATTCTAGTCTAAATCCAAGACATGTAAAGGAAGAAAGCCTACCTTAGTTGTACTTGATGATGTCATCACTAGCAGTCCAGGTTGCACTTCATCAATATAAGCAGTTGACCTTATCTATCAGCGACAAGATCAGATACACAATGTTCTTAAAGGACGGCAAAATCTATCGCTGATTCAAGAAGTGTCATGTTGTCCTTAACCAAACTGCGAGTGTACGTTCCTCACAAGATTAAGTGGAGTCGAGAAGCGACAGGTGTTTCGACGAATGAATATACATCAGCAGGGAAGTTTCTAGACATTCCAGTGTGTGCGTAGAAGCGAGAAAGTAATCAGGACAAGGGCGATATCTTCACTGCAGGTTATCCACGAGAATTATTCGATGTCAATGGAATTCCAAGGAAAGAAGAATTTCCCGCCAGTCGAAAGAATTTACACATTAAGATCTTATTGCCATATTGGCATATCTTTTGAAAATTTTCCAGCCAATCCAGGATTGCCCATCATTCAAATCGGAGGTATTCGTTAAAAAAAAGAACCGTGGCCTACTTTTTAGAAAAGAAAAAAGAAAAACATTAAAACAAAACGGTTGAACTTTAGAGATAATTCATTTGCGCGCTTTACAAAGTGAAACCCGTTTGGGCTCGTAGACTATTAACACGTTATGGACTTTTAACGACTGAGATTTTCAGGATCAAAATCATCCATATAAACAAGAGGACTCAATTCCTTGCAAGCTGAACGAATGTCGGGAAATTTATACTTGAAACCGGATTCAAGCGTTCGTTTCGGTATGACTTTTTGACCCTTTGTGAGCATTGTAGCCCGTTGAGGACCTAAAAGAATATTGCAGGCTAACTCGGGAAGCGGGATTAGAGCCGGTCGCCACAAGCTGGAGCCGAAGGCTTTCGCAAACTCTTTCGATGTAACAAGGTCAGGAGCAACGCCATTTAAGACCCCTTCAACTGGTTTGTTCTCTATGGCGTGAAGGAAGAGTCTGGCGATGTCGTGAAGATGGATCCATGGTAAATACTGTTGGCCAGAACCAACAGGACCTCCAAGCCCGAAGAAAAAAGGAAAGTACAGCTGCGCTATCATTCCTCCTCTTCTGCCAAGGACCACTCCTACGCTTTTTATAACGAAAGGTGCGTTAACTAGGAGGTATTTCAAATTAGTAAATAGGTGAAAACCTGAACGGATGGTAACTTGTCGAACACCAGTGCCAGAAGATAATTTCGCGGACGCTTCCCAATCTGCGCATAATTCAGCAAAATAGTCGCCGTTGCCACCTTCAGAATATTCTGTATATTCTTGGGTTGGGTGAGGTGGATAAAAACCTGAAAAATACATTTTTTTTTTTAATTCTCTTTTTCAATACAACTAGAGCTAGGAAATGTTTAAATTACCAACTCCAGAGGTAGAAACAAAAACACTTGGTTTGACCTCTGCTTTCTCTATGGCTCTTGCAAGAGAATGTGTTGTGTTTATCCTACTGGCTCTGACTGTTTGTTCGAAACCAGAATTCCATCTGCGTTTCATATCCAAGATGTTCTGACCTGCCAAGCTCACAACTGCTGTTGTGTTTCGAGGTAAACCATTGTTTTCGAGGTCACCCCATGTCATACAAAATGTACCAGGAACTCTTGAGACAACTACGACGTCGTACCCACAATTTCGCAAAAGGCATGATAATGCTGTACCAATGAAACCACTTCCACCTCCTGTATGAATTTAAAAATAGCCATTTAGGTGTATAATACATTGATTATCACTTATATAACAAGTAGATCGAAAGATTGGAAAAATTTTCGTCAATATGAACAATAATGAAGGAAAGATTTATGAGCTTATTTGGAACCTTCATTTTTTATGAAAGATTGGATTATAATTGCAGGAAACGAATAATTTGAAAAAAGATTACCGACTACAACTGTTCCTGCCATTGTTATTGTTAAACTTATGTTGGATGCTTCTGCCATCTAGCGAATTGAGGTAACACCGGTTACCGGCTGGTACATTTTGCTGTCAGATTCGTCCGCGTCGCTTCAAGTCATAAATCGAGTTCATACAGGCTTCAATTCGAATGTATTTAAGGGTCTAATCGATGTAAAATGGCAAAAATTGACAGAAAAAGATTTGAATGCAACGCGTTACCTAAAGGATGGACTCGTGAAGAAGTGGTTAGAAAAGCCGGACTTTCGGCTGGCACCAAAGATGTCTTTTACTACAGGTATAGTTAAGACAAATTTTACATTCAATTAGTGGTTTTAACCCCTCTTTAATTATGACAGCCCCAATGGAAAAAAGTTTCGAAGCAAGCCCCAGTTGGTGCGTTATTTGGGTGACACTGTTGATCTAACAACATTTGACTTCAAGACTGGCAAAATCAATGCAATACTTTTGAGGAAAAACCGCAAGAAGGCACAACCTGACCTGGCAAGAGGCTTCCGAAATGACCTCTCCATAATCCCCCCAATCAGACAGACAGCTTCCATTTTTAAACAGCCTGTGACAATTATAAAATCACAAGAATGTAAAGTTCGCCATGAGTTGAAGCATGGACGCCAAGAGAAACCCAGACAGGTACTATCAATAGCAATCCTATCAATGTATATGTGAAAGGTGTAGTGATGTGGATTTGTTTGCAGCTTTTCTGGGAAAAGCGACTGGAGAACCTCAAATTTCTGACTGGAAATGAAGAAGACAGCCGTCTACCCCCTAGCATCAAACCAGTGGGTCCTTATGTCAACTCTGACACAGCACTCCAAGTGATTATTTTCTTTTCATTGAATGTGAGACCCAATTGGTCGCAGTGGTATTGAGAGATGTGTATTGTTTACATAGTCGCTGGTTTCATCCCTGCACACGGTCATCCAAGGAGTGTCGATAACGGGGCAGACTGGATCGAAATCGGCCTTGGAAAAGAACGCCGGGGTGTTTCTCAACCCTGATCAGCCATTGGTTCAGGTATCGTGTTTCTTTCATTCTTGTTGCCCTATTGCAATTACGCAGCATATTTGTTGTTTAGGGTCTTGTGATATCAGAGAGCGATATTCGCAAGCAAGAAGAAAGAGTTTTGTCTGCCCGCGTGAGACTCCAAGAAGCCCTCCGTTCGTTGTGATGATCTTTTCTCCTGCTTGGCGACAATGGAAACCAACAACACACGAAAATAATACGTGATTCTTCCCTTCTGTCTCAAACTTTATGATGTCTGCCGACGGACGGCAGGAGTTTTCCCGGGTGCGTGTTATTTTCTATCCCTGCCTACTACGACGGCAGGATCGTTCTAAACTGACTCAAATACAAAATCTGACGTAACGTATTATTGACAAGAGTTGGAGGGACAAGACTTCGATTGTGTTCGATGTGCACGTCAAGTAGCGATCAAGGTCTGACACGTCGCGTGCCGTCTAGGAAGTAAAGCGAAAGAGAACCTTTCTTCTTGGAGAGCTCATTACCGACGACGTGATAGCAACATAAAACAATTTCTCTTTCCTTCTCACGCGCATTCGGTGTGCGGTGCCCATTTCCCGTCGCCGAGGATTATTCGAGAATGGGACTTACCGGAGGCGCGCTACTGCTGCTGCACTGTACTGGAAATAGATTGAGATAGAGAAAGAAAGAAAAGAGCAAAGAGATAAGTTGGGCATTAGTCATCATATACCGCACACACCGAATACGTAGTAGAGTAGTAGTAAAAACTGTCGCGACCGGAGAAAAGATAAACTTATTCGATCGTGTGGCTGCGTGTGGATAAAGGCAATCGCTAAATAAACACACAGAGACTCACGCGCAACACCGGATATCTCGTCGTATTTTATTAGACTGAAGTGGGATATAGATATCGACCGGCTATGACACGTCTGTAATTGAAAAAAATAAGCAAAGGGAGAAGGGACGTTACGAGTCAACGCGCATTTACCCGACATTTTTCTCATTTGGCTGATCCTGCATTCGTGTCGCATCGCAAGTCCACTTTTTATATATATATACGCTCGGTACGTATATATTATATATTTTTTCTTCTAGAAGAAGAAGGAAGAAGAGCAGCGCGTATGCGCATCCCGTCTCCAGCGAGAAAAGGAAGGGAGGGGGGGAGGTGGAGGGTACGCTCGGAGATCAATACTTTTCGGCCGGGCGCCATTGGGGACCAGCGCAGCAGCACCGGCGTCGCTTTTTCTTGCTCCGTCGTCGTCGTTATCCATCCAGAAACCTGATTATTCTTCCTTCTTCTTCTTCTTTATAGGCCGGTTATTCCATTATTTTCAACTTACGTATGGCAATGGATGGGGACAGGAAAAGAAGGGGTCGGAACGAGACGGTCACGGGAGTTATTTCGGGAGGCTGAAAAGAGCTCTGCTCTACCGCTGCTGCTCCAGCCAAAACTCTCTTTTTCTCTGTATACACTACCACGATTTTCCTGCGGCGTCTATAGGGCGATCTTCTTCTTCTTTAGACCCAAAAAGATAGATCCCCCCGTTCAATTGTATGTTCTGCTGGAGCCAAGTTCGTGTTGGCGATTCGATTAAACTCGGTCGTCATGGCAACTCGTAGCGCGTGTGTTGAATTCTGGCCAATGAGTCACGAGTTTTCCTTTTTTTTTTCCCGGACGATGTGTGTGTGTGTGTGTGCATATCCCGACACTGCACAACCCGCCATGCGATAACGAGATTCCCGCAAAGTGCCTCTACCGACCGACCGTGTTGTACTCCAAACTTGGGTTATGACGTTTTCCCATGACATGATGGAAGAAAATGCGAAAAAGAAACAATGAACTTTGTCGATGTCGTTTGTTGAATAGATTTGCAAGGAAATCTTGATCCCGAGGTGTAACTTTTGACTTCAAAGGATCTTGTTTAAATATAGATGCGTAGTACGAGCCTGACCCCTCTAAAAGCGGCGGTAGAGTATTTCCATCATCCCCTGTGAAAAAAAAAGTAGAAAGGAGGGAAAAAACGAGAGGCAAAGCCTATGTGTTGTATACATGTTGGATAGAGTTTACATTAGAGAGAAACAGCAGCAGGTTTATTTTCTTGTTGGCGACACACGCGCAAGTCAAGATCTCATAAACGGAGTAGAAAACCAGTTAATGAGATTTCGAGGATTTTCCAGGGCAAGTTTTTTTGGCGGCGATTGTCTGGGTGAGGGCGAATACCCCTTGCTCATCTCCCTTGACAACGGGATATGCGCTAGATCCGGGGTTGCTCTGCTGCCGCTCTGCAGTCGTCCTCCCTTTTTTTACACCGGATCGATAAATCAATAAAGGGAGGAGGCTCCCCAGCCGAGACACTTGGATCAATACCGAGCGCCGGCTGGCTGGCTGTCGAGCTAGCTAGCTAGAAGAGCTGCTAGCTAGCTGCTAGCCGGCCTCGACGAGCCCTGGAAACTCCTCCTGGACTCGACCGACACACACACAGACAGAAAATTTAACCCGAAACATTCAAAGATAATTGAGAGACAACAAACGAGACGGTTTCGTGGCTAAGTACTCTGTATTGGCCAAGTTACATGAAAAATACATTAAGCGAGCGAAAAAAAATACCGAAAAAATAGTATAGAAAACTAGAACTTCACAAAAAAAAAGACTCTGGATATTTTTGTATTTTACGAAAAAAAGGTGGTGTTTTCCTGCTAGTCTGTTTGATCACCCAATTCCATCCGAACCCTCGTCACCTATAAACTTTAAGCTTGTTGAAACAATAACTAGTTCATGTCTTGTTCTGTTTTCGTCAGATCAATACAGGAAAAAGTTGTTCATTCCACGTGACGGGACCGATCGAACGAGGGACACAGACAAGAGGAAATCAATTATTATTCTGATATACTGTATATAATAGTAATATAGTATATGTATATGTAGTAGTACACACATCGAGGAATACTAAGTGAATTGGAATATCGCTCTCGACGAGGAGGGGGAGAGATTTTTATGTCACACATCGAGACACGCGGCAAATACAAAAACGGTTATTGAATTAAAGATAATAGCAAAAGTTAGAGAGAGAGATATATAGAGATAAAAGTGAGAAAAGGAGGACACAAGCCGGTATTTTTCGTTGATTTCATTCTTCCACATCATATAATATATGAATTATAATTATATAGAATATTAGTGTTTTTTTCAAAAAACCTTTTTTTTTTTGCTTTTAAGTAGGGGGACACAGCACAAATACTGCAGGACGAAACCTAATTCGTTTTCCAGTGAATCAAAAGAGCCAATTCTTATATAATTTTTTTTTGAGATTTTTCGTATCAAAACAGCAATGAGGAAGACGGAACAAGTGTTTTGTGCGCTACCGGTTATTACAGCGACAAGACGTACGAAAGAAATCTAGCAGGGTGCAGTTGATGGAAGTCGAAGAACAACTTTTGTTAATGTCATTCGTTAACACAAAAGTTTTATTGCCGACTTTAGGGGATTTGCTCTCTGTGTGTCTGTTTTCTCTTTTAGTTTCAAAGGCCTAAGGCTTTATCATACGGGAATTGAACGAGGAAACGAAGGAAAAATAAGGGTTGACAATCCACATCACACTACTTGACCAGAGCAGCTCTTAAAATAAAGATTTCAGGGTCTTGTACAAAACTTTAAAAAAATTTGTTTGATAAAAAAAAAGCGAAAGAAAAAAATGCAATTTATTGAATTTCTCTTGTTTAAATCAACTGTAATCGAGGGACACAGACAGCTTCATTATAAATAACTATGTGTGATAAGCAGCATTGAATTTCTTATTTCTATTATTACTATGTTGGTAAAGGTTTTTGCTTGTGTACGAAAAAATTCCTCTTTTTGATATTAATCCACTGAGAATATCGTCTAGAAAAAATTCGAAAGAGACAGAAAACACTCACACGCACACACACACACGAAAAAAGGTACGGAATTGTTATCAAAAATCGGGTTATAGGGAAATGAAAAGTTAGAACTGTCCGAATACTGTAACGGCACCAAGTTTTGTGAAACGCCAAAACCTATATTGGTTAAATTGAGCAGCACTTTTGTTGTTAAATCGACGGGAGGGAGAGAGAGGGGGAAGGGAAGGAAAAAAGACGACGTCGATGTGGAGACAAGTGGCTTTCGGTATCACAGCTAACTCAATCGTAATTTTTTCGACATATTAGAAGAAAGGTGGTGGGAAATGATGATGTCTAGGGAAACGAAGTATACTGCTGTAATGCCCCAGTCACTTGCTTGTTATTTCGCCGGAAATTAATTATTGCCCTTGGATTTTTCTTTTTTAAATGTTGCGCGTGTTGTTCGTTTTCTTTTGTCCTAAACAAAAATAGATTTTCGCCACCAAATATACATTAAGGAAAAAAAAAGAAAAAAAACTGAAATCCTATTGCTCTTACGCACGTTTAAATATCGATTATCAAAAAGGAAGTGGATTTCTGGGGGAAGTAAGAAAAAATAAGGAAATCTTTTTTCGCGGCAAACCCAAATGGAGACATTTAAATATCGATTTGACATCGTAGTTTGACACACGACACACAAAATGATAGCATTTTTGTATAATTTCTCATTCAACTGCGTGATAAGCTTGATTTGTATATAAAGTTTTTTTTTTTTATAAACGTGGGATTAAAAACAACTCTTGGATTTTCTTTCAGATCGACTGCACTTTTGCAAAGTAAGTGTGTTGTGTACGTGGGGCGCAATTGATCCAAAAAAATTCTGACGTTAACTTTCGAAAAAAATGAGGGAAAATGGGTGTGTGTGCACCTCCGCATAACAAAACGCGCGAGTTTCGAAATTTTGAAAACTTGATGACAAAAAAACAAAAATCTTGTTCACTACCCAAAGAGACCGAAATAGATAGAAAATAGAGAAATAGAGAGACGGATGGTAATTTCGGGGTTGTCAAGGGGTTGTCCTTACGAATTTCAAGGGGGGGTGAACATCCGCTGGTTGCTTCGTTGTTTCTTGTTTTGCTAATCTCTCGTCGTCGTCGTTTAAAATAAGAAGTAATTTTAAAGACTATTTACGAGAAGATCCTGATGGCTTGAGTGACGGCCTGGTGGCAAACTGGGCACTCTCCTCCACTAGTAGAGACTTCGGAACAATCAGATTCAGCCGACGACTCTTTGGGCACCAAACGTTGGGCACAATCCATGCAAAACAGCTTGTGACCGCATGGGACGAGAGCAGCTACCATCTCACCTTCGCAGCACATGATGCATTCGCGTTTCAGCGATCCCCTCGTGCTGGAATTGCTGCTAGAACCGACCGGTGAGCAAGCAGCTGGAGATGCAGAGCCGGAAGCCGATGCGGAAGAATCGCGAACACCAGAGTCTGAATCGGAACGGATCTGGAAGGCGGCAGATAGAGAGTTGAGGGTAGATCCAATAGCCGTCAGTGGATCAGAGCTGATGCGACGTGCCGGCGGGTGTTCAGAATCCGGAGTGGGAAATCCAAAGCTATTGCTCCTCTTGGCGACACTGCTGCTGCTGCCGTTGCCGTTGTTTCCACCAACCAATCCGGTGCCGAAATCTGTCGACCAGATGTTGGGCTGAATCAGAGAGTGGCTCAAAGTGGGCGAATCCGATCCTCCCAGTCCGATGCCTTCATCAGAATCGTACAAGCTGTTGAGCAATCCACTGCCGAGTGTCTGCAATTCAGAATCCATTTTGCCAGTTGCTGATGCTGATGGGGCATTCGACGCGAAGGTGTTGTGTGATCGCAGACCGAATGTGTTGTCGCCGCCACCGAGCAAGTTGGAGAGTCCAGATGAAGCTACTCCGTAAGCCTCGTTGTGTCCACCAGAAAAGGCAGATCGAAGAGCAGATGATGACGTCTTGTACAGCGAGCCCATCAAATCAGATCCGGAATCCATACCACCACCAAGGCTGGATCCAAGCATTCCCAATCCCAATCCATTGAGTCCTGCAGCCAAATCGTGCATCATGTCGGGCGACAACTCGTTGCCAGACCCGTCGACATTGACCAGACCAGTGCGTAGAGCAATATGAGCCTCGATCTCTCTTTTGGCTTGTTCGACATTCTCTGGCATGCCCGTCACTTCGAAGATGGGTTCCTTTTCCCTGGACGGTGTGACTATGTACGTGCTGGTTTGCTGTTGAATCCGCTTGATTGTGGCTCCTTTGGGGCCGACCACCAAGCCAACGACTCGATATGGTACACGAACCTTTTTATTGCAAGCACACACACAATTAAAGCCTGCTGCTAATTATACAAGCAAAGAAAGTGAGTAGCAACACATACCTGGATAGTAACTTGACCCGGGACGGGTGGCGGAGGAACGAGTCCAGTAGCACCGGCAATGCCGCACTGACCGACCAATCCAGATCGTCTCGACGCTCTAATTTGTGAAAAATGTTCAGCGGCTGAAAGGATTTCGCGTTTGGCAGCTGCGACATCTTCTTTGCGTCCAGTAACGACGAAAACCGGTTCTTCCCCACGAACGGGTGTCTTGATGTACGTGTTGGTTTTAGCCCTGAGAGCCTTGATTTTGCACCCTGCAAATAGAGAAGGAAAAAAGAGGTGAATGAAACGGGTCAACAAAGAGTGTCTAGATAAATCTACAAGGTTGTTGTGTGTGCGCGTTCCGTCACAGCATCGCCATGGCCTCAATCGTACGCTCCAAACCACACACACTGTCTCTGTGTGGGTATAGCCTTGTCTGAGCTATACTAGTCGAATCGTGTCAAGCCGAGCGAAGAAAGTTGTTTCGCTCCAGCAAAACGGGCAACTTTTCAAGGTTTTTGCGGCCAGAAACAAGAAAAAATTTCGAGCGACAACTCGATCGACACTGGATATTATAAATAGACCCTGCAGCAGCTTTAAGTGAAGTAGTTCAAGGTCGGTCGCCATTAAAATCAAATCAACAGTGACGACAACGACTCGAAAAAACTACAACAGAACGTACGAAAAGGCAATGACGAAGCGTCGGGTCTCTTCAAGGTTACTGTGCTGTTCACCCGGATTTCAAAACTGCTGCACGATTCACTGCCCGCTCCCGCGCCAAACCACCCACTCAATTACACGCCGTGAAGTTAAAAAAAAAATAAATAAAAAAAGCAATATGCAAAGAATGCGGCCATTAAACTCTCGGCAAAACGATCCAAGGCCGTGCAAAAGGGAATCTTCTTTGAAATCGAGGTGGAAGAATCTTCATTTTCACTCTTTTCTCGTGTGTCCAGCGCATGGCAATGTCAGGCCAAGGTTATCGACTTGTTTAGACAAAAAAAAAAAAGAGAAAGCTATGCGCTACTGCACCGGTTTTAACCAACAACAACAAATGACTGAATGGCCTACTGATCTTGAAATGAAATATTGAAATTGGAATAATGATTAAACTTATTTCAACTACTCGAGTCGAGATTGCAAGCTAGTCACCACGTGGTGGGGGGCTTCTCTTTGTTGGGAGAGGGGGCAGCCATCTTGGAACTGCGACGGAAGTGGGGGCTCTCTCTCACCGAAAGGAAATTGCGGCCGAGGGGTGAGGAGGAGGTAGAGGATGGGTGGGAATAGAGGGGGGCATTGATAACCTTCAACGGTTTTGGCCGTGAAGAGACACGAAAAGAAAAGAAAAAGAGACGAGGAGGTTATGGAATGGCGGCGCAGAAAGGGCGGGAAAAATCAAGGACGGTAGACGCAACGAACTTTTCTAGACGCCGTTTAACCAGAAAAGATAAACGATTGCCACACACAGGGATAATACTCGGCATAATGATAAGGCACACAAAAGAAGGAAATATACAAAAGATAGTTACCTTGTCGTCCAACTATTTCTGCAACGTGCTCTGAGCTGGGGACTGGAACGCACTCGGTCATGTTTTGACTCTTCTTGGCCAAAAATCGCATCTCGTCGGCGTAGTGAAGCGAGGCAATTTGATCCATCGTGTGGTAGTGGTTGGGCGAAGTCGAGCCGTGATGATGATGGTCGACGTTACCAAAACTGAGCAGGGATAATTCCAGGGCCACTTGCAAGGCTCGTTGGTCTTCCAGTGAATTGTGGCGCGTCAACTCGACGGACTCGCCGTACGTCGATGCACTGGCCGGCATTTTCAGAGAGAGTGTGTGTGTACGCTACGGGTAAGTTTGGGGATGTCGTCAAATTTCGAATACTTCGTTGTCTTTCTTTTGTTGGTCGGAACAGATTGAAATACAAAAAGACAAGTTGTGTTTTAAAAACAAAAAAACAAAAGAATGTTTCAACTGTTCGGGCTTGAAGCTTTAAGCTATTTTCGTCTCGACCGGACGCCACTCACTTTCACTCACACCCGTCTTGCTGAGCTGTTCTCGACCGACTGAAATCGAGAGAGTGTCCCGCTTTACACACACATACCGCGTGCATGAACTAATCCGCTAGAGGCGCTGCTACACAGCGCGCGCCCGGCTCGTTTCAAAAAAAGGGGGAGAGAGAGCAAAAGAAGAAAAAAAAATCCTCCCCTTCCCCACAGTCACATACAATCCGAGTCCGAGTACCGAGCTCTCTGATTGGTTCATCTTTTTCCCTTCCACCCCTCTCGAGAGATTCGACGGTTCCTCACCCCACCTCGTCCGTTCTGACTGTCTGGTCTCATTTTTACCCTACCCCATTTCTTTAAGGTTCCTTTGTGTGTGACGCGCTCTCAATTCCACCACGTGGTGTGCACCACGGCCACTCAAGGGGAAAAGACTAAATACCTTTACATCTTGCCATCAACTTTAATTGACCGCTTCCGATCGCAATTTTCCATCACGGCCGCCTCGTCCTCTCGGTTTTTAAGGTTGCCAACAAACCTTGCTCAATTAAACCTTGAAAATATTCTCATCGTCTCATTCAAATTTGAACTGATTCTCGGTTTAAAAACAAGGACTTTTTCAATGCTTTTATTTTTTCACCAAAAAAAAAAGAACAAGTTTATGTCTACGAAGAAAGAACCCCTATACCACCAGGTGGCTACTAGAATTACAGTGGACCGACAGAAAAAAAAACAAATTCCATTTTATGATGATCATCAAATCTTATTCAATCAGGGTATGATGATGATGACGCATAAAGGCACCATCACGGATGCGTTCGGCTTGCCAATCAGGGAGCCGCTGCTACAGCATGGTTGCGTAACAAGCAGAGCCATCTGACGAAGACGAACGGAACAAAGATGCAGGCTGACCACGAGGTCGGTCATAAAAGAGAAAAGACCTTGTGATTTGTGATTGCTGCACATTTCATCTTCTTTGTTTGGTTCGGTCGAAAAACGGTTTTTATCAGAAAACCGAAGCAAAGTTTCAACACGCCGACAATGATTGCGACAGTGATATCGCAAGCTATTTGAAGACTAAAGTTCAACACAATTGTTTCTAATGATGAAATCCTCTCTCTCATTTCCAGCCATCACTGAAATCATAAAACGAGTTAACAACAAAGCACGAGGCGGCCTGATTTCAAAAGACCACGTGATGGCAGTATCCGGCCGACGGGGTGGACTGATCGGAAGCTGGCCCTTATCACAAGAATCCCCCGAAAGAGAGACAAAAAAAAAAAGAGAAAGAGTTTAAACAACCGGGGAATAATAATCATAAGGACAGTAGATAAAGACTGTGAGAGAGGAGCATTGCACACCTGCCGTGTGTTTCGTGTATGTCCGCGGGATATGTGTCTGTGCTGCTTCACAGCTGCCTCGTCGTCGTCGACGGCTGGCCGACCATCCATGAAAAATCACAAAGAAAAACAAAAACATCGGTCCTCTCGTATATTCATAATGTAATTGAGGTAGAAGATTCTCCATCCCCCATCTCTTTTGCATGTCCCAAAAGAGATCCATCATCAAGCCACTGAACAGGTCAGAGGTCAGCTTTGTTTTTCAAATTTCCGAGAAAGTCTACTCCGCCCAACTTTTCTGCAGAATCGGTCGAAAATTTTTTTCTTTATTGAATGAATTGAAAAACGACCTTATTTGACCTCTTTTTTCAAGCAGGTCATTGAATTCCCTAAAGTTCCTCGTGGAAAAGCTTTTTGAAAATCATGTAACACAGAAGCTGCTGCTGTGTCGTCGTCTTAACATTTCGACGAGAATGTTAATAACATGGAGTAGCTTATAGCTAGCCGGCAGAAGAATCCATAGAGAACCCTATAAAGATGGCCTCGTTTAAAATCTCGTTAAATTTGTTGTTGATTTCGGCCTTTTTCGGTTGAGGGGCTCTGGGTAGCTGTAGAAAAACATCTTTCTTCTCTTCTTCTTCTTCTTCTTCTTGGTCCCTTTTGGTAATCCAAGAAGAAGAAGAAAAAACTTTTCTTTCTTCTTGTATATATGTTGAAACTCTAGTGGAGTGTGTATAGTGACCACCTGGCGCCCCCTCTTTAGAAACCTCCTCCCATCCCCCCCTATGTCCTTCCCTTGCCCTCTATTCTTTCGCGCCCCCTTGAAGAAGAAAAAAGGGCCCTTTTTTTTTTAAGGATTTCCTGCGCTGCCATGACTATTACAAACTGGTGGGCCCCCATCTTCTTCGTCTTCTTCTTTCTCTACCTACTAGTTCAATGATAACATTCAACCGAAAAAACATTCCGTGACCTCGTTGATGTTTAAGTTTATACTGCACTTAAATTTACACTCGTCGAGGAAAGGAGGAGGAAAATGAGTCAATTGAATTTAGATCCACCAGTGCCCTTGTTGTTTTCTTTGTACCATTGCCCGCGGTGGTGTTCATCGCCATCTAGCGCCGACACAGGGAGAGGAGCGTGAGAATGTCACCACGTGATTACAGTAGACGCCATTAAAAATCACCTTCGGCAAGACAACACCAAATTTTTCATTTAATTGGATAAATGAACGCTGCCGTTGTCTGGGTTTTCCATGTTTCATCTTAATTGAATCTTTCTACCTTTTTGTTATTTCTACCTATTTTTATGACTGACTACAAGTACAAAAGAGTGTGACGGATTGGACGGATTGGTGTGCCGCGCCGCCCAAGGTCGAAACAGGTCGCTGATTTTTCGTTGTTTCTTTTTCTAACAAGTCATCCCTTCCGACGGGGGGTACGACTCTTGATTTCCCAAATGAGACCGACTGCAATAAGTCTGTTGCTGCTGCTGCATCTGCTGTCAACTACCACGAATGAAATGAAGGTTTCAGAAACCCCAATAGTCCAACACGACCTTCGTTCAATTAGCGCAGACATATGCACTAATCCTACTGGTGTTGTTCCCAGACGTCGAGGTTCGGGTTCAATGTCAAACCGCGAATTTTTTCCACACGAACGGCGCATTTAGAGAGGCTGGCCATGCTTGGCGGCCTTGATTTTTGACTCTTTTTTTCCCGTTGTGTCATTGTTTGGCGCGTTGCAGCTGCGCACTTTTCTTTTTCTTCTTCCATTTTTTTTTTGCCTTGAGTCCGTTGTTACGCGTACACCTTTCTTCCCGCGGGGTTTCAAGGCAGGTGCGTTTAACGTCAATATCTGACTGCCGGATGTGTACCTTTTTCTCTTTGTTACAGATTTTCTTTGCCTTTTCAAACCGAAGGGTATAAATTTGATACTCTGACGTCACAAGCCAACCTTCATCGAGTTGTTTACGTGACCGCTAGGTGGCTTACCAGGACGATTCATTTTTCATTCGTATCGCCATTTTGGTAGTTTGTCCTCGTACCGGCCAAAAGAACACGTCCACCAAATTCCGAGTAAGTCGAATTTTTTGTCCTCTGTTAACCTTATTAGCTGTAAATATAAGTAGAGTATTTGCGATACTTTCCCGTGATTTAACATTATATTGTCTTTTATGACCGGAATTCGTTTAAATTAACCCTACTTTTGGCGTTTTGTGTACTTTTCAGACATGTCGGCAAAGGCTGTTGCAACTCTCGCTAAACCCCAAATGAGGGGCTTGTTGACTGACCAAATCAAGAAACACTTGGCTATTGCTACAGTTCTCTCCTTTTCAACCATGTTTGCTTACAAATTTATGGTTGCTGACAAGAGGAAGCAGGCATACGCAGAGTTCTACAGGTATGATTCTAAGTTGTCCTAATTGAACAATCTGGAATCATTAATCTAAATCTCATTCCAATAATGTAGGAAATACGATATTGAGAAGGAATACAACAGAATGAAGCAAGCTGGAATCTTCACAGCTGCTCGCCCCAACTAAGTCGTTGGCTGTTCAGGAAGAGACTTTTAGACTCTTGATATAATGTGAATATAGATGTCAATAAAAATAAGAAACCTAGTAATCTTCTTTCACTACTGGTTATTTTCTTAGAAGACAAATTTCTTTTGGTAGCTGGCTATATTAAATCAAATCCATTAATTGTGTTATAGAATTCCAACTTCAGAAAAAAGAAGTAAAAAAATGAGGTAACCTATTCTTAGTTAACTTGATGAGTCCTTAGATTCAAGCCCTTTTTCTTCAATGAAGTCTGATGTATTCACAGAGACTGTTAGAATTTTGCAAGCACAGATTTCATGTGTTAATGTTTTATATATAAGTTCATTGTTGTTTCATATAAAGACACCATGGCATTATTGAAGCTTGTTAGATGCATCATATCTACACGAATTAATGGAATAATGCGCTATTATGTGCAAATAATGCACACTTGAATGAAAACCAAAGCACCGGAGAAGTGAGCGCTAGCGACGAGCGAGAAAAAAGCGAAAGGAAAGAAATTTAGTACGTTAGGGAGATTGCAACGCTGTATGTTTGTATATTAACAAAGAATCGATGATTAAAGAATCGAATAATCAAGAGGTGATGGCCAAGTCTCTTGGCATAAATGGTGGATACCATGAAGATATATGATTTTGTGTTTCCATTTTGGTGGCCAGTCCTTTCAGATTTCGAATCGCAGTAATAATAGTCACGGCCGAATGATGACGTCGCCCTTCCATCACTTTGACGATACGGAGGAGCGACGACACACGCAGACGTTTCAATTGGAAACTGAAAAACACCACAACTTTACAATTCAAAATTAAAAAAAAAAAAAACTGGGTAAGGGAAGGTAGTCAATTCTTTGGATATGACCTCACGTTTCACTTCAGTTACGTGGAATTGAAACGGGCTGACAGTCGCGGATTAGTCCACATATGGGAAACCCACAATTAATCATATTGGATTACCTTTCGCAATAGCGGCTGTCGATTTGAAAAATAGCGGCACATAGAAAATTTCGCATCCTTATACGAACTATCCTTATAACAACATATCAGCATACCATATAGAATCTGTTTGTCTGATTACCGTGCTCAAACCTTAAAGGATTGGTTTAATTGTGTAGGGCATGATAATTTTGAAACCAAGCTCATCTCATCAGCAAAATAGCTTCTGACATTCCTCAACATTTCGACACTCGACGGAATAATGACTCTTGGATTTATTGCATTAAAGAGAGACAAAGGGGGAAGGAAAACGCAGAGCAGAACTAGCAACCAGTCCAGCTAACAAGGTTTTTTAAATCGTCGTTTTGATTTCTCAAGAAAGTGTATAGTAGCGAACTGCAAAGAAAGGGTGAAGGTGAATAAAATGCGTTAGTCACAGATTTCTTTTATGGCGCTGTATTTCAAACAACTAAAAAAAATGGCAAACAATATTAGCAAGCAAGCAAAAGGCTCAGAAAACCCGTCAATCGATTAACTGTGCACGGTTTTGACAAGCTTCGCAAATGTACCTGAATCGGCAAGAAAAGAATGTCAAGATTGCAAATAGAATCCCATTGAATAAGATGGCCACCGTTCTATGATTTATTGATTCTGTTATTTTGTGTTGGGATCTAACCTACGAACAAATAATTTAATGACGTTTCTTTTTTGTATGCGTACATCCAGTATCACAGTACGGATTAAGCGAAACGGGAGTGAAGCCGTGAAGGACGCGGAATGGGAAGAAATACATCATGGATGCATTCCAATAATTTTCCAATAAATTTGTTATTAAACTGTTGATGACTGCAGTTACGATATAGTTCCTCAACCAACTGGAGCTCCCGCTGGAGGTCGAATGCCCGCAATAACGATCCGGGCCACCAAGAGGTCATTTGTTTCATTCACCCATTACGAATTTTTAATTCTTTATAAAAATGTTATCTTCGCCCGGATATCCGTCGTTTTCAGTTGCAAGTTTCTTTTTCTTTTCACAGTATATCGATTAGCTCGATAGTCACCCAATCTTTTAACTTGTCTCAAGAACGAGACTAGATATACAAAAATTTAGTACAGCGGCGAGTGTAAACAAGCCAAAACTCCAAACAACTAACAAATGCGATTAATATCGAAAGCGTTCCGGAAGCGGTTTTCTGCAGCTTCATGACGGTTACTATTGGATAATATACGTCATCACTAACTAAGAACGCGAACAATGGTGTGAACCATGTGAAGATGTGATTGTGATAAACACAAGTTTCTATGATTATTTTGTCATTTGGATGACATAATCCCAAGATATAATCTAAAAATTACTTAACTTTATTTGAAAAATCAACATGCTTTTGTGCAAAAACAACCGAAACGTTGTAATGTCAAAATCGAAACTCAAAATCACATGTGTGACTATTAGCAAAAAAACTAATATTTAAATAATAATAATATACGCAACACGTGCCCAATCATAGAATTCACTCCTTCTTTTTGATTTTAGCATCAAGTTAAAAGATATCAAAAATTTTCTAACCTTAAAACACCAAAAGCACAAAAGCTTGAAACTATCTATCTCGCTCTCTTTAAAATTGACGACCAGTATGTAGAAACAATTGACGAGTGTAACTCGCATTGCAAATATTCTAATTAACCATTCATTTAAAAATAATAAAATTTTTTATTAAATATCAATTGTTGCAATTAGGTCGAGGTTAAAAACTAACAAGATTCCCCTATCATTCTCGTGCTTTATTCCCGTGACGCCAGTGGTGAAACTGGCAACCCTGTGAAAGAATTAAGTATCGATATTAGAGTAAAGTATCAATAATTTAGAGACTTGCCATCTTTCTTGTGATGGCGTCTTTTTTCGTGTTTATTATTGTTCGATGGAGTATATCAGACCATTAAGATTATGCCGGATTGTTTCAACCCCCCAGGTGAGTGATTGTTGCCCTCCAATCGTGCAACCTGTGCCGTGTCATCGTGATCGAAAATCCCGAGTTGGTGACTTTTAAATGCCCCACTCCCGAGTGCCCTATGCTCTACACTCAAACACAAGAAGTTGGAATTTCCCTTCGACTGGCGTGTGTGTGTGTGTGTTCTAGTGCTCGTATCTCTTCATCTCTCGGCGTTTCTCATTTATCGTCGTGAAAATTTCGTTGCTAAAGGATATTTCGTTGGCCATATTCATTGTGATGTATTTTAACGGGGGGTTGTGAGGTTCGTCGACGGGCTCAAATGTTGTCAAAGTGGGGTGGGCAGAAAGAGAGAGTCGGCATGTTTTTGGCTCGCGTCAGGGCCAGCTAGAGCGGCAGCAGTGCTGCCACCACCACACCTCTTCTCTTCGTTTTGCCTTTATTTCGTCATTTTACACATGATTTCAAACCACGAACCCCCATTTTCATGCAAGGAAACTCGAGGTCAATTCCAATACTTAATTCCAACTGTCGAACGCCATCGTCTGGGCACGTTGATTCTCAATTAGAAGCGCCAAAAATGGACGATAAATGGGTCGCTACGAACAAAAGAGGCCCCCACTACTCAGCTTTTGGATATCGACTCGCATTATCACCCCGTTTCGTCAATGCTGATGAAGGAAAATGCTTCGTTTTTATCGAAATGCCACGAGGTTTTCCAACAAGGGAATTGCGCGCGTAAAAATATCTTCAAAATATCACCCAAACAACAGTTGACGTTAGTGGTCAGTGATTGCGTCTGTTTCGTCACAGGTGTCGCGTAGTAAAAACGGCACTAGGCGAAAGTCTGTTCTTTTCTTTCTGAAGGAAAAAAAAGCATAGCGTAACGTAAAAACGAGACCATGGGAACACCGGGCCTTTCCCCAGTTTGCGACTCGAAAAATTCCCTCGTTCCAAACAAGTTTGCCCGATCTATTGTCCAAGGTATAAACAGGATCCCGATGATTGGCCATTAGTGTTGTTTCTCTTCTTTCCCGACATTGGAGCCTACCAATAATCACCTGCTGCTGATGATGACGAGGAGACTAATGCGTTTTTCTTTCCTTTTGGTTGTTCCTCAGAGAGTGAAGAGAACCGCCAGCTGCGGGTCCGCCGAGTGGAGCCGTGGAACTCGGTCCGGGTCACCTTCACCTTGCCCAGGGAGGCGGCCGGCCGGCTCCGCCAGCTGGCCCAGGTGGGCGATGCGGCGCTTAGAGAATTAGGAATATTATCCCTGCAGCTGGAAGGCGATCAGGTTCGTCTCTTTTGACATTTTTGTCTCTGGATATATGGGCCGGTTGATTGAATTCAAATAATGCTAATCCCGTCTCGTCGTCTCTCAACAGGTCATATCGTTGACGATCGCCGGCCGGTACAATGAAACGCAAGAAATAGTTTTCCGGACGGAGCCGGCAACAGCAGCATCGGCAGCAGCAGCCGTTGCTTCTGCAACGGCCGCGTCTACGGCGGTGAATGGCGCCGGACCGTCGGCGTCGATGCCTTTGAGCGGCCCAGTGCCATCATCGTCGAGTGTGACAGAATTATTGGCGCAAGTCGCCTCTACCGGAGCCGGTGTTAACGGCCTAGTGACTCCTTCTCAGGGTAGTGCCAGTGTCCTCTTGCCGACCGATGTCGTCGGCAACAACTTCCAGCAGCCGCAGCCTCAGCAGCCGGTGGTAGGAGCGGCGGCGGCGGCGGCGACTGGAGCGTTCCGCAGTCCCAACGTCGTTGCGCCCGGCAGTCAGCCCATCCCTTTCTTGCAACAAAGACCTGTAACAGCCGTTCAGACGGGCGGGAACGCAAATGCATTCGCGCAACCGGTCGGTCCGGCCGGAAGTTGTGGCGGCGTCGGTGTCTCGGCTCGTGCCCAACCGGTCTACGCGGGTCCCTACCCATTCGCCAGTATGACCCACGCCGCTCAATCCATGCTCGGCCAAACGGGCCAGCAGCAGCAGCAACAGCAGCAGCCGCCGTCGTCCTCACCCACCATCTCTCAAACGATACCCAGACTTGGACGGCCACCTTTGGTGTCGGTTGCGGCGGCCAATACAATCAATAACCATCCGGCTGGAGCGACGGCGACTGGGCCGCCTCCACCAACACTTCCTTCACCTTCTCCATCTCCACATGTTCTGTCAAGTGCCTTGCACCATGTCACTATGAAATCTGCCGAACCCGCCGCAGCCGCAACAGCCGCCGTTGTTTTCTCATCGCCCACTATGCAAGTCGGAGGAACCAATCCACCACCACCACACCTTTCTGTTCCGCACTTCCAGTCGAATCCACACCAGCAACAACAACCTTCAACACAGCAACAACAGTCGTTCCCTAACACCCCGTCGCCGTCGACGACACCTACACCTTCCATCGCGACGTCAAATCCGACTATACGAACGCCCGTGGCTGTCAACCAGCAGGTGACATCGCCCAGCGTTCCACCTGTCAACGTTCCTGGTGGATCAGTGAATTTCCAACCGGTGACCACTACGGTATCGAGCCCGCTTTTAGTCAATCTATTACAGCAGCAGCAACAACAACAGCAACAGCAGCAGCAACAACAACAGCCAAGAAACAGTTTGTCAAATAGTGGGTCGCCAACAATAGGAATGGCAACGGCCAATAGTGATACAGTGGTGGCATCAGAAGCCGCCAATCCGGTTGATGTGCTGGAGAAGGTCAGACAGAGCGGTCGCGTGAGTCGCACGCACAGCTCGCCACTTTCCTCGTCGCCAGCAGCTTCGCCGTACCACATTTCTTCGCCCAACTCACCGGCCAGCTCGTCGGCCGAAACCACCAACCTGACTTTGGCCGCCTCGGTCACGGTGCTCAACGTTCGGACGGGCGCACCACTGAACGCCACGGCACTCAGCAGCTTGGCCCCAACGATTCCTCCAGCAGCCAATCCTTCTGCTGCTGCTGTCCAGCCTCTCCCTCCCGCCGAAACCGGAGAAGCCCTTCAGGTTTGTTTGTTTGTTTTTTCGTCTTGCTTGTTATCGGTCTTGTATTGGGTTCACTAACGATCGTGTTTTGTCTTTCATCCAGACCGATGTGACCAGCAGATTAACCAGCCAGCCGGGCGTCCAGCAACAACAACAACAACCCCAGTCACAACAGCTGCAACAGCAACAACCGACGACGCAACCACCGACGCCGTCACAGCAGCAACCGATGGGGATTCGTCCTGGAACGGCTGGAGCTGGAGCTTCTGCTGGATCAGTTCGAATGCCCATGATGACTCGGGCTCCCGGGCCTGGATCTCTTGGTGTCCGCCACTTGACGCCAACACCCGGTGTTGCAGCAGCTGCCGTCCGCCAGCCGCTTCAATCCGCCGTTCCGCCGCCACCTTACCCGGGCCTTAGGCCCAACCTTCATGTGGTCAATCACAACCGCCTACCGGTCATTCCTGGTGGAGCCACCGTCACTGCTGTACCTGCTACCGTTGCCGGTAAAATATTGTTCATTTCTTTTTCTTTTTTATTCCGCCCTCTCTGTGACGCATTCATTCTCATCTCATCTTCCGTTCCGCAGCGTCCATATCCTCATCGTCTGTGACTTCGTCTAATGTGAGTGCCAACCTCCTCGATGGGATGGTGTGTGTCAACGACACGTATATGTTACCTGGAAGAAACAACCTGTCCATCACTGTCGTCAGCGATCCCCAGAGGAACGCCTCCACCACCATCCAGCGTGTGGTAGCTGGAGCCACAACGACAGCCGCGCCGACGCCGCCGACGCCAACAGTCACAAACACCAATTCTCAAACTCCTTCCGCCAACTCCATCACCATTTCGAGGACGGCCTCGGAGATGCTGGAGAAGCAAAAACAATTGCTAATTAATCCACTAACTGGTACGTTATTTCTCGTTGCCGTCCATCGAGCCCTGACTAATGAAGCGATTCTGTCTTTGTCCTTTTTTTTATTGCGGAACAGGTCATTTAGAGCCGAGTCCTAGCGAGAGCTCCGACAGTGACGTGGAAGTGACCAAAGATTTGGAAATGTCGCTGGAGAGCACCTTGTTGATGCAGTCGCTGCTTGATCCCACCTCACCCACCTTCCTAGATCGGCCTTTACCCGACTGTCTCTTCAGCGACGAAGACACGGAAAAGCAAACGGCTGTTCAAGAGCCGGGCGAGCTACCGTCCAAGCCCGGTCGGCCGATTGTGGCCGCTGTCGCTGTCAAAGAACCACCCAAAGAAACTGGAGAGGGCATCAAATTGAGACTCAAACTAGAGAAGAGCGAATCCAATTATGTTGCCTTCGTCAACCTGCCGGTGGCGCCTCCCAAATCGGCGACCCTGGATCCGGCCGCCACCAGTTCTCTCTCCAACAGCAGCGGTGGAAGCAGTCCGGCCACGGAGCCCAGGGTTCCTCCTCTGCACATCTCCCTCAAAGGTCGCAATCTGGCTGTTTTGAATAGTCCAAAGAAGGACGTCAAAAGGAAAAAGTCCCGAAGCCGGCACGAATCGGCGGAAGAAGACGATTTCCATCGAGGTAATTCCAAATGATTCCGTGTAATGAGGGCCCGTATTCTAATTCATTTTTTAAATTAGGCGAGAAGAAAAGCATCAAACGGAAACGGTCCCAACAACTGGCGACCAGCTACGCGGACGGAGACGGAGTTGAGGAACAACAGCACGAAGCGTCGGATGTGGCCAATCACTATGTGGAAGATTCGATCGAATCCAGTTCCAAGCCCAAAGTGAAAACGAAAGCAGAGCCTGAACAACCTGAAATCTGGCCAACGAGATGCGAACTGGAATCGAATCAGGAGAAGATCGTGGTGCTGGATGCGGTGGTGGCGAATCACGTGTCGGATGATGCCGTGATGAACAGTGCGGATGGGCCGAAATCACCCAGATCCCTGGCAGATGTTGACGTCAAACCGAACGCTGTGACGTCAGACGATGCGACGGCAGAAGTCGCCGTCCAAGTCAACGCCAACTCCCCAGACACTCCAAGTGCAATAGTGAATCACGTATCCGATGTGGCGGCGGTGCCCGATGACTCGCGGACAGAGCCCCAAGTTGTTGTGTGCCCACCCGAGCTGGACGTCAATGTGACGCCAATTGGCGAGGATGTGAGCGAGTCTGTGCCATCGCCTCTCGTCGCCTCTGTTGCTACTCCTTCTCCTCCTCAGCTCCTTAGCGCCACGACCATTAGTTCAAATAGTCCAGCCGTCCCCGAGGCTCCGGCCGATCCAAGTTTGCCATTGTCTCCGCCTCCTGTTCCCAGTGTCGAGTTAACAGCGGCCAGTCCGACCGTCCAATCCGAGCAGCCAGAGCCGCAACAACAACAACAGCAGCCATCACCTCCTCCAGTGGTAGTGAATGACGAGCCCGTTGCGACCCTTACGGCTAACGAGGACAAAGCGGTGGTGGTGGCCGACCAGCCCGTATCTTCCATAGTCAAGCCGAAATGCGAAGTGGAGGACGCGTTGAATGACGTCAAACGTGACGACTTCTTCACGGGTAAGATCGACATTCAAGGGTCGATGGGTACAAGTGGGAATTTTCATTCATTTCTTTCTATTTCGCCAGCAGAGCCGGTTGATCAAGAAGGTCTGAGTGCTCGATTGATCAAGAACGAGTTGGAGGCGACGATTTTGAGAACGAAAATCGGCAGCAACGACTTGCACAAGCTGAGCTTGCTCAACAACGTCCACCGCAAGAGCAACGCCGTCATCCCGCCACCGGAACAGTTGCTGATAGTCAACAACGTGAGTGCCACGACGACGACGAAGGAAGATGTGGCGGCGGCCCTGGAGAAAGCCACAGAAAAAGAGACTGTCATTTCCAGATTAGGCGACTCGACGACGACGACGACCAAGAACGAAGTTGTCGTTGCCATCGCAACGTCGGAGAATCGCGGCGAGGATGCCGGCAACACTCAAGGAGAGGATTCTGGAATCGAGTCGCTGGACGCCTTGTCGGAGAAGAGCCCCAATCAGGGAGAGAGTCCGCCGCGGAGGGAAGACAAGGACTACACGACTGCAACTTCCAACTCGACCGAGCAGCAACAACTCCGCCAACCGTCACCACTGGCGTCGATTCAAACCAAACCGGCTTCACCTCCGGTTCCAAAAACTTCCAGTAGTCCGATCGCCGCTCCTTTGACTCCCCCACCAGCAGTAGCAGCAGCAACAACGCCTCCTCCGCCAAATCTCATCTCGGACGCAAGTGAAACGACGGCGGCTCTGGTGGAGCTCACCTCAGTCGCTTCTCCTCTCCCTCCAGCAGTAGAATCTGTGGAAACGCCTCCTCCTCCTTTGACGGAAGTCGTCACTCCAAAGTCTCCGCCCTCCTCTCTTCCCTGTCGGACAGAAGAAGAAGAAAATCCGACTGTTGTTGTTGTCTCATCACCACCGCCCCGGCCTGAGGATGCGTCCCCGCGACCCGTAACACCACAACCACCAGCACCTCTAACCGATGTCGATCCGGCAGTCGTTCCAGCCGGCCAAGACGCATCGGATCCAGTCATTGCAAACGTCACATCACCTGCGCTAGTTCCTACGAATGTCACCACCCCTCGTTCCACATCTCCCACATCACTCGCCGCAATCGACCAACTACCGGCTCCCTCTCCACCTGCCGTCGTTTCTGCTTCGCCGCCGATTCCAGTCGACGACGCAACGGAAGAACAAGAAGAAGAACAAGTTGTCGTTGCCGTGGAAAAGTCTCCATCACCCAGTCCACCCAGCGAAATAAAGGAGAACCTGTCGCCGTCGACTCCTGCCTTGGTCCAAATTGTCTCCGAGACCTGCGAAACGGAGAAGGCGTCCTCATCGACAACGCCGGAAGCGCTAGAAACCGAACCATCTGAAACGATCCAGTCGGAATCGGTGACGGAGCAAGAGACGGCCCCTCAGGACGAACCAGTGGTCCCCAAAACAGTTGAATTAGTGGAGAAGGAACCAGAGCTTGTTGACAAGGAGAATTCCGTCTTGCCCGAATCGCCCGCTGAATTGGCGGAGGAAGAGCCGGTTGCGTCACAGACGACGGAAACCAAATGCCCCGTTGCTGTTTCAGAACAACCGGATGTCTGTGTGAATTCCACTTCAGATCCAAAGGAGCTGGATCCTTTGCCCGTCTCCAATTCTACCCTCCCACCAACGCAAAAGATGGAACAGTCATCTACCTCATCAGCGTCGCCATCGCCGGAATCTCTGGGCAATTCCTGCTCTTCCTCCTCCAGTAGTCCCATCGACGAGCCAAAGACATCACCATCGTCGTCAACGGCCGTCAACTCTTCATCCAAAGATGACGAAGTTGTGGAGGCCGGTACTTCTGGATCTCAAACTACTGTTGGCATCATCACCAACTGCACACAGAAACGGACGACGGAACAAGGAGCGGCCGAGTCGAAGCCTCCGCCGACGAGCTACGTCCTGATTTCGTCCAACAGCGCAGCTGGCGGAGGAACCAACTCGATCGCCCTCTCTAAATCGATGGTGACGATCGCCTCCTCCGGTACTGGAGGTACGAGGATCAGTTCGGCATCGGGACTTTTCGCGATGACATCTGGATCGAAAATGGTTCCCATCCGGTTGGTGACGATACCCAAAGGCATGGACGTGGCCACAGCCACTTCCAGGTCTGGTCTAGTAGGCCAAGGCGGTCCAGTCAAGATCCTCGTCTCCAAAGTGTCACCCGGCAAAGTTCACGGAACACCCGTCTCGGCGGTCATGATGAAATCCATCACCGTTCCATCTCCAGCAGTCTTGGCTTCGACAGCGGCTCCAGTACTTGCCCCGACATCCATTCCAGTGACGGCTCCTCCACGGACCCTGACTCTGACTACGGCGAGTTTAGCTCCGTCTCAGCTGGTCACGACGGTCGCTGTGGAACTGCTGAAAGATGCCAAAGAAACAGCGCCTCGTTTGCCAGATGGAGAGGAAGCAGAGGCGGAAGAGAAACCAGTGACCAAGATCGCTGCCGAGAACAACATCGCTAAAGATGTCGATCCCTCTGTGACGACGGATGAAGAGGAACGCGGCCAGTCTCAGCCGCAGTCACCGTTCCACGGCTTCCCGTCATTGAATGCTACTCCGGAGGATTTGAACGATAGCAGCTCAGATTCTGGCCGTTCCGACGTGACGTCTCATCATTCTGAACTTAAAAACGAACTGGATGCCGGATCGGAGGAATCGAACCCAAGTCCACCGGCGCTTCAGCCCGTTCCTTTCCACGAGCATCCAGTGACGGACGCGCTGACGATCGAAATCCCTCCCAACGCGCCCGAAACGATGACGAGGAGCACCCGATCCGGCACTCGCATCATCAGCCCGGAGATCCGTCGTAGTAGTCCGCGGCAGCAGAGTCCAGCCGAAGAGAAACAGGCCGTGTCGTCGTCGACCGTGGCTCGAAAGAGCTCGCGGCGGAAGCGCAACGAATCGGGTTCCAGTGGAACATCAGATCCACCGAGCAGCGGAGACAGGCAGACGCCGACAACGGATCAAGCTGATGGATCCTCGACTCTTTCGCAGAGGCCCAACAAGCGCAAATGCTCTGAGAATGCCAGCGAGATGATCAAGGTCTGCATGGGTCTGGAAGACACTCCACGGAAAGCCAACAACGATATCAACAGCGTCCAACTCGGCGTCCCTCTGACGGCCAGAAAGCAGAGGCGAGGCAGCGTCGACGACGCCTCTTCCATTCTCAAAAGACGTAAGTTGAATTTTCCATTTGTCTACTTTTCAAGAAAAGGTACGAATTCTATTAAACTGAATATATTTGATTTGATCCAATAGATGACAACTCGGATGATGACACATTGGGAGACCTTCCAAACAAAACTCCTCGACCCAACAGGTTTGATCCTTAAGATGACGTGAAATCTTTGGTAGATTATCTTCATTCGCGTCTTTCAACAGGGTCGCCATCCGCAACTCCAAGAAAAATTCCGTCAAAGTGATGATGAAAGAAACACCCACCAGCATCACCACCAATAACTTTCCTATATCAACAACGCCACCTCCGCCACCATTATCGACGACCAGACGATCCGGTCGACATGTTGGTGTAGGCCGGGGACCTTCTTCGTCGGCAATTGAAAACAACGGCACCGTCAGAAGGAAAACGAGAAGTAGTGCCGCATTAGGTAAGTTCAAAAATAAATTGAAAATTGAAAATTGAAAATTAATCTTATTTTAATTTGAAATACAAAGCAGCCGCGCCAGAATCTGATGCCGAAACTGACGGCCCACTGGCTGTACCCGTGGCGACTGTAACTACCGCCGCCGGACCGGGAGGAGCGGCAGCTGTGGTGACCTCCACTACGGCCGCGACTCCGCCCGCTCCTGAAGCCATTCTGGCAGCTCAACCAGGCCCAGCTGTCGGTGGACCGTGCAGTAATCCTTTGAATTCGGCCAACAACAAACGCCGAAGAGTCTCACGAGATAGCCGGTGATGAATGACATCATCGTGAGACGGAATCGTCGTCATCGTCTTCGTCGTCGTACGAACGGGAAACCAAAACACGGAACGAAAGTGTGAAATCGATTAGCATAAAAGACCCGGCGACTTTTAAATGGATTCACTTAAATGTAACTTGCGTGCGTGTGTGCCTGCCCACCTGCCTGCCTGCCTGCTTTTGTATATTTATTGTACATACAGAAGTTACTTCACAGAAAGAAAGAGACCAGACAAGAGTTGGGGAAGGAGGATCGTGTGGTTTCGGCCGACAACCCTTTGCCCAACACAAAAAAACCTCCTTAGAATCGCCCCCATCCCGCCAATCCTATTACGAAAAATGATCCCTTTCAAATTTAAAAAAAAAAAAGAAAGAAGAAGAATTGTGAACCGGCTTTTTTTGATGAATTGTTGAAAATTTGAAAGAAAAAATCTTCTCTCACCTTTATGTTGACCTCCACCTGCCGTTGCCTTTTTTACGATTCTTTTTCCTTTTTCTAATTGGTTTTATCGATAGGAGCCGCAACCGTGGGGGCCTGAACAATCCGTGCAAACTTAGTCAAACGATTTGATGAAAGAGCGTGTTTTGTTTAGAAAAAAAAAGAAAGAAAGAAAAAGAAAAACAAAGTTGGGCTGACCCCCAGTTATGCAGCGGGAGTGTGTCTGTACGTGTGTGTGTGTGTGTGGTGCGTGTCTATATATATACCGTCATCTCAGCCGTTTGTATGCTTGTGCGTTTCAATGGATCAAGTTCAAAAAGTGTGTCGTTGACATTGGTGGATCGTGCAATCCTCGACGAAATTAAGTGAAAAAAAGCCTGTTTCATATGACCCCACACAGCGTTTCCCCCCTGTCAGTTTACACGATCCTTTTTTCCCCTATATTTCTTAATCTTTATTTGTTCTTCCCCCCCCCCCCACACCTAATTTTTTTTTTGTGAATCATTATGACTTGAGGTGAAGAGAAAATCGTTCAAAATGCGCGCGGATCTTCTATCAAAAAAGACACACAAAATGGAATTCATCCGACCTACCTTTTGTTGTTGTGTGTGGACATACTCTCGGTATTTTGCAGTAAAGAAATGACCTTATTTCGTTGATTCTTTCTTGATTTACTGACGCTCTTTCCCAGTTTCCTCCCACCCCCCTTATCAATTTCATCATGTTGTATATAGTGTGTAGAATGAATTTTTTTCCCTCCTGCTCCTTGATCCTCGTGTGTGTGCGTGCGATTCCATCTGCCCCGCACTCTCTTATGACTGTTATACCAGCTTTTTTTAAAATTCCGAATGATGATAAAATTATGCAGTCTTGTTGCCACTAAAAGAAAAAAAAAACATGTGTCGATCTCTTTTCCACGCCACCTTCTCCAGACGGAATGCGCTATAAAACGCTTTTAATCTCGACAGCTGGATTGGCCCAGACCAATCCAATACGGGAAATTCATTCAGATTCCAGGTGTTTGCTACTTTTACCATTGCTACTACTACCAAGACAGGTGCGGATACAACAGCGATTAAGGGCAGCTGAGACAAAGGCAATCAAACAATCGTTCGAGGCTGCAGGCGCTCTAAAAGACATTTGGTTTATCTTCTGTAGAAAAGGTGGTAGAAGCACAAAATGGGATGAAAGCCGAGCGTTATCGATATGGCGAAAAGTTTTTGTTTTTTTTAATAACAAAAATTAATCTGCACTAGAACTTTACACAAACATTGGACAGGCACACAAAATGATGAAAGTCAGTTGGATGGCGAAAACAAAGTGTGTGCGGATGAAAGGAAAAGATGATGACGAGCCACGTGACTATGTTTTCAAATATTTAAAGACGACGGTGGTGGGAACCGGGACCGCGCGCGCACACTATGAATTTTATGCGTCCGAGGGACAGCACTTGCTGAAAAAAAAATCTGCTCGAAAGAACCCAATCTACCCACAACAATTTCTATGTGAACATCCCCATACCTGAATGGATAATGTAACCATAAAAGGACATGACTCCTTTATCCTGTTTAAAACTAATTGCACCATGATGAACAAAATCAAGAATCAGAACCCAGTAAAACAACTTAAGATGTCTTCTCTTGTTCTCCAGTGTAGCCCTAAGAAGGTGCTGTTTCTTTTCTCTTCTGTTTTCTTTCTATCAAGTTTCATTCGTTTTTAATCATACCGCGTAGAGTGGGCCAATAGAAGCAGAGACTAGCAAGCACTGTCGGCTAATAGTCAATCTTCTTTTCTAGGCTTCAATCGGAAGCACCAGATATTTAGATGCCGGCACATCTGGCGCACCTGTTCAAATAGGTGACAATGGGATAGTTTAGATCGGTATCGAATAAAAAGGGTAGAGGATAAACTTACGAGGCAAACGCCGTAATGAACGTGAGCAAGGAAAGTGAACGCCGTTAACATGTAGAGAAGGGGTAGTTCTAGATGCAACGAACTGGGCAAGATTAGGGCGGCGGCAACGACGGCCCCCACCGGCACCAATAGCCAGCTAAACACCTCGCAGCGGGTGTTGCTCATCTGGGCGACGATCAGTTGGCAACAAATGTTGGAAAAGACAATGCCCACCATGAAGGTAAAGCAGCGTGGGTCGCGTTCCAGGATGTTTGTGGGCGAACCCAAAACCCATATCGTGGTCAAAGTGAAAAAAAGGGCAGGGCAGACCAGAGGACGATTGCCTTCCCACAAAGTCCGATTCTTGCCCGTTCCATCGCGATAAGCTCTACAAACGACAATAAATAAATAGAGATAAAGAGCTCAAAAATAAAAGGTTCTAAAAATAAACCAATTACCTGTAGATGTTGTACAGAGAAACAGGAAGACTAGTCAACAATGATCCTCCCCACATCATTAATTCAAACAAAGCCCCGGCGGTGATTCCCATTGGCAGTGTGAATTTCCAAAACTCGTAGCCGGCACTAAACGTTATCAAATAAATGATCAACGCGCACTGCATCAAATGAATGTTGGCAATTAGTTATTTCCTGAAATACCTGAATGAAATATATTATTAGCTTTACCAACTGGGAGACATCATATCCCCATGGAAGCCATAAGATGCCAGTGTTGTACTTTTCCCAATGGGAAGACAAGAAAGTGAACAGCACATTGATCAAGCAGAAATACAGTCGTAGAGGCGAAATAGTGTGTTCCACTCTCCCAAACACAGAATACAAAACTGCAGGGATAAAGAAAGAAGTCCAGGAATCCTGAGAAACATTGGACACAAAATTAGAAACCTCTAGCCATTTTGAAAATGTATTGAAATCTCACCAATCCATGGTCAAACAATTCTCCTAAGGGGGTGCTGCTCTGGGTCCTTCGTGCTTGTTTACCGTCAATTCCATCTGCAGAACCAGAGAATTTAGATGCCTCAAAATAGATGTAGACTGAACAATTAAATACCTAGAGTGTGTGCAAGAAAGTGATTGATGGCACAAACTAGCCAAACCCAGTTGGGAATGTGAGGATATCCTTCTGATGATGCATAGTAATAGTAATCGTAATAGCCAAGCAAGACCCAGTTGCCTGCCGTGAACAAGAAGCCAACAAAGGTTAAGAGATTAGGTGCCACCCACTCAGGGCAAATCTAATAAAATGAAGATCAAGGAGATGGTCAATAAAAGTAATGTGATGCAAGTTGTTATGAGAAAATACTTTGACAACAGCATTCCAGAATGGGTGCATAACCCATCTACTCAAAGGGCTGTTGTCAACTGCACTGTACTGTGAACATAGATAGAAGAATTGATTAGATCATGATAAGTGGACAGAAATAGAGCGCGATATGAACCTTGTAGTTGTCGAATCCGTCCAAATGCTCTTGTCTGAGGTAATTTCTCTCCAAGAACCCCATTTTCGGGGCTGGTTTGTTTTTCTTAGGTTAGTTGAAACAGTAAAATTGCGGTCTTGACAACATGAAAAAAGGGAAAACAAAGTTCGTAAACACGAGAAGGGAGAAAAAGTTGAGAAATGTCCTATAGTCTACGCCCCTGCACACCCAACACCAACATTATAGGGTAGCATATGGCGCGCCGTTTACGACAGGCCATACGCACGAGAGGGGACCCCCTTCAAAGCACCGTGGCGCCATCTAGCGGTAATTCTGGAAACGTCAAGCGTGAACCAGCCTTCAAAAACCCTTCATTTTAATGAAAATTTGAATTGTTTTTTAATTTTAAATATCGTTTTTATTAAGACTCTAGCTATTTATACTTGCCGAACAGGAGAAATCCTATTTCTTTTTCAATAAACCGTCTTTTTACAACAACCCCAACGAAAGCTACGTCCTCGCGTCTAAACAGTGGAAGTGGATGCTGCGAGTCGTATTCTGATTGCATGTATTATGCGGCATGCGATGCGGTATTGCGGAGAAAGTTGTTAGTTGTCACTTGTTAGTTGTCATTCAGCTCAGTGGCTCGGGCTGGCTCGCTGAATAACACATGCTT
Source organism: Ceriodaphnia dubia (assembly GCA_022539655.2). NCBI lineage: Eukaryota > Metazoa > Arthropoda > Branchiopoda > Diplostraca > Daphniidae > Ceriodaphnia > Ceriodaphnia dubia. The sequence continues at coordinate 1,870,088 of JAKUCG020000076.1, forward strand.
GTAAGTCTCCGTCTCAGACTTTTCAACCAAAAATGTCCAATATTACTTCAATTATGTTTTTTCCGTAGATTCTAGGTATAACAAACCCCCAGGGATAAAACGGCACATCGCCGCCACTTTCCCAAGTGCGTGTGGGAAAACAAATCTTGCTTTGTTAACTCCAACTTTACCAGGTTATTCATAGTAATGAATCATGTTAATACGCTCTTAGAAATCTTCAAATTCAAATTATAAAACACATATTATTTAAGTTATTCTTTTTATTGTACGTCAGGCTACAAGGTGGAATGTGTTGGAGATGACAGCTTGGATGCATTTTGACAAAGAAGGATGTTTGCGTGCTATCAATCCAGAGAAAGGATTTTTTGGTGTCCTACCTGGAACGAGCTATGCAACTGTGATGCTAAGTGCTGACAGTTGAACAACTGAAGTGCTGAACACAATTTGTACAAACTTGACCAAAACTAGTCATGGAGTTGTTTTCTGGGAAGGTTTAGAAAAAGAAGTTACTTGTATTAACATTATACTAGCTGGCTGAATGAGGCTGAATGGGCTAAAGCCTCGAGAAACTTTTGCTGCACATCCTAATCTAGGTACCTTCTTTCATTGATTCGATGAATAAGAAAAACTTCCTAATTATTTTATTGTTCCTAGATTTTACGCCCTTGCCAGTCAATGCCCAATAATTGATCATGCAATAAAATGGCTGTATTACCAGGGAAAATCCTGAAGGAGCTTCTATTGATGCCATCCTTTTTGAAGGTTGACGTCCACATGGTGGACCTTTGGTTTCTGAAGCCCTCAACTGGACACATGGTGTTTTCGTAGAGTATCTGTAAGCCCAGAAGCCACAGCCGGCCACAGCAGAAACTGAATTCAAAGTGGGTCTTCATTTCTATTAAAATTACTTTTATATGATTGTCTTTGCAACTGCCACAACTAATACAATTTTATTTTACCTTAGGGGCGTACTATAATGCACGATCCTTTCGTCATGCGTCCGTTCTTCGGATAGAATGCTGGACACTATTTGAGCAACTGTAGGTTGAGTATGGAAAAGCCTTGCAAGCTAAGCCAAAATTGTCAATGTAAACTGGTTCCGGCAAAGCGAAGACGTGAGTTAACTAGTTTTTAAATTCTATTTTGCCCTATCATGTGTGTTATTTTAATTTTATAAAATTTTTGAACAGGGTTCCGGTTCCCTTATGTGACGTTGCTCAGCTAAGTCCTGGATTAATCTCAAAACCTGGTTTGATGGACACAACTGGTGTAAACGTAGCAGTATTGGGAATAGATGTCCTCCAGTCCTTTTGGCAAGACGATGTGACTAACTTTGAAAAATATTTGGGGGATCTATTTGGCAATATGTCAAACGCTAATCAGTGAAGAGATTCGAGGTCGAAGTTAAAACAATTGGTGAACCGAATGTAGATTTGTCATTTCCACTGTGTTTGGAACATTCCACATGCTGCTTGGACTTATATACACTCTAGTCTCCAGTGTGTTACTTTATAAATTTTCATCCGCGTTCTGATTATTCCCTTGAAGATCCATGGAACAACTCCACTGTAATTATACGTTGGGCCACTTCTTCAAAACCAATTAAGAGAAAAATTCTTCAAATTAAATTACCTATTTTACAAATAGGTACATTCCTGGGGAATAAATCGTTTAAAATGTAGTTTCTTATCATCCGGGACTCTTTCCACTTTTGGTTCTCGTTTGATTACCCTCCTTGAACATTTCACTTGTACATCAAAGGAAATGTTGATACTACATCAGTCGGTACTGTCTGTATCTGTTCGTGTCCCGCTGATTCATAATAGGGATGGACCACATGTTTACGATGGTCATCTTATCCTTTATTTTCAAAAATTTGAATTTGTTTTCCTATCAACTACTGACGAAACATATTTTTTTATTCATTAAAGTACCCGGGTTGCGGTTTTAAAGTGCGCATACGGTTGCGCACATGCGCCGCAAAATACGAGTTTCCCATCAGCGGATTTCACAATATTTAAATTTATTCACTGGTCTTAATTTATCTATCGGAGATCTATATTATTTGATTTTTACCTTATTGATAATTAGGTAAATGGACTATAAAATGGTTTCATAATTACCGAATGAATTCTTTGAATTGATTCCTATCTATTAAGGTCTTAAGGAGGATTACGGGTAGCAAAAATAAGCTATCAATGAATAAGGAAGACCTCTCTGACTCAATCGGCTGATCAGTTCCCCAATGTTTTGATTCAAAATAGTCAAGTATTCGAACTTCCTTTGTGTTCGCCTTCGCCAATAGTTTTGAAGAAAATGGTAAAAGAGTTAACTGAAGATGAATTGCGACGACGTGTGGGTAAAGACTATATGGGTGCAATATTTAGCTTGTCTTTATCATTATAATTGTAATCGTACTTCTAGAGAAAGGATATCAAACTAAGGACTTAGCCCATTATTTTGGCGTGAGTACGAGAACTATTCAACGCAAATTGAAAAGTGCTGGAATCAGTCTTTTGGGTCATCGGTATTCAAGAATAAGTGATGAAGATTTGCAAGATGTTATTAGAGAAATTTTGTCAGAAGGGCATGAACTTGGTGAGTGCCGGGTTTCCCATATTAGCACATATTTGCATTAAGCATTGTTCATAAGATTCATCGATTAATTTTTATAGGAGAAATTAGTGTCGACTCACGGCTGAAACTGATGGGATTCACAATTCAAAGGCGAAGAATCCGTGAACAAATGAAAAACATAATTCCCCCTGAACAACGGCAGATTCGAAGGATTGTGAGAAGGGAGTATTATACTCCTTTCCCGTTATCACAAGTCCACCTAGACAGTTACCATAAGCTTATATTGTAATTATAATAAAGGGAAAAATAGTATGTATGATTCAAGTTAAACTTTTTAAGTTTTATATTGCAGATGGAGATTTGTTTTGCACGGGGCAATTGACGGGTTTTCGAGGAAGGTTCTTTATCTCAACGTAGCGGACAATAATAGGTCATCGACCGTCCTCCAATTTTTCAAAAAAGGAACCAACAAACGGATGCCTTCTCGCTTGAGGTACCTTATTCAATTGTGTTGTTTCCTCTATACCATATCACTGGCAAACCTTTTACCGCAGAATTGATAAGGGGAAAGAAAATACCGCCGTCGTTCTTTATTTCCTCAACAGAAGAGGATTAAACCGCAACAGCGTGTATGCTGGACGTTCGGTCCACAATACCCGAATCGAGCGCCATTGGCGAGACGTCAAAAGAGGAGCCACGCTCCCTTACCGAAATTTATTCGTGTAAGTCAGTCAATGCAAATTTGACGCTTTTAATTTCTAAAAGAATCTCTGACTTTTAAAAGGGAAATGGAAAACGCCGGAATCCTTGATCACAAGAGCGAGCTAGATCTGTATTGTCTGCATTCAGTGTTCATGCCTTTAATGAAGAGATCTGTTAAAATCCACTACAAGTCCTGGAATCTCCATAAGCACCGAAGTCTCAAGCACAAATCGCCAAACTTCGTGTTTGACCAAGCACTGCGTAGGTTAAGGGTTCATGCGAAGGCCAATAATCTCTACTTCACGGAACTCGATCAGGTAAAGGCTAGCACAGTGAATTACAACATGAATCCCGTAACATTTACAATGTATTCCAGAAAAACTGGGAAAAATATGACGACGAAAATCCCATTGATTACGGGCCAAATATTGCCGACTATCAGGGAAAAGTAGTACCCCGTATACAATGCCCCATAGGGGGACGGGCACACAGAAAACTTCAAAGATGGTTAAGAAGACAGCAGCAAAATATTCGTTTTCATAATGCTGTTGAATATTATGAAAGTGTGAAGCAATATGTAATCGAACACTTGCCGGACGGTATTCTGCAAGATGAATATTATTGAAGCTTAAGCATGGAACAGCATGGAATCAATTTAGATTTCCTTAGATCTCGTAAACTTCTTGTTCGCTTATTTGTTAAATCACAAGCTTCGTTTTCAAGTGTTGAAGAAGGTAGTTTACTATAGGAGTTATTTATTGTGAAAAATTCTTATAAGGCAAAAATTATATTTTTTTCCATAACTAATCGTTTTCTTCTATTTATTTAGTAAAAAACCGGATTAGTATCCATCATCTGAATAGTGGCAACGTTGCTAATATTCAGACGAATGTATGGTTTGTTTTTCTGTCTTGTCAAACATTGCTGTATTAACAATGTAACATTCCTGTGAATATTGTGATTTATGAATCATTCGTAGCTAACCCGATGTACTCGTGTGCATTTTGGATTTCAGTCAGTGAACATACTTGTAGTGGAAGAAGCAGTTGAGCGTGCCTCGTTGACGTACATTTTTGTCATTTCATTCGGTCTTACGTTCTAGATGTCTTATACGATCAGAAGTTCATGATTGTTTTTCATAAAACATTTCAGATTGTTTGTGGTGTTCCATTACATTTGGGCTGCTCAGCAGCAAAGACCAGAACTGGCCTGATCTGCAGAATAAAATGCTGCTTCTTTAGTTTCAACAGATACCACAAACAACAGACTTCTTTGCAGCTTGCTGTACGGAACCTCAAACATATCTTCAACAACTGCTGTCCCATTTGGCACACATCTTGAGTAACCCCCTTATCGTCTCTTAAGGCTTCTGGTTGTTTGAGCTACGTAACATGGCATTTGCCAAAATGCTTTTAATATTACATTTTTAAATTTGTTATCGCAGTATGTTCCATTGTTGAGAGGAGACACCTTGTTGCCAAAACGAAGGAGATTGGATTTACAGATTTTGGAAGTAAATGTGGCCAATTAATTTTCTTAGCAAACATTTAATTGTTTACCTTTTGCAAAGAACAAATTGCCGTACAGTCAGAATGAAAATAACAGTATGTATATATCCTTATTAATATCCTTTTTGTTACTTTGCTCATATTTACGGCTTTGTCAGGTGCTGAAAGAAGAGAAAAGAACCGCTTTGCATACTCTAATGGCGCTGGAGAAACAAAAAGACGCACTAAAACTGGAGCAAAAAAAATTCCTTATGCTGCGCAGGTATGAAAATGAAGGTAGATTTTTTTCAATAACTGGGCTTCAAATACGTTTTTCCTTTTTAATTTTAGCAAAATCCGGCGTAAAGAAAGAGAAACGTTGGTGCAGTTATAAGAAGAAGGTAACATCATGAGAAAAGCCAAAAGAAGGTTTAGATTCAAAGTCCCGATAGTGTGTTCCTTCATTAATGTTGCAGTGTTGTATCATTGGTTAACTTTTGTAATTGCAGTACCTCGTAGACGGAATGGAGAGCATTTCTTTCATTCTACAAAAGATGCGCGCCGAAGGAGAAAAATCGTTTGCTTTCAAAACTGCTTCCGCTTAGCGCGGTTTCATCATAGATCAGTTCACATGTGATCCGGAAGTCAACATTGCAGTTGGAGCTGTAGCCGGAAACAGGTAGGATTATATTTTTTGTATACCATTTCCCGTGAATGTCCATATTAACCCAATATTATCCTATGTTGTTGTTTTGTTGGCCTCTGTTTCAGGCTTTTCTATCACGTTGTCGACACAGATACAGACGCTGCTGAGATAATTCGGCGTGCCAATAATGAAGGATTGCCTGGCACCTTTAATATGTATGCTATCAATCGACTTTTGAGTAAAAGCAACCCGGCCATTCCAAATGTGGTATGAATCGTATATTGTTTCAGTCAATCCACAGTTTTAATTTTCTTTGATTTTCAGGAGGCCGTGCCTTTGATAGATGTTCTGACTTTCAAAAGAGGTATGACGAAAGTGATGAAACAGGTTTTGTGACTGGTTCCTACTCTGCAGGGATCTAAATACCGGCTTGCCTTTGTCGAGACATTTGAACCATGATTGCTTCACATTGGATGGGGATTTGGTTGTTGATTTGATTTGGTATTGTATACCAACCAACGATTGAATTGAAAGTAAGCCAAGCCTACCCCCGAAGCATCGAAGAGCTCCTCATGATTTCTGCCTCTAAAAACGTTTTGGAAGGAATGCTAGAAGTTCCCAGCAAGTTGAACATATCTCAAGAAACAAAACGATCCAAGATAAAAGCGTTGGATCAGGAACTACATCAGGTAACTTCCTACATTTCTGTCATTCATTTCGTATCAATATTTAGACTTCTCATATCTGGTATCCAACCAGATTGGTCCACCAACGGATTTGAAGAATTGAAATATAACAGGTTGCTTCGGCAGCTGTTTCCCTGATCGGAAGATTTCGCGCAACCTTTTTAACGAAATGTTGGTAATGTTTGACGGCTCTCATCCCTCCACACCCGAAAGTCTCGATAATGGCGGGCGGCTCAGTTTTAAATCGTGACAATAAAAGAAGAATGAAAAAGCTTTAACAATCGGTTTCTAGTTTCATGGACAACTTTTCCAAACAGTTGGTACGATCGGTCGTGTCTTTGAAATTCTTCTAACTAATTTCAGTATTCGCTTGTAGGGAAAGGAGGCCATTTATTACGCACGCGATTTGACATCCTTTTCCTCCATCAGGTGAGCGATTGTCACTGAATGCCATGGACGAGTTGGTAGTGGCTTTCTCCCACTTTTACAGCAGTCGTATGGACTGCTATGCCATACATATCTTCCTCAACTTTGTTCCAACTATAATCATGGACCCATCAAAGATTGAGGAAAGTGTTAGAGCCATGGTGATGCGTTATAGCTCTCGCTTGTGAAAACTTCGTGTCCTGTAGGTTTTTTTTTACAGTTGTATGAAGTCCAAACTTTACTTCAGTTTGTATGTGAGAATAAACATGATCTTGAAAACTTCCGTTTTCCACCAATAAATATTAATTAAATCCTCTTATTTGCGCATTTTAGCGCACTCGGTTGAGAGGAACCTTTACTTAAGTTCAGCTACGCCATTGGTCAAAAATGTAAACCAACCAATGGCATAGCTGAACTGAGCCCTAACCCTATTTTTGAGCCACAACCAGGTTCGACCTTGGGCACACTTAAGTGGGAGGAGCACTGAGTTGAGAGGGGTGTACACATGTTGAGGATAGTAGCTTATCACTCCGTTACTCCGTTTCTTTTACGCGCAGAGTCATAGTAAGCCACATAGGGAGCAGACCTTTTCATCTCTATCTCTTCTCGAATTCGTGTAAATTTCTTGTTGTTGTAAATTGGTGCTACTCGTGTTTTGTTGTGGTACGGAAAAATGGGGAAAAGTAAAAAATCCAAGAAGTCCAAGAAAAGTCCAAAGAAATCGGTAAGAGCATTTGGTTTTTGTGGTTCAAAATTGTCGATGAATACTTGTGCATGCTGCTCCGATATGTTACCCAACTTATTGCTATTCATGTGTGCACGACTGCACGTGTAACTCCAAAAACGATCTTTCTTTCCACGAGCCAATAAATTGGGCAAAGGCTTTTCATAATGAAGCTGCGTTACCGAATGTTATCGAAACTTCCCTCGTGCCACGTGGGTGTTTAATTACCCTTTTTTTTCTGTTGTAGGCCGTCACTTTAGAAAACCCAGAGATGGCTGGACTAATATCTCGTCTAGTCGAAGATGCTGTTAAGTCTGTTACCAACAAACGCATTATTGTTAAAGAGGTAATATAAACTCAATTCTGTTTGATTCCTCCGATCTTTTAAAACTTGGTGACGCACTCTCGATAGATCTTTTAATCTATTTTCATAAGAGATGTGCAAGAGAATGCATATTTTATAGTCTACTCTACAATTATCGATTAGGGCCAAGTTTGAAAACTACCATAGCGTATATAGTATAGCGTATATAGTACGAATATATGTGTTTAATAAAGTTTTATCTTTCCTTTTAGGAAGCTGCTGTTAATGATGGGGAGGTACAAGTGCTTTCTGAAAATGCGAATTCATCCATTGTTTTGAAAAATCATCATCTTGCAAAGGAAATAAAACAGGAGCCACAAGAGCACACTGGAGATGAAAAAGAGCAGCAAAATCCGGATGTGACTAAGGAGAAAGACTCGAGAGATGATCAAAAAGAGAAAGAAAGTAGTGAAACGAAAAAAAAGGCAGAGAAAAGAAAGAAAAAAAAAATCGAAAAAATCTCGTTCACGCAGTCCACCATCAGCTCCACCCAGCAGCTCGTCATCTAGCTCGTCGTCCGGATCATCCTCGGGCTCATCATCTGGATCATCCTCCGGCTCGTCATCTGGATCATCCTCCGGCTCGTCATCTGGATCATCCTCTGGCTCGTCATCCGGCTCTTCAGCCAGCTCATCGTCCCGCAGTTCGTCGTCCCGCAGCTCGAGATCCTATAAAAGGGACGAACAAAAAGCAAGCAAAAAACGGAAACGCAAGTCCCGTTCCCCTATTCCCCCGCCGAACTTATATCGCGAATTCAACAAGCAAAGAGTTCAGAGAACAAATAGTGAGGCTAGAGGATTACTGGAACCATATAAATGCAAGTTTCCTCGTCCAACAACTCGAAAGGAAACCCCGCAGCCCAAGAGAAAAATGCTAGTTCGAAATTTTGTTTGTTTACCGGAAAAAGGCAACTTAAAAGTGCCAACATCTTTGGCCGAGAACTCGGAACTGATAAGTGTTGGATTGGGTTCGCGGAAAGTGAGTCTCTTTGAAGACGCGTCGGTTGAGGAACTCAAACTGCAACTTTACAGGTAACATCATTACAATTTATTAAGAACCAGTAAAATAACGTTGAATCCTTGTAACCTTACAGAGAGTTTCCACCTCTCGCTGGTGAGCGCTTCTATTTTGCCAAGGCAGTTAAAAATCGCTTCAACTCGGAAAATTTCATTGTCGGCGACGAGACAGATGCAAAAACATTACTGGTAATATTAATTATTTGTTTAGATGCACCTGCGTTTGTTCTAAGTTCTAACTTTTTTTCCTTAAAGTTATCGTTCACGGAGCCAAGTAAAATAATTTTCATCGTCCCGATGGACAACGATTTAACACTGCCGGAGCCGTCTGCCCCCAAAATAATGTGCGAAATCTGCGAGCAGGAGGTTTATGGCTTCAGTCACAGAAGTCATATGGAGGACCATGAAAAGTGGGTTAATATAACATTTTGCCCCAATCGACTATCTACATTATTTTTCCTTTATAGCGAAGGGGATGTTTTGTATTCGAGAACCACTACGCGAAAAACATATCCACCCAGGATGCCAAAAAAGCGGACCACTGGCAATTCATCAACTGATTCCGGCACTGCTTCCAAGGACGCCGAGTTTTTAAATGAAGACGAATAAGTCCTATGAATGTTTTGTGAAATGTTTTGCGAGGATCTCAAACTCCTTAAGGGTTTTACAAGGAAATACAACTTTTTTTATTCAAAAATCGAGCACTACATTCGTCTTTTTTTAAAAAATAAAGTAGGGAATAGTACACAGTTTAAGTGGAAAGAGTCCCGGATGATAAGAAACTACATTTTAAACGATTTATTCCCCAGGAATGTACCTATTTGTAAAATAGGTAATTTAATTTGAAGAATTTTTCTCTTAATTGGTTTTGAAGAAGTGGCCCAACGTATAATTACAGTGGAGTTGTTCCATGGATCTTCAAGGGAATAATCAGAACGCGGATGAAAATTTATAAAGTAACACACTGGAGACTAGAGTGTATATAAGTCCAAGCAGCATGTGGAATGTTCCAAACACAGTGGAAATGACAAATCTACATTCGGTTCACCAATTGTTTTAACTTCGACCTCGAATCTCTTCACTGATTAGCGTTTGACATATTGCCAAATAGATCCCCCAAATATTTTTCAAAGTTAGTCACATCGTCTTGCCAAAAGGACTGGAGGACATCTATTCCCAATACTGCTACGTTTACACCAGTTGTGTCCATCAAACCAGGTTTTGAGATTAATCCAGGACTTAGCTGAGCAACGTCACATAAGGGAACCGGAACCCTGTTCAAAAATTTTATAAAATTAAAATAACACACATGATAGGGCAAAATAGAATTTAAAAACTAGTTAACTCACGTCTTCGCTTTGCCGGAACCAGTTTACATTGACAATTTTGGCTTAGCTTGCAAGGCTTTTCCATACTCAACCTACAGTTGCTCAAATAGTGTCCAGCATTCTATCCGAAGAACGGACGCATGACGAAAGGATCGTGCATTATAGTACGCCCCTAAGGTAAAATAAAATTGTATTAGTTGTGGCAGTTGCAAAGACAATCATATAAAAGTAATTTTAATAGAAATGAAGACCCACTTTGAATTCAGTTTCTGCTGTGGCCGGCTGTGGCTTCTGGGCTTACAGATACTCTACGAAAACACCATGTGTCCAGTTGAGGGCTTCAGAAACCAAAGGTCCACCATGTGGACGTCAACCTTCAAAAAGGATGGCATCAATAGAAGCTCCTTCAGGATTTTCCCTGGTAATACAGCCATTTTATTGCATGATCAATTATTGGGCATTGACTGGCAAGGGCGTAAAATCTAGGAACAATAAAATAATTAGGAAGTTTTTCTTATTCATCGAATCAATGAAAGAAGGTACCTAGATTAGGATGTGCAGCAAAAGTTTCTCGAGGCTTTAGCCCATTCAGCCTCATTCAGCCAGCTAGTATAATGTTAATACAAGTAACTTCTTTTTCTAAACCTTCCCAGAAAACAACTCCATGACTAGTTTTGGTCAAGTTTGTACAAATTGTGTTCAGCACTTCAGTTGTTCAACTGTCAGCACTTAGCATCACAGTTGCATAGCTCGTTCCAGGTAGGACACCAAAAAATCCTTTCTCTGGATTGATAGCACGCAAACATCCTTCTTTGTCAAAATGCATCCAAGCTGTCATCTCCAACACATTCCACCTTGTAGCCTGACGTACAATAAAAAGAATAACTTAAATAATATGTGTTTTATAATTTGAATTTGAAGATTTCTAAGAGCGTATTAACATGATTCATTACTATGAATAACCTGGTAAAGTTGGAGTTAACAAAGCAAGATTTGTTTTCCCACACGCACTTGGGAAAGTGGCGGCGATGTGCCGTTTTATCCCTGGGGGTTTGTTATACCTAGAATCTACGGAAAAAACATAATTGAAGTAATATTGGACATTTTTGGTTGAAAAGTCTGAGACGGAGACTTACAAGCATGTGTTATTCAGCGAGCCAGCCCGAGCCACTGAGCTGAATGACAACTAACAAGTGACAACTAACAACTTTCTCCGCAATACCGCATCGCATGCCGCATAATACATGCAATCAGAATACGACTCGCAGCATCCACTTCCACTGTTTAGACGCGAGGACGTAGCTTTCGTTGGGGTTGTTGTAAAAAGACGGTTTATTGAAAAAGAAATAGGATTTCTCCTGTTCGGCAAGTATAAATAGCTAGAGTCTTAATAAAAACGATATTTAAAATTAAAAAACAATTCAAATTTTCATTAAAATGAAGGGTTTTTGAAGGCTGGTTCACGCTTGACGTTTCCAGAATTACCGCTAGATGGCGCCACGGTGCTTTGAAGGGGGTCCCCTCTCGTGCGTATGGCCTGTCGTAAACGGCGCGCCATAGCAGCATTGCCGACTACGACGAGTGATGCGCGGAAATATATATATACGATCGACTTTTATTAAATGAAGATTTACAGTTTACAAACATGTACAAGATTCTTTGATTTTTGCCGGAGAAGAATAAGCAAGTACGTATAAGAAGTTGCTGAAGGGCGACAGAGAGGAACTTGGTTTGTTGATTCGACCCAAAATTGATTGAAGAAGAAAAAGATGAAACAAAAACTCAAGGAAATAAATAAAGTAATTGCCAAAAAGAAACTTCTTTTTGTAATGTAGAATTGCAAACAATCCGCTGAGACAAGAAATATTTATATAATATTTTATTTATATAAAGTAAAGAATTGAGGTTGAAGATGCAAATTAATGTGCGTCTAGAGCGTCGCGTGCTGTTGATGGAGCAATTGTTCCAGTTCGTCTGCCGATCGTAGCAAAAAGGCAGCCGACTCCCTGTATCCCGTCACCAACTGACGAACCGCCAAAATTTCCGCCGCATTTAGTTTGTGAGGCAAGGGAGATGACCGACTGGACAGCCCGTTCGATGTGGGCGGGCCTAAGATGGCCGACGACGGTCGGGACTTTGTGCTCAAATCTGTCGGTCCTTCAGACAAAAATAAAACAAGAAAAAAAACATGTTAACTTGTTTAGGGTTTCGCCAAAAGCGTGTCAAGTAAACAACAGTTGGCGTGAGCGAATCCCCAAAATAATTACACCGGCAACGTCGCAAAAAATAACCGCTCGAAAAATTACTTAATTACAGTCAAGTGTCGAACGAGTCAAAACGTGTTGAAAACCGTCGTCTCAACGCGTGGTTCGTGCTGGAGATTTGTTTGTTTGTTTAAGGTAGGTTAAAGTGTCGGTTGATAACAACAAATGTACCGCCAGATTCGTTGCCTAAAGTTTATCATCGTGATCTATTGGCTTTTGGGCTCACAAGTCACGTATTGAGAATACCAGCAGCCATGTCGTCGAAACAAAAGAAGGACAAAACGGGTATTTGCATACCTTGATGAATCGAGGTCGTTGTAGGGATGCTATTGCTATTGCTGGATCTCTGATAAGGTCCAAAAGCCGGTCTGAACAAGTTGGTCATGCCGGTTGTGCTGCTGGTGGTCGTTGAAGTGGATGCCGGGCTGTGGGCTTCCGGCGGTTGCTGTTGTGACAACCCGCCAGTTGGACTGACCAATCCGGTTTCGCTATTGCCAACAGCAACGGGTATGGGTTGGCTAATGGGTTCCAATCCTAAACGTAATCTTTTGGCATTTTGATTCTCGTTTTCACAGGCTTGTGCAAGAATCTGCTCGGCAATGGCCGACGTCAAGTGAGGCGGCATCGGTCGGTTGGTGTTTGGCGACAAGAGACTGCCCGCAGAGATGGAAGGATCCATCTGAAGACCTCCGGATGGATCCCTCGTCCTCTTGTGTCGACGACAAGACTTCAAATAGGTACGAATGCGCTTGCGCGCTCTCTCGCCAAACTCGGGGAACTGACGTAAACACGAATCTAGATGAAAAGAGAGAGAGAGAGGATGGAAAAAATGGGTAAATTATTCCATTCCGTCGGAATTGGATTCGGGTGAGGACGTCCTACCGATAATAGCCTGAACTTTTTCACGCGGCTGCCTTGAAATGGGCACCATCCGATCCAGATTCTCATCCACAAACAATCTCACAAACATCTAAAAGATTCAAAAAAAAAAGAGAGAATTCCGTTAGAATTGAAGTCCTAGAAATGAAATATCATTTCTCTGTTTACATTGAAAGCTTTCAAACGTTCGGGATCTTGGGTGTCGATCCTGTCCTCGACATCGTCGTCGTCTTCGTCATCTTCATCTTTAATGGCTCCGGGTGAGTGATCATCCATTAAGACATCGGACGTCTTTGACGACAGATCCAACGTTATAGGACTCTGTAAATGTAATAGTGTTATCAATTAACGAAATCAACTTAAGGGTTTCGGAGCTAAATACCGTCGGATCGTTACTAGTGGACGTCATCACGTTGAAATGTGTCAAACTGTTGTGTTTTGCCGGACTTTCTTCTTCGACTTTGTGTCCAGCTGTCATACCTTGTTGTGGACTAGATGTTCCAGCCGAACAAAATGACGATTCCTATTAAAGATAGTACAATATAAGATGTCGTTATTTCTAGTGTAGGAAAAGAAGAAGAAAAAAGATAGAGCTTTCTATTTGATTGGAAAGCGTACAAGCTGGGAAAGTATACGACGATTGAGAGGTAGAAAGAAAGATGATAGGAGGGAATGCGTGTACATAGATGGAGCCCAACGGGAGAGGCTCCAAGTCCTTTTTTTCTATTTTTTTTTTTCTCTCTTTCCTCCCTTGTGGCAAGACCACGAAATCGATAGACAACAACACACAACCCTCGCCCGTCATTTCTTTTCCTTGTGCGCGCTCGCCGCCCAAGACATAAAAAAAAAACACACAAGTCGCCTTATTCAGAACGATTCCATTCCGTGCCCGTCTCTCTCTCTCTTTCTCTCTTTCGAAATTTCTTCATTTGGTGGCAAATGAAGTTGCCCGCCGAGAACGCGCAAGCGCCAGACTGTCTGGATGCTGGTTTCCGTCTTATTTTTAAACCGATCGGTTGGTATAAATTTTGTCTTTATTTATTTTTTTGAGGAATTCAAGAGAGAAAATTGGCAGTTGGAGGTGTGAAAAAAGAAAAATGGAAGGAAAAAAACTTACGGCGCGATCGAGTCCTAGCAGTTGTTGATGTGACACTCCGGCTAGTGTGGCGCGTTTGAGGAGCGTGCTGGTCAACGGCAGACTCAGGTCGATGTTGTTGGCAGTCACGGCTAACATGAGCTGGGACTGCGGCGGCGTCGGCGGGAGGAGTAGTGGGTGGTGGTGCTGCTGCTGCTGCTGTTTCGTGGTACTGCCGGGAGCTGATGTCGGATGGATCTGCGGAGAGGCTGGCGGAGTAGGAGATCCGGGTGAAACTCCGTTTTGGTGAAGGAGGGTCGTCGTCGTCGTTGTCGAAGACGGGCTGGGGAGTTGGGTCGTCGAGGACGGCGGGCTGACAGCACCCACGACGACAACTGCTCCGGCGCCGTTGCCGCGTCGCTGGCAATCGGCGCACTGCATCAGGAATCGCGTCACAGCCTCGCGCGGTAGGAACGCGTAAATCTCCGTGATCTATTTCAAGATTCGTCCCGTTAGTAGACGACGACGACAAAAAGGCTCCAGCGGCCGGCGGCGGCGAAATTTAAAAATAAAGGGGCCGAAAGAGACATAGAACACTTACTGCGCGGTAAGTCCTCTTCTGGCCGGCGTGCTTCCCCGTCGCTGGCCTTCCGCCGCTATTGTTCATGAATTCCACATGCTCTCTGTAGATGATGTCGAAGAAATCTTCGACGACGGCCACTTTCTTGTAAACGGGCCTGTCCTCGCCACCCGATTCATCCTGTTGACAAAGAAAAAAGACAAAACGAGTTGAGGGGCACGTCGAAACAAAGGGGGTTGTCGTCGTGTTTCAGGAAACGGCCACTAGATGGCAAATATGTAGGAGGGGGCAGGAAACGGCGACCCTTTTCTTTTTTTTGTCTGTGCCGTTGGTATGGAGGGGGGGTGATGAAGCCAAGTTTCTCTCCCCTCCTTCTTTTTTTTCTTCTTTTCTTTCTTTTGAAGGCTGGTGGGGGTTGTAGTCATGGCAACGAATCTGTGCGTTGGAGCGGGCGCATGGAGGAGGAAAACAAACACGTCGAGACGAAGAAGAAAGGAAAGAAAGAAATCCACCTCCCACCGACCGACCGACCGAAAAAGGAAGTAGATACTCGATCCGCCCCCTTCTTGTTTTTCTTCTTCGTCTTCTTTCTTTTTTTCTTCTTCTCTTTTCTACCTTTTCTTTGCACGACGACTCGGGAGAAAAGAATCAAAAGGCAAAAAAAAGAGAGAGAGAAAGAGATAACATCGTCTGCATGAGTTGCTGCTGCCGGAATCTTTTTGGTCGTCTGCTTCCTAGACGACCGTTAACGATCGCTCGTTAGCCTTTAGCCAGTTAGCCCCTACCGTTGGTTCACACCTAATCTCTAGGCTACGTTGAAAACGTGAATTTCCAACATTTTCTCCTACTTTTCTCTTTGGGATTTTTATTTTCTTTTTCTTTTTTTTTCAGAGACTTCCTGCCATTGTGTCGATCAAAAGGGAGACGAGGGGTTCGCCTCCGTCGAATACAACAACGGAAAAAATGGAGAGAGACCGAGAGAAAGAGAAGAAAAGAAGCGGATGGTTGGTCACATATATACTCGTCGGCCGGAGATAGGGTGGTGTAGAAGGGTGGCTTGCTGGGCGTGCTATTTGGCGCCACCGCAGTGGACATGGGCAGGAGGAGAAGAAGGAGGAGGAGGAGGGAGGAGGATAACAAACAGCGTCGACCGTGACAGGACCCTTCCCTTTCTCGGACTCTTCCCATCGATCCGGTCTCTCTCTCTCTCTCACGGCGTCTCACACACAGCTTACGGCAAAGTGCATCGGGTGTCTCGCTCCTTCTTTTTTCTCTCTCTCTCTCCCCTCCCCTCTCCTACCAGCAGCAGCAGCAGTCGGTTAGAGAGAAAGAGGAGGGCGCTGATGGAGTGTCTTGTCTCATCGGCTCTCTCCCACCCGACCGACCCAAACTCGTCGTCGTCGAGGAGGAAGTAGCAACCCCCGCGTCGAGACGCGCCGCGCGCCGCTGTCTTTTTCTTTTTCCTCGTTAACTTTCCACGTGCGTCCCGCGCCAAGCCGCCGCGGTGGCGTCCCCTCGCTCGCTCTCTCTGCTACTACTCTCTGGCCTTTTTTTTATTTTATTTTTCTTTCCTCTTTTTTCCTTCCTCCGTCGTCGTCGTCGTCGTCTTACTTCGCCACCACTCGGCCCGTCGCGCGCGGCGGGTACAGTATATAGACTCTCTTTTTTTGATTTCAAAGGCGCTGCTACGACCGACGTAATAATCAGCCGGAGCGACACGTCGTCGTCGTCGTCGACGTTCTGATTTTCTCCGAATTCTAACCCCCGCGACGGCGTTGAAAGTTGACGTCAATGTGTCTAAGGTTACCTTGGTTGTACTGGTGACGACGTAGAGGTCGTCGTTGTCGGCAGCGTCTTGGTCGTCGTCTTGGTTGCCAGGATTCGTCGTCGTCGTCGTTGTCGGCGATGAGGAGGACAAAGTCTCCGGTGGGCCGAGCCGGAAACCTTTGGCTCGTACCCAGAATCGGAATTTAGACGAGTCGGCTCCGTTCGATCGGTCCTCTCCCTTCAAGATCCGGGCGATCCGTTCCGACTTGCGACGTGAAATCGTCTTGGTCTTGGCCGCGTCTCCATAAGTCTAGACGGACGGACATGGAAACACGAATTGAATGGCGGGCCGAAACGAATAAAAGAAGAAGAAGAAGAAGAAGAGAAAAGAAAAGAAAAAGACGAAGAACTGGGCCGACAGACGGACCTGCATAACCCAAGGCTGGAAAGCTTCCTTCATTTGTTGTCGACGAATGGACGCTTCGTCCGCGTCCCGTCTCGCTAGAGGAGGAGCTTCGGCTTTTCGGCTGACGGCCGCCGACGGTTCCGGCGGCTTGTTGTTGTCCAACCGGACCGTTGCTTTGGCGGCGGCGGCAGCAGCTACTCGGCTACTACTACTGCTATTCTTGTTGTTGTGCTGGCGCGACTGAAAGGGCCCAGCAGGAGGAGGAGGAGGTGGGCTGTTATTGTTATCGGCAGGTGGAAACACGGTCACCGGAAAGCCATTAGCGACCTGCTGTTGCTGCTGCTGCTGCTTTCTGTTTTTGGACGGTGGCGGTTGGTCCGTTGATCCATCTGGGCCGATGACCGACGGACTCGTCTTACCGTCGACAAAGAAATCGACCACATCGTCGTCGATCTCTGACGAGTCTTTCAAATCCAAATGAACTCGTCCCGTTTTGAGACGCGTCGTCCGTACGGGCGTCGTTTCTCGTCCACGTTTCCGGCTGCTTGTCGTCTGGCTCCGCATTTCCGTCACACACACAGACACTAGTCCACTGTTTCTTTGTTGTTGTCGTACTACTGGAACGGCGGCGACACTGGAAAACTTGACAACATCAACAAGTCAAACTAAATAAAACAAAGACGACGACGACGAACGGGTTGGAACAGAGTCGAGTCGATTGACTTTTTCGACACAAAGAAGAGAGAGACACGGACGGCGGACAGACATCCGTCTGGGAGAGAGACAGAGAGAGGCACAGTCAAGTCCGGCTTGTTGTGGAGAAGTGGCCGATAGTGGAACTGGTGGAACCGTGTATATAGGGGAGGGAGAGAGAGGAGAGAGTAGGAGACGACGGCCCCCACACGCAGCCCACTCAGTCGGGGGGGGGAGGGAACCAGCAGCCCAGCAGCAGCCCAGACTGAGACAATCCGCCAAAAAAGAGAGAAGGGAGCGAGCAAGAGAGAGAGAGACGCCGCCAGCTCTCTCTCTCTCTCTCCGTGGCCGCCGGACGTGATAAAACCTCCCCTCCACGCGCGGCTCTCTCTCTCCCCTCCCTCCCCTCCTCCCTCCCTCCTCCTTTTCTGTCTGTGCGTGTGTGCGGAGCCCAGGAAACGGAATGGGATTCCCGAATGGGACAGAGGCAGTAACGGACCAACCCAAAGCTCTCTCTCTCTCTCCCTTTTTCTCTCTTTCTCTCTCTTCTTCTTTTTTTCCTTCCCCCCTTCAGAGCGGCGGCGGCGTCGTCGTTGCGGGAGAGAGAGAGAGAGTGGGTGGATGGGAGCAGACTCGTTTCATTTCCGTCCCCTCCTACACGGTCTGGCACGGCCGACTGATATGAACTTACCTTCTGTGCTGCGCTCGCTCGTCAGACGAGACCTATTCTTGATCCCCCCTTCTCTCTCTCTCTCCCCTCTCTATCCTATTTTTTGTTGGTGGTACGAGGGGGAGAGAGCTCTCATCAACTGCCGTCGTCGCTTCTCCCCCTCGTTTTCTTCCTTCACAAAAGAAAGAAAGAAAGAAAGAAGAGAGAAAAAAAAGGAAAATGGCCTCAAACTTTTCAAGAGATAGGAGACGGACCCCGAGTTTGTTGTTTTTTTTTTCGAGGCGACAGACGTTTTCACGGGTGACGTCATGAAGGCAGTGTGCGCGGCCGTGGTATTTAATCACGACGGGTCAGACGTCTCCACTCGGACGGACGGACACAAAAGAAAAGAGAGTCGGGTGATACAGTCCCGCCGCCATGGGGTAACGGGCCGACCCGTCAAGACGAAAGAAAAACAAACTCGTCGTCTTCCCCTGCAGCCATGGCGTGATACATTTCCACTGGGGCGCGTCGTCGTCGTCGTCGTCTCCAATCCCGCCCTTTTCTCCACCACCACCCACACATCTACTGCCACCGCCGCCGCCCACTGGGTTTCTCTCCACAACTGTCTCGCACGGGCTCTTCTTCTTCTTCTTCGTCTTCTTCTTTTGTAAACATCCGAGTTTTCGTCTTCTATTTCTCGGTCTTCGTCTTCATCCCGCCACTGGAAATCTAGTTCAAGCAGTGACATCTCTTTGTGTGTCCGTTGACGTCGCCCGATGAGCTCAACCCGATCCATCATTTTCTCTCTACTCTTCCTCGATGCATTTATAACGAAGACAGCCGGAGACCGACGACGACGACAACGAACCTGTTGATCACAAAAACTTGGCATTAATGAACAGCGCAACTTTTTCATCCGAGGGGAGCTTATCTTTTTGTGGAAGGAGAAGAGAGGAGAGAGAAAACCTTGGGACGACGGGTTTTACGCATCAGAACCAGGGACCCTTCTATATGCGGGTAGACGGGAGCAAGTCGTGCTGCGGTCAGTCCCCTCTAGCGCCGCTGCCGCCGCCGCCGCCGCCGCCCCATTTCTTTTTTAGTTTTTTTTCTTCTTTCTTTCTTCTCTTTTCTCTCTATATTTATTTGTAGCGTTGTTTCCAACACGATCACTTTTTTCTTCTCTGCCGTCGCTAAAAAAGAAGTTGGAGGCGCTGATTATGATTCCAAGGAAATCTCGGCCTGATTGACCGGCCAGCACGAAACCCAGCGGTCGTGCGGTTTTCACATGGACGCCTTGTAAGTAGACATCAAAATGGCCGGCCGATATTTCCCCCCCAACCACCACTCATCATGAGCCGGACAGTGCGTTGTTGTAATCCAAGGAGAAGAAGAAAATTGTTTTCTTTCTTTTTTCTCAAAAAAAAAGAAAAGAAAGAGAGAAGGTAAGGAGAGAGCGCGCATTGGCCAGGAGCAGGAGCAGCAGCAGCAGCTTCACCACAATAACAAGAAGAGAAGAAAAGGGCTCCGACATCTGGTCTCCCTCCTATCTCGGTGGGTGGCCCGTGGACCGACGAACCGACTAGACTCGAAGCGAGAAGAGAGAAAACAAGGTTGGCTGCTGCTGCTGCTGGTCGTTTGCAATTGTCGGACGGGATCGAGTCGTCGATTGTTCGGTTCGGTCGTTCAACGAACTTTATTCGGCACGTCATCGACGACAAAGTTCATTGTTTACTTTTTCTCTCCTCTTTTTTTTCTCTCTCTCTCTGACATTCTTGATCTTTTTCGTCTGCTCCGAGCCGACGAATAAAGAGAGGGGGCCCAAAGAAAGAAAAAGGAAATAGATTGGATGGTAGACGACGACCGACGACGAAGAAGAAGAGAAAGAAGGGCATACACGAGCAAGAATACGAAAAGAGAGAAGAGAGAGAGAAAGAGAGAGAGAGAGCACTTTGTGGAAAGAGAAGGAGGGAATAGGGGAGGGTTAGCGGGCACGTCGTTTGATATAGGAACCATCCATTGCCACTGCCGGCGCCGGCCCCGGCACGCACACACACACGGACACAAAGAGAAGCGAATCCAGCAGCGGAACACACTCCGCCCATCGGGCCCACAGCAGCCCAGAGTTCTCTCTCTCTCTCTCTCTCTCTCTGGCGCGCTTAAGTGGGCACTTTCCACCCTCTCTACGAGCGCACGCTCTCCGTCCCTTTTTTGCGCTGCTGCTGCTGTTCAGGTCTCTCTCTCTCTCTCGCAATAACCTAATTTCATTTCCATTTTTTTTTTCTTCTCTCCCTACCAACCGCCTCCGCATTACGGCCCGCTTTCAAGTTCACGTTCTACTCTTTTTTTTTTCTTTCTTGTTGCTGCTTTTCTAGATATATTTTTTTTTTTGTTGAAGGAAGACTTCGCACCTTTTTGGAAAGGAGAACAACTGCGTACGGGACAGAAAAAGAAACGTCACTGGAAACGGCGGCGCGGGGGCGTTGACGCCTCGTCGCCAACAACACTTGACTCGGGCGCCTTTTCCCCGCCGCTGCCGCCGCTATCCATAAATCAATAAGTCCGCACACATTCTCTTTTTTCGACTCTTCTTCTTCTTCTTCATCGTCTCTTGTTTTGCTTTTTTCATCCTCGATATTTCTTTCTTTTTTTGGCTTTTTTTTCCTGATTATTTAGCGCCGTCGCCGCCGTCTTTTCCCATTTTGTTTTTATAGAGGGCGCGACGTTGGCACGTTCCAGCGCACACGCTCCTGCCCGCCTCGCCACATCACCATAGAATGAATATTTCAGAGACGCATAAAAACGAGATGGGGAGACGGCGGCGGCGGCGGCAGCGGCAGCTCGTCGTCTTTTTCCGCCCGATCCACCACCACCAGCAAACGCCGCAATCCGACCGACCGGTATCGCTGCCGCCCAGCTCTTAAAATGAGGAAAGAAGAAAAAAAAACACATACACAAACGATCGAATAAAAATCTAACAAAAAGAAAGAAGAAGAAGAAGGAATATAAAATAGAGAGAGAGAGAGAGAGAGAGAAATACACCTCCGGATGAGGATTGTATAATAATGTAGAAAGGAGCGCAGAAAAGAGAACAACACCCGGAAAAAGACGGGCGTATTTTCTTCAATAATAAAGAAGAAGAAGAAAAACAAAACAACGAAACAAAGAAAAGAATTTTTATCGACCGAAAAACGACTAGAGACATCTAGCGGCTGATTGGGGAATTTGTTTTGTAGAAGAAAGAAGAGCTGGCCGGCCGGGGAACCGACCGTGAGCAAATAGATCCTGCGCGCAAGTGGGATCGACGTCGGTTGTTGACTACGGGCCAGTCACGTTCTACGTCCCGGTGTCTATCGACTCGCCGTTGTCCCGACGCACCAACCCTCCAACAAAAAGAAGAAGAGACGACGGCGCTTTATTGACGAGGCAAGTTTGCTCCGTTCCGTGCCCTTTTTTTATTCCGGATCCAACTGCTCTTGAGACTGTTCTATTTTTACAGGCTGGACGACAACATGGCCACGCAAACCGACAAAAAGGGTAAACTTGGAATTTTTTTGAAATATATTTCCATTATCGCCGCTCCAGCAAAGTAATCTTCCTTCCGTTTGGAAGATGTCGTGTTGGTGACGGGCGGATGCGGTTACGTCGGGACGCACACGCTCACCCAATTGCTGGAGCAAAATGTTGAGGTTGTCGTTGTGGACAACCTCGTCAATGTGGAATCGTCAACTAAAGGTAAAACATTTTTCCTCGATTTAATTCCATTCACAATTTTGAATAAAATTGCCATCCGAGCGCGGTGGGATAATCTCGACCGGACGCGTTGTATTTCAAAACGTCCGTCCGCCGATCTGGCGGAATCTGATTCGTCTGCTAATAACTTTGTGTGCATTTTGATAGACGAGACGAAACCGGCCAGTCTGCAGAGAGTCGAAGAACTGACGGGCAAATCCGTGGCCTTTCATAATGCCGACATTGGCGATCCCCAATCGCTGGAAAAGATTTTCAATCAGGTGAATCAAATTATATTGTTGTTTCTCTACTAGATCGATAGACTAACCGTCTCGCACACGCATCCACAGTATCGATTCGACTGCGTCATTCACTTGGCCGCCTTGAAATCGGTGGGAGATTCCTGTCGATTACCGTTGGATTATTACCGGAATAATGTTGCCGGCACCGTCAATCTGTTGGAGGTATATGTTTACACCCAACCAGCAGAACCCTTTCCATACTAGATACTTATTCTCTCTCAACAGGTAATGAAGAGCCATCAAGTCAAGAAAATAGTTTTTTCCTCGTCGGCCACGGTTTATGGTGAACCGCAATATCTGCCCATTAACGAGTCGCACGTGACGGGCCAACGAGTCACCAATCCTTACGGCCGCTCCAAGTACTTTATCGAAGAAATATTGCGCGATCTCTGCGCCTCCGACCCGGTTCGTCTCTCTCTCTCTCTTTTATTACTGGAACACTTGTTCATAAATCACTTTCGGATGACTTTCGGGGTCGATTGATGAATACGTACGACGTCCGACGACAGGAATGGTCCGCCATTTGTCTGCGCTATTTCAACCCGGTGGGAGCTCACCCTTCCGGCCGAATCGGAGAAGACCCTGCCGGAGTGCCTTGTAATTTGATGCCGTACGTGGCTCAAGTAGCCGTCGGTCGACTGGCGAAACTCGGCGTCTACGGCAGCGACTACGCCACGCCAGATGGCACTGGTATGGACGCCCAGCGCATTTTGACTCTGTTCCTACTACTATTGACACGCAATGCTCACAATTGACCGACATCAAAGGTGTTCGTGACTACATCCACATCATGGACTTGGCCGAAGGACATTGGGCCGCCACAAAGAAGATCCTCAAAGACGGATCCAAAGGTCAGCACATCCAGCATCATCATCGATTTTCCTTTAGGCTAGTAAGAGACTTCGGTCCAGTGAATAACGGACGATTTGCAGGTTGGCTGGCGTATAATTTGGGCTTGGGACGAGGATTCTCCGTCCTGGAAGTAGTCGACTGTTTCAAGTCGGTCAGCGGCCGCCCGATCCCCGTGGAATTCGTCAGCCGGCGAGATGGAGACGTGGCTTCCAGTTACTCGGATTGTTCCTTGGCCACCAGCCAACTCGACTGGACTGCTAGCCGCACTCTGACCGACATGTGTAAGGACTGTTGTACATCACCATCTCCGTCTTCTTCTTCTTCTTCGCTCCTTTCTTTCCGCGCATTAGGGTTCAGGCGCTAAATCAATAGTCATCCATCAGGCCGGACGACGGTACAAATACTACTCATCAAGAGTTGTGCTCCTGTCCGACAGCATCTGCCCCCTTTTCTATCTCCTTCTACATCCATTTATCGATTTGACCAAACCCATGTTAGGCTGTCAAAATGGAGGGAACCCTCCCAAATGCCGACTAGACGTGCCTTTTCACAAATTGTTTCAATTCCGTCGCGGTCCCGTACACTACTAGGAACCATGGGAAATGTTTGGTGCCCACATCGATTCTAGTCGAGTGGATCCGTCGGCCCTATTTTTACGATCCCTAGCGAAAACGATAGAGAGAGACATCTTCAATGGCTTTAATCCTCCGTGTTTTTTTCCTTGTTCAAACAGGCTCGGACATGTGGCGCTGGCAGTCGATGAATCCCAATGGATACCAATCCTGAAAATCCCTCTTTTTCTTCATTGAATACATCGTTCGGACCCTTTCAACCCGCTCAAAGAGACCCAGAGTCCAAAAATACTTCTTCTTTTTTTCTTCTCAAATTTGATTCCATTTATATTTGATAGCCCACATATATATAACTCTCAATACACGGAAAGGTTGTTGTAACCTTTTCCCAATATAAATCCTCATTCTCTTTTGTGGAGCAATCCATCACTGTGCAAAGGGGAAAATGGCTCGTCTATTTACGTCAGTGAAGCCGTTGAGTTGAGCAAGGAGGAGGACGACGACGTCTAAAAAGACGAAACAGTTGGGTCCTGCTGCTGCTGCTGTTGCTGTTGTGTGTATAAGCCTTTTATTCAATCAGTGCGCGGTTCGTCGTTTAGTCCCTCGAACTAATGTTTTGTATGTGTATTTATAAATATAGAGCGAAGAAAAAAAGAACTCTAGGGACGGCGGCTTATATCCGTCACTGGCCGGACAATATACAACACGACGTCCTGCGGAAGAATGGCACAGATTCCAGACAAATCGGTTTACTTGGCGATGTGGTGGTGGTAGGAAACGATCCTGGGGCATCGATTCGACCTCGTTGCATTTAAAAGGATTAAAAGTTGTTGGCCATTATTGACTTTTTCTTCCCTCTTTTTTTGTAAAATTTCGGAGAGACTAGAGCGTTGACTGACACGATAGAGGTCGCGACCGAGGAACGATCGATAGAATGGACTAGAAGAGAGCCGGCCGGCCGGCATGATTCGCTCGACTTGTGATATATACTGTGTAACAAGAGAGAGAGAGAGAAAGAGGACGCTCGGAATAGTAACATCCAGACGAGACGGGGGGTCTTGATTAATATCTAATTGGATTCCGACTGTGCAACATTCATACAGCAGCCGACTTGAGTGACTACTCCAGAAGAGAGAGTGAGTGAGAGATGGAGAATCTCTATGGAAATGCTGTGTCTTAGACATATATGAGGGATTGTCTCTCTCTCGCTTTTTCGTCTCCAGTGGGCGTTAGATCCGACCAACTTTTTGACATTAAGGATCACGAATCGTTCCGTCGTCACCAACTGACATCTGTTAGCCAAATATTGAAAACGATCTCGTCTCGACGACGACGATTATCGATCCGTTGTGCACTAGTAGAAACACAAGCAAAACTCGTTAGAAAACATGATACATCTCGGCGCATCCGGAATGTCGAGCTCAAATGGCCTGGGACAGCAACGACGAGAGATTTCGTTTCGTTTTTTTTAATATTTTTCAACCGAGATTGGCGTTTTTCCAGCTGAGAAAATGTCAATATAATCAAGTGTGGAGTTTTATGGGCTCCACATGTTCGTCGCTTCCAGGCCGGCTTTGAGTTCTACAGTAAATCTAGATCTACCGTTGTTCTTCTATGTTGTCAATCTCGAGATTGATTCTTTTTTTCTTCCAAAAGGGGAAACGCCCTAAGAGAGACGAAGTCGATCGATGAAGACGACGACGTGTATTGAGCTGCAGGACGCCGCCAAAAAAAGGGAAAAAAAAAGAAGTCCCAAACACGTCCACCAGCAGTAGCAGGAATGACGTCCAAGTGACCCGATGTGGCTTCCGGAGTTCCGGAATCATCAACAAAGAACTAGGCAACCCATTTTTTTTGCTGGTCCGTCCCAAGGATCCTTACATAGGCATATCAGCTGAGAGAGGTTTTTTGTAGCTGCTGTCGGACATTAGCGAAAAGCTCGTCGAGCATCACAAGTGTTTGTTATTCATGGCTACTTATTTATATGTATGTGGGCGTGTCTATTCCGGTTAGAGAGAGAGGAAAAAAGGGCTAAAAATAGGAAGGAAGGAAGGAAAGAAAGAAAAAAAAAATTGGATGTCAGTCTCGGCGGTCTCGATGACTTAAAGGCTTGGCGGCATTGGGACGATGTGACCGGGATGCTTGCTCAGTAAGGCCGGCCATCCGAAAGAGGAAGAAAAAGCTCGTCGATCCGCATCGTCTTTTTCTGTCCGGTATATCGTCATCATCGTCGGCGGCCGAGCGATTCATTTTATTATTACCCAGTTCCGTCGGCGCTTGGTCGATGATGCTGCTCTATAGGAGGCTATAGGATGCGGCTCTATAGGAGTAGATGTCGGCGGGCACACAACTGGGGCGTGTTGCTGCACCTGCTCTCTTATTGGGCGCCCTCGTAAACCTCCTCCTCTTCTCCCCAGAAGCAAAAGAAATAGATTGCAAGCAGGTGAATCCTTCAAGCGGAACGGAAGAAAAAGCCTCCGTCTATTGCCGCCGACCCCGATGAAAGTGAAGACGTAAGAACGTTCATTATTACGAGGCAGCCTTGCTGTGATCCTCGTCGTCTGATAGTGACTGGATCTCTTTCAGGAGCAGAAGCAGCACTTAAATAGCCTTCGATACGAATCGGATCGAATCGGGGGGAACACAAAAAGGGGGACGAAACAATAGGAGGAGGAACTGGTGCGTTGTTGTATATATCATCGGATGGCGTGCTGTACAGCGCCGTCTTTCTTTTTCTTCGTGCCCAGCACACACAAACGCTCATTATCCCCAACAGTGGAGCGTAACCTAGTTGCTACTAGTACGTACTGTAGTAAGAGTAGTAGCCAGTTGTTGTTGTCGAAAATTTTCCTCGGTTCCCCTCAATTTCCCTTCTATTTCTTCACTGCTCGACCGACACCCGGCAGCTGGGCCCTTTTGCTGATTGCCCCCCTCTCTCTCCACGTCTAAACTCTAGACTACGTACACGTACTAGCTACCTACTCGTCAAGTCTATTGCCTTTTGGCCACACGATTGCATCCAATTGTCCTCGTCGTACTACTTGGATGTATATCGACATTTAGATCAAATGGCGTACGCACACACATAAGCTGGAAATGGCGAGAAAAACCCCTCCAGACTATGAAATAAAAAAGAAAAAAAGAGAAGAAAACAAAACAAAACACAACAGTGTAGTAGTAGTAGCAGACGACGTTATCGATCGACGCCAGAGTGTATTAACACGAGTGTTCCCACGACGTGGGTTGCGGTCGTGACAAATGGAGTTTTCCAATGATTCCAGAGATTTCTCCGTCACTGTTTGGCCACTCTGAGCAAACATCAACTGCCGTTAAATTCCATCTCTCTTCGACGACTACTACTCGAGCTAAACTGAAATGTTTACCCACCCAACCCCCCTTTTGGACGCCATTTTGCAAAACGAGGTCGACCTTCTAAAGTCGGTCGATTATTCTCGTCGTGTACAGCAGGAAAGAAAAAATCACGACGATGTTGTTGTTGTCGGACGTCGTACACCGATGATGTATATACACATCCTAAGGTAAGTCAACATTTATATCCCGATGTTATCAATAAAAAAAATGTGTGTGTGCGTGGGTTAGCCCCGTATCTCGCGGCGAGAAGAGGTTTCCTTCCGCATCCGTTCACCGTCTGCCAGGCAATGGGATCAATTTCTTTTTTTTTCTCCTTCTTCTCCTGGTCTATCCATCGTTCTCGTTCCCTTGATGGCGTATCTCTTCCATACTTGTGCTATATACTATCAGATCCCTCGAAATCTTCCGGCTCTGTGTATTTGCCCGTCTGGGGAATATATATATATAACCAGCAGCAGCACCGACGTCTATACTGTACTTCTTTTTTTCTTCTTCTTCTTTCGTGCTGTCTCTCTGTGTGCGTGCCGCCCGCCGGAATCCTGTTGGATCAATGAACCGCTCTCTCTGTACTAGCTGGCCCAGATGGATGTATTGGCACTCTTTTTCTCCCCGTATACTTTCCAGCGCGTTCTTGGCTCGCCATTTCGCGTCGCCAATCACAGAATTGTCATTAGAGTCTGACACAAGACCCAAATTGGAAATGGGCCGGAAGCTTCTATTTTTTTTCTCTCTTTTCAATCTAAAAACCGCAGTGAGCAGGAATGAGAGGGCGCGATATCGGATGTGAAAGTAACGACTCTATAGGAAGAAGAAGAACCGGAGAGAGAAAAAAAAACAAAAAACAAGAAAATGCTTATAAAATAGTATTTTACAAGAGAAAACTCGGTTGTGTCTTCCTTTACGCGCACGTCGTCTTATTTGAATAGATTGGAGCCGTCGGCGACGCCTCCCTTCACGCGGGTTTCCTTTGTCAAAATACTTGAAACTATTGTTGTGTCCTGTCCCATCTATTCACGTCTTCGTCTTCTTCTTCTTTTTCTTCTTCTTGGCCATTGAAAATTCCGTGATAAACTCGATAGGAAATCCCGTCAAGTCTTTGCCTCTCTTTTTCCCCGTCCGCGCGCAGCGTCGGCGGTTCCGTTGGAAATCATTTCTGGCGTCGTCGACACGTGTTATCCGGGGATACGTTTTTTTTTCATGTTGTTGAGATTATTCAAATTTTTTTTTAATTTAATAGGGAAATTCCATCCCGGCAATTCCATTTCCCTGAAAAAAAAAAAGGAAAACGGTACCGGTGAATGACGTCATCCATTGCCTCATCCCATGTCGCCATTTTTGTTAACCAAAAGAAAACAACAAGAAAATTTAAAAGGATGGGTTCGATCTCCGTTTCGTGAAAACCGCAATAACAATGTGTCCAAGTTTCGGGCGGCTGACGATGACGCCGGCTGGCCGACGCTCCACCTGGCGACGCTAATGAACTTGTATAGAAAAAGCTGAAGAAGAAGAAGACGATCCAATCCGAACGTTGTTGTGCAAAAGTCACGGCATTGCCAAATTCGCTGCCAACAATTTCTTTTTTTTCCTTCTTCTTCTTTTTCTTAGCAGCAGCGCGGCGCAAGTCCCGGGCGTCGCGGCGCCGTCGGCTCCTCCCCTTTCACTTGAGACGGTCGCCAAGGGCAACTGAAGAGAGAGAGAGCCCCATCGATGTGAGCGCTACACGGCCAACACCGTCAGTTCTATAGCCGACGTCGTCCGACACTCATTGTCCACCTCTCTCGTCCCGTCTTTTTACCTTTTTTTTGTTGTGAGAACCCAAGTCTCATCGCCATCGACCACCAGAGAGAGAGAAAAAGAGAGATAATTAAACAAGGGGAATTTGATAGCAACACCGACATCTTCACTGGAGGAATTGCCGCTCGAGCGCCATGGCCGACACTTCGGCCATTTCGCCTCTATCCGGTGGCTACTTGCTGATTGTGCTGACGGAGCCGCACAGCGAGCAGCACAAACAAGTCCTGCTGGAACGTCTCGCTAAAGGTCAGTCGTCGTCGTTCTTTTCTGTTATTGCTGATTATTGCGGATGAAGGAAAAAGAGAAAGAGGAAAATAACGAAAAGAGAAACGAAGAAACCGTTGCCTGCAATTGCGCAGCCGTTTGCCAAAGTTTTTTGGGGCGTTGTCTTTCCCCTCCAATGTGTTTCTCCTTCGTCGTCGTCGCCGTCCGTTTTTTTTCCCGAAAGAGAGAGAGAGAGACCCCTCACCGCAATATCCTTCACGACCGGTGGGCCGCGGCTATAATCATAGACGTCGAGTCACGCTCGGCTGACGTCGCATCAGACTTGATGCCCATAAGATTTTCTTCTTCTTTTTCTCCTTATGTTTCCGTTTACTTTTCTCGGGCTGGGTCTCTCTCTCTCTCTCATTGCTACTCCCCCGACCAAAATGGCGGATCGGGTGTGGGGGGGGGGACTCGCAGCTCCTCTGCTGTAGGTTTCATTACGTCTATCCATTTTTCTCCCCCCTTGCTTTCAAAGTCGTAAACTAACCGGAATCGGAATAAACATAGGACACACAAACGATACTCTATAGACGCGTAACCAAGGTGACTCTCGGGGTCTTGTCACCCAATGACTTGTGTGTTCCTATCGTAGTATAGAGTCTATACTACTCCATTTCAAATAGAGAGAGAGAGAGGACTAGTACACGTTCTATTCCCGTTGTTGATGTCTTATCGAAACAGAGTTGCACACATGGTTCCCCTCCGACGCCTTCCAGTTATGCTTTCCGGCTAATTTCATTCCGAATGGGATTTTCGCTCGGACCAGAGTCGTTGCTGCTGCGCGCGCGCGCAAAACTTTTTTGCTTCTTGCGTCAAACTGTGTAGGGCATCCGCGTTGCAGTAGCAGCAGCAGCAGCAGTAGTTCTCCCATTTTGACTGGATATTCCGCATTCCGACGAAAAGAGAAAGAAAGAAACAGTTTCCAGGAGATGATTCCAGTGGTGTGCGAGAGAAAATGAATTTTTTTCAAAGAGATTTCCTAACAGAAATTGAACTGGCAGGTCTCGTTCGACTTGGTCGGCCAATCGTGAACGTATATTACATTCGGCTGGAACGTGATTCACCTTGCAGACAAATGAAGCGGACCGATTGTTTTTATTTCTCATTTTGACGCAGGGTGACGTCATCTTCGATCGGATTTTGATCAAGGAAAAAAATAAATAAAAGAAGGAGATAAGACGAAGTTTTTCGAGTCAGAACGTGAGCAGAAAAGAAAATGGCGGTCAAGGGCTGGACGTCCGGTCGGCACCGTCATTACCGCCGCCACCAAAGCGCAGTCTAGTGTGATGGCATTTACATCTCCCTGAGAGAAAAGGAAAAAAAAAAATAGAAAGCCAGCAGACACTTCTTTTTTTTTCTGGGTTATTACCTATTTCGTCCGTCTATATCCGACTCGATACCATCGAACGGCGCATGACGGTGGAAATCAGCTCGTGCGTGTCGCCCCTCTCTGCTCGCTGGAAAAACAAGACAATTTCTTCTTTTTTTTTTAGCCCGGGCAGCATGTGACTTGATGTCTCGTCCATTTCGATGAAAATTCAGTTGCACAAACTGCGCGCGACTCGTTTATATTTATCAATCGGTTGTGTGGTGGGAGGAAAACCTGTGATATTTTACCTGCTGGTAGACGGGGGGTGACCGGTTCGGGGCGGACGAAGACGGCGAGGTCAGCTGTAAAGGGGGGTGCGTGTCGGTACCAGGGCCCGTGATTATTGATTTCTCCACCCCCTCCTCGATATATATATTGTTCATTCTTGTCCGGCATGCGGTTGCCGGTTACTAAGCAGTTTGCGTGCTGCTCCGTCTTTCATTGTGTCAAACTAGTTTCGTATTAAGAACGGCAGGAGCCATTTCGCTAGTGAAACTATGTCCGATGACGATTCTTTATTAACGTATGCATAGCAGCAGCTAGTAGCAGCAGTTGCGATGAGGATAATCCTCCTTTTCGGGGACGGGCCAAAAGTTGCTTAGAGCAGCAGCAGCAGCAGAGAATCATCTGCTGCCAACAGCGAAATTTCTCAAACCGGGTGCGGCTAGATCCGTTTGCCGGCCGGCGTTGCCATGACGACCGACGGGAAAATATCGATTCGCCGATGGGGAAAAACGGGCGGGCGGCTCTTTCGATGTTGACGATCGATTGGTGGGCCGAAAACTGGCACAAGTTGTTGTGCAATAAATGTACTTTTGCCCAGTTTGTCGTCTGCCGACGATTTTTGCCAATTGGCATCAACTCATCCGAGCGGCAGCGGCAGCTGTCATATTGATTTCCTCCGTCTCTCTCCATTCACGCCGGCCTCTGTACCCTCTTTTTCTTTCTTTAATGGACTGTATAAGAATGACAGAAACCGATGGATGTATACCCACGTTAATTGCCCTTTATGGCTTATCCGCTCCCCTGTTTTCTCGGTTTCCAGCTGGACCAAGTCCTTGGTTACATCAATGAACAATCCCGTTTATTGCCTCGTCTCTCTCTCATTGCCGGGTGCGGTGTGGCGCGGCCTTTCACTCACAACGTGTAATGATCCTGATGCCTAAAGAGAGAGAAGGAGATGCCCTCCCACTAGAGCTTCTTCTTCTTCTTCCAGTCGGAAATCCGATTGAAACAATTTTGACGTTTCACGGACCGTAAGAAAAGGACAGAAAAAAGTCTAAAAGGATATTTCGACTATTTCGTTGGCCGTTGCGCCTTCAACGTTCCCCAACTTCCCACGCATTAAACCAATCACTCCCCGGGCCGGGCCCGTCCTCCTCCTCCTCCTTGCTGGCTGCTTCCCCCTCCTCAAAAAGGCATTAACAGTCACGACAAAAGACCTACATAATGGCCGGCATTATTCTTGTTTTGGTTTGTTTATTTTCGTTTCGAGAGAAAAAGTGGAAGTCCGACGAGGACGACGGGAGGGAAAACGACGGCCGTGTGCGCAAAAATACGGAACAGCTCCTCCTCCTCCTCCCTTTCAGTCGTACCGAAACAAATACGCAAGAACGAAAGCCGGCCTTAAAGTAAATTACAGTTCGTAAAACACCAACAGAAATTAATGAGCCAAATAGAGTCTAAAGAAGAGGAAAAAAAAACGAGAGCGTCACAAGTAAAAAAGAACTTTTTTTCCTCTCCGACCGACCGTGACCACGTACCATTTAAATTGCCCGGTCGGCCATTTTCCAATGCTTTTTTTTTACTTTATTTTCGGAAAAGTACAGAGACGAAAAAAAAAATCGATTTGTTTGTTGTTGGGTTTGAAAATAGATATCTATCTCTCTTTTCCTCTCTATGCACTGAAAAAGACGTCGGTGGAAGTTTGTCACGCCCCGGTAACGTGTCGTCGACGTCTCATGTTTCTTCCCATCCGGTCGATTTCGCGCACCCCACGGCGCGCACCTCTACGCAGTTTGAGAAGTGGCTGATGTATCGCTGGCACTCGATCGACGTCATCCAAAACCCCTTGTGGGACGTGAAAGATAAACGGAATAATAAAGGGCCATCCATCAAAAGTCGAAAAGTGCATCCATCGCACTACTAGGCATCGGGAAAAGGGCCCCTGATATAGATCTCCCCCTACTACTAGTACTATACTCCTAACTACCAGCTACTACTGTTGTTGTACCGGGCAAAAGAGATGGATCATCATCATGTTGGCCGGGGAGATGGATACGATGAAACCGAGCGCAAGTCATCGACACGCCGTTTCATCCGCCAATATCTGCCAGTCAAATATAAGGACATTGACGTGATTCAATTATCGATCGACTTCACGTCTTGTGCGCATCCGCTTCCTCAGCGAGGCCCCTGGAGACGACAGCTGGAACCGGGAAAAGAAGAAACAAAAAAAACACGGACACAGCTGCCGTCCTGTTCAATGAGGCCATCACATTTTCCCTTCTTGCTCTCAACTTGATGGCCATTTTCTTTGGCCAGCCGACGAGAGAGAAAAGAGATGTTTGCTCACTGCCGCTGCCGCTGTTGTCTCTCTCTAGGCTCTTGTGGCTCTTTGGCGAATTGTCCGGCTTGCGTGACTCGTAACAAGACGTTAGTACTCTCTCTCTTGTCCTCGATTGTCTGGGCCAAAAAGTTAGCGGACCAACGACCGATCAATACTTTCCAGTTGGAAAATGGCGACAAAGGTACGAAGAGACAACACAACGCAAAAAAAGAAACTTGAAGCTCTTCAAAAAAATACCGCGAGGACAAGCCCGGAATTTATAACACGGCCCAGCCCCAACTAGTAGACGGCCGCTACAGAAGAGGAGGAGTCCACGTCAACATTTTTTTTTTCTTTTTTCCCTGAAAAAAAAAGGAAAAATGAAGGAACGATTCCGAGTTTTTCCCACGTCGTGCAAGAAAACTTTCCCTTGTGCTGGAAGTAACGACACAGAGAGGCAGAGAGTGAAGTTGTACCGGTTAGAAGTGGGCCGACCGCAAAACGGATCACCAAATAAGACTCTCCCAGAACCTTGAGGACTTTTCTTACTTCCATCGGGTGGGCCGTGCGGTCCTGGGCGGACGCCGAGACGGCCCTGTCCTTCTTTTTTGCTTTTTTTGGGCGCAGCAATTTCGCCAGGTAGGACCGTGGCCCGAGCATCGGCCCTTGACGAAATTCACCCGGAGAGTCGTAAAAAAAAAAACGGGCCGTCTCTCTCTCTCTCAGCCAGACGAAGGAGCAAACATATACTGCATTGCGTCGAAAGTTTTTGCCCGTCCGGCCGTCACGAGAGAGATGAAAGCCGCACCAAAACACGACGAATGTGTCGGCGGCGACCGTTTCCACTCTCTCGACCAGCGCCAAAGGAAAGCTCGCAAGCTGCTGCTGCTGCTGGGCGAAAAAAAAAAGATGTGTCCGCGCCAATTGAGCGCCTCTTGTGTCTATTGGGTTTTTTTTTGCTTTTTCTCGGGCCGTCTCGGTCGGATTATTCCTTTGCGAAAATGGCCAGTTGTCGACAACAACAACAACAAAACAGGGGGCCGGTCCGCATTTGGATCAATAAAACATAACGTCCATTATCTTACTCTGTTTGTCTCTAGCGCGTCCATCTTTTTCATTTCTTTTTTCTCTCTCTCTCCAGTACTTGTCCTGGATTCACCCAAAATAATCATAAATAAATTTTTGTTTTTGTGTCGGACACACCAGGTCTGGCCTCGTGGGACGTCGTTGGAACGCAGATCGATATCGAGTCGGAGCTCCGCAACATAGCGGCACAATGTCCGCACGGAGAAGAAGTCAGGAACGGTACGACTACTACTATATTCATCATCATGAAACCTCCCTAGTTGCGGCGATGCAAAGTCACATTTTTTTTTTCTCTCTCTTTCTTTTGTTTCGTTCACGTTAATTGGATCAAAAGTGACGGCCAAACACACGAACCTCCATTCCCTTTGTCATCGTCTTTTTTTTTCCTTTTTGGGGAAGTGTGACGTCACTGATTATATTCTCGTTGATTCCAACTTGTGTAGGGGAAAAACTGATCCAGTTGGCTTCCGACTCGCTCGTCACCGAGATTCTCATCCATCCGCAACTCAGCACGCTGAAGCAGTGCATGCGTAATCTACTGGCCTCATTCACGCGCCATCGACACGTCATTCACGCCGGCTACACCCTGTCGGGACCCGGATCCTGGATTTTACAAGTCTGATGATCCACCACTTTTTTTTTCCTTTCCTTTCCGTCTTCTTTGAGTGTTTCTTCCGTTGTCTGGAATTCTTTTTGGCCGGCGATGTCTGACCTAGATGTCTCTCTCTCTCTCGGCTAGGATGGCACTTACGAATTTGGCGACTTTCTGCACATTCTACGAGACCCCGAAGTCCAACGGCTCTATCGAGCTTACGAATCGAGCATCACGATGGACCTCCACTGCGCCGACGAGGGTCAATGGAGCGCCGAGCAGATCAATCAGGAACCGGCCATCAAAGCGGCCAAGGTAAGGAACGCCAAGGATCGTTTCGTTGCGCTTTTGAGACTTTTTACTACAACGACGGTCTCTCTCTCTTTCTCCGTCTCTTTTTTTGACGACGATCGACGACGCAGATATCCATCAATCCGGACGGTCGATTGAATGGTACCGAGTCGGGCCAGGAGGCCCTGGACTCTTTTGTCCGATACGTTTCGGACATTCTGCCTTCGGTGACGTTGGATCATCTCTTGGAGCCATCCGACGTCGTTGGCAACATCCGTTTCAGTCATCCCACCCTCTACGTCTTCCCGGGCGGACAGGGCGATTCAGCCCTTTTCGGCATTAGCGGATTCAATATTCTCGTCGACGGCGGATTCGGGCGCAAACCCTGCTTCTGGGATTTCACCCGACACTTGGATCGGTACGTGTCCGTCCTCTTGAGCTCTTTTCTTTCTTTTCTTTCCTTTCTTTTTATTGACTGGTGACGAGACACGTTGAAAAATCGCGCAGGCTGGACGCAGTCGTCATGACTAGGAGCAACGCCAGCTCCTTGAGCGGCCTGACTGGCGCCATCTGTCGTAAAGCCTCGAGTCCCGTCTACCCTCAAGTGGGTCACATCTTTTGCAATCTGCCAGACGGCGACGCACTCGCCGACAATGCCGCCGATTCGTCAGCCGAGTCGCTAACTGTCCATTTAAACGATCTTTGTCGGGCCATGTCCGCCGGCCTGGGAGCTCTTCAGCTCAAGGCCCAGCCAATTTATCGCACTGCCAGTTTCGAACCAATCAACCTCTATCACAAGGTAATCGAGTTGGGCAAAAGAGGGAAGAGGGCTCTCTCATGGCCGTCGCAGACATCAGTACGTACTTTATATCGATCGCTCCGTCTCATTGTGTTATTAGGTTGGGCACGGAACGCTGGATATGTTCATCATCAGTCCCAGCGCCGACAGTCCAGAAGTCAAGGAGCTCGTCCGTCTGTGGCGTTCCGGTGATCCGGCCTCGGCTTTCAGGACCGTCAAAATGGGCGGCAAAGAATTCCGCATCCCCTTGTTGGATGTCGTCTCCGTCTGCGCTTTGCTCGTCTGGCAACCGGCTGATCCCTCTGAGCCCGTCACTCGGCTCCTCTTCCCGGGCAGCGCCCCGCAGCACAAGATCCTCGAAGGCTTGGAGAAATTCAAGCGATTGGAATTTCTCAAAATGCCCGTCTACACGGCCAAAGATGCTCTGGCTCCTGCTACTGCTGCCGCCACTCCGTCATCGACGTCCAGCGCTACGGCATTCGCCAACAAGTCGAGTCCAGTCAAGACAAAGAGCGCCTCGTCTCCGCGTCACACGGCCGAACCGGTCGCCGTCAAAGCTGTGGCTTCACGTAAAGTCGAAGCCAGCAAGCCATCCAAGGCGGCCGACACCAATAAAGAGGCCACTCCGCGTCCAGCCACCGCCAAGATTAAGGCGGAGGTATTGAGCAGCTCGTCCAGGTCGGGCAGCACCGAATTGCGAGCCAAGAAGGCGGACACCAAGCCGTCTAGCGCTCCGCTCATCAAACCGGCCAGCGTCAAGAAGGATCCCGCCGCCACCTTGTCCAACGGCGACACCAATAAAGCCGCCCAGCCGAAATTGAAAAAAGATGTGGCCAATATGAAAATGGTCGAGGCCAGGGTTCACTCGTTCAAGAGCCCCGCCTCTCTGAAACGGGCAGAGGAGAACAACAAGAACAAGAAACCGGACGATAAAGAGATCAAGGACAGAGTTCAGCGCAGTCAGAGCCAATCGAGGGAGAAACGCTCGGCATCCACCGTCCGAGCAGCTCCAGCTGATGAAAAAGTCAAACTGGTCAAGAAGATCGTTCCGGCCGAATCGCCGGCAAGCCCTGCCAAAGCCGCCAAACCCATTAAGGCCAAAGCCAAAGAGACCAAACCCGTTGAACCCAAAGTTACGGCGAACAAAGAGACGGCGGCCAGTAAGAAGCCGCTGACAGCTCCAAAACCCAAACCAGCCGCCAAGGAGACGCCTAAATCGGCCAGCAAGCCAACTCCGGCGCCGGCGACGTCTTCTACTCCATCGGCTAAAGCGGTCAAGAGGCCAGTCAAGACGGCGGCTGCGGTCGCTGCGGCTGCCGCCGTCACTGCAGCCGTCGTCGTTGCCGACAATGTCGCGGAGGAGGCGCCTCCAGCGGTGGAGGAAGAACGTCCGGCTGTAGAAGAGGAGGTGTTCAACGCGGCGGAAGCTCCGCAAGCGGCCAGCTCCCCCAAACATGCCGAAGCACCTTCCGCCGACGAGCCAATCCCGGATGAAGCGGCTATTATGGATGAAATTGAGAGTCAAATCGTCGGAGCGGCCGATGATGAACATCAGACGGAAGAGACAGAGGAACCTTCCCAGCCGGAAGAATTGGAAAATGAAGGGAAAGACGAGGAGGAGGAAGTCGAAGGCGAAGTTGTCGATCCGGAGGAGGAGGTGGAAGAGGCTGAGGGTGCAGAAATTGAGGATCCAGAGGTCGCGGAAGAAGTCGCCGGGCAGGAGGAGGACGAAACCGCCGAACCGGAAGAGGCCGGAGATGAAGTAGCCGAATCTGAAGATGTTGAAGCTGCCGACACGGCCGGATTGGAAGAAACCGGCGAGACGGAAGAGGCTGCTGAAGTCGCCGTGACAGATGAGACGGACGTGGCCGAAGAAGAAGAAGTCGCCGCCGTCGCCGCCGACGTTGCGGATGAAGAAATCGCCGAAGAGGAAGCCAAAGAAAAAGACGAGGAAGAAACAGTTGAATCGGAAGAAAAGGACGAAGAATCAGCCAAGGAGCAAGAAGCAGCCAATGTCGAAGTAGAAGAAGAAGAACAAGTTGTCGACGAGACTTCTGTTTCGGTCCAAGAAGAAGAGGACGTCTCCCACGAACCGGAAGAAGAAGAAGCTGGAGCCGAGCAGGTCGAGCAATCCGACGACCACGAAGTAGAAGAAGTGACGACGGAAAAAGATGAAGAAGCCGATCAGGAATGCCAGCAAGGAGAAGAGGAGCCAATGGCAGCTGAAGAAGAAGAAGAAATTCAATCGGCAGTCTCTTGCGCATCGGTCGAGGCCAGCCGACAGCCAATCTCTCCTCAACCGGAGGAAAACGTCAAAGAAGAAGAAGGTGATATCAGCCAGGAAGTGGAATCGGCAAGTCAAAAAGAGGAAACAGAAGAAGAAGAAGTAGCAGAAGAAGAAAAGAAGGATGATGAAGAAGAAAAGACGGTGGATTCTTTACCGGCCCATTCTCCTAGTCGAGAAACGGAGAAAGAAGAGGAACAAAGACCGGCGACGCCCGAAGCCATCCCCTGTCAGATGTTTGGCAACGGCAGTGACGCAGCTCTTGAGACAGCCCAGGATGACGCCGTCTCCGGACAAGCTCAAGTGGAAGAAGTAGAAGAAGAAGAAGAGGAGGTTGTTGACGCCGGCCAAGCTATTTTGTTGTTTGACGGGAAAGTGAATGTCGCTCACGAAGATATTGAACATCTTCAACAGCAAACAGATGAAACAGTCCCTGGACACCAAGAAGAAGTCCTATCGTCTCTATCGTCCCTCTCGGAACAGGAGCAAGAGTCGATCCACGACCGATCGGCTCCTAGTCCCTATGATGAAGAGCAGCAGCCATCATCGATGGAATCTCAACCGGAAACTCACCAGTTCACTCAAAAGAGCGCCGCCCAGCCGACCGAGTCGACTCCTGCTCCTAAAACGCCGTCGTCGATGGCCGAGGAAGACTTGCCCTCTGGCTCCTTCTCCGCCGCGGTGGAAGAAGAAGAATTCAAAGCGGAAATTGTCCACAGACCCGTCCCAGTAGCCGATCCGTCCGTCCTGGCCGGAATTGTGACCCCTGAGCCAACAACTCCTAACCCATCACCCGTGTCGACTGTG
Organism: Ceriodaphnia dubia; assembly: GCA_022539655.2. Taxonomy (NCBI): domain Eukaryota; kingdom Metazoa; phylum Arthropoda; class Branchiopoda; order Diplostraca; family Daphniidae; genus Ceriodaphnia; species Ceriodaphnia dubia. The sequence continues at coordinate 1,909,024 of JAKUCG020000076.1, forward strand.
GTCAAGTCTCCGGCTAAAGAGATTCCGACGCCTCCAGTGTTGGATCAAGAAGAAGAGGAAGATGAAGGTGAAGAGGTGGAAGAGGAAGCCTTCCATCAAGAGATCAAGACGAGCAAGGATCACGCCGTGCCCATTACACCCACGGAAGAGCAGGCTCCAGCTGCTTTCGGCTTTGAACCGGAGCGACGAAATGAGGATCCGCAACTTCCGCCCAGTCAGTCGACGCATTCGGAGAGCAGCAGCAAGAAAGAGGATTCAACTGCGGATTCCGCACAGTCACTGCCGCGTACCAAAGAGGCTGAAGCCGACGAATTCCGTGCCACCATCGACGTCCAATATGCCGGTTTCATGGAACCCGACGAGAAGAAAAAGACGCCCGAAGAGAAGCCGACCTCTCCTAGCCCATTTGAGAAGAAGAAGGAAGAACCTTTTGCTGTTGTCGAACAAAAGAAAGCCGATCCTGTCAAAGAAGAAACGTCCAAAACGGATGTCAAGCCGGTCGAGGCCAAGAAGGACGAGCAGCCTCACCCAGTCGTCATGGAAGAAGTCGTTTCCAAGACAGAAACTAAACCAGTGGAATGCCTCAAAGTCGAGGATATTTCCCAGTCAAAACCAGTGGAATCTCAAAAGGTCGAGTCAAAACTAGAATCTCCCCAAATCGAAGACATTGTCCAGCCGAAACCGGCGGAATCTCCCAAGGTCGAGCTCAAATCGGAATCTCCAAAAGTGGACGACATTGTCAAGTCAGTGGAATCTACGACGATGGTGGTGGAAGAAGACATTGTTGATAAATGTGAATCAAAGCCGGTGGAATCTCGGAAAGTGGAGGAAATCGCCGCCGCCATCAAATCCGAATCAAAGCCTGTGGAATCTCCAAAGGTGCAAGACGTTCACGAGATGGTCGACGATATCGTAAGCCAGACGGCAGTCGACATCTCATCAAAGGATGACAAATCCGTCGTCACCTTTGTAGAAGAAGTTCCCGCTAAAGTTGCTGAGACTATCGTCGTTGAAAGTTGCAAAGCTGCCGCTTTCGAGTCGACGCCGGAAACGACCAAAGAGCCCGAATCTCCAGAGAGTCTCGAGAGCTTTGTCGCAGATGAAGAAGACGAAGAAGAAGTGGAAGAGGAGGTCCAAGTGTTCAAAATGGAGGCCAAGCCGGTCGAATCGATGAACAAGAAAGAGGAGGCCGTTGAGAGCAAAGAATTGTCTAAAAAGGAGGAGCCGTCTTTACTTCAGACGATTAAGGATGCCGTCGACATCCACGTTGAAGAGAGCAAAGAAGTTTTCACGTCCAAGAAAGAAGAAACTTTGATGCAAACAGTCGAAACTCACGTCGAACAAGTGACCAAGAAAGAAGAGCCTCTATTGGAAAAGATGAAGGATATCTTCTCCGTAGAGAGCGCCATCGTCGACAAGAAAGAAGAAGTTAAGGAAATTGAAATCAAGAAAGAAACTCCTGTCGTCGAGGCATCACCCAAAGTTGAAAAACCGACCGAAATGGAAAAACCCAAAACAGACGACCACCAAGAAGCCCCGAAAGAAAACAAACCATCCCAAGTGGAAGTGGTGGAGCCATTGGACGTCCCAAAAGAGTTGGCCGTCGAGGAGATGTCAAAGTCTGACGTGAAGACAACAGTCCAGTCAGAGAGACAGGAAACGCCCCCAGTTTCTCCGAGCAATAACAAAGACGTCGCCAAGGAGGAGATCCCAGAGGTCAAGCAGTCCTCTAAGGAGGAGACGACGAAGACGGACACCAAGGATGAGACTGTCAAGTTGAACGTCGAGGTGAAACAAGACGTTAAGGAAGAAGTGTCCAAAACGGTCGAAGCAATTAAGAAAGAGGAGCCGTCAACTACGGTTCAGCAGCAAGACGACCAAAAAACCGTTGCAAAAGAAGCCGAAAAGACCGAAACCAAGAAAAGCGAGGAGCAGCAGCCATCGATCCTGCAAAGTCTACAAGAGAACATCTCCGGGGTCGTTCATAAAATTCAAGACATCATTAAACCGGCAGAGACTAAAGAGATCCAAAAAGAATTGGACGAACCGAAAATGCCAGCGGAGAAAGAAGTGGAACAAGTCAAGGAGGTCCCTCATTTCAGCCCCGTCGAGACAGTTGCAAATGTCAAAGAGGCCGAGAAGGTCGTGCATGCGGAAGATATGCAAATGGAGAAGGAGGCTTTGCCATCAACTCCAGAACCGGAACCCGTTCTGTTTGAGAAATGCGAGAAATACGGAAAATCTGAATCGGGAAAAGTCGAGGAGCCTATTCAGCATATTGCGGCCGTCGTGTCATTGGCCGCCGAGTTATCCCCGGTGAAAGCCGATTTGGCCGTCGACAGAAAGCTATCCGACACGGCCGTCTCACCGAAAGGAGATCTAGTTGTCGAGACACCCGTTTTCCAAGCTGAAATCAAATCAGTGTCTGCTAGTCCGGTGGAACTAACCAAAGAAGACATCCCCGTCCGTCTCCCGTTTGTGGCCCCAATCACTGCCAGTTCCCCCATTGACGGGCCGGAAGTCCTGAAAGAGACTCTGTTCACTCCCACTATGTTGACGACCAAAGAGGAGCTAACTGGTTTCGTCCAAACCAAAGTTGACGAGCTTATGGCTAAACCAACAGATAACTTGTCGCTGGAACTTGAGCAATCAACGACGCAAGTTTCACATCAACCCGCTGAACCGTCTCCAGTTGCGTTCAGCACCCTACCCGAACCGGTTTTATTCTCCCCGAAAAGCCAGGTAGAGCCCGCCGAGTTCCTCATTAAAGAGACGACGTCGCCACTTTTGTCCAAGACCCCTGAAGTTGTTGCCGACGTTTTATCCAAATTGTCTCCGCTGGAGAGTAAAATGGAGGTGAAAACTCCCGAGCCGCTAGAAATCGATCCACCTGCTACGTTCCAGTTCAAGTGCGATCCGCTGGCCAATCTTCCCGCCGTCGAGCTGGTCCAGCCCACCAAAACTGTCGTCGGACTGGAATTGGCCGCACCCAAATTTGATGCTCCGAAGGAAGAGACCAAGGAAAAGACGGACCAGTTGAAACCCGATGTGATTGATTACGCTAATGTTTCCGGCTCATCATCGGCTTCCGTCACCCCCAAATCACCCCTATCGCCCAACATTGCCCGTCGTCAAGTCAACAAACCCGAAACGGCGGCCAGTTTGGAATTTGTCGCGGCAGCGCCACCGCCGACTCGATTCGAAGATGAAGCCAAGAGTCAACCATCCAGTTTGGATTCCGTTGGAGTCCACTCTACTACTTCATCGGCGTCGTGGGCTGGAACAGAAGAGAAACATCAAGAGGAAGAAGAAGACGAGGAGGAAGAAACTGCAACACTCTCGTCGACACCGACAATCAGCTACCTGTCCGGCTACGAAGGCGTCCCCGTCGCCGCCACTAGCAAATTGTCGACGATCGCATCGTCGGACGGCGAGGCGGAAAGTGTCCAGCCGCCAAGTCTCGACAGCAACTGGTCATCCAAGACGTTTGACAAGTTGACAGCAGCTGACCACACTGCTCGTCTTCATCCGGAAGAATCGGCCTTTTCTAGCGGGCCGTCCAGCTGGGACGACCGGGAGCCCGTGGCCAGACAGTACTACATGGTCTCCGAATCGACCAGCGATCGTTCAGCGACCAGCTCCATCATGTCCCACATTACCGACGATGAATATCCTGTCAGACAGCTGGACCATCCTTCTTTGGTCGGCGGCCATGACGAGCCTCATCATGTAACCGAGTCACACAAGAAGGAGCTGGACGTAGCCCCAGTCAGCCCAGTTCCATCGTCTCCGTTCAGCACCGACCGCAGCAGCAGCCACGGCGATTTCGAGGCCAACAAAGATTCCTTGTCCAGCATCCAGACATCTGCATCTTCGGACTACCATCTGGAGACCAAAGTGGACGACTCGGCCTCGGCCGTTTCCAGCACCCGTTCCGATTATTCCGACCGATCCGGCAGCAGCGTCGATCCTCTGCACCAGCAACAACAGCTTGAACAGAGATCCCTGACTCCACGGAGCGACATTAGCAGCGCTTCCGAGACGACGGCCACCATCACAACCAACAACACGACGACTCCACTGATCCAGCCGACCCAACAGACGGCCACTGAAGTCAAGGCCAGCAAAGCCGAGCTGGCCGATCCTAAACTAGCGCCGCACAACATCTGGCTCAAGGAGAAGGACACGGCGTCGTCTCCGAACCCGTTCACCGATCAGGACGATGATGTCGACCACCCGGAATCTCTGCCGGAACACGCTTCCTCGGCAATCTACTACCAGCAGCCTCAACAGCAGCAGCAACAACAACAGTTGTCCGACGTCGAGTCAGACCGTCAATCTCAATCGTCAGTTCAAGTGGCCGAGTACACGGACGAGTACTACGCCCAGCACGTAGCGTTCATGGAAGCGTCTCGGAAGTCTCCGCACGCCAGGGATGAAGTGTCTGACCAAGAGGCGTATCTCTACGAATCGGAACACGACGATCACGACCAGCAGTACCACCCGTACTCGACCAAATACAGCGATTCGTACGACGAGGCCGACCTCTACCACACGGAAGAGGCCATCAATGATGATTACCGTCAGCACCACCACCAGCAAGACCGCGAGATTGGCGATCATCAAAATGGTAATTCCTATCACTACTATGAAACCAGTGAAAGCTCGACGGCTGGAATGAATCTTGGACACTTGCAACACGATCAAAATCTCGAAGCCTTCGAAGACATGAACCGCAACGATCGTACTCCATCCAGAGACATCCAGCAGCAACAGCAGCAGTACCCCTACGTTGCCGCCGATGTCTACGAGACGGAGCCAGCCTTCAATCCCACCAGACTAGTACACCACTAATGATTTTTTATTTATTGGCTCTTGTTATAAATTTTCAATTCTCTGTTTTAGGATGTCACATCAACGGCGACGACTTCTTCATCTACGACACGCGACGAACGGGCACTTCCACAGACTTCGCCTCTGCCCAGTCCGCAACCTCAACACTCGCCACAGCAAATCCAACAACAACAACAGCAACAACAGCAACAGCACGAAGACACATTGGCTTCGTGGGGCAAACCTTTGGGTCTACCAGCTCCAGTAGCGCCTGTTGTCTTTTCCAGCAACGGCAGCGGATTGGTTGATGGAAAGAAGCAACCGTCGAGCAACGGTTCCCCGCTCAAGCGCCCAACTAGCACCAGCAACGGCAACAAATCTTCATCCGACAAGGCAACCAATGGCAGTAGCTCGTCTACTCCTTTCTACGTCGATCTGGCTTACATTCCTCATCACAGTGATCCTCGATACTCGGATGTCGACTTCTTCCGGCGCGTCCGCGCTCGCCACTACGTCCTCAGCACCCTGGAGCCGTCCGCTCAAGTTCTCGACGCTCTGCTGGAGGGCAAACAATCGTGGACTGGAGATGACAAAGATTTAGGTAAACTTGATAAACTTTAACTTGAGATCAGCGTCAATACTGTACTGTGTAATCGGCGGATGTAATCAGTTTGACAAATTTTCATATTGTCACAGATGTCACCATCATTCCTACTTACGATTCCGACGCGCTGGCTGTCTGGGTGAGCGCCAACGAAGACTTACTGGCTCGCAACCGCATCGATTTGGCACCGTCAGCCTCCCGCTGCACGATCAATCTACAGGATCATGAAACTTCTTGCTCGGCCTATCGGCTCGAGTTCTAAGGAAAACAACAGACTAAGCTCATCATTCCTCTTGTTCACGACGAGACGAAAGAAATAGAGAGGCCCATGAATAAGCGACAGAGAGCGCTTGTTTCCAGAAGAGTGAAACAAAAAAAAAAAGAAAACCTTGGCGAGGTCGACTTTCCTTCCATTATTATTATTATTATGATTATGTAGTGAGCCGAAACAACAAAATTTTCCCTTATTTATATTTAAACTTCATTTGACTTGATTCTCGATAACCATCGCGCCCTCTTTCATAGAGCAGCAGCCTCCTCCGATTTTTGCTGTGATTTTTTTCTCGAATATAGATATTTGCCTGCCTCTTGTATCACTTTCAAGGGAAACCCTTAAATTAGCTAGGCTTGTTATTTCAATTGCAATCAATTATATCCCCTTTTTTTCTATTTTCTATAACCGAAAAAAAGAGGACACCATAAAAAGAAATGTTATCAAGGCCAATGTACGGGTAATTGAAGAAGTGACGGAACGGGGCGAAAGAGTCCCATTTAGGAAATCAATAAGGGAAATCACTTGTGATTTTTTCAACAAAGGAGCTGGAATGGTGAACGTAAATCAAAGGGCTTTGCTTCCTCCACATTCCTTTTGTGTAGGGTATTCTTCTCAAAATATTCATTCATTTCCAATTCTTTCATTTGCTCATCTGATTATTCATTCAAACGCTTTTACAGAAAGGAGAATTCAAGTGCTATCCACCACTAAACAGGGCGCGTCCAGACTAATTAGTGGGGAAATCGCAACAGAAAAAAAAGACATAACACAGTAGAGACCCTCTAAAGTCGATTGATATTCGCAAAATATTGTGATAACTCGTATTAGAAAAAAAATACGAGACAAAAGGAGCTGATGACCGATCGAAACTTTTTGCGTCGATTTTCTGGAGATCAGTAACAATCAAACCAACACAGAGCACAGGACTTGCCGGGGTTTATCTTCTATTATCAGTTCAACATTTGAATTTTTCTTTTCCATTTTTTCACTTATTCCTTATTATCAAAAATATCCTGGACAACAGGGCGAGAATTGCAGCCTCCGATGTGATAAACTAAAAAAAAAAAGAAGCTCGTAGATTATCTGGTGATGGAAGTAGCTGCAAATCCGATCCCAACTAAGCCAACACCGATTCCCGTCATATTGCGTAGAAATATTGCGCAGCAACTATTGGAATCGTTTTCGCTTAATTTTCGCTTATAATTTTTCAAAGCGTCTGTAAAAGACACCGAGAGAGAGAGAGCGAAGCACGGCGAGAAATGTGAGACACCCAAGTGCAGCTTTTTCGTGATTCATGCGTGCGATATGAATAATGTTCACGAACTTAAACCAACCCGAAAGAGAGAGAAAGAGAGAAAAAAGAGAGAACCTTTTAAAAGCGAGGAAACGTTTTTCTCCACCAAATCTCCCATCCATCAAACCCGAAAATGGAACTCCCATAGTCTTCAGTGTTTTGTGAGTAACTCTTACAGTGCTTTGAAGCTTCTAGGTAATCATCGGTATGAATATATTATACAGTACGTCAATTTCCAAGTTTCAAGCTTAAACAAAAAAAAAACCTCCATCCTCCCTTCTCTTAAAGCCCCCTTCCCTACACTACTACTACTCCAGCTACTACCAATCTAATTCCCCGGACTACGTACTATACGGTACGGTAGCATAAGATCAAAGTCCGATGGATCCTTATATAATAGCATTTTTCCTGTCTCTTTTTACCCGTCTATCTCTATAATCTGCACTTGTGCACCATCTCAGCTTTTGTGCTTTCGACATTCCCCGTTATTTACTCCCGATATGCACACGTTCATCGTGCAACCTGACAGGCGTCTACTTAAAAAAATTGAAGAAAAAACAAAAACAAAACAATTTTCAGTAGCTTTTTCTCCCTACATCTTTCTCCTTTCTCGTACAAATAGATGATCCTCTCTTCTGTTTGCTACACCACCAAGGTCCTCACCTTGTTTTCTATCTTCCTCCGTATTATGTACGACGCAATCCGCCCCGCAAAAAGACGGTGGTTTGCGTTACGTAGCTCTGATACCCCTCTCCTACACGATGAATCTTTCCACCTATTTAATTATTTTCCCCCTCCCCAATTTATTTTGTGTGTGCTGTTGCCGATGCTACTATTTACATACATAACGAAGCTGGATCGGGCTCTTTATGGTCTCTGACAATGACCTAGTCAAACAGAGTTCCGCATTCCGTTCAACTTCTTTCCCTCTATATATTCCTTCTGTGTACTGAGCTGTATACTTAGGGCATCCGTGTAACGCCACTCTTCAATACATACCATATGGTGAATATCAAATAACATTCAATCGTATCATTTCTTATTCACTGGAAACTAGCTCTATAAGATTAGCATGCCGAGTAATGAACTAATTGCGTCATGCAGTCAAAGGCAAGTATGCATATCAGAGTTCATTAAGACGTCTTCAAGGAAAGGAGGCCCGTCTAGTAATCCGATTATGGAAACATCTTCCAAAGAGCGCATCGATCGCGTATCTTGTTGGGGTAGATAACATACGTAAAAAGACATATGAGAGCGAATAAACGTGTTGGCTGAAATCTAATCAACGAAGCTTTTACCTTCCTAATCATTTGAGAGAAATTTCTTCTTTTTTAATTGTTGTTGTTAAGCTCATTGAACTATTAGTCTTTAGTGTATGTGTCGAGTGGAATGAAAACTTAAGTTTCTTAAGAATAGCCAAATCGAATTGGCCAGTGATAATTAGTTCATCATCTGCATGTTTTATATAATTATATCTCCATTAAAATTTATCGACGGAAATAATGACCTACGTTAAACTTTCGTCTGTAGTTCAATCATGATCCGCTCGTTTTCTTTTTTCAAAATCTAGCTCTATGATCCGGCCGGCGTGAGTTCATCCAGTAGACGCGTCGACTGGTTTTCACACGAAATCGTCTCCAATCTTCTAACGTAATTCTAATGGCACTTTATGCTATCGATGTTACCGAGAATTTGCATAAGAAAACAGCCATTTAGTAAATAAATTTTACAATGAATGCCGATGGTGAGCGTCAGGTGGCGCTGAATGGTACCAGGAATTCATTTCTGCCGCGGAGCCCGTACGAACAACATCTGCGCAAATCTGGTATCTGGTAATGCCTTTTTTCTGTCACTTTGTCACCAATTGTGATATTTATTAGTTAACATTTATATGCGGATGGTGACAAATCACCCATATTGTCAGAAATGTTTTGTAACCGTCTTATAAAGATGTCACAATTGCCACAAAGGCAAATAAAAGTGAAGTTAAAGGGTTGAATTCACTGTACTCACGTGGGCGAAGTTCCGAGCAAACATCTTTTTTCTTTACTTGTTTGTAATCTGTTTCATTGGGATTTGGCAATGATCTACGCTAATTTTCGTCACATGTTATAACCCCATAATATTGGTTTTAGCCAGGTTCTAGCTCTATACAGTAATCTACTGATAATGAAAATTATGTGCATTTTTATATTGTCTTAGTTACTTCCATGTTGGCACCAATCTGTTTCCTGGTACTACATTTGATTGCAAGATAGCTGATTGATTGGGGAATTGTTGAACCTCGTTTCCGCTGCTGTAGGCTGTGATTCCTTGAAACTATTATTATGGTCATCAGTAATTTATATCATAGGATGGCTTGGAGCTGTGACACATGCTGTGCTCCAATATTTATGGTTCCTGATTGCAGCCATCATGCTTTGATTAAATTGCAAGAGCTTTACGGATTTCTGACTGCCTAATCCTATTACCTCTTTTCATTTTATTTTGGTTTATTAAAAGTAATAGTTTTCTCGTTAAGCCACTTAATGTGCCACTATACAATAGCAGCTTGTGATTTGTAGAAAGTATTCCTACCATTCTTGATGTCGATTTTTAGTTTGAGTTATTCATTCGCGTATTTCCGTAAACTGAAATTTATCGTGAATGAAATTAATTGTGATGACGAGACGAGTGTTGTGTAAGGTATTTCTGCTAAACAAACATGTCAGCGAGGCCGCCTTTGAACTGCACCCCATTAAGCCGATTTGCAATCTGACACTGGTAACTCATTTTATATATTTGTGGGGACAATTGTGCCATGCTGTCAAAGGTTTTGTATCCATATTCTGATAGAATGTTAGCGACATTCTTTGCAAATTTTAAACATTCTTTTACATATTGTTTGTTAAATGATTGTTAAGATGTGCTGCAATGCAGTGAGATATAGCAAAGGAGCGAGAGACGATTACGGTACTTGAGCACATGGATAAAGTTCGGCCATAAAAGATTGAAGTTTTTTAAGAAATTCGTTCAGATTTTATCGCCACCAATTCCATGGCCGAAAACAAAAACGTAAAATTTTCGGTGTTGTAATGAGTTGATTTCGGAGCTCTTTTGTTGATTTTATTATATTAGGGAAAAGCTTATTATACAGTAAAATAGTGTGATTTAAAAAAATATTTATGTACCAGTAAAACTATAGTTGTGATGAGTTGGGAAACTGAAATAAATACAATCAACTCATTGTGCGACATATTCTCTTATTATTATTACAAACCCACATTTCATGGGTTTTTTCGACACTGCATGATATCTGATGTCGACACATACACATCGACGTATACATGTTAAAATGTAATAAAAACATAAACATAAAATAGTGAAAACAACAATAGTATAACCATGTACTAACTAAGACAATATACCAATAGCCGAAGTGGTAAAGCAGCAAATTGTGGCTCTACAGGTTAGAGGTTCGGATCTTGAAATTCTCCTTCTTTAAAAATCTTACGGAATTTTACCGACTTGATTGTGATAAAAGAGGCTTAGATCTCATTTACAGTCGTTGTGGTGATAGCCATGTGGCAAAGCGTCGAGCTAAAATGCTCGAAGATTCGAATTTTCGTGCAGCGACATGTAGTTGGTTAATGGTCTTTTCAGGTCAGCGGTTCGAATCCTGAAGATTCTTATTCCATGACACTCTCTTTCTTTAAAAATCTTACGGAGTTTTACCGAATTTATTGTGATAAAATGGCTTTGAACGTTGTGGTGATAGCCATGTGGTAAAGCGTCGAGCTGAGATGCTCTAAGTCGGAGGTTCGAATCCTCGTATAGTGGTATATAGTTGGATAACGTAGGATATTTGTGTTTGTTGTTGTCCGTTTCATTTTCATTATCCATATATTTATTCTCCCGTTGTTGTATTCGTTTCGAGTAGCGTTTCCAACAGGCAGTAATAGCCGAAGTGGTATAGCGTCGAGCTGAAATGCTCGAAGTCGGAGGTTCGAATCCTCGTGTAGCGACTTGTAGTTGGTCAACGGAGATTCCTGTGGAATCCCCCCCTGCACCTAACACTCAGGGGTAAAGCGCAAGTACGACAGGCCCGGGGATAATCCGGGCCTCTCTGGGCGAGAGCCGAACCTGTTTGCAGAAATTTACCAGCGCGTTTATTTATTTAAGTATCTTAAGTTTGGTATTTATATTGCTGGTATGGTATTGATCTTGGACCAAACTTGAATAAAACAAACCAAATATACCAAACTAAGATACTTTAAATAAATAAACGCGCTGGTAAATTTCTGCAAACAGGTTCGGCTCTCGCCCAGAGAGGCCCGGATTATCCCCGGGCCTGTCGTACTTGCGCTTTACCCCTGAGTATTAGGTGCAGGGGGGGATTCGTACAGGAATCTCCGTTGATCAACTACATGTCGCTACACGAGGATTCGAACCTCCGACTTCGAGCATTTCAGCTCGACGCTTTACCACTTCGGCTATTACTGCCTGTTGGAAACGCTACTCGAAACGAATACAACAACGGGAGAAGAAATATATGGATAATGAAAATTAAACGGGAAGTGACAAACGCATAACACTCTCAAGAGGATTCGAACCTACGACTTCGAGCACCACAGCTCGACGCTTTACCACTTCGGCTACCACTGACAATTCCAACTGTTACTGGGAACATATAAATACAACAACGCGGGGTATTTCTTTCATGCTGCATATATATTCATTCTACTTTTCTTAGTTAACGGTAGCCATGTCGCAAAGCGTCGAATTATAACGCTACAAGTCGGAGGTTCGAATCCTAATGAAACGACTTATAATTAAACGCAAATTCGAAAACTTCCAAATAAACGCAACTCAAAGACAAATATGGAAGTAATTAAAACAAGTAACAACTTAACCATTGTCGGGGATTCGAATCCTCATGTGCCGACTTGTAGTTGGACAAACTTCAACGCCAAGAAGATAACGACAGCCGCTTATAAATCGGCAATGAAATATAAGTGACAAAATGAAACAAGACCAAATAATACGAAACTAAAAACAACAAGTCCAATTTTTTTCATATTTTTATTATAAATACAGTGTGCAACGATACAAAGTATATCTCAAATTATTTTATGAACGATCAGAGTAGATAAATATTTCTAGAAGAGATAATATCGTTTTTCATCATTTCGTTCGTTGCCTCTCGTCGGTCGGACGGACCGTTCCGCCCAACGAGAGGCATGGCTGCCCGGGAAAGAACCGGAGGAGCCGGAAAGACAGAAGAGTGACGGTTCGGGCCAGTTCTTAGGGGATGCGATTGAACCTAGTCGGGCGCTTGGCTGTATTCACCCTTTCGAGACAGAGCCCATCCCTACCACCAGCCGGTCTCCCATTTGCGGGAACCTTACTCTAGCAGTTGCAAGTATTTCGACTGATGCAATTATGGCAATCAGCCGCCGTACAAGTATACTGCACACACAAGCGGCAAAGGCGAGAGTAAAAATAAGAGTACAAAATCTTTTTTCATCATTTATTCAGCTTGGTACTGCCCGTACCGTCCCCACGTAAGGCATGGCTTACAGGGGAGCCGGAAAGAGAGAAGAGGGATGGTTCGGGCCAGCTCTTAGGGGATGCGATTGAACCTAGTCGGGCGCTTGACTGTATTGACCCTTTCGGTAAAGAGCCGATCCCTAACACCCGCTGATCTTGGCAAACAGTCACCGTACGAGTATACTGCATGAATAAGCAGGAACGATTGCGACACCTGAAACATTAAAGACCAGGATATTCATAAGTTTATCATAATTTATGAAAAATAATCGATTTCTAGAAAAAATTTTAACCTTTAACACATAGTAGTGTCGCTGACAATTTTCCTATTGCGCACCAAGCGGGGATCCTATGGCAATGACGGCCAGTTCTAGTTGGAAGTTCACCAAAGACAGAAAAGTCCAACATTAAGAAAGTAACCAAAGAACTAATTCGACAGCAGACAAATAAGAGATATATTAGGCTTTGAACAATATACACAAAGAAGTAATTCTAGTTTTACCATGTCAGCCCAATTGTGTACACATTTTTAAAGAGACATCACAGTTTGACTAGAATGACTGATGTGAGATGAGATACTGGCAAGCCGGTTTGTGCTACTACAAGAAATGGAAAATTGAAATTGTTAGAAAGCAAGCTTGCATCACCACAAACAATAAATGCAAGTACACTTTACCTGGCATTCCTATTTAAGAATAGGAAATATATAATGGGTGACCACCCCGCCTTAACTGTAGGACATTTTCTCACACACAAACAGCCTGTAAATATTGACATTAGATTAAATCAGCTATGCCTAATGACTGAACAAGTAAATCATCCTAGAGCTTTGAATTCTATAATGGAACCAAATTTAATTGAAAAATAAGTTTTCTGACCCAGTCAAACACAAGATAAAACCTTGATTTCATATAACCATTTGCTGCTTCTTTTTTAATCCCAACAGCAACATCATCACTGTCGTGATGTGTGCTCATTATCACACAATCCACTAAATGATTTAATGAGCTGAAAGTCTGAAACTCAGGCTTACTCACAGATTTTACACGCTTTCTAGTTTAACATACGGCGAACCACAGCTTCAAAGTTTTCAACTACATGAGATCCAAAGAGTCAAGCAAATATGTCTACTCATTAAAATAGATACAAACACTCTTAAAACTATTGATAAAAAAAGCTACTAAAACCCTTTTCAATTAAATGAGTTAAAATCTAAACTTGAACTATGAATTGAAATATTTACCATTATTCAACATCCGTACCGTACGTCTTCCTCAGGACTTACGTCTCAACGTGCCGTGCAAACCTACTCGATTGAGAGCAACAATACGCTGTTGCGCGATTTAATATTGTCATCGAAAATGACAGTCCACACGCAGACACAATATGACAAATACTGAATATCGTTTCGTTTTTATCTTTCTGATTCTCTTTTAGTATTTTACCTACCAATAAGGATTTTAGTCTTTGGAACAAAAAGCTTCGGGCGCTTTCCGTCTGGCGCACTAGTCGCACAAGTAACTAAGTAAGTTAGCAGGCCTTTCAGTTTAACGAACGTCAAAGTGTCTCAATTTCAAATTTTGTTGATGTGCTATGTTTTGTTTACAAGAGTACTTTTTCTTTTGTTTCCTCCTATCTGGGTTAGATTTGAAAAATTGAAACACAATCTATATTATTGCTTTTTGTTGGTTACCGTTGTCGTAAGATGGATTATTCACGTCAGGAATCTCTACTTCCCTCGGCGACAGATAGGCAGATAGAATTTTTGGAGGCAAACAATTTTTGACATTAAACAGTGAAATGTATTCCTAAAATAATTATTTATTTAAAAATGTAATACTTCCAGAAAGAACTGTTATCTAAAGAACAAAAGCTGAAATATTTACAATTGTCTCATGAAGCTACACTTAAGGAACTTAGTCAGACTAAGATGGAACTGTCGGCAGCAAAATCCTACATAAATACTCTACCTACCCTACAGGAAGTTGCCAAACTTAAGGTATCAATGAAACAAGCATAATTTGTCACAATCCTATATTTTTCAACAACTTGGTCTTCTATAAGCTCAAATCTTTTTAGAACACTTTATCAAACTTTGAAGAAGAGAAGCAACAACTTGCCCAGGATTCTCTCAGGTTGAAAAACTTGAACTCAGATCTACATTGTCAAATATCAACTTTGCAAAAAAAAGTTACTGAGTGTGAAACAGCTCTTCAGAATAAATCATTTGAAGCAGATGCACTCCAATACACAATCAAGCTCTGGGAGAATCGTAGAAAAGCTGCAAAAGAAGCAGGTCAAGTAACAGTGGAGGATGTAGTTGCTGATAAAATGAAGTAAGACCTGAATTTAGATTTTTCTACAGAATAAGAAACAAGTTATAAGATTTTTTTGTAGATTTTTATCACCAAGACCACAAAACTTTTGCACTAATAAAGCTTTTCTCTTAATGCAGACTTCAGGAACAATTTCAAGACATGTTGAAAATTGCTGCTTGTAGAGAACAGTACTTGAAATTAAGGATAGATAAAATGAAGGTGCGTATTCACTTTTTATTGCCCTTAGATTTTTGTGAAAGAATAAATGCTAGATTTTTTACAGGCTGGAGCTGAAGAATATAAACGTGTGTTTGACGAAGAAAAGAAAATTTGCACTTCTTTACATTCGCTTGTTGAAAATTTGCAAGTCGAACTAAAAGAAAGTCGGTTAGACAGTAATAAGCTGAAACAAGAAATAGAGCAATTAAGGGAAAACGTCACAGCTATTACCTCAGAACTAGAAAATCTTAGAGCTCGTGAAGCTATTCGGAACAAAACGGATACTCATATATTTCAGTGCATTGCTGGGATAGCTAAGTGTCGGAACGCCGTTGAAAAATTAATTGTTTTCATTGAAGACGCGATCACGAACAAGTTTCTCGATCCTTCTCTTCTTTTTTCTACTTGCAACGGTAGCGTCTACTTTCACCACTTTTTATGACTTAATTAATAAAATTCATAGAGAATATTATATACAAATCCTTTTTGCATCACAGATTTTACTGAACTGGTGTCCGAAAGTGAAAATGATTTAAACAAGAAGGCAGAGCAACGCGTTACCGAAATTGAACGACTTACCTCGCAGGTAGAAAAATGCCAGAAAATGATCACGGATATATACGTCTCGAAACTCACTACTTCCGTTGACAACCAATGTCAGGTGCAATGAAAAAAAAACTTAAATGTGTTTTGTTGATTATTCTAATTATTCCCAGTAAGGTAAAAATGTTCAACTAATTATTACTTTCTGGGAAAACACAATGTTTAGTCTTGTAAAAAGGAAGATAAATGCGGTTGGATAGAATAAAGCCCCAATTATTTATTTGTAACTTTTATAGTTATAACCAACAGCAGTAAAATAAAAACAAAACCAGTCACTCAGGCTGCGAGTTTGACTCTTTAAAAAGATTTCAGCAATTTCAAGTGTCTAACATATGGCAGTGAAGTTTAAGTGTGGAAACATCAGCTTTGGAATAATTTGTGGCTTATATCAAGCAATTCAGTTGATACCAATTCAGAATTACTGCACGACAGATTCACTGCCGTGAGAACGAATGTGTCCCCAAATTCGAAGTCGACTTATTCCTCCATCTGGAGCCATAACAAGACGAATAAGATTAACAGTACCGTGTGGCTGGATCATGGAGGCTCCTGAAAAATAGTGTGGTTTATTGGGAAGTAGCTTTTGGTTGGGAAGAATGGTTTTCCACGGTGTGTCTTCCATTTTCATCATTTTTTCTTCTTCTCCGGGGGATGCATAGCAGCCCTCCAAAAAGCAATAATCAGGAAAATTGCATTTGAAGTGATGTGTATCCACTTCAATAGCAGTAATGATGCCAGGATGTCCAAGACGAAAGCAAGCCCATTCTTTTCCCGTAACAATTAAATGCCCGTGAATGTCCTCTATACAAGGAACAAAAACAAAACAAAAAAACGATAGGTACTACTTTCATGCAAGGAAATTTTTTCCGTTAATTTAATTTAAGCTTACCTTCCAGAATAGCCGGCCTATCCAGCCGTCTAGCAGTCTCCCTGATCATTTTGAAATATATTTTTTATAGATAAATAAAAACGGAAAGTCAAAATTTCATATTTACCATCCATCTGCCATGCCCGAACCGCGTCCAGGGCTTATAAGATTTTTTGGGTTACCAAAATGGGCATCGCTAAATCCGATACATTCGCCGCCATTTGATAATGCAACTAGATCCACTCGCTGTCAAAATAATACAACAATGAAGAAATAGTTAAATAAATGTATGCAATTTGCAACAATACAACAAATGCACATATACATACCTCTGATGCAGGAACAGAAGCCCAGTCAAATTTTGGTGAACCATAAACATGAAGGCGAGCAACACCTCCGTCAGGATACAAATTAAAACGAATGTGCGTAAACCTTTCGGTAGAATTCGTTGAATGGAAATAATTGTGACATGTTTCAGGAGTCCCGGGCTTAAGCTCAGACATAGGCACTATTTCTTCCCATAACTGTAAATTATGAACAATAATTATTTAAATAAAAAATATAGGCCCTGGAAGAGCGGCATTGAATAATAATTTACTTCTGTGTGCAACGAGTTTGCCGTCACCATTTCATCCAAATAAGCTTGATTTCCTATATGTGATCGGCGAATCGGTAGTTTTTCCTCTTCTGTTTTGCAAAGTTGGATCATTTATTGTCAAAGTCTTCTTACGATCAAGAAAAACGAACTCACGTTCAAGAGGCATAACAGCAGCTTGGATCGACATTCTTGGGGGAAAATTTCCAACAAAATAAGAAGTATCCACATCAAATCCATGGATATAACCGGGGATACCTATGATGCGGAAATTTACATTGAGGATAGCGCAAATTGCAATACAACAAGATTCGTAAAAGTAATAGTTATTATCGACTGCGAGAAAAATGGCAAGTATCGTGGCCAACAGTCGGAGCGTTCAAAATTTCTAGAATATAAATAAACGGTACATCCACTCAAGAAGTGAGGACCTTACCAAGTTTGATTATGCACCAGTCATGACCTAGCAATAAAAAAATGTAGAAAATTTTTTTTACACATCATTCAACTATACAGGTTTCATTTTATTAGTTACCGGCAACTCTTTTACGTCTGGATTCCCATCCGTCCATCCATTTCCCATATTCTAAAATTCAAATAAATGTCATTATTTTCAAACCTAATAGCCTAAAACCAAATTGCTACTTCAGTTCAATACTTTTCTCTAATATCGAGTTATACCTCTATTTAAAAATTAATATAAATCGAAACACTAACAAAAATTTGACAGTGATCAAGAACAAAAACTTCTGCGCCACTTCCGCAATACCTATCCTCCGGCGTGGTACATGGCATGTGCGCAAAGCCGGATAGGTGGTACACTGGTGGTAGAAGCTTCTTTAAAAAGATTACCAAAATGGCCTGTTTTAACACAAGCTATGTTTCTGATCAAATAAATTAAAACTAATTTGTGGTATCATATAAAGAGTAAAGCAAATATACTTTGGAGACCTAAGGCCAACAGCTGGTGACCTTGTTTATATATATAAAGGCCAGTAATTTTTTTTAGAAAATGAGAGGCTGTAAATTTGTTGCATATTGTGGCAACAATGATCGTTATTCTATGCAAAGTCACAAACTACGTCATCTTCAAAGGTCAACTTCAAGTAAAATATAAAAACAAAAAATTCTGTAAAACCTGTATAAACTCCTGCACGCCATTCTGCTTCAGTTTCCTAATAATAAAAATATTCTTAAATTAACATTACATGGTGAGCTTGTTTATAAAACATACTATAGACCGTACATAAAGTACAGTGCACACAATTAAATATATCTTATGTGATACCTTTAATAAGTTTTCTGCTACTGCAAATCCATCGTCTGTGGCAAACAAGATTTTTCCACCGTTCTACATTCAAAAAGATTCCCACAATTAAGGTCCAATCTCTGTAAAATCAAAATTTCTGCCATGTTTCATCATGAGTTCATGAGTGCAACAACGGTTTCAACCAAGCCCAGACATGACAAGAAAGAAATACATAAAAGACAAGTTTGAGTTATGGTCATATACAACTCCTAGAATTTAGTGTGGTAAAACTTTTAGTATAATATTAGAATGGAAAGGGTTAAAATAATAAGATAGTGTTTAGATTTATACCTTACAAGCAACCAAATCGGGCTTCGAAAGAAAATCGTAAGATGAGACGATGCCATCTTTTTCCAAGGGTTCTAATTTCACATTCAAAGTTTCACTCATTTTCGGAGAGATTGAACGCGTGCTCGTATTCTCGGTGGCCGCATGAAAACTGTAAACACAGGGCGGCCTTCGGTTCTATGGTAATCGTGTCCGTGAGAAGTCACGCAACACGCAATGAATATTTCCAGCTCCAAAGCAATCATTCAGCGCCCCAAACGGCGTGTTTGTAAAAAGTAAAAACCCAATCATTATTCACGAAGCAAGCAACCCGAGAGGACGGCTTGCTACACGTAAACAACTTTTTCACTGGATATCGAGATATTTTATTCTGTTTGTACATTTAGAAATAAAGCATTTTCCAAGTTTCAAATTCTGAAGTAATTTGTGCATATAGTTTGCGGACTGGCGGGTGTAGGATGGATCACGCACAAGATGTGCATGTTCGAGCATTAATACTTGCCGGGAAGATATAAATACGAATCTGCGTCTGTTTTCTTTTAGATAAGAAATTCCCTTCTGCAACATAAACATCATATTTGTACTCACTTCCAAGAATGTTATGAGATGATTGATAAGAATGCGGAAATGCGACTCGACTTTTTGGGATCGTTCATTCCAAGGATTTACACGATTTTACAGCATCTAGCAACTATGTTAACATTCAGTAAACATAACAAATAATAGAAGGGCAGAGCACACATCGATGATTAATTATAACACCAAGAGACCGTTTTAAACACGGTTGTTAAGAATACAATCAGCAAATAAAGCTTATTTTACGTACCAGCGCGATGTCTAAACAATAATCTGTTCGCAATTCAACAAGGGGATGTTTTGACCGCGTGATTGAAAGAGGAATGAAATTGTACATATGGTTTTTATCTGCTATGCTTAGTGACCAGATAGCAAAGCTCACTTAAATACTCTCCAATTAGGACAAAAACTGCTTACTTACTTTTTAACGCACCATTGGTGAGTGTTCCATTATAAATATATGATAAATTGAATAACTCCCCAATGGTGTGCCAATAAGGGACAAAGACCACCACAAGCCGCATATTTAGTTTCTTTCCTCCGTCACCTCCAAACAAACTCAACGGTATATATGAAACACTTGCTTCTTTTTCACGGAGAAGCAAATAGTTTCCTAGTGTTCTCCAACTCATTCAGCAGAAGGTTGTTATCCTTAAAGTAAAGAAAATGGAATGGAAATTCCAGTTTAGATAACCCATTGTGACTAGACTTAGGTGATAGAGACTCGCTTGAACAATAAAGAAAGAAATGCGCGGAATTCATAGTTACCCGTTCTTAATGAAACCGTAATAATCAAGGGCGCACCTGTACACATTTACCTTTCGAAGTTTCTCCTGTTTTATCTCGCTTAGTTTAATGGTTTCGGATAATTGGTGCCGTAGGGAGGCTATCGTGTTTTCTAACGATTCAACTTTTTTAAGTAAATTGCACTCGCTAGATGAAGGCGCTGACGAGGCTGACGCCGAACTCCGGTGGGACGAACCGTTGAACTGTTCCTTGTCGCAGTAGACATCGTGAATGGCCTACGTTATGAAAGCTCAATAAGTGTCGAACTGCCAATGAACAGCAAAAAAAGCAATGACCTACCGCGAAATAATCCTTGAGTTGCCTAGGATCGTGAAGGTAAGTCATGCCAACGTCGAGACAAACCAATATTTCTTGGAGGCGTCCTTGCTGACATTGAAACTTTTGACGCAGACTTTGAAGTTCACCTAATTGACTTTTGGCTGCTCGAGAATATATTAGGACCTTGTTGCAGATAATTTTAATGATAAATTTATCCCGCTCACCTTTTCCTTGCATTTGCTCGCCGCTTCTCTTTAGCTGATCAATTTCCGACTGAGCTGCTTTTGAACCCGTAACCGTCTTTAAGGAAAATTTAACGTCATAAGAAAACGAGACTTTGTTGGATTAAACTATGCGCATCCTACCTCTTGTAATTTGCAGTGAAGTTTTACAATTTCTGCTTGACTATCCAACAGTTTTTTCTTGCCATCAGCTAACTGTTGTTTCCATTCGATTTGCGCTTTGTCGTGCTGTTGCATTTGCAAGACAAGTTTTTGTAGCCGTTCATCCTTTATGAACAATGCTCACAATTAGACAATGAACCATTTCAAGTTGGCCTTAGTCAAGCAACCTTTGATTTGATAATGTTATCCCTTCGTTCAAGCTCATCTCGAAGCTCTTTCGTTTCCTGGTGGACGGTCGTTAAGTTTGACGTTAATCGCTGCGCTTCCGATTGTTGTCCCAACGAACTCAATCGGAGATTCTCTACTTCTTTCTGCAATCTTTAGAGGAAAAAAGTTAAATAATTTAACTTTTGAACATACGTCTCTTCAACTTACCCATTAACGGATTTTTTAAGAATAGCTGTCTCTCCTCTTAGTTTGAGGTTGATTTGTTTTTCAGCACTTAGCTGAAGCTCATGCCGTGTTTGGAATGATTTTTGATCCGTTTCAAACTTTTCTGTGGCCAATTTGAGAGCTGCTTCCAAGCCGGCTACCTTCTTTTTCAGTTGCGTTTTTTCATCCTCAGATGACCTGAGATTTGCTTCAAATTCTTCGCGTAAACGCGCTTCGCGCTGGCCTCGTTCCAAAGTCAAACGTGCCTCCATAAGATCCATCTCCCTTTATACATTAAAAATACAATAATACAATAAAAAGTAAGATCAAGTCCTTTCCACACTGTCAAGCTATTAAAACTGTACCTGATATGTTCTATTTTCAATTGTTCAATTTGAGATTCAAGAGACTGATGATGGCGGTATTCGGCAGCAAGTTTGCTATGATGAGATTCCTCTAACCGACGACGTTCATTGTCTCCGTCCAGTCGCAATTGCATCATCTGCTGGTGACTCTGTTCTACTTGCAGTGCCATCTTCTTTTCCAGTTCCTGAAAACAGAAAATAAAATTAACGCCCGATTTCACAGCTTATTACAAAAATTGAATATTGATTTACTTGGATTTTATCAATAGCTCGATCGAATTGATCGTGATGGCGGCTTTCTGCCGCATAGGTTTTTTGACTGCACTCCTCCTCGACGGCCTTGATTTGCAATTCAGTTTGGCGTCTGACTTCACCAAGTTGACGGATGAGATTCTCCAATTTCTTTCCGCGATCTTCCCAATCAGCTCGCAACACCAGGCACTCTAAATTGAGCTCACTCTCCTCTAACCGCATTCTGCTAGAAGATGGTAGATGCTGAGTCGCCTTGGCGCTATCTTCACCCAGTCGCCACAAACATATTGAGCCATCGTCGCAGCAACTCATCAACATTTGGCCGTCAAGTCCCAAAGCTGTTTCTGAGATCTGCGAGAAAATGAATTCTGGTAGATTGAAAACGCATAGTTTATTTTGTATTTACCTGCGTAATGGCTCCGTATTGAGTGAAATGTTCTTGATAGTCCGAACGGCTATTGATTGGGTATTTATAGGCGCGCAATCCTCCTGTTCGTGTTCCGACGAGGATGATCTGTTCTCGCGACAGGTAAAACAGAGATGTGGCCGACAATTCAGCAGCACGGAGCCGGCAAACTATCTGTAAATTAAAGTATTCAATTAAGAAAAAAATTGTAGGAAAAATGTATCAATAAAATGTTACATGTCCATCTTCGGCGACTTCCACTACTTCGCCGTCAACGGAGGCGACAATGAGATGTCCGTTGGAAAGAACAGCCAGATCTATAAGACTGTTTCCGTTTGGTTTGACTTGCATAAGCACTTCGTGACTCGTTGAATTCCATTCGCAGAGCAAGCCGTCTGCGCCACAAGAATAAATTCGCTGGCCGTCTTCGCTCCAAACAATTTGGTTGATCTAACAAGACAGGGCAGGAAATAAACAACAAAACATTTCTAGGACACATAAAAACAAATCAAAGGAATAAGCCAAATTACATCGGCCTTATGAGCCATGAGCGGCGACGAAGTCTCGAATGTGATGAAATTAATTAGCTGCAGTGTAGCACCGCGAGTGACGGCAATGTAGTTGCCGCCCGAATTAAATGCCAGCTTGCGACAGCCGGCCAAAATCACTTCGCGCACCAAATGGAAACGATCCACTAGGACGGAAAAGACTTGGAGCGAGTCTGATGTTGTAACAGCAACGTAATGGCCCATGGGGTGGAGTGTGGCAGAGAGGATGTCTTCATCCAGATGTTTACGGAACTGGATCTGCTCGGCGGCTACATTCCACAAGAAGAGGCATCGATCCTGGCCGACGGTGATTGCATAAGGACGCCAAACAGCCGTCGATAGGGATCTGATTTCTCCGCTGTGAGCCAGGCTGATGATGTTCTCCATTTTGGCTGGATCGCTCTAAGGTTTCCGACCGCATAGTCAGAATCATTACACTATAAACTACGAGTTTTTAGGGACAATAAGAAGATGGATATTGTCTTCGACAACAAACCTCGGATGATGGATTGTGGCCCAACTCGGCGAACCAAATTTGTCCACGCAAAGCAACGGCCACGTACTTCTTGCCGTGTCGTGCCAGCGCAGCCAAGGAACACCTTCCCGCGTCCAGTGGATTAGCCGGCGGATCGACATCGTTCGAGTTCCGTTTACCGTTGATGACAATGTCTATGGCCGATGTTGTTGCCATCCCCGGTTCGTTGGGTGATAGAACGGCCGCAGGATGGTAGACTGTTCCTTTGCTATCTCGAGTTTCGCTAACGGTTACGAAACTGTGCCCAGTCAAGTGACAAACTTGGTTGAGACCAAGTGGGCAAACAGCGGTGACCATTTGCTGACCGGAATCGATATCGCTTTTGGCGCTACTCGCTCTGTATTTGGTTTTCCAAAAGTTCTTCATCAGTAGGACGTCGAGAGTGATTTCATTTGGAAGAAGCGTTACCTGTCGTGATGGATGCGAGCGGCTCGAGGATCGTTGGCATCGAGCGGGATCTGCGTTACAATATCGGCTTCTTCCATGATGAGAATTTGCCCAGCCTTGGTGCCCAAAGCCATTCGTGAGGTAGAAATCCAAGAATGGCACGTGATGACATGCCCAGCCAATTTCGGTTTCATGCCACTTTCCATTCCTTCAAGAATCCAATTGAAAATGAGTTGAAAGTTGATTTGAAAAAAAAAAGTTTGATGATTTCCCAACCGTCAGGAGTGAGCCGGTAGAAACGTAATGCTCCGCCATAGACGACCGATAACGAGTGGACATCCATCGGATTGAAGGATATCTGTGTTGTTTATATAACCACATGGATCAGTTTAGTGCTTCATCAGAAATAGTACCGGTCAATTTTTTTGACGGTCAAACAAGCTCGGATTTGCGTGAGACCGAATTGAAACCGACCTCTAAAACAGAGGAGCACGAAAGGGGTGGGCTACTATTGGGGGCAGGCTACTTTTTTCGTGCCCCGGTTCCCTACTAACGTGCTCGAGCAACGACGTTTGATCGATACACGTGCAAGACATGGTAGAACAGTCGCAGAATAAATAGATGTCACTCTGTCTACACGAAAGATACACCATGCATCAATAGGGACTCCAGCTGCGGCTGTTTGGTTATTGTTTATCATCATGCGATATAAAGTTCGACCCAAGACACGCCAACTTCAAGTCAAGAGCCAAGGTTTCCCTGTCTTTTTTCTTCAGAGAGCAAGGGAAACGCGAACGAATATGTCGCTGGGCTTCACATACTTGTGGGCTAATTGCAGGAAGACTGGGCGATCCAAGGCTGATCGAGGCCAAAGTTTTGCCCGTACGCCACAGGTAGACCGTGATCGAGTAGCCATTTGGATTGGTGTGCGTAGTCGGAGTGTTGCCGCTGTTGAGACTACTCAGCTCGGCTGCTGGGGCTGCTGCAGCGTGCATTTCGGGCAAAAGCGTAGCCAGCAATTTGCCATCGGCGGAAAAGGCCAACGCAACGGCCTCGTCGTGTTGTTGCGATGCAATTTGAACCGGGATGGCTTTCCGTCGGCGAGTTGGCATCATTTCGTAAACTACCAAGTTACTTTTAGGTCCGACCTCGAGGGTGGCCATCACCTGCCTTCATAAAACAAGCCCAAATGAAAATGAAAACCTGAAGTGCTCAGCAATAAATAATCAAGAGCTTACGAGTCGGGACTGAGGCAGAATGCTGCTGTGGCCATTGAACTGTTGCGAGGTGGCAAAAATGTTTGGGTTTGATTCATCCAGTTGTAGATGACGACCACTCGGCCCGAAATGTAAATCATTTGATGGTTATCCAAGAGTGCCACGGAGCCCGTGCACGGGGCTAAGAGCCGCAAGGCGTTGGCCGTGAATTCGAGATGCATTTTTCTTGATCTTGAACGATTTCCAAATCACTGAGCAACAAACATTAAGTGCGTTAACGTTACAGTAAAAATGCATGAAATAGATTAATTTGTCAGAGTTTCACGATCCCCAAACACTAGCCGTTAATGGAGTGGCGGACAAATTTACCTAATTTAAGTACGTGTTTGTTACCAGTCAATAAGATGCGACCGACGCGGCCATCCGGCAGGAGGTGAAACGAAGAAGGAAATATTCAACTTTTCTGTAAATAATCCGGTTCGCTTCCGCGTGAGTCGTGAGGGCCCGTAGTCGATCAATTTCTGGAGTCGACTGTCAGCCGGACTCGCCGATTGTATCTCGAGTAAAACTAAACAACTAACGATCAATCAGCCGCCGGTAGCCATGGCAACACATCATTTTTACCCCTTGAACTGGATTCCACCCGCACTGCACACCTCCCACTGTAAAATTGCATGCCGTGACCTGGCGTCCGGTTACCAGTTTAATTGATAAAATGTCGACGAATGGGCAAATGACTACCAACCCGTGGATGACGTACGTCTCCCATCAAGAAAAGGGACATGAAGGACAACGACAAACTTTTGTATCAAAAGTTTAAACGTATCGATCCACCGAAGCCTAGTCGTGTCCCTCTGGAACTTTCCCGTGATGCGATATCCCTAAGGACGATCAAGAACGCGCCTTTTCTTTTCCTTTTTTTACTGTTCACATTCAGCGACTCCCACTTGGGACGAATATAAAACACCCCATAAACGAAACAACGGCGAGTTGAAAGTGTAGCTAACGCGAAATATTGACGTAAAGGCCTGCTGCAAAATGTAAACATGAGGAATCATGGAAGCTTTCAAAGTCTTCAGAAAACGAATAAAAAGTGTACTCACGACTGCAAATACAGGTACTTATTCTCCCGTTCCTGTGCAAATAGAAAAAAAGAGAATTATGGCAAAATAAATCTGTCTGGCGTCAAGCCCCAAATACTTACTACACAATTGGCCTTGAATTGACAATGTAAATGCTACAACGATAAACCAAAAGAATACAATTTTCGTTATGCGTTCAACCGTCAGATCCGTGTATTCTTATTTCCACATATGACAAACAGCAGATGAAGAATTTCATCGTCATCTATCACTCTCCAGCAAGATAGAAAAAGATATGGGACGATTTAAATCGAGAAATGGAATGAAAAAAAAACAAAATTTGAAGAAAAAAAAAGGAAGTGAAGTTAATTCAAAGAAAATTTCTGCATGTTTGCAAAATTTGGGATTTCCTTAGCTCTCACATATCTGTTCATACGTCTCTCAACTTTTTTTGTTTTTATGGACACGGCCCGGGTGTTTCTTGTTATATCGATAACTGTGTCGATGTTACTGTCACCGAGGTTTGAAATAGCAACGAAGTAGGAATTTTGTTTTTGTTTGAAACAGATGATTTCAATTTGTAAATTCTGAAATTTGTGTGTAAAATTCGATAAGAAAGAAAAAAAAGGCCAATAAGGGAGGAAAAAGATACTGAAACATCTAGAGTCTGAAAAATACTCTGTAACGTTCCTAGTAATAAGTTGGTGTCGGATGTTTCTCCCAACTCATCGCTACTGCCTAGACAAAGCCAAAGTTTTTAGTGCGGATGGCTAGGAGAAGCTTGTTACGCAGGATCGTCCTCGACGAGTAGAGCGGAACATACAGTCGGGAAATGCAAGTGTTGGCCGTAGGCAGGTGAACATCATCAGCCGGACGAATCGTCACCGTTGGCATAGGCTGGAACCCTTCTTCGGAGGCCGGCAATGCCGGCGATCCTGTCCAAAAGTAGACTAGGTCTTGGCGCTCTTGGGTCGTCATCTTTTCGACGATGGACCAGAGCCAGCGTTTAAAGCGCAACAAACGCTCTGGGGGCTCTCCAGACTCGTCGTTGAAACTAGTGTACGAAATGAGCGTCTGCACGCGGATCTCGCCCGTGCCGTTAAGTAAGAGTCGCAAATCCTCCGATGTCAGTCCTTCCAGCGCATTTTGGGGTAAAACGTCAAAAATGCCCAGGCGGATGGCTTCCATGGCTTTCGCTTGCGTCCTAACCATCCGGTATTGAGCGTAGCGTCTCACGTAAGCGTAAATGTTCTGCGAAGTGACTTCAATGTCTTTGCCACCCGGAATCAGTTCAATGAAACCTGATCCTTCATCGGGGCTCAAGTCGATGCTGAACGTCAAATCCAATCCGCTCAAATCCTTCGTTTCGGCGTCGAGGACCAGTTGACGGAACGACTCGTAGACGACGGGGTCGAAGAAAGCTAAATCGTGGAACCGAATGGGCCGGCCGAGGATTGCCTTGAGGACGTGACGGTTTAGCGCAATGGGGCACAATTCGTTCTGAAGAAGACAGAGTCCCATCAGTCGTCCCACATTGCGGAAGGCGTTGAGTCGCTCAGGCGTGGATTTGCCTTGACGAGGGCTGTAGAATCCTTGTTTGCCCGGACAGTAGAAGAGGGGAGCGGTATCTTCCTCCTCCACGCCGTCGTCCGCATCCGAGCCGGTCGACGTTCCAGCAGTGGGGAGTAGTGAATTCTTCCTGCCACCGCTGAGGCTGAATATGAGATCCATTTCTAGAACTGCTTCCGTCGTCAATTCTCTGTTGGCCAACTGGCTCTGACCTGAATTCATTAGAAACCCTTGAGTTACAAATTTACTTTCCGTTTTAGACTCAAAATTTATGTTCAGATTACTCCTACCTAGAATGACGGAAACGGCTTCGTTGACGCGAGACTCGAGCGCATCTTCAGAGGCCAAAAGCATAAGCAGCTGGGCAGGTGACAGCTCTAGCAGCATGCCGGTGATCTTGGCCGCAAGTGTTGGTCTCAACGCAGCGACACGAGGGTAAAGCCTTTCGCCCAATTGAATGACGTGCGGCGAGAGGTGATCGTTGATGGTAGACGGGATTTCGCCGTCGGGCTGGAAAGGACGGGCGTCATAGTTCAAGGTCCGTGTACGGGAATCTCGAACCGAAGCAAGACGGGGTGGTCCGTGACGACGAGACTGGTCTCCTGAAATGGAACTGCGGTTCCGCCGGCGTGCCTATCAGGTAACAGTTTCCGTTAGACTTGCTCAACAGCAAATAAAATAAGCGTTAGCTAATAGAAAAAATTACCATTCCCGATTGAGACTGGGACGCTTTTGATCCGGCTCCAACTTGGGCAGCATCAAGGTTGGGCAACTTGTCCTGTGTGAGAATCGCTTCGGCAATCGCGGTGTAGAAACTGCGGGCTACTCCAGATCCTTCGCCCGGTTCGTCTTTGAACGTCACCTTGACTCTGCTAACGGCCAACGACGGTTGCGTGGCTGTTGCGCGACGACAGTGTGTGTTGTATTGCGTGTTAAGCTCTTTGAACGTCTGGGTGATGAGTTGACCGCGTTCGCGATCCATTTTGAATAGCGTCAGGTCACGCTGCTGCATGTTTCTTAAACGCTCCATTTCGCGGCGAAATCGAGCCTCTTTGACCGGAAAACCGCCCAGCTCGGCGATGACAGAACCAGCTTCCGTTCCCACGTCGTCGATGAAGACGCGTCCGAACAAATCGAGCGTCAATCGCCAGCGTCCCAGAAGTAAATCACTTGGTATCAGCTGACAGACGCTTGGTGCTGCGGATTTGCCCATCCAGAAATTGGAGGCGGCAGGTGTTTCTTCCGTCTTTTCTCTTGCGGAAGCCGTCGATGCGCTGCTGGTGCCAGCACTGGTACCGGGTGCAGCGCTTTCGCGCACGCTTCCAGTTCGGACAATCACGCTCTGGACCGTGGAGGTGGAACGGCGTGGAGAAACGATGACGCTGCTGGCCACCACGCTGGGGCTGGCCCGAGCTACTTCGATCACCTCAGCATCAGAATCCTTCAACGACAAGTTCTGGGGCGTTTCTTGAATCACTTCAGTTGCTGAATGAGGTGGCTGGTTGACGGATGCAGCCACTAGGGGTAGGGGAGCATGCATTTGACCAGTGTGGATTTCAGACGTCCTTGTCGACAGTCCCAAACGGGTCGGGATAACTTCCAGGGGATTGACTGAGCCAGGAGGTTGGTTCCCTGTCGGTTGGATCGTGATGGGTTGACGAGGAGCGCCAAAGAGCTCTTCACGGCGGGCAGTTGGTTGGAGGAGATGAGGCTGATCTGCCAGGGGTAAAGCTTCGATCATTGGCAGGGCAAAAGGATCCGGCTGAGGGCATCCTAAACACAATGTCGACTCGGAACGACGGAAGAAAGGGTGCTTGCGACCGTTACGGCTGACCGTTTCCTCTTCACCGCTAACAGATTCGGTATCCATAGCCGCTCCCGAAGTTCCCTCTTCATCGAGATCTCCGTTTTCATTTTCGTCCTGGATTCAACAATATAACTCATTAGTATTTCAATTGAAAATCCTTAACTGATCTAAGAACCAACCTGTTCATTGAACATGTCGGCGATGTACTCTTCAGCGTTGGCACCTTCACCAAATGGGTTCGTATCATTTCCTGACCGCATGTAGTAAATGAGGGCGTCGAATACGTAAGCGATGTGCTTCAGCGAGGAAACGTCAATGACGGGCAGCGTGTCGGAATGTTCACCATTGTGAGCACGCATTAATGAAAGACAGTAGTTTAAGAATTCGCGGCGGCCCGTCAACGGATCCGGCACTTCACCGCCTCTTTCTCCACCACCAGGTTGAGCTCTTCGCCCATCATAAGTGCCAGGCGCAGCAGCTGATCCGGCAAGTGCTGAGGCAGCCGAGCTGGAAGATGCAGTAGCACGAGCCGTGGGCAAAACGGACGAGACCGTCACCATTCTTGAGGAAGCAAATAATGAAAGTTAATCGAGTTGTTCGGTAAAAAAAAAAATTAAATCAAATACCTTGACAACGGAGATCTCCCGTACAAAGTGATATGGTTGGAAGGTGTTCCATTTGGCGCTGAAGCGTTGGACAGAGCAACTCCAAAGCGAAGTTGAGCTTCAGTGGAATCCATGACGTTGACAAGCCAATCCCAGACAGGCTTCAACCGGAATTCCAAAAACTGTTGCAGGTTAACTGACTCTTGATTGGTGATTTCCAAATTGCGCGAAAGGGACGGCGCTAGAGCCGGGTAGTCCAAGAGCATGGTGAGCAAATCGGCAATCTGTCGAACGACCAATCCAAATGCGCGGGCTAAACCGCTAGCAGTTGTGGCCATCGAAAAAGGTTCCGGTACTACGGGGATGGTGGCAGATGCGGCGGCGATGGCGGCGGCGGCCGCAGACCGACGAAGTGAAGTCGGTTCTAGGTACATCAAATTGGTAGCGGAGCTACTAACTGCGTTGCCGCTACTGTTGACGGCTCCATTTGCTGCGCCACCGCCACGAACGGCGTTGTTTTCTCGGTGGCGAATGGCCCACATCATCGATTGCGGAGGCATGCTGGCAGAGCCGCGGACGGCAGCTGCAGCTGTAGCAGGTACGGCAGCCGATGGATTGTTGTTACGGCGTTCCAACTGTTCGTCTGAGAAGGCAAACTCTTCCGTGTCTTGCTCGTCAGTTTCTCCGCCATCGGATTCGTCTTCTTCTTGACCGGTAGAGTCACCCGACTCGTCGTCAGAAAACAGAGCCAAAGAAGCCATGGCCGCATCAGAACCGGCTGTAGCTCCAGTCTGTACACTACGTTGGACGGAATTGTTGTCCTAGATAACGAAAGGAGAAAAAAAGAACGTCAAGACCGTTGTTACTCATTATATGAGCTGTATATAGAAATACCTGGGTATGAGTGCTCTGGTTATCATTGTCGTGCTCGTGGTCATGCTCGTTGTCATCCGAGTCGCTCTCGGTCTCGGCCAAAAGGTCCAATTCCATATCGGATTCGCCTCCGGCGTTGCCGCCATCTCGTCCACCGGCTGCGCCGCCACTGCGACCGTTGCCTTCAGCGTCTTCGTGCTCCGAATTGTCAGCTTCGCCTTCACCATCAACCTCTCCTTCGTCGCCTTCAATAGCGTCCAATTCTTCAGATTCCATGCGGCGAGTTGTAGCTCGACCACCAGCAGCGTTAGATCCGGCACCGAGAGATCCAGTAGGTAAAGAACCACCGTCAGCTTGTTCTTCGTCGGCTGCCCGAGGAGTCAATGGTTGTAAGGGATCGACGGAAAAGAGTTCTTCACTGCCGTGAACGGCGTCGGCATTGGATGTGACCAGAGGAAAAGGAACCGTAGGTCGGGCAACACCCAGACGAACGGGAACGATCAGAGCGTCGGCCGCTTCGCAAAGCTCTTCAATGGCCAGGTTGATAAGCGCCTGGAAAACCCGTTTGCATTTCATCAAAGGCTGTGAAGTAAGACTGTTGCCGGTGGAAGGGTTCTTTTTCTTGCCAGACTGTGGAGCGATTTCAACGCTGAAGACGACAAAAACGCGAGCGACTGAGCGTACGAATCGTCGGGCAGCCAGACGAGCTTCTTGTTGTCTCGCCCACCACGTTTTGTTCTCCATTTCGATGATGAGTGTGGTCAACAGACTGTCCAGCATTTCAACCGAGCATTTGACCATCATACAATGAGTGAATTTGTCGAGCAGAGTCGTTCCACTCTGGCTCTGTAGGTAGACTTGATCTTCGGCAAAAGTATTGGAACCAGGTGTAGTTTCTTCTTTGTATCCCGAGAGCAACATGGCTTTAACTGACGACCAATCATTCAACAATCGATCCAGTGCCATCCTGGCGAATCTTGGCGGTTCCAGATCGTGCTCAGGCATATCGGGTTCCAATTCGGCGGTCAGGACCTTCCTCGAAGCGGCGATACCAGTCGAACGAGAACGAGCCGGTCTGTACTGCCGCTGTTCGGCCGATTGACGTCCAACGGTCTGGACCAAGAAAAGCAGAATATTCTCTCCTTTACTATTGGGGATATTCACTAGATCCGTTTCGCTGACCAGTCGGGACAGTAATTCAAATCGAGGTTTTTGATTGCCTGAGAAAACAAAAATGGAATTATATGACAACCATTGAATGATTAAAATATGTGTTAAGAACTCACCAGCAACCAAAGCTTTGCATTTACACTTTTCCCAGCAGTCGCAGTAAGCAGTGGGCGAGGTGCGTTTAAGCTTGCAGTCATGGCCCTTGTGGCAAACACGGGCGCATTCCGTGCAGCAGCATAGGGATCCGGTTAAGCCGCAAGTGCGACATTCAAAGATGTCCTGATTGATGTGCTCGGCACCGGTCCAAGTGAAACTACACGTATCGTTGCTGCAGAGAACATGAAGCGGCGAATCGTCCGGACTGCATCCGTTTTTGCCCAGGGGAAAGATGAAACTTTGTAGCAATTTCTTCTGGGTTTCAGCCTCCGTCGCAAGCTGTCGCGAAAGTCTTGTAGCAACGTCCAGCAAGACCAGCGCGGCAGGGTAGGCACGGACGGCAACAGCTTGCATAAACGGCGTGTGGCCCTGTGCGTCACGAGCAGAGAGAAGTGTCTGAAGATGAGGGTTCAGCGTCGGGCTTTCTGTAATTGCTTTCAGAGCGGCCAGAGCATTGGCACGGCGTTCAACTGGATCGGAAACGGCAGAAGCTGTCACTTTAGAGCCACCACCAGCGCCACTAGAGCCAGCTTGGTCGTCGTCGCCGTGGTTGGACGACTCCAACGACAAAGGTTCCGGTGGCCAATTGAGTGTAGGAATAGTTAGGTTTTCCTCAACCACGGAGCTGCTACCACCAGGAACACCGGGATCCGCTGAAACGTTATCAGGAGGTCGAGCGGCTGCCCGCCTCATCATTTCTCTAAGACTGACGGCGCGAGAAGAGGAACTCAAGCCAGCCGGAAGAGGGTCGAGGGGATCAGCGACAGCAGAAACGACCGATGGCAAAACGTTTCTATCTTCTTGGACATCTGCATCTTTGTTCGAAGTGGGCGCGCACATCGAGACGCATGCGTGGATCACGTTTCGACCGCCGTCACAACGCTCGTTGACGATGCTCTGGACACAGGAAGTCCGGTAAGCTTCGGACGACGATTCCAAACAGCCCATGACGTGGCGAACGCCGTCGATATCGCAAGTCAGCAATCTTGGCATCAATATCTGGTTCTCTGTGACGAGTACAAGCAAGATAGCCTGTGTTTTCTGGCCAGGACCGACGCCGAGCAGCGAGTGGGAGCCCATGCCTAGACAGCGCATCGGTGGCAAATCCAGCAAATGGGGATCGCGGATAGAATCAAGACAATCGCGAGACAATGGGTAGATGGTGCCATTGCCGTCGCGCAACAACGTCAATGCGTCGCTGTCGCCCGTGTTGTAGAGTCCGATGTTTCGACCAACATTGAGGCCCATGAAAGAAGAATGATCCGTCGGTATGTTGGATTCATACTCGGCTTTTCCAGTACTCAGATTATAGATGGTGTATTTCAGCTGAGAGCCAACCTTGTTGACCGTGTGGATACCTTGGCCGTCCACAGAAAAAGCAAGAATCTGACCCGGATCGGCCAGTGTTACTCGACGTGGTAGCCTTTGGAAGCAATCGGGGATCCGGATGGATGAGCCAGATTTCACCACCTACACCAAAGAAAAATGTTTACTCAGCATTCAAATATGAAGAGCTCACACATGCATCGAATTGACTGACCTGTAGTTCGTCTTTTCGCAATAATCGGCAATCTTGGAGGAGAGAGGCGGGATCTTCGGTGCCACTATTAGCGGATGTCACCAAATCTTTCGCTTCTTTGCCGCTGTAATCCTTGTTGGATGGGAAACGGACAGCTGCGTAGGCCCCGTCGACTTTGAGGACACGCCCTATCGGCACGTTCTTGACATCTTCAATGAAAATGACGTCCTTGAGCACCCATTCTTCTTCGTCGCCGCGTTTATCTTCGCTGTCCCCACGCGGAGCCGGTCGTTTGTGTTTCTTTTGAGAGCTTCCAGCTACACTTCCCGTTTCGCTACACGTGCTGCTGGCCGGCGATGGGGGCGGAGGCATATCAGGTTTCTCCACAACCGCCTCCCGAGTGCTGGTTGTTTTGGCCGTATTGTCGACGCTGCTGCTGCTGCTTCCTCCTGCGGCGTTTCCTCGTTTGCTATCACTGCTGCCTCCAGGCGGAAGAGGTGGAGCTAGACGGACAAGTGGTGGTGGGCCAGGGACGATTCGGAAGCGACAAGTATCGGTCCAACTCCAAGCAGAGCCTTGCAGTTGCCCGACTTTAGGGACGCCATCGATGATGGAGAATCCAATGGCGCCTGCTTGGTACATGGGACTACTCCTCATACACACCTGACAGGGCAAATGAGTCAAAATTAGAAAATATTTGTCGATAAAGGAGGACAAAATGATTGAAATACCTGAGCTCCAGTGACAATATCGGATCCGGCAGAGCTGCTGTGGCTTTTCTTAGCTTTGGCTCTGTATTTGTCCCAAAGTTTACGGCGTTGGCCGGGTGGCAACACGCCCCACCAATAGATGGTTCCATTTTCGAGTCGAACGGCAGAATAGAGGGAGCACGTGTCGAGCGAAACGATTCTCTCACCGTGAAATTCGGAGAAATGTTGAGCCGCATGTTCCAGTCGGGTTATGCCAGGAACATGAGCAACAGTCTCGTCTAACCAGCTGGCTACTTTGCCCGACTCGGTCACTACGGTGCACCGAATGACTGAAGCAGACAGGAGAACAACTTTCTCGGCGTAAAGCCCCAGTGGAAGAGCTCGAGGGTGATGAACGTGGGGGAAATCCAGGTGGCGATAAGGTTCGGCGTCCGTCCATTTCCAAGAGAGAATTTGGCCGCTTGTACTGAGAGCGATCAGCTCCGAGTACATGGCGGCAATGCTGGTA
This sequence comes from Ceriodaphnia dubia, assembly GCA_022539655.2. NCBI lineage: Eukaryota > Metazoa > Arthropoda > Branchiopoda > Diplostraca > Daphniidae > Ceriodaphnia > Ceriodaphnia dubia. Next base: position 1,943,884 of record JAKUCG020000076.1, read on the forward strand.
AATCGTGGGGACGGAGCGCCTGAAGCTAAGCCTCGTTCAGGCCAAAATTCGAGCTCGTCCGACAATCCTAGTGGGCTCTGGGTCTGGTGTGGAGTGTCTTTCTTTTTGCTCCCATCGTCTCGTTCATACCACGTATCACGCAAAGCAGTCTCTAGCCAACGGCGTGGTCCAAGATAATGTCGATCTCGCCAGCGAAACATGCCAGATTCACGCTCTGCACCGCTTGTTCCTCCTCCACCGCCTCCTCCTGTCAGACAGTTGATCAATTTCGCTAAAATTATATTTTTTTTATTTTTATCTGAGTATGTAAACTAATGATTAATAATAAGCATGATAGCGTGCCAATGCCTATTACCTCGATCACTGCTTCGGTCTCGTTCACCTTCCACACTTCTTCCACGATTATTTCCGGATGGACGGCTGCGAATAGTTGAATAACCAAACATGTCCTCAGAGAACATGGCGTCAGCGTCAATGATGACAGAAGGCCCGGCGTGGTCCGAGTGCAGTCCCGCACCAGGGTCAAGTAGAGAAATCAAGTCTTCTGGGACGTATGAATCTTGTGAATCGTCCACATCTTCACTCTCGTCATCATCACGCGAGAGCAAGTTATTGACCGCTTGATTGACATCCAAGTTGGTTCTTTGCAGTTCTCTGATGATTACGCTTCTACTCTTTCCTTGCAAGACAACTTGGGCCTGCGATACTAATTCTTCAGGGACAAAGACAGGTCTAGAACTTGCCATGATGACACCATGACCAGCAGTTCCCGAAGCCAGAAGGCCAGTTCCTCTAGCTCCACTGTTACTTGCACCCCTAAGACTGGAAGCTCTGAGCAATCTGCCTCTCTTGCAGGTTTGACGACTGGGACCTGGGCCTGATCCCTTTCCATCTTTGCTGCGATTTGCTTCACTTTTGCTCAGATCCAAACGGTCTGGTAAAACATTGAAGGCAAGTCGGCATACTCTTCCATCCTCCAACAGGAACACAATATGGGAAGGACCCACAACACATTGTTGGACAGGGGAGCGAAGGGCACTGGCAAAACCAGAGTTGACATGCCCAAATCGATTGGTTTTGTCAGCAAGTTCTTTGAGCCTGAAATTTTTGTAAAAAGAAAAAATTATCATTAATTGGCAGAAATTTGTAAAACCTGTGTCTTCATTGTTTTCTCTCCAGAGATCAATAAAATATGCAAACAAAATGGCAATAGTCGAGAAAAAAAAGGTGATGTGTTGGCAACGAAACTTACCGATCCAAGACCACTTCTTCCGTCGTGGGTAGTGATTGCACAAGAAAATGAATATTTGACGACCCCGACATTGCGAGGGCAAACTGATTGATATGTATAGAAAACTAACGAAGAATTCTTTCCTTTTCTCGTGGATCTCTGTAGACCATCACGAGAGCAGCCTTAATAACCGTCCAGCATGGAGTCCTCTCGTAAGGTTTTCTGTTCTGAAACTTCAATACAGGGTTGCCGAGACAGAGCAAACAAAATGCGTTTTGTCCACGAACAATCGCCCGTGTTTTGTTTTCGTTTCATTGTTCACTAAAACGCCTCAAATTTCGAAATCTCCAAATGATTATTCGCATTCCATTACTAAATAAAAAGACCTTTCTCACATCGTTCCCGTTATAAGTTGGGGAATTACGTTAAACGTTCATATGTCGTATTATTGCGAAATATGTTTGATGACACTTTATTTATCTTCCAATGATTTATTCCGAGACAGTTATTTCTTTCAACAGGACAGTTCTTTGACTTATACTTTTATCTTTTTCGAAGCTAACGATTCAAGGTGACGCTTGAGAAACGAGAAAATTTAGGCATCACGCTCCCGAAAATGGAAAATTACGTCATGGTTGCACCACTTATATCGCGTGGTTCTATAAGGGCTGCCGCCTTTACCTTCTTTAAGCACGAACAAACTCAACAAAGGACTGAAGTGCGGACAATTTGGTAGCGCCACTTGGCGGCCGAGATGGTTCCACATTTTTATCAATCTGTGTCTCACTTTTACTATCAGTTACCCAATTTTTCCTCAAAATTATGTATAGTTTTCTGTCAGCTAAGAAACAAACAAAACAAATCGATTTTTCCAATTAGAAAACAAATTTTCGTGAATCCCAATTCACGTGAACAATTTAGTTTCGACTTCTGCTGCTAGGATCTCTAGCTGGCTACATGGTGGACGAAAAACACGAAAAATTATTCAACAGCCAACACCCCCTATCGGGTTACCGGCCATGCTTTCATAGAGGGCCGTGATAGCTGACCATATGGATCACGACGAAAGGTGGTGCAATAATAACAAAACAAACGAATCAAGCACCTAGCTAATCATAAATCGGTTCCTATAGGAACTATAAGTCTGAAAGCATAAACATTGCTTTTGAAATCTCTCTATTAATATATAGTTTTCTCTTTGTTTGACATTTAAATATTTGTAACAAAAAAATGTCCACTGCAAATACTGTGATAGCATGGGGAAAGAAAAACGTCGAAGTTGGCACTGCAAATGTTTCCTTCGCCGACGTTATGTCCGAGGATCTAGCCAGAAATTTGCAGACCAAGTATGTTTTTTTTCATTCATTGTAATGCTCAAATATCTTGACGATAGCATATTGTTCATTTCCAGGGAAGAATTGGCTCAGTGGCCAGAATTGAATCTATCAAGTGAAGGTGGGTTGGCTGAGGCTTGTGGATCACCAGTTCAAGAAACAATGAGTGATGAAATGTTGGCACAACTACTCCAACTACAATTTGATCAAGAATATGATAGAGCACTGGGAAAAGAAGAAGCGAAATATAATGGTTCCTCTAAAGGTAACATTTCTTTAAGTTGCAGTCTACCTTTCTGTTGCACAACTAATTATTACTTTGGATTTAGTTGGAGTTTCTCTTTCTAATTATCGCAAAATACCAAAAGGAAGTCTTTTGGATGAAGATTCTGATTCCTTTGATGATGATGAATGGGATAGAACCCACAAAAGCTGGGATAGTTTTGAGGTAATAATTCTTGTAGTTTCATCCAAATTGCACGAATGTATTCCGTTTTACCTTATTATTAGAGTGCAGAAAAGGAATCACCTACGATTCCTAAATCGGGCTACGCCAAAAAAGGCGGCGAGATAATAACAAAACACGACACGGTGATCACAGGCCGCAAGAACGCCTGCAAAGCGATGGAACTGGAACAACTGGAAATAGGTGACGGCGGTGGATTCGATATGAAACTGAGTAACAAAGTATACAACAACCTGAAGACGTTTTCGCATCAAGAGCAAAAGAGGGCCGCGCGTTTGAATGACAAACACGAGAAGGCAACTGCCACAATGGCTATCGATCCTCGCAGTCGACTGATCCTTTTCCGCCTCGTCGACAACAACATTCTCGACCGCATTAATGGCGTCATCAGCACGGGCAAAGAAGCCGTCATTCTTCATGCCGAAGGCGGCAAGAGTGAAGAAGTTATCGTTCCTCGGGAGTGCGCTATCAAAGTATTCAAGACGACCCTCAACGAGTTCAAAACTCGCGACAAGTACATCGCCGAAGACTACCGCTTCAAAAACAGGTTCTCCAAGCAGAATCCGCGCAAAATTATCCATATGTGGGCCGAGAAAGAATACCACAACCTTGCGAGAATGCGCGAAGCCGGACTTCCATGTCCCGAGGTCGTCCTCTTGAAAAAGCACGTTTTGGTCATGGCTTTTATCGGCGAGGACGGTCGCCCAGCGCCGAAACTTCGCGAAGCAGCTTTATCAAGTGAAGAAGTGGATTTGGCTTACAACCAGACAGTTTCGATGGTCCACAAGATGTTTAATGAATGTCACCTGGTCCACGCCGACTTGTCAGAGTACAACATCCTTTGGCACGAGAAGCAGTGTTGGTTCATCGACGTCAGCCAAGCAGTGGAGCCGAGCCACCCCCACGGACTCGAGTTTCTCTACCGCGACTGCACCAACATCTCCAATTTTTTCCGCCGATTGGGCGCCAAAGACGCCGCTTCACCGACCGAGCTTTTTTCGTCTGTAAGTGGTTTCAGCGTCGATGGATTGGAGGCAGACGTCTTGAGCCAGATCCGCGATTACGAGCGCAACGAAGAACTCCTGACTGTCAGCCACCCTCTTCAGAAAGTCTACCCTTTCGAGTACTGTTGGCAAAAATCCCAGGAGGCTCGCGTCCGACAGCAAGAACAGCTGCAAGGTTTGTCGGAAGAGCAACAACAATAACAATAATGTATCCAATCCATTCTCTTGTTGCTTCCCCCGGTTGACCTTTCCTCTACCGTGTCCACTTTTCAATAATGACCGAGAAAATTTCGTCACCAAGACAAACATTCTAAAGTCTTTTTCATTGACTCGTCTTTTTCTCACGACATTGTATTTTTGTGTATTGAGTGCGCGGACATGCAGATTGGCGATAGTTTCTGTGAAAGAAACAAGAACCTGTATAGGAAGTTGGCATTTGGCCATTTGTACAAGAGAAGGTGGTGCAGAGGGAGAGACAGAGAGAGAGCTGAGTAGTACTAGGCATTCCGAGTGTGTTTTTAGGGGTGGTCTCTGTTAATCAATATAAACATGTCATCGAGAGAGTGCAGTTATGCGCTATAATTCACCGGCTTTCGCCTCCGTAAAAAAAAAAATTACAAAATGTAGGAGCGGATCCCGTGCTCTTTGAGAGTGTCAAAAAGAAACAGCTATAGAGAATCCCATCCATAATCCTGTCACACACCACATATTTATCAAATTTCCTTTTTTTCTTTTCTCTTTGTGTTGTTTTCTCTTCAGTTGATTGTGCCCCAGTGATAATAGACGCCGCCATCGCTTGAACGATGGCGGCAAAAGTTAATCAATTAGGGACGATGGTGCTGCTGCATCAAACGAAAGCTACTTCCTCGTCGTTGACTTGTGGGCGTTGCTCCCTCGTCTGCAGGGGTTCGTGATGGCTCATGTCCTCCACGTCCGATATCTGGATGAGAATGTTGTTGGTCTTTGATGGGGTTCGTTTGGTGGCCGACGACTGCCATAGCCACCATTTGGACCAGCGCGAATGATGATGCGACGATGACGACGATTCGCAGTCGCGTGGCACTTTACTGGCCAGGACGGCCGTCACCAAAGTAGCCGCTGGAGACGAACCGTGCGGATGATTGCTGTTGCTGCTGTTGCTGATGTTGGATTGAAGACTGGGACTGCGCGAGCGGTTGGCGGACAGAGGAGACCTGAGCCGATGGGCCGTGGACATGGCCTGCCGGGCCATCGATCCATTACCTTGCGGAAAATGAGAAATGTCAAGTTGAGAAGGGCCAGCTCTAAATGAATTGTGAGGAATGGGACTAATTACCATCAGGTATGGCCAGGTAAGGCCCAGTTTGAGCACTTCCAGTAGAGGTGCGATGAATCAAATGCTGGCCAGTCCTCGAGTTGTATCGATCATGCTGCTGCTGTTGGTTTTGTTGGTTCATTCGAATCGAAGTCTGTCGGCTGTGATTGATTTGATTGCCGTGGTGACCGCCATAGTCGTCGACCTGCGTGAAAAAGGCCATCGAATGGACGGGACTGGCCGGCCGGTAGAGACACCGACAGAAGGTCCACATAAAAGTGCGACGGTACTTGTCGCTGAGGGCGCAGTAGAGCACAAAATTACAAGCAGCATTGATGGAAACGAGACAGTTGAAAATGTTGCCCAGGGCTCGAAGAACGGCTTCTTCGTTCGACTGCGGCTCCGGAGCGTGGAAGATTTTGTATATGAGCGTCGCTGCAGTTGGCAGCTGGCACACCAGGAACATAATGACGACAGCGATGAGGGTCACCGTAATGCGGATCTCGTTGGAAGCGGCCCGCTCCTCCCGGTCGCTCCCGATAATTGTCTGACGCTGAGTCATGACCTGGCGAAGTTTTTGGCTTTGGCGAACCGAATGGATGAGGAACGAATTAAAGATGATGAGCAACGTCAATGGCAGCAGCACCTGATACATTGAACACAACCAAAATAGAACAAAGTTGTCGGAATTTCCTCATTACGAAGCCCGGAAGCATTTGAAACTTTCTAAAAAGTATATAGATCTAATAATGTAGTATGTAATTACAAAGGAGATGCTAGTGAACCAATAATAGCAAGTTTGGTAGGTCTCGTCGTTTCCAAGGTGACTTGGCATGAGCTCCGCTTTGGTGATATTAGTCAGAGGATCCGTGATCTCTTGAACGGTCCACTCGAATGGAGTCGATAAAGTGGCCGTGAAGCAGATCAAGTAGACGGCGGCGATGACCCGTCTGGCGCGCGATTCCGTGCACAAGAGTCGTCCGCGAATCGGATGACCCACGGCGATGTATCGCTCCACCGTGAATGTCACCGTCAACCACACAGAAGTGTTTGCTGCGATAACGACAAAGTGGTATGGTAATAACAGTTTGGAGTTGAAAGATAACCTGTTCAGCATGCACATCCGCCAAAAAAAAAGTGTCGATTTACGCTGTACAACTTTTGATCTCAATGGAAGCACACGCGACTGGTCGTGCAACTTGTACGAGGTTCTATTTCTGCAACCACCACCTTTTCACGAGTATAAAACTGAGTGGTTGAGAATTTAAACATAGTGGCTTGAATGGAAATTAATAGATTCTGCGAAACAAGGTATTTTACCAATACCGAATCCTTTAAGGCAGATATCACCGCCTTCGTCAACACATCGGCTAGTTGATTTTTTGCTTTCTACGTGTGTGATGTCGATAGTCCTCTTCTGAATTTGCTCTCGGATGAAATGGAATCGTACTTCCCTTTGCGTGACGTCCGCGACGCACAGTACAGTAAGCTCCGGAACTAAATGGCCAGCATCAAAAACTTGATTATTCATACTCCCTCCCACTTTCAAGTTTTAATACGTAAATGGCAGCACTTGAAACGACATCAACTATGAATTGGAAATATGAGAGTTTCTTCCCAGTTCCCACTTGGATATACCATACATAAAACAGAGTCGAGTCTTTCGCCCATTTCGAGTCAGATGCAGTCGTTGAAAAGTGACCAGAAAAGGTGAACAGTATATACGTCACAAAGTGTCCTCTTTGTAGATTGGCCAGCCAAGACAGCAAGTTTTAGCGTCGACGATTGGACGAGCCAGTTTATCAATAGCATATAAGGTACGTTGTAGTATAAGCTGTGCAAGTCGAGTGTCGGGGCGTCATCCGGTGTAACGAACAGCACACGATCAATCGTTGAACGGTTCAGCAAATACACGCCAACTCTTTTTTGACGGTATATAAAGAATCTATATATAAGAGTCCTCAAGCAGAAATGGCAGAAGGAGCCATCCGGTCGTCATACTAGGTCTGAGAAGCAAGACGTCGGCAAATTGATGGCAACGAATAGCTCGACTATCAATCAGAGCCGTCAACCGAGATGATCGGCCGGGATTTCTTTTTTCGTAGATCCTCCAATAATGTCTTTATGGTTTCGTGGAACAGCGGCAAATTGTAAAGCTTCTGGCTTACATTGTACGCGGCACAGTTCTACAATAATAGAAGGAGGTACTACTAGGTATCGAACAATCTACGGAGCCCTGATTTCTAATGAAAAACGGAGAGAAATCCGTGCTGCCAGTAGAGCTCCGTGGGGCGTAAACGAGGCGCGGCGTCTGAGCGTGACAAGTTCCCGGTTAACGAGAGTCTGCGAGACTTAATATCAGTTGATATATTCCATTTCCTCGTGAAAAGGCAGTGTTTTTCATTAGACGCCTTGTCATCTGGCTCGTAAAGCCTACCAATCTCGATACTCTTCTATAAATGTTGTTCCTAGCTGTTTCATCTCATTTCCTCTTCCGCGAGAGCTGTTGGAAAACAAGGAAGTCCTATATTCGATTTTCCACATGTTTCGCTCGCTAGAAATACCGTCGTCAACGTTATAGCAAACGACAATGGAACAACCGTTTCCCCCTATAATCCGTCTTTTCCTTATACGATACATTTTTTCGATTCACGTTAGTTACCAATCGTGCGCCATGGAAACGTCTCGTCTAATACGAAGCAAAACAACGAATCCGACGAAGGATCCAGTGAAGAACAAGCGATCCCAAAAGGGAGCCAAACGTCATTTTCCAATCAAAAATTAATAATAAAGTCTTAGTGTGTGACGATCTTCCGGAATCAAATCAGTAGCGGATCGAATCCTATATGTTCATCCAATAATTGTTTCGCTTCGCCTTTTTCCATAGAACATAGGAGCGCAGTAGTCTACAGTGTGACGACGCAGAAGGGAATAGACGTTGTGATTGACATCGAGGACGAAGGAGCGATGAAGTAGAAAGAGAAAACGTCAATCGAATCAGCCGACGACGGGGATGAACGGAATGGAAAGGCCATTGGCAGTCCCATAATCAATGTATTCAGAGGCCGTTGAAGAATGGCGTTAGAAGGCGTTAGACGGCGTTAAGACTTACTGGCAGCGTCGGTGAGCCAGAGACTGTAGGGCCAGGTGTAGGTGTAGAAGTTGCCCAAAGAGAGGTCCTCCCTCACTTGCGGATAGTGGCGCAGCGAAAGCCAAAAGACGCACAACAAATAGACGAGATCGGCGATGGCCAAAGCTGTCAAGTAGGCGTTTGTCGACGAACGCATGCCCCGCCGAGTCAGCACCACTTTTGACATGAAAAAGATGTAAGGAAACATCCCAATCAAATATTGACTCAGCGTTTTTCCATATTAAATAACCAATGGAGAGATGAAACCAAAGTTAACTTACAAATGGTCGCTCCGTTGCCGAAGACGCCGATCGTCGCGACAATCGGCAGCAGCACCTAAACAATTCAAAAAGGCAAAAAAAAGTATTGCACGATGAAAGCTTTTCATTTATACGAAAACACAAGTGCTCCATTTTGTTACACTTTTATTGGCGACGCCGTTTATATAACTCTTCGTTCATTATTATTTTTTCTGCTTTGGTTTTTTTTTTGTTCCCATTAGTTTTCGGACAACTGTCACGAACAGACCGAAAATCTAATTTACCCTGGTCCACTCACTGACGTCCATATTTTTTATTTTTTTTGCTCAGGTTAGCGAATCACAGCGGACAAAGATAGACGGACAGCGATTTCTTCCATTTTTTTACAAGCAGTTCAATTTTTCATCCTTCGCCATCTGTTTGCTCGACTGAGCAGCTGACGTCAACTTTGTGTCGGTGATTCCTAGAAGCGAAATCTGTAAATTTGATAAACCTATCGCATTTCATTTTTAGCCGGCACCAGCAGAGAGAGCTCTGGCCAACACGACGAGAGTCGATCAAGTTTTTGCATTAACCACAACTTGTGTAAGGTATATCTTTCGTCCAGTAGCAGTTGCCAGGTGATGCAAACGAAGAGAAAGAGAGATGGTGAGTTTTCACTTACTCTTTGAACCCAGAAACGGGTTTCGTCACGGAAACGGACGAAAGCTGGATCAGCGACTGTCGTGACCGTAGAAGCGACCGTACTGGAGGAAAAGAAAATCGATTGATTTCCATCTGGGTCTTGGAAGGCGTCATCCAGGAACCAAGTCGTCGTCGCGTTGGGCAGGAGTAATTCTTCAACCATGCTGATGATCCGGTGGCGCGGATGAGTAGCAGCAGCAGCACGTACTCCTTAATGGCGTAATAACCAGAGTCGAGTCCTTAGATGCTCCTCGCGGTTATAAACGATGCTTCTTCCTTTCAGCAGCACGAGCTCTCCGTGTGATTACAACGTCGACGTCGTGTTTTCGGTGGTTGGGGGTTTTGTTTGTCGATCGACTTATTACGTGTCGGTTGTCCCAGCTCTGTCGATGACGACCGCTCCAGCAGCAACGTCAACACCAGTTCGCCGGTTCATAATCTCCTGTGAAGAGAAAAGAGGATCAGATTCCTTGACTGCTGCGTATAGCGACAGCATGTCTCTTTGGGCCAATAAGAACAAAGCAGGTCCTACTCATCCAACTTGATGGTCGCAACTCTCAAAAAAGTTGTGCGACGCCGCGCGCTTTCGTGTTACGCCGAGCATTTTCTGCGGCCGTAATGACGACGTCAGCCTCGACTTCAAATACAGACAGTACTCCCACAAACTTGCTTCTATAACGCTCCGACTCTTTCCGTACTTTAAAAGCCGTCGTTTCAAATTCCTTTGTTCTCGTTTGAGACTTATTTATAGAGTCGGCAGAGTGACGGATCATTCCCTACTTCAAAAATCCGCGCGTTTATCGCTAGCCAACGCTTCGAACATCAAAGAAACGAGCAATCGTTTCTGATGACGTCTATTGAAAACACGTTGGGCGCCTAGATGCTGGGGTGACGCATACGGATGGCAACGGCCGCGCTGTCCAATATCTTTCCGGCAATATGCCCAGCAGAGACAAATGGGCGTGTATTTACAGCAACATGGGCCTCCACCGACAATCATGATTTATTATGTGGAGGCCTAAACACCAGCACTCGGTCGGGGCGATTCAGCGAAAATTTTCGCGCCTCTTCATTTACGATTCCGTTTGTCTGGAAGTTTCGCTGTCTCTAAGCGGCGCGTCCAGTGTATTTATACGGCGCCTCTACTAGGCTAATTCAATCAACTGCTTCTGTCCTAACTCGTCGAGTCTCAATGTTGACGCAGACAACGAATCGTGAACGGGCATTTGTGTATCCGTCAAACAGACCGGGCCTTCATCATCATACTACTCCGGATGTCACGATAACCTTATTTAACTTTTGCCTATCCATATTAGTACGTATATACATTCTCGTCATCAAAGCTACGTGGAACGCTTTGGAAACACGAACTGCGTGACCGGCTCCCGTCGCGACGGGCCGATCCATATCCTCCCACAAAATGAGGCCTGAAAGGCAAAATTGCGCGTTTAAAAGTCAGCCGAATTTCTCCGAATGGCGGGTGGGGAATTACGTCAGTCTAAAAAAGAAAATAAATGAGTTTCTCTCAACAGATGCAGCCTTTTTAGCATTCGACATTGCGAATCGAATATTCCATTACTTCTTCTTTTTTTCGCATTATGGGTCCTGTCTATTCGGTTCTCTTATCGACGTATTATAAGTTCTAAAGTGTCTAGCCTAGTCTACCCAATCAATATCGACACAATGGCATACCGTCACAAGACGACTGACGGATGAGACTCGATGCAGCTGCTGCTGCTGTTGCCTGTTATTATCATGCTGACTGCGGCTACGTCTAGCTCCGGGGCCGGCATCAACTAAGGCTGCCGTCAATGTTGAGTGCAAGCCAGCGTTACCGATGTCACCACACATAGCCAATAGACGTTCAGAGATCAATAGAGTTCCTAGAAGTACGTAGTAGTAGCAGTGACTTCCCGGATCTTCTTTAGCGCACCCCAGCAAATTATTCCCATCAGAAGGTGGCCGAAAGCAACGCTCCTTATCCGATGGGATTCGCATCAATTGACGACTAAGCTTCGTTGCCTGCATCTTTATATGAAAATGTCGTATCCAGTTCGACGCCGAGACATCTGAGGTATGTAATCATCAGACTATAAATGGAATCTCTCGCGAGAATCCCATCGTATTTTTTATATTTGCCATAATATGTACGAGGAAGGGACTCTTTGATGAACATACAAGAAAATACCGTGAGCGTTTTGCATTAATATGTTGCCCGCAAGGAAAACTTTTCATGAATATGTCAGAACACAAACCAGCGGGGCGAGACGAAAGCAATTATGTAACTGCCACTAACTTTTTTTGGGGTAAAACAAGAACGAAAACAAAAAAAAAGGGCAAAAGAATCAAAGTCTATGTAGAATCCGGTGGAAACTCTCTATACGGTTGAATTTGTTAATACCCTTAAACTTGTAATGGAATAAGAAATTTCCTTTTACCGTTCGATTGGTCGGAACGGGTGCAAAACTCGTCTAAGCGAGCGAGAGAAAAGGGATTAAAAACACTCACGCAAATGGAGGCGAATCTATAATGCAAGAGTCAGAAAACGACTACAAGCGAATGGCATTTTCTGTTCAGAACCTTCCGCATTTTCTTCTATTTAAAGATATTGTGCGCGGCTCTCTCGGCTCTAGCGGCCTATATATACGATATAAGCAAGCCTCCTTCATCATGTCTCTATTGTGCGGGTAGGCGCCGCGCTTCCTCCGCCCCATCCGAAAATAATGAATGCCTAGCTCAACTGATGATCTTCCCCGTTGGTCATTTTTAATTCCATTAGGATGATAAAGGCCGAAGAATACTGGGGGACGTCGATTGATGATGAAGCCGTTGTGCAACATTTCAGAGATGGCGGCGCGATTAGAACGAAATAATGAAAGACAAAATATTTAGGTCAACAAAGGCCGAACTTTTTTCCGGTCAGCGATCTCCTTGACCCAATTAGATTAAACTCGATGGCAGAGTTTGCCGAGCTGTGAACTTGCTACTACATTCTTGATAAATGGCCAACGCGCGTTGTCATCCGCTTCCGCCAGTATCGCCCCCTCGCCGGCTTCAGCGATACGCGAAATGCCAGAGATCCGTCAGTCCTATATTTCATCATGTTTCATTCAGGACAGAGATATAAAATAGCTTCTATTCTGATGATTTCTCGTCGATCTAGTGAATAATTGGCGGAATTACTATGTAAACAATAGACAAAATGGCTACGGCTGTATGCCACTATGCCCCGCTCATGAACTGTAAATCTGTCGGTGGGCGGAAACTTAGAAAACTCATAACAAATGGACTGGCCGACTCTATCACGCAAAGGCAAGACTACTGCAGTTCCCAGGCTACTATAACATGTACATAAGGAATCATCGTTTCCTAAGCGCATTACAAGGTCGCGTTTGCGTATTTGCTGTAGTCATTGTAAAACTGGTGGAGGATCTAATCCGGTAATTGCACGACTCAGAGAGCCGAAAGGATCAAAGGCTTGCAGAGGTGTATTCATAGGACGTCGAACAATAAGTGAATAATTGAAAAAGAGCCGAGTCGCTGCAAATCTGAGCGCTCTATAAATCAGAGGCACTCGGCCGTCATTCCTTTGTCTTGCGATTTTTAATGACGACCAAGGCGGGCGGGGGAATAATGCAGGAGAGCTGGGCAATGCGACGTCGTACTGTAGTTAAGTGTAGTCGTCAAGTACGCCACAAATCTTGGCACCCTCCTTCGAGACATGATTACCGTACCATCAAGTAGACTGGGCAAGAAGTAGGGCTCTTGCCCTTTCCGCAATGACCGCTAATGAGACAACCGGCAGGGCTCTTGTCCGCGACCAACCAAAAGAGATACAAAGGTACTTTTGTACATTTTCGACTCCTTGGGTGAGATACCGCACGCCAATAAGCCCACTTCCGCTCCATGCAGTCTCTCATAAATCCGTCTGCAAGGCCGGGGGACAAAATTGGCCGACTGCGAATGAACAAACGGCGGCCGCAAAAAAGGAAAACATTAAAGAAAAAGTTTGCGCGGAAGCGACACGCCATATATATATATAAGATTTTTTAAATCCTAGCAGCCAAAAAGATCACGACTCCCGAATCGGAAGGAGACACGCCTCTCCGAAAAGAACCACTGATCCACTAACTAGGAGATCCTCTTCTTCATTTATTTTCAAAAAGTATGCAGTCGAGTGCATATCCCGCTCTCGGAGCAGTGATCCTGTTTCCTATAATCAGGGAACGGACACCGAAATAGCAATAGACTATATACATTCGGGGTAAGCAAAAAGGAGACGTATCATGGAGGTCGCCATACTACTCATGTCTTCTCTCGTTGGGGCTCTCCCACCGAAAGATAAGCAGATGAAATTAAAAGACTGTCCTTGGAGCCAAAGCATCAATACCATCCGTTTGGCCTTTTTTTTCCTTTCAATTCTTCGTCGGTAAGAATAAGAGATAACCGCGGACAACAAAAAGAACGTGGACATCCGATGGAGACGTGGCAGACAACAACAACAAAAGAGAGAGCTCGGCGATGGATGGATGGGAGAAAGCCTAGTCTAGTGACGACCAATGGAGCTCGAATGCCAAGAAGTCGTCACTCGAACAACCCTATTTATCGTCTGAATCTCATAAATTGTATTAACATTTATTTAGCTCTCCCTAATAACGGACAGCAGACGGAATCGACCGTCGTCGGCCTCCTGAAATCGATAATCGATCGAGAGCCGTTCAGCGCTATAAAACTTGAGCCAACCAGCAGCAGCAGACGAAGGTCATGAAATTCATTCGTTTGACTTTGGGCGAATATACCGGGTGGAATTCAAATAAATCACATGGGAGAAATGTTCACCAGCTGAAAGGGAAGAAAAGCCAAAAACCCCCGTTCAAATACGCATTCCTTATGCGATCCGTTCTGCTCTTTCTCCCTTGCTCTCCTCTCTCTCTCTCTCGTTTTATAATTACTGTGGCGCCCTGTGTGCCAGGATTCGTTTTTGGCTAGTTGACACAGCCGTGTGGCTTGTTGTCATTCCAGGGGAAAAGAACCGTCTCATTGGAGCTTCATAAATACATTCGGCGAATGATTCATGAACGGAGCTAGACGAGAAAAGACTCTCGGCTTGCCTGTTCAAATATCATCTACTGATCCGACATCACAAGAATGCAATACAAATATGACGGCGGCGGTGGCAGCGGCGGCGGTGGCGATATTGTACGGAGAGAAAAGTTGATCGTCGGCGATGACAATACTGAGCCCCGGATAACAATCAACAACCTGTCAGAGCCGCCCAGCGCCGTCCCATCTGTGCGTTTTCCCCTCCGTCTAGACAGTCTGAAAGGGAGGTTTATAGTTTAAAAGGGAAAAACACGTTAAATATATATATATATATATTTGCCCACTTGAAGCAGCCATGATTGAACGGCCAAGTAGGTTCAACAGATCGTTATTTCCCTCCCGTTTCTATAGACATAAAAAATTCAATATGGCCTACAGCGACAAAAGCCGCCGTTGCATAAACGGAAGCGAGAACTGTTTGTTGGCTGGCCCCAATCTCTCCTTTTTTTCCCAGCAAACTCCAACAAAGGATTTCCATTTTGTCCGACTAGCAAGTTGTTGTACTGGACCGAAACTACTGGAGTGGGCTCGGGACTATCCACGTATATATATATGATGCATCATAGGCCTACTTTTCAACGAAAAAGCCCTTTGTCGTCTAGTTTTTCCTCTTGTCCTTCTCCCAACTATAGCTTAGTTCGAATAGCAATAATAAAGAGATAGGAGAGCTCTATTATTGCTGTTGTGGTGGGCGAAATCCCCGTACGCTTCCTCCCGCTCAATTTCAATCTCGTTAATGGGCAAACAAGGTTCCTGGGCCTGCTGCTGCCGCCGTGATTCGAATTCATTTTCCGTCATCAGCCACTCAAATCACTACGGGTTTATAAGAGACTTTCGTGTCTGGTAATGCGTGAAGCTTCCAGCATTCTTTTTGTCATTCCGAGGGTGCTCAATGTCGGCCGAAAAGAAAAACAACGGGAAGGAAGGAAAAGACGAGACCCAACGTCTGGCCAACTTTGCTATTAAGTGGGAGAGCTCGAGAGGAAAAAATAGGATCCAGTTGACGGGTTTGCCCATTCACGCCGATTTGACATCCGAATTTCCTCTAAACATGGCACCAGTAGCCTACGTCTCATTTCCTCATTATAATTAAAGGGATTGGCAGCATGAAAGGGTCGAAGCTGATGAGCTTGAATACACATCGAACTTCCGTGTCTGTCCATATATCTGTCCAATTGTCATATGATAGAGTGCACGCAGAAAAATGTTGAAAATTCTATAGGATATGGGTAGGGTGCTGCAATGCAGCAGGTCTAGCATATGGCGAAACAAATGTTTCTTTTATTTTTCTAACTGTCAAATTGGCATGAACTGGTCCGTAAAATTAGAACAGTTTCTAGACATTGTTCAGTCGAGTGAACGTCACGCAGTAAAGTCAGTTCGAGTTAGGGTACATCCAAAAAATAACAATTTTTCATTTTTCACAGCATCAATTCTACTAATCAAGTTATTTAACTGAATTATATCCGTAGATGAGTTGAGAGCTAATCAGGAAAGCTCGATAAATAAACGCGGGGGGAGTTCCAGGTACGTCGACGTGACTTTTAACTCGTCATTGTCTAAGTATATCTAACTTTGGTTTGTCCTTTTGTCGAACATATACTATTTGGAAATACCAAAGTTTTGACTCCCGGAGTTGGTACCCGTCACGAGCTACCTCGTGACTTACCCGCCCTGCATTTTAATGATCAGTTTCTACTCTCTCTTCTGATAAGATACGTAATGACATCTTCCGCCCACTTTGATAGCGCCCAGCTACACGCCGATCAAGTGGCCTGATAACTTCACGACTACTCTCCAAGAACAATACCAAATTACTAAAACAAATGGTGATGACAAAGCAGTGCGTGCCGTCGAATTTTCTCATTTTCGATCAGGGACGATGAAAGGCGGATCAATATTTTCATATAACATCGATTGAATAGCTATTTGACGACAACGTATACAATTTTCAAAGTAAACGTAGCCCGGCACTCGCGGAGACATTGAATATTGCACTATATGGTAGCCTAGCAGCCAGCGAGTACCCAAGCAAAAGATCTATTGTTTTTCTCCATCCTTTTGGAGTCGCATCCATCCGGCATCAGTAGCCATTAACTGGTAGTAGTCAAAGGGGCTCTTACATCACGCATCTGTTTGGACGAGATAAAAACGCAAAGCCACTGCAAGACGCCATGGATATCAAAAAGAGGGGAGAGAGAATAAGGTGGTGTGGGCGGAACCTTTCCTGCTGTCTGGCTCCATGGCGTCGAGGCCGTGAAAAAGTTAACGAGAAAAACAAAACAACACGCCGCAAATAAAAAGAAGGCCACTCGGCAGAAGGCGCCAAAAAGAGACTAGATGGACACGAGAAAGTCGTCTAAAAAAAGGTTCTGAAATAGGATCGATCGGGATTGACGAGGCGCCGTGGGACAAGGCCGTTTTTCTTTTGTTTTCTATTCCAATTCCACTAGTATAGCATTGATGACGTCATTTTTATCAATCACGATAAAATGCATTGTCTTGCCAGGTCGATCGATTGGCATCCCGTTCCCTATTTGACTACATCTTGAATGAATAGAATGAATCAGTATGGGGAAAAAAGGCCAAGGGAATAAGTAAATCAATGCGGACGGCATTATTCATTCCGTCGAGCCTTTCGTTGAGCCTCCACCGTCTGCTACTATTGGGATAATCATAAAAGAAGAGAGAGGACACAGTATAACTCGGTTCCAAGAGATGGAAAATAGGGTGGCAGGGAACATAAAGTCCATCATACTACAAGATTCATTATGACGACGTTGTTGGGTTTCGAGCAAAAAGGAGCCTCCGACAGAACCAAAGATCTACTCTCATCCCGATGAACCAAATGATTCTTCATTTCCCCCTTTACTGCTGAATACAACATACACCACAGCATCAGATTGACTACGCCTACGAATCTTCTGTCGAACCCGACATACACAACAACAAAAAATGAATTTTACAGGGCGGAAACAAGGAGGAAACGAGAAGAAATCGATGGCTTACTTCGAGCACAAAACGACAAAAAAAGAACGACATTTCAAGGATTCGTCGAGCACTAGAGATAGCAGTGCAATGTCTCTCTTGCTCGCTCCTCTTTTTTTTGGGTGTTGGAGTACTTGGTTGAAGTGGAAACTCGTGGTGTCCCTTACAACCATCCTGCTACATCTTCAAGAATAGCCAACAAAAAATGGATGCGTTTATGGTCACGTTTTCCATACCATCAACATCAAACATTTGCGTCATCTTTTGTTGGTTGCGTGATGGCAAGATGAGCCGATCGACACTCTGGGAAAGTTACAGATGCTATCAATGGACCTACCCGATTTTTGGAATCATACAGTTTCCACGTGCTCCAGTCTCCAACGTGAGTGGGAACGATCCATTGGCCTAGTACCCACTATACCGGACTTCTAACGGCTATTTCACGGGATGATGTTTGAATAGGGTTGTGGGTAAGGATGTTGAATTTGAGAAGACGTTTCTCTCTCTAATCCATCGGGCCATAGAATCATCAAAGAGACGGAGGAAAGCATTAAGCTGTTCCCTCCACGTCAATTGAGAAGGTAGTGTAGTAGAGGTAGGCAAGCGGGTTCCGTTCATTGCCTTCCGGTGGACTCTCGCGAGATCCGGCGGATATAATCAAGCTGAACGGAATAAGTAGAGAAATCTAAGCCTGAGTAGAACTTTATATTTAAAAACACGACGATCCCTGGTAGTGTCTTTTCACGTTTTTTGGGGACGACGTGCTGCAATGCACGTCGAACCACGAAAAAAACACCTTACCGGAATACACAAGGAAAAACCATCATTCTATGGAGCGAACCCCTAATATGCAAATTCAAGTGAAGAAGAGCTGCTGGGTAATCGGCTCTCATTGTGATTCGGTGGTCGTATCGATTATTTGGCGCTCAGGTCTCCATGCATTCTAGATTCTCCCCTCAACAGGAGCGGAATGATGAACGCCTAGATATCCAATAAGGTCTCTTTTTCTTTTTCTCACGACACTTTTCTTTTTGCCGAGGTTAAACGAAATAAAAAAGAGGAAATTAGAACACGCCCTTCACAATCCATTTGTTGGGCTGTTTTTGTTTTTTTAAATATTTTTCTTTCCTTTTTTTGCATTTCAATTTCCTCGATCCTGTCGCTTCTAAGCTTTTCCTAGCGATGAATCTGGCTTGTACTTAATTCGACAGGAAATCGGTCTGACTTTGACGCAAACAAGGAACGCATATATATTTCCAAGACAATTGATACGCAAATAATGGGCCCGTGAAAGGAAAACAAAAGGGAAAAAACTAGCTAGGGCGTGTTTGTGTCTAAAGTCGCGGCGGAGTTGGCCGACAGAAAGCGAAAGAAACTTCCACCCGCCTTCGTTCAATCAGTAGCAGAGATCATTGTGGGACTGGCAAAGTGGGTTGCCTCGGCTTTCTTTCATCAAAGTTGAGCAGCATTTTTCCTGCTTCCATCATTCACACTTGCCTTTTTTTTGTCTGTCGCATTATACAGCGAATGTACGGTACTGCGAGTATCGAAGACGAACAAGTTATTTCTTCTTTTGCTCTTGATTCACCAGTTTCTTTTTATCTTTTCGGCTTTTCATCCAAAGATAGACTTGGAGCAGTAGCACTATAACACCAGAAGCCCTTTCTTTCCCCCTCCGTAGAGACACCCAAGTCACAAACTCCTCCGTCATCTTTCTGTGTCGCGCTATCTCTCTCTCTGCTTCTCTTTATTCTCTTTTTCGAAGTCTCGTGACAAAGACAGATAGACATGCTCAAAAGTGGGTGGGAATACGAGCGGGGAGGTTACCGCGCCGCACCCGAGTCGTAGGCCGCTTTTTCTGGATGTCGCGCCGGGTGCCCTGGTTGGCACTGCGACCATTATTATAACAAGGCATGTTGAAACTTCAAACTTTTTTCCACCCTCTCCGACAAGCACGCCAGACGCATTTAAATTCAATGTGAAAAGACAACCAGTACCAACACTAGGACGCCTTCTATGACAAGCAACCAATCTTTTGGTCTTTCAGCCGGACGACAACCTTCCAAAAAAAGGAGAACGGAAAAAGAATCGATGCGGAATTCTGGTTTCGCTCGATACGGTATGATATTCTGAATCAACAAGAGGCCCCTAAAAAAAGGCGCTGAAAGCTAAGCACGCAGAAAAAAAAACGAGGGTTCAGCATTATTCGAAGACAAGTTCATTGAAATCAACAACTCACCTCGTCGACGCACCATCAGTTGACAAGAGCATCCAGGTCGGTGGAAAAACAAAAGGATTTTCAAGAGTTTGGACGCGTGACTAACGACGAGATGCAAAAGAATAAAGTGGCGCACAATAAAAAGCTTGAGTCAACCACGTATTATCAACGAAGTCGCAGAGTTCCGGTTCCAGTCGACTCACGACGCGAGGTGTGTCGACTACAAAACCAAAATAAACCGCCACACGACACGCACTAATCTTCCCAACTCGGCCACGTACCAAACCGATCTGCGAGCCGTCACAGTGCGGGAAAGGGACTAGTAGTGGGCCGTCGAGAGAACCCGCCCGTAGAGAGGATAAAGCTTCGCGACCCCTCGAGTGCACCAACAAAGACCAGTAGCGAAGTGCAGTCACAGCGCAGACGTACCCGCCTCCGTTCTTTTTCTTTCACGTTTTTTTTCTGTTGGGGAGGTTTGTCCGTTCTCTTGGGTCATTGCTACGATACTTTTATCTCGCAGTTCAACGGTTAATTGATTCTACACACATATGCTTCTACTTTCTTATTGTTGGCAATCAAGCCCTCAAGTGGCTTATAAATAAAGAAGTTGCTAGGAAAAGCGGAAGTTACTAACTAGCTGCCGCGTGCTGCGGCGGTGAAGAATGCACAACCATCAGCCACCTCAATTGTTCATAGGCTACCGGCTGCGGTCACCGAACAAAGCGCCAGGCAAAGTTTTATATAAATTCGGCATCTACTGCGCGTACCTCTTACGTACTTGTTAATTAGTATGCAGCCCAACTGAATAGCTGCTGCGTGGTAATGACACGAAGGAATATACGGGGTTCTCTTCAGGCCGGCCAATTAAGGTGATGAAGGTTCGTGCGCTTCGCTCGGAATTCATTTACATACGCTTTATGAACCAACCGGGGTTTCTTATGGACTACTTCACCCAGCAAAGGATCTTCTGCCATTTTGAGGAGGGTTACCACTAGAGATTTGTACCGAGCACGGTATGTAAAAAGACGTAGAGAATCGACGAGAAAACGCTCTTCGATCAGAAACGCTACTAAGAAGGATCAAGGGGATATAAAAATAAGTTGCGGCTTCTTCCCTACAAATGTCCTACCTTTACGATGCGATGTCAGCAGAGATCACGATTCCATTTCCCAGAACTCCGTTGCATCACCATAAATACGCAAATAGGAAACAATCGATCCAGTGACCAATCCCTAGAACAATTTCTCTCGTTTAAAGTTTTCCACACGAAGGGAAGTGCGTCACCCTTTCAAAGTTCACGATCACAAAACTTGTAGTCGTGACAATTATTCACATTTTTAACAAAAACCTAGCAGCAGCAATTCCTCTTGCGTTGGTACTATATGACCGATTATGCAAGGTTCCATTCGTCCTAACACTTTACATATTTTAAATGAACATCTTATCTATTCACACAAACAAAAACGACAGTACTTTCGTGGGAGTACTGTGTTTGAGGACAAAAGTGCTTCTACTGAAATCCTTTGCGAGTGCATCGTACTTGACAGGGAATAATAGTTGTATTGACAGGCGGAAGTTATGCAATCTTGTTGATATATTATGGGTCAGTTCTTGCCTGTAGAGCCAAAACCTCCTTCTCCTCTTTCAGTGGTATCTAGAGACTACAAAATGATACAAAATTAACTTTTTTGTTTAGTAGGTAGTACTATAGATCACTATCCATACCTCAGCTTCTTCAAGATCTGGGTAAAGGATGAGCTCACAAATGAGCTGGGCAACTCGATCACCTTTGTTGACTTTGAAAGGAGATTGACTGTGGTTAAACATGACGACCCCAACATTTCCCCTGTAGTCTCTATCAATGACTCCAGCTGTATAACAAATATGATGATGGTTAAGCAAGTGAGCACTTTGAGACACAGGTAATTTAAATGTTTATTTACCTCCAATGTCAATGTGATGGTTGGCAGCAAGGCCAGACCGAGGGGCAACACGTCCATAACATCCTTCGGGAAGCTGGATTTGAATATCTGTTTTGGCAATTATCTTTCCCATTGGGGGTATCTCACAATCATAAGCACTACCCAACAAGAGTTCATTAGCATAATGTATACCAAATATGAGATTAACTTGATAATACCTGTATAGATCGTAGCCAGCAGCATGTTTCGAGCCCCTTGTAGGAGCGATGGCGTTTTGAGAAAGCTTAGCGAAACGAAGAACAACTCCCGACATGGTTGTAGAGGAATGTAATTTACACTTAGAAGACCAACAAAAGTAAGTAACTTTCCCGTATGGAAGTTAGGGACAAACTGTTTCTCGACAGAAGGTCAGAAGCTGAACAAAGAATGACCGTTGGAGGTTGGGTTTGAAACGAGATCTCGTTTCATTCTTTTCCTGATGAAAAACCCGGGAAATTATACATCGAGTCATCGACAGAAAAATCGACGAAAGCCCGCGTTTATTTACCGCCATCTGTCAAAAAAGAGCCACCTTGCGCTCATATTCTGAACTCTTTTCTATTCTAGCAGAAGGCAATGTCACAGCAAATCTGAGTGAATTCAAAGGAAAACAATCACCATAATATGCCAAATTCATCATGCCTCTTATTCTTTTAACGGGATTTCCTGCAAGTGGAAAATCAACTAGAGCACAACAGTTAAAGGAATACTTTTCTTCGTGTGCTGGAAAGAATGTCATGGTGTTGAGTGAGAATGACATTGTCAAGAATAAACAAATTTACTCGGGTAAGGAACGCATGTGTTTTTCATCTATGGATGTAACCTCATATGACACGAATTTACATTCTAGATGCCAGTAAGGAAAAAGAAATGAGGAGCACTTTGAAATCTGAGATGCAGAGAATGATTGGTCAAGATGATATTTTGATTCTTGATGGAGGGAACTACATCAAAGGTATTCATTTCCAAGTCTTTTAACACATCTGTTTTTCCTTACATTTTTTTCAACCACAGGATATCGTTATGAATTGTACTGCACTACTAAATCTAATAAAACAACACAGTGCACATTACATATTGACACAAGCTCAGAACAAGCTTGGAAATTAAATGTAAAAAGGGATGAAACATGCCAGTACTCCCAAGAAAACTTTGATGCCTTGGTAATGAGATATGAAGCACCAGATGGAAGGAATAGGTGGGATGCTCCACTTTTCACCATACAGCCAGAAGATGAATTACCATTTGAGAGCATCAATGCAGCTTTGTTTGAAAGAAAAGCTCCAGCGCCTAACCTGTCCACACAATCAGTAAATACCATGTTTAGAATATTCACTGTTTAAGTAATCCACAAAGTCTATTTACTACTTCATGCACAGCTTCCTCTCACTTCAACCAACTTCTTGTATGAACTGGACTGTGTAACACAAGAAATTGTGAATGTAAGTAACAATGCTACTGCTGAATGGACAGTTTTCAAGTTCTAACACCTTGCCGTCTTTTTAGCGAGTAGTTGAGGCACAAAAGACATGCGTGATTGGTGATGAGGTTTCCATACCTAACTCGAGTGAGAAGTTTCTTCTTAAGCGACGTTATCAGCTTTCTGAGCTTTCAAGAATCAGACGGCAGTTTATTAGTTTTGCCAAAACACATCCAGTCGATGATATCCCAAAATTAGCCGCAATGTTCTTTCAGTACCTAACATCTCATTTGGTGTAAATAATGTTTGTACGATATAACTACAACGAATCATAAATTGATTGACCACTGTTATTTCTGTCTATTATTTGTTATACCATTCAATTGTCGATTGAGAGTCAACAGTACACAACATAGTTCGGGAGATGAACGAGGCAGCAAACGAGGAGAAAAAAAAAAATAACCGGGGTTCAAAACGGGCGATGAACAACCAGGTACTCGACATTTTCTAAATTTGGTCTCTAATGTGTATATAATGTTTCACACATAAAATACCCGGCTCGAATAATAGCCGAAAACCAATGAAAAACAAAAAATCGCACTGCCACATAATAAATGCTCAAGTCGAAGTATAAGAGAAGGTCAGGGTCCGGAGATGAAATCGGTAAAACAAAGTGAGAGAAGATATCGATTGCACACATTGCATTGAGTATTTACTAAAGCTGTTTACTAGTCAGGGGGAAGGTAGGAGAAGAGCCGATACTTTTCACGAATGTATGGCCGCACGTCTTGGTTCTAAATATATTTTGAAAAAATTTATATTAAATTAAATCGTATGATTCACCAGAGATTTTCTTTGATTTCACATTACCATATCAACCAAGTTTTCAAGAAAGGGAATCAACTTAATGAGTTCCTGATCTGTCTGGTCCACAAACCAGCTTTCGATTGGTATACCATTTTCAAGCTAGATTGTAGTAAACAATAGCACGATAAAAACAATGGTTCATGTTGAAATATTAATACACAAACAGGAAAAGACAATGCTCACCTGGTACCCAAATGCTTGTGGTGAGTTATCGATGATGATTGTGCGAGATAAGTCGCGTCCAAGAATTGTCAAATCCTTTATGTAATTACCGTTGACGCAGACACAATGTTCTCGAAACAAACGGTATCTGTAAAAAAAAAAGAAATAACCTCTTTAGGTACAGACAAATATGAATGAATAGATTTTAGGTATTTACTTAATCCAACGGCGTTGCGGATCCAACAAATTTAACAATTTATCGGCGTATACTTTTTTGGATGCGGTAAATAAAATTACTTCGAACAATTGCGATACCCTCTCGAGAAACTCTCGAAAGTACGGTCGCGTTCGTACAAACACTTGGTACGTTGTATCTTGGAAAAATACTGGAAAACTGAATGCAGCATCTTCCAATTCCTCTAGGCTACAGTGTACCAATGTTTCATCCTAGGGAGAAAACAAAATTAATGTTTAAGAAGTATTTTCAGAAAAGCAATTATTTAGCTATACTTACAAGGTCTAAAACTAGTGAAAATGCTGGGCTGCTTCGTGTTTTCAGTGGAAGAGCTGGGCACTGTCTTTGCATTGAGGGAGTTAGGGGAGGAAGGTGTTTGATAAAGTAAAATGGATCAAAAGGCTCCACTTCAATTTCTTCCCGTCTGATGTATGTTACTTCACTTGTAACTGGTGCTTCGTGGGCTTGGGTGATGAATACTTCTTTGGTAGACATTACTTCTTCACAAAGAAGAAAGGTATCTTCTGTTTCAGTTTCATTGTTTGTTGTATAAACAAGATCTTGAGAACAGTACAGGTCAGTTACTGTACTTACTGCTCCACCATTCTGGCAGACTGATATTTCAGGACTGTTTTCCTTTTCATCCTGGTCCGTGCTGACTACAACACTAACAGGCTCCATCTTTGCTGCAGTTTTGGAGTGACTTTTTGATGTTCTCTCCAGGCTTTTGGACTCGATCAGGACCCTTGTAGATGGTACCATTTCTGTGGTACCACACTCTGCTTCGTGACTTCTGTTTAAAGCTGCTTTCCTACTGCTGACCGATGCGGAGGAAACCTTGGTACCGCCGCGAATTTTGACACTTCGTTTGGCGCGTTTCTTGCTGCGCGGCGACGGCTGCTTGGGTAGAACCGAGTTTGGCAGAGATTTGGGCGCCGAAGATTTTGTTCTAGCAACCCTTTTGGCTGGAGATAGCTTTTTACTGCGAGTGATCATTTTCCTACCACAGCTTTCGGGGCCTCAGCCAAACCCCACAGTTCACTTTGGTCTTAAGCTCGCAGTTACCAGTAAACCGAAAGGCTTCGTTGACCGACGAAGAAGCAAAACCAGTCGAGCGCCCTCTTTTTTCCCCTTCGTTTTTTTGGCCTACTTTCGCGTCTGAAGTATCTTCTAACCACCAAGTCACAGGGTTCTTCGATTCTAGGGCGCGCCAACTCGGTCAGCTTTTCTTTTACTCTTTTCCGAAAATGTAAAGCCTCTTTTATTGGAAAAATGTATTAATTTACCTGCTCTGAATAATTTATGCAGTTAAAATTACAAATTGAAAGCAATTAGATAAAAAAAAGTAATAATCAATATTAGTCATCACTTGTGTATTGATTGACAAAAGGGCGTGTCTTTTCATTTTTTCACGAGGCGAAACATAGGTAACCAATGGAAAAGCCAGCAGCCGTCCGAAGGCCGGGGGGAACTTGCTTGGTACTATTGCGTAGCACGTTCAAGACGCTACTCATCATGAGACTGCTTACTTGGTATTCACTAACGTCACTAGGAATTTTTTCACTCGCTGAACCCGTTTTATACAAGACTTTAAGAAGTCCACTTTGAGACAATTCAATCTCCGCTCCAGATTTATTAGATTTCAATGTAAACCCATTATCACCCACAAACCATAGAATGAGAGTTAGGCCGGACCCTAGGCCGTCTCGAAAGGCCAGTTTCCGACCGTAGAAAGATTTTTCTTCTTCTAGCGCATCACACAGGGTGAAATAAAACGCTTGCAGTGGCGATGCGACATCAGCTGCTAGTTTCCATACATCGTTTTCTTCTTGTACAAGCCACTGTACTGAATGACACCAAGCGTTCCAAAGACCGTCTCCTATTAGGCCGACAGAAGATTGGCATTTAGAACACAGTGACTCTTTTCCTCCGGAATCCAAGCTCCCTTCAATCAGCAAACTAGATGTTAGTGCATGATAGCAACTACCAAAAAGGCAATCAGTTGATCGAGGTAAAAGCTTCTGGTGGCTCGCCTCGCCCGCATGCAAATGGCAATACCAGTCAGAAGCCGCTTCGCTCCAAGATACACGAGGCAAAGGCAAGACGCGCTTGAAATGAACGTGATCCACAAAAATGGACTGGCATTCTGCACACTGGACGCGGTACTTTTTGGTCAATGCAGGATTGAACATTTTCCCTTGACTTTTGTACGTGTAGTTTGATAAGGAAGCCAAGTCAAGTACTTCGACGCTTTCCGATCCGCTTGTCTTCCCTTGCGGCACTCCTATTGGCATGCGAAGGTGGATATACTCTTCATCGATTACAGTAGGTTGGAACTTGTAATAATCGAGCAGCTTGATTGATACAGGAAACTTTAACACCAACCGAAATGTCTCGCCTTCAGTTGCTTCCAAACTTAAGGAATTATTTGTCACTGTTGCTGCCCTTAAGACCCTGTCGGTTTTGGATAATCTGATGTATAAATTCGCAACTCGAAGTTGTTGATGCACTTCACAAAGAGCGCTAATGATCTCCATCGCTGCTGAGAAACTGATGATACTTTTCCAATAAAGGATCCCCTTCAAAGGCCAGAAAGTCCAGCGTAGAGTCTCGGTAATAGGAACTGTTCAGTTCAATGTTGCGAATCACGCTAGATAGTAAATGAGCCCGCTCAACGTTGCAACCTAAGTTTAAAAATCCAAAACGATAGAACACACTTTTTGTTTTTAACTTGCAAGGTATAAATTACCTGGTGGAGTAAACTGCAACGACGTGAAATGTACATGCAGATGATAATACGATGGTTGATAGTGAATGTATATACGTTGCTGAGATTTCCCCAAAGAATACTTCTCGGTAATTGCCGCCTACAAAAAAAATTTATTGTTGGACGTATAACCAAAAACAACGTAAAAATAAAAAAAATGGCTTACTGATCCCTTTTCAAGCAGATTTTTCAAAAGAGGAAGATGCTCCGTGGTCAGGTCCCGCAAAGATTTGATATCCCTTTTGCAAACAATGCCGGTCAAGTACAAGTTTGCAGTTGTCCGGCAATCCCACTTTAGATCAGGCAACAAAATGAAGCCACTATCAGGATCAAGGTCTTCATATACAATTCTATCCGCTTCTTTCTTGTGTTCCAGGATGTTATATACCCACTGAAAAGAGGGAAAAAAAAAAATAAATTATCCAAATATATTTACAAATAGTACTTAACTGACCTGAAGGTCAAACTTAGATTCCCTAATATGTGGTAAGGTCACAGACTGATATATCAATGATGTCTCTTCAATTAAAAAACTTTTTCTTGTGCTGTACTTTTCAATATGTTTTTGCGTAGCAGGATGTATAACTGTAGCTTTAATCCCATTAAATTGGGTTGGAGGATGACATAATAAGTTATAGTAGACATCATTGTTAAACAGACACTCTACTGCAGTATTCTCTGCAAGAATACTATGAACTTCCTTTTCAGTGAAGTGGGTTTTTTCAAGAACAACCACACTGGATGTGCCCTCAGAATTATCTTCACTAAAGGATCCCTCAACTACTACAACCCTATTTTCAGGATTTTCTTTTAAAATGCGTTTAACTTTAAACGATTTGAAGGATTCAAATGGGCGCGCAAGGTTTGACGAAACCGGTACACAATCGAGCTCGAGCTTTGGTAGTTTCGCAGGTTTCTCTAGGCCTACGTCCCCGTTGTTTGTAATGTCAGCCATTACTGAAGAATTACCTAATCGTGCTGATGAATACAAAGGACGAAAATTCAACGTAGAACTGCAAAAAGACAGACTTAAAAGAGCTGAGAAACGTATTAGTAATTGAAACGTTCAATACAATTTTATAGACATTGAATTCAAAAGCAACAGAGCATGTGCTAACACTTGGCATTGGCACTAACCAATTGTTGTCTGCTTCGGAAGCAGTGCTTCCCCTAGTGGGTAAATTGATATGCACAGGAGTAAAACCAAGTTTTACATTTTTATTACAATTAAATTGTTATTTAAAAATGCATTTTAATGCATAAATCTAAACGCTTTGAAAGATTATAGAGAAGAAAAAAGAAGTAATTTTGTTTTTTGTTTACATCCAAGATATTAGTACCGGGATCAGACGAGCGAAGGTTGGAGCGCTGGTTTATAGGGCAGCCTTTGGGGGTTTTCTCTCGTCTCCCATAACCCCTGTCAATAAGCGAAAACAATCCTGTCTGTGTGTAGTTCCAGGCGATGCCGAAGATCTGATTCTTTGTTTTGTGCGGTAGAAACACGCTTGTGTACTATGTGCCTATATTAAGCAACTCGCGCACTATTGATCAAACAGGTGCATTTATCAAAACTAGTCTATTGACGAAAATGGGCTCTGGCCAGCAATTCCATGAGAGTCGCTCTTATTCTGCCAGTGATTTGTCAAGCAAGTCATCTTCAGAGCATTGTAGCAATGAAACAAACTCTTGCGCCGAAATGCTGAAGAAGCCAACTGAAAATGCGACAAGCGTTAATGTTGATGATTCTGTGCCTTATCAAGATTCAGGGATTTTGAAACGCCTTGCACCTGGACAATCATCAGGTTACTATTCAAGACGCTTTCATCCTAGGGATCGGCAATATCATAGTTTGCCTCACCACTATAAGCTGCCAATATTGAGTGGACAATTTCTCAAGGACAAAAGTCGAGAAAATGCATTTACCGGATCTCAGTCTGGATATTCAACCAAAATGGCCCTCGTGCTTGATTGGTTTAAGGGATTCAATTCAGATCAAAAGAACAAAATGCTCATGTTATTATTTAATGAATGTGAACAACCACAGAACCACTTACTTTCCATGTTGCTGCAAGACAAGCTTCACATGAGCTGCCCCCCAAATTGTCAAGACTTTTTGCTGTGGCTTCCCTCTGTGTTGGCATACAAAATTCTTTCATATCTTGATCCTGTGTCTCTTGCCAAATGTTCTCAAGTTTGTAAGTATTGGCATAGTTTGTCAAGTGCCCAGTTCTTGTGGCAAAATTTGACAATGCAGCCCACTTGGAGACTTAGTCAAAGTGGACATCTCCTGCATCTCCGGCAAATAAATCTCAATTGCGAAAGCGGCAAGAAATTATCTTGGAAAAAGGTATGTAACTCAGAATTAAGGTTTTTATTGATTCTAATTGAAAAGCTTGTTCAGGTTTTTGCGGATCGCTTTCGTCTACATCGGAATTGGCTTCGAGGCCGATGTCACATGAGAACCTTCGAAGGACATACCCAAGGGGTGTCTTGTGTTCAATTTGACGAAACACGCATCGTGTCAGGTTCTCATGATAAGACCATCAAAGGTTAAACAAAAATCTCCTATCTAAAAGTTTTTGTATGGATTGATACTAATCTCGTTCTTTGCATTTCAGTATGGAATATTCGAACAAATAGTCCGTGGTCAGTAATGACGTTAGTTGGCCACTCTGGTACTGTGAGATGTCTTCACTTAATGGGCAACCGTTTAGTTAGCGGCAGCACAGACCAAACGCTAAAAGTTTGGGATCTCTCAGTGCAGGATGAATGGTCCAGTATAGCTTGTAAGGTAACAATGGTGGGACACACAGACACCGTTAGGTGTGTACAGGTAAATAATTATATTTGATCGACCAAGTCGGTGTTTCAGTTTTTAATTTAAAATTATATTTAGATGGACGCTGAAAAAGTAGTTAGTGGTTCATACGACAATACACTTAAAATTTGGAGCTTAAAATCGGGCGAGTGTTCGCATACACTAAGAGGTCATGTTGCTCATGTTCTCTGTTTACAGTTTCACTCAAACACGTTAGTGAGTGGCTCAGCTGATAAAACAATCAAGGTTCGTAGTATTCGCCAATCAACCTACGATGGAAATTTATTTGTCGAAACTTTGCATATTGAATCTGCTGCTTAGGTTTGGAGTTTAAGCGAGTTTCGCTGTCTCGCAACTTTGTATGGCCACCAAGACGCGGTTACTTGCATTTCATTTGATGAGCAACGCATTATATCCGGATCTCTGGATAACAATATAAAAATATGGAATCTAACATCCGGTATATGTCTTTCAACTCTCGATTGGAAAAATTCCGAAGGCCATACCGGTAGCTATAATCCATATTTTTGACCAATTGACACATGCATAACATTTTATTTCTGTAGGTGTCATTCGCTGCCTTCAGGCCTCGGAGAGAAGAATGGTTAGCGCAAGTGACGATCGAACATTAAAAGTCTGGCAACTCGAAACTAATACAGGCCAACGACTATTGACTTTGAGAAACCATACTGACGGTGTAACCTGTTTACAGTTTAATGATTTTATTATCGTTTCCGGGAGTTACGATCGCACTGTAAAACTGTGGGATTTTAGCGTTTGTTGAAAAAAAAACGTCTGTATTTTCGGATAAGTTCATTGCAACATTTGGAAAATATAACGCATGCCATTAATTTGCACTAAACAATGTCAAAGAAGAAAACAACTTGAGGAAATAATCGAAATTTGAGGTTCTGGCATGGAAAAACAAAAACCATTGTCATTGTGTACGCGGAATCATTCAAATTTGAATGTATCAAGAAACCCCGACAAAGAGCTTTGGATCTGAAACCAGCATCTATCTATTACGTTTTCAGAACATACTGCAGAATCGTTGAGTTTATCACTTTCATCCTCGAGCGTTCCAAAACCAGACAAATCTAAAGAACAGTTGGCTTCCCGGAAAT
The DNA here is from genome assembly GCA_022539655.2 of Ceriodaphnia dubia. NCBI lineage: Eukaryota > Metazoa > Arthropoda > Branchiopoda > Diplostraca > Daphniidae > Ceriodaphnia > Ceriodaphnia dubia. Next base: position 1,974,950 of record JAKUCG020000076.1, read on the forward strand.
TCTTTATGGAGGGTACTGGGGAGGCAAAATCAAGACGCCGACTTACAGCTCGTGAGGCATGGGTTTCTACTTCAGAAGATACGATCGTGATACCTTGTTCACGTTCAACTTTTTTTTCTCCATTTAAGGATAGATTACAAGGAATTTGGCTTTTAGGGAAAATACGTAGAATTACTTGTCGACATCTGGTGGAAGGCTTATAGTTGATGCGCGGTAAACAGCCAACAGGGGTCGATGATTCGGTTTGGCACAAAACATGTAATTTGGTAGGTCGCACAGTTTGGAGTATAGAGTACAGTTTTTCTGATGTCACTAAAAACCTTTGAAGAAAAGAAGAAAGAAAATATTTGATGTTAAGCCACAACATAATAGATGACTTGTGTGGCTGCTTGGTTGGTTTCAAGATGTGCTGCTTGGGTGAAAATTACCTAAAGAAATTGGCTTGCTTTCTTTGGAAATCCTTTCTGCCTTCAGAAGTTGCATCACATATTTGTGTAACAGGGCAGTGTGACCAGTCAAGGATAAAAATTTCTCTCGGATTAAAAATGGAAGTACCCAGGATAATAGCAACCTGTTCACTTTTCAGCTCAAAGCTGCTGTTGATACTCTATGTAAAGAAAAAATTATATAAAAACATTGCATAACATGACTTACAATAGAAACTTATGAACCTACAACACAAAGGTCTTCCAAACTACTTTGAAATATGTCAGCTCTCTTTACAAACTGCAATTGCTTTTTTGTTCTCCTTACAGCTGCAGCTCGCTCTTTTGACGTCTGGTAAAATAATAATAGAGTGCAATTATAACTCCCTGTTAGGATATACCTGCATTGTTTTTGTGGATGTTAAATTAAATATTTTGCCAATCATACCTTAAATTGTTTTATTCCATTTTGTAGTTCAGCTTTGGCTAATTTCGAAAGACTTTGAAGTTGAGAACACGGAACGGGAATCTGCCCTTTTTGTACGCATAAAAATTTGATAAATTCAACTGTCAGTTGGGCGCTATCAGACCAGCTGAAGTCATAATTAAGGAATACGTCACACGTCAAGGGTTCACTTGTTTTGCACGCAACGCGACGCGATGCTTGCGAAGTCATTCTGATAGTTAAATGATTGCAAAATAGTCAATTGCCGATTTTCTTCGATTTCTGACACTCCTTTGGAAAGAAAATGCCATCGGATACTCTGACAGCAACTCTCCAACTTCAAATAAAACTAAACAACCCTTACTGGGTTGCCAGATTTCCAAAGTTTTAGATTCACTTTACAATGAAAGCTAACGAACGGACGAACGATACGAACTGATTCAAGGAGGTTAATTTTGTTTATTTCCCATCTTGAAACTTAAAATAGGTTGGAATAAAAATAAAAAGGTATTGCTATTGAAAATAAGTCAGAGACAGTAAAATTAGGACGATTCGCAATGAATAAAAAAAAGAAAAGATACGGGATATAGATTCAACCATTGGTTGATGGATGCGAGTTTCACGTTATCTTTTAATAAAATTATTAAGGTGAGATACTGAAAGGTTGTGCTGATCTGAACGATCAAAACATCCGTCACTTCTTAAAAGAGTTTAAAATTATTGGCAAAGAATTCAAAGATGATTGATATTCCGGGTGGCAGGTAGATATCGTAGTCGTACAGGTAGGTACAGTAGTTAGAAAGCCATTGGACTCATTTGGCGAGAACTTCCAGGTTCCTCCTTTATCACTTGCCCTTCGTCAAAAGCAATTTCGAAACTATCTTGCTCCAATGGCTTTTTGACCCACTGTCCAAGTCGGGCGATGACAAGCGACGACTGTAACATTTGTTTCGCCTCCCCAAACGCTTGAGCTGCTCGCTTAAGGCTTATATAAGTCACGTGTCCATTTTTTACGTGCTTTGTCACCAAATTTCTAGGATTCGGATTAGTTGAGGCAAGTGCGGTGAAACGGTGGAAAAAGTATCGTTTCGACAGCCGAGATGATGAGCCGTCCACCAATTTTCCTGAAAGGCGAACCGAGTTTACAAACGAACGTTTCTAATGTAAATGAATAGTCTGTTACATACCTTTACTTATATCAACAACTTCATGTTCTGGCCAGCCATGAATCCAAATGACGCTGTGCTTAGGAGATTTTGCCGGTAAGCGATCCGGTGGAGTGGTAATAGTAGACAGCACAGGCCGAGAAAAAATAAAAGGCGACGGAAGACCCTAGATTTTGTAGTCAAATAAGTTCAAACATTTTCCATACTAAACCCAAAAGGAGCTCGAAATTACCTGAAGATGTTCAATTCTTCCAATGAGGGCTCTACGCAAATGAACTTGATGGAACAAACTGCCGACAACGATAGTGTGGAAATAGATAGGATGAATCAGGTGGGATAGCAGAGATCCTTGGACGCCCACAACATTCCATCGTGCGAGTTTATCAGAACAAGACATTGTCAACAGTCGTTCACCCTGAAGAATACCGTCCCAAGTCTGAATAGCGGACTCACTAACCGGAACAGTTCCTGTAATACAACAAGACATGTCAGATGGCGAAATAATAGAAAATGACATTGAAGAGATAATTTTACCTTCCCCAGATTCAATTTTCGTACGTAAAGCTCCTCTTCCTTGCCGATTAGGGTGCAGATCTTCGAGAGGGGATGCGAGAGAGTCGTTCAGGGTAAAAATACGGGCATCTCCACAAGGAGCGGAGCTTACGTATAAATGGAAGAGAACGTTGTTCTTCAATTTCAAGATGTTTTCGCCGGCAGGTTCGAAGATGGCTTCCGACGGATCCGAGTTGTATGTATTCAATTGGTCATACAGGAAGCTGACCAAACCTCTCCTGGCTAAAACCTCAGCGTGGCAGTCATTGAGGGCTTCGCCCTCCATGCTCAACTGACCCCCACTGATACACTTGCTACCGGTGGTGACGCAAATCACCTTCGACCCATCTGCCGTCGGCCCTCTAGTCATGACGACTCCAGCCAAAACTTTGTAGCGCGATAAGCTCGGCTGTTCATCTTTCATGACGTTTAGATATGCATTTTCCACCAGTCTGTGACATATATATAATATATTTAGGAAGATTACTTTTGTGGTAGAAAAAAAGAATTCTTACTTTGCTATAAAGTCTCCAAACTCACAATCCAGAGGCTTATCTGGTTGAGTAGATGTTGATGGCGGCTTCGGAGGATTAGTGCGCTCTAAGCCGAAAGACATTTGAAGGGCCGCTTGAGCGGCCTCATTCCTCGCTTGCTTTTTGCTTGAACCGACTCCTTCGAAAGTCTTATCATCGATCACAACTGGAAAAATGCAACATATAACATCGAGTACAGCAGACAAATGAGAAAAATTTGGTTAAAACCTCTAGCAGTGTAGATAGGGGAATGTGGACTCCCTTCCTCTTTGACTATATCAATTTTGATCCCTGGCTTGAGGCGATTGAGACAAAATACAGGGTTTGATTGGGCTGCTTCAGCGTTGTTGCAGCTTGACATGGGCAATGATTTGACCTTGTCAGTCACAGCAGATTCAAAAGAATAAAAATCTTCAGAGCTGCACACAATCTCCGATAGATCTTGACTGAAGTCCAATTCCTTTGGCACCTGGTCCATCAGGGGTGCTTTGACAACAGTAGGATCTTTCAGCTGGACAGAGCACTGAAGTATCATTTGGGCAACTCTTGCTTTTGCTTTTTTCTTGGTGGTGTCTTCAGCACTGTAGGTTTGCCCATTGATAGTTACTGAGGCGGAATAAATTCTGGCATGTGGTGGTCCAGAACATGATATATCATACACAACATTAGGCTTCATCTCATTCAAAACCATCACAGGATTCTTTTGACTGATAACCACTTCGTTATTCTTCTTCCTTTTTTTCTTTGGAGGGCCATCGTCTTGGTTATTTTGTTTAGACCCGTTCCAGGATCTCACGACACCCATCGCTACCATCTCCATTCTATACAATCAATAAAGGAAAAATAATACTTCACTTAAATTCCTAGACTAAAAATAGTAGAGACTTGTAATTGTTTAATAGAAACGTACCTTGACACCCCGAGCTACCTACGAGACAAGGCAAGATAAAGGAAGTGTTTACATCAATTTTCTTCGAGTGACTGTTCCGCGCACTTTTTTCCGCGCAACACGTTTTCAAAAAAAGAAAAATTTAATATCTTTTTCTGTCGTACTTCATTGAGGAAACCTCGACCAAATTATTAAGATCAGATCAATATTACTCACAGAATAGTTTTTAAAAGTTCCAGCAGCAACGACCTTGCTGTGTCATCATTTCTATTTTTCTACTCCCATCGATTTTTTCTCTGGGTTACGATATTGATTTTGTAAGCCATCTAGCGAATATGAAAAGAAGTCGTTAGCTAGATGAACCCGCCGACATTTTCCGAGCGATCGAATCGACACGGTATTTCGACTGTCGGATTGTGTGTCATTTTTGAACGACGAAGACATATCAACGCTGCGTGATTACGCCAACGGGGCAAGTAGACATCTGCTGGGATCAAGTTTATGATGAGTCGAGCGTGAGAGAGATTGGCTTTCTTCTCTCGTCGAATCTCGCCAGCCCTTCGGCGCCTTCTTTCCGACCAGTCGAAAGGTCTGCGGGTATTGATTTACTTTTTTCTCTTTTTCTTTCCTCTTATTTGTCTCATTCTTCTTTTTTAAAATCCTACTCCTTTCTGCAGTGGGCAACAAGAGTGAGAGAGAACAACAACACTTTACGGAACGGATGCGCCCCCTTGGTCCACCAGTGGTCTAGTCTCTTGGTTCTTCGGCGAACCCAGTACTCTCCATCCCGTACGATCGCGTACGTGTATATATAGTATGACGCAACAGGATTTCGATGCGGCTTCCAAGCCAAAGCCAAACTGGCAGCTGTCGATCCTCGTGATGTCCGACACCTCCTACTCGCCCGGATTTTATCTCCAACACTTCCGCCCTCGACTGCCGGATGCAGAGCAACCTTTTTTTGTTGTTGTTGATTTCTTTTTACTCTTTCAATGTTAATCATTATCAATTCGAAAACGAAATTAGCCAACGTTTGCGTAATACTGTTGTTGTTTGGCCGTTTCGCCTGTTCGCACCGTTCGGCATTGAGTTCATCACGCTACGATGCCTTCGATCCATCACTTTCAACTTGGCTTGGACTTCCGATATGAAGGTTAGGGTGTGCGAGGGCGCGGACGTGCCAGTGCCCACCATCAGTGTCCTCCCCTCAGCAGCTGATCACGTGATAGTCGTATGAAATTTACAAGAGTAATTTTTTTTTCAAAAAGTTTAGATAACCACCGTTCCGTTTGGGTACTTTAATAACGTCCTGTCAGACTCGGACTCGATAAGTGGCGATCGTTAGCGACTCTTTCACCACCGAGCTGTTGCTGTTAAACAGTTTGCGACTGGCAAATGGCGATAGTGAAAGAAAACCGCAACGTTTTTATGGCCATTTTTCTCCCTCTCACCGCTTCTATTCATTCAAGTAGAATTCAGTAAACTTCGATGAGAGAAGGATAAAAAAATAGAGTATGCGGAATGAGTGGAGCACCGGAACGGTCGACCGCGTCGACCGCATTCACTTTCCAAGGTTATTACGCCACTCGCTGAATAGCAAAATAGAGAAAGAAAATATGTTTAACAAAAAAAAAAAAAAAAATAAGTAAATAAACGGTTCTAAGGAAAACAAAAGAATGGCTGGGGAAATGTGAAGACTCACGAACCATGAATCCGACGTGCTTTGCGGATTATCAGCTTCTCTCTTTTCTCTATGTAACCTCCAGCCCCATTTTGGCTAATGCCTTGTCACGCACTTCATCAAAAAAGAGTGAGTTGGAAGGACAGTTAGCTCAATTTCAGTGTCCTTAACGTGTTATCCATCAAAATCAACGGGAAAATGCGCCCCCAGACACACAACGGAGTGGTGTCGAAGATCCGCAAAAAAAAGAGTGCTGCCAAAATACTGACTACTTGGCCAAGGGAATGGCCTAGAAAATAGGTAAACAAAAAACCGGTATGACGGTGTAAACACCCTGGAAATAATGGACTTGAGCTTCCTTTCTCATTAAAAAAAACTTCCATAAATCCATCATCTCTTCCAAGATGGATCGGGACGATTCGATCTTGAAACCAGATTTATTCTTGCTCTTGGGGTTTTCCGGGTCAAGATTTTCTCTACAAACAGGTATTCATTGACATTTGATGCGTGATTGTCCGGGTTTTTCGAGGTTGTCCTGGAAAAACCCCCAAAACTCAAATAATCCTCCATAGGCAAGTGCGATGCTGGCAGGAAAAGCAGGTGCGAGGTCAGAAACCGGCGACACATTCGAAAGGACGAAAATCCCCAGTTGACGACCATATCACCAACCAACCACGTTTAGCTACACTGTTGCTTGTTTTGTATTTTTTGTTTATTTATTTTTTGTTTTCCTTCTGCCCAATCAATGACCGATAACATCTCGGAGCCATTAAGACATACATGGGAACAATCGTATACCGTCCATAAGAACACCGAAATCCGATTTTGGGAGACTCTGTCGGACAGCAGCCGGGCAGAGGAATAAAAAAAAAAGAAGAATAAGAGAGTCAATTCATCACAGAGCCGAACCGGAATCAGTCTCTGCCGTCATGATCAGAGAAAACTAGACACCTTCTGAATGCGTAATTCTAAACCCTGGATTTCTTTCTTTTTGATCCCGGCTCCCTTCAGCAGTCCAGTCGTTCGTTCATTTTAAAGCTATTTACCATTTCCAATGTTCAGTTCAAGTGATGGTGCAACCCGACGGCCCTTGCGGCATTTCGATCACGTGACCCAAGTCCAGGACCCCGCCTTCCTTATTACCACATCCCATCTCTTCCCAGTATCCTCTCAGGGCTCTTTTCTTTCTCATTAGAAACTCAAATAAAATAGAAGTTGTTGGATTCTTACTAGATTAAGTGCTTTTGTCCTTAAAACGATGGTTTTTCCAAATATTTTTGGCTCGTTACCATTTTACAACTGCCCGTTTAATTTTATGCGATGCTATCAAACACGGACCCATCACGCGCTGGTACTGCCTTGAGCGGCCGAATCACGCGGATTCATTTCACCATATTCAACGTCATTAATTACTATAATTCGTGATTAAGACGCACGTCGTTGCGTGCGTCGATATTATCAGCACGAAATGTCACGGGAAAACCAAATCCCATTGTAAATCTATTGACTTTTTCAATTCACGCCATTTTTTCTTCTTATCATACTTTTCCCCTTTGAAAACAAGTTGCGATGCGCAAAACTTCTTCTCGTCCCACAACGACTTGAAAAACTTTGGGGGAGAAAAGAACGAGGACGACGGCGGAGTTGCCAGTTCTTTGCTCCCGTTCCGTCCGCAAAAATGGACGACAAAAAAAAGGGCAAAAGAGACGCCCGACGCAACGGCACCGATGGCGTCAGCGTAAGCCACAATCTCTCAAAGTGGGTACGACAGAAAAAAAGGAAAAGAATGAAATGAAAAAAAAAAAGGGAACGAAACCTCAAAAAAAGAATTGGGATCGGCGTCGGCGCGTTCGGGAGTGGTGTGTACGCACGGCTCCATTAGTCTACTACAGAGTTGGGATGGATGGGGGAATGGGGAGGACATGGAATGGGCTTGATTTTGCTGGTTGGTCTTGGCCGTTTCACAAGCTCCACCCTTCACCGTCGACGTCACGTTCCTTTCCGTTCCAGGCGACGTTCTGCCCGTGCGCGCGCGTGAGAGTATAAGAGGAGCCCGCCGGTGCGGTTCGAGTCGTCGTTCGTACCACGCGGTCCTCCTCGTTCACTTCTCCTTACTTTTTACTTATTCTCTTTCATCAATTTTTGTTTCTTCTTTCTTCACAAAAATCTTCACCCCTTTTACCCCACCCAAAACAAAACATTTCGGACTCGTTCATCCGAAATATTTTGTCTTCGTTTTTTATTGACAACACTTTTCATTTCAAGCCATTTCCTCGTTTTACTACTACTACTACTACTCCTCGAGAAGAGAGTTATTCACTATTGAAGTTACGTCGTTGGATTCCTGTCAGGTGAGTCTTTTGTCTAATAATTCAACAAAATATTTGAAAAATTGGAAAAATGAATTAAAGATGAAGTTGATTGAATTGTAAATTAAGACGGTGGTGCAATCGCTAGACGTAGTGTATAGTATATAGATATTATGTCCATGCGCGAAGTCTACACGCACACGAGGGTTGCCTTTATTGATCGGGCAACTGGCGACCCCGCCTTGTTCAAGGCGCTTATCTCTTCCGTGTGTGTCGTCTGCGTCGAGATCGTAGAGTTGGTTATGTGTAATCGTCACTCGATTTTCTCATTTTTTTTTTCTTTTGTTGCCTAAATAGAAAGTCAATCAGACGAGCAAAAGTAATTGGTCATTAGCTTCCGCCTATCTCTCTCTCTCTCTGTGAATCACGCTGCTTTTAGCGCGCACGGTTACGCGCTCCTGTCACGTGACTCGGTAGTAACTCGGGATGTTAAAATAGCCGGCATTCGTAACTTTTGGCCGGCGACGTCTGGTGGGGGGAAACCAGACCACTGGCCCCAGTCCAAAAACCAGACGACGGCAATGTCTTTTTCTTTTTTCTTTTTCTCCTTCTCTTTTTCATTTATAATGATATTTCAAACACACGCAAATATAAAAAAAGAAAAGAAAAAAAAAGAAACAGCGTACTCTTGAGAGTTGGCAAAGTCACGAAATCGCAGACGGCAGTCGGTGAGCTAGTCCGGCGCCGCTACATCTTGTTTTTTACCTCAGTGACCGATGCACTCGGTGAACTCGTAGTGTCTCATGTTTCAACCAGCATTTTCTCTTTTTTCCTTTATCTCGACGAAAGCCACAAAGTCTCGCTATTTATTCACCTGGAAAACGATTTGAATTTCGCCCAAGACAGAAAAGGTATTCCAGTTGACTCAACATGAGAGATGATATTTCGCCTGCTCGTCACGTCCCACGGAAAAGTGAAGACGAAGAGTCTTGTGTCTGTACATAGAAGAAAGATTTTGAATATTTTAACATTTTCATTTATCTTTGAGGAGCAATATGTCTGTCTGGCTCTCTGTTTTTAGGTTAATGTAGTCGAGAGACAGAAGACACAGGAGGAGAGCATTGGAGGAATTTCATCGATACTTATTTTGACGTCAGTACACCGAGTAGTAGTAGTACCTCGTGCCTTGGGTTAGGGTCTAAACTAAATTTAGACGAACGCGACGTCCTCCGACGCTAAGGCCTGATACGGCTGCCATTACCGCATTTCTCTTCCTCGCGCTCGCTCTACTTGGTCCTCATTTTCTCGTTTGGTTCCCATAGATTGAGGTCATCACTTATTCCATATTATAACGACGACGAGAAGGTTATCGTTTTCAATCAACAAGTCGGGCGCAAGAAAGTTTTCGACTCGGCGGATACGCGACACCGGCCCAACCGTTAGGTTACGTGACACTTCCGCGCTCGGCCATATTCATACGTCCTGGAAACAGTTGACCGTTTTCTTTAGGTTCTCAACATCGGGGTCTTTTCTCACCTTCATCAATGCACGACGTATTACGAAGAAAAATTGAAGGACAAGTCCTATCAAAATTCAATCTTCTTTACAAAAGAACCCGTGTTCTTGATGTCGAGAGGTGTTGGGAAAGAGAGAGAAAAGGATTTTGGTCTTGCAGGATGGGGAAGTAAAGGTCGGCGTCAGTCGCCAAAGTCGCACTTGGTTACCAGACAGACAGTGGAGGGGCGTTTATTTTATTTTTTCTCCGTCTTTCCCTCGAGTGCTTTGAGATGTAATTAAAGAATAGGGGGAGGACCGGAGCGGAACAGCTAAAAAAGAAAGAAAAAAGGCCCAAACTGGTCAAGGACAATGGATGTTGTCGCTGCCCAAATATTGAGAAATCTGTCATGAATCTCACAAGATTGATAACGCCATTACTGTTAGCATATGAAAAATAAAAGAAAAGAAATAAAAGAGAAGATTCCTCGCTTGGGCGAATAGTTGGCATTTCAAACGATTTTAGTATTCGTGATGTGGCGAACATGTGTGGCGCCGCGTGATTCGGGCACCAGCTGATTCCTGTTTTGATTCTAGCGGCGGCGCTCACCTTAAACGGCGTTAGCAGAGATGTTGTTGCTCTTCCAGAGAACAACGAGTGTCGGGAAAATCTGCTAATACACAGATAATAAATGAGCAGACGAAATATGGGAAGGAAACCAGTTTCGACCTTGGATGTGAGCCATCACGTAATTCTTGAGCGTTAAGGTGAAACGGCCCGAAGGGGAGACGCCCGCCTTCTCCTCCTCTTATGTTGTCTGTACCAATTCGAAATAACGTGAAAAGAAAAAGACGAGCCTTGACATTCTTACCGTTGCGCGCAAAAGGTGTCGCTTTTTTCTCTCTCTCTCTCTACAACAGAGCGACGACGAAGATTGTCTATTCTAGTTCCGCTTCTCGTCGACGATAGCTTGAGCCTTTCTAAACCGCCAAGGGGAAAGTTATTAGAGCTCCTTTTTTTTTCTCTCTCGGTAAGGACGAAGAAAATAACATGTCGAGAAGTAGCTGGAGCGTGGCAATTTGGTGAATTCACCTTCGTCGTCCTTTTCCGATTCCCCACGAGGAAACCGCACATCAGTGGTACGTAGCGAAGGCTTCTTTTCATCATGTCCGTGTCGTTGCGGAAAATGGAATGGGAATCAAAACTATTTTCATCCGGCGTATGAAGTAGCGTGGACTGCGTGTACCAACAAGAGGGCATTCGTTACGCCTTTCATCCTTTGTAGGCATCAATCAGTGTCGATTGTTGTTGTTGTTGGTTGTTGTACACGTCGCTGCAATGTTGGCAGATTAGAGGCTGCTGCTGCGGCGCAGTGTTGCATCAAGTACACTCGCTTGATTCTTTTTTGTCCGTCTAGCGATATAGTGTTACATGCACTGCGCTCTAAGCCAAAGTAACCGACTAAATCCAGTTTTTCCCTCTTCTTTTCTTTCCCCAACAACAGGAACGAGGAGTCGTGTTGCAGAACGTAATAGCAGAAGCAAGAGGCAATTAGGAAATATTGCGCCGCCGCTTCCCTCCCCCGGTTCGTGTTGTTTTGGGTACTGTTGAGCCTTGCAGAAATTCCATCGAATCCATCCGAGACCTGTCCATCTCCCTCCGGGACGTGGGGCGGGGTGTATTTCTAAAGAAGGAGGAGGAGGTGATTTGAGCGGTTCTTCTCTTCTCGGAGCAAAGTCTGGAAAAATCATCCAAAGGAAACAAAAGCATCCTGCCTACCGTTTGCCGCGACGCCACTTTCACCGTTGTTCTGAACCCGCCATGGGTTTGCTGAACTGGCCATTGAACCCAGTTGAACCGCGAGTCCAACCAACGAGCGACAACAATCTGCTGTGCTGCAGTCGTGTTTCTTTCGCCGCATCGCCCGCCGTCGCCAATACGACCACCACCGCCAACGTCGCCAATCCCTTGAATCAGCTCCCGTCCGCACCGGTTGTCGTCGCTTCCGCCAACGCCGTCGCCGTCTCCCTATCACCTTCGCCCAGCTCGTAGTCAATCGCGCCATCTGTTGACACTCGAGTCGGCAGCAGTTTTTGGTTTCGCTCTTTGCTCTGTTGTGTGTACCCGTTTGTTTCGCAACGAGTCACCATCATCCGCCGCCCGGCTGAAACAAGAGATTTTTTCTCGCCAACTCTCTACAGAGGCGCTAAAAGAACATAGATAGCAGTCGGAGAAGATAAACAGGAAAAAACACACACACAAAAGAGAGACAAGTCTTTCTCTCTGTTTCCTCTGTCGAACCGGCACGAACCAGATCCAGTAGGTATCACTATTCCTACCAAATTAGGGATGCTAGACGAGTTACTATCGTCTTCTTCTTTGCTCACCATCATCAGTTGACGTTTCGGTAACGCTCCTGCTGGTATTATTTCGTCTCGCTCCTCCACGTTGTTCATAAACTTATTGACGAAAACTCGACCGACGACGAAGAAGATTCTGTGATACACGGAGAGAAATCATAGAAAAAGAAAACGAAAAAGAGATTTTACTTGAAAAGAGAATTGTGATCTGATTTTGAAACAAACTTTTAAGTAAGCGAAAAAGAAAAAAAAAAGTAACTAAAGATGTCTACAATGGCCCAAACGGTTACCGAGGCTATAAACGACGTGATATCCAGCACCGTAGGGCCAGCAACTGGCGACATCGCCTACAACAGCGAACTCCTCTGGATCGTCATCCTCGGCTTTATTGTTTCATTTGTCTTGGCCTTTGGCGTCGGTGCTAATGATGTGGCCAACAGTTTTGGCACATCTGTCGGAGCCAAAGTCCTCACCATCCGTCAGGCTTGTATTCTGGCCACCATCTTTGAAATTGCCGGAGCTGTTCTCATCGGTAACTATTCTTCATCCGTTTCCATTCGTTTGCCATCGTCTTTCACGTTTTCATCTCTTGTCGTCGCAGGTTACAAGGTCTCGGACACGATGCGTAAAGGCATCATCGACCCGAGCATCTACAACAATTCCAATTCGGAGCTGATGCTGGGCAACTTGGCCGCTCTCGGCGGCAGCGGCGTCTGGTTGATACTGGCCACTTTCCTCAAATTGCCCATTTCTGGAACGCACAGCATCGTCGGAGCCACTATCGGCTTCTCGTTGGTGGCCAAAGGCACTGAAGGCGTCCAGTGGTCCAAACTGGGACAGATTGTTGCCTCGTGGTTCGTCTCGCCCGTCTTGTCTGGCCTCATGTCTTCCGCCCTCTTTTTGGCCATCCGTGCTTTGATCCTGCGTAAACCCACTCCGCTAGAATACGGTCTACGAGCTCTGCCCATCTTCTACGCCCTGACTCTGACCGTCAACGTCTTCTCCATCGTTCTCGACGGGCCCAAATTGCTCTACTTCGACCGGATCCCCTGGTGGGGCACCATCATCCTCAGCTGCCTCGTCGGTTTGGTGTCCGGCCTCATCGTCCATCTCATCATGGTTCCAAGGCTGCGACGATCCATCCTCGAAGTCCGCAGCACGGAAGAAGCCGGACGGGCTAAATTCGCTTTCGGTGGAGACAGCGGTCCAGGGTCGGCCGCCTCTTCTGCCAACATCACGCCAGAAGAGTCGCGCAACGCATCGATGGATAACATCCCGTATAACGGAAGCCGTGCCGTCAACTGCGAATTGGACCCGACCAACCAGCTCCATTCCAGACCGGCCGGCAAACGAAGTGGCCTGCGCCTTTCGCCACCAACAGCTCCGCGTCACAAGCCGATGCGATTCGGATTCCGCAAATCGCAGCCGAAAACCATTTCACTGGCTGGAGAAGAGAGTCCGTTCATCGCCGAGACGCGGTTAGACAACCAGGGCAACAAGGGCCAGCCCAACAGCGAACAACCTACGCCAATTCACGGTCTGTCACCTTGCAGCAGCGCCGTTCCGCTCATTAATGCTGGAGGAGCACCTCATCCGAACATCGTCAGGAAGACGATGGACGTGGAGAATCCGCCGGCAGTCAACGTGACGACGATGGCCACAGCTACGGTCGAAGATCCTCCAGAGGTTGTCCGACTCTTTTCATTCCTTCAGATCATGACGGCCTCGTTCGGCGCATTTGCTCACGGTGGAAACGACGTCAGCAATGCCATCGGACCGCTGGTGGCCATTTGGCTCATCTACACCGAAGGCAACGTTGAACAAAGGTCTGAAACGCCACTCCACATTCTCTTCTTCGGAGGCATCGGCATCACCATCGGCCTGTGGGTTTGGGGACGACGAGTCATCAAAACGGTTGGAGAAGATTTGACCAAGTTGACGTCGTCGAGTGGTTTCACCATCGAAATTGGCGCTGCCTTTACCGTCCTCGTGGCCAGCAAAATCGGTGTTCCCATCAGCACGACTCACTGCAAAGTCGGATCGGTCGTTTTCGTCGGCTGGGCGCAGACTTCGCGCGGTGGCGTCGATTGGGCCCTCTTCCGCAACATCATCTTTGCCTGGGCCGTGACAGTACCCATTGCCGGTGGTTTGAGCGCAGCCATCATGTATATCTTCCAAGTCTGTAATCTCTTCTGATACGCCCCGAGGGGGTGGCATCCAGTTTGAGGGAAAAGGCGCGCACGTCATGTCACGTCTCTCTTATTAATATTAATTCGCTCTTTAAAACATAAAACATAAAGATACTCGGGCTGTTTTGTACATAACGACCTGGTATCTTCCATGATATAGTATGTAACCATTTATACTTTATGTTATTTTCACCATATGGCGCCGTTGCATCTCACTTCTTCTTGATTTTCTTCTTCAATTTCTCCTTCATCTTGATTGGTTTCCAACAAACTCTGAAAAATATCAAAAAGTAAAAAAATCAAGTAATGACTTGTTTACATCAAACTTATCATAGTTCACCATTTAATGTTTTTTGTGCTACTATTCTGTTTACTCCTCTCTTTTAATATCTCTTCGTCAATTCCACGATCGTGCCCTGGTTTCGGTTGAATGGTTGTTGCGATCGAGTGTAGCCCATGATGAGTTTGAAGCGCGCATATATTGATTCGCGACACCTATCATATTCTCAACATTATTTTCTATTACGTTATATCCCACTGTTTTGTTCCAATTATCATTATTCTCCAACAGCTCCAGCTATGTTCACTTTGTCTCTCACTACCATCCACTGCTGCCACTGTTGCATCCTATTGGAGATATCATTATTTTTCTTTATTATCCCCCCTTGGTTCTAATAAGTTACCCCTTTTTTTAAATTTTCTCTTCTCTTTGAGATACTGTTGCAGTCGCAATCCCTCCACTCCTCAAAACATTAAATGATGAACTTATCTTGCTTATTATCTTAATATTTTTTTTATTGTTATCCTTTGCAGACAGTGCCATCAATTTTTCATCGCAAGCATTGTATCAGTGCTCTTTCGCCTACTGTATTAGGGCTCACCAAACAAACAATACACACAAGGCAATTTGAAGCTTTTGCTCTTCACCTTATCCAGCTACTGTGTTTGATGTCTGTTTGATTTCACTAACCTCCCATTTTTTCATGCTGATGAAAAATACATACTTATAAGGCTCAAGGCTGATATTGAAACTAACAAGCTCAACATGTGAGACTGTGAAGTTCTGCTATAAACTATTGGCATTGCCTCGAGGGTTAGAGAACTTAGCCTACCAATTATAATCCTTAAAAAACAAACACAGTTGCCTGCTGATTATTCATTCAAGTGTACACTATATAGTTTATATTCATTCGACTTCTTAGACTTACCAGTCAGGGTCAGGACTTACTTTGTTGCTGGAGGATGCAACTCGAAGGTCGAAGCCCGAAGTTTGGAAGTAGAACTTGTAAAATAAAAAGCAGACGAACTCAACTTGAACGCCCTTCGCGGCTTCGCCCTTGAACAGTTGAACATTGGCGCCAAAAAAATAACACCCAACAGTCTTAGCGCCACCTCGAAAACAATGTTGACGTTTAGTGGTGAAACCAAAAATAAGGTGTTCACCGGCGTTTCTTCTTCAAATTGTTGTTTTTCGGTTGATTTCTGATTCTTTTCTTTGATCGGATAGTAAGTTAGACTTTCAAAATGAATCCGAATCAAGGTAAGATTTGAAACTGTTCCGGCAAATTGATATAAATTCCATCGTAGCAAACTAACATTCCTTGATTCTTTCTTGGCTTCACCAAGGGTGATTGGCAATCTTACAAAGCTACATTTTTTCTTTTCCTATTCCAGGTAACATGCACTTTAATCTGCCAAACAGTTTCTCTCCTGCCCATATGTCACAACAAAATATGCAGCCACAACAAGGCATGATGCAGCAAATCCCGCAACATTCGCCAATGGGACAACAACAGATTCCCCAGCAAATGCCTCAACAGATGCCTCAGCAAATGCCCCAGCAAATGGGCCAACAGATCCCTCAGCAAATGATGCAACAGCAGGCTCCACCACAAATGATGCAACAACAACTCTTGGCACAACAACAGCAAATGATGGCTCAGCAACAGCAAATGCCTCAACAGCAACAAATGCTTCAGCAGCAGCAAATGAATCCGCAGCAGCAAATGAATCCACAACAGCAAATGCCTCAGCAGCAAATGCCACAACAGCAAATGCCACAACAGCAAATGAATCAGCAACAAATGCCTCAACAGCAAATGGCTCAGCAGCAAATGGCTCAACAACAAATGCCACAACTTCAAATGGTTCAGCAACAAATGCCTCAACAGCAAATGCCACAGCAGCAAATGCCAATGGCACAACAACAGCAGATGATGCCTCAACAACAGCCAATGCCTCAACAACAAGGAATTTTCCAACATCCGCAGCAACATTCCCCTGCTCCTCAGCAGGTAATGCAGCAACAACAGTTCGTTCAACAACAGCAACAGCAACAAATGCAGCCACATCCACCACCTCAACAACAACAGCAAAAAGACTTTAATCCTGCTTCCCTCTGCAGAATTGGTAATTATGATTACGAATGCCATGTATGAATAGCGCGTATTGTCTTTTTTTTTTGGTTGTAAAGGTCAAGAAACGGTACAAGAACTTGTTTCCCGCGTTCAAGAGTGCCTACAACTTCTGAAAAGCCTTCAACCTCCTAACGGGTCTGCCCAAAGCACGTCAATGGCACTCGACAAGAAAAACAAACTTGACGATCAGCTGAAAACCGTAAAAGTGCTATTTAAACGATTAAGGATCGTTTACAACAAATGTAACGAAAACAGCCAGGAGCTGGATTCGTATGCATTAGACACGATGGTTCCCACCCAAAGTAATCTTGTCGATTGGAAGTACTCTGACAGAACGAAATCGGACCAATATTTAGCAGCGGTGGAAGAGAAGAAAGAGCTTTATGATCAGATTCTCGTCAAAAATCGCCACCTCCAAGGTATTATTAGTTTTTAATGGATTTTCGACGATCCTTCGTTGATTCACACAAAATGAAATCTGATTTTGCAGACATAATGGAGTACATGCGGTCGATCATTTGGGAGATCAACACGATGCTAATGATGCGACGCCCTTAATGTTTGTCATTGTTTATAATTGTGGTAAGAGTTTGGTGTAATAACGATCATAAATTTTCATAAACGATACATCAGCATTGAAATGACAGAGATTGAAAAAAGATGAGATTCGCATGATTGTTTTGACATCAAAGTAATCAGATTGTTGCGCGTTCAGGTCACACTGGCGTCTGATTCGATTAAGTAATAAGTCAGTAGCTGGCCTTTTCCTTTGACAAAGACCAAGCCGCGCTGCTCAAACTGGTAACCAAAGTGACGCAGGATGGCGCTTGTCTCCTCGGTTACCTACATAATCGCCAAAAAGTTCTGATGACGTGTACCGGAAGGATTTTTGACGTAACGACTCAATACCTGAATGCAGCCGGCTTTACCGGTACTTTCCATTCTAGATGCTACGTTGACTGCATTGCCCCAAATGTCGTAATGTGGTTTAGTGGCTCCAATAACACCGGCTGTCGTCGGGCCGTGGTTGATACCTAGTGACAAGATAAGACGAATAAATAGAAATGTTGTCCATTGATTTTGAATAACGAAAAAAAAAGCTGGCGAAAAAAATTCTCACCCATTCGCAAGACAAAATGATTGAAACTTTGATCATTGATATTTTGTAGGGTTCTCTGCATAGAAAGAGCAAACTCGACCAAAAGGGCCAAGTGTTTCCAGCGAGTCAGAATATCCTCGTCTTCCTGCAAACAGATAGCGCAGGTAGCGCATGAGTAACGGGCGAGGACTACGTGTTTCGATCGCTTCTTTTTTGAGCCGTATAGCTACCTTTGGCTGCTGGGTGATATTCAGTCCGCTGGCGGCCATATATGTCGATCCGATCGTTTTGATCTTGGTCATGTCGGAGAATTGGCTCTGATCGAGGAGCTGCCAAGTTCAAAAGACGCATGAAATTCAATCGCCATGGAAGAAGTGATGAAAAGTGACTAGGGACGGTCGGTTCTTACCGCATCGAAATCGGAGATGACTTCGTTGAGGAAACGGAGACACTCGAGTCCCTGGTTGTTGACCGTTTCTTCCGAATAGAATTCTACTCATTGTTGGTGCGCGTTGGAAACAACCGTTCAATAAAACAACAAAACAATCATTAGTCATCAGTTCAATCTCCGCTGCGTGTCGAAACGACTTGTGTGCACGCCAAAGAGGATTTACAACCACCAGGGCAGTACAACAAACCGATCGATAGAAGAAAAAGAGACACAGAGAAGGACCTTTTTCTTACCGGAAAAATTCGGTATCGAAGCGAATAGAACCCCAACACTGGTGTAACTCTGGCTGTACAACTGTTCGTCCCGCTGGTGAATGTCTTTCCTTAGAAAATGGTGGGCTACGTGAGCTGGAAGTATGTTGAACAATAAAGCCTGTAAAAGCAATCATCGAATCAAATTAGGCCAATGAACCTTGCTCCTTCATTCCAATGTGCTAGCGCAATGTGGCATTCCCGTCGTCCACTCCAGTAGCTACGTGGTGTCGCTTGCCAACAAAAGAAACACCCAGATCCGATTGCTGCTGCTGCTTGCCGACGACGTCTGGCGGTACGTGCAGTCGCAAGCAACGAACAGCAGCAGTAGGAGCACGAGACTAGTATAGTAGTACCTGATTCCGTCGACCTAGATCTGCCGCCCTCTCTCTTTGCTCCTCAATGCCGGCCCAGTTGGTATAGAGGATACGCGAAGTTGACTCGAGCTAGCGTATCACAAAAGAAGGAATGTCAACATTGGTACATACAGATCACTTTGATCTCTGCAAGAGACGGGTCTCACCTGTCTCGCTAATGAGAACAGAGCTAGGGAGATGACCAACAGCACACAACTAGCGAGGATCAGCTCCTGGATATGTAGGCCGTCCCTGGAAACGGAAATGCAACTGTGATAATCATGTTACCAAATACCGAGTCTGTATTCGATTGCGCCCACAGGCCAACAGGCTCTGATTATTGCCGAAAAGAGGCCCGCGGCGAATGAATGCAATCGAATTTCAATTGGAGCACTGAGTGCTGACAATAACTGTATATATTACCTGTGGAACCAGCAGGGAGCGTCCAGCTTTGGCTGGTAATGAAGCCAAGGCAGACAAATGTAGACGGCCGAGAGGAGAAGCAGGAATGTACCTTTAAAACAGCTGGCCAAATGGGGAACCATGGCTACGCTGATCAAAACGAGGGAAGCTTCGCTAGGGCACGGGAACGTCCGATTGAAACCCTGCGGACCATTCGAGACATTTGAGCATGAAAGATAATAATGTACACGAGCGAACGTCTCCGTCGGAGACGAAATGGAGCGCATTCGATTTCTCGTCGTCGAAGAAGAAAATAAGGAGATCCGCACCTGTCCGCTCAAATGAGCTCCAACTAGCAACAAGATACCCAGAACGACGAGCCAGCAACGCAGACCCAGTTTACCATTGACGAGAGCGCTAAGTTTTTTCACCTGGCCGGCAGAATCCTATGGAAGAAGAAGAAGGAAGAGTTATCGATCGATGTAGCCGAGCAATACCTAGATTCAGTTCATTAAGCACAAAAGGGTTCAATTCTATAGAAACATACGCAGTTCTCCCACGTGTCTGCCACTCCAACAGCAACCAGCAACAGCAGTCCAGCAATCACGGGAAGGAAAAGAACAAATACTGGATTCCTGTCGTCGAATTGGAAAGAAAAAGAAAAAAAAGGAGATAAGAGACATTCATCGTGTCCAATCATCCATTCGAAGATTCAACAATGCCAGACAACATACCAAGGACTTGTGGCCAGAGCGAAAAAGGCCAGCCAAGTCAAGGCCAGCGGTAGAGCCAGAAGATTGTAGACGGCCGTAGCGTCACGATGCAGTCGGTATTTAGCCTCACGTTCAGGATCGACGAATGTCTGTGTCAGCAAGTTCGTTTGGTTTGTGCCTGCCGTCGGCCGCCTGGCAATTCCCACAGATCTAGGACGGAAATCAAGATGATGCTTTAGAGTGAGACGGCCCAAACCCAAAACTCTAAAGGGAGATAGGCATCCAGATAGTAATAGACTCTCTGGCACGCAGCGAGACGTGACTTATCCCGCCAATCGGCAGAAAGGAGATAAGAGGGGACCTCCCAAAGTTCTCTCCCCAATTCCGGCCGGAATGATTCAATTTACCCGCCAGTTGTTCTGTTTTGTTGCTCATTCAAATGATTG
The DNA here is from genome assembly GCA_022539655.2 of Ceriodaphnia dubia. NCBI lineage: Eukaryota > Metazoa > Arthropoda > Branchiopoda > Diplostraca > Daphniidae > Ceriodaphnia > Ceriodaphnia dubia. The sequence goes on from JAKUCG020000076.1 coordinate 1,995,129, forward strand.
GGGAGCAGGCTGTGATTTTCACCGGCGGTTTCCACCACCAAAGACGTCTTGTCGACTCGCTTGCAAATTTGGAAGCAGCTGCACCATCCGGCCGGATCGCCGGATGCCCGACCAGCGGCAACTTCGGGGTTGAAACTAGCCAAAGTGTTCACTTTGGTCACAGTCGTCGCCGCCACCGTCGCCGCTGTCGATTCCGCCGAATGACCGCTAGTAGTTACAAGTTTCGTAGTGGCTTCTTCTTCTACTGGCGGCGGTTGATTCATCTAAGCAAACGATAGGGCCAAACAAACTTGATTATTTTTACAAATCTCAAGAAAAAAAGTTAATATATAATTCGAGGAATTCATTATTTATGAGCATACCGGATTGCGGGCAGATAAAATAAAGTAAGTTTCGATTCCAGCTGTGCGGAGGACCTGCTCCCGCTTTTCACCATGCGCCGCTTCCACTTCAAATTGATCCCCAAGAAAACCAAGAGTCCGACTGGATACGTGAACCCGCCTGTTTTGTGAAATGGAAACATATTAAAAAAATAAATAAATAAATATCTGAGAAAAGTAGTGAAAGAGAAGGAATCCAATTTTAGGGAAGCCCAAATATAATATAGTGTACAAATAATGGGATAAAAGATGCTTGAAGTTTACGGCAAACATCAATCTCGGCATCTTTTTTAATACAAGACATACAGACCAATTAGATTGATCAAAGACGGAGGAAAGAGCGCGCGCGTAGTGGTAGTAACCATTTTCTAATTAAGATCTCGTCGTCGTCTCTCTTTCCCCTCTACTGCTCCAGTCCAGTGATTCCCTCTACATGCTTTATCCCGCGTGTGGGCGAGTGACGCCGACTGCTAGTGCCGACGACCCAAGTCAAGTCCAAGGGAGAGAGGGAGAAATAGGAGAGCAAGATCCTCATCGCAACCGATTCTTGAGCAAACGGGCAAAAAGGAACACTTCATCAGGGGGGCCGGCGATGCTCTTTGAAGCGACTATTGAAAATGGCGTCGGCGTGTCCTCCCTATCTAAAAATAGTCGCCCAGCCGAAGATGTACTACTGCAGCATACGACCCGACAAAAAAGAAGCGTTTGATAGGAAACCCCACGGATGTCTATAAATCAAGGGCCGACGGGGGGTGAGGCGAAAGAGGACAGGAAGTCAAGCATTCTTTGGGATTCCTATTTCTTCTTCAGATTCTGTTATTTAGAAATCTTTTTCATCTTATTTTCTCTTTTGTCTTATCTTCCTTTTTTTTCTTTCTTTCTCTCAGACTCTAGTTCCATCTCCCACGAGTCACTGCGTGTCCATTCTCTTTCCCGAAACTTCCGCCCACTCCTACCGGAAAGATTCCATTCTGTTGTGCCTATTTTGATGGACGCGCAGAGACAGTGCATGGACGAGAGACGGGCGATAACTCACCCTGGCTGCCCGCTGCTCTCCATCTTGTTGGCTAGCTCCACATCCTGGCTGTAGACGTCAAACTGCCATTGCCGCTGACCCAGGACGCCAGCCAGGACAGCTCCTGTGTGGATTCCCACTCGCATGTCTACGGGAGAACTCGTCGACTCCCGAACGCATCTGTAAAAATAATAAATAATAATAATAACGTAATTTATAGTAATACAAACACGTCGTATTTAATACCCCCTCGGTGGGAGCCGAAAGAGGAAAAGGATCAAATAAGAATAGTAGCGTGTTTGGAAATCCCACCGAATAGAAAGAACCTTCTTTGTCCGTCTCTTTATTCCACCTTATTCTCGTTCGTCGCGCCGCATCAATCACATAACCTTTTCCTTGAATAAATAGATATAGATAGAAGGAACGGGAGAAGAAAAGCCGACGCTGAATAATTCAAAAAGCGGCTCCGCAGAAAAAAAAAACGCGAGATTTAGCCAGTAATGGCCGACGTTTTTCCTTGACATCCTCTTTTCCCATTCTTTTCTTTACTTTGGGCGCGTATGTTGCGTCTGATCGTTATTTCCCTTTTATACCGTCGGAATATAGACGCTATACACGCACACACACTCTACATGTATATATCTTTCTTCTTCCCTTGATATTTCCTGCGCTACTACTCCTCCTTTACGTCCGGAGAGCCAGTAGCCGTTCATCACGGCCGTCCGACTAAAAATAGGGAATCTCGGGGGCGACCGCCACTATACACCGCTGCAGTGTAATACATGTGCGGTATAGTAGAGCGAAGAAGAAGAAAAAGAAGAAGATTCTTCTCCGCCGACGATTTCGAAAAAATAAAAAACGGAACTAGATGCCAGAGACCATCAGCGTGAATCACCTCACGCTTTGTAGCACACAGAGTCGGCAATATATTTATTCGGCGGCCTCGTTTAACCGGGTGCACGCTACGCCCTAAAGGATTGCGCGCCCGAGATCTTTACTTATCTGATTCGCCTCTACATATAACCGAGGGGCGTTTTGGTAAGAGCGACGCTACTAGTTTGGTGAGATTGTGCATTAGAAGAAATAGCCTCGAGTGCCATCGCCAACAAACAAGTCCATTCCAGCAACATCGCCCGAAGTTTCCAATCAAAGAAATGAACGTTCGGCAGATTGTTCACACGCCCATATACACACACCTACAATACCACTTTTAGGTCTCTGCCCTCATCTAACCCTCGGCTCGACTTCTTTTTCTCGTCAAAAACTTTTTTCCGGATGAAGGGATGATGAGAGCCCGGAACATCTGCCAACCGCAACGATACAACAAAAAATAGAGAAGAGTCATGAAGAGAGGGTGTCTCCATCCTTATTTTTTGGTTTTTCCCCCTTCTACAACAACAACAACAACAAACAACAAGGGACGGAGGATCAATATTGTTGTTGCCGAAATACCCATCCGCCGGCCCCATAAGTTCATCTGCCAATAAAAGAAACGCTTCTATTTTTAACGAGGTCACACAAGGAACGTCCTGAATTTTCGATCGTGGCCTAGTGCTTTCCTGGAAGTGATGGGCGTCGGAACAACTAGTGAAAAATTCAACCCCATCATGTTTAACGGTCGTTACGAGAGAGAAATGGCGTAGGTTGATGTGCGGGCAGATACACAGTCCCTAAGCGCTACGTCTAGAACAGAGTCGTCGGGGGATCAATAACGTTAGTAGATTGATTTTGTCTGTCCATCATTATGCTTACTTGATAGCGTCGATCATGGCCAGTCCCATGTAGACGCAAAGAACTGCGTGGTCCGGCCGTTCCACTGGCGCTCCGCAGATGCAGTAATAACAATCGCCGAGAATCTTGATCCTCATCTGGTGGTATCTCTGTCCAATGCGCCAAATAAAAAAAATAAAATAAAAATAAAAATAAACATACGGGTTCAATAACTTTATTAATAAAACACCATTATATACCTGAGAGAGGCGATCAAAACGGGCGAACAACTCGTTTAGAATGTGCACCAACTCCGAAGCCGGGTAAGTCGACGAGATGGCCGTAAATCCCACAATGTCGGCGAAGAGGATACTGTACGTATTTTGTTGCCGTTCAAGAAAAGGAGGAAAATAAAAAACAAACACAATTTGTTACGAATCGATCTCGAAGATAACACCAGTGGGAAATTGAGTTCATTCAACGAGTTATCGACACGAACCCGCGTAACTTTTGTTTGGCTTAGGAAAAGAGCGGGCCGAGTCTGAGGTATTTCACCGTAAATATATACACACACACACACAAACACGCCATTTCTTTAACTTTCTTTTCTTTTCTCGAGACCCGTGCAGGCTGCAGTTTTTTGTTGTGTTTGCGCGCGTGTTTGCTCTGGCCGGATCTATTGATAGATCTCGGCTTCTTGACACTGCCACAGCAACGAGTTATCTAGACGAATCAGGGAGGATAGCAGTGCTAGTTTATATATATATATATATATATGAACACACAAATATATCCTCGTTGATATTGCGGTCACGGATCTGAAACTTTCTTTGTCATCATCATCATTTTCTAGCTTCTTTTTGTTTCCATTCTTTCCACTCATTTTCATGTGCTTGCCAGGTCTCCACATCTGCTGCTGTGTAGTCGTTCAATAGCTTGTTCTTGCAACCCGACCGGTCGACCGAGCGTTGCCCGGTTTCGTACGTATCGGGCGCCAGGCAACAAGCAAGAAAGTAGGCGCCGTGAAATCAGACACAGCACGTCATATCCACAACACCGAAACGCTCTCGTTGCTCTCGTCTCCCACTCTCCCGAGAACAACGAAAAACAAAAAATATATACATATGAAGGCAACTTTTTGAGAGTAGTGAGAGGGACACACAATTTCCAGTCGGGAACGAGTCGGGAAATGACACGTGGGGAAATTACCTGCCTACAACATCCTACACGGGCACCAAAGTGGATCTCCAGAGCCAAAAACTTTTTTTCCATCTTGGTAGTACACTTGTTATTAGAGGGCCAACACATATTGCGCTCACGTTCTGTTTTTAATGAAATGTTTTGGAAACAAAACAAAACTACTTTTCTTCTAGACTATCAAATTTGAAAGTCATTTGACTTGAACCCGTGATGTTGTCGTCTGCTGGGACGATAACAGGATGTCACATGGAACGTGTCTCGCCTGATCTTGTTTTGCTTTAAAGGTGTGAAGCAACAAACGCACAAGATAAAGAGCTGGATTCGATAACGATAATGTAAACGACGTCTTGAGCGTGCCAAGAAAGAGAAAGAAAGTGTTGAGGAAATAGATCGATTCGAGTTCTAAAAACGACCGTGGCGCCGCCATCCGTCGCCACGTGTTTTGTGTCTCCCCTTCCCCCTTTTTTGGCAATCGATCAACAGAAGTTCCAAAAGAATAAGGCAGCGGCTTAAAGCTTTTCGTGTTCCAAGTGGAAAAAAGAAGAAGCAAAAGATTTTTTTTTCTAAAGGAGAAGATTGAGTTCTTCCTCATTGAATTGAAGACATTATTCAAACGAATGTTTAATTAAAAAAAAGGAGGAGGAAGAAAGCTTGTTTAGTCTGCTAGCAGCTGATTCTCCATTCTCCGGCAGGAAATTGGAAAAGTCTATGCCCCCTTCTCTCCACGTGGGTGGTGTGTGTGTGTGTGTGTGTTTGGAAAACGGCCTCTTGCGTAAGTAAACTGCCAGAATATCTATTTTACTATACATGTCTCTATGTAGATAGAGTTCCGTTTCGGTGGCAAACATATATAAGAATAATAGGGTGCTGAATAGTTTGGTATCCAGCAGCTAGCATCGTCTTGCGGCCATTGTTCGACGGTGGCTTTACATTTCCGTCTCCCGAGCAACTACCATGTATGTGCTGTATGTGTCGGGAACGGTGGTGGTGGAATTGAAAAGAAACTGTAGCTGACTGCTCTGTGACTAACCTGACATTCTCGTGCCGGCTCATGTAGATCTTCTTGAATTGCCCGTCGTGAGCTGTGCCCAGATCCTGACGCATCTTGACGGCTACGTGCTCGGGCAGTACGGATAGCAGCAGTTGCTCCTTTTTTGTAAGAAGACGAGAGAACAACAATCGACCACATCACTAAAAGGGTGAGCAATGTTGATACTTTGGTGAATTGAATTACCTGTTCCCTGGCTTGGTTCTCGATGGTCAGTCTCATTTCAAACGATTGGCGTGTGTCGAGGAAGGCCTTTCTCTGTCGGATGTCGGCCACCAGATAAGCCACCAATCCGAGGCTGATGGAGCCCACGAGGAGGATAGCCTCACCCAGCAACTGATGTCGATTAGATTGGATGAGAGAAATACGAGCCGTGAATAAACGACAGAATAGCTACAGAAGATTGGCCCTCACAGGTAAACATTAGAGATTAGATATCTTCGTCGTCGTCGTTTTCTGTAGTCACTTGAAAGAGAGGCAACGAGGTAGGGAGAGTTCTGTACAGCACAACGACCATCGTCAGATCCATTCATGTCATTCAATCAGGTGATCCTTTCTCTCTATACAAGTTCTCTATTTCTTTCTTTTTTCTTCATTTCTTCCGCCTGGACAGCCAATAATTCTCCCTCGAGATGAAGTATTACGAGAAAAAAATGTGACGTGAGCAATAGAGAATCGAATATAGACATACCGGTAGCTCTTGGATATTCGGCGAAGCGCAAAGACATATAACGTCGCGACGGACCACTACTACGAGACGATCTACTATAACATCTTACGATGCCCGACCGAAAATCAAGTTGGGAGAATTATTAGAGAAAAGAAACGAAAGCCCTGAACGACAGATTTCGGGAGTCATCACATACTGCTCTTTTTTTCTTTCTCGGTCCTGTCGGGAAATGCTGGGCGAGGTTCATGGTAGAGAGAAGGGGGGAACGCATCGATAACAATCTCCTAGGTTCGCTTTCAATCAGCTCAATCACGCTCTCCCGTCTCCTGTTACCTCTCTGGTGCACACATCTGCCGAGGTTTATTTCTACTTCATTACGACCGCCACGTCGGAATACAACCAAATAAAAATCCATATCAAATCCCAGCAGTACTTTAGTTTGAGCGTGCGCGTGACGCAACTCATTTCCACCATTCGAGGCGGCGTCTCCGATTCCAGAACGTATATACCTACCAAGTTGTGCGGAAACTTTAGTCTCAGGACTCGCACTATAAAGTCAAAGTTGACGGTGGAAGATTTCAGGAAACTTTAGTACCTCACGACAATCTTTCTCTCACGCTGTCACGACGACGCGATTGCCCGTGAGTTTAATGGCTCATCTTTCTCTCTCTGCGTTCGGCGAAGGTGGATTCTCTTTTTTTTTTCTCTTTCTATGAACACAAGTTTCAACATCTCGACTGTCATAATATGTGTGAGGCGAACGAGGGGGAAAATCTGGTCACGGCCGTTTTTGTGGTTTTTAAATGGTAAGATTATCCTGCGTCTACTCTTTTTGTTATTTTTCATCGGACGGGGAAAATTTTTGATATTCTTTTAGTGTTTTCTTAGGCAGACGGAGAGATGACGTGATCGGCCGTTATTTGGCGATGGGTATTCAAAGGCTGCAATCGTCAATGTTGGACAAGGGCCAAAAAAGCCGTCGGGGTAGTCAGAGAAGAGAGAAAGTGGATGCTGCTGCTGCTCGACAGACTCTTTTGGTTTCTTTTTTTTTGTACTTGGAAAAACAACCTGTTGATGAAGAGTGGGCCGATGACGTCCGGCCTCATCCCACGAGGTAAACGCCGACACGACGAGGAAGAGGAGACTGGCGGCGGAAGTGAGAAGGAGGCAGACTCGGAGTCGAATTGGCAAAGTGACGCAAGTCAAAAAATTAACCAACAAGAGCCAAGTCAGGGCCCTTGTGCCGTGATCGAATGTCGGAACGACGGCCAGCAGACCTAGAATCAACACGTTGGCCAAGAGCCAAGCAGTGTAGGTGAGACGGCCGATGGAGGTCACTGCTGCCGCCGCCGTCGTCGTCGCTGCTGGAGGTTGGCCGACGTCTAGAGTCGCTTGATCGCCGATCGCCTTCTTCCGTCCACGGATGTAGAAACCGAGCGATGCCTGGGCGACGGCCACCACACTGGAAACACCGGCACAAACGAGGACGAGCGGCTGAAAGGCATCGGCCGCCTGTTGTTTCAACGATAAGCTAACAGCCGTGTGGACGGCCACTAGGCAGCCCGTCAGGAAGAAACAATCGAGATCCGACTCTTTGGAACGTTGGCAGTACTTTTGATAAAGCTCTTCGAGAGCTTGATCATCAAAAGCCCGGCGGATCACTTTGGTCCCAACTGAGCGTCCGTCGTTGGCCGCTGGCCGATCGTCGCCGTCAACAACAACCGCAATCGTTGTTGTTGTCGTCGTTTCCATCGGTAACGACGATCGTCGGCATTGTTCACTGTTGGCCTTGTTCTCTGGAGGCATTTCGGAGGACATGATCGCACTACCGATCCATCGTCGAAAAACGAAGCGACTGTCAGGAGTTTTGTAGGGAGAGAGGAGCGCCCGTCTCTCTGGCACGACGTGATCGGCCAGAGAAAGTCCGCCGACTGAACGTGACTGCCAACCGGCAGCCAGACTTGGCCCCAACCGCCGCCGCCGTCGCCCGCCACACCAGCCAGCCAGCCAGCACTTTAACTAACCCGCCCCGCACACTAGAGTGTGCCAGTCGTCGTCGTCGTTTGGGTTCGTCTACGGACTGACTGTGCTGGCGTCGTTGTACTGCTGAAGGGGCCGAGGCAACAGGATTCGTCTCCTTTTTTTTTTTCTTCTCTTTCTCCACCGTCCGATCGACTCCGCATGCGCTCCCACCGACCCGTGCGGGCGTACACAAAGAGCCGAGCATCCACACTCCTCCTTCTCCTCCTTATAAATAGAAAGAAAAGAGGGAAAAGATTATTGAAGTTGGATAAAGAGAGAGAATAACAAAAATAATCAAAAGGATTAAGAATAGACTCTGGCAACAGTCGGCTACTATTTGCTATAGTTCCCTCAAGAGCAACGAATTTTCTTCTTCTTTTTTCTTATCAATTTTTTTCTTTGGCCCGTTGTGTATTTCAGGACTGTTAACTGCAGCAGGGAAGAAAATATACCGAGTAGTCGCCGACGGGGAGAATCGTAACGAACTGCCATTCACATCGACAATCGACCGTGTAAGAAGAGGAGAAGAAGAAGAAGAGAGGGAGCTTTCGGATCGAGGGAGAAAAGGAATCCCATCGATTCCACTTCATCCCGTCGAGTGCAGTCCCCGTCTGTGTGTGAGCGCAGTTGCCATCCATCCCGCTTTCTACTTGACATTCCAGGCTCTTCATCTTCTGCTGCCTCCTCTTCCTCCTCCTCGTTGGCTTTTAAAGGTAACGATTTTGAATCACTCGGATCACTGATCATCTTTTAAGCCTATAGAAGATTATTCAGCCCGCACGACGCTCGCGCCTATAGCCAAGACTTGACAGGCCGCCAGAAAGTTTCCTGATGCTGGCTTGCACCAACTCTCTTCTCACGAAATCACCAGTTGCTGCCAAAGCAATTCCGGAACGATTTTTAGCAGCAGCAGAGTTTCTTGATGAGATGGTTGGATCGTTTCGGTGGAGGGAAACATCATTGCATCATTTGCCAGCCGCACCTTATTCTCTCTAGCTCTCTGGCGTCTTGCGATTGGCCCGCCACTAAATGATCGATCCAGTTGAGAGAGAGTGACTTGTTTATTTAGATTTATGTCTATTTTGACTTTGGCTCTTTTCGTGCCCGTAAGATCCATCGCTCGGCCACTCCTCGCCGTCCCACCAAACAAAAGATAATACGTCATTGACCCAGCAAAGCCCTTGTCAAAACATGGCGACGACGACGACTTTTATCTCGGCGCCTTTTTCCACTCGATTGACTTGTATCTTTTGAATGCAACAAATGAAGAATGGTGGTGGGACACATAACTTGTTTAGCTTTTGTCACGAGAGAAACCGCCCTCCTACGTCTTTTTTTATTTGAGAGTTTTCCCGTCTCCGCCCTGTTTCCAACATAAAAGATAAAGAGTTAGACTAGAGGAGAGCGAAGGAGGCCCTTTGACCCACTGGGGTTCTCCCCTTTTTTTTTTCTTTACGATTATCTTTGCGTCGTCGAGAGGCGGGCCAAGTTCTTGCAAAGTGCTTAAGAGACTAACACCCGTTGCAAGGAGCGAGGGACATTATGGAAAACATAACAGTTGAGAAAAGATGAAATAACCGATAATGTGAATGGAAGGAAGTTGTCGGGAGGAAGGAGCACGGGACGGCTTCGTGATTAAGTCTCGGCGGAGACGCGCACACGTACACAAGAGTGTTCCCTTGTCTACCTCTGGCATTATTGATTGAGGCCGAAGCCATTTTACCTCTCCGGTCCAGCCGCGCTCTTCTCTCTCAGTCTCTCTCGGTGGCTGCTTTTTGCTAGAATTCTAATGACGATTTTTATTTTATTTTTTTTCTCTTCAACTGGTCAATATTGCGGCTTGATTTCCCCACTAGAAAATGATTATTTATTTTTCGTCTTCTGCCGCACCGGCGCATCCATCCGTCTTTGTTGCTTCATCATCCATCTCCTTCATGCTGACTGGATGGCTTCCCCAGCGCGCGCACGGCTGGTTCCAGTTATTTGAAAATCCTTTTTCTCTCTCTTTTTCGTCTACCACTTTTTTGTGTCGTCGGGCTTGTTACTTGACTTCTTCTTTCTTCTTCGGACTATACCCCCTTGATCTCGTTAATATCTCAACAGTGCGCCATATTTCTCTTCTTTTTTATTCTCTCTCTCTCTCTTTCGACTCTTCTTTGATAATTTATTCAATAGAATTTCTCTTTTCTGCGAAAAGAGAGAGACTCGGGTAATTAGTTTAAGAGACGGGTTGGCCTCAACTTATTGTTTGCTGGCCAAAGCTGGATTACATTCGTGATCCTGAATAATTCACTCACGCTCTCTCTCTCTCGAAAATACCAATCTACTCTCGGGTGCTCTTCGCCAGAAGAGTTATATTCTCTTCTTCAGCCCTAAAGGGTTTTTCTTCTTTTTTCTTCCCTCCTTGGGAGTTCTCTTCGATTTGAGAGCTTCCAATCCTTATTTCTTTTGCCCGTGGACCTTGCAATCCCCGGCTAGAAAAGATTACCGGTGACGGAGGAAACGGATAGTAGACAAATATTGACATCAGTCTCTGCGTTGGTGCAGAAGCACGGCCCAATTTGAATATTGCTCCATGTTTTTCCGGCTCCCCCATCGTCTTGCCCGGCGGATTTCGCCGTGTTATAACAGAATTCGGCCGAACTATTCCACATCACGAACGGCAAACATTTGTTGATTCGATTCAGTCGCTCGGGTTTTGTTATGAATCGTCACACACCCATTTTGTTATTCCGAGGTTTCTTATTAGGAAAAGTAGGCACAAAGTCCTGATTCGATTCGACGCGCGATCAGTGTCACTAAGCGCCTTATATATACGACATTTAATGGAAATGAAAAGACTCTTCATTCAGCCAAATGAGTTTTTCGCAATCAATGGCTGCCTGGTTTTCCCTCCTATTCGCTACGTGTGCTCTTTTTTCGTTTTAAAACTTTCTGGAAAAGCTTAGTACTTAACTTTCCTTCCAACAGAGTAGAAGCCGAAAAGAAAGTTGCTTAAATTTTTCACGGTAAGACGATTTATAGTACAAAGTTGCCAGCGTTGTCCGTACATTAACTCGTTAGTGGAAAGAAAGCGAAAAAAAACAAACAAACAAACAAAACAAAAATAAGTTAAACAAACAATTCTTTTATTTCATCATCTCGATTGCAGGCATTTGGCCGTGTCAAGATGTCGGACCGGATGGAAACGCGGAGTGACGACCGGCACGGAAGTGGACCTACGGGTAATAGATTGTCGGGCAGCGCGTCGACAGGAGCGGCGAATTTCCCGTCGGCCACTCCTCCGCCTATCCTGGGTGCCAACAGTTCCCATTCCGACATCCGTCCGTCTTCATCCATCCATCAGCAGCAGCAACCAGGCCGTCCTGCAGGAACAGCAGCAGGTTCTTCTTGGTCGGCTTCGAAATGGAGTGATGTCGGCTCGGCCGCCAAACCGGCGTCCAGCAGCGTCTTTAACTTGGGCTTCACTCCGGGTAGCTCCACCAGCGACAGCCTCCAACACCCTGCGGCGTTTGCCCAGCCTCGAGGCCGCGCTCCCCGTTCGTCGACGGCTCCGCTGAGTTTGCCCGCCTGGACACCTAGAGCCGCTGCTCCCGCCGCCGCCGCTGCCGCCGCCGCTCCTCTTCTTAGTCTCTACTCGCCGGCACCCCTTCCGGCGCCCAATTTTGCAACGTCGTCACCGGCCAGCAGTTCAAGCAGTTCGCGTCGAAGCGTAGTTCCGCCGTCGCCTCTTTCTTACGGCCCTGCCATCACACCCCGTGGAGGAGGAGGACGCTCTGCTCCGGCGACTCCTTCCATCGTCAGCGCCACACCTAGGACCGGCCCGCCGCGTTCCCGTCGCGATGACAACGTCATTGTCGGTAACTTGTAGGGAAGATGCTAAATTGACTATAGGAACTCTCTTCTCTTCTCCCGTCACTTCCGCTTGGTAGCCGATAATTTCATTTGTTTTGAAGCGATAAGTGATGATGATGGCATTTTTCGACGTTGGCCTCTTTTGAAGTTTCACTGGCAAGAGGTAAGATGGAAGAAAGACCAAAAAAAAAAAAAGGGCAAGGCGCGCGATCGATGGCATTTGCCCCGTTTCCCACCACTTACATGGCTTTCCCATCTCGGCGCCCATCCACTCACTCCTCCTCCTCTGCACGCGGGGTGTATTGCATTTTTCAACGAGAACCGGAGAGGTCGGTGCTGCCAATCGACACGGGTAACTGCCATCGTCAGCACTCTGCTCCTTCCTTGCGACCTCCTGGCTGCACTTTACGTCACTCCAGCAAAAACGGAGCGCCCGCGCGACCCCGACAAACATTGCGCCAGAGAGCGAGCAAGAGAGAGTCGGGGAGAAAAACTTATGGGTTTAAGTGACGGAGCGTCTGCAAAGCTACTCCATTACGTGCTACTAGCTGATGCAGCTGCCATTTATGAATAATTGAATAGTCTTACTTTACAAAGTTTACCTCGTTGGTGCCGCGCTCCGCTCCTCCTCCTATTGGCCAATTGTTTAAAGGAACAAAAGAAGTCTACTAGAGTGCCGCTCATTCATTGATGAAAATGGCATACCTCTGTCTAGAGAGAGAGAGAGAGAGCGCTTTATCCTTTAATCATTTCAATATTTCTTTTCTTTTTTGTTTCTGATAGCTTTGGTGCACGGACGAGGATTCGCTCGCAACGAAGTCGGATTGGCCGCCATCAATTTGACGTCCTGCGAACTGCACCTGTGCCAGATGACCGACTCTCACGGATTCGTCAAAACAGTGGCCAAAATGAATTTGTTTCGTCCAACGGAGGTATGCTACATCAAGATTGATGCCCTTTACCCCGGAATCACGCCATTGTTGACTCGGCCGTCTTCCTCAATTCAATCTCTTTTTCGTCTCTCTCTCTCTCTCTTTATATTCTTATCGATTGACTTGCTTGAGATAGTCGATGGGAACTCGGCAAGACTCTTTGGGTCTTCACGCACCAGTGGCCGTCTCCTTGAAACCAGTCCAGTGCCCTAATCCTCTCTCTCTCTCTCTCGGATGGACAGAAAGTCCCCGGCGATAGTGGCAGGCCGAGTCACGGGATGATTTATTGAATGCCAGACGCAACGCAACAACACACAGTAGAGACAAACATCGTTGCCACTTGGAGTCTCCTCTCTCTAGAAAAGGGTTATCGGCACGCTTCTGTGCCTCCTCCATCAGTCATCGGCCGGTTAAAAGCTTTTCGCGAGTCGAGGATTCGCGCTCATTTGTTTGAATATGTGCCGGGCGTGGGCAAGCGCCTTGGAGCCTGCAACGATCGGATTACGATGTTTGTCCCGTCTTTCCCTGGAAAGATTTATCCATTGTTTCGTTGTTGTCAAAGATGAAAAATGTTACGGGGTAATGGAAGCTTCAGGGTTTCTGTGTCGCCAAAAAAAAACCTTTCCCGATCCGAGAGCTGCTTCGAGTTACTCAGACACGAGATGTAGACACACACAAACTAAACACACACATAGAGAGAGAGAGAGAGAGATGGGAACTGGAGAAGATGAGTAACGGACAAGTGTAATCATATTAGCAGAACGTCGTCCTCGTCGGATGCACTCTCAGCATCCTGCTCAAAGGGATGGTGATCAACGAAGCGCGCAGTTGTACTGTGTGTGCGGATTACAATCAGGGCGGCGTCGGGACCGGATGAACTCGCTCTGCCCGGCCTCTCCACTACTACTACTACATCATCGCTGATGACGAAAGACACTAAAAGATAAAGACGGTTTCCATCATCTGCTTGACCGTCATCAACGTCTCGCGCGGGGAGAAACGGGCGACGGAAATAACTTCCTGTTGGCGTTTATCTTGTCCGGGGATCTATTCCTGTCCAGCTTGTTAGTAGTAGTTGTTTCTTCTACATTTACTTTGCTTCATTGCAGGTTTTGATGCCGGATACGGCCCTGGCTCCTGGTTCGCCGTCTCCTTTGGCTCAGGCCGTCAGCCGTTTCGACTCCGACATCGCCTTAACGGCCGTCAACCGAGGCGCCTTTAACGACACGGAAGGAATCCAATGCGTACAGAAACTGGCCGTCGTCGATCATCGCAACATTATCGTTTTAGTTGAGCAAAAGTATATCCGTCATCATTTGAATTAAAAAGAAAAAACCATTCGGTACCCAAAAATGTTGAATTTTTCAACTAGGTATTATGCTTTGGCTGCAGTGGCGGCGTTGATGATCCACCTGGAAAACAATATGAATATCATGTTCGCTCCTGGGACGCTGCGCACCTACTACCGAGGAACGGATCAGACAGCCATCATCGGTATTACAAACAAACTTGTCACTCTGACCCGTAACATCCTAGCTAACTTATTTATTGAATTCTATGTTTATCTTAAACTAGTACTAAGTCGCAACGGTAGACTCGGCCTAGCAAATCGTTTCTGCGTAAAAAGGAAAGAGAGAAAGGGAAAAAGATGGCATAGCACTATGATTATTGCAATAGAACGGGAGAGAAGGCAAAGTTATCAAAGACGACAAGATGGTGGGCTGAGGAGGAAAGATTTCTGAGGTAAAGCAGGCGACGCATAAAAGGTTTTCCTAGTACTCGTTCTCTGCATCCGCTGGAAAGTAGAATACCATTTCCTTCTCTTCTATAAAAAAAAGAGAGGAGGGAAAAGTTGGTCGACCCTTTGGCTTTCGGCTCGTGGCGAATGAATACGAGCAGCTGGGCCGGGCTCCTTGTTTGAGGTATATGGGGTCGTTGAGGCGTAGACGTGATTCGTATTCGTAATTCTCTCTTCTGAGTTCTTCCCCTTCACGAGATGGGAGAGCTCAACGGTGTAGGAGTTAAATCACTTCGTCTCCAACGGTAATCGAATCCAGCAAAAGGTTTTTGCCGGCATTTGATCCGGCTGGTGGAGGAGGCTTACTTGTTAGCCTTGATGTCGTTGAATTTTCCCAATGCCTAGTAGTAGTCTAGCACTAGTAGCGGCGAGGATTTTAGATCGTTGAACAAGCCGTGTCGACTTAACCAGCTCGGCGTGAAGTAATCGAATCAATGGCCTCTCCGCCTCCGCCCTCCCCCAACAGTGTATAGCCCAGCACTAGTGTGCTTTACAACTTGATTACTTTCTTTCTTTTTTCAATCCCCGTGTTAGAGTTGCCTGACCGTTGCCAACGACGGCCGTCGATACGGCCGAATCCAATTGATGTTTCTTTTATCCGCACAAAGAGGATTCCAGGAGGATTAAGAATGTCGATCGCGCATCTGGTCTGTTTACCGGACACTAATAGTTGCCATTAAAAAAATGGTGCCCTAATTTCCATACTGTACGTGCCATCCATCCATCCGGTTTTGATGGTGGAAAACAAAGATGCAACCAGAGCCCTTCGGGGTCTTTTTCTTGGTCCATTAAATAATACCCAGTAGCGGGCAAGTGAGAGCTCGCGCGAGCGTCCTTGTCTATCTTTGTGTGCGTGTCCGACTCTTTGGCAGGAAGGTTGAACTCGATCCCCTCGCAGGATAATACGACTAAAGGGGCAAGGAGTTGTAGTTGCAGTTGCAACTCACGGCTTCACTTCATCTCGTCACGTAGTGTGCTCTGCACAAAGTTAACAGATTATTTAGAGCAAGCAAGCACGATCAAATAATCATAAAAAATAACTAGGGTAGAATGAGAGTAGGGCAATCTAACTCGAACTGCTTACTACGCCGCTAAGAGAACTATTGTTCCCTCGTTTCTAGAAACTACAACGACTATTCGACTAGAGAGAGAGAGAGAGAAAGCTTTTACGTAGCGAACAAGTTCTTATTCACTGCCGTTTGACTATTATTGTTATTATTATTAGGAGCTGTAGTCGTAGTACGTAGTAGTATTTCCTCGAGTGCTTCGGGGGGGCTGCTGATGCGAGTCCGTGTGTTGTTGCATTTTGGGAGCAATCCTTCGTGGCTCGCTATGATGATGAAAGCCGGTTGGGAAACTTAGTGTAAGCGCATTGCGGCTATCACGGGCCCCATACACGCACTATACAGTGCACAGAACGAGAGATATTCTCAGGGCATTATCGAGAAAGTAATTGCCCGCTCCTTACGGGACGCTAGGTACAACAGGATCCGGCTCCACGTCTCGTGTGTTACAGGCGAAAATACGTCGATAATTAGCGTCTTGCCATTCTTTAGATATATATATATATCTATATTTATTTATAGATATACTACGTGCTTGTGTGTTTATGCCGGTGTAGGGCGCTAGGGAACAACAACATCAGGAGCGCGCTTCGGTGACGACAAAGTGCGAGATGCCTTTTTTTTGTTGTGGAGGCGATCAGACAACTTTTGACTTTTGTTGATTCTGCGGACAATGTTGTCCGTCGTCGTTTTATTTCGCATGTCTGGGCAAATGCGATTCCTTTGTTCTTCTTCCCCCTTGGCTGGCACTTGTTTTTTTTTTTTTTTTATTTTATCTTTGTGTGTGTTTGCGTCCTCGTTATAATGTAATATAGATTCAGAAACGGCCCACCGGCTTGAAGTGGTGAGCAGCTTGAGTCCGACGGGCGGTCCATCTCTTCTTTCGTCGTTGAATTCATGCCAGACGGCGGCCGGCAAACGATTGCTCCGTTCCAACATACTAGAGCCCATGACGGACCGGGAATCCATCGGTCAGCGTCTAGATGCTGTGGAAGAGCTAGCGTCACGTCCCACCGACCTCCATCAACCCATCAAGGTACTATACAGCACCGACGGATAGTGGTGGCCCTAAAGGTAGAAGGGAGACGTGCGTCAGTCACTCTCCCAAACCAGCGATTCGATCATTCCAGCCCGCCCCCATACTACCTCTGGATGCCGGGCAATCGAGTTAACGGCTGCATTGTCCATCAGAGAAAGGAGCAGTCACTACGAAAAGACCTTTACGCTACCAATTGATGCCACAGAGCCGAAAGTGTAGAGATAGATGGCCATCTCATCCACCTGAGGTCGGCCGAAAAGAAAAGGAAAAGGCTACAGGATTCATTCGCTCTTTTTCATTGGTAGCGACGGCCCCGAAAATGGAAACTTTCGTTAGGAGATCTATAAGCCGCTTTGTCACGCACTAAGCTGATGAGACCCCGAGTCTCTTATTAATTCTCCCGCCCGTCTTTTCATTCTTTTCCAGTTATTGTCTTTTCTTATTTGTTCCAATCCGTTTATTTCTCTCTCTCTTTTTTTTCCCTTTTTTAAATCACCGATATTATTATTATTATTGTAGGAGATCCTGTCGCGCTTCGTCGACGTCGAACGCGCCGTCAATCAGTGTGTCGTCGTGCCGAAGAGTCCGAGTCCATCGTTCGTCGAACAAAGAATCAACGCCGTCGTAGCCCTCAAGCACATCCTGACCCTCGTGTCGCCGCTCCGCGCTGCCCTTTCCAAAGCCACCAGCTCATTGGTCGTCGCTTTGGCCAAAGTACTTTCCACTTTCTCAATTTATTGCGTTTCTCCGAGGGAAGAAGAAGAAGAAGAAGATGTAAACCGCCCGTCTTATTCCATCACTTCCCCTGGGTGGTCTTGGGATAAGACTCTCCCACTCTATCAAAATCCAATGGGAAAAGAAAACAAAACAACAAGAGAAGAGATAGAACGAAGTATAGAGTGTCCGTCTCGGTGACGGTGTCTAACGCCGTACTGGAGTAGTGGACTATGGGGAGTTGACACGGGGCTAGTTGTCTTTATTGATTGATTCACTCTCTCCCTCCGACGTCTTTCTCCCTTATTCCCTCTAGAGCGAGCTCGGGAAACGACACGATTCTCCGGGGCAACTCTTAATCTTTGGCCAATTTGAGTCCAACGTTTCTGTTGTGGGGGAGAAAAAGTGGGAAAAAACGGTGCGCGGCGCACTTTGCAAGTCGCGCAATCTGGAAACTGTCGGTGCCGACCAATAACATTAGTAGAGAGAGACAAGGAGTCCCTTTGAACTTTTCTATCAACTCGTTCCCAGTTCCCACTGACTCGATCCACTTTTCCTCGCCCGCCGGTTTGCTGCTGGTGTTCTAGTCTTGTTTGTTTTGATTATCGCTACCATCTCCGGACCGGACGAGAAAGTTTATTTTCTCATTTGACGAAGAAGAATTAGCATAATAGCTCCAAGATGAAGGCCAACTCTTTCTTATTTTCTTCTTTGAACCGGATGCAATCTCGCAGCCAAAGTTTACTCTTCATTTTCTTTCTTGTTTTCTTCTACTCTTTTGGGACACAACTTTGGACGGCCGGTGGGCCCATTATTGATTTCCTACTACACCTTTTCCCATTTCAAATTTTCATCCATATTCAAAACAAAAAACATAGTCTACTGAACTAGTTTTTCTACGACAATTGACTGACAAACTTTTTTCAGCCCCGTAAACTTTAAGGAGGAAATGACGGAAAAAATCTTCCCTTTTTTTTCTTTTCCTTATTGAAAAATCGGGGGATTGGTGCTCATCTTATGGGCTTCCCGTCAGGACAGCGCCGACTTAGTCCTTAGGCTCAAATCTGATGTAGCTCTCTCTTGTGTTTTGCAGGAGCTGGACGGCATCAATGACGAGGCCTTGCTGTCGCGTATTCAGGACGTTTTGGACGAGCGAGTGAAACCTGTCAAAGGGAAAATAGGGATGCAGCGGCAGCGTTTCCGGGCCATCAAAATCGGCGTTGATCTCATGCTGGATGTCTGTCGGCGGACACATAACGACCTCGAGTCTGAATTGGAAGGCAAGTCGTGCCCTTTTCTATGAGACTAGCCTACTGTATGATGATAGTCTTCTCTGTGCGTGTCTCCACAGCATAGACGATCCTACACTATATATCTCTTGTGTGTATATTCGGCATTCTCTCGTGCCTTGCCCCGAAGGCCGATCGATTCCAATTGTTGGATGCTTGATCTCAATGGATGGCCCGTCGGGCTATTCAAACGAAGATGGCCGCCCAGAGAGTCATATATTTCCCGCCCGTAACTTGTTTTCTTTTTCTTTTCTTTCTTTTGCGTGTGTGTCCACGTTCTGCTGCTGGCCCGACCCGTCTGGTCAGAATACGTCGAGGAGTTGTCGCAAAAGTACGCCATGCCTTTGACTTTGGCCAACACGGCCCTGCGCGGCTATCACTTGCAGCAGACCCTTGGCCAGCCGAAAAAGAAGGGCGAAACCAACTATCAACCTCCGCCTATTCCGCAGCTGCCACCCGTCTTTGTCTGTGTAAGTATCTTTCCATCCGCCCTCATTTTGATTCATGTCGCCGACGACGGACCGACTGGGAAGATGAAAAGGTGGGACACGACTCGCCTGTTTCCACGATTCGTTTGAACCCGCTCCCTGCTGGCCATACCGTCGTCGTCCTTTTTTCTTTCTTCCTTTTTTTGACGATCAAGTACTACTACTACTCGTGTGCATTAGACTACGGCCAACTGGGCCATCAGAGTCACTCGACAGTCGACAGCATGATTCATATTCGCACAAAATTTAAGTCTCTACTACTATGGAGATAAGACGGACGAGATGGAAACGCTAAACGGGTAAAGTGTCGTAAATGGGAGCGATGTTGCGCTCTCTCTCTCTGGCTGATTACATTTCCATCAGTTGTTAACGTTCTCTCTCTCTCTCTGTGTCTGTTTTATCATCACGAGTTTCTCTCATTCTCGCATTTTAGGTGAAGAAGCAAGGCAATATCGTCGCCTTCACGACGCAACACCTCTTGGTGAATAACGAACGTATCAAATCTGTCGAGAAGGACATTGAGAAGATCACCAACGTGTGAGTGCAACCACTCTGCCAATGCCATTTGTCTAGAGTCGACGACCAACCAATTTGCTCTTCCTCTCGATAAGATCAAAATCCGGGTTTGCCCGCAGCTCCGGGCAACTCGCGGTTATGTCCGTCGTATATCTCACCTCTCCAGTTTTTTCCTTTCTTTCTTTCTTTTCTCCCTTTTTTATGATGTTTGGTCTTGTAGGGTCATCGAGGAGCTCTTGGCCAAGATACGCAGCGACATCGGATCACTCTACAAACTGCGCGAAATCGTTTGCCAACTGGATGTGATCGTCTCCTTCTCACAGGTCAGTTCCGCCGGTGGTTTCTGCCGGCCCACTTTTGGCAGCGAGCTTGTTATCCACGCTGGTCGCCACCCGATCCTCAACCACTTTTTGCCCAACGCATTGGTCTCCAACGACACGGTTAGTTGCTTAGATCTCATCCCTACTCGCATATCGAGTCCGTCACCGAAATAATCGACACAATTTTCACTTTTTTCCATTTTCCACTTTTTCCCCCCTTCCTCCATGGCTTCTTCTCTTGCACGGTGCAATTCTGCTCCGCGCCCGTCGACCGCAGGAAATGAGCGTGGAATCTAATTTCCATGTCATCACCGGGGCCAATATGAGCGGCAAAAGCACCTACATTCGCCAAGTGATGCTGCTTCAAATAATGGCTCAGGTTCACAGTATACCGTATACATTTACATACAAAAGTTTTGCCGGGCCCCAAGGACGTCTCTGGCTCGACTCGGGAGCTACTATTGCATTTCTCTATTAAACTGTTAAGTAGCAGTAGGCAGGACTAGTATTAGCGTAGGTAGACCAATCAGCTTAATGATCTCCTCGGTTCGTTTTCATTTGGTAAATAGAGAAGAGAGAAAGAACGGAGAGCCGGAAGTGGAGAGACGCGTGGGTGGAATGGAGAAATATGCCGACGGTTGTTGTGTCCCCAATCACCCGAAGCACATGATCGATTTGTGGCTTTTTCTATTTGTATGTGCATACGAAATCATTGATAAGAAAAAAAATGAGAAACGAAGACGGTAGTCGTCATGGCAATGGCCTTAAGTGGCGAAACAACATTGGGAGAGTCAAACACGAGTGACGAAATGCTGGATGGTCGAGCCGGGCGGCGGATGGGGATTTATATAAAAGAGGCGCCCGGAAACGTTATTCGATATGTTTGCATTCTTGCTTCTTTTTTTTACTATCTTTCCCTTTTCTTTTCTTTCTTTTTTCCTTTTTTAGATTGGATGTTTTGTTCCGGCTAGCAGCGCTTCATTCCGGATTGTTGATCAAATGTTTTCCCGGCTTGGCACTCACGACCGTTTGGAAAGCAACGCCTCCTCCTTCACGCTCGAGGTGAGCATTGATATATAAAACACACACACATTCTCTCGGGCGAATCATCTCTCTCTCTCTCTCTCCTTCGGTCCCTCCTTTACCGTGTTTTCTTCTTCTTCTCTTTGCCTGCGATTACATTCGTTTTTATTCCCCCCATTCGCCTTTTTTGTTTTTGTTTTTTTTCGCAAGCGGCTTGATTTCGGTCTGGCATTCTTTTGATTGACATTACCCATTTTTGACAGTATTGGCGGACCGTCAGAACGAGTTCCGTGCTTGGAATAGGTGGAACTCTTATCCTACTATACGCTCTCACTTTTATTACACCCCCCGCCGTACGTGATCATCTTTCCTCTGTCCTATTTTCTCTCCTACCGAACACCATATTGATCTCGATCTCATTTCGCTCGCCTGCCACACGGGCAAGTCCCTCTCGCCTTTATCGGAAAAACGGGAGAGTTTTTTTTTTCGTCACCGGGGAACTCTTTAATTAAAAAAAAAAGGTTTTCTTTTTTTGTATGCGTGTATTTTTAATTTCGAGATGACTAGTCAAATCGGCTTGAAACAAATGAAGAACTCGTTTCGGCGCGACTCATTGAAATGAGAACGTCAACGGAGCGAACAGCCTTCCCATTTTGCTTGCGCGTCGCCTACATCTGGTAGCTCGGTATAGTCTGTTGATGAATTATTGATATTTTCTAAACGTCCCCCAGGCCCGTCTTTCTCTTCTTTTTTTTTTCTCTGCCCTCATTCGCGATCCTTTTTTTTAATTTTACGATTGTTTTACACTCGGCGTATCAACGACGACGAGTTACGACTTTTATTTATTTTCTGATTTGATTTATTTCATTCGATCTCGGTCGACTGGCCTTTTGTCCTCTTCTGGTCCATTCCTTCACCCTCTTTGCAGCAACTTTCATAGCTTAGCACCCGGTCGGGACGATAAGAGACGTACGGTAGTGTCGGGCCGCCCAGTTCATCGGTTATTCCGCACGATGCTCCGGATTCATCCTTCGTCACAAGCTTGTCGTCGTCATTCCTCACTTTAGGAGTAGGGGGACCTTTCTCTCTTGCGCAGCTCTCGACTTTCTTTTCATGACTCGATTCATACAATCCATACGACCCCGCGCGCGGATAACTTGATCTCCGACGACCAGGAGTTTGATGATGTTTGTCGACGCGGCGGCGGCCGAGTTGGTGAGCCAAACTTGTCGATTTCTAAATATGTTGGCGCTCTCTTGTCTCTCTAACGCGGCTCGTTCTCACTTTGCGCCAAACTCTCTCTCTCTGTCTCCAACAGCTGATCCACAGCGCGCGATAGACAAGTTGTTTTTATTCTTTTTCTCTTTGGGGTGTTGCGCGCGTCTGCGGATAACAGATCGGCTGTTTTTACCAACCAAGTTTTGGGTTGTTTGAGATTGTGCAGCTGTTGGAGATGACGGCCTGCGTCGAGTTGACGGAAAAGACTGGCGGAATGACAGATGAACAGTTGTGGCACGCTTCATCCTTAATGAGACAACAAAAGGGAAACGGGCCGACGAGAAATCTGGCGCTAATGAAGGGGAAGCGCTAAAGATACCACAAAAGCGCCACCGCAGAGAGATGTCTTGTTCGTTTACTTTGCGGGCCAAAGAGAATCTGTTGCGACGAGGATTGCTAGCGCACTCAAAGCCAAATCTCTTATCACTCATCCTCCTCCTCTCTCTCTCTCTCTTTCTTTCTGTATGTTCATTCGTGGTTTTATGTAACGCCGGCCATCATCCATCCCGTCTAATTACAACCGACAGATGACTGAGATGAATTATATCGTCCGCAACGCCGGCCCAGGATCTCTGGTCATCATTGACGAGCTCTGCACCGAAACGTCCGCCGACCAAGGCAGTGCCATCTGCTGGAGTCTCTGCGAGGCCCTGATGATGACACAAGCCTGGGTCCTCATCGCCACGCACACTCCGCTCATTACCAAATTGCAGGATCTTTACTTCAACGTTTCCAAGTATAAGAATCGCATCACGATTTCCAGCCATTTTTTCGAACAGTTGTGCCATTTTCCTCGTACACGATTTTCTGATTCTTGTTTCTTTTTTTTTTCCTCCGCTGTTTCGTCGATGGCGTGCACCGGATGAAATTCCAGTTACCACATGGAAGTGATTGAGGAAGAGCGGCAAGATGGACGACCCCTGCTGAATTACACGCATGTGATCAAACCGGGCGTCACGCAATTGGAGAATTACGGTCGGGAGCTCCCTCTTTTCGTCTGCCTATCCTATTTTTATATATATATTCCAAGATTTATATATGCCAGGTCAAGACGTAGTCGCTAGCGGTCGGTGGTAACACCGCCCACCGTAACCGCAACGTCTTGAGCCGGCCATTTATTCTCCCGTCGTTCGATACATGATGCTGTATTGCCCGTTTCCCTTTTACTCTTTTGACTTTTTGTACGGCTATTCAATTCATCACATCTTATTGATGCGACAGGCATGAAATTGGCTTCCATGGTGGCATTCCCCGCCGAGATCCTGACCAGAGCCAAAGAGCTGATTCCGATCCTTTCGTCTAACATGAAGGTAAATCGGGTTCCGTTTTGTATGCAATACGTGGAAAGGACAAGAAAAGAGATGAATAGTTGGCTGGTTTTAAAGGATGGAAAAAGACAGAAAGATCCCCGACGATCGGTATATGTATAAGAAAACTAATTGCCAATTTTGTACGTGTTGCGGCGGTGGTGGTGGGGGTGGACAGCCGGTGCCGGAGACGACCTTTGACTTCAAGATGAACAAACTCAACTATGCGCTACACGGGAAGCTGCTAGATGTCGGTCGCCGGATGGACTCGCTGCCCGATCAGACCTTTTTGATGGAATTGCTGCGCGTTCGTAACGCTTACAAGGAGGAGCTCAATAAGATTATGGCTGAACACCAGGCCCAGTAAAGACCAACAATGATGCCGTGCCCTTTTCTCGTTTACCCACTTTTTTATTTACAAAAAGACGTGTTTCTTTATTTATTTGCCCTTTTAGTGTCTAACGTGTGAAGCCATGTCTTTTTTCAGTTTTGTTGGGCGCCATTACAACCAAGATTCCGTTCCTGCTTAATTTTATTCGGGGAATAACTTTTATTCACCAAAATACGTCAAAGATTTCGACGTATCTTGCGCACGGCAATCATTTTCAGATTATGGCTGCTGCTTGTGACAGAGAAGGAAGAACAATGCCGTAAGCTCTGCGAGAGAATGCCAGCGATGCCTGAATCCTTCATCTTCCTCGTGGATTCACCTACCAACTCGGAGGAGTGAAGAACCCCCTTTTCATTCGCGCTTATACTATACAGTCTGCGCGACAACCCAATTGGATGATCGCGGAACGGTCCAAGACGATGACAGATTCTCTTATCAGACGACGCCTTCTCGCGTCTCCGTTGGAACTCGATTACGACGTCGAGTCGTTTCCATCCTTCTTCATCATTTTCCCGCTTCAAATTTTTTTTCCCCTTTTTTTTTTGCCAGGTTAATAATTGATTTGGCTGGGTGTCAGGATAACGACAAAGAAGGTTCCTTCTCTTTCGAAAAGGAAAGGTAAATACACCTCTCGAAAGAGACGGTGTCGTCCAGAAAGGTATTCCATTTTTTCTGGAGTGTTCGCGTGTCTATTTATTTCTCTAGTCCCTGTAGGCCGACACATGTCTCCTCGGGTTCCGCAATACTGGATCCTTGGAGACGGTGGCACGCGAGGGCACTTGAAAATGGAATCGAGTCACGCGCGCCGCCGCCGTCAGCTGACGTTGTTGTTGTTGTCGTGACCGTGAACGATGTAACCATAGAGTGCGCCAGAGTCGGTGAGTTATAAAGACGCGACCGGGGTGGTGGGCGGGCTCTGCTGTGGCTCTGCACACACTGTTGTACCCTAGTATAGCTAGTGGCGGTATGGATCCCTTTCGGTTTTATTGATCCAGAGGTCGAAAGGCCGTCTGCTGCTCCTTCCGAGTGTGCTTCCCTTTTGACTCGAGGGGGGGGGGGGAGCTCCCGCCCGCTATCGACGTTTCCAGACGTGCCAGTCTTTTTTGGCCGATATTCCTTCTCCTTTTTTTTTCTTTTCCGTTCCCAACGCTCTTTTCTCAGTTGCCGCTTCGTCGGAAACATGTCCGCCGAACGCATTGACCGACGGCCCGGTCTAAGAAAGTACGAGTGTAGAGAGAAAGTTCTGTCTAGCTAGCTATAAGAGGAGAAGAAGCGCCACCGCTGCGCGTTGCCATGTCGATATCCCGGGCCGGAGCCCGCCCAGCCAGTCGTCTACTACTACAACCGTCGCTATCGACGTGCCCAGTTCCTTCTGCTGCCGCTACTGTTTAGCTCGGCTCTAACCTCCGGTCGCGTGGAGTATCACGCACCGCTGGACTCCCACAGTGCCGGTTCTTCTCCCGGCTTGTGCTGGACGGCCGTTTCCACCGTTCCATTCCGCCTTTGACCACTTTTGGATGTTGTGTTCTTCATCCGGCTGCAGAGCACGTCGATAATTAACAGACAAGTTTCAGGAGCAGCAGCGAAAGCAGGAGCCATGGATTCCACCGCCAATGGATGCGCTGCTCATCATCACGAGCCATCGGCCGATCGGAGCAATGGAATCGATGGAAGCCTCGACGACAAGGGAAGCGGAACCGGTCGGCGTTTACTCAAATGGACCCAAGTATCTATCCCGTCTTTATTGCTCCTGGACGATTGTTGATCTCGTGGCCCATAATAACGTGGACGATCTCGCCGACCTTTCTCTGTTGGTAGGTGCCTGCCCATTTGAAGTTCAATCCATACATCCATGACGGATATCGTCCCTTGGCTTCTCTCACCGGATGTATCAAGAGTTTGGCTTATTTTCACAACGAGACGGTCAACATTCTCACTCATGGTAAATATTATTTCCATTGTAAACAATTTCTGGCGTCGGGGGGGAAGAGCAGACAGCACGCGGGGTAGACGGCGAATGAAGCCAAGAGTTAATCACATTAAAAGCCTCGTCCAAGTCGTCGACATGCATCAAGCGAATTCCTTCAGTGTTTTTGTGTCTGGAGACGGACGGACGGACGCTCCCTGGGCCAGATGGCACGGCTCCCAAAGTCATAATGAGGCCACATCAAATGCGACTCTTTTGATGTTCTTTTCTTAACTTCTCTTTCCTTTGCGGTGATTATCGACAGGCCTTCCTGTGCTCTACATCATCTTGTGGTCTCCGACGCTGATTCCCTGGGACGATGTCAAAGTTCCCATTCTGCCGTATACTCACCTGGCCGCAGTCTTGAGCCCTTGGGTCGGCTCGGCCATCTATCACACTTTCATGAACCATCACCATGGATACAGGTTGGCCCGTCTCCACTTTAGATTATTGCCTACTGTCGTCGGCCTTCTATTCGACAAACTCAAGTCCTTGTCCATTTTTCATTTTTTTCACGTACAATCGACGACGGCGGCACACTTGGGGGAAAAAAAACTGGCGTTGGCGCGCGCGCATACAGCATCTACCGACGCCTATTGCAGCTGGACATGCTGGGCATTTGGGTCACGCAGAGTTTCGGTACAACATGCAACATAATCCGCATTCATATTTAGATTGAACCCCCTGGAAAAAGGCAAACAAGGCATCCGCGTGTAGTCGCAGTCAGCTGTAGAGGAATAGTTTGTTTTCAAAGCTGTCCGTCTATGTCAGTTCTATTATGCACAATCGATTGACGGAACGCGGATGTTGGCCCGACTGGCGAACACCGCCCTTTTGTTTGCGTTTTCCTTTAGTTGATGTGCCATCCAACTCTCTATATACCATTCATTTTCTTGTGATTCCTCTTCTTTCTTTATTCTTTTTGTTTCTGATTATTGTATTACTTTGCTTGTTTCAGGAGCCTTGACTGGAGTTATAGCAGCGACCTACTGCTTTCCATCTTGTACCGGGATCGTGATAGTCTTCATCTACTGCCTCACATGTCTCTGGGGCTTGTATAAAGTACAAAAAAGAAACTCTTTACTACTCTCTACAGTTTCCTTCCCACTAGAGTTCTTCCCCTCTTTTTTTTCATCTCCCTCCCCGTTTATTTGTTAGACGTTTCGCTCAGCGGCAACCGCTCGATCGATGAACACGTTACATAACACGACGTTTTTTTTCTTTCATTCTCTCTCTCTCTTTTTCTTTCCTTGTTTCCCGGCTTTTTCTTATTGCCGTCTACGCTTTTCTGCGCGCGCGCGTTTACGTCCTCCAGGCAGTGATGGCCGGCAGCAGCGGAAATCCTTGGGTAATTCCGATATATTACTATGAATAAATTTCTAATAAATATCGAAGAAGGAGCTTTAGCCGAGCTCAGCTCTTTTCCATTCTCCCCGACGGAGATCGTAACATATTGAATTCACTCTGGTATTCCATTTGGCGCGTGACGGTTCATTTATTTTCAACGTTAAGGATCGACGGCTTTGTTTCTTTTTGCCCGTCCTCATCCGACTCAGTCTCGTCGTCCTGCGCACCATGCATTACGCGTCCGGACATCCCGATTCCATCGCGCACGTTTGGCTTCAGGTACCGTATAGTATATCTTCTTCCATGCTAGACCGTTTCTCTCTGCCACGCTACGCCGTCGTCTACCATTTGAATCTCGTTATTCCGACTGCCTCGCTAATGAGATGAGCCATTACCGTGCGGGGTATTGCTATGGATTCCCTGTTGACGCGGCCGTTGTCTGGCTTATCGGGTGCTAACTCTTTTTTTCGTTTTATTTATTGTTCCAAATTTTCAGGATGCCATAGCGATTTTAGGAGGCATTATTGGAGCGATGCGAGTACCCGAGCGTTGCTTTCCGGGCCGATTTGACTTTTTCTTCAATTCGCACCACATAATGCACGTGCTCGTCTTGGTGGCTGTCGTTCAAATGCACTACGCCGCTAAATTGGATCTCATTTGGCTGAGCGATCCTCAGTGCAGCCGCAGCGTGATCGATCCTCTCGTCAGCGATTCCGCCTATGATCCGGCTGAATTGTAAAACAAGTGAACCGATCCGTCAAGTGCGGCGCGGCGGCGGATCGGTGACAACCCACAGTCGTCTCCTAGCAATAGCAATACATCCAAACCCCGTTCCTCTGATCTCCCACCCTATACGCCCGCCATTAAGATAGGACAAACAGAAAAGAAGAAAAAATGTCGTCGTTTTTCCTCCCCCTTATATGATAAATCTAAATAATTTCCTTCGTTGAAATACCATCACGTGCACATTCATATTTTAGAATCCAATATGATGCATCGTTTCGCAATTGTACTTCATCCATTGTTGATTTACAAAACGAATCAGTTTTCTTTTTTAATGTTATTTATTTCAATGCTGTTATTGCAAGCCTATATTCGATGGAAAAACAAATGCAGCCACAACAAAAATGATAATAAGAACTAAAAATACATCCGTCCCCCGCTAAATAAAAAAAAAAAAGAAAAGCGGGGCCTGTGTCTAGCCAGAACCAATTTCCTTGGCGGATTTCCGCCCCTCTCTTTGCGAAACGCGTAACACACAATCGAATGAAACTTGTCAACCGACAAGGATTCGGCAGTTCCAACAGAGAAGACGATCGGCAAGAAAAAAAAATAAAATAAAGAGATTGCTTGATGGTTGAAGCGCGTTCCGCCGTGAATTTGATATAAGCTGGAACGTTGGCAAAAGATGTAGCCAAGGATAATAAAATCAGCGAAACTACCACGGCCGACTGCCGAAAGAAATGGTCTCGCGACGTTGGAAGAGAGGCAAGGCCATCACGCCGAGCCTGTAATGGTGTTGGAGCGACCAGATTGATGATTAAGCGCGCCAGAGAAACTGCTAGTTGGTTTTGATGCCGTAATTAATGCCATCGGAGGAACAACTCCCGAGGCAGAAAAGACTCCTACGTTATTCTTCTGGTTGGCTGATGATCAGCTGACGCGACGGCCAAGCGGTTCGACCGCGCTCAATATACAGTGGCCTAGCCCAAAACCACAACAAACACCGCTCCCCCGCCAACAGCACGCCGAATCTAATCCGAGTAGGGAATCAAGCGGTGAGTATTGAAAATGTGTATTGATCGCGTAGAGAGAATGACACAGCAGGAGGAGGCAAACAAAAAAAAAACGAATATTGGTCCAAAATTCGGTGGTTGGACGTCGGTGATTTTGCGGTCTTATTCGCGCCACAGAGCCAGATCCAATTGAGGAATATCCGGAGATCCTTGGCACGGCCGTCTTCTGTTCCTGCGATTTGCAATTGGACAAGAGACCACAACTCAATCGATTGAAATACGACGGAAAGGAGGGAGGAACAATAGACCGCAATCAGACTTGCAGGCTCGTCGCGGAGCAAACAAGAGTGAAAGGCCCTAAGGGACCGTGGCGCTGTGCTGCTCTAGGGGAGAACAACAATCAAACGGGACTTACTGGACGTCGGAACGCAAGAAAGCGTTCGCCTGGATGCTTTTCATGTCGTCTCCGTTGTCGCACAGGATACGGGCTAAGCTCACCGAGCGTAGACTGGCCAATTGCTCTACATGTCCCAAGGATGATGAGTATTACGCCACAATATATAATGCCACAAGAATAGATCCCATTGGTAATTCTAGTTCAATTGTAGTATTAGTGTACTAGAACGACTCACGCTGCGTAAATTGAGCGGTGGCTTCCTCGTAAAATAGACGGTCGCCGCGTCGCAGACGGGCCATCTGGTCACCGATCAAGCAGAGAAATGTCGGGCCTAGCATGGCTCCTTGCACGGAACGTTCGGAAACGCCGCCAATAAACAGATCCACATCGTTTATGTGGTTGTATATCCTCCTCATTTGGTCTACCACCTGCATGATGGCCGCATACCGTCGTTCTATTGTCGATTACTAACCCAACACTATAATTTTCACAAATATATACCTGCTCGTCAATCAAGTCGAAAAGATCTTCCCATCGTTGGGCTCTCGGGCGGCCGCAGAGTTCCCTATAATCATTATAGGGTGGCAATCCGTGCTGTCGAAATCAATCGCATTAATCAATAATTGGCACGCATTATATAGCATAAAGATTAGATAATAATTACGTCTCGACCGCGCTGGATGTTCAGGGCAATCAGATCCATCCCGAAACTCTGTTTGCCTTGGAAGAGTCGATTTTTGATCTGAGCGAAATCATTTAAAAGTTAAAAAGTTATAAATGCTTCATCAGTAAAAAGTTTCGAATCAAACTTCGTCAGTGAAAGCGCGATCCATCCGCTGAGCGGGCTGCATCAAAAGTCCGCGCATTAGAGCGTCGACGGTGTTGTTCTCGTAAAGTTCGAACGGTTTCGACTGATGTTGATGCAGCAATAAAGATTGCGTTTGACTACCAAATGCCGTAAATCCCCTAAACCACAAGACCTTAAAATTAGTCATCGCTTGAATATATTTAAATTTGTTTTGAAAGAAAAAAATACTCGATGATGCCCTGAATTAAACTGTGTCCCACGCGGAAAGCGGCCGTGGCGAACTCGTTGGTCACGCTCGGGTTAATATTCGAATCGTAGAGGTTTGTGGTCGATGTGGCGCCAGCTGGGAGAGGTCTCAGTTGGAATCTGGATAAGTAAGCTTCACCTGTGATCCGCCAAAATCCATTGTCGACATTTTTATACAAGACGAATAAGAATAGGAAATGCTAATTGTTCCGTTTACCCAGAAGAATGGGCAGAAATTCGTTGTAAGTGATTTGCTGGATTTCGGCCCCGACGATCCGCCGGCTTTCTTGGAAAACACGTTCGTCATCCCAAAACGGATTAAGTTCTTGTAAAATGTCGGCTGTTTTGTCGTCGAAAATATATTTTAAAAAAGAGTTTTTACATGTTTAAAGTTGGCAACTTCCCACAACTCTTATTTGTGATTTACCAATCCGATTATGTTCCCGAACCCATATGGTGTGCATAACGGCCAGCTGAGGCTGTTCGTTGACTCGGCCGTCACCTACAAGATATCGATCAGTCGAGGCACTACAAAAGAAAACGAGTTATTGTTATTATTCAATAGAACCTGCTCTGAAACAGAAGCGTTGACGAAGAAAGTCGGAACACTCGTCAGCCTTGACGGGCAAAAGTCTCTGTCCGGATAAGGTGCGTTGCATCGTCAATCGACCTCCCACAAAATCACGTAATTGGTTGGAAGCCTCCTCGCTCGAACCGTAGACGGTTGACCCGTCAACGAAGGCCGTGACTTGGTTCAACTGTTCTCTCGGTCCGAAAGTGCATTGGGGACGAACGGCCGGCAGCGAGCGGACGAATTCCATGCAACGTTGTCCGAATTGATTGTAAAAGGGATCGTCTTCCGGAATGGTGATTGGGAAACAATCCGGATGTCGATTGGCGTTGTCAATGAATTGTCCGTTACGACAGCACGTGACTCCCGACGCGTTTTGCCCGCGGACAATTGGACTGTGAGTCAAATCGTGATCGAGAAATTGTCCCCATTGCATCAGCATGAGTGTCCATACTTCACTCTGACTGGCCCGATGGCTGGAGTCGGTCAACCATTGAGAAACGACTCGAGCGCTGGGCAATTCAGCATCACCTTCAGCCAACCTCGGACTGTTGACACCTGTGCGGTCGATCAACACGTTTCATCATATCATTAAGAGAATAATGACGTACTTGTATCAAATGAACTAACCGTCTCCGTATTTAGGTGGAATGATTCTCTGAAGTGCCTGGTTAATCTGTCCCCATTCGGGTCGCTGCTGATTGTTGCAAGATCCGTCTATCGTCCGGAAGCGCGACGGCGGAGGGCAATTGATTTGCGGCCTGCAAGTATCTGCCAGTTGATTGGAAGAACTGACTTGGAAGAAGGGCAGGGCGAAACGTCCCTGATCCACCGTCAACATGTTCCTGATTGATTACATTAGCCTCTTGTTAACACTCCTAGCACTACCGTAATTGTGATTGGCGTCTGCTTACTGATTGACTAGTTGAATAGACGATTCGAGGCCTCTGATAGCGTCCTTACCGACGGCCAGTGTTTGGGGACTGGTTGGGAATAAATTTAAATGGAAATTGACGGGAGTGTCGGGCTGAACGACGACTCGATTGTTGAAGAGGTTCTTCTCGATCTCGAAGCGATTCTGGACGGCAACCTGGGCAGCTTCGACGGCGTTTTGGATGTCTTGGGGTTTCAGATCTGGAATAGGCACATTGGGTGGCTGGAAGAAGAGCGTTCCAGCTGAAGAAACGCCACTAGCCTTTTGATTTCCAACTCCTGGCGAGTTTGGACAACAAACACCGAAGATTCGTGGGCTGTTTGCCAAACGACAGGGCGTCTGTTTGATGATATCGGCCAGCTGCGTGTACATGTAGAAACATTCGGGCAATCGTTTGCAAACTCCGGCTTTGTTCATGTGGTTGCGGCATGTCGGCCCTTTCGGTTGACTCTCGGCCAGCAAAAACGTGTCACTGGGGAAGACGATTTGGCTGCAGACGAGATGCGTCGCCAGAAGAACAAGCCATCCTGCAATCGCCAATCTAACAAGAGAGAGATAACAAAGAGACGATACGGTGTAAGAGAATTTAGTTAGAGAGTGCTGGACGAGGAGGACTCTGGAGGAATATCACCTGGCCATGTTGAAGCTCGAAATGACACTGGGCGGAGGAGTTGAACGAGCAACAACATTTTCCTCTTTTCTGTCTGCCCGGCAGCCTTGAAAGTCAAAGTTATACCTTGCCGAGATTGCCTTCGCAGCTTACCGGGAGAGAGAAAGGAAACGGTCAGAAATTCTCTAATTAAAGTCCATGACATCATCACCTGCCATCATTACAAGGTAGTACTGTCGTGCGGCTGTTGCCCTAAGCCGTCAAACCCAATTTTGTTTGTTTTACATTATGGTTTTTTTTAAAAGATAGATACAGTACATACACAAATACCAATCATTTCAATGTCTGATTGCTCAATCACGATCGACTGCGTGATACCTATTGATACCAACGTCGACTTCACACGATAGGTGGAGTTGGTGCCGACGGACATTTTGGGGAAGAGAAAATGGTTCAATGTTTTGAATTGTTTCGAGTCAAGGGCGACGGACAAGCGCGATAAGCCAACAGAAACCTGGACTGCTCTTCAATTTTTTTGATTGCGCAATCGACAGGAGAAACCCAGACACGATGTTACTTCTTCCAGGCTGAAAATGTCGAGAGCTAGTAGTTTTCCATCACTTAAAACAAGAAAGATAAGCGTAGTAGTTAGTATCTTTCTCTCTCTTTGGCTTTAGCTCTCTAGACGTTGAGGTCACCTTGTCCGCTTCTGGATGCGCCGTCAGCACACCCATTTCTGAAGGTTCTGCTGGGCGTTAGTTCTATTTATTATTAACTTACCCCCTCATCCATATGAACAGGTATGTACGTAAATAATAAACTCGGACGCGGACAAGAGCGACAACGGCGAGAAAGTTTGGCATTATAACTTGTTGACTTGGAAAAAAAATTGTTTCCCTTTTCGAAAAGAGAAACAAATGGCTAAACAAAAAGAAAAAGGTAAATAGAAACCAGTGCGGAGCCAGGCGCACCGACCCGTCCGGTCATTTTTGCATTTGACCTGGCAATTTTTGTTGTGGGGAAAGTTGGCAGATCCACTCCCAACTTTCGTCCTCTTTCTTCTTCTACTTCTTCTTCTGTTTGCTGGCTTCTCTGAAATCGAGGAAAGAAACAAGGTATCGAGTTTCTCTTCATCTCTGCGCTAGAGAATACCTCGCGCCTCTCTTCACACTAAAACATGAATATGCCGGCTCAACAAGCGCGTCGATTGCTTAGCCCTTTGGCGTCGCAAATGCTTACTGCGGTTAAATGACCCACACCTGCTAACCTAGAATCACATGAAGAGACGCACGGCTGAATTCTCTGACCGTTTGCGCGTGGAAAACAAAACAAGAATTTTTCTAGAAAAAAAAATTATTTCTTCAACAACGCATCACGAAACCTTGAAGAAAGCTCTAGTCGCAAGAAAGTATGGTTAGGAATAAATAAGTGAATGTATTCCCACTGCTAGTTTTCACTTCAACACAAACTCTTTTCTCTTCTTCGCTTTTTTTTGTCACGCGTTTTCCTGTAAAATAGTTTTTGCTTATATGTAGGGCGTCAATTTTCGTCCGTGCCGGAGTCGTAAGGAATGAAAAGGGCGTGAGACGGAAGTTGGTAAAATACAAGAGCACGAGTGGGGACACACCGACCGGTCATCCATATAAAGTCATGAAAAAAATAACGATTCGTTTTAATGTTTTTGCATTTGTTTTTCTTTTTGTCGTCACCAAAAAAGGCACAATAGATATTTAGATTTAAAATTAGAGACAAAAAAAAATGGGTCTGCGCAGCAGAATCGTTTTTGACACAATCCATCTAGTCGGTCGTTCCATTTTATATGAGCGGGCGTGTTTCAGCTTGCTAAAACACGCAAGGCTTCTTGGTCAGGACTTGGGGACTTTTTTTTAAAAAGGGAACAATATTTCTGTCGAGACTTAACCTTAATTTGTTTGTAAAAAAAAATAGGGATTTAAAATTAAAAATAACAAAAAGAGAGAGAGATGATGAGAAGTCGCTCGGGGAAAGATGTTTAGACGGCATTGGCGTTGATCCAGTCCAGAAAGTGGGTAATGCGAGTGTAAACTCCCGGGAAACCAGGCTCGGCGCACTTGTTGCCGAAAGAAACAATGCCCACCTGCGTCCAGCTTCCGTCTTGATTTAACATCAAAGGACCGCCAGAATCGCCCTACAATTTCAAGAAAAGAGATCCAATTAAATAAGATCAGTCCGTGTAACCGATAATTAAATAAGCAAAAAAGACTTTGTCTTACCTGGCAGGCATCTTTACCGCCGTCAGCGTATCCAGCACAAATAAAGACTTCGGTGATGGGTTGCAAGTAAGCTCGGTCGCAGTCATCGTTGCGCCAGACGGGCAATTGTACTTCCCGCAGCAACGTGCTTTCTCTGCCACCTGGTTAAAATATCGTCCATCATTGTATAGAGTCAAGAAAAGTGGACTAGAATTAAAAAACTACAGTCGATCAATAACAAACCGTAGTAGGTGGTTCCCCAGCCGACGATCGTTGGCACTTGGCCAACGAAACTCTCTTGACGTTGCGAATTTGAAGGCAAGCAGATGGGCTGGATATAATCGCTAAATTGGACGGGCCGCTCTAGTTTAAATAGGGCCAGGTCATTGTAGAAACCGGTGCCGGTAAACTGTGGATGGATGCGGATCTCGCTAATCTGAAATATCTCGCTCTCCCCGGGGTCTGTTACTCGCAAATTGTATTCACCGAAGCGAGCCGTATATTGCGACGCTCGGAACCTTGTTTAATAACATTACTAGTTATCACAATGTGTTGCGTTAAATTATGTTTGATAATTTACCTCTTTTGGCGACCGTCAAGCGTGCAATGGGCGGCTGTCATGACAAATCGCTCGTTGATGAGCGTACCACCGCACCAAAATTCGGTTCCTTTAGGACCATTTAAATAGATGGCCTGTTTGGGATGAAAAAGGAACATTTTCAC
Organism: Ceriodaphnia dubia; assembly: GCA_022539655.2. Classification (NCBI taxonomy): domain Eukaryota; kingdom Metazoa; phylum Arthropoda; class Branchiopoda; order Diplostraca; family Daphniidae; genus Ceriodaphnia; species Ceriodaphnia dubia. Next base: position 2,030,757 of record JAKUCG020000076.1, read on the forward strand.
TTGTCAGACGGTGAAAACAGAGAGAAAATTTCGAAACCAGTTTACCGTCATCCAAGGCCAGGCTCCTGGTTGAGCTAGTTCACCACCAACTACTCGGAAAGACGAAGCTTGTACTTGACCGCACCGACCTGCAACAACCAGATTGTTAAGATGCAATTTCAATGCGCAATTGCACAATGTTGCAACTACAAAGACTACTGTTATCGACTTCTGATTATTTCCCATAGTTACTGCCCGTTAGTTGTTATTATTTGTTAAACCCCTCATTATTAATAAATGATAATGAAAAAAAAAATGTGATTAAACCGAAACGGGCGTGATTAACAGTTTGAAGATACCCGGGAGGTGATAATACCTTTGGGTTGTATGGTTTGAAATTGAGAGCCTGAGTTGATGATTGGATTGAGGAAAGTTTGGAACGGTCGTGTTGTGGTTGGAGCCAATGTCACCGGAGAGGACGTGAACGAATCGTAATCGATGGTGGTGGTGACAGGCCGTCTGGTTGTCGTGGTTGTCACCCGATTGTTGTTGTTGTTACTGCTGGCGGCCAACTGATTGATGATTGACACAATGCCATTGCCATTTTTCGAATCAGGGCAGCAGACACCAGGGACGAAAAGACTCTGGAAGCAAATCGACTTTCGCAAACTGTCCAACTGAAGTAACAAGGCCGGACAGTTGGCCAAGTCGCGACAAGAGCCTTTGCCTCCATCCGGCGTAGTACACGGCCGACTGTTTGGCGATGACGAAGTCGGAGGATCCGTACTGCTGGGCAAGGCGATATCGACGCTGTTTCCAGAGCTGATCTTCTCCGCCGTTCCAGATCCCGATGAGCCGGAGAGCGACTGAACGTGTCCGGATGCTAAAGGCAGGAGGCTGCTAAGCGTCAACTTGCCCAGTTGGAGGAGCGTACTGCCAATCCCTCGGCCGTCCCGATGCTCATCCCGATGCTCCGCCGGAAGACTTTCGCTGGAGACTGAACAAGATGACGAATATGCAGGTGTTGATGTTTTTCAAAGTACAACTTAAACGGATCCGTCTTCTAACGTCTTAACTTATAACAGTCAAGGGTCCTTGTCGAACCACTGTAGAAAAAGTGTTCCAGTACAAGAAATGAAGCGGAAAGGCAAAAAAAGAAATTCCCAGGTGCAAATCAAGCGATAACGCAACGTCAGTTTTGTTAGTGCAGTCGTGTTATAGTCCATGCGTCATTATCTTTGTCTTGTCAATTTTGTTGTTGAAGCTGGAAGAAACAAAAAAAACGAGTTGTGCAAAGTGATTCATCGGAAGTCGATCGTGAGTCACAGTTGGTTCAGACAGTGTGCTTAATTCTAAGGTAAACTAAGTCGGTGCTTGAAATGTAAATAAAATGTGGAAAAAAAACAGGTTTGCTGGGTAACAAAGTCTGGCGCACACAAATTCAACTTACTTGTTACGACTGCGCCATCCGCGACGCTTTGTCTTCTTACTCTCTCAATCAACTGGGTCACATTCGGCCGCCCATTGGTTTCTAGTCAAACATTAAAGTCAGGTTAGCGCGCACGTGCTGATCAACTCTCTCATTCGATCCAAAAGTAAGAAAGTTCTTATTAGGGATTTTCCCCAGTGACGCTATAGGGGAATGAGAAAAAAAAAGAAAGAAAGAAAGAAAAAAAAACACAGCTGAAGGGGGCGGAGGAAGCTTCTTTGCTCTGGGGTCTGTTTTGTCTAGATCCGTTTCAGGTCAATAAACATTCAGTGAAAGTTTCTCTAAAGAATGGATCCCGAGAAATAATAGAAATAAAGAATCCGGGTCCGGATGGAACTCTCACTCGTTACGACATCGCATATCGCCCCGCTTCATCATCAATTCCACGACAGGGCGTCACAAATCATTCACTCTATTCTTCATCTTTTCCCTTTTTCTCTGTTTGTTTTGTTCATTTGTTTTGAAGGAACGAAAGGAAATGTTTACCTCTCACTGCCGCTAGAGCGATGGCGGCGGCTAGTAAAATCAGGATCAGTTCCCATAATCTCATGGTGATAGTGTTTGGCTAATAATCGTCAATATTGGACGCCGAATTGTATGGAAGACGATGAGCTGACGAAAAAAAAGGATCTAAAGAAAGGAGTCTTGCAGTGGCAGCAGCAGCAGCAGCAGCAGCAGAGGTCAGCCAACAAGTAAAACAGCCCGGCGCAAAGAGTAGGGAGAAAGCGCGACTTGACCTACTGACAAGATTCCGTCCACATCCGAAAGGGCCCAAAACACGTTTGATCAATAAAAAGCGAAAAGCGGACAGCATTTCACTCTCTGCCTCATTTACGTACGAAATAACTCGTACGTTTCTTTTAGTAGATGGTTATCGCCGTAGACACATTTTGACACATGAGCAGACGACAACACATCAATTTTGGAACTTACCGGTTCAAATATGACGACTGTCACTGCGATCAATTGCACGTATCTTTCACAATTCACGTGATAAAATTACACTTGTGACAGATTTGTTCGATTGATTTTCAAATCGAGACAACACTATCCAAGAAAGAGGGAGATGGCGCGAGCTGTGCAGCACCCAAGTTACAACTGGATGAACGTATTGGGGTTCAGACGATATTAAGGTCACTTTTCTTCTTCTTCTTCTTCTCCTCTGAGTTTAACGGCACGGACAAGATATACAGGGCGAAGGAAAACCCCGCAGTGTGTCCCGTACCTCCAGCTGATGCAGACTGACTCGTGTCGAAGGAGAAGGGTGTCTATCGATGACTGTGGTTAATCAGCGTGCGGCGGAGGCTCCCTCTCCACCCTGAGCGTACGTAAGGGAAGAGCAGCTCTTGCTTATGTTTTCTCGACGGCGGGGGGCTGGTGGGGAGGAGAGAGAGAGAGAGAGAAAAGGTAGAGAAGACTCTCGGCTGCATTTGACCTACATTAACAGGCGGGAGGTGGGTGGATCTGGAGGAAGGGTGGGCATCCAGGTAAAGGGACCTATAGTACAGCTTCTACTAATGTAGCAGAGAACTGGAGAAAGGAGTAGGAGGGGGAGGCGATGGCGGCAGGGAGGAGGCTGAGCAGATACGGAGGAGGTAGGGAAGGAGAAAGTGCGCGCGGTCAACTAAGACTACAAACCGGAATGGAGAAAGCCGACTTCTCTTTCTCTTTGTTTTCACCAGTTATCCTTCGCGGGAGAAACTGCCGTCCAACGAGCAAATTAAAAACCAACAGTAGTTGTCTCTACGTTTGGTAATGGAAAGGATTCGCAAGGAGAATGGGATCGCAAAGTCATCTTCGAGATGTACCGCCATTTTTCGCTGTCTGGATAAAACGGCGAGCACAACAACAGGAGAAGCGCGGGTCAAAGAGAGAAAACTGCCTTGTCCTTGGTAAATTCCCGGCATTACCACCCGCGCTTTCCGGTTTTTCCCAAAGCCACTCCCGTTCGTTCCAAGAGAGAATCAAGACGTCAGCTGCCAATAAAGCTGGACAAAAACCAAGTGCTTTCACTTTCACTTGTTGCCCGAATATTGCGTTGCATATGAGAAAAACAACGACTTGGATCCGGGATTGAATATCATAACCCTGAATCCCAAATTTGGTCGTCAACAATTACAGGCGGACCTGAAGTTTATTTAATCCCCCCACAACTGAAAGTTGGTTACACTATTACTTCTATACGTGCACTCTTTTCCAATAACAGACCAACAACTGCAAATCATTTTGGCAGAGCGGACCACTCTAGACGAACATGACCTTGTCTTTAGACTTGGCATCAGCGAAGATTTTCTCAATGTTGGTAAAGACTTGGTTAGAAGATAGCGAAGCATCAACTCTCGTGTGGATTCCTGCCAATTAATCAAGGATAACAAGAAAAATAATATATTATCACCACATCTTAAAAGCTAAAATTTGTTCCACGACATACCCTTCTTCGTGTAATAGTCGACGAGTGGGGAAGTCTGCTGGTGATAAGAAACCAAGCGCTTCGTCAAAGTCTCTGGGTTATCATCAGATCGACGAATCAAAGGTTCGCCAGTTATCTATCATAGAAGAATTGTTTGATGTTGATTATCATGATGTAAAGACAACAGGTACAATTTATATTTTACATCATCTATCATGTTTTCCTTGGGTGGATGAAATTCTTCGTGGTAACTACGACCACTTGCTGGATGGATCATTCGCCCACAGATCCGGCGGACTAACAGATTGTCGTCAATTCCAAATTCAATAACAGAATCCAGGGGTGTCTTTCGCTGAATCAGGAGGTCATCCAGCTGGAAAGCCAAAATTCAGTTGAATATAAACTCAGTGACCACACATTTGATTAATACCTTTTCTGCCTGAACAACAGTGCGAGGAAAGCCATCAAGAAGGAAACCATTTTTGCACTCTGGTTTCGAAAGGTTTGAGTCTATGAGATTCACAACCAGCTCATCACTCACCAATAGCCCTAAAAAGAAGATGGGATATATTTTTTCCTGGAAATACAAGGATAAATTCTGTATGCACCTTCATCCATTTTCTGTTTTAATGTCTTGCCTAGTTCTGAACCAGAAGCTACTTCTGCACGTAACATGTCACCAGTGGCCAAATGGCAAACACAGTATTTTTCTTTAAGGCGAGGGGCCTTCAAGGATTTTAAACAAATTTTACTACAGAAACAATTCTATACTATTCCATGTTGTCCGTTTTTACCTGAGTTCCTTTGCCAGAGCCCGGTGGACCCAAAAGAATTGCATTTATTCCGACAGAATCTTTTTTATCAGCACCGGCCATGATATGTAATTTCAACAGTTTCTGAGGATTTAAATTGTAAAGGTACAAAGTCTCTTAACAAGTACAATTGATTCGAAGATTAAGAAATTGGCTTAGTTCCCACTTCCCACCAAGACCAAGTGGAATGAGCAGACGAGAAGAATATCGTCTGCTTTTGACACCCTTTTCGGGATTTTCCAGTGGGATTTCCAGAGCAGCTTCGGGTTGAAGGTAAGCCGGGCGGTTTTTGGTCGTAAAATTTTGTATTTTCTTACATTATGAAATGTAGCGCCAAGCCTTATTATACTACGTACTAAGCTAAATATATTTTTATAAGTTAACAAGTTTAAGCTGCTTCATCGAAAGATAAATGTAATCCAAGAATAATATTGGGAATTCGAGAAGTGATTTATTTGTTCCATTTTATGAGATACGTCAGTGCGGAATAGGGAAAGAATAATTATTAAATAACGGGAAAGGGTCACGAAGGAACAAACATACACTCTCACTAAGAAATGTACGACCAACAATGACCAACAGGCTTAACAACAAAATTGACAACTAGCAACGTGATATGGCGAAATAGATAAATACCGCTAACTTCCTCCTGTTCAATTGCACTAGATTTTAAATTTTTTGTCACATCACAACGCCCCACGAATCACAGACAAGATAACAAACAACTAACACAGACTACAACTGACTGAACTTAGAATAATAGTTACATGAGGACTGATTAAGTGGAATGACTAGCGCTTGATAAATCCGTGAGATCAAATTTCATCTTCGTAGCCAGGCGCTGAGTTTATTAGTAACGACCTATCTTCCGCGCACTCTTTGTCCAGGCTACTACGACGATATTCTTCTTTAGCCATAAACACAAAAGGTAGTGAAATGGCAGGAGCCGCCACTAGACAATAGTTCATCCAAGTTACACCTGAACAGAAAATAATATATAATTCGAAATTACTTTCAGTGATAAATCCGTATTCATACCGATATCGGGAATGAAGAAAGCAAAGAGAAACAAAGCCCCAACAAGATTATAGGTGCAGGACATGAATCCACCAACTACGGTCTCGTCGACGGGAAACGCCATTTCAACTGCGAGTTCCAAGAAAAGTGGCGATGCTGCATAATTCGCACACGAACCGACAATGACGGTTGCATACAAAACTTTAAAAAAGAAACCTATTAAAATCGGGGATTCTGATTACTATGAAGGTTTTTTCTTACGAGATGATGAAGGTTTGATGAAGCCCAGGCACATCATAGCCAGGACCGTGAATGCAATGGATGAGACGAGCAACAATACAGTAATGGTGACCTTCATATGGCCAGCAAGATAGTCGGTCAATCGGGCAATCACCAATGCAAGAACGCAACTAGCAAGTATGGCCCAAAAACCCAACCAACCACTTTGCACCTAAATAAAACAAATCATTAACATAAGGATGAAATGGTAGAATTTCAGAAGATTTTCAGAAACCTGATTTAGGCCAATGGATTCCAGGTTGATATTCATTTCGATCATCACATTCATTACACCTAGCCAAACTCCCAAGACGCCTAAGTGTAAAATACAATTGTACTGAATAATTATAATTATACATACAATTAGTAAAAATAGCAACGTTTACCTTGGGACAAACTGAATGCTACCGTTAGCAAAAGAACCTCTCGGTTTCTATTTACAAAGAAATACCCGTTAGAAATAGACATGAGTACACAAACAGATGCAATACTTTAAAAGATTGATGACTCCATCCTTAATGTTTAGTCGCTGAACCGTAGAGGTAACACTTGGCGGAAGGATAGGTCTTGATGGGAAGTATAGAACGACGCAAAAGAAGAGGATGGCACAAATCAAGGCTTCAGCATCCATTAAATTCAGAATGTCATTTCTCAGTAGCCTGACGCTGTTGACGGTTGTTTTATTGTTGGAAATATCTGGTTCTCGAACTAACAAAGGGCCTAAAAGAAAACCTCCTGCATTCCCAAGTTGATTAAAAACACTACTAATTCCTGTAGCAGTCGTCCGCTCATTTGGGGGAAACCTAAATGAAAGGTTGGTTATTTCGTTGATATATAAGCTCGGTTTCATTTAGAAAAACAATCTTACCACTGGGACGATAGTGCCGGAGGAACAGCGCACAAGACTATTCCGGCTATTCCATTCAAGTTTGCTCCAGAATGAGCCATCCAAGTAAAAATGGTTTCATTCATTGATATGCATCTTATTGACGTGCCGACTGCCATAAGTAAAGCACTAACAAGCATACCCACTCGTAAACCTTGATTAATATAGCAGGAATATTTAAAAGATGTAATGAATGACAGACAAAGTAACATGTTTACCATATAAGTCACATAGCCAGATGAGAGGCACTGTGAAGATGACAAATGTTATTGTACCCCAATTTCCAAATAAGGCTATAGTAGTAGCATCCCAACTGGGAAAAGCAGTGAGTGAAGATTCTGAAATTGGGCCCCATGTGTTCCAAACAGTGCACTGTGTGTCCAAAAAGATGTTGGATGTGAAACAAATTTGTTAACCAAAGTTTTAAAAACTTCTTGCCTGCATGAAAGACAATAAGGAGAAGAGCCCCAAAATGAACCATCTTCGTTTGTATACTTTCAAGACTACTTTTTTGGAAGTTATTGAGACACGACTATTGTCTAGCACTGTTATATCCTTATCTTTTCCTGAAATGAGACTAGTGTGATCTGTTTCTGAGAATTCATCTGAATCTTCACTGGCTAAAAGAATGTGGACTTCTGAATCGGATTCATAACCTTCCTTAAGCTCCGTCATCACGAAGGAAATAGTTGGATCGATGATAACGTTTTCAAAAAACAGCACTCGTAATATTCGACGCAGGCTTAAAAATGGGCGTATCTGATCCTAATAATTCTTGAAAGAAGAGCAAAAACGCAAACTAGCTCGCAAGTTTCCTCAACATTTTCCAAGTTATTATTTTGACAAGAGCTCCAGTACGCGCTTCGCTGTTTTCGATAAACAAGAAAACAAGCTGATTTATGGGGTCGTCTGCTTTTCTACGAACTCACGCTTCTGCGTTCAGACAATAGATGGCTTTAAATTTATAAATAAACACACAAAATAATTTTGTTTTTATTATTTGTTAAAATTAAGCCAATAAATTTAAGAAATTGAATTATATTTAAAATCGGATCGTACAATTTTCATTTATCTCTACTGTGTACTTCAACGCACGCGTGCGTTCTCTGACAGCTTTGCCGCCAGAGGTTCGCCATGCTGAGAGAACAGCTGTGACGCTTGCTTATATCGACTATCGCAGCCATTTTCTTTATCGACGACCAATTGCTATCGGGTCCGATTGAAAATCAACAAAATATCAAGAAATCACTGCTTCAGGCTTCGATATACAATTCTGTTTACGTCGGAAGGCGCCCAAATTTATTCGAATTTGCAGGTTGGTTTATTTCGTGAATATGTAGTTCCATTGTATGCATAGGAATCCTTTTCTGTTTTATGATTGCTGGCTATGAAGAAAGAGAAACCCATATTGATGGCTAGCTTGAACGCGTACAGCGTTTTTCGTCAAACTGTCGATATTCCCGCGCATTTCGAATTTTCTTATCGTGCTCTACTATCGAAATATATTTGGACATTAATTTTTATAAAATTAGATTACATTCAATTAAAGCCAACAATAGAGCAAATAGAGTAATTTAAGGTTTATTTTAACAGGAGTTACTTTTTATATATGAAAACTGCTTTCCAACTCGGAGGTAAACTTCAGGTCATGGAACAAGGAGAAGGCCAGTCTTCGGGTAATGAAGAGTCAGCACCTTACACTGTGGTAGTTCAGATTCCGAATCCATATGGAGACTCGTCAGGTAAAATTTTGCTTAAGAAAAAATTCCATAGTCATAAATAAAAAAAATGCTTTATGTTGCTAGATCCTATCTATGTGTTTGGTTCAAGTAACCAGGGTTCAGACCAGACTGCAAGGATGACTCAGCTTTACCAAGCTGTCAATTCTGTAGAAGTAATTCAAAAATTGAAAGCCCAAAACATATTTAGCTGATTTTATGAAATTTGCTCTAATTTCTAGTCTGAAAATGTCATCTATGTCCAAGGAGAAGCAGATGAAGTTCTTAATGATGAATCAGGAGATGCTGAAGTCCATGGTAGTTGTTAAATTTTTTAGTTTAAAAAAAGTGTTCAATTGTCGAATCAATTCAATCAATTCAATTACATTCGAATAATGCAGACGGAGAAGCCGAAGAAACCATGGGTGACGGAGACGGTGGGGCCTTGGCTTTATTGCAAGGAGCTACACCTATTCGGATAATAGCCCATCCACATGCTAAAAGTTTTGTTTGGCAACACTTCGGTTTCGTGCCTCTGGGAGATACGGATACGCCTGATCGGCGCCGCGTATTATGTCGTCTTTGTCTCCGCGAACTGCCTTATTGCGGCAACACCACCAACTTACAATATCACTTACAACGATACCATCGAGACGTGATGCCGGCAGGTCTCAGAGAGATGCGACCTTCTCCACGAACTGCCAGGCGAGCTTCTAGGCTTCCGGATCCTGTGGGGGACCCAGGTAAAACTTTAACTCCGATTTCAAATTCATAGCTCATCTTAGTTTTATTCAAATCCTCCTTTGCCATTTGATTCATCATTTGTTTATAATACTTTCAGGCCAACTTATCGTTGTAGAAGCTAGTCCAGAAGCGCGACGAAGAGGTAATTACGCCCGACGTGGTGCGGCTGTACCTGGCGTGTTGACGAATGCATCGATCGGCGAAAACGAAATGCCCGCCCCAGCGTCAACTGGTGGAGCTTCGAACCAACAGACTTGGCATTGGCAAAGCTCACGCAAGCAGCAACTGACCAATCATATAACACGATCACTGGTTACGGATTGTCTACCAATCGGCACGGTTGAAGGCCCGGGCTTTCAGAGTTTGATTAAATTGCTTGATCCCAATTTTGAATTTCAAACGGCGAACCAATACCGGACGCAGCTCCTTCCGACACTTCATCAAGAAGAGAAAAAGCGGATTCTCTCGTCACTTGCTGGTGTCGAGTACTGTTCGCTTACACTTGATGTCTGGAAAAGCCGTGAAATTGACGTTTGCTACCTTGGCGTGGCATGCCATTTTGTAAACAGTGAATGGGTTGTTGACAGTCGCTACTTAGCTACGCTTGAATTAACCCAAAATCAGGATGCCGAAGATCTAACACGAAGGATACAACGGCTGATGTCCGATTGGCGCCTAACAGTGCGCTGGGCCGTAACCGGTTCAACAGCTCCTGAACATTCTGATTTACCATCCGGGCTCATCAACAGCGCTCTAACAGCTATTCACCTTCCGCAAGTAAACTGTTTGGCTGCAGCTCTTCAACACGCAGCTAATAAGGCCATGCAAGTTCCAGCTGTAGAAGTTGCCTTGAAACGCGTTCGTACACTTGTCAACCACGTACAAAGAACTCCAGATCTAAGGATAAAAATACAAGAGCGGCTTTCAAGCCAGAATTTGGCGGGCCTCCCTTCAAGCCTTCCTCGTGCTGCCTCTTGGTTCCAAGTTTATACTGTTCTTCAGAGGCTTCAGATTGGACGGGAAGTTATTCAAGCGGTCTTTACCGAGTGTCGCGAAGACACGACAGCTTTTCTCCCTAACCAGAAAGACACGTTTGCTCTCGATGCACTACAGGTGATTTACATTTTACTTTATGTTTGAACACATTAATACAACTTGATTTTATCTAGGCTGTTTTGAAACCACTAAACGAAGCAGCGGATACACTGAGTGGCGATCCTTATCCATCGGTATCATTAGTGCTTCCACTACTGTTCAAACTAACCCAAGTTAATCTTGCGGAAGCATCTGAAGACACTACGCTACTAACCGATCTCAAAAGCCTTGCTCGCAGCGCCTTGCGTAATGCCTATGATCGCGATGACACGCAACAGCTATTACGAATGGCAATGTATCTGGATCCCCGTCTTAAAAGGCTACCGTTTTTCACCAAAGAAGAAAAAATGACAGTTCAGCAATTGATCCGCAAGGAACTTACAAAGGTCATTAAAAAACAAGGTGGAGGCGGCGCCAATAACCTAGCTTATCGCGGTGTCCAGTCGCCAGCCGGCAAGAAACCAAAACTTGCCGCGATGCTTGAAGATATATTTGCCGTCCCCGTTTCCCAAGTAGTTGATGACGACGGTGACTGCAAAGATGGTCTTCATGTGAATTCTTCCCTTTCGCTACCAGAGAATATTGCCCAGTCCGAGCTTCAATGCTACGAAAATGAAGAGGCCGTCAGTTTAGAAGAACCCCAGCCTCTCCGATGGTGGAAAGCTCGAGAGGGGCAGTACAAGTTTCTCTCAAAGCTCGCCCGGCGTGTCCTCTGCATGGCCGCCACTGCTATACCTATGCGTCGGTTGCTCACAAGTGAAGGCCAAGCATGGACTGATCGACGTGGTGTTTTGCCAGCTGAAGATCTTGAAGTCATTTTCCTCAGTCACAATTATGGAGGAGGAAGCGGAACTTTATCAATCACCGGAGCCGGTATTTGAACCTGATTTAGAATGTAGTTTTTTCCCCCACCTCAACCCTTAATTAGTGACTGTTTAAACTTATCATCTTTGAACGCGTTATTGCCTAAGATTTTCTTAGAATTGTTGGGTTGCCATTCGTTTGTCAGTTTCATTGAATTTTTTTTCGAGGCACTTGCGACCAAGAGGGATTCAACCAATGTTCATTAAAAACAAATCATCGTTCTCAAATAAAAAAAGACGATATTCAGTCATAAAATTGTAACACTCTAAGTTTAATCTTCTCACGCGACAAAGACAAGACAAAAGGCAATTTGTAAAGGGGACGAGAAAATAATTCAGGCAGCAAATAAGACACATTGTGTAAACATGACAGAAGTCAAATTATAGCGAATGATGCGCTCAAAAGGTAAAACGGCGTAGGATCATCTTGATTTCATCATTTGCGCGATAACCTTTCTTCTTGTAGTGACAAAAAACATTGATTTGGAAAAGGGGAGCTAAAGGTCTTTAAGGCATTATGGGTTTGGTGCTGTTTGTTGAATTTCTTAGTGTTCGTAGGCTCTTTCTAACCAACTATCGACATCATTTATCAGTCGGCATCTTCTGCCTCCGAATCAGCTTTGGTTGCAGCAGAAACAGGACTAGCCGCCTCGACGGCGGCTTCACTTCCAGCTTCTTCCTCTTCCTCCTCTTCTTCTCCTCCGTCTTCTTCTTCCTCTTGTTCGTCGTCCTCTACTTCCGGATCAGGACTAGCCATTTCTTCGTCTATCCAACCATCAGCGTCGGCATCTCCTTCAACTTCGGCTTCACCATCCAATTCTTCGACTATATCACCGTCTTCTGCATCCGGATCGGCGTCAACATCTTCCGCGTCTACATCTTCAACATCTTCGATCTCTTCCTCATCTTCAGCTTCGACCGTAGAGGTGAAGCCATTGCCAACTGATGGCCGTGTAATTGACTTTCTCGCTCCGCCGTTTGTCCCTTTTGTAACACCACTGATTCCTCCGCCAGCGGCGGTCGGTATACGTGTCATGGGCCCACCTTTGGGTTGGCGAGTCCGACGATCCACACCGTGGATCACTCGCTCGTGATACGACCGATGGTTTGACTGACGGAAAGCGGCATTGCAGAATCCACAAGGAAATGGCCGACTACCATCCACTACGGGTTGAGGGGTAGCTGGAACTTCTGGATCTGCTGCCGCAGCAGTTGAAGTCTCAAGCTGCTCCGCATTGTTGAGTCCTTGCATCAAGTGAACGCTCCGTTCGTGATGCGACCGGTGATGGCGTTGGCGGAAAGAAGCCGAGCAGTAATTGCAAGGGAAAGGCTTAGCGCCCGTGTGGAGAAGCAAGTGCGTTTTAAGGCTGCCCGAATTGCGGAAGGACTTGCGACAGATAAAACAGACATAGTCGCCGCGAATAAGGCTCTTGCACATGAGCATGTGATAGAGGTAGCGGTCGTGGCCCAAAACGCCTTTTTGGCAGTATTTGCAAGTGAACACTGTTTCAGCTGGATGAACGTCGACGTGAGTAATTAAAGATTCGAGAGTCGAATGGATTATGCCACACTCGGGACAAGGAGGAAACAAGTGGCCTTCACGAGTCATGTGTTGGTTTAGCTGCATGATCAATTTGAATGGGGTGTGGCATTCACGGCATGTCACCATCTCTTTCAGAGCAGCTCGCGACAGTTTCTTGGGGGGAGGCTGAATAATTGCGATTTTCTCCACTTCATCACCATCATCATCCCGATCCTCATTCAGACTCCGTTTCGAGCCTGCACGGCTGGGCGTTACGTTGGTCAAAAGTGAAAAAGGTGCCATGGGAGCCGGGCTATGCTGGACCCCACTTTTACGTTTCTTGGTACTGGTAGTGTTATTATTGTTGTTATTGTTATGAGCAGCTTTGCCTGGACTGTTTCCAGATCTAAAGAGTGAATGAGAAATGTTAGTCAAATTTTGTTCAAGTATGTAGGAATATTTGCAAGTATACCTTGCCGGAGTGCGCCGCGGAGGCAATTCGGATTGTTGCGGAGGTTGCGGTGTTGGAGCTGGACTGGACTCATTGCTGTAAGGGATGTTGTCAACTGAATGTTGAAGGGATCCAGGAATGGATAAAACACCTTCTTGTGAGGCCTGAAGGAATGCCTGCTCCATGGCTGCAGAATTGCACATGTCAATGTGAAGGAGAGAACCAAGGTCCTGTAGAGCTACAACCTGCTTCAGGGTAAGTTGTAGTTCTTCTCCACCATAAAGCACTTCAAGCAACAATCGCAGAGGCTCATAGTCCACACCAGGCAAATGAATCACAATTGTGGGATCAGGGTTGCTGATCAACAGTTGTTTGAGAAAGCTGCTTGCCCCAGCTAAAACTATGCTATGGGCAAAAACAATCCCCCCTTCAGATATCAGCTGTACGTCAGTGTAGCACAACCTCCTCTGACAAGATTGAATAGATTCCATCATTGTTTTGGAATGTAGTGAGTAAGTCAGCCTAAGTGGCTGCGAATAAGCAGCATCTGGGTAGTCCATGACTATAGTTCTTCAGAATACCAAGATTATATGAACCAAAACACCTGGACCTAACCAAGAGATATCAAAAATACAAGTCAGCTAAACCACAAATAACAAAGACATCAATGGTTGACTTTCCAAATACCCAAATCAAAGAGGAATGGCGGCCGAATGTCAACGACCTCGCAAGACGTCACGTTCGAGTTATCACTGGCAGGTGGCCCTACCCTGTTTGTTCGCTCGTCTTTCACGTCGCTGCTTGTCTACACCATCTTTTCTCCACTCCTGAAATGTTTTTCCTTCGTTATTTTCAACCCGGCAGATATCACAGATGTATTCACTCCGGCGTTAAGGCACATAAAACACGCCGATAATGTTGATACTCTTACTGGTTACAATAATGTTTATGAAAACTAAAAAACAGGCGAACGTCAACTTAAAGGAACAACACGATCATCGACGACGATGATATCAGTGTGGGCTTTCTCCCTTCTCTAGTTCTCCCAGAAGGGGAGCTTCAGCGACTTGTTAAACAAGTTGCTTAAACCTGTCTAGTCTAGACTTCGGCTCACGCCTCCAGAATTTAGATAACAGCATTAATTTGTGTCTTTTATTTATGTAACTGGAGTTATTGTTTAAAAAAAACTTTTTATTTAGGTTTCATGTCATAATTTGAAGAAGAAGTTAGTTTATTCAAAAAACAGTAAATTTTTCTGGTCGAGTTGCAATCAAGGCAACAGCGCGATGAATGACTCTTGCAAGCAGACGAATTGTTTCTTGAAGTTTAGGGCAGAAAGAGGAAAGATTGCAGGGCTGTTTAAGTCCAAAAAATAACACACTTTGTGAACTATTTATAAGCTCTCAAATATAAGAGAGACAGTAAAATGATGTCAATCGTGAAATGCCGTCATTTCAGTTATCGTTTATTACACAGTCTGAAACAAATTGCCCCACTTTCGTGCCGAAATTACTACGCCCATGAAAATGTTGTTCCAATCGGTACAGAACAAGATAGGAATTCTGATAGCTTCCAGGTTTGTTAAGACGGTTTGTTCTGTTTCAACCGTAATACCTAGCTGTTGTATATGTTCCAGTTTGTTGTGACACTCATTGTTTTGCTCTCAGGATAACTACAATAGAATGGGACTGTTGGTGTCAGAGTTGAAAACAAATATACAGCGCATCCAAGAAGGAGGAGGTGCAAAAGCCACTCAGCGTCACAAATCCAGAGGAAAGCTCTTGGCCAGAGAGCGAGTAGAAGCGTTAATTGACCCATCTTCACCGTTTCTTGAATTTTCACAGTTGGCAGGAAAAGATTTGTATGGGAATGATGAAGTTCCTGCTGGTGGTGTCATCACTGGAATTGGAAGGGTTATGGGGTAATAATAAATAAATAAATTGTGAGTGTTGAGTGGGATGAAAAATATGGATTTGTAAACTAAACTCCACAGAACTGAATGTGTCATTGTTGCTAATGATGCAACCGTTAAAGGCGGAAGCTATTATCCAATTACAGTAAAAAAGCATCTCCGAGCTCAGGAAATTGCTGAACAGAACCAGTAAATATTGTGGCTTCTTCCAAACACTTTACTTGTGATATTTTTTCAGTCATGTTTATTAGCTTGCCCTGTGTCTATTTGGTCGATTCCGGTGGTGCCAATCTACCTCATCAGGCCGAGATCTTTCCTGATCGAGAACACTTTGGAAGGATCTTCTACAATCAAGCCAACATGTCGGCTAAGGGCATTTCACAAGTAAGGTGTACTAGCAAAATTTGGCGTTTTGAAGATTATTTTTTTACTATTCTTCATTCGTAAGATTGCTGTTGTGCTGGGATCATGCACAGCGGGTGGCGCATATGTTCCGGCTATGGCGGATGAAAGTATTATAGTCCGGAAGCAAGGTACCATTTTTCTTGCTGGACCCCCTCTAGTCAAAGCGGCCACTGGTGAGGAAATCAGCGCCGAGGAACTGGGTGGTGCAGACCTGCATTGCAGGTATCTTGCATTCATAAATGAATTTAGAATTAATAACTTCACGCTACGTTTGTATTCAACAGCAAGTCAGGAGTTACTGACCACTATGCTGTTGATGATTTACACGCTTTGCACCTGGCTCGGAGAGCCGTGGGAAATCTCAATCTGGTCAAGAAGCCCGATATATCTCTAGCACAACCGGAAGAACCTCTGTATCCTGCAGATGATATTTACGGAATTGTTGGTGATAATGTCAAGAAAAATTACGACATTCGTGAAGTATGACAAAAAGTGTGCTTGAAAAATACTAGCAAAATTAAATGAACAATAACCATATAGGTCATAGCTAGAATCGTGGATGGTTCTAGGTTTGACGAGTTCAAAGCCAAGTATGGCGATACACTTGTTACCGGATTCGCGCGCATTCACGGCTATCCGGTCGGAATTGTTGCTAATAATGGAGTTCTTTTTGCCGAATCATCCATGAAAGTAAGATAACATATTGCTCATTATAATTTTTATATTTTAAATCATTATTCTCTTTTTCCTAGGGAGCCCATTTCGTAGAACTGTGCTGTCAACGCAGGATCCCGCTTGTTTTTCTTCAGAATATCACTGGTTTCATGGTCGGTCGGGAGGCGGAGGCTGGTGGAATTGCCAAGCATGGAGCTAAATTAGTCACTGCTGTTGCTTGCGCACGAGTTCCAAAGCTTACTGTCCTCGTCGGTGGGTCCTATGGAGCTGGTAATTATGGAATGTGTGGAAGAGCTTACAGGTACAGGCATTTTTATTTCATCTCATATTGTGTATTTGGGCTTCAGTTTAAAAATTTTACTTCCTCTTAACTCTACAGTCCTCGGTTCCTCTACATGTGGCCAAATTCTCGAATCTCTGTTATGGGTGGTGAACAAGCCGCAGGAGTTCTAGCGCAGATTTCTCAAGAACAACGAAAACGAGAAGGCAAAGCGGTAACTGTTTGCATCTCACATTTTTATAAATACAAACTTTTACTAGTATAATTTACATGATTATAGTGGACAGCCGAAGAGGAAAAGGCATTAAAGGATCCAATCTTGAAGAAGTATGATGTTGAAGGATCTCCCTATTATTCTTCTGCCCGTCTATGGGACGATGGAGTCATTGACCCAGCGGATACACGTAAAGTTTTAGCTCTCAGTTTGAGCGCAGCTCTCAACGCCCCCATCCCTCCTACTAAATTTGGCATTTTCCGAATGTAAAACTTCTGAACAGGACGCAAGTGTATAAATAGACAATCTATGGTGATGTATCTATTAACAACATTTTTCATTGCATTTCCAATTTATTCTTTCAGGATCTATTTTTCAAATCAATTGTAAGTTTGGTGGTGATCGTTAAAAGTAGGCTAGCATGTAAAACGCACTACATCGGATCGGCTGTCGAGAAAACATTCCGAAACTAAAACACGTATTAATAGGCAATTCGGTATATCTAGTCTGATTAAGCCTATTCAGTTTTTTGTTTCCGAATAAAAATCCTAAAAATTCTTAGAAGTAAAGATTTAATCTTAGAAGCTATCCAAGTTAATGATTTTAAAGTCACAAACACAATCGTGAAAATTGATATAAATAGGAAAAGCAAGACGTCAAGTGAATGAATCTGGTAGAAGGGCATGTCTTTCGATTCAGAATTCAACTGTTTGCCGCCGTGAGGCAGGCTATGCTCCACCCAGTTGACAATTTCCTCCCGATCATGCACAAGTCTGTCTTTCATCAGCTTTGAAAGTCGCTTTGCGTTTCCCCGATAGCTAAAACAAGGTAACAACTTAAAATAGCTGCAGAATAACGAAATAAATAATGATCTACTATTTTACTAATTACCTTGCATCATTCAACAACAATTGAATAGTTCCATACAGTAGGTCCTCAGTTAATTCATCCCATTCAAGTATAATACCGTATCCTTCTTCACGAACTTTGGCTAGGTTACTTTTTCATTACCAGTTTATTATTAAATTGAATAACTAACTTTCAACTTAAACGTGTAATTATATATTCGTGATTGACATGGTATTACCTGCGCTGATTGTCTCCGAACGGAAGACCAAGTATAGGTACTCCATGGTAAACTGTTTCTTGAATTCCAAGGAGACCCCCCTGGGAGATGAACAAACGCGCATTGTCGTGGGCTTTCATTAGGGGAAAATGTTTAGCAAAAGATCTGTGGATTGGAATCAAGTAAGATATTGCACGTACCCAACAAATCTCGTTGTGGTAGCGATTCGACCATCATAACATTAGCTGATAGATTTTCCAACGGTTCGTCGCCAGATTTTACCTCATTCCAAAAGACCTGAACTTTGGGAATGCGAGCGAAGACGTTGACAAACATTCTGATTATATTGTCCGGCATCGATGATACTGGAATGGCAGATCCAAGGGAAAAGATAATGAATCCTTGTGTTGCGTTGTCTGCTAAAATTTGCAAATTCTCTGTCCCCTAATAAGTTAGTCGTGTATGTAAACTGGTAATCTGTGTGAAAAAGTTCTCAATTTATCGTACACTTATTGGAAGCGTTTGTGATGCTTTTTGCAAGTGCAGAGCTCCTATTGAAATAACGTTTTTAGGTAGCTGTCTAGACCAAGCAGTTGTCGATGGGAGAATATTTATTATGCAAAGATGTGAACTGCCTTCAATTTCAGAGATGTGACGAGAATTAGGGAAATCTTTGCTGACTAGCTTGTCTAACATGTTAAGAAACAAGAATTTCCGGAACCAATGGTAGAGCTTAGTTCCTACGCGCTCCAGGAATGCCATTATTTTGCTTTCATTTTCTCCTGTCACATTACGATCGTTGACAGCACAAAAGATCGACGGCTTGTTGGAAGTTGGGGAGTAGAAAATAATGGGCACTTTCAGAGAATCAACAATTGGTAAAGTGAAATCATTCCAAACTGAATTGACAATAACTTTATCAACTGTACGAGACTGCAGGATTTTTTGGAATTCTTCATTGTCCATTAAATATTCATAGCCCTTCTTCATCATTGTGCGAATACGTTGAATGTTGTTATTAATTTGTGAAATGGCATTTAAGACATTTAAAAAAGACCGTTGTTTTAGCAATTCGAACCAATCAATGTTTAATTCTTGTAAGACATTTTTTATAACTATCTCTGTAATGTTTTCCTCGTCAAATTCATATTCGTATGGGCTGACAACCGTTAATTGATGGCCTTTTTTGGCCAGTGCTTCTACAATTGGAAAAAACGAAATCCTTTGGCTTTTGGTACATATTGGTGCGAGTACCATTATTCGCTCTGCATGATTTACTACTAACCATTGACTTAACAGCACAAAGAGCGCACAAATAACACCAAAGCACTTCATTTTTCTAGAGTATAGAGATGCTCAGATGAACCAAATTAAAGTTATCAATTCCTTTATTTATATAACACAAGCAATCTTGTTATAATAATGTTAACTTCATCCGTAACTGTTAGTTATGATTTTTCATGATGGGAAGAAAATCTAACCTTTTATCTCGTTTTCAGATAATTTCTAATCTGCTATCAGTGGGCGAGACGGAGTCCAGCGCCACATTATTTACCTATTATGTTTCTTTTCCTTTTTTTTGGGGGGGGGGGGCGTATGTAGAGAAGATAAGAAGTTAAAATGTTGTATTGTGGGCTCAATTTCTTGCGCGAAGTTAGAGCCTCATCCTTCCTACTAAGTAGGCTATGCATTTTCAAGTGTAGGCTAAACCCTCTAGACAAGATGTAAGTATATTTAACACTAGGAGGAGACAATTAAATCTAGGGTGAAAACATGTATAATTAATATATATGCAACTAGGTATATTTTAAAGATTATGCTGTTTTTAATTTCTTTTTAAATATCTTAGCAGCCATCCAGGTTAACGATTTAAAAGTTACGAATAGAATCATGATAATGAGTGTAGTTAGCAAAAGCCAGACGTCAAGTAAGTGAATCTGGTAGATGGGCATGTCTTTCGATTCTGAATTCAAGTGCTTTCCGCCATGACGTAGGATGTGCTCCACCCAGTAGACAGCTTCCTCCCTACCATCTACCAGTTTGTCTTGCATTAGCCTAGAAAGTCGCGTTGCATTCCCTCGAAAGCTAACAGCAATATGAACAACTTAGAACTGCTGGAATTACAGAAAGATGAAGCTATAGTAGTTTATCGATTACCTTGGATTATGCAACAGCAATGTAATAGTTTCGAACAGTAGATCCTCGGTCAATTCATCCCAACCAAGTTTAATTCCATATCCTTCTTCACGAACTTTGGCCAGGTTTCTTAATTGCCGGAATATCGATATTATAAATAATTGACTTTGAATCTAATAATTCATAATTCATGCTTGTTACCCGCGCTGATCATTTCCAAACGGAAGGCCAAGTATAGGTACTCCATGGTAAACTGTTTCTTGAATTCCAATAAGACCGCCATGGGAGATGAACAAACGAGCGTTGTCGTGACCTGTATATTATTTCGTTACAGGAAATTTGTAGTAAATGATCTGACATAAGGTAAGTTATTGCACGTACCCAAAAGATCTTGTTGCGGGAGCCATTCGATCATCGCAACATTGGCTGATAGATTTTCCAACGATTTCCCAGATTTTTCCCATTTCCAAAATACCTGTTGTGGAATGCGAGCGAAGACGTTGACAAACATTTGGATTATATTGTCGGGCATCGATGATACTGGAATGGCAGATCCAAGGGAAAAGATGATGAATCCTTGTTTCGCGTCGTCGGCAAAAATTCGCAAGTCCTTGTTTAACAAGAAAGTCATTATATGTAAATTTTCGATCAATTTTGAAACAAATTCCCAATTAATCGTACATCTAAAAGTTCTGGCTTTGCTGGTCTCGTATGCAGGGCTCCTATAGGAATGACGTTTGGAGGTAGCGGTCTAGACCAAGCAGTCGCTGGGTGGATATTCATTATGCAAAGGTCTGAACTACGTTCAATTTCAGAGATGGGACGGGAATTGGGGAAATCTTTGCTGATTAACTCGTCCAAAGGGTGAAGAATAAAGAATTTCCGGATCAACAGGAAGAGCTCAGTGGATACTACATTTCCTACCCGCTCTAAGAATGTCATCTTGCTGCCATTATCTCCAGCCCCACTAGGTACAGTAGCGTATGAGGCAGGAACGTTCACAGCAGCAGAGACCCACGGTGCATTGGAAGTTGGTGAGTAGAAAATGAATGGTACTTTCAGGTGATCAACAATTGGTAAAGTAAAATCATTCAGAATTGCATCGACAAAGACTAAATCAACTGCACGGGAACGAATGATTTTTATGAACTCTTCGTTGGCCAATAAAAGTTCGTAGCCATTCTTCATCATAGTGTTAAAATTAATCACAATTTGTTTAATGGCTTCGTAAGTACTTTGTTTTTGCATTTCGAACCAATCAACCTCTAATTCTTGTAAGACATTTTCCAGAACTATCTCTGTAATGTTTTCCACGGGGACATACGGTTTATATGGGGTAACAACCGTTAACTGATGGCCTTTCTTGGCCAGTGCTTCTACAATCGGCATAAATGAAATTTTGTGGCTTTTGGAACAGACCGGTGCGAGTACTAAAATCCTCTCTGAATGACATATTAGTATCCATTGACTAAATAAAACGAAAAATGTGAGAAAGCACTTCATTTTCTTGCTTGAAACGATCACTGAGGTGAAATTTTTCATTAGGAACTATATATATAGTTCAAAATCAAGTAGGCTATGTTTGAAGTATTGTTATCTCAATGTACATATTTATTATCTATTGTCTATGATCGAGATATCTCTATCGAAGCCGGAGTCCAGGTCAACATTATTTACAAACTTGTGTCTTTGAAAATGAAAGCATAATACTTCAGGAAGACCACAACAAGTTTATACTCTCTGTATTTTTATTCCGTTTGATTAATGTGTTTTTACCTTTACGGCGGTAATTTGCCTGAAAATCCAGACGACAGATTTATAGATAACAAAAAATGTGAGACTTACAGAGACAAGTAAGAAAGTCCATACATCAATGAGATACAACTGATAAAATGGAACATCTTTGGACTTGCTTTGCAAATGTTTGGCTCCGCCGTGCCGCAGGACGTGCTCTACCCAGTAGGCAGCTACTTCTCTTGATGGAATTAATTCGTCGTGCATTAGACGGGAGAGCCGGGTAACGTTATCCTTGAAACTAAATCCCAAGATGTTTGGTTATTTAAATAATTTATACTTTTTTACCGCCAGCCTGATACCTTGGTTGACCAAGAATTTTTTGAATCAAATCGTACAGCACTTCCTCAGATACGTCTTCCCATTCCAGTTTTATGGCCCAGCCTTCTTCACTCGCCTTGATGAGGAGGTTTTAAGAATACGTACAAGAAAGGTCATTTTGAAAAAAAGACGCTACGAACTTTTACCGCATCCGCATTACAAACCCACTTACAAGCGTTGATCTCTTCCCAATGGAAGGCCTAAAATTGGAACTTTATGGTAAATTGCCTCTTGGATTCCCATTAGACCACCGTGTGCTATGAATAGCCGAGCTTTTTCACTTCCTGAAAAAGAAAAACCCATATGAAGTTCGTTAAATGAAGTTCGTGGTGGTATTTTCGTCCACCAGGAACCAGATTACCTAGCAAATCTTGTTGAGGTAACCAATCGACAATTTTAACATTTGGTGGCAGTTGTAGTTGGCTTTCCTTTTCCCATTTCCATAAAACGCGCTGCGGAAGGCGAGCGAAAACCCGGACAAAGGCTTGTTGAATGCGTAGGGGCATCGCAGAGACCTGCGAATTTGACCCAAGCGTAAAAACGATGAATCCTTCCTCCGCTCCATCGATAAAATTCTGTATATCCTTTTTAAAAAAATCGAAAGACGTTTAAAAAATTTATAGAAACGTACTTTATAGTTTTAATTTTTTGTTTAAAACAAACCTGGGGAAGCGGCTTTGCTGGTCTAACATGCATAGCTCCGACTGGTATGAACGTCGGTGGAAGCGGACGCATGTAGCTAGTTGTAGGATGAATGTTTGCAAAAATCAATTGAGCGTCTCTCTCAATTTCGGCTATTGGTCGTGCATTAGGGAAATCCTTTTTAGCCAAAGCGTCGAAAGCTCCAAGTAGGTAATATTGACGGGCAATGAGGAAGACTTCAGACATCACGAAATTAGACAATCGCTGAAAGAATGTCATGTTACTGCCGTGGGTTCCAAAGTAAGATGGTATAGAAGCGTATTGTCGCTCTACATCTTTTGATGCTAAATTCCAAGTTGTGCCTGGACCAGGATCGAAAAATATGAACGGAATTCCTAGGTGATCCACTAGTGGAAAAGTAAAATCGTTGACGATTGCGTCGACGATAACCATGTCGAAATTTTTATTGCGCTTAATTTCTTGAATGTCTTTATTCTCCATGAAACGGCCGTACGCCACTGACATGGTGGAATGGAAAAACTGGAAAACGCCAATTGTGTTGGCGACAAGACCGTGTTGTTTGAAATCGTACCACTCAACGTCCACGAGATCGAGTAACTCTTTCATGACAATGCTACGTACGTTTGGTCCTTCGACTTTCGAAGGATGTGCAGTCACTACCGTCAATTTATGACCTTTCTCTGCCAAAGCCTCTGCTAACGGTCTAAAACAATTCATGTGACTTCTGGGGCCCAAAGGAGATAGCATAAGAATCTTCGCCGCCAGAGTTATCCCCAGTAAGTGACACAATAACACTAACAACATACTTCCTCTCATCGTTATAAAAGTTTCGTTTCTATTTGTGACCTAAAATTCTCGTGACCTGAAAATAACACCGAGATAATGTATTAATGTTTAATTCCATTCTGTTAGACTGTGCAGTATAGGACCTACCTGTTATTTTGTTAAAAGGATGCGCTATTCCAACAAGTTCGCTAAGACACTATTCGTGTTGCGTAAAAAATACGGAGACGTTGCAGACGGCGGACCAGTTGAATCCCTGCCGTTGCACCAACTGTACTCAAGTCTCTGAGACATACTGACCCAAAATCAGAAAAAGACGGATCGTACTCGTTGACCGCTTTATAGTTGCCCTGAAGCAAGAGTTCTTTTTTCTCATTTTCACTTTCTTGCGCGACAGTATCTTTGAATCCGGTTCATTCCAGTTTGATGTGCTATTCTTTTCCGTATTAGACTCTAATGTTAGAATTGTGATCGGTTGAAAAAGGGATGTTGCTAAGGTCCACTTGTCCGCTTTACCGAAATTGGAAGCGATGTAGCGCCTATGACATAATTCAGTTCCTAGAACAACTCTGCTGAAATGAAAGGAAGCGGATAGGGGTATTTTTCACTTATTAAAAAGGGGATCAAGAAATCTTGTTTTTAAAAGTACTTACGGTAGTCGCTAGAGTGGAACACTATTTTATTACAACCAAGTAACACTCCACAATTTATTAAAATGCAAATGCATTTATTGTTTCTTTTCTTTTGGACTTTTACGATGATTTATCTTTCTCGAAGATATGACTTTGTAAATGACGAACGGTGGGGCAAAAAGAATTGCGAATATAAACAGCCAAATGTCAAGAAGGTAAAGCTGGTAAAAAGGCATATTCTTGGTCTTTGATTGGAGATGATTAGTTCCTCCATGTCGGAGGACATGCTCCACCCAGTAGGCAGCTACATCTCTTGGAGGAATTAGTTCGTCGTGCATGAGTTTAGACAGACGAGTCGCATTACCTTGGTAACTATTACAAAAGTAAAAGTCAATTTAATTTTGGAACGTTGTTTCTTGGGAGACGATTGTTATTAACTTACCTGGGGTCATGAAGAAGCTTTTGAATACTGTCGTATAGGAGTGTTTCCGTCAGGTCTTCCCAGAAAAGCTTGATTCCGTAGCCTTCGGCTTCCGATTTCGCTAGATTACTGCAGTTATGAAACCAGATTTAGAGAAACACTTTAGCTGAAACAAATCACCTCTTCACGCTCTTAAATATGTTCAATATTCTAACGAGTAAAAGCAAAAAATAAATGTAGTAATAAATCTTCCAACGTCACCCTATTTGATCTCTTCCGAGCGGCAAACCAAGTATCGGAACGGCGTGATAAATTGTCTCTTGAGTTCCCAACAGACCGCCATGAGAAATAAAGAGGCGGGCTTTTTCGTGACCTGTGTATTAATAAATATAATATAGTATCATTAATAACACTATTAGGTTGGTTCTTGATCACGGTATACGGTGCACCTAAAAGATCTTGTTGAGGCAACCAATCTAGTAGTTTCACATTATCTGAAACTTTTGTCGTTCCTTTTTCCCATTTCCAGAAAACACGCTGAGGGATCCGGGAAAAAACACGGATAAACATAAGCTTTATATTTTCTGGCATATTGGAAACCTGAGCGTTTGAACCTAATGTAAACACAATAAATCCGTGCTCCGCTCCGTCGGCAAAATCCTGTAAATCCTGTTTTTAAAACGAGAAATAAGCATGAATCGAAAATTCAGTAAAAGTAGTTCAAGTAATAGGAAGTACGGTACTTTAGGCAAAGATTTAGGAGGACCGACGTGAAGGGCCCCTATCGGAATAAATGTCGGTGGTAGCAACCGAGGCCATGCTGTTGCCGGATGCGAACTGGCTAAACATAATGCCGCATTTCTTTCGATTTCTTCAATTGGCCGGCCATTGGGAAAATCTTTTCGTGCCAGATCGTCCAACATTCGGAGGGAAAATATTTTGCGTATGGACAAAAATATTTCACTAAAGGCAAAGTTTTGGAACCGTTGTATGAACGTCATCTCGTTCGTGAATTCGGACGCGAGAGATGGGACACTTGCGTAGTCTGGAGGAATATCGAAAGCAGCTAAACTCCAAGGAGGTCCCGTTGACGAACTTTGGAAAATAAAAGGCACTCCGAGATAATCAATGAACGGGAAGGTAAACTCGTTCATAATAGCATCCACCATGACCAAATCAACATCTTTGGTTCGCATGATTTCCTGGATCTCAGGATTCGTCATCAAAATTTGGTAACCGATCTTCTGGAGAGTTCTCATTTCAGCCATCATACTCGATATAATAGATACAAGACTTTTAGGTTCGAAGGTCTGCCAATCACCTTCAATATGTTGTACTATTTCAGTCAAGACGATTTTGCGGATATTCGGCGTATTCGTCTTTGGTGCATGGGCCGTTACCACCGTTATCTGGTGTCCTCTTTGAGCCAAAGCTTCCATGATCGGCATAAAAGAATACATGTGACTTCTCGTACCCATTGGAGACAACATGAGAATTCGAGCACCCTGACTCAAAACCAGCGATTGCGCAATTAGCGTTATTATACATAACGAGGGAAACTTCATTTTCACTTGCTGATGAGAGTAAAGACCCAACACTCACTGCACATATTTCCTTTAGTAAAGCTTGGTCTAGACTAGCTAGGCGTCCAGATTATCAAAGTACTGATCTCACAAAAAATCTAGTCACAGTGACTCCGCATAATATTCAAGGCTAAATAGTTTTGTCCAAAATTCCATCGTGTTGCGCATTGATTTAAGTCTAATTTCGCCACGTGATAAATCACCAGCAGGTTTCTGAAGCGCTGTAGGAAAATGAACTGAAACACGTTATGTTAATGTGAATGCAATTGACCAACAGTCTAACGTTAATATGCGATCTTCCCCTGGATATATTTAATATTGAACTGAGGCTCGTAATAAAACTTCTTAACTTTTCTACCATACAAATGACTGAAACGTGGTTGGTTCAATAAGCGACCACTGTCCAATAAGGCATACATTTTCCACTCAAAAGTCACTTCCAAAAGCTCTGCAAAGGCTAGACTTCGTTCCTACTGTTTGTGAACTGAGTATGCAATAAAATTGGATAACGGTACTAAGACAAATTGGATGCCCTTTCAGTGTCGTCTTTTATGGCAATAACCGCTTCTACGGCATTTTTTTTTACGTACTCGATGTGACATTACCCGTAACCTGAAAGTTTTTCATTTTTCAGAACACATTTTAAAAAAAGGAAGTGGAACCTCCTTTTTCTTAACTTTTTTTATTCGGCTAGTAGTGGTTATTTTACGTTAGATGTCGCTATCGTTTGTTTTCCTTGTTTCAGCAGACGAAAAATAACAACAGCAAACGTTAAATAATAACAACAGCCCTCCAAACGCTATCTAACCCCATTTCTTTTTTTCATCATCATTCATCTTCATTCTCTTCAGCCCAAACTTATCTCGCCATCAAATTTTTCTGCCGGTCGAAAGGATTCCCTCTTAGATAATGTGTGGCAGTGTGGATTCGTTTTTGAGTTCCTAGTGGCTTTTGTTTCACCCTAATGTTGTGATCCATGAAAATCAGTCAAAATAATGCCTTGCGGCTATGTTTCTCTTTGACACGTTGACATCTAGATAAATTTATGTGTGAATATTTTAAGTGTTGACTGTTGTTGACAATTATTGACACCCCCCTACTGCTAACTAAATCATTAAGCCCGTGGGCTTGGTTTACGCGTGTCATGCTAGAAGTCTTGATCGTTTTGAAAATTTATAATCTGTACGTCGTTTACTTTAGCTCTACAAAAATTAGACGTCTAGTTATAGTGTAATTATTTACATCAGTAGTAATTGTATTGCTTATGCAATCAACACCAGTGATCATTTACTGTGTCTTAACTTTTACATTGGTACAACATCTTGTAAAAAAGAGCACTAACTTATGAACTATTAAACATATGAAAATCAAGCAGGCAATTAAGAAAGCCCATACATCAAGAAGATATTGCTGATAGAAAGGGACACCTTTTCTCTTGCTTTGAAGATGTTTTGCTCCACCATGCCGTAAGACATGCTCTACCCAGTAGGAAGCTACCTCTCTTGATGGAACTAACTCATCATGCATGAGGTGGGAGAGCCGTACGACGTTGTCTTTGTAACTGAAAACGGTAAATTGAATTTCAGTGTTTCGCTACTTTTTTTATTTAACCCTAATATACATCTTACCTTGTTTGATTTAGGATTTTCTGAATGGAATCATACAACAGTTCCTCTGTTACGTCCTCCCATTCTAGTTTTAAAGCCCAGCCGTCTTCTTCAGCTTTAATAAGGAGGCTTTTAATGCAAAAAAGAGTGCTCTAAGTCACAGAAACGGTAAGAAGACGGAACGATATTATTAGACACTTACAAGCGTTGATCTCTTCCCAAAGGAAGACCCAAAATTGGAACTTGATGGTAAATTGCCTCTTGGATTCCCATCAAACCACCATGTGCTATGAATAGCCGAGCTTTGTTGCTACCTGAAGGAAGGTAGAAACATTATCAATTAAAGCGATAGTTTTAATGCAATAATTTCACGTCACTGTTTCACTGGTTACCTAGCAAGTCCTGCTGGGGTAGCCAATCAACCATTTTTACGTTTGATGACAATTGCAAGTGACTATCTTTTTCCCATTTCCACAAAACTCGTTGTGGAAGACGAGCGAAAACCCGGACAAATGCTTGCTGAATACGTAGGGGCATGGAAGACACTCGCGAATTAGAACCTAGGGTGAAAATAATGAATCCTTCTTCCGCTCCATCGACGAAACTTTGCAAATCCTTTTTGTTTTGATAATTGTTTAAAATTATGAAGTAATTTTTTGCTGCTACAAATGCAATCTAACCTGGGGAAGCGGCTTGGCTGGCCTCACATGCATTGCTCCCACTGGTATGAGTGTGGGGGAAAGTGGGCGTAAGAAACTGGTAGTCGGATGAATGTTAACGAAACACAATTGAGCGTCTCTCTCAATTTTGACTATTGGTCTTGCATTGGGGAAATCTTTTTTAGCCAATTGGTCGAGATTAGCCAGTAAGTAATATTGGCGGATAACGATGAGGGCTTCAGTGATCACCAGGTTAGCCGTTCGCTGAAAGAATGTCATGTTACTGCCATGGCTACCAAAGTAAGGCGGGATCGAAGCGTATTCTTTATCGACATCATTCGCTGCAAAATTCCAGATTGTGCCAGACCCAGGATCAAAAAATATGAACGGAATTCCTAAGTGATCGACTAGTGGGAGAGTAAAATCGTTGACGATTGCGTCGACGATAACCATATCGAAATTTTTTTTCCGCTTAATTTCTTGAATTTCTTCGTTTGCCATGAAACGGTCATAGGCGACTGACATGGTGGAGTGGAAAAACTGGAAAACACCAAGTGCGTTTGCCACCATTCCATGCTGTTTAAAGTCATACCATTCGACTTCGACCTGATCGACTAATTCTAGCATGGGGATTTTGCGAATGTTTGGAGCATCAACTTTGGGAAGATGAGATGTTACCAAAGTCAGATTATGCCCTTTTTCGGCTAGCGTCTCCACTAACGGCATGAAAGAGTTCATGTGGCTTCTCGGACCGAGTGGAGACAAAACAAGAATCCTCGCCCCAAAAGTTGTCGACACGTTTGACAACAAGTGGAAGCACAGTAGAAGTAAGACTATATTCATTTTTATTCAGTTGGTTTTGCTCTGCTTTGCTTGGCGCTTCGTTGTGAACCTACAATGATGAAATTTAGAACTTATTATGCCCTAGAGGATAAATTTGGGATAAATATTGAACTATTAGTATTAGCTGCATGAAAGTAAATCTGTCAGAAGATAGGCCGGCTTTACAACAGTGCAATCCGACATTAAGGAAATCAAAATCGTCTTAGAACTTCGAAATTATATTATGCTTGTAATAAGTCAAAGAGAGAGGCGAAAACGGAACGTGACACCAAAACACAGCCTTTTTTTCGAGTAACCAGGTTTATCTATTACACAGTCTGTCAAATAATAAGTTACCTACATTGAAAAGAATGAGCTGAAATTGATGTCTTGTTTTGTCCCGTTATCTGAGATGACAGAGAAAATCGCGGAGTCGCTATCTTTTAATGCCAACAGTGGACAAAATACCTTCTTGTAAAATACTGGTTCAAAAGCAGTAATGGAAACTTTTTGCATCGTACTTCATGCCCCATGTGGTACCGTACTTGACTAATAGGGAAGAAGAGATTGCAAGGCCAGGATTAAGAAAACGAGTTCGCCGCCTAACGGTTGGTTTACGCACGCCAATCATGAGAATTATCAAACCGCGTAAGAGAATTACGCAACGAGTTTCTTGGACTAGCCGCATGGTGTTTATTTTATACGTAATGCAGCTACACGGCTCTAAAATACTTCCAGATCTTCAGCACATAACCCTAATGTTTGTTTTTTTTTTAATCTTGCAAACAATCTTATTATCTGATTTGGATATGCGTCTGTTAAATATTTAAATTTTACTTTTCTCGGTTGTGTGCTGCGGTTCTTCCGGCGCTGAATTATTATATTTTTACCTTTATTAATTACCTTAAGATGCGTTTTCCACATTATTTACAAGCTTTGTTTTGTAACTAGAAAACCACATACTTAGAGACGACAATACATGCTAGCGTTTAATAGGTATTGCGCTTTCGATTACGTTTACTGTTTACTCTCTGTATTTTGTTTTGTATTCCGTTTAATTATTGTGTTTTTACCTTTATGGTGGTAATTTTCCCAAAAATCCAGGCAACAGATTTGTAGATAACAAAAGTTGTGAGACTTAATGAGACAAATAAAAAAGCCCATACGTCGAGAAGATATTGCTGATAAAATGGAATATCTTTAGACTTGCTTTGCAAATGTTTGGCTCCGCCGTGCCGCAGGACGTGCTCTACCCAGTAGGCAGCTACTTCTCTTGATGGAATTAATTCGTCGTGCATTAGACGGGAGAGCCGGGTAACGTTATCTTTGAAACTAAATTCAAGGAAATTACTTCATCAAATAATTACTGACGATTTTCTTTATCAGTTATTTGTACCTATTTTGATTCAGAATTTTTGGAATAGAATCATACAAAAGTTCTTCAGTAACTTCCTCCCATTCCAATTTTAAAGCCCAGCCGTCTTCTTCTGCTTTCGTAAGAAGGCTTCGAATACGAAAAATATCACCCCACAGTTTAGAATTAAAAACTGGTGTATACCGTACCATACAAAACTCAGTAAGGAATACTTACAAACGCTGATCTCTTCCCAATGGCAAACCTAATATTGGGACTTGATGATAAATTGCCTCTTGAATTCCCATAAGACCCCCGTGAGCTATGAAAAGTCGAGCCTTTTCGTTACCTGAATGAGGAGGATTTATTGGTCGATTGTACGCATTGTAATCGCTTAAGTTGTTAACCTAATAAATCCTGTTGCGGTAGCCATTCAACCATTTTTACGTTGGGTGGTAATTTTAATTGACTACTTTTTTCCCATTTCCACAAAACACGTTGAGGAAGACGTGAAAAAACCTGAATAAACGCTTGCTGAATATGGACTGGCATAGAAGACACACGTGAATTTGAACCCAGTGTGAAAATAATGAAACCCTGTTCCGCTCTATCGACAAAACTCTGCAAATCCTTTAAAACAAGAATTAACAGCCTTCAAAATTTACCATGTTATACAGTACATATCCAGAAATACTTTATAGTTTTTATTTTTTGTTTAAAACAAACCTGGGGCAGCGGTTTTGCTGATCTAACGTGCATTGCTCCAACGGGAATGAATGTGGCTGGAAGTGGCCGAAGCCAGCTGGTTGTTGGATGAATGTTTGCAAAGGTTAGTTGAGCGTCTCTTTCAATTTCGGCAATTGGTCTTGCGTTAGGGAAATGTTGCTGGGCCATTTTGTCGATGTCCGCAAGAAGGAAATATCGACGGTATACGAGGGACGCTTCAGTCAACAACAGATTTGTCATTCGCTGAAAAAACGTCATCTGACTTTTATAGCCTCCAAAGTAAGGCGGGATAGAAGCATATTCTCTATCTACATCTTTTGCTACCATATTTGGGCTGGTTCCAGGACCTTTTTTGACAGAACAAATTTTGATTTTAGAGATTATCCATTATGAAAGTATTTCTCTGAAACGCCATTTGAATATGAGAATTTTCGTACCGGGATCAAAGAATATGAAGGGGATCTCCAAATGATCGACCAATGGGACGACAAAATCGTTGCAAATTCCATCGATGATTACTATATCGTATATTTTATTGCGCATAATTTCTTGAACTTCTTTGTTTGCCATAAATTTATTATAAGCCGCCACCCATGTAGAGTATAAAGCCTTGAAAGCATCTATCGTGGTGGAAACGATGCCGTGATCTTTAAAGTCATACCATTCTTCTTCCACAATGTCGACTAACTCATCCAAGACAATTTTACGAATGTTTCGTGCTTCGACTTTGGGGGCATGAGCAGTCACTACCGTCAAATTATGACCTTTTTCGGCCAGTGTCTCCACTAACGGCATAAAAGAATTTACGTGACTTCTTGGACCAAGCGGCGATAGAACAAGAATCTTCGCTGCAAGAATTACCGCCACATTCGTCAACACATAACACAATAAAATCGTACCTTTTCCCATTCTTACTTGATGCTGCGGCTTCTTTGGTCACAAAAAAATCGATAAGGGCCTAAAATAAATCATAGGAAAAATTATGTGATATTTTATGGTGTAAGGACATGTAACTAATATTTACTTACATGTAGCAATATTGCTGCTTGTAAATAAGCGAATTTCCAGTTCAAAATAAAAAAAATGTACCGTATGCACTTCTTCGTTGTAGAGATCTAGTCGAATAACTTTTAACGAATGGCAAGACTACGTTTACTTTACTTCCCTCATTTATAAAACACTGACCCAGAAAGCCAAAAAAGGCTAGGAGGAGGCATCTTTGTCCCATGGGATTCCCTACAATCGTCTTCAATACTGAACTTTGTGCTATTTTTCCCCTCTGATGGCTACACTCAGTTCTATCACGAATGTGAAAAAAAATATTCTACAAGTTGTCCGTATCTCAACTAGTAACCAGTTTACTCCGACAACAATCGTGATGACCCAGCACTTCAGTATCCGCACTCCACTTATAATTACGATATGCAACATACCTATCGTTCTTTGAACTGTGGATAGTGAAAGCAAGAACGCTTTTAATGACAAATAAATGAAAGAACAGAAACCTATCTTAGGATATTTTCCACTTTTTTTCAGAAAAAAAGGACGATATGATACCCCTGGGGGAAACAGTTTCAATCTGTACTAACGGAAAAATGCGTAACATCCACTGCCCAGTGACATATCTGTTTCACTTTTCTGGGAACTCAGCTTCGACGGACGTGGGCGTATTATTGCCGAAAAAAATATTTTCACACTATGTAACGTACATCATGTTTTTTAGCAATCGAAAATTCGAAATGCACAAATGGGGTCCTTCGCCAATTTTCGCGCAACACGAAGCGCGCACAATGTTTAAAGGCCTATTTCACAAATCCCTAGATGGGGTTGTGGTTTGTTGACGTTGAATGGCAGACGAATTCTGGCCGAAAAACAACTGACGTTGGACCGACTTAGTGTCACCTGTTTCAATAAACCACTACGATTTCACTTTATCTAGCACCTTAGTTTCTTATCTTTTGTGTCCCACCATAGTTTCTTGTATCTTGAAGTTGAAAAGACTTGCATGTGCGCTGTCCCGTATTTTTATTACATGGGGAAAAATGAGGGTTTTAAGTTTTGCAGTGTTAGCTTTCTTAGTAATTTGGCCAAGGCTTTGCCACTCAGCAAGAATATTAATGCTAAGTCCTGTTGCTACTAAGAGTCATAAAATCTCTGTGATGCCAGTTTTACAAGCTTTAGCTCAGCAAGGTCATTTAGTTACAATTTTAACTTCACACCAACCAGAAGAATCTGTAAAGAATGTACATGAAATTGTTGTACATAATCCTTACATGAATGATGGAAAATTTGACTGGTTCACTCTTAACTCAGTTAATCCTCTTCTATTACAATACTATATACTTAACAACTTTGCAACAGTATCAAAATTCAACTATGAAGCAATGATGAATAACACAGAATTCAAGTCTCTTCTCAGAAAGAGAGAAGTTGACTTGGTAATTTTAGACGATAGTTTTAATGATTTTTGTCTCAAAGTTATTGAGGATCTTCAAGTTCCATTCATATTCTTCAGTTCATCAACAGGATATCCTTGGGTATTTAGTGCCATGGGAGCAACCCAAGAGCTTTCTAGTGTTCCTAGTCGATTTACGGGTTATGACAATGACATGAGCTTTAAAGAGCGCTTGTTTAACACTTTAGCTGGATTAGGGGCCCTTTGGTTGAGAACTTTGATTGTAGTTCCAGCCATCGACGATTACACCAAGAAAGATTTTCCAAAGGCTCGTTCAATATCTGAGATTGAAAAAGACGCCAGTTTATATTTTCTTAGTTGCCAGTGGACCACAACTTGGCCTAGACCTCTTCCACCAACGGTCATCCTTCTTGGTCCCCTTCACATCCATTCGCCTCGTCCGCTTCCTCGGGTGAAAAAAATTTTGTGTGGCTCGTGTAATATATTTAGTTGCCATGACAAACTAACTCACTTCCTTCTCCTTTTGCGTCAGGAAATTGAAAACATGATAGGCAAATCCGAGGATAACGGATGTATTATTTTCACCCTCGGATCGATTCCTTCTTCGAAATTTATGCCAGAAAAACACATTCAAACTTTTGTGAAAGTTTTTTCCATGATTCCTCAACAAGTCATTTGGAAGTGGGACGATTCAACCCACATACCTGATAATGTTTCGGAAAATGTTCATCTGGTTAACTGGCTCCCTCAGCAAGATTTACTAGGTTTAATTTGTAGCTTTAATGTATGACCAAATAAGTCTTTCATCTTTTTCCCTGGTTATCTCATTTAGGTAATCCAAATGTTCGATTGTTTATGACTCACGGTGGTCTTCTCGGAATGCAGGAAGCATTATACCATTCCGTTCCGTTGCTGGCACTACCTTTCGGTACAGATCAGTATCTTAACGCTGCAAAAATGAGAAAAGAAGGTTGTGGGTTGCGATTGGACTGGAATGATTTAGACGAAATGACATTATACAACTCGATTACAACTATTATCAACGACCTAAGGTGGTTATTTTAATAATTGACTATCGTTAGAATCCCATCCGTAACCTTTACAAAACAGTTACAAACGTAATGCCACACGGCTTTCGCGCCTGATGCGCGCAGAACTAGTGTCGGGTCAAGACGTCGCTGTATACTGGATTGAGCATGTCCTCCGCTTTAATGGAACAACGCACTTGAAGCTAAACTCACAGAACATTCCATTCTATCAGCTGTATCTTTTGGACATTGGTTTATTTCTGGCTACTACTTTTTTTTTATTGCTATGCATTGCAGTAACTTTAGTGCGAAACCTTATCCGATGTTTGTTGATGACGACGAGGGCAACATCCGCTGTAAACGCTCCTCTCAATCCGAATTTAAAGAAAACAAGGTAACGCGCTTAAGTCTGCATTTACGCTGTGCTGGTCTCCTTAACTCCCAAGAGCCACATTTTTGTAAGATCTAATAGTTAACCTTGAATACACCTCCCTATAAAAATTTCCAGTGCTATGTGTCCTCGAAAACTTAATTGTCATTTCTGAAACTATCGCAACTATTGGCCAAACAAGGTCAAAGTACAGACCCCTTTGCTGTATAAAAGTTACAGCCTATCGATATATTAATTCAGTCGTTGTCTTCCATTCAAACTAAACAGACAGTAAGTATAGAACGACGGTCGTGGCTGAAAAATGAACAGTTTGAATGTAAGTGTTTTATTTGATTTAAGTTTTAACGATTACTGTAAATTTGGGCGAATTTTGTCATGTTTCCCATAGATGATTCTCGTCGCTTCTGTCTTGCTGTGTTTCTGCGTTCGTTATTCCGAACTTCTCCCAATTCCCGTACCTCAGAATGGTTGGAGTGATATCGGTTCAGACGACCATCAGGATGCAGATGAATTTATGATCAATAATGGTGTCACTCAAGAAGAAATTGAGGAATTTCATCGACTAAGTACGGAATTCATAATAAGTACTTATGACCCTCAATAATCAAGTTCCTAGTTAATAAAAATACTTGTATTTTAGATGGTTTTGTACCTGACGTCAACGCAGAGGAAGAACAAGTGGAAGGTCGTAGCTTTGGAAAAATTGCTGCAGCGTTGAAGTTTTGGAACTGGTCAGCTTTTGAAAATTTCCGCGTTTGGATCGAAGAACGACGTCGTCGTACCACTACAATAAAGCCTATTCCCGTCTACATTGTTAACAATCCCCACTCTTACCCCTATAGTAATATTTACCAATCCTATCGACCTTCTAATGTAAAGTGAATTTGACGTTACCACGCTCCTGTGTTTGATCCCATATCTGACGTAAAAGTGTAAATTTGTACAGTTTTGGACGTAACTAGAGAATTTTTCGATTACTTGAACCATGCAACAGAATAGCTGTAAAAGAATCTGACTAAATACAATTAAAGATCAATCACAATGTAACGAAAAGTCTTACTTTCATGTTTTTAATTTCTTCCGGATCTGTAAGTTTCATAAGATAATCGCCTCGTACTAGGTTGTTTGACTACTTCTTCACTCATCCTTTAGTTTTCCCATTTTCATTTTTTTAAATACTCTCACCAGGTTCCAGTAACCCTTTCCCTGGTATACACACATTGTCTGAATAAGTTTAAACAGCAACCAGAGTGCAGCAACAAACAATCAAATGTTCCGTGTTCCGCCAGGTAGCGTTGCTCCCAAATGTCGACATTACAACGACAGAGAAGCGGTGGCTGGCGACGTGCGCGTACGTGGCGGTTGTCACTTAGTACAATGCAAATGGCGGTGTGACAAGCTAGGAATTATGCAATAATTAATTCTAACCCATGGGTAAGTGCAAGTTCAAATATTTATCACTGTTCAAATTGTATATTAAATTTGGTAATCCTTTTACTGAGAATTTATTTGTGATTTATTTGATAACGTAACTGTTCTTTCCTCGTCTTTTAACACCACGTGGTGTTTTTTAAGTTCTCGAGAAACTTTGGTTTCAATGCAAATCTAACTTCTTTTTAACTATTATTTATTATATTGCATTTTATGCTTAATGGTTTTAGCAAGCATTCAAGTGGTCTTAATACAGAGTCGTGTAATAATGAAAATTGTATGCTTTGTTATACCAGCGGTACTAGGTACTTCCATGTTGACATGAATCTCAAGTAATATACTTGGTTTTCAAAATAGCTATTTGATTGAGAGAGCTATTGTTTGTCTAACAATTTTTCAATAGGATAAAATTTTTAAAAAATTAGATTAACAAGTCATTTTTATCATAGGCTGGCTTTGAGCTGTGAAATTTGCTGCGATTGGGGTTTCCTGATTTTTTTTTTTGGTCCAGGTATATAGCTTCGTTATTGCTACTGTGCTTTCATTAAATATTGCTGGAAGAGTTTTATGGATTTCTGATAATTCTTCTCTCTTGAGTTTATTTTGTTTTATTGTAAGAAATAATTTTCTCTTTACATCTTTAGGCCACTGTGTCAACAACTTGCAAGGCAAGCATGGACCCCACAATCAAACTTGTGAAAATAATGTTCCTCTGCTGTAGTTGTTTCACTGTGTTATTCATTCAGTAAGAAGGTTATTATTATTTGCAGGCTAAAACTGTAGATTTGTTTTATCGAAATCCAGGTGCGTGCATGTTAAATTCGTTATATGTAGCGTTGACGGTCTAAAAAGACCAAGGCGTTGGGTTGGTTTCATTCTGGTTTCGACATTTTTATTTCTTGAAGGGCTTTGGGGACATAGAAAAGAAAATATTAGTTTCAAAGATCTAGAATTCTTGACGTTCATTTTTAGTTTAATTGTAATTTTTGAGTTAAGGTTTAGTAAACTGAAATTTATCGAAAACGAAACGGATTCTGATAATGTAAATGCCATAATGACATTCTGCGCGAGGTCTTCTATCCATAATCTGACAATCTTAATTTTAGCGGCATTCTTAGTAAAATGTAAATATTCTGACATGATTGCAAATCGCGACAGAAGAGATGAAATTAACTAATATTACTGTTGCAAAATGATCTTTTTATTATGTTATCCAAATTAAGGATTTGCAATTATTTCTACATACCATATCATACCAATAGCTCATTGATGTCTGAAAATCTTACGTTATCAGTCAAAAAATTTACGAAGAGGGGAAAGAAATACACGTAATATATGAACAATGAAACCTCTTGTCAATAACTATTCACCAATTGATCCTTAAATGGCTGTTTTTAAATCAGTATCCTAAGTAAAAGTTTCAATGTGTTACATATTTAAAGGTAAAAGTCAATTAAAACAATAACAATGCAGCGTATTTTATGCAACAAAATTAAACGTGTCCTCGTTTCTTCTCGGCGGAACCACCATTTCTGTCCCGAAGTTGCCGTTTCGTCGCTCAGGGTTTATTCATGAACGATCAGCAGATAAAACTCTTGAAGAGTTAATCATGAATCATCATCTCGTTCAGAGCCAAACGTCGCTCGGTACGGCCCGTACCGCCCAACGAGTGGCATGGCTAAGAGAAGCCGGAAAGAGAGAAGAGTGACGGTTGGGGCCAGTTCTTAGGGGATGCGATTGAACCTAGTCGGGCGCTTGGCTGTATTCACCCTTTCGAGACAGAGCCCATCCCTACCTCCTGCATTTCGGGTATCAGGACCGGAATTGGAAGGATAAAAGGTTACAGGGGGAATCTACACTTAGCAGCAACACCTGAGTGTAGTGCAGGTTTGCAACTCCTGAAACAAAAAGAAGATAATATTAGTTAATCAGTAATTAAAACAAGTCGCAAGTTTCAGCGTACCTAGTCATATTGCTCCCAAAAAATGGTTCTTCAGTCACGTCTTCATCGGCTATGTATCAGCAATCACCTGGGAAAATAAATATAAACTGTTAATCATGGAATGAAGTAGTTTTCGGAGACCGGAAATAAACCGGAAGTGAGAAATACTGCCCCAATCTCAAAACAAAGTAGATATTCGGAATCAGCGCACTTTTCTGATCAAGAATAATGTGTTATTTTTGAAATTTGAGAGATTGACCAAATCGCAAATTTTTGAAGTCTATAGACTTCTTAAATTCTCGATTTTCGACATGTTTCAAAAGTTGATAAAAACACGATATTCTAGCTCAGAATTTGACGAGGAATCCGATTCTGCCCTTCATTTTGCTGTACGACGTGTTTTTATTACTTCCGGTCCACTTCCGGTTTTGCACTTTTACATGTGTTCATCGTCTAATTAAGTATTAAATTGTACTTGGCAATTTGAAGTGGTCGGAGGTTGTCCCGCTATGTGCAGTAGCTGCACATATGATGACACAAGAAGCTACGACAGCTCCAACGGCTGAGTGTAGTGCAGGTTTGCAACTCCTGAAACAAAAAAAGAAGAGATAATGTTGGGATATGCTCACCATTGTTTATAAGCTAACAATTAAGTATTGCATAGGCTAGAGCCTGAATTTCCGATGGAGGACATGTTCCAGGGGAAATTTTGCAAAACAGTTAGTGTCACAAAGAAGAAAATTTTATTTTCATTAACTATTCGGTCCTTTCTATTATCCTTACAGTAACTAGAAAACCTCATCATGTGATGTCTGATGTGTAGACTTGTATCACACAACCAACAATAAATGAATCAACACTGAAATACCAGTGGAATACAGACTTACACACTTATTTAACACGGCTTCTAGCTTTACGTACGCTAAATCCAGACTCTTCAAAGTGAGGTTTATAACTGCTAAAACGAGTCTAACAGTGGCTACTCATTAAGATGGGTACGAGTATCCTCAAAACTAGCTACTTGGTCTCTAGTAAAACCATTATCACATTAATTAAGCTAACTACATTAGAAAAAAACTGAAATCTAGCTAGCTACCATTCAAAATCCGTTACGTCATGCAAGAATAACAAACAATGCATGAAAGAGAATAACAATACACTGTTGCGCGATTTAAGATTGGTTTTCTGTCATCGAGAGTTGACAGGAGAACGGAGAACTATTCCAGGCTTCCGGCCCCAGATACAAATTAATGGACATACTGAAGCATGATAGTAAATAATAATACGGTAGTAAATCAAATCCCTGACAAAGGATTAAAGATCCCGAAACCAGGATCTCGTCACGCATTTGTCTTCTTGACTCCGCAAAATAAATTGCACGTAGGAATAACTAATTGGATGGGTTCCGTTAGGTTTGTGTATATTTTTCAAAATTAAAATTAAGACATTAGGCTAGCTCTCTTTGCTCCACAGGATTAGGTTACTACTTAAATTGCGTACGATGCTTATGGATATAAATCGCGCGATTCCTTAATTGAGTCGAGTATATATGTTAGTTTTGAGTGCGGACACTAGTCCTCTGACTACGTTCAAAATTTCTCAATAGTAAACTGCATGTCATTTTTTTTTTTTTGGCTTCCGGAACGCTGGGTCTAGGCTGCAAACATTTTTGAATCGGAATCATTCTTGGCCTTCCGGAGGAAGCACCTTAGTACTGACTCGGCTACCATTATGGTTAATAGTCAATCAATCACTGCCGCTTTGAATATGTGGATTTCATAGATATATACGTAGGGACTACAACAGTTGGGCACTGTTGGGTATAGTTCCTGTCTGCCAACCTAACCAAATGATGCTTTGATCCACAAAATTTTCATCGGCCAACCGGCCGAGCTACCGACCGAGCTACCGTCAAAGTATCTTCCGTCAAAATTCTAGCGTACCCAGTACGCACAAGCAACTGCAAACTAACTACGGCGGCCTGAAAGGTTACAATCAACTATGTTATTAGGTATAATTTGCTTTTCAACAACCTTGAGGTGCTTTGTCGCCCGCTGAAGAGAAATTCTTTCCATTTATTTGTTCAATGACACCATTTCCTGTTAACTTGCTGCTTGCACTTCCTCTTTCAGTTCAACATTTTGAACTAATAATAATAAAAGAGAGTAAATGGAAGAGCAATATTGAAGGTATTGGCTTGGTGCTTGGCAGATTCAGTCATCCCAACGATGTTTCAAAATGTAGGCTAACAAATCGATACATGCTGAATCCCAACGTTGGTCAAACCAGCGAGTTGATATAGGGCTTCTTACCTGACGTCACCAATCCAAAAGCGAAGCAAAAAATAGTAAGAAGCATACCACACGACAAAAGGGGAGGAAAGTTCAGTCCCAAACGTAATCTGGTTCTCTCCTATCGCTGCCAGTACTAGCACTGGAAGATATAGACTGCGACTAAAGACCACCTTTTTTTAAGGTGCACTTTAGTCTGTCATTGTATGTCAACAAAACAAGGTTCCTAAACAATTGTTTGCTTCGTATTAATACAGTGAATGATTCGTGTAGTGAGAAGTAGTGTGAATCAAGTTGTATAACGTGGAAGTAAATACTCAAGGCCCGAGCTATTGGCGAATGGAAACACCACTGACGGCCGAAAATGGTGACAATGGTGGTACGCCGCGAGATTCAAATCTCCTACCGTTTTACACAAGGAGGATGGGCAGTACAACGGACCATTCGCCGCACATCATCGTCTTTAAAACTGGAGTTCTTCGAAGACTTCTTGTCCTCTCTGTTTTCATCCTTGTATGTCAAATTGTCCAGCTCATCTGCCAAGTTTGTTTGATTATGCAATCCAAACGCCTGTCAGTGTCTACAGTCTCCGCCGTTCTC
This sequence comes from Ceriodaphnia dubia, assembly GCA_022539655.2. NCBI lineage: Eukaryota > Metazoa > Arthropoda > Branchiopoda > Diplostraca > Daphniidae > Ceriodaphnia > Ceriodaphnia dubia. Next base: position 2,072,174 of record JAKUCG020000076.1, read on the forward strand.
GTCATCTGGACTGTACTATCTCTGACGCTAACAGCCCAATGGGTTCTTTTGTTGGGTAGTAATCGAATCGGAATGTATACAAACGATCTTTCTAAAACACATTTATGAGATTTAAAACACTAAAGCTTCGCTTGGTGACGTATATAGAGTTAAAAAGGGGAAAATGCTCATATGCGGATGCATAGGTCTCTCCATCCTCAGCTTATTAGCTTCTGTCGTTCTTCTTCTAGTTCAAAATGAAACTGAAAAATGGAAAGGTTTGTCTAGTCTCGAAATTTCTAGCTAAACAGATTCAGTATATTTTTTTGTTCAAATAGATGATAACATAAAATGGCTTGTCAGTACGATTGTAACGTGCAATGCGGTGAATGTTATCAAATTCTTCATTCTGTTTGGATTCGTCATTCGAGGGCAAAAAAGCGTCCATCAGGTATATCATGATCATATACGAAATGTAAAAAAATAGGTTTAGAAAGAGAATACGGTAATTTCTTATAGGTAATAGGATCTTGGCTTTGGCTAGCAATCCAGCAACATATCCAGGTACTGTATATCACGTCATTTTACTTTACTATTGCATAACGAACTTGGGCATTTTTATTTTGCAACTTTCAGCAGCAACAATCATTGATAGAGGAAGGTGGGAATGCGCTTATCAAACAACACTTGCAAGCAGCCTACGACGCAAATGAGCTGCAGTTTACATCAGAAGCGGCTTAATTACGATAAAATGTACTACACTTATCAGGAGATCTATTATATATTTGTAAATAATACACTAATGGAAGCGTGTTGATATAACCATTTCAATTTAATAATGCCCTTAATTTCTCATAGCTATAACGTATCAAACAAAGGAAAAAAAATTGGTTTTAATGTTTCTATAGGCTCGCTTGAAAAAAATATGAAACGAAAGGAATTATCTATACGCCGAACAAGTTTAAACCAGATCCCTATAAATTACCTTATATTTTTAAAGTTTCACACGGTCGGTATATGGTGAACTCTGGTGTATAAGCTTATCGAGCTCAAGATCTTATCACTTTCAATGCGTTGCGTTGTTATGGCCTATATTCATTATACTGTTGAGTTTACATGCCTCACTAGGTGAGTTGACTAAATGTCACTTCATCGTTAGAGACTAAAATGTGGGAGAGTTCCGACTGGCTTATCCAGTCCCAGCGACGAAGCGTGTTACCATCTTTCTCAATAAAACTCGGACTGGCTCTTACAATTCTTAATATTCTCCTATGGTTGATTGCTGTCATTTTACAGGTAAATGTCGAACTTTTCTTAAGACTATTTACCAATACTGACAAAACACTTATTCATTTTCAATTTTCCCTAGTAGGCAATCCTTCTTAAAACTATTGATTATTACTTTGCGCCGTCGTCCTACACACTCCTTGGTATCTGCTTGGGATGGTCCATCGCCATTTTGGTCACTACGACCGGCTCTGTCTACGGATTGATTCGCAACACAGTCAAAGAGTAAGAAAAGATAAATTGAACGACAATAATAAAAATTGCGCCAACAGAATATTTCTCGCCATTCGCCAGTGTTAAATCTTATCTGGTACTGACTGCTGGAACGGCGGTGTTCTCGATTATAATTTTTATAGCCTTCGTTGTCGCCCTAAGCCTTGATACAGGTTAAAAAAATTAGCAAATATTTTCTTTTGATATGTGAAAACAACGCTATCAAAACCCTTAGCAACGGAGCCCTGGTTAGGACCAAGTGGTTTCTCAATTTTCACCGGGCTCTATGTGTTTGGAGAGAGCTGCATCATTGTCAGATACTTTGCCGGCCAGTGGAAAATATTCAAATTAGAGGTTGACACGCTGTTCTATTAACTGCCTCTGAAATTTAAAAGAATTTTCTGTCTGGAAAGGTGGAAGAAGAAAGAATGGATCGGCTCCAGCAGCGTATGCGGGAAGAGCAACAGCGTAATTTGGATATTTTGACTCGATCCAGCCAGCCAGCGCCACCTGTTGAATATCAGTTGGAACAGGTGATGGACGGCTCAGAGACAGAGATAGAGCAGAGAAAGGAAGACGAAGTGAGCGATGCGGACAGCGACCGCTTGACTTACTACCCACCCGTGTTTGTCTAAAAGTATTACTCAATACAATTTTTTACCCAAGCTTATCGTCTTATCGGTGTTCTCGACACGTCGCGTTTATTATCTGGATTCCGAAATCAGGAGGTGAAAACGCTAGCTTACGAAGTGAAAAGAAGAGACAGTTATAAGCGAAAAAGGATAGGGCTTGAAACACTTGTTACATTTGCGCTGGGATGAGTTAGCAGTGAGCCGATTTGAACCTGCCCGATCCAGGAGCAGGTGGTGTCACGAGTTTTCCTGCTAGAAAGATGACATCTGTTTACAACTCAACTTCACAGGACAATGACGACTTTGGTCGTCCGGCTACCTTTCTATTGCAGCATAAACGAATCGTCAAAATCCTTTGCATCTCACTGGTCGTCCTGTTCACCCTAGCCGTCACCTTTCAGGTAAACAGTGAAGTACCAGGCAACAATAACCACAATCACTCGAGTTTAACAGTTAATTACGTCAAGGTCTGTGCCATCATTACATCACATGAAACTTATAGCCAAATTGGGTGCGGAATTTGGTGCGGCGTTCTTTACGCCGCAACAAGCGTTGTGGGTCTATTCGCCGTCTATAGCGATACTAAGGCCATGTAAGGTAACCGGATATTTTTTAACTAACTGAATAGAGTGTGTTATAGTGTCTCGCATTATCAAAATTCCGGTGGCAGGACAATTGGCTTGTTATGCATGGCTGCAACGTCCGTTTTCACTTCCCTTGCGCTCATGACGCTGTCCGCTCTCTCCCTCGCTGGCATGCATGGTAGTTATATATTAACAGGCAACACTCTATTCTGGTCAAATTCTTAGTGACGTCCATTTACAGAAACCAATACGCTGTGGACCACGTCCAATGCTATTCTTATCACAGTTGGATTGATTGGAGCGTTCAATTCAGTAACTTTGTTAACGATCGCTGCCATCTCCTTCCCTTCGGATAAACAGGTGCGGTTACTAAAGTATAGTAAAAGGATCAATGAAAACCAATATTATTTTCTTTAGCCAAAACACAGTTCGTATAACATGGAGGAAAGTGGAATCGTTCCAGCCGAAACGGAAATGTCTCGCACAGAAAATCAGTTTCCACCTTCAGAGGTGGTGGCTATTATTGAACCGCAAACAACCGAATCTAGTAGTTCAGCTGGTTCTGGCATTTACGAATCAATTAAGTCAAAACAGGGAAGTCTGGCAGAAAGTGTAAGTCAAGCTTTTACAGTTGATTACGTAGAACCAATTTATGCTGTTCCTGTAAAAAAGAAGAAATCTGCCGCTCCTTCAATCGACGGCGATTTTGATATTCAAGTCGATACCCGCTGTGAAACCGAAGAGAAAGAAAACAACAACATCTCAAATGGGAAGTGGTTCAATATGGAGTACCCTGAAGAGCCGGTTGGATCGGATGTCGACGATAGTCAATTTACAAGAAACATTGAACTGCCAAAAGGGGACGTAATAGTTCACGCTCCCCCGAGCCCAAACTGATACTCGGTCGCCTAAGTGTTTTAAGTATTTTAATAAAAGGTTGTTGTGAAGTCACTAATACTAGTGAGTTAGCCTCACCAGAGAAATGGATGGTTCTAAATAAATCAATCAATCTAGTTTTTGCCAATACTATATACTTTTAACTACAATTACTGAAAGTACCGCATTTTCGAGACCAACCGCATCATCTTAACTCAAAATGCAAAAATGATAAAAAGAGAAAAAGTTTGCACGTGAAAAGTTCGCATATTAGGATACATAGAACAGATTCCTGTTCCATCTCTCAATACTTTAACTCGAGTATTTCGTTACAAATCAGAATTACTTTTATTTCAGGAAACAGTAAAACAACAAAGAACGTAGGTGCGCTTAGTAGATCAACAAATCGGCACCGTCTTGGTTACGAAAAGTAATTACAACACTTTTCAGAATGAGATTGTTTAAGATGAATCAAAATTGGTATGTCAGGGGGGCGATTCATGTTTAAAAGACACAACTGTAAATGTTTGCCATAAGCAATCAGAAGCCTCAAGCACTAAAGACAGATTAGTGACAGATACCCCACTTCTTTTTACATCCTAGGGACAAATTGCAGTGGGAAGTTGAATTTCCACATTCGTTGCGAAGGGAGCAGCATTGAGAATAAGGGCACTTTCCATGCACCGGACCACATTCATGCCCAGAAAATTCACCAGAGTTCAAGTCCTCATCAAAGTCGGGGTCAATTGGAGGTACAACTGCCGGTCTTGCTGATGCTGCTTCATTTCCTCCAGATGACATGCAGCTCAGAGCTGAAAGTGAAAATGAAACCTGAGCTATCTGTCTCTGTAAATAAACTTGGTAAATAATAATAGTGCATACCTGTAGAGAAAAGGGCCAAAACAATAACCAACAAAGCAAACAACTGAAACTGCTTCATTGTAAAGTGATGTGAGAGTTCTAGGGCTGTTCGACGGTAACTGATATCGCACAGACGAGCTCAACTCTTATAAGACACCACAGTCGATGAAGGACGAGGAGAGGAACGAAACCAGTTCATTCCAGTGTGCCGCGTCATCAGGATGTCAAAAAAAATTGTGGTACTGTTGAAACACAGAAAAACCAGACGAGCTGCGACACAAGCTAAAGTTATCTTTAGACGTCAGCAACATGTTCCTTCAAGTTATGTCTTGTTGCCGCAAGTTTTAGTTGACTAGCTGTCTACACAAAATGTAAACTTCAACAAGTGATTCAATCTTGCAGCATTGCCACACCCTCACAATTAGGGCATTTTTCGCAGAATGGTTTTATAGTTTTCTAGTGTGAGCTCTGCGTTACAATATAGGGAAAACAACAGGCAAATATAGGACAACACCGCCAGACAAGAGAAAAACAAATAAACGAACCCAGTTCAAGCAACGCCAAGTTAAGGCAATCTATACAATCGTTCAACAATATTATTACGCAAGATGTTTTCAAAGAAAATAATACAAGCTGTCAAACGTGAATGTTTTGTGGACTAGTTTCTTATCCACTTTCCGACCATTTATATGCGCACAACCGAAGACGCTTGCGCTAAAAGATTATATTACCAACGTTTACTGGTGAACATATTTGAGCGTACGCACTGCATTAATGTAGCGTTAGTGCGAATTCATAATTATCAGCATTTCCATTTCGTCCCATGACTTTAACACTTGATCAACCAAGCTCTAGCTCTAAGCTGGTTAATCATGTGTCAATCTATTACAAAATTCATCGCCCACTTTCGCCGCCACACCTAATTGTTAACTGGGAATTTCCGAGCCTTGACTCACCTCAAAATTCACAATTCGCGCGTGTTAATGTGTTATTCCTTTATTAGCGTCTGTTACGTGACATTCATTATTCATACTCGTTTTTTTACAAATAACAATCTAGTGTATCATCGGGGACGAAAGAAAAGTCTTAAATTTCCTAACAGACGGGCAAAACGGGGCTGAGTAAGACGAGTCTGGAATCGTGACGTATTGTTACTATCACTTTTTAAGGTTTCAACATTTCTTGGTAGCCCTTTGATACTATCATCATGGGATCACTTGATTGACACCCTAGGGGCATTGCTATTTAGTTTTTACCTGAAGCTTTCCAGAAGGATGTAACATGGACAAGAAGGACGTAGCCAAAATTCCCCCCGGGATCCGACTTTTTTTTGTTTTCTATTCCTTTAACCGAACGCTCCGATGTTCTGAACCCTCAATTGCTTAGAGAAACTAGGCTACGAGTTGAAGAAACTGGATTTTGTTGCCGTTCCCAGACAGTCGTATTTGTATTTATAACCAAGATTCCGAGTCACTCGTTTCCTCCTAATGCATGAGTCAACACGTCCACGCCGGAACAGTGTTTTTGACCCGGTCTCGCTTGACAAACTTGTAAGCGTGAGAGGGACTTGATAACAATCGGTTCGGTGTTATTAATTTAATGCTTGACGTTAGAAACGAGTCATCTTTCGAGCACATTCCACAAAAGCTAAGTGGATGAGTGATGAATCTGCTGCATTAAAGAGATTTGAGAAAAAGTTTAAGTCATTATTTAAAAGAAAAATGTGCGAACGCATTCATTAAGTGGACCGCCTATTCACGGCTTGCTTAGCAACATCGGAGCAATCGTGTTAGCAATCAATTAAATAGTCGCGTATGGGTGCCGAAACACGTGAGGAGAACGTTGGCAACAAAGCTGGCGAATGGATAGGTGTTCTCCGTTAGGTGAGATGTGTTACAATATCACCGGTTCGACAATTGGACCTAACCAACCGGTTACCTTAACAGCTATACGTGATTGGCTTTCGGCTCCTGGTTCCCTGCCCATAAAATAAGGGAAGGAATAAGAGCAGCCTTGTATAAAACCTTGTGGTCGGCTTGGGAATTGATTCAGTTCTCTTATTTCTAAGCGACCACACCATCACAAAAGTCTATCGCTAACATTGATACAAAAATGAAACCAGTTGTTACTTCAGTCATTTTGGTGCTTGTTTTCTCTGCCATTATCTCAACCGGTAACCTTATTATTAACTATTTTCACGTGCCTCTGTTAAAATGTACATGGCCTAGGTTAAAACATCCATTTTCGTAATAATCAGTGTTTTTTCCGTTTTCAGAGGCGCGACCCAATCGTGATGGCAATTTGACGGAACTTTTCCGCCAAGTCGATCCGACTGACAAATGCGGCCCATCAGCTGGAAATTGCCCAAGCGGCCTGTGTTGCTCCCTATACAATGAATGCGGAACAACACCGGCACATTGCAACGTTTCTCTGGGTTGCAAGAGGAGATTTGGCGAATGCCATTAAAATCTTTCGCCATGAGATTGAGCCAGGGAATTATAATATCCGCGTTTCGCATGTATCGTCGAAAACATTTCATCCATTTCCCTCCCTCTTTCAGCTTTGAAACCGAAATTCTGTAGAATATCGTACGTACCTGATATCACGGTATGTTTATTTCCTGACCCTTTTGCCTGTTAACATGTGTGTCAAACTGGTTTTGAACTACATGTAATATTTTTGAACTTGGTTTGGACATTACTTAATAAAAATTCAGTTTGGCACATTATTTTTCGATGATTTTATTTGATTTACGTGAATTATCAGTACCATCAAGAATTTTTTTTTTTTTAATTACGACTTGTATTCTCTCTTCATCCTTACTGCCTGTTAAGCCTAGCTAATGATGGACGATCAGAAGACAAAAAACACACGACTGTCCTCTGGAATACAAAATTCTGGCATCATATATAATTTGAAGCGACCCCAGCCTTAAAGTGGGATAATTGCCGACAGGAAAGTGCGCATCAATAACCTACATTCGATTCTATTGTGACCGAAGATTCAATTATTTTTTGTTATTTTGTTGGGTTTTTTTTACCGCACGATTTTTATGTTTTTATTTTTTATTTTTTCCTTAAACTGCGCCACTTTGTGAAAAGTTCCCAGGATTAATTGGCAGCCTAGACAAAAACAAAATCTGGATTTAACTGGAACCACTTGACAAAATATCAATTAATATTGGTGTAACAAACTCTTCTTCGGCCTGAAGGGGGAAATTGTGTTTAAAGTTAAGAGAAAGATTTACATTTTATAACGTCCCATGCAAGCGGCCTCAATGAAAACTCCAGCATACCGTAGTATGCTGGACGATTGAAGTAGTATGTATAGACGAATTAAATACCGTACATTATCACACAACGGCGAAAAATGCAGCGCGCACTTCAAATTCGACAATCGATAATGACAAGTGGGGTTTACGACTCGCGTGAAGCCAAGACCGTCATTGTGATAGCCTATTTTTCCATCACACTTGAAAAAAAACCATACAGAGAAGCAAAGCACTTCTAATCAATTAAAAAAGAAGAATAAAGCATTCTATTCAAGATAGAATAAGTTGATTTGTGAAAATTTCCAAATTGTACACTGCGCGGCCTATCTAATACAAACACGGAAGCGCCGAGAAGAAAGTTTACATTTTCACACAGCGCAAAATCCTGAACGTTCTAGAAAAGGATAATTCGTAGGAGAGAAACTTTTTTGAAAATACCATTTAATCTTTGATTTCTCCTCCCCAGCTTTTCGTAAACAAAGTTTTGAATCTGGGGTGAAAGATACCACAGGAAACCCGTTTTGACCAAAAACTATTGGGACATAACGGTAACTAGTAAAACATTCCTCGAAGTAAAACTTTCTAAATAAAAGACGCGTTTCCGACAAGAAAAACATTAAAGTCATAAAATTTTGTTTATAGTTTGCCTGTTGATTTCTACAGCATTCTATGATTTTTCGCGCAGCAACTTAAGTTATCACAAATTCCAGGACACACTAGTCGTATAAAAATTCCATGAAACATTTGCATTTTTACTTCACAATCGCCTTGTTTGGCGGTCAAAACCCTTTAGGAAAATCGGGATTTACATAATGCGCCAAAGATTTTTAGCTTTTAAATCTGGGACACCCCGCATAATAAAATCTGCAAAATTTGACTTTAGTCAAGAACGTCTCGCTCTCGCCTATCGACTTGTACTCAAGGTTAGATCAAGTCAATAGCCCTGTGTTAAAGAGAAAACGAATGAAGACCTCATCTCATGTTCACAATAACAGCGCTCTGATGTACGCTGTCAAGGTCGAATTGATCAAAAAGATTGTAACCAGCAGTATAAGAGACGATAACAAGTAGCGAGGCAGCCTTACATAAGACAGACCCAACGAGTGCATCTAAAACAGCACGTGCCACCGACTTAGTCATGGTACCGTATTTTTCACCAGTTTAGGACCAGCTGCAATAAATTATATTTGTTTGCTTCCCGGCAAAGTCGGACGGGAAAACTGTCCGCTTTCGAGGGTGGGGGAGACCATATTATACAAAAAAATACAACAAGTGCTATGAATTAGGATTGGATAAAAAGGATACGGTATGGGAAGAAGAAACCAATACAGATATTTAAATGTATCAGCAGGATTCAATAAATATATTAACGTATATCGTCAGACACTTGCGATTTCCCGTCATCAGCTTCTTCTGTAAGAGATAACAGTCACGGACGCTCTCAAGATGCACCCCCGGGAGTCATAGGTTTGCGAAATTAGGTAAACCATTTGCAACTTTCGAGGGTTTAACACTAAGGCTTCTGGGCAATTAAGAATCTTTCGTGTCACGAAAATCGTCAACGAGAAGCGACGTAGTTATCGGTTAGTAAAAAAGAAAAACCCAAATGTCACTTAAAAAGTATCGGCCCTGAGAAATTATTTGAACGAGAGACTAAAAACATCCGCTATGGTCATCTCATCTCAAAAAACAGCGGCGTTGATGAAGGAAAACGCGAAGGACTTCCTCAATCAAATTTATAGCTTTAACTATACACGCACTTTCTTAATGAAAAAACTTGGGAAGGAAATCCACTCATATTTTCTAAGAAAATAGTTTCGTATCTTTTGTTTAAATAATAGACTAAGGTAAGTTATCGCAAATTTTCGACAACGGATAAAGAACGTGAAATAAGGACAAAATCGGGAAATGGGTCTAAGTGTTTACAGAGCAAAGGGCGACGATCCGATTTCCAATTAAACCTTACTTTTACAGACTTAATTACTACAGAAAGAACCGAGATTACACCACAAATGCTCCTGTGTTTCTCAAACCGGTTGTGTGCGTCATGTTTATGGTTTTTGTGTCAAGAGAAACGCAAAAGGATTCCTATCTATTCTTCAGCCTAATTCATCCACAGAATAAATAAAAAAAGAAGTTGTTCACTTTCTATTATGAGAATAAGAACGCCCACTTCGCTGATAGGTCAATATTCATTGCTACATCCAAATCGTATCAAGTCACGTCGTGAAGTCACCGGAATGACCGACAACTTTTCAAGTAACAACAATAAGAAACTGGAAGAATAAAACACTCTTCACGGTAAATTATACATCATGTAACAACGTACACGTTCATTTATCACCGTATCATAGCATTTGAAAAGTTGCGGTGGACGATGCATGTAACAGAAGAAGTTCTCGAGTTACGCTAGAAGTTCACGCCTCTTATTTGAAAAAATTATGTTCTATTTGTTTTAAGCACTCTCTACTTACCTACCACTACCTACTATTTCACAGCTTAAAACAGAATTTGGTTTCACGACTTACATTTCAAGTAAAGGTTCCTCGCCGATTTATTGCTGACCGATAGAATGCTTCTTTTTGCGGACATGGGAAATAGCACGTGCACGTGTTCTTGGTGACAAACTGACAGGCAAAACGAACAACGTTATCGAACCATGACCATGTTTTTTTAGTGATGTCTTCAAAACACAGAGTATGCTACTAATAAGTAGCAGAATTCGAGCCGCAGCTGACTAAACAAAATTCGATTATCTTCATTTTCAGGATAATTTTATATCTAAAAGGACTCAATATCTTCGAAATTGAAACCGCACGATCTAAAGAAGAAAACAAAACAGACTTGGCTGTTTTTTGTCTGCTTGGTTTCTAGAACTGGTTTTGACGCTAGGGGCGCTAGAAACCAAAAAACGGAACGAAGCAGTTAAATCTGTCATCCACGTTCCACGCTAGCTTAAATTTCTCTCTTTTTATGCTAATAGCGATATATTTATATATGTCCAAAGTGTAATCACACTGCACTGGAGGACTTTTTATGCGCTCGGTATTCAAATGTCACAACAAAGAGGTGGGAGGCTACAAGACGCCTTTTTCTTTAATGTGCGCCTCACGTGCGCCTCAAGTGTACTTCAACACTTTAACTAACTTTTAAATATTCCGTTATATTTTGTAAATTAGATCACGCACCAAATCTCGTCGGTCTATTCAACATTTTAATTATGTGTTTCCAACAGAGTGCGATATTTTAATAACCAACAAGGTTTCTACTTGACGATAGAACTTGAGCGGGTTGCTTGAATATTTATTACTTGGAGTAGGCTTTGGTTTCCCAGTTACTGAAAGCAACGTTGTCAAGGTAATTCCTTGGCTCAAGGTAAGTGGTTTTTTTACCTAATTTTGCAACGTGTTTCCTTCATGGCTATCGCTAAAACTAGAACTAGAACAAGAAAAGCCGATTGGCCAATGAATAAAAAACTGACTGGTCAACCTTGTTAAATAAATTACGTTAATACAGCCCGCATCATAGCACCTGTGTGAATCAATTAAGTACATTAACCATCCGTAACGAGATATGTCAGGTAGCCATCAATCACTATTTAAATTTTCAAACTAAAATACGAATTAGATCAAAAAGTATTCATTTCGCTAATTACGCTCTTCTTTCTATGACAAAGTACTTCCAGCATAATGTAGTAGGGAGTGACGTGAGTGTTTACTTCTTGATGTTACGTTATAGGTTTAGGTGACATTCACTAATAACATTTCCGTATTAGGAATATTATTTCGATTCCGACCTTGTCTACGTTGTTTGTCTCAAAACCATTTGTCAACCAGAAAGAAACTTCTATGTCAAACTGGAACATTTTCTTAGAAAACATTTATTATTCAATGATTACAATGAACAAGGTTTACACGCCGAGGCACACGCGCAAAGATGATAAAGCATATTTTACTTCTATGAAGCACAACCCGGATACTGGAGAGGGAAAGCTGCCGTCGGCTGCTCGAGAGCTTGACTTGCTAATAGACGCTAGTTAACTGATCACAAGGGCAAGTCCCCTTTAGAATGGTGGCGGAAGTCCTATGAATTATCGCCCAAACCTTAAAAAGCTATATTTGTCGAAACCCTAGATCGATGAGCGTTGTTTCCCTACAGCTGTCTGAACTGCGTGCTCAAAGAAAAAGCACGTCGAAATTCACTACAACGCATAGTCAAGCTTATGACGTGAGTGGGCTCATCTCTTTCATCGTGCAGACAAATGGGCGACGAGTAGGGACACCAATATGTACCACATTCTCCAGGGTTCTCATTAGAGCCGGATTCCTTATATTCTTTTTCTACGGCCCAAAACGACGCGATAACGCAACCACATTAATATTTAAGGAATCGCCACACACACAAAATGAGACTAGAAGTGCAGTAGACGCGGGATCAAGCAGCGGCGACCTGAGCTGCCAGCGTGATTAGGTATTTACGATCCTCTTCGGACAATCCGTTTTTCCGCGTTCTCCTCACTAAACACCCCACACAAGAGAAAGGGAAACCGCCCAGATTACTTCTCCGACGACATCAGAAAATCGAAATTTACGATGGAACACGAAGCTTAGCGAAAAGAAGAGTAGTTTCAATGCCGATTTTCCTCGAGCAGTGGTTGAAAGACGTTGTTGTCGCGAGTCCGTGACCGCTTGACTGTATAGGCAAGCCAGGGAAAAAGGAAGAGAAGGAAAAAAGGAGAGAAAAAAAGAATAAAGAAGCCAGTGAGTATGGCGTCCCATAACCGTAAAACTAACACCAGAAAAGATGTCGGATCCAATTTGTTAAATAACCCGAAATTTAAAGAGGGCAGGCAAATGTTAGTTGTTACTTTTGCCAACCGAAAATAAATAAAAAAAGGACCAGAAAAAGGGTAGAATTATGTTGTAAGGTTATTACGTGCAGAAGAACGGTCAGCGTTAGCGTGTTGTCGGTTGCTTCGCTTCCGTTCACGCGGATGAGTAGGAGTTCGCGTGGCGGTCTTGACGAGACTCTCGAGAATCTCATCGTCGCCATCTGTCACTGTATCGGTTAGATAGTCATCACGGATTGACGTGCTGCGTCCTAGTCCCACTAATTATCCAAATGTTATTACGGATGAAGAAGAGCGATATGAATTTGAACGCAACGACAAATTTACCTGATTTTCTAGACCTCCCCCAGGTTCCAGTGCGCATCGATTCGGTATCGGAAATATCGCTGCCAAGGAGTTGACGAAGTTCTGCGTCGGCACGGTCTTCTTTAGAACGGTAGGTTATCGGCTCGTAGCTGGCCAAACTATTGAGTCCGTTGCTATTGCCATTGCCAATTTGGGTGATCATCTTGCCTCGGGTTTTGCTTCGTTCACGATGGTTCGCCTTTTTTTCCATTTGCTGGAGAACTCGGTCGCGTGTCGTGCGATATTCAAGAGCGAATTCGGAAACGATTCGACAAAAAGTGCCCGGCTTTGACTCTCGAACTTGCGCTGGCGGAGTACCCAACCATAACAAAAACTTTCGAAACCTAAACGAGAAGAAAGATAAATAAACATTACAAATAATGTTTATAAACGCTGAGTTAGATGTTCTTTACCTATTCGTCACACGCCGGTGCACAATTGTTGCCACCTTGTAAAATAAATGATTTGTACGGTTATTAAAAGCAGTCAATTTGGTACAGTCGTACTCTATTACCATGATTCTTTCGGCGCAGTCAGTTAGAAACTCGGACATTCTTCAGGAGAGAGAATTAAACGAAGCAAAGTAATTAGAAAAGATGACTAAGAAGGAAGTGTGCATCACAATTTTACTTGATTTTCATGGTGGTATTTCCATCATGCTTGGCGATGGCCCGCAAATGATCCCAAGACGCCTTGCAGTCCTCCTCCATTTTGTTGAGATTGGAAGCCAACTCGTCGTAGTCCACTCGCGAAGCTCGCGTCACTGCTCCAATTTCCGAGTATAGATCCGTCGTTTCTAGGTTTTGCTCCATCACCATATGACACAGATGATGCAGCAGCGAGTGCTTGTGCACTGTGTCTTTCACTTCTGGCACTTTGGCCAAATAGTCGACTTGAAAACCTTTAATCTGTAAATTTCGACGATTGATTATATAATTCTAAATTTTCAGATAATTTATGAAATGAGAGAAAGCATACTTCGGCTCCATTAAGAAAATTTCCCACTGCGAGTAAAGTGGCCAGTATAGCCCGGAAGGTCGTATTGGACTGCAAGATGTCGATTCCTTGTTTTAAATCCATAAGAGGCTCAGCTAATTCCTATTTAAAAGTTTAGCATATTTACAGCTTAAGTAGGTGGACCGAGGTAAATTGGGGAAAAAAATTACCTTCTCCATGTTTTCGTAGTCCGATTTGAATAACCATAGTTTTAATCTGGCGGGCAATTCAGTGACGGACGCTAGAGAGAGAAGAAATTGCTCGGCACTTCCAAGAGGTAAATCGGGATTGGCTAACTGCGCTTCCTGAATTTTTGCGCGTTCCTCATCCGTCGGCAACATGGTCAGCAATTTCTAAAGGAAAAAGTTGAAACAACCACACCAAAATCCACTTGCGAACGAGTTAATTAAATACCTCGATCCCTTCACGGTTGATGATGGTCGAGTCCATTTTGAGAATAGCGGTTTTGATAGTTCTTGGCGGCGGCAATTTAGTCATGCCAATATTAATTGAATTGGAACGTTTGGGATCCAAGACGATCAATTCTTTATTCTTGGTCGTTTCTTGTGTTTTCTGTGTGAGAAATGACAATCATTAATCGATTTCGTTTCACAGGACGCTAATAGATTTAGTTAGCGGTCAACAATAGACACGTTTGTGTTAGAAAACGGCGCTCACCTCCTGCATGATTTTATAATGTTGTGTAAGCGAGTGAGAGAATCGGTTGAGTCGCCGTTGAAAAAGACAGAAGCCAAGATGTAACAAAAGAAAGGAATTAGTAAATAATTCTCGCATTAATTAGTAATAGTTAACAACAACAACAAAAAAAGTGAAACAAAAAGGGAGAACCAGTACGAAATCTAAATAGGGTCGAACCTTGGTTAAAAGATCTTTGGACCGCGATTCGAATAAATGCTCTAATTTTTGCGTATCGACGGCGACCGGTTTGAGTTCATCCCACAAAGTTGGCCCTTTAATCAAACTGAGCTGATCCTCGCGAATCTCCCGCCAGAAAAGTTTGACAGTTTTCTTGTTCTTCAATGTAGCGGTTGGTGAAGCTGTCTCAGCCCCTTTGTGATGTAACTGGATGCCAAAGAACGTTGGTGGTGGCAAGATGTTCTTGGACGAAGGTGGAGGAGGCGGAGGCATCAATCCAGGCATTGGCGGTGGAGGTAGACCGTTGAGGTTAGGCGGTGGAGGAGGAGGCGGAGGCCCAAACGCGCTAGTCCGTACAGACGGATTCAACGGATCGCTATCCTCTTCTTGCTGTAAATCGGTGAAATCTAGATCGCAAATTTGCAGAGGTCGATCCAACGTCTCTAGCAGACTCTCCCAGTGTAATTCGTTTTCAGATTTCTTGGGCTCCACTTTGCCCGTGGAGAGAGCATTCTGCTCGCTCAAATTGCGTAGATCGTGGCGCGATTTGGACTTTGTCAATTCCTCTTTAGCCTTAGAAATGATGCCACTCAAGTCACCCAACCGACTACATTTTTCCTCGGTAGGTGATGTGGGATTCGCCGAAATGTGATTGGCCTACACAGAGAAATTAATTAAACTGTCAACTATAAGTCTATAATCCCCTCGAAGAACTCAATTAATTACCTGCAGTCGCTCGGTAAGATCTTTCACCGACGCCTCGCGAGATATGTCCAACAAATTACGATCGACGTTGTCTTTGTCCTTTTCCTTTTGCAGATTGGAGATGCGTTCACTGATGGGTGGCATATTCAGCGTCAAGTCTGTATTGCGTCGATTTTCGTCGGCCACGTCGGCCACTCCAGTCATCACCTTGGGAACTATAATCGAGAGCGAACAAGAGTTTTACTTTGCACTAGTTTACATTGCATCTATTTCGTACGCGAGAATGAGCTGCTGTCTTCAAATTGCTCATCCATTTGTGAAGGTGATGCGCGGGCCGCTTCCTCTTGCTCGCGAAGTAACGATCGTTGCCGTTCAGCCCGCTCTCTTCTGCGACGCAGCGCTGGCGTGACTCCAACATCATTGGCGCCTGATCAAACGAACGAATGTTAATTTAATACTTGTCTTGATGTAAATACAAATGAACACAACCTTTCAGATCAGAATGAGTGCCGTTCATCATGTGCTGTTTGACATCTTCCATAGAGCACGAAGACTCTGAAGAGGAAGAACTCCACTGATTGAACGATTTGTCGGCCAACTCGTTGGCCAGCAGAGCTAAATGTTTTTTAGACTGAGACGCGGTGAGCTTTCTGACAATAGCTCCGTGTTCCTCAGCGCTAGAGACCTCCTCTTCTTGGCCTTTGCCATCGCCAGTGACCGTCTGCAGCAATTGGAATGAGTTCAACCCTGAAATTGCAGCGTCAAAAGAAACAATCAGCGTTTGTTCTTCCGCTTGAAAAGACAAGCGGAACTCGTTCTTACTCTTGTTCCCTTGTTGAGTCTGATGAGACGGATGGCGCGGAGATCTGCGATTGGAACGCGCCAGCCAATTGCGTGGTACGCGCCTAAAATCGATTTACATAATTAAGGAATTCATTAATGACGCTACGAAACACGAAAGCTTACCGCTGTTGATTTGAATAATCCGGATCGACGAAAGGAGATTGCTCATCGTCTTCTTGCTTCAATTGAAGTTCATAGATTTCCAGTTGCTGAAGTAAATCCGAATCGGCTCCAGGTTTCGACATGAATCTATAGCCGAACCAATAAAGAATGAATGTCATGGCGAATCAGTTATTTCAGACGCGCAAAAATGCGACATTGTTTACCTGGAGACAATCTGTTGCATTCCAAGTGCTTCCAAATATTCGATTTGATCGTAATAAGAATCCTGATCTGGAAGGCCGTGTAACGTTTTATTGATGAGGGTGACGGCGTAGACGAGCAGTTCAGAGTCGGACGAGTCGCGTTCTTGCAATAGACGCATCAAACTGGTCCACGGCTTCGCATCTATGTCACACAAATCGATTAAGGCCACCGGTGACAAAATAAAAAAAAATGTGTAATGAAGAGCCGTGTGACGCGGTTCCACACGTCAGTGGCCGTCGTCTGAAATTGATTCAATGTTTACCTTGGCTGGAATCCACCGCTTCGACAGCTTTGACCAGCAGCTGGCAATTGCTTTCGACGTATTCGACGAATACGAGGAGCAATTTCAGCGCTGTTTTGGCCACCAAACGGTATTTACTCGCAATCAGCGAGTAGAGCCATTGGACCGTTGGGTTGTGCTCCATGACGCCGTTCATTCCGTCGACATAGAGCATCACTTGACCCAGAGCTGTTTTAGGTGACGAATAAGAATAATAAGGTTTGAGGTCAACTCAGTAGGCTAGTATAGTTATAGCCGACACCGAATCCGAAACTGAATGAATAACGAGTCAACGTACCGCGGAGGATGTAGTTCTGGAAGTTCTGGTCGGCGCTGTGACCCACTCGGATGAGACAGGCCAGGCCGTCGTTTTGAACGAATTCGTGTACCAAGTCTTTGTCTTCCTGCAAAACGGGGGGAAAAGGAGGCGCCCGGTGAAAGGCCATTGTTTATTAGCATTATTCTCATTATATTCCCCAAGTGAAACGAAAGTGAAGTCTACGATGACGAGTGATGTTAAACAGGTCAGCGGGCTCCGGCTCGTGACGCGTACGTGTACCCTAGCTTCATTCGTATAAACAACACAACTATAAGAAGATCCGCTCACGCTGGCTCTCTTTGTGTAAACACAATCTAGACCGAGGGGGTGCTAGCTCTTGCCTACGCGGTTTTGCGGTTTTTCTCCTCTTTTCCCAACAAGACTACTAGTCTACTACTCAGCTCTGGCACACCACAAACACTAAATATAAACCTTACCTGGAAGATTTGCTTGAGGGAGAAAAGGGCCCGTCGTAATTCTCTGCCTTCTGAGTGGAGCAGCTTATCTGCAGATTGAGTTTTTTTTTCCCAAACGAGAAAACAACATTATAGGCGATGACGTAACAAGCAATAGATGTGTTAGAGAGAGAGAGAGAGAGTCGTATCTTCTCCGTCTCTTTTAACGGTGCATTACCCATGATGCCGTGAACTCTGACGGACAGCTGCGTTCGGAGCACGATCGAGTTCTTCCGGCTGTCAAACGACAAAGAAAGAAAAACAAAACAAATGAGATGGACAATATTCGAGTCGGAAAGTGACGTCGGAAGTTTTTCGACCCC
This sequence comes from Ceriodaphnia dubia, assembly GCA_022539655.2. Lineage (NCBI taxonomy): Eukaryota > Metazoa > Arthropoda > Branchiopoda > Diplostraca > Daphniidae > Ceriodaphnia > Ceriodaphnia dubia. The sequence continues at coordinate 2,090,234 of JAKUCG020000076.1, forward strand.
TCGTCAAAAATGTTTGTGGCATAAATATGTCGACTTGTTTTTCTCCCTCTTGCCTTAATAACTTTGTGTGAGAGCCCAGACCGCCCGACTCGGCATATTTTTCCCCCCTTCTCACTGATGTGTTTTGATAGACAAATTTGACACGTGCTCTGTTTGGGTCGTCCTATACGTATAAATAGACCTAAGAGAGAGAGCGGGCGAGGATGGACGACCGAGTTCGACTTCTTAACTTACCACTTGGACTAGCTTTTAAAGAGGATCTACTCCGGGGTCGTGTATCCCGAGACGTTCGCCTACACCCGGTTGACAAAGTAGGTCGTCGGCTTGGGCGCCAAGTATTTCGACTAAAGCATTTTTTTCTCTCTCTCTCTCTCTCTGTGTCTTTAACCCTCGTTTTCTTCCCCCTTTTCTTTCTGAGAGAAAACATAAAGATGGTAAACGGGTCTCTTTCTCCTATTTTACAGCCGTCACATATTTAACTAAATACCTTTCGCCTTGATTTATGTCAACTGTCTACTTGCAACCGAGATTGACGGATTGATTCACAATCCGTTCACGGTTGTTTTAAATGAGAACGATAGCCAGTTTTTGACTTGAAAAATTCCGACCCAGACAGAAAAAAAAACAGTAGAAATGTTATCGAGCATTTGGAAGCTCGGATTACGTTTCGGTGCGTGACATCATATTCAAATACGTTTTTGTTTTCTTTTCTTTTCAGTAGCATTCCTTCGGTTTGTACCGAATCGGTGCACGTTAGATGGACGAAAGCGGCCGGGATAGGGTATTGGCTAGCATTCCGATCCGGATGTACTTCTCCGAGCTGCGTAAACACACAGAGAGGGAGAGAAAAAAAAAGCCAAGTCAAGGGCTAACTGGGAGATTTCATAGGTCCCGAACCAGATCACGCAGAGCGTTGGAATAGCCGTGCGTGTCAAGAGACTCTCCACACGGCCACTGTTTATCGCGTGCAGACGGGCCAGCAGTCGTCTGTCCGTTCCCGAGCCATACTGCCAAGTTCAAAACCCCGAAACCGGTACAGGACGGCTAATAAATAATTTCCCGCTTCGGACACGGAATGTTTCGCACGTCGATTGGCACGCCGGCCCGCGAAACCCATTACACCCAAAAATATATAAAAAAATACTGAATTGCTCTTGACCATCTTCAGGGTCTGGCCAATAAATAAATAAATAAATGTTGGAAATCATCTGGCTGGCGGAGAGGTCCTTGAACGTCATGAGCTTATTGAATTGGTTGGAGAGGAAGATGTGAAAAGAAGAAACTTACTTTTCCAAGAAACCTTCCAGCTCTTCCGACTGCTCGTTGAGCGTCGCTTCAACATCCAGGTAGTTGCCGTAGTCTCCATCCTTGTACACCTGAAAAGTGGCGTCTTCCAACTTGATTGGCAAACCGCGAAAAGGAAACAAATATATAGAATATAAGAGCGATGTGGAGGAAAAAGAAACAGACATCGGATAAATATCGAAAAGATAAACAATGCGAGTCATGCGCCCGACTCTCTCGGGATGTAGAGACAAGGTCGTCGCACAGGTCGCTGCCATCAACAAGTCTCGTTTCATTCTTTTCCATGTCAAAGCCATCCGTCATCAGTGGGCGCACACCCCCAATACCCCCACGGAAAAAAACCCAAAACGCGCCATCATTTTCTCTCTCTCTCAATTTTCTAAATCCATTCCGCTCGCGATTCCGGATAGATACAACCTAGCTCTTTTTTTTGGAGAAAACATTGGAAAGGCAACTCCGAAAGGAAGGCAAAGGGAAAAAAAGAGATAACAATACAATAAAGACACACAAGATAATGGTGAAGGTCGGAGGCGACAGAATTTTCTTTTCTTTCTCTTTCGCTTTGTTTTGTTTGGGGATTTATAAAGCGACGGGGTTCTTTTTTTTTGTGAAAATTTGTGCGCTGGCTGCTGGGTTCCTAAGAAAACCGAGTCCTAGTGACTCATTTCGGTCACCGATCCGTGGTTGCGTGTGTATCAAGCTTATTCAAAACAAGAACCCGAGAAGGGGGCTACAAACTTGGTTGCGCACCGCAGAACGCGAAGCTCGGCTGATTCCGTCTTGTACCTCGCTAAAAAAAAAACAACAACGGGGGAAAATTTTCCCGGAGAAAGAAAAAGAGAAAATCCAAATACGCGTAATTCACGGAAAACAACAAAAACACGCTAGCTAAGCGAAAAAAGAAAGAAAAGAAATCTAAAGAGACATAGACGTCCAACTGGTCCCTTGTTGATGGCTTTGCGAGCCTTTCCGTCTCCTTTTCTCAGTTCAACTACACTCTACACGAATCCTCGGGACTGGGTCGTCTAAATACCGCCGACGCCGAAGACGCTCCCGCGAGCCGTCGAGTCTATTCATGGAACGAGGCATTTATACTAGACGATGGAAGAGAAGCGAGTAGAAAGAGAGAGAAGTGTGTGGGAATACACATCTTCAAACTGGATCTTCGCTTGGGTTGCGCACTGCGAGACGGCCTCTTTCTTCATTTGACTTCCTTACACACAACAACACTACGCCCGTCCGTATGTACCGGGACGATTAACGTCTCAACAGCTGCGCACCACCGACCCTAATCTGATCTGGGGGAGCGAAATGAGATGGGCGGAGGGTCAGAGAGAGACGGTTATCGCTTCTATCTCGTCTAAATCCCCTCAAGTACTAGCAGTAGAGTCCGTCGAAATTTTGGGAAAGAGCCCTTGATATCGGATATATCCTCTTTCTAAAGAAAACAAATCGACGAACGCGCAACGACTAAGAAAAACTTCCGGAATTTAATAGGGAAACCTGATGGGGAGCTCCAAGAAGTCGGTGAACGGCCGGCAATTGGATGGCCAGCGGTATGTTGGCGTTGAAACAATGAAACGGCGGGCGAGTAGGCTCCGGGAAACTTGTGTTACTGTAGGCCAGCGGATCAGTATCGTTGACGAACTGGACTCGGCAGGTGAACCACTCCATTCTCATTTTGTACAAGTTTGACAATTTGAAGAAAACAATCAATTGAAATTCTGCGGATGAAAAACGCACTACTTTCACGAAATCGTTAAACGACTGGAAAATAAAAGACTAAAAATAACAAATTATTTGTTTCACAAAAAAGGTAACCGGCGCGCCATCGAAGTGAAAGACTTGGAGAAAGAGAGACGGAGAGAAGAAAGACTGTGTGGTCTTAATCGGATAGGGTTCGACACTCAACTGGTAGACCCCAAATCGGATGGTATCTATCTCCTTACTGACTGGGGTCTTGCTACCGCTGAAAGCTACACTCTGCGCCAAGATGGCTCTTTGTTTTGAAAACATCCTTGTTGGCTGTTTGGGGACGAACTGCTGGCTGGCTGGAGAAACATATGGAGCAGACGATATACGGTCGGCTGCGACAACTCAAAAGCGGTTGGTCCGACAGGAATTGTTGTAGACGGGCTTTTCTCTTGAGTTACGTACCTGCAGCTCTGCTGTTGTTGATGGAACGGCCGCCGACGCGCTGGAATCGAAACGGAAAAAAAGAGAGATAAGAAAGAATCGGAGATTAAAAAATCGGATATAGTTTCCTATGGGCATCATGTTTGCCAAACATACCTGTCGTCGAAGACTGACGGTATTGTTGCTTCCTGGTCTTTGGACTGCTGCTGTTCCAGTTGGTCACGGCCACCTGAAGCGAACAATAGTGATCGGATGTAACAATAGAATCCAGCGATCGAATGACTCTTTAAAGCATACCTTCTTCTTCTTCTTCTTCTTCTTCTTTGCTACTATCATCATCACTTTCTTCTTCTTCCTCTTCTTCTTTGACTTCTTCTTGGACTATTTCAGCCTTGGGTTCGTCTTGAAGTTCATCTTCATCCTGTTCGTCATCGTCTAGGTCTTCATCTTCATCCTCATTATCATTGCCTCCAACAGCAACTTGTTTTTCTTCGTCTTGGTAGTCGCTAAGTGGCGTCTGCTTTGGCTGCTGGATGCTAATCGTTTCCAGGGATTCGAGTGCTCGCAACGCATCCAGGCCCCAAGCCGTATTCATGGAACAAGCGCTCGGACTCGGAGACGGTTGAATGGTCGAGGTCACTGCCGGGATGTCCGGCACAACATTATCGTAAGGGGAAGGCGGCCTCCGGTAGAATGGATAGCTGCGTGTCATGGGTGGCGTCGCTGGACAATCGGGCCACTCGAAACCGTCGGGGGAAGAGCGATCGCCCAGCTCTTCGCCTCCATCCGAATGACTATCGGATTTCTTGACCGGAAACGAGGACAATTCCTGAATCACCGATTCTTCTGGCGATTTAAAAATCAGACCAAAATCCGCCGGAAGGTCGTCAACTTCCACGTCCGTATCGTCGCGCTTGTTCTCCGTGCTCTCCGTCTCTTCTTCCGTCGACGAAGAGCTTTGCGTCTCGTCCGCTGAAGACGTGCTCGACTCGTCCGGTTTAACAGGCGCTTCTATCGCTTCTTCCTGTTCCTTGGCCGGGATGTTGTCCGTGCTGGGCATCCACCAAGGGATGATTTCACTGTTTTGTTTACGCAGCCAACCGAAGGAGGAGGCCAACTTGGCGGCGAACGAGGTCTCGGCCGCTCCGCTAGATGGCTCCAGGCTGTTGCGCTTCGAAGAGCTGGCCGATTCCTTGATCCGTGAAACGGACCGGCTCTTCAAGGGGACCCGGTCCGATTCCGTCGACGACGAATCGGTCGATGTGCTGCAGCTACGCGCTATGCTCCGGGCGGAAGCGTTGCGCGATGGAATGTGACTGCGCGACGACGACGCCGTGTTCCGGCCGGAACGATTGGGCAAACCGGGCGGAAGCGATGCGGAAGAAGAGACTCTTGACGGATGTGCCCGACCGTTGATGGAAGGCGAGCGGGCCACTGGAGAAGTCCCAGCATCCGGCGAACGGACCAACATTTTGTTGTAAGAAGGAGAACGAGAAGCGGCCGCCTTGTTCCCTCTCGAAGAGTTGGACGATTTCGAAGGCAAAGATTCCGGCGAAGTGCTGCTCCGCTCGTCCGGCCCGCGGGTCATTTTCAGTAGTTTGGACCAGTTGACGGATGGCGACCGCGAAACACTGCGCGATGACTCGCTGGGCTGCCGGACGATTTGTTGAATCGAATCCGAATGGGCCAGCGGAGATTTCGGGACGGAAGGCGATCGGGATTTGACTGGACTGGGCGACGGCTGGGGCGGCGATTTCCTCGTCGGAGAAGCGGAAGTGACGCTTCTGTCGGCTGAAGTCCGAGAAAGTTTGAGGCGACTTACAGATTCGGACGACGTGCTACTCTTCCGGATGGATCGGACGGGCAAAACGTTGCTACTGGGACTCTTTGATTGAATCCTGCCCGTTTCGGGTGAACGTTTCTCGAGTTCTTCTTCCGAAGAAGACGAAGAACAACTGGAAGACCGCGACGAACTCGAATTGTGAACACTGGACGCAATCTTCCGCCTGGATTGACTCCGACTGACGGGTTGTTGCTGCTGGATTTTTGAGCTGGAACTACGACTCAAAGATACACCGCCCTTGTCGGAAGCTATCGAACTTCTTCTTGACGTGCTGCGACGATCCAACGGACCCGGACTAACGCTGGAAGATGCGCTTCCGCCCGACGAATTCTTCCGAGCTTGTCTTTTGGCCCGCCGTTGCGCCTCCCGGAATTCTTCTTGTCGTTTACGGAATTCCGAGATCTGTTGGTCGTCCAAATCGACGTTTAACGCCGATTTTCGGTACTCTTTATTGCCGACTCCGGCCGGAATCGGGGGCTTGTGAAGAGTGCTAGTCGGTGGGGAAGGCTCTTTGGATTTGGCCTTCTCCTCCGCCGGCGGACTGGTGCCCGATGAGTACCTGGATGGCGCAACGTACTTGCTAAAGTAACGGTCGGAATAAGAGCCAGTCCGTGACGATCCGGCAGATCCGTAAGAGGTTGGCGATCCAGTGTAGCCGATAAACCGTCTCGGACGGATGGATTCCGGATCTTCAGTTTGCACCTCCCGAGCGGCGACGGTGGGCAGACGACTTCGGAGAACTTTCGGACTGCGGATCGAGCCGGAAATGGGAACCATCGAAGGTATGTTGGTCCTCGCTGGAACGGATTCGGTCGCCGGACTGGGCGACGTTCCGCGACTGATGACGAAACCCCCATTCACTTCAGCCACCACTTGACCCTCTTCTTCGTCGCTGGAATCGGATTCAGACTCTTGAGACTCTTCCGATGCAGATTTGCTGGCCTCGTCGATTTTCGGAATTTCTTTTTTCTTTTCCTCAACGGCGACAAGAGGAAGCGTCTTGGCCACCGGTTCGCTGTTGAGCAAACTGCGGTAAGATCTCTCTGTTGTTGCTGTGGTTTTGGGCGCGGACATTGCGGATGCGTAGCTCAGATCACGAGAAGTTGTGTGGTTGGTCCGGCCGTATGCCGGCACTCTTGGCGTGTAATTCGACGGCGATTGGAACGTTGTGCTGGTAGTACTCCGTTGACTGTACGCTCGGAAGGATCGAGGTAATGTGGCAGAAGACGTTTCGCTCTTCCCAGGCGAGTCCGCTTTGGTCGCTTCCGCTTCTTTCTCCCGGCTCTTGCTCCGGCTGTAACCGGCCGAGTAAGGCGACAACAAGTTGCTTTCACTACCGGCAGATGGCGCGGATGTTCCATTTCTCGTTTTCCCCGTTTCTCGACTGCTCGATACTTCGCTGCTATTGTTGTTGCGGCCGGCATTTCTCTCCGCCCAGCTACTACTACTGCCATTGCCGTAATTGCTGGAACTCGTTGTGGACGAACTGCTGGGCAGTTTATAGAGATTGCCGTAATTCGAACCCCGACCGAGCGATGAGGAATACGAATTGGCGCTGGTAGAACTAGGTCCTCCGGCGGATTGGCTTTCTCGAGCTTTGCCGACATCAGACGCCCGGCTAGTCGTTGACGTTCCGTAGATAGATTTGCCCGGCTCGGTTCTAGACGCTGCGGCCGAATTGTTCACATTGGACTCTCGGCTCTCGGCGGCGCGACTCTGCTGCTGCCCGGAGCTGTAACTAGGTGATGCCGCGGCGCTCTTGTTACCCTGCCCGGAGGATTGATAGGTTTTCGTAGCCGGTGACGGATCTCTGGCCGATATCTGTCGCTTGCTCGGCGTCTCGTCTGCGTAGGTAGATCGGTGCGAGGTTCCAGCACTGCTGCCATACCGGCTCCCAGTGGTGCTGTTGTTGGAGCTATTGCTGGCATTTGAGGTGGTCGACAGCGGCGAAAACGTCGAACGGAAAGTAGTGCCACCGCTGCTCGACGTCCTTGTGGTGGTTACCGGGGCTTTATTCTATGTACCGACAACAAATGCAAAAGGCTGTCAGTCGGTGTATCAAGACGAAAATAGTGCGTTAGAGACAAAAAGTCAGGGGATCTTGGTCTGAGAAACTAACAACAAGCATCTCCTACAGAATAGGAAGGAAATTAAATAACACAGGAGGGATCTCAGTGCTGTCAAGAGTGTGAACTATGAACTAACATGCATCAACGGATTTTGGAGTCGAAGCAGAGACGGAAACTCGACAAGGCATCCATTCAGAACAAGAGACGGTGGTGTGGGGCGGCTAAACGATGCGCCGCCAATCAACGGAAAACATCACTGAAGCTCTAAAAATATGTCATTTTTTTTGTGGCGGTTACAATGAAAGCTACTACGGTATACGCATCCGCATCGAGCAAAAAAAGCCGACCTTGTAGGAAGAGTAGTAGCTGCCGTAATACGGTGAACTCTATGAAAATAGAGTCGGTCGTGATAGTATATGTAAATATACAGAGAAAAAAAAACACAAGAGGAATGAGAACAACGTCAAAGTCGCCGGCCCAATATGAAAAAGAGATTGAAATAGACATCATCAAGACACGAAGACTAATCCAACCCGCATTTTGACAGATGAATCGGCTCAAAAAAGAATTCCTGGCTCTAATCCGACCGTGTTCGACGTCACAACAACCCGAGCCAACTTGTGTACCAGATCGGATTTTTCAATGTCTATACCCCAACGACGACGACGGCGACGACGAGCCTCCTTTTTTTTGTAAGTCGAGTGTGCTCCATACGTTAATTAGCGTTGCAGGATATAGATCCATCACGTGGGATTGCCAACGCGAGTCAGGCCGGTGACGAACGCCTATTCATAAAAGTGTTCCAGTTAATGGAACCAGCAGAGGCCGCGGAAGAGAGAAAGAGAGGGATTGAGGCAGCAGCAGCAAAAAAAGGGGAACACGCTTCCGTGTTTGCGTCTACTATACGTGACATGTCCGGCCGTGGTGTGCCTTACAGTGACGTATCTCTCTTCGACGTCCTAGACAGACGTTAAAATGAAAATTCCGAGGAAAAAAAAATTCTTGTTTACTTGTTTCCCTCTTTTCTTTTTTAAGAAACAGCAAGAAGATAAAAAATAAAAATACAAAAATCTTCCTTCTTTCCCCCCTTTCTCTTGGAAAACGATCTCTGGAGAAACTCTCTGGGTAGTATATAGTCGTATTATAGATTGCGGCCGTTATATCTCTGTGTAGTGGACAAATTAAAAGTTCTCATCGTCATCGCCTATTCAGTGGAGCGGGACGGGATAACTTTCATTCCCATAAATCACGGTCGGCCTGCTGTTTTTGAAATCGAACGCGCTCTTTTCTCGGTTAGGTTCACGCTCGGACGGCTCTCATTTTGTTCGACCGCAGATATCAACGGGCGCGCTCATAAAGAAAACGAAAATACGAGGAGAAGGCCAGTCGGTTCTAATATCCGACGTCTTTTAGGTGAAAACCTAAAAGTGGAGCACTGACTTTGTATATAGCGGCAGCAGCGGCAGTCGTCCATGAGAGCATCGACTAGCACATGGAGAACGTGAGAAATCGAGAAGCGACGACCCGTCAACATTTTTTTCCTCCTTTTTTTGTGAAAACAAAACAAAACAAATCTTCTTCTTTATTTTATATTTTTCAGCCTCCCTTTTCCTCTCTCCCCGTTCATCCGGTTGGGACGGAACCGGGGGCGAGTGTAACGGACTCGGCTGCTGCTGCTCCTGCCGGGTCAACGGTATGCAAAGACGTTTTTCTTATTTTTATTTTATATTTTTTTCTTACACGGGAAGGAAGCTCTCGCCGTGCCGATGGTGTTGGTGTGTATTTATAACACACGAACCCGGCAGTAGAGTCGAAGGCATAGACCAAGAAAAAACCCTCCGGTTGGCCCCCTCTCCCTTCTCTCTCTCTCTCCCGGCACCTCTTTTCTTCACGACGACGCAAACCCCATCCTAACTGGCAGCAAGTATTGAAAGGCTCGTTGTTATAGCTGACCTACACCACCACACAATGCCAGAGTTGAAACGGAGCGAGTGCTGGATAGATCTGGAACTTGTTAAAGTTGCCATTCAACAAGCTCAAATGTTTTTACTGCCGTTTGAAACGGCACGGGCCGGCCACCAGAGCACTTAGTCAATTGTTTGCAACGCGCGACGTTGCCGGGGCCAGTCCGCTGTTGTTTGTTTGGTTTCGAAATGGATATTGAGTCAAATGGAGGGAGCCAGCCAGTGACATCACATGACCAAGTTTGACGATGATGTACACACTAGCTGGGCTTTGTGGCGCCAAAGACCGCAAAGACAACCCAAAATACACTGAAAAAGAACGTCGCTCGGTTAATGAGGATAAACAAGGTTGGACGTCCAGAAAGTCGTTAAACTGATCCGGTTCAATTGTGGCGGAAAATTGGTAAAACTTGGGTCTTCCGTTTTGTTTTTGTGGGTCGCCATTCAGTCCCAATGAGTGAATGTCGTGTTATTATTTTTTGTTGTTGTTGTTGTGATTTTTGGTGGCAGAGTCGATGGTGGTGGTGGACACAACGACGGTGAACTCGCCGGCGTTAGAAAGAGACGTAGATAAAAATGACTTACATAGCCGCGATAAGACATGCTGCTGTTGTTGTTCCAGTTTCAAATGACGCACGGAAACGACGACGAAGTGGATGACTTGCAGCGCAAGTCATGTGTGTGTGTTGTGCTTCGGCCAGCTGCTGGAACACTATTCCATGTTCAAGAGGAAGAAGGAACTGCTTTTTGCTTGGCTGCCGGAAACTTTCTCTCTCCTCCTCCCTCTCTTTCTCTTTCCTTTTTCCCTCTCTTTCTCACTTCGAAGAAGTTCCAAAGGCGCGAAGGTATACAGCTCGCTGGATAAAGAGAGAGAGACGCCGTCGTCGTTCCACCACGCCGGCCTTCCAGCGGTATGTATGAGGAAGCTGTTGGCTGTCGGAGATCTCGCCTAGACAGACACCGTTCCACAACAAAAAACATTGGTTTTTAGAGAGACGAAAGGCCGTTTAGTTCCACTAGATGTGTGTGCGTGTGATGCGTGTGTGTGTGGGAAACTAGCACTCGACGGTTTTCACTTTCTGTGCCCGTCGACCGCTAGAGATGATGATGATGCGTTCCTTTTTCCTCCCAAGTGGTCCAACTTCATCTGAAGTGTCCATGTGTCTATGTAATAACTCGCCTTTATTTCGTCAAGGGAAAAAAATAACAAAATCGTAAAACAAAACAGGGTTCCCCTTTCCCTCTTGAAATTCCGACCGAGAGATGACCGAGAGAAACCGAGAAGCAACAACAGTTTTCCATCTCTAGACAACTGTCTCTCGATTGTTAAATATTCCCAAGTCAAAACGGGTTCCACTTGAAATGCTTGACGGCCCTAGCTACTGAAATAGTCGAACGACGGATGAATTCGGGGATGTTACCTTCTTTCGTGGCGGCAATAGTCGTCGGTTACGTTTTCGTCTCTTCTTTTCACTGTAGCAATGAAAACTGAAAGCGGCGCACAAGTCTACGTCTAGACGGAAACGGGTTCTTTACACTGCTGCCGGACAGGTGAACGTGAACTTTGCGACTGCGAAAACTGTGCGAGCGAAGGCTACCTACCACCACCCCCTCTCGTTCCAATAATGCGACTTCTTGTTCGAAAAAAGCTTATTTTGTTTCCCACTGGTAACGACACCCGACCCAGTATGCTGAGCACGCTCAAAGACTTCACCATCTATTTCGGGACTGCAGCGTTCGCTCCACCCGCCGCTACCACCTCATACACACACACATGTCCGTCGCCTTGGATCCTCCTCTTTTTTCCGTTTTTTATTGGGGACTCGAGAGTCACAACGAGAAAAATGTATATCAACCTAGATAACAAAAGAGTGTCGCTAGAGGGGGCATTTGTGTGCTACCGGAAAACCTAAATACGCCATCCACTCGTTAGTAACGAGCCACCCAACAAGTCACAATTTAAAATGATTGGGTACGTATGCTAGGTATAGACAAGTCGAGACAACCTTATTTTTTTGGATCTGACTGCCGGACTGATTGGGGTGGCGCGATTCTCACGTTTCTATGACGATAACCAAGGTGGGTAATAATACTAATAACGACATGAAAAAGAAAGACACGACGAGGAGGTGCTCTGACTCTCTCACATTTTCGCAGCGTCAAGTTCCGCTCGAGTCGCTTCGGAGTTTCATGTCTGGACGAGATTACTGTACTGGATTCGCTTTCACTGACCATAAGCTCGTTACGAACTTGCTGTCGGTCTTTTTTCAGTCGGTCACTGGAATAAGTTAAAGTGAAAGAGAACTCTAACCACAACCTCCTCCCCACCATCCGCTCTCTGTTCCGTTATGAATAAAGAAAATGAACATCTTGCATGACGGACGGTGACCGCTTTCTATTTTTAACGTCGCATCATCTGCTAACTTCCTCAGCAGACTCATTTCGTCATTATGCTTGAAAAATAATTTAAAAAGTCGGGTACCTGTTCTCGGAACAGGTCCAGTGACAATTGGAGGCGACCATTTACTACAACCGGTAGTTATGGCTAATTCCTATCCCCGGAAACCCCAGTGAGCTTGAGAATAGGCGTCTGCGCGAATCAGAAGAGATACACGAGCAACGTGCGTCCTGAGTGAACAGGGCAACGCTGTACGTGAGGTACAAGTGAGCGAGCGTTTTACGAAGAGACACAAACGCAGATCAGCCTACGAGAATGAAAGCGATCAAATGCGTCCAAGTGCCGTAAATAATATTCGTCTCCGGTAGGAAGAGGCTCCACAACTGTTTTTATACCCTTAGCAGACACAAGCAAACCCGGTTTGTAAAAGTTTAATATTACATCCCCGTAGTTTCGTTAACACTGCGCACTTCAGTTGTGAAACTGTATTTTACAATCTTGGCTCTTGCATAAGACACAAAGTTCATTTTGACTGACAATCAACTAATTGCGGAAATTTGACTTACCTTAAGCTTACATTTTTCTTTGTAATTAGGCCGTGATTTAACAAAACCCCATCTAGCGGTAGAGAATAAAGATCAGTGTCGAAGGACAAATTTGAAAGCAGTGTTCAGCTTACGTTATCTCAAGCCCCTCTCCTTTACTTGCTCTCTTCTTTTCAAGTTACCTTATACTAGGTTAATTGATGAACTTTTTCTCCACGGGTCGATAGTAAAATCAATGATTAGATCCGAACGGCCACTCCTCCGCCGGTTTTCTATGGCGGAAAGACGTTTCATTTCTTGTCATAACTCCTAATCATAGCACATAAAGCCAACTTTGTCACAAAAAGTTATTTCTCTAAACACTCACAAACTCTCATAAACACTGGAGCTGGGATCACGTGGTTGTTTTCAACTCCGCCCGGATTGAATTTTGACCCACCCTTTCCTGTGTTGCCGCACAGTAGTATATCGTGGGAACGAGATATTTGCAATTTTGCACTTTCCGGTTTCCGTATCTGCCAGGCGCAATGCGCTTCATAACGGAACAGAGACAGAGAGCGGATGGAGATTTTGGTTTACTGTTTCATTTTTTTTTCTGTCTAAAACAAGATTATCCAGGAATCTGTTAAAAAGGCATTCGAAATCCGAATGCTATTTTGCCTCCCGACGTCCTAATGCAATTTCTAACGCATGAAAATAACGTTATTATATTTAAAAGCCTGGTTTTTGTGTCACGTTTCCAAATGATTGTTGAATTTTATGTATTCAAGTAAAAATACAAAACAAGAAAAGGACATGAAACAAGAAAATTAGGACTTCTGACGAGGTTTCATTTCTTCATAACAAGAATGTAAGAAGATGTAGTTCTTTTTTTGTGGGTTGTTAAACTCATGTCCTTTAGACCAATCATAGCTAACTGCATAAGCAAAGATTTGGCCATCTCTGTTGAAACAACAAGCAGTAATGGATTGTTCCAGTTGTTCTGAAGTTTTCAACTTTGTCCGCGAATCCTTGTCCCAGAAAGAAAATCTTCCATCAGAGCCAGCAGTGGCCAAGGTACCATGAACTGGATGAAACTTGATATCATTGACAGCATAAATGTCTTGATACTGCTGGTTAGTTCCATTAGAGCGATGGCACTTGAATGTGAAATTATCCTGTGTAAGAAATTTCACATAGTAACATTTATGTTTACTGAAGTCTCACTAAAGGTATAATATTTTATTTACCTTTGGATTTGTAGGGTTGATGTACTGAATAGCAACTCTTCCTTCAATGCTTCCAAGGGCAAATCCAGATGGCATGCCCTTTTTGTCCTTAAAGATGGAGACACAGCGGTGTTGATACTTCAATGGTGAATCAATTCTTTTGAATTCTTGTGGGCTGTTTTCTAATTGGTAGACAAGCAAGTGGCGAGCCGCTGTTGACACAACAGCAACAGGATATTCTACATCAGCACAGTAACAGCGTTCAGGCAAGTTCAACGTGAGTATCGGTTGCTGTTGGCGCAAGTCCCAAAACTTGAGTGTTTTGTCCCAAGAACCAGTCATTAGGCAGGAATAGTTGTGTGATTTGATCCAGTGACAGGTTTTAATTGGGGCTTCATGGGCTGCAACCTAAAAATTCAATTGAATTCAATCACTTTTGTACAGTTACCAAATGTACATACCTGAACTGATTGGTTGGAATTCAAATCCCAGCATTTTGCCATTTTGTCACATCCAGCCATAAAAACTTTGCCACCATCCTGAATAAATTTTGCTCATTATTAAAATATCATGCCAAAATAACAATCAAGAAAACTTGCATCACTCCACGCCACATCAAGGACTGGCCCTTGCATTGTTTCTTGAGATTTTGGAATTGATTTGCCAGTGGAATCAATTTCCCAGCATCGGACATGATTATCCCAGCTCCCAGCAATTAAGAAGTTTTGCTGAACCGAAACTGGACTGAAAGCAAGGCATGAAACAGAGTCATCCGGAGGTGACATCACTTCAAAATCCTTCATGGGGTTATGGTTGGTGGGAGCTGTGACTACATTAGAGCCAAGGAAGCTGGATCCTCCAAATCCCGTCGATCCGAACATTTTTCAAGAGAATCTTAAAGAGAGAATGTTATAAGTTTCGTTCTGCAAACGTTTAAAGTTGACATGTGAATTTCGGTTGTCTGTGTAGACCGGACAACCATAAGTTCTTTCTGCCTACACAAGTTTTTGTAGATGTGTTCATGTGTATAAGATGAGAAATTAACTATTAAGAAGGAGAAATCTTCAACTTACTTATCAATTTTCAATAGACAACGGTTTAAATGTTAACTCAAATTACGAACACAACTGTGATAAATTTTCTGGCACGAGAAAGCCGGCTGCTAAAATTATACGCGGGAAACAGAGACACCTAGCGGAAATCGTAAAGCTTTCAAAATTTCGGGAGAACGTAAACCCGGGTTTAAAAAACAAACAACACAAACAAGTAGTTAATTGTTAATCTCATGAGTTCAAAAACTAATACGTTTTCTTGACATGTAAATTGCCGTTTCCGTTATTACTATTTTCAAGTGTGTCGACTATCTCAATTTGCGTTGCCTCAGTGCAGTAGACCGGCCCATGAAATCGTTCGATGTTTATGTTGATGGATGTTTATTCAGTTTTCATCCGAATTATTTCCGTCAAGTCAACAGTGCGAAAGTAAACGCCAGAGGTGAACAGTACGAAGATCAAGGTGCACCGAATTATCATTGTATATTTGATGTATTGACGTGACAGGATTGACCAACAGTCTGATGAGACAGAATAAAGGGCATAAAATCAATCATAAAACCATAGATTACATAAGGGATTATAGAAAGATCAAAGATTATACAGTCGCCGCTGATGATTTACAATTTGAAAATAACCAACAAACAAACGAAAGGGTTTACAAGTAGACAGCGATCCCTTCAGAAAGAGTGCACTCGTTTTTCAATCGTCATCATTACTTTCCCTCATCAGAAGTAGTGAACGGAAAGGTTAAATTCTTTTTTTTTCTTTTTTTTTCTTTTGATGGTAGGGGAACACGAGACAAAAATGTGTCACCTACGAACATCGATAAGCGTAATGTCTTGTTTTCCTCGAAAAGCAGACGTTGGTAGATGCGGACGGTTAATGAAAAACGCAGCTAATAGTCATCCAGGGCCCACGCCTACAACATGTTTTGATGATGATGGTATACTAATTGTCTGTGGTATCGAGGTAATATTTTTTTTTGTCATCGAAGGGACGTTATCTTGTTTGTTTGTATTTATTTCGAATTTGAACTTTTATGACTAGTGCCCTGATTTTTCAGACTCTTCAGCTTGCAATTTGGCTTCTTCCTGCCTTCTCTGTTGATCTGAAGCAAAATTCCAAAAGAACGAAGCACTCATTTAGTTAATTTGGCTTTATATTCTCTCTTGCAGATAATTGTCACCTTTGATGCTTAGCTCTTTCCATTTTTCCTTATTCTCCTCCAAATAAGTATCCCAAGGCCGAATGATTTTCCCAGCAGGGGATTTGGAATCACCATCTTTAGTCTTCTCCGGAGTACTCGGGACAGTTTCCACTTCACCGCCTAATGATGTCGTATTCATGAATCGATACCGAAGCCACAAAAATAAAGGAGATGTGTGCTTTCATCATACCTGCATCGCATTTCTCTTCTGAAATGGAGTCGCGATCGTTGCCCCGCACGGGGGCCGATTGGGGTCGCAGAGGTATTAGAATTTTATCCAACAAGTCGCCCATAACTGCCATACTGGGCTCTACAATAAATTCTATAAAACCTGTAAAAAATAGGAGAATCGTCAGTTAAAACCCTGTATTAACTACTACTAAAAACTATCGAAAACTTGAGTTGATACCGATTTGCGATTCAGCAACTAAAGTATTGTTTCTATCACAGAGCGGGCTGTAAGGTAGTCCAAGCTCCTTTTCATTGTCGCCCTGCCGGAAGAACTCTTCTAAGAGCAAGTCTGTCCAGTGTCGGTGCAACGGCCAAGGTTTGCTGGGGTGGGCTACGTCGCAGCAGTGAAGCACGAGCGACAGAATTTTCGACTTGTCCACACTACACCAGCGTGAAGGAGGCAACAAAATATACATGAAAAAGATTAGAGCTGCTGCTGCTGTTGCTGGTGGGTGGCGGATCATTAAAAAAGTAAATGGTTCATTCAAAGATTAAGGTGCCGGGGCTGTGTGTCGGGGTGCGTCGCAGAGGACTCTAAAGTGTTTGCAACCCTAAAGTCGGGTCTTTGGGCGGCCAATGCATTTTGTACAAGGGTCTCGATTGCAAGCGCGAGCCGACACTCAGCCCGTCGCCCAGTTGCTAGGAAGGAGCGATTGACGCAAATGTAGTTAGCCATTCCCAAATCAAATATGCATTATATATCCGTGCCTGAGTTCGGGAACGGTGAGCAAGCTCCTGGCTGCTTTGATCTGTTGGAAGTGGCAGGACATGTCGGTGGCCAGGACCATGTCTATGACCAGTGCGCGGAATTCGCGGTACTCTTCACGTGACAAGTTCACAAGGATGTTGCAGTCTTCCTCTCTCATCAATCTAATGCGTCACGGAACAAAAGGCAAAACGCAAAACATTTAGTGGTTCCTGATGTCGTTTCCCTGTTGGCTCCCAGCTGGGAGAGTTTCTCTCTCAGTCCGCAGTTGCCAGTTTTTCACTATATACTGTATGTATCGGGGAAATCACCTGAACGCGGCGCTGATGTGGTGGTTCTCTTGAACGGCTCGATCGTTGTAGAGCAAAGCCGTCTCCGAGCCGGACATGACGTGGAAGCTATTGGTCGTTCCCGTATGCTCAAAGTCGTGTATGATGGCGGCCAGAATGGCGGCAAAGATCTCCAAATCGGTCAGCCAGTTCTGCAAAAGACAATCATTCATGTCGGGACGTGCCCGTCAGCCGTTAGTTCAACGTTTTCTCATTTGGAACATGACGGGGCGGGTTGGCGTTGATGTATGACAAACATCATGGGACGCGGAAAAAGACCCCCCCGGAAGAGAGGGACAAAAGTTAATACCATCATTCCAGTTTGATAGAGGATATAATGGAGCGTCTGGGCGACGTCAGCTGCGTGCGTATTGTTGTGATAGAGATTGCGGTGCTTGCAATAGCCGGCCTCGGTTTGGTTCAAGAAAGACTCCAGGATGTTATTCGGAATCTGGAAACGAGAGCCGGGATCAAAATAATAATTACAGACAAGTCGAGACTCGAATTAAAAGTAGCACATTAGAAGGTGAGAGTCTAACTCTTGTTTAAAGTTTCCTAATCAAGAAAGTTGAGTTTTCTTTACCGTCGATACTTTTTGTATTTTTAGACGGATCGAACAAGATATAGAGAGCGAGCGAGTGGGAAGCCTACTGAATGGCTAACTCTAGTCTCTAGTTCAATTAGGCGTAACTACGCTAACGACATTTGGAAGGCTAGTCTCGTTTTCGTTGGAGCGGGGAAGTTTTGCCGAATGGATTCAGAGAGGGCGACGAATAACGTCATCGTCTCTCTCTCTCTCTCAAGAGTGGCGAGCCGCCGGTAAGAAAATTCAAAACGAACGAAGACTTATAATAGAAACGGCAACGCCTTAATTAACGCGCTGTAATTCAAAACAAGAAGGAGCAAAGCAACACGAGACGCGGCTTGTGTGACTTTCGACCGATTTGATTACACATACAAGGTTGATATATCGGCAGAAAGGACCATCGGGTAGGTGTGCGACACGCCGTCTAATTGGCTCCGTCAAAATACTACGCGACAACGTCGCAGTGAAAAAAGAATGGAAACGAGATCGAGTCGGTTCGTTGTCACGTTGTCGGAGAGTAGCTACTGGAACGAATGGAAAGTTCTGCAGCGAAATAAGAAATAAGAAAACGGGTTTATAGGGTTTGATAAAGAAATATGAAGAGCCTCTCGAGACTGGCGGTAGCTAGGTAGCTACGTAGCTAGTACTGTATTACTCTCCCGTCTCCGTGAGCGACAAACAAGCAATCGCAATGTAGCACGGGCGCGCACTTGTACAGAGCGCTGCAGCTCCTCGTTACTAAGGTACGTACGTGGCACTACTCACCTTGAATTTGTGGATGACGCCATAGCGATTCAGCAAATCGATGCCGAGATAGCGAAGTGGAGAACCCGCCGAAGCGTCGCTCAAGGCGAAGACGTCGAAATTCCACTCGTCAATCAACTGCGGGAAACAAAACGGAGAGATACAGCAACGTCGACGCATAGATTGACGTCAGTTCGTTAACGGGGATATGGATGGGATGACGGCGGTGGCCGAAAACTGCATGATGCAGTGGGGAAAGAGCTGCAAGTCTTACCTTCAAATTGCGCGCCACTTCGGCCGGGAATTGCAAAAATGAGGAGGAGGACATGCGTCGATAGATGCGCTCCACTAGGATGCCGGCCCGAATGGCTTGCGCCACCGAACGGAATTTCGGCTTCTCCTCGCCCGGTTTACGGTGACTGCTGATCTGGCGCGTAAAGGTCGACGCCAGCCAGGCTCGCACTTCCGGCGGCACCGCATCAGCCCTGACTTCCGACAAATCGTCATCATCGTCCGGCGACCGTCTGCGATTTGTTGAATAAATGCCGCCAAAATCAAGTTAATGTCAACATTCCAACGCCTAGCTCCGCATTGTGCACGCCTTATGCAATAATTCTCAATTTGAAGAAAAATACAAAAATAATTTATAAAAAAACAACTGAAAAAATTCATCCATTCTGCTTTTTCTCACGATGGAATTCCATTTTTTATTTATTTTTCTAGTCTAGTCGATATCCGCCTTCGCCGGATTCGTTTCCGAAAAAAAACCGAAAGGCCAATCATTTTAGTTTTGTTATTTTTTGAATAGCGCGGCATTAGAGAAACATGCAGTTTTTAGAAGCGCTACACAGAAAGAGGCTCTTTAAATTAGTTTATGCATATGAAAAACGATCTTGTTAATGGAATTAGATTCGGTAGAGGGAGGATTGAGGAGGGGTTGAGCAGCAAAGGATTATGAATGATGATCCTCTCCGTTTTTCTCTGAATACTCGTGATATTGAACTGCGGAATTATGGATCTCTCTCCCTTCGGTAGGACGATCGTCGAGTGCTATTAAGAGAGCTACGTCGCTCTTACAGTCTCTCAGCAGGGACTTGGGTATTGTTTCGTTTTCAATGATTCGGACGGGATGTCTCTCTCTAACTTCCGCATCAAAGGCGATGTCGCATCCGCTTCGTTTGTTTGCCCGATGCCGAAGAAGAGAGCTAGAGAGAGAGAGAGTCAGAGACGACGACGGGTAGTATATATAAGCAAGAGAGGCAAACAAGATTAATTGGAGTGTACGGCGGAGGACCGGGGTGGAGGCAAAACGGCAATAGGGCTCTCCTATTGAAGTAACGGACTCTATGGCTCGCTCTTATTCCAAGAGCTCGTTTTTATTTTCTTCTGTAGAAAACGGAGAAGACGTCACAGCGGCCCCCTCTCAATAGTCCTACAAGAAGGAGGTGGGTGGAGAGGGGGGGTTTCCCTCTGGTCCTATTGCCTTTTGTCGACGCATTTTCAATTCCATCTCTAGCTCTCTGTAAAGACGTCGTCGTCGTCGGCGGGAGGGAGTCCATGTCCGCGGATCGATTTTGGCGGATGACGGCAGTCGTCATTTCATTTTGATTACACAGTGCCCGGCGGCAGAAAAGCCAGGGCATCCGTGTAGTGACGACGACTGTCTGTGTTTGTCCGTCAGGTCCAGTCGCGTCGATAGGTCTCGTCGGTTATATATCTCTCTTTCTCGCACCGGCCCCGGTTCTTGAGAGTTCTGTGTGCGGCCGTCGGAACAACAAAGACAACAGCGGAGCAGCAGCAGTGGGCAAGACGAAATCAGAGAGCAGAGCACATTGTTGCCCGCGACGGCCTGGATTGTGATGGTCGGCCGCGGATCGGATTGCAAAGCGCGGCCGGTGCTCGTCCGAAATCTCCTAGACAGCGAGGAAAGATCCTGCTGGCCCTCATTCAATCGGCGCTGTTCTACGGCGGCTATTGCCAACGGCCTAGTTGGTGGGATTTGCGCTACTGCCAAATCAATAATCGATCTATACTTTCTCTCTCGCGTTTTCTTCCGCCAGTGGGATTTCCCCCAGTTGGTGAAAAAGAGAAAGGAGGGCAATCAAAGAGCGGAAATCCTCAGCACCCAGATTGCAATGGCCGACGAGTTCGGTAAGGCCAATAATACACTTCTGCTGCCTCCCTTCTTCTTCTTTTTCTTCTACAAAAAGCTTACGACGACGACCAGGCGGGCTTTTCTTCTTCTCCGTTGAACCCCCCACTCGTCCCTTTTTCTCTTTGGGACCGTCGCTGGCCACGCAGTCGACTATATTATATAGAAAAAGATGAAAAGCTGGATTGGCACAAGTGCTTCACTCTTTTTTTCGTGTCGTTGTCTTTCATATTATTATTATTATCACTATTTCTGTCATTATGATGTCGAAAGAACTTTTGGTGGCGGCTGCTATCGCCATATCTTTTTCGCCCGTTTCTCCTCGCGCTACTTTCTAAGTTCCCTCTTTTAGTAGTCTGCGCGGGCGCGCGGGCGCTCTTCTTCCTTTGCTGGCGAGATCAAAGGAATCCTTCGTCACGACATCATCGTTACACAGCGCTAAAGTTAGTGTTATAAAAAAATGAAAGAAGAAAAATACGCGGATTTCTAATAGCGGCAATAGAGTCGTCGTTGTGGAAATGATGGCTCATATGGAGAAAAACCGGGCGAATAAATGGGAAGAAAGAAAAAAAAAATACCCCATCGAGTCGAAAGACTCGGTTCCTTTATCTTTTGAGCAGATCTTTTAAAAAGGGACGTGAGGGAAATGGGAGACGAACAAGACACGCAGAGACACACACAGAGACAGAGACGGGCATATAAAGTCTATCCGAAAGAAAGAAAAAAGAACGTGCAATAAAGAAAGGGTAAATAGACCTCTACAGGATTGTGTGTGTGTGTTGGGTTGGGGGTTTTGGGCGAACGATGGTGGAGAAAAGAAGGCAAGAAGTTAGACACGTAAAGCCGTCTAGATCCATCATCATCCATCATGCATCGGCAATATGGAAATATGCTGGCGGGCTCGGTCGCGTTTCTCTCTCTCGTTCGAGAGGCTCAAACAAAGCGAAAAGACGTCGAGATGACATCGACACGGAAAGCACACAAACCGGATAGTGTACGTAGAGAGATAGAGAGAGAAAGAAGAGAAGCTCGAGACAAACAGACGAAGAGATAGAGAGATGTAACCTTTTCTTGAGGAAAGGAGCGGGTCGCCGAAGATGTGCTGTTGCCTTGGAAGTAGTAGTAGAAGGAGCTGTAGCGCAAGTAGTAGTAGCAGAAGAAGAAGGAGAAGAAGAAGAAGAAGAAGAGCAAGCGGAGGTGGTGGTGGTGGTTGTGATGGTGGTCCATCTGGACCCGGCAGGAGCCCGAGACGAGGATGAGAGCGAGGAGGACGAGGATCGTGAACGGGGCTGTGTGATCGTCAATTGAGGTAGCGGGTGATGGTGGGGCGCGGATGAACGGGACCGCTCGGGTGTAGGAGAGGTAGGTGCTGGTGGCGAGGTGATTGTGGTTGTGTCGTTTGGGCTCGAAACGAGCGCCGACGTTGGCCAAGCCTCCTCGTCGTCACAGTCGGCGTCACCGTCATCGCGCATCATCTCGCATTCGGGGCTAATTTGGCGCGTCCAAAACCATCAGGGGGAGAGAGCCCAACCAGGAAGCATCAGCCGGCCAGCACAGAAGATTAAGACACGGACACAAAAGTGGCGGTGGACGACAGACACACCAACAATAACATTTTGTTTTTGTTTTTTTTTTGTTTTTCGTTTTTTTTTTCGTTTCATTGAAGGAAAACAAAAGGTAAAAAGACAACAAACCCACCAGCCCAATTGTCGAACCCCGACAAAGAGAGATGGAAGTACGGAAGAGAGCGACATAGAATAAGAATAGTAAGACAAAAAAAAAAGAGACGAAAGACAAAAGTGTTTCCAATATGTAGAAGAAAATGCGGACAAGGCCATATCATCATGAGCACGAGACACGAAGCCATCATCGTAATTTTTTTTTTGTTTTTGTTTTTTTTTTGAAACAAGATACATAGAAAAAAAAGAGAGAAATAAGAGAAAAAGGAGATGAGAATATAAGAACACACATCACATGACACGATGAATAATTCAACCAAAGAGACGACGTAGTGTACGATATATATAGATATATGTATATAAGTAGATGAATATAATCATAATAAAAATATAGTCAAAAAGAGAGAGAGAGAGATTTCTGCAGACACCAAATACGCGACATTCGCCGAACGGATTCTCGTGACCGTCGTGTGACAAATTCTCTCTCTCTCTCTCAGCGGTCCCTTCGTTCTACTAAAAGTCTCTCGATTCAGCGACAAAAGGAGGAAAACGTCGAAAAAAGAAAAGAAAATCAAATAATAAATCGTATATATATATAAAAGGAGGAGGAGGAGGACGCGGATCATTTGACATCCTAATTGATTCGATTGATGGCGAGGGCAGAGTGAGCTGTTTGTCAAAGTTGACAGAAAGAGAGACGGAGCGCAGCGGAGGGATTGAAGGAGAGAGAGGGGAAAAAAAAATGAGTCCGTGATGGGATTGGCCGCCCTACAAAGTCCTCCACGTCACATTCCGTCTATACTAACCTCCTACAATTTCTTACTCGGCAGACAGCATATCGCCCGGCTTCATTAGCGTTTCGTTCATTGGATTCCCCCATCTAGTCATTTTTCTCCTCGCCGGACGCCTTGACGGACCCGGGCTCATTGAGGCGTCCGTTTAATAACAACTGCCTGGCCCGTAGCACGTAGTCGATTGCGCGTTGACATTCCGGCGGCAGCGCGCCCTCTCGTTTTCACGCATGTCACTTTTCTAATTGCTTGGCCGACGTCGGTCGATCCCGATGATGACGACGACCGTCATCGATAAATAAAATAAAACGTGGAAATCGGTGGAGCGGCAAACTGTTTTTTTGACGAATCGACGAGTCGGTTCGAATGCGTTTTTCCTTCTTTTTTTTCTCTCTCTCTCTTATTTGACCCCCATTTTCGTGGTTGATGCCGTCCGGATAACGACGGCCGGGAATAGAGCGGACATTTCTTCTCTGTCTTTTTTTTTTGTATTTCTTTCTACTTTGTGGGAGGAGGAGATAAGGTCGGGCCATCGGGTGGGGGGTTTGGGTGAGTGGTTGATTGGGCTGTTATATACCTTGTGATTATTTCCGCCCCCCTGGCTTCCTCAGAGCCGTAAGAAACTTGAGGCTACATCAACCATTACTGTTGTCGAGTTCAATCGATCCGTATAGCGGGGCGAGTTGTCGGATGAGTAGCGAGTGCCGAGTGAGGAGAGAGAGAGAGCAGCTCCCTTCGAGCTTCACTGGCAGCATCAATTAACCGTTGAGGAAAATGCCTACTATTTCTACCATTCCAATTGGGGTCTTTGAATAGCGAGTGGGAGAGAGCAGCCCCAGTCCTATTTGTTGATAGCCCGCAGGATTTCCAGCCCGCAAGTCCTGCCGTTTTTATCTCAGACGTTGAACAGGGGGAATATATAAAAAACAAATTGATTCTTCGCTCTCTTTGTCACCGGCGGAGGCGGTTAGACGCTTTTTTTTCGTACAGTAAATAAAACATAGATATACTACCCATAACCCAAAATAATAAAAGAAAGAATCGACGACATCATATCGAAAAAAATGTCGGCGACGGAGATATGCTCACCTTCCGGCCTCGTCGACGTAGACAGAGTCGAGCACTTGGATTGCCAATTTCAGATTCTTCTGGACCACTTCGGGCCGCACCTCGCCCTTGTCCAGCAACCGCAATAGGCATTTCAATCTGTCAAACGGAAAAAAGAAAGAAGAAAATGATTTTTCTTCTTTTCTAAAAGACTATTAAGAGATTCAAAAAAGTTTCATCGTCATTCGGGGGTTGTACAGGAGCGCCCATTGATCCCTTTGCCCCACTGGGCGCGTTTTGCGTGTCGAGCGGTTGCTGCCATATCTCGTCCGCTTTCAGCATACATCAGGCAGCGTACCATTGTATGCGCTCGGCTGGGCTGCCAATGCCATCGGATCATTCAAATTTCATCATGTTAGTGGTCTAGGAGACGGCGAAAACCCCCGGCCGATCCGAAACGTCGAGGTGCGCGCTAGATTACAGAGTGCCTCTCCGGCGCTCTCTGACTACTACTTTCCTATTCTCTCTCTCTCTGAGGAGAAGGAGCAGCGCATCTTACAACTTGAAGAAGAAAAAATCCGTCGCAAGCTCTCTGCTGGGATTCGTGTCCCATTTTAGCTCGGCGATATATAGTCTCTGAACTCGGCAGACAAAAGAACATCAAGCGCTCGACGACGACAACTTTTGCGTCCGTCCGTTTGACTCGATGAGGAAAATGCGCCTCTGTGCGACGCGCCAAAAGAAGAAGAAGAAGAAGAAGAAGAAGAAGGAAAATGGAATCAAGTTGTTGCCTTAGGGAGGCGTTCTCGCAGACTTCGGCCGACGGCAGGGCAGAAGGCGATTCGTCGATGGGAACGTCGTCCTCGACGATGCCGACGTGCCGCTCCAGCGCCAAATCGTCCAGCTCGCAGATGGTCCCAGCAGCCGCAGCGGCCGCAGCAGCTGCCCGTTGCTGACTCTTCCTCTTGCTGCTTGAACGCCGCATAATCGTCAATGTCTCCGGTCCTGTGGAAATATATAACAAAAGAGTCCGTCATTTTTTCGCAGATTTTTCGATTCATTCCACGAGCTCTAGCGCTCTGCTCTTTGTATATATATCTATATAAAAACGTACCGGAATATTCTCCATTGGCTGTCGGCGTGTAATCGAAGCTGCTGTCGTCTTTGGAGGAGCCTTTGGGACCGCTGGCCACTGCACAGAGGAAATAAGAAAGGCGCCGGGAAAACGGAATCAGTAATGAGGTTACGACGGCCGTGTACACAGAGGAGAGCGCAACAACACAATCAAAGATCAGGAGCAGGAGCAGGAGGAGCAGCATCAGAATTGAATGGCGCCGTAATAGAGACTAGAACGAGGCCAGCGTCGAGTCTAGCGAGAGAGATTGCCCCAACCGACACGGCGGCTGGGGGGCCAGAGGGGATACGATGGGCGACGATGATGGGAGGAGCCAAATCTTTCCATGAGGAAATCCATCTCTTCTTTTCGGGTCCGAGAGACAGATAGGACATACTCCAGTCCTTCGTTGTTGTTGTAGACTCTTATGCCAAGATCACGTGCGCCCAGAACACAACCGACCACTAAACAACAAGAACGGACGGCAACTTTCTCCAGTCTTTTTCTTCTTTTTTCTTTCAGCGGAGATTCTATTTGCTTGCCCTTCTTCTACCGGACACGATTTTGTGGCACGTTTGTCTACACCCGACGACCAAGACTTTTTCTCTCTCTTTCTAGGGTGGGTGTATTATTGCGTCGCAGCAAGTAGCAAGGACACAGAGAGAGAGAGAGAGGTCGTCCCTCTTCTTGATTGATCTTGTTTGTTTGCAAGTTTGTTTTTCTCCTTCTTTTTCCTTCCCTACTCCATCTTCGGCGAGTTCATAAAAGAAGAAGAAGAAGAAGGCCAAAAGCGAAAAGAGATCAAGAGAAAGAAAAATGGCGAAGGAGGCAAAAAGAAGGAGCCATTGGCAACGTATCAAACTGCCTGGAAACGAATAAGACAAGGAAATAAAAAGGAAAAAAAGAGAGAGAAGGAGGGAAGAAAAAACGACGATGATGTCGGCCAAGGAGAAGAAAGGAAGATGGGTGTTTGAACACGCCAAAGAGCCTAGAAGACGATATATAAGTCTAGCAGGGTATGTACTAGAGATGGTAGAGAGAGAGAAGAACAGAAGACTAGAAGAGAAACCAAAGAGGAGGCCTAACAACATGGGGGAGTCGCTCTGCGTGTGGATGAGAGAGATAGATCTATCTTACTGTATATGGACAGCAGCAAGGCCGAGACAACCTCTTGCTGGCCCGCAACCATCCACTATTCCATAAAAGAGCCCAGGCCCTGTCATGCCGGGGGAAGAGCAGCCTGGCCCAACGGGTGGGAAAATGATGGGATTTATTGTTACGGACATTATACAAGGCGTAAATATTTGCGGAGGGAAAATACGTTAAATAAGCTGCTGCTCCTGCTCCTCCTGTTTCTGCTGGACTGCCGAGTAGAATGCCATAGGGGGTTTCAAAAACAAAAACAAAACAAAAGAGAAATAAGGCTCGGAGCTGTTTCACGATGGCGACGGGGATATCATTTGCACGGACGAGAGAGCTCGAGTTGTCATCACGGTAACACTCGTGAGCAAAAGGGTAAAGCAACACACGACGGCCGACGGCCGACGACGACGACGTCGTCATGGCAACATCGCAACTTTTCCTCTTTCGCAGCGAAACTCTACTCTCTTTTTTTATTTTATTTTTTTTCATTTGCTACCGCCAGAGAGAAAAACAAAAGAGGAGCGGAACTCTAGAGAGAGAGAACCTTCAAGCGAAACCGGAGAGAAAAAAACTTGTATATATACACGTACGCTCCGTGTGTGCTGTGCGGGGTTTCTGGCATTCGCCATCAACACAAACTCTCTCTCTTTCTCTCGTCCGGGGCAATAACGACTCAACACATAATGAGTCGGCGATAAATGATTAACAGGAGTCGTAGCGCTCGGCTGCGTCGTGAATACCAGAGGGCCCAAATATCATCATCAAAAAAATATAGAAAAAGAAAAAGATACGGGGCGTGTTGCATACTACTAACTCGGCCAGATCAGCAGGCTTCTCTCTCTTAGGTCGTCGAGAGCGATCGACCCGATCCACTTGATTGACTCGCTCCAACGAGCAGTGATGATGTCGACCTATAACTTTCTCCCTCTTTTTGTGTTGTTGTTGGCTTATTTCCTTGTTGTTGTTGTTGTTTCCGTGTTTATTGTGGCGCGCGATGGTCGCGTATAATCCGCCATTTCTATTCGGGTTGTAATCAATTTGTTTCTCTCTTTTTTTTCTGACAAAGAGGAGAGAGAGCAGCGAGTTTCCATGACGACTCGTTGACACGCACATAAGCATCTCATTTGGCTTTTCGTGTGTCTCTCTCTCTTGGCGCTCCCAGCGATTTCACGCGCTAACAACCCAATCGAAGACGCGATCAGAGACTTTGCTCCCTCGGCGGAGTAGAGAGAGAGAGAGAGACTCGAGGGTTTTTTCGGCTCCCCCGTACCAATCGATACATCGTCTTCGTCGTCGTCTTCCAATCGACGCATCCGTATGTAAACGACACTACTACGGAAGCCGGACGAGCGACTGGAACGACGACACTGGCTCCGTCACTCATTGTGTCAATGTGATTCCCCCGCAGCACTCTGACGACGCCCCTCTTTCCTCCCTATCGAATTAAGAGACGTCTCGAGCGATGCAGAGCCAACAAGACTTTCTTCTCTTCTCTTCTTTCCCTCTATAATCTCATTCTTGCAAAATAGATTCCTATCTTTCTTTCTCTCTTTTTCCAGGGAGCGAGGACGCGCTCTCCGTTCGTGTTTGTCTCAGCCAACAGCCCAACACCACCACCACCGAGTTTTCCTTCATTAAAAGTTCCCTTCTCGGACCTGCAGCATCGTCGTCGTCGGGTGACGTTGAATCCCCTTGTCCAGCGGCGGGTTGGCGACATTATCCAACTAGAACAATCCTCCGTGCTTCATCCGCATGTCGACGCTAATAGGAAAAGTTGGCGATACGACCGCGGAGAGAGAGCCAGAACTAGAGAGAAGCTGGATGGAATGGAATCAAAGAGCAGCCGAGCGGACGCCGAAACGCGAACGGGCAGTACTCGTCACCCGATTGGCTCCGGTCACCGATTCCGGGCAGAAAAGTCGCAGTGGCTCGCCCACAGTAGCGTGACGCCAGCTAGACGCATTTCATCCAGAGGTACTAACGTACGTATCTAATAACAGGGATGAGGAGAACACGGTCGCCGTCGTCGAGGATAAAGACCTCCTTCGACAAGTCCAGACGTCATCACTGGGCTGTACTCTTCCACTAAGACAAGTTGAAGCGCAGGTTCTCTCTCTTCACGTCTTCACACCGGATGCGAATATCAGAGAGCCGGAATTTCCAGCTGGAATGTCATCGTCTTATTCTGGCGGATCGATGGGATCGACAACTTTTTCTCTCTCTCTGTGTCCTGTTGTGTGAAAAGACTCGTGAGAAGACGAGAGCAGAATGAAGAGAGAAAGGAGCACAAAGAGCTTGTCGAGCTAGAGAGAGAGAGAGTTGAGTTTCTTTCTGGTTGGCTTCGTCTCTCTCTCTCGGCTTCATCCGATTTCCCCCCCGCAGTCCCCATGTTTCATGCTCTGTCTCTCCATCTCACGTCCATGTGCAAAAGAACGACATGTCAACGCGTGTAGATGCGTGTTAGCGCCCCGAATTACACTGGTGATTAGAAAAGAAGAAAAACTCCGGAATCAAGTCGGCAACCAAACAGAAGCACGCAACCATTCTGGAGTTGTAGGCAAAGACCGGGTTGGTCCCCGGCACATATATAACGAGCCGCTTTTGTAAATGTAGACCGACATCAGATGATGACGTCCAATTAATCCCCTCTCCCCCTCCACCAAAAGACGGCGAAATGAGGCAAAAGAAGTGGGCGGGACCGAGGCCGAAAAACTTGACATGCCACAGACGATGTAGTAGTCGGCCTACAAAATATATAAACAAAAAGTCTTTGTTCTTCTGAGTCTCGAGACTTTTCTTGAAGAACCGATCGGTTTTCGTGGGATGTTCCGCTTCTTTTCTTATATCCGACGTTAACAATAGGCCGGTACGAGGGAGCAAAAAGTTGGAAAAAGAAGAAGAAAACTCTTAGAGGCCATTTCCTTCCGATTCCAACTGCTGTCATGGCATCTGGTCATTGAATCCCCTTTTTTTTCATGTCTTTTTTAGCCGAGAAGGCCGAGTGCGGCTGGAGAGATACGTTTCCGCTCCAGCTTCTTCTTCTTCTCCTTCTTTTTTTGTGACGTCCAGTTGCGCAACGATCGCTCCAACTTATCGATTCATTCGAGTTTGACGATGCCGTACGGCACATTCCATCACGTGCGCACTACTGTACGGCCCATGATTATTTCAAAAAGAAATCGGAACGGAGAGTTTGCTAATAGTTTTGAAGAGACGCGGCCATCTTTTTTAGATACATCGTCTACTCTCTGATTTTGGGTGGAGGGGGGAGAGACACTCTGACGCGTGCTCCATGAATGTTTCAGACGCTGTTTGTGCGTCATGCGATCCAGACAGCTGCCGGCAGCCGCGCGTTATATCTTTCACAGTTTTCTATGGATTCGTCTTCTTACTACACCACTTTCGCTCCGGAGAGAGAAAGAGACACCCTCTCATCCGCTTTTCCACGGTTTGTTCCAACCACCCATTGAGAAAACGCCTCGCCGCAAAAAAAGTTGGTTATCGGCAACAAAAGAGACGACTGTTTAAATATGTCTGCAGAACATCCATGGAGAGTCGTCGTCGTCGTCGTCTTATTTACGCAGTTTTGTGGCTAGTTCCAGCCATCGATCCGCTTCTCCTCATTTAGGATTCGCCTTCCATCATGATGTTCCTGCTACTGCTGGACGTCCGTCTATTCAATCTTCTACTTATCGTCGAAGACGCTCTCTTCGATAGATATACACAGAAAAAAACGAATAAGAGAAGTCTGAGAGAGGCAACTGACAGATAGTTTGACTTTAGCGCTGTGGATGAGAGCGCTCGGTAACGGGCCGGAGCTAACTCAATTTCGCCAGTAGACCTATTTACCCAAGAGTCGTGGATGCTGGGCACGGCCAGCTGATCCCACACCTACACACAACTCCCGAAGTCCATCCAAGCCAATTCTGCCCCCGTAAGGGTTCAGCGACCGTGGAAACACTTCCGGAATTCCTAGCAGCGCAGTCCTCAATGCGGAGGATCTTGTGTAAACTCTAGACGTACGTAGTACTAGTACTTATGTGTAGAGCTCTAGTACGTCAACTGCGCTGTAGCAAAGAGAGAAAAGGACCGACCCTATTAACTGTTTAGAAGAAAGCTAGAAAACTTCTTTTTAGGGAGCGGCGCTCGGTGCAATATCGACGGAGAGTTGCTGCCGCTCCGGTCCTGAAAGATGTAAGAGGAGGAAACAGGTTTCGGATATCGAGCCATCCATCCAGCATCCAGCACTTTGAGCTGATCTCTTATTCAAACTACTCCCGAGAAATGGATAGACCAAAGAAAGAAAAGGAGAAAAAGAGAGACGAGGGGCTGCGCGCACAAGTTAAGAAAGAGAAGAGATGGAAAATGGACGACCGAGTTAGTGCGGACTTCGAATGCGATCACGCATCGTCCGACGACGGCGATTTCTTCCTTCCTCCTCCGCCGCCGCCGAGAGAAAATACGACGACGAGAGATTTTTTTTGGGATTTTTATTGGAGATGGAAATGTCGAGTTGATGCATATATTGGAAAGGCGACCCAAAGTTTGTTCTAGGAACGCGGTTCTGTAGGAAAACATTGAAGAGCAGTTCTCCCTACCAACCAGAAAAAAAGGCAGCAGCAGCAGCCGCCAGAGTTTCGATCGAAGGAGCGATCTGTTTATGGCGCCGGGCCGGATCGATTTGAACGGATTTTCCATCATTTCTTTTTTTTCTAGCTCTTTCTGGCTTTGCCCAGTTTCTTATCGTTCTTTTCCCTGATTGATCTTATTGGCGTCGTCACGGCCGATGAAGCGTCGAGGATCTCATTGGCGTCGGAGCGTCTCCCATTTCTTGTTGCTCTCATCCCTTCTATAAACGTTTGCTAGAATATATATATATATATATTTGGGAGGGATATCTAAGGATCTATTCACTTGCCTGTCGACCATCTGGGACCCCTGACGGCGCATCGTAACATTCCGCTTGTGTCAACACATCGGCTTATTTAGGTTATTTCTCCATCATCCTCTTTCTTATAGCTTTTCGATTCCAAATAGAGGGGGTTCTCCTTCGTGACGAGGATATAAATCAGCTGCCGATTCAGGTCATCAACAAATTCGCAACTCCCCCATCTGTCTCTCTCTCCATTTTTTTTCCCCCGTCGTCTGACATTTCCGACCTCGTAAGATGCTTTCTCTCTTGATCTTCTCTGATGATGTCACACTTGTTATTGTTTGCTTCCCTTCGATTCTTCTTCTTTCGCGACGTGTTCGCCCTGGAAGGAAACGTAATCTGCAAATCGTCTCTCTCCAGCCCAAATGCCATTTTAATGGGGCTAGAACCTTCTTCCTATCGGACTTTATTTATTATACAAGTCGTCGTTAACTATCGCATTTTATACAAGTTAAATATAGAGTACGGTAGTGCAGTATAATGGATAATGCGACTGTTCGCCTGCCCAGTCGGGGCCAATGGGTGACCGATCGGAGTCTCTTCCACCTTTGACGCGGTGCGGCTCCCGCGAGAGCGGCCGCCGCTAATACACTTTGTGTAATTATATATGGATTATATAAAAGAGAGTGCGTCGGTTTGATTTTGCGGTCGGAGCGAACACAAAAGAGGAGAGAAGGGAGACGTCGTGCAGGTTGGGACGACGCCGATCCCGCGGGGGATGGAGAGCGTGACTTTGTTAGACTTGCGTCACACAGCATCAGTCATCTAACAGCGTCGAATTGGCGGCAGGGAGCTAGCAAACAGGACAAGAAGGGAAGCGACTGCTTTTGCGAGACACAGCAACTTACTAATGACGTAATTATAGCCATCGAGAGTCAGGACGCATTTGGAGAAAGGCGCCAGGTGAAGTGGCGACGACGAGCCCGAGGCGGCCGTGCTGGCGGCCCTGGACGGCGTCGAAGGCGAAGATTTGGACAACGACGGCGTCGAGAGTCTTACAGGATCGCTGGGACACTTTCGCAGCGCTTCTTTGACGACGATGGTCGTCATGGCCCTCCCCAGCAGCGCTGGCCCCGCTTTTTCCTCTTCTTTAGGCAAATAAGGCGACAGCTACCCGGGCTCCGATGACAACAACATGTGGCGGGAGGAACAACAACAAACGCGCACGGCACCGCAATCACCAAGACACAAACACGCGTCGCCACATGACCCAGTCAACTCGAATCAACGGCAATCAAAACTTTGTGAGGGCTATTGTCGATGTTGTCGACACGTTGTTTTGTCTCAAAAAGAAATCGGAGAGGAAGCGGAGGGCGGATCTATCATCCAGGGAAACACATGGCCGCACGGGCACGCGGACCGAATGGGTGGTTGGGTGGGAGGGCGAAAGCGAAAACCACACCGACCGGTTGAGCTGCCGTAGCCCGACTGAGTTGCCCAGCGACTGCGCTGCTCAACCTTTCTCCTTTTGCGCTGATGGGAAGGCGCCATGCTCCACAACGACCACCGAGGAGAAGGACTTCCCTCCTCGATAGCTCGGCGGTGGCGGAGGAGAGAGAGAGTCCGTTATTCCCTGGTATTAGTGTAGTAGTAGTAGTAGTCTAGCTACATCCTCACCTGCTACAGCCCGGCCACAGGAGAGATAAAGAGAGTCAAGATTACCACCCACATCTCTCCCGGCCGATGTCTTATAGCCACGCCCAATATCATCCGCCCGGGCCAAAAATAGAGGGAACCGCACGCACAACACGGACCCTCGGCTCGACCAATAAATCGATGAGCTCCGCTATTATTATCATCAACGAGCGAGCAGGCCAAAGTAGATGGGGACACGAGAAAACAAAAACAGAAAAAAAGAAAAGAGACAGGAGATTAACAGAGCAAATGATGATGATAATGATAATAATAATAATACGATTGGATCGTTCAAAAAACCGTGGGTTTCACTTTCACGGAGAGAAATGTCAAACGTCGTCGTCATCCTGGTTGATGAAGACGAGAGCCCGGCCGTCTCAGTTTGTGGTTGGCCGAGCTCGAAAAGAGGGGGGGGACGGAATGGTTAGACTTCATGAATATCACGAAGCCGCGCGCGACGCCATCGATCGTCTCGCGTTCGTCGTCTCCAGTAATTAGAAATCAAAAAAGACCTTCGGTCCCGATTACGATCTACGCCATCGAGTTCTTTCTTTCTGACGTACCTACCTAGCTAACTCGTAATTACAACAAGAGGTCGAGGAAGTCGATCCGGTGACGGGGAAAGGAGAAAAAGTAAACGAACTCGACCGACGCTAAATAAAAAGAGCGCTACTTGTGACAACGTAATGAAATAAGAGAACGAGCGAAAGAAAAATATTATTGGCGTCTTTTCAGCCAATCGATCGGGATCTAAATTAAACTCCCCAAAAAAAGAAGAGACAATGACCCTGGAGACGACGCAATTATGTACGGGTGATGGAGGGGCGAAATCATCACCCAGCTGTTACGACAGGTTTTTCTTCTTCTTCTCATTTTGTCAAAATTTCCCCATCTCTATTAGCTATGATTCGTCAATCACGCAAGCTGAGTTTTGTTTTGCATCATTTCAATTCCCCGGTCGATCTAAACAGACGCGCGCTGGCGCCTTTTTTGACGACCCTTTTTCGTTTTATTTTTTATTTTTTATTTTTATTTTTTTCTTCTTTTCTTTCGGATGAAGCCACTTTTCGCGCCATTTCTCCTGTTTGCATGTTGATAACGCCAAATAGATTCTGGGAAGGGGAAATGTTGCTCCGTCTCCAGTCACAACCACTTGCGCTCCGACCCCTAGAAATATTTCACAGAGCGGCCTGGCGCCTCTTCGTCTCATCATCAACGTCTTTGACAAGTTTTCGCCGCAACAAAACTCGGTCGGTCCGTTCGTCTGGAGGGGGGAAAGGGAAAGCGGGACGTCTAGTTAAAGATGCAGATCATCAAAAGTGAAGGGTAATCGCCTTTTCTCCGTCGTCTTGGCGGCGACGCCATTTCCAATTGTCTCGACCGCATCCGCGTCGTCTATTTATCGAAAGGGAAATATCCAGTAATCTCACGTAATCAAGTTCACTCAATAAGAAGGAAGGCGACAATGTTTCCGCACGACTGGCATCAAAGTGAAATCGATATACTAGTCAAGTCGTGTTTGCCGACTCCCCATAAAATAAAAAGGAGAGAGAAAAAAAAGAAGAATGCCAACAACGACGCCCGGCGTCGCGCCTCCTATTTATTGCGACGAGGAATAAACGAGACGCGCGCGCAAACGGATAAAAAGAAAATAGCGCTTGTCCCGTTTTCTTTCCGCACAGTCGAAAAGAAGTTTCGCAGCTTTCTCATTCCAGCGGCGACGATATCATCAGCGACGGCGATTCCATTGTATCTCTTTTCTCTCCTGGAAATGCCGTCACGGGAAAACTTTGGCCATGACATTTTCTCCGCTCTCTTGGCATTTAAAGTTCAAAATCTCCTTTGTCAATGATTCAAAGTTGGCTCGCTCAACTTGAGGCTCAACGCCGCGATTGTTCGTCAAGCGGCGGCGGCGGCGGCATTACGACCGTTTTCTAATGCGGAATAAAGAGATTGGATGACGGTTAATGTTTGCTGCCGTATTGACGGAAGTGTAAGGCCTGTGGATCGACGTCAAATGAGGCAACTAGGAATCGAGAGAGAAGAGTTTTTCGTCCTGTGTAAATAAGTGATTTACCAATTCTCCCTGGGCGCACTCTAAAACTCTTGCTCGTAGCTTTTGAGCAGGCAGCCATCTTTGATACTTTTCTCTCTCTCTCTCTCTCGACTGCTTGGCGACTGCATCATTCACGCTCCATCGATTGGCTCCAGTCGGAGGACGGATTTGTCTGTTTACCTACTCGTGGACGTTGCCACTTGACGGTAATCGACCAGTTTTCGAGAACATTCAATTGGTTCCGCCATCTTTTCCTTTTTCTTTCTTATCTCTCGTCGGGAATTATCGAGCGGGAAATCAAATTGAATTTGAATCGATTCTCAATCAAGACGCAAAGTGCGCAAGTGCGCAAGACAATGAACGTAAATCATCGCTGATACGCAGAAGAATAAAATAAAAATAGAAACTGAAATTAATCGCCGCCTTTATTTGAAAGAAGAAGAAGACAACGAACGAGAAAAAGAAAACAAAAATGGAAAGGGAAATAGAAAATGATGGCAGCGATTTCCTCCGACACATCAGCAACTTCCGCTCGCATCCAGGGCGGAATCAACTGAGCGTAGAGAGAGAAAAGAGGCCCTTCTATTCGCGATTGGAATCTTATATATCTCTCATATCTCGCCTCGATTTTTCTGACGTCGAATACAAAATATCAGACGATATTTGCCCTTTAACGAAAAGTCGCCTTTATCTGTGGGGATTGACATTTCGGTTAATACTTGCACAAAGTTCATTTAATAAAAAATTGTTTGTCGGCTTTTTCAAAAGGACTTTGACTGTCTGATATATTGTTTCATTATTACAAAGGTCTCGTTTGACTGGACTCACTAGAGAGACTAGACTTATTCCTTTTTGGAAAAAATGGCTGGAACAGGGCAACGGGCTGATGAGAGACAACTATTCGAGCGCTACTAAAGCCAAAACACGAGCTGCGGTTTCTCCTATTTTCATCCGCTTATTCTTTTACTTTGCAACTTATTATTATACCGCGCGTACGCCATATCGCATCCACCGGCACGCTCTCGTGACTCTCAGGAATTTGGAACGGGCCTTTGGTCTCTCTATCCCTTAGTAGAATGACACCGGGCGCCACTACGACCGGAGCGAAAGAGACCAAAAATGCGGAGGGAGGCTCTACTCCAATCGTTGTATCATCTCTCAACTCTAATAATAATAATAATAATATCTAAAGCCCGATGAATCTTGGGGAACGAGGGCGAACGCGATAGGGGAACAAGTCCATTACGGTAGGCAATCAATCCAATCCAGCTCGGCCATACTACTAGAACTGGCCGTGGCTGCGCTGCAGGTATAAAGTATAAAGAGGAGATCCGACCGATGGATCACGCGCTCTTCCGTGCGCAGCATTGCGTCATCTCTCTCTAGACTTCCTTTTCTTTTCATTGCCATGTTTATATACTTCTTCTTCTTCTTTTCAAAAGAGTTTTCTTTCCTTCCTTCCTTCCTTCCTATATGGTTGACCAATGCTCATCGGTCAAAGGCAACGCAGAATCCAATTTTTAGGGGGACCGAGTGCTAGGAAAAGGATCAAGGAAACTGCGTGACCGGCTCCGATGAGCGCGTGCCGTAATGCCGAAACAAGAATGGCGACACAAGACATAGTTGTAGTCGTCGTCCTAGTGGGTTTTTCTCCTCTCTCTATATAAAAAAGGATAGGGGGGGTAGGAGAGAAAATCCTGAAAAGAGGCGAACAAACGAACGGGGGGAGCCTAGACGAAAGAAAAGACGGCCTGATGAACGTAATCAGCATCCGCAGCTTTCATCTATTACTCGAGACCAGCAGGGGAAATGAAAAGGAAGAAGGAGAAGAAGAAGAAAAACCGGCTCAAAGCGAATCGCAGAGCCAGCGAAATAAAGAAGGAGCGAAAGAAACTCCGGAGAGAGATATGAGATGATTTCAAAACAGACGACCTAGAGATCCCGACACGACAATGACGGAGCCGATGGAGCCGCGCACGGCGCGTAAATATGCATCAAGTAGTCAGTGAAAGAGCGGAGAGCTGGAGAGAGAAGGTCGAGGAAGAAGCCAAGAGTGGGGTCGGGTGGGAATCTAAGCAAAAGACTTGTGTGTTTTCTCCGAGAAAGAGGAGAGAAGGGAGGAGTTAAGTGGCAGCTGACGGCTTCTTCGTGATTACTCTCTCTCTACTCGTCTCTCTCTCTCTTTCTCGTAGACTCGTACGTACGTACGTAGCCGTCACTTGGCAAACTCCTTTCAGCAACGGAACGCAGATGGATGAGTTTTGGCACGGCCTCTTCCTTCATCATTTCCTACACCTTCCAACCTCCTCTTCTCTTCGCTTCTTTGTGTCTCTCATCTCTTTGGCCCCCTCTCTCGTAGCTCTCGCAGCTCTTCTCTCTTCATCATTCCTCCCACCGTTATATTCAACAGAAAAGGAAAAAGAAAAGGACACGGCAATGATGACGAATGATTGCTTACATCGCTCTGCTTTCTACTACCATCGGATGGGTCGGATGGCCCGCTATTTGCATAGCCAAACTCGCCGAAATCCGCAGTCAACAGTTTTCACAGCAGATTGCGACATTGACAATCAACCGTTCGGAACGATTCCGCGCCTTGCCGGATATAAACGCTTCTTTTTTAACGTGAATTACAGAATTCGTTTCGGCTTAATTGGCGGCCATAACAGTCAAATAAAAATAACGTTATTTCAAGCCGTTTTAACTTACTTTTAGGTGGTGTCGGGAAATGCTAATCAAGTCATTAATGCCTGACGACCCGTTGAGATCCGGCGACATTAGAGAGAATCTATTAATATGAATTACCTCCTCAAAGTCGTTGTTGTGTCTCCTCCGCGTTCCGCCCCGATCCCGGAGTCGGACGCCATCTATGACTCGGCGGAAACACTAACGAAAATCTCGAGAAAAAATCCCGCAACGTCGACCGAAAAATAAAAAGAGAAAGAAAAGGAAGAAGAAGAAGAAATTCGTACAGGTGGGCGGAGTCGTTTTCTTTTTGATTCACTCACGCAGCTCCTGATCAAAATTGACGATTCGAGAGGTGCTGGTCTCTCGTTGCTTTTACTCGCAGAGACGGAAGGAGGCAGGCTAATAGGACACGCATTTATTGGAAATCAATGTCGTGTTATCGAGGAGCTTGTAGGAAAGAAGAAGAGCAGAGAGAGAGAGAGCCGCAGAGTCAGATAAGGTAATTTTTTTTCCAACTAGTACTTAGTTCTAGTATCACCAAGTTGTTTTTTGGTGTAGAGGGGGAGGCCGAAGAAAACGCCGCCGCCGCCAGAAGTAGAAAAAAGGGCAAGCGAGAGAAAGAGACCGCAACGGGGGCCGATATGGGGCGCGCGCACGCAGGCACGCGTAAACTCAATCACGTTGCCGGGCAACAGCAGCCCAACCGAGTTATTGAGAGAGAAAAAGAAAAGGAGAGACAGTTATGTCTGTCAATGTGACGCAGTAAATGGGAGAGAGAGAGAGAGAGCGGGAGCAACTGAGATGGGCAGATGAAAAGGGACAGGTAAAGAACCTGCCCGACCCGACCCCGCTCTCTCGTCTACTACTACTCTACTCGAAAATGACGGACCGAAAATAAGCTCTTGATTGGTTTCAATCTAGCCCCGGCTACCATCTGCTATTCGTTGACTGCATCATCCCATAGAGTATCCCGCGAGCATCTGCTCAAGTTGTTTTTGGTGCTAGGAAAACCTTTTGTTTTCACTTTTGCCCCCTTCTTTTCTCTCTTTTTCTGTTTGATTTCAGGTCCCGAGAGGGCGGGACTTGGTTCGACCTTGTTGATCTATGATGATTGGCTCTGACGTAATGGAAAACAGTAACTCGTAGCGAGCAAAAACATTGACTGCCGGGGAAAATAAATACAGAGAGAGAGAGAGAACTGGAGAAAGCCAATCCTATTCCGACTTTTGCCGGGAAACATCCGAGCAGATCGAGTAGCAACGCTAACCGGCGTCTTCTTCTTCTTCTTTTCGCTCCCCAATTTTCAAATCTCTCGGCTACAAACAAACAAAGAGATTGAAGGGGGAAAAAGAAGAAGAAGAGTGAAATAAATCAAAAGAGGAGAGAGACGAGATGTGCGCGCCCAGCGGGTTGAAAGTCTCATCGACCCCACCCGCCCGTCGAATTGCTGGAAAAGCCAATCGGCAAACAATCGACAATGGTCAACTTCACCTGCTGTAATATTGATACGCGCGCGGGGATCGACTATTAATGCCGAAGGGCCACCGCACCGCACAGAGCCCAACGACTTCCAATGAAATGGACCTGCGTCACCGACGGGTAATCGAGTCTCTACCGAAAGCTAAAATTAAAAAGAAAAAAAAAATTGGGCCAATTCTTACCGATCGTGTACGTGTCGCCGCCAATTTGAAAAGTGGCGCTCTTGCACTTTCGGAAAATTTTCGCCATCTTTTTTTTTCGTTGATTGAGTTATCAGATGAATCGCACGACAACAAGACGAATTGAATCAGCGATGCTAGCGCGCACAAGAGGAAACAAGACCGTTGGAGATGAAGGCAACCAGCAGAGAAAAAGAGCCGACGACAGCGCTCGACACAAGTTAAGCCAACTGATCCCTTACAGACAGTCTATATCACACAGAGAATGTGTCCGACGGTCGCCGTCGCTAGAAAACTTTTCCCGTTGGTTCCGTAAAAAAAACCAAAACAAAGTTACAATGAGCCTAAGAAACTCGGACTTTGCGCTCTTGATGACGAGTTTTTTTCTTTTTTCCCGGCGGAGTGGCTCCTGACTAGGTCCCGTTCGACATCTTGCCGAGGAGCGTGCTGGGGACCAACTATGATGACGATGGCTTCGTGCCTCTGAAAGGATGCAAGTCGGGCGAAAGCGGGTGTAGTATCACGAGGGTGGTGGTGGGTATTGGTAGGTGAAGGGGCGTGTGTACGGTTCGACTTATCGGAGGGAGCAATGCGTGGAATGGAATCCGATGTCGTTCGTTCTTGCGCGCCGTCGAGATTTCTTCTTCTTCGTCTTCTTCTTCTTCTCTTTCTTCTCCTTCCACCGCGCGCACATACACATCCGCATCCGATTCTTCTTCGTTTTCCAGGAGAATAGGGTCAGGAGCAGCAGCAGCAACTGCGCCCGGTTGGGGAAATCAATCTAAGGGGCTCGGCATTGACAAGAGTCTTGTCTGTCATTATGAAGAGGGAAAAAAACACGACCGCGATACAAAGAGGGCCCCAACCCCCTACTATCAATCAATAAAGTCAGGAAGAAATCCGAGGGCGCAATGATGATATCTTCATCAAAGGATCCGACGGGGTAGTACTAAAGTACTATGACGCATAATGAGAAATCTTTTGGCGTTTGGCTCTTTGAGAGAAAAGAAAAAAAAACGGTACAAGACAATCATGACGTCAGTTATCGACTAAACGATCAATGGACCCTATAGACACTCTCGGAGTGGTTTCGTTCCGGCACCGCATCACGGCCATCAACTCCGCCGCAGAAATGGAAACCTCCCGAATGTCTATTGCCTTTTTGCATGGCGTCAAACAGTTACTTCTTCTTCTTCTTCTTCTTCTTTTGAATCCACTTTTCTAGCTCCGTCTCTCCAATGCGGACGAAACGAGTTTCCCCGCCGCGGCGAAAGTATAGAAAGATGGGAGAGAGAGAGAGGGGATGAAAGCCATCCGGTATGTCGCTCTTTCCTTCCGGATCGGAAGATTGTCATTCCATCTCCTTTCTTCTTTCTTTCTCTCTTTCTACATTTCCTATATATTTTTTTCCCCATCGCGGCCGGTTTGCTGTCTGCAGTGAGCTGGATGAGAGGGCACACCATCTCGTTAGTGCTGTGCTCCGTCGTTTTCTTTTGAGAGCCGAACGACAAGCGCCTGGAGCACAGTCAAATTCAGACGCCGAATAATAAAGAGAGCTCGGGCCATCGATTGGCGATGGATGGCGGCGGCAAGTCGAGCGGATTGCTCGACAATGTCGCCCTTTATTTTTGTTAGTTCTAAAAAAACTTATATATAAGAAAGTCACGGAGAAAAATAAGGACGTGCGGCGTCAAAAAAAGGAAAAAATATCAAATAACAAACGAAAATGCCGCAGGATCGAGGAGCTCATTGTGGATTTTAAAGCTTCGACGCCGGCATCCGTCTTGCCGGCGCGCACAACATAAGAGAGAGACATTGAGGAGAATTATAATGAGCTTTTCCGCCCGTCTCCGCTCTGGCACTATTAGAACCAGCCGCAAAGTTGATGAACCCTATGTGCTTGCTTGCTGCTTCTGTCACACTTGTTCCCGTCCTGCTTTTCTGCCGTTAATGAATGGGAAGCCAAAGGAAGCTAGAGCCTTCGTCGACTCACGTAGTGTCGATCAAAGTCCCCCGTGACGCCAGTACACAACAAGAGGCAATGCATTTTTGAAAAAATCGCGTCAGCAGCGCCAAAGGAATCGACAAACAGTTTGGGGAGACGGAGAGCGGGCCAAAAAAAGAATCGATAGATGTATATATTAAACAAAGTGTAAGTCTACCTTCAGATCCTGACGGCATCATGCCGTATAATATATCGAAAGCGGGTAGAGGAGGAAAATCCAGGGATCGCCGAAGCCCGAAGACGTGAAATTCAAGTGGTCCAAGACTGTCGAGCGCCAAAGAGGTACTAGCCCGGTTTCGGCATCGGGAAAAAAAGAAGAAGAAGAAGAACCTGGACCGGTTGGGAAAAAGCAATCAGAGAAGCCCGTTGCGCCTTGCGTCGTCGTCTAGTAGAGTAGGCGCCGCCGTCAGGAGCAGGAGGAAAAGAGAGCGCGCACCTCAGACACCACCAGGAATATGAGCCGGGCTCCTCTTTGGCTCTCCTCTTTTAGAGCTCGCCTCTCAGCGACGACGTCGTCGTCGACGGGTTGGTGGCGGTGGCTCCTTATTTCCCTCCTTTATTTATTCGGCGCCGATCCGGCGCGCCCCGCTAAAAGCTATGAACAACACAAGAGACAAGCCGCGCTTCGGGGCGGGCAACATCCGGACGGCCCTTTTTACATCCATAAAGGTGCAAAGCGTGTTATAGAGACTATACGACGACAGCAGGAGGAGCACACGGTGCTGTCTAATCCACTGGATCGCTTCCATGGCGACCGTCAACGACGACGACTCTCTCTATCTCCCCAGCGCATATTGAAGACAAGTCTCTCTTTCTCTCTCCAATTGACAGAGTTGAATAACACGCAGCGAATCTCTCACCTAGCGACCAGATATGGCTCCCAAGACAAACACGAGCAGCGCGATAAAGAGGAGGTAAAATACAAAAACAAAACAAAAAGATAGAGAGAGATGGGAGTCGAGTTTATCGATTGATGGCGGGCGACGCTTGTTTTTCTTCCGGCTCGATGGACACCAGAGACCAAACAAAAACCGTGGGTCCACGTGCGCCCTGCGTGATTAGTCTCGACCATTTACTCGTTGCCGCCACTTAGCGCCCGCGCCCGCTCGCCCGCCCTGCCCCGTTTGTCCTAATAGGTAAGACGACAATCAAGAATGCGGATGAATGGAGGTTGATCAAAGAAGGAGAAGAAGAAGAGATGGCATCGAGCGCTATGACGCACAAGACCATCACTTCCGCGTATGGATCCCATCGTCTCTATATGCACAGATCAGTTGACTGGGTGAGCCAAGGAAACCGGAATAAGGGCGGCTCCTTCTAATCTCTCTCTAACGCCCGCTCTCTCTCTCTCTCTCTCATATAATGATCTCCAATGTACACATGATATATCAGACCTTGGAGATGGATTAGATACAATAACGCCGCGCTTTCTTCAAACACGAACCGGTCGGGCCCGGCAGGCAGCTCGTCGTTAACTCTACCGTTGCGCTCTCCTTCTGTCTTCTCTTTTTCCCCATTTTTTTGTTGTTGTCTTTTTTTTTCATATTGGCGACGGTCAACCGGGCGGCTGTGCGGCAACAATCTCGGATTGGGGAGAGAGACGAGGATCGTGTTCTTTTTATCGGACAGCGGAATACGAATCACCCATGAGAGGGCCATAGAAGCCGACGACGATGGATGGGATATATTACTCTCAACGTTCTTTTATATTTACTTTTTCTCCATCTCCCTCTTCTTTCTTCTCGTCGCTAACTTCATTCGACTCCATTCCTTCCGCTCTGGCCGTCTCTTTTCCATTCTATATCTATCTAGATAGTATATAGAGAGGGTTGCAAAGTCAAGAGGGGGCCATCGAGAACCCTAATAATAATGATATGAGGCTATAAAAGAGAAGAAGAAGAAGGAGGAGGACGACAACGCAGAAGCGGGCCGGCAGCGAACTTGCCTCAGTTCTGCTGGGGCGCAGAAACGCCTGGGCGGGCTCTATACAAAGGAGGTGCACATCACGGTCGCTCGTTAATAAAGAGAGAAGCCTAGCAAAATGTTCCATGATTTCATCCCGTCGTTCGTTCCGTTCGTTCACTCTCGTCGCCCTCCCTTTCTAGCAGCTTTCTACGTGCTTCTCCGCCGCGCGCCCAAATCAAATGGTAAAAGGCGCGCGGCACGGAGCATTTGAATACTAATGACTTATTAATCTGCTTGACTTGCGTGAGTGTCTGTTTATGGTGACTAAGGGATGCGTCATTCTTATTTTCCTGTTCCTTTTATTTTTGAAGAATGAAAAATTGGGTTGGGGAGAAACAAAAAGGAAAGAGAAAAGAGAAGAAAAATCAAACTGAATCAACAAAGTGGAAGCGACCAGGTTTTCTGGGCTCCAAAATGGGGGAACGACGACTTCATTTCCTTCCTCTTTCTATTTTATCAAGTTGGACGACGCCATTTGGGATTCACTCAACGAATCTGCTTGTGTCCGCGTCTCTGGCGGCCCGACAGGAAATTAGCCCTCGCATCATTTGAATTTTGACTGGAAGGAAGAAGACGAAAGAAGAAGAAAAGAGAGAGAGAGAAAAAATTGAAAAAAAAAAATGTTCTGTCTCGTTTCCTCGGATATATATCGACGATTGGGTAGGGACGGGAGGGAAAGAACCCAGTTCCAGCAAATAGGAAGACGAAAGTGAACATTATACAGATTGGATCCCCGGCTGCTGCTTTCTGCTGCTTTCTGCTATTGCTAGAACTCTGCCATCTTTTTATTCAGTGAATGAGAAACGAGAGTGGCTGAGCGAAAAGCTAGCAGCTGCTCTATGGCAGCAGCCAAAGAGCATCGGCAGTAGGAAGCTCTGTCGTTGGCGATGATGGGGGGGCGTAGGACCGTAGGAGGAGGCATATATACTATACGTATACGGATGAATCGTCAGAAGAGGGTTTCAGCAACTAAAGAGGCTCTTCGATTTCGTTATGGAAGCAGTAGAGTCTCCTAGTTCTCTGTTATTGCTCCTCGTCACAGCTCAGCTTCCAACTATTTATTTTTTTTTTTCTCCTCTTTATAGATCCTTTTCTTCAAGGGTACCGACGACAACTTGCCCGGCATTTTTTGTTGTTGAAGAGGAAAAAAAAAATCTAAATGAAAAAAGAGAGAGAGAGAAGGAAAACTGATTTGTCGACGAGGGTCCCTCTTTGCGTTCTCTGGGCCTAGCTACCGCGCTTCGTCTGCTCCCGCGAACCTTTTCATCGCATCCAGACAAGCTGATTAGCCTTTAGATCGCGATTGAATGGGGCCCCGTCGCGCTGAGTGGAAGACGGCCGCTAGACGGACTCGTCGTTTTCTCTCTCTCTCTTTCCTTTCTATTCGC
Organism: Ceriodaphnia dubia; assembly: GCA_022539655.2. Taxonomy (NCBI): domain Eukaryota; kingdom Metazoa; phylum Arthropoda; class Branchiopoda; order Diplostraca; family Daphniidae; genus Ceriodaphnia; species Ceriodaphnia dubia. The sequence goes on from JAKUCG020000076.1 coordinate 2,134,814, forward strand.
CGGGGAAAAGGTGACGTCACGGACGGACGATTGGCCAGTCAGCCCTGCTGGGCCCCCATTAAGAGTAACAGAAGGAAATGAGCGGAGTTAAAAGAGGAGAGAGCCAAGGCCCGAACTGGAGCGACTTCAAAAGACATAGCAGGTGGCAGTTGGTCCGTGATGCTGGAGACGACGACCCTGATGTCGTCCGTCCTACAGGTTCCGTCTGCTACGTATTGCCCGGCTATTGCGACAGCGAGAATGAGGGATCGGACGACGCCGATCCACCGGGGGAATAAGGATTGGTCGTGTAACTAATGAAACATCAAAGAGGAAAGAGAGAGAGAGAGACGAACGGTTCCGCCCCATCGCTCTCGTTGCCCGTCATCTTCCAGCCCGGCACAAAAGTTCCTGGCGCTTTTTTTTTTCCTCCTCCTTTTTCCTCTCTTATTTTCTTCCCGGTAAAAGTGGATTGAGACAAAGAGCTCTACAACTCTATATAGTATAGAGAGACGAACACAGACATCCCCCCTCCGAAATCACAACAGCCCCGGTCGACTCCTCTTTATCTTTCGCTTTCGCATTAAGCTATATAAAGAAGATAAAGAAAGAGAGCAGAGCAGAGCAGAGCAGAGCCTCCCGGAAAGAAGTTGCCGGCCGGGAGAGGGACATTGATCATGGAGAGTCAAGTTTGAGGGGATGGATGCAAGTTCCGATATCACTCGGCAGACAAATGAATTATTGATTCGCCGCCCGCCGCCCGCTCCGTTCGTATTGTCATTATTCTAGCACTAGAGTTTCAGCCCTTCTTCTTTCTCCTACTACTCATATTTGCCTTTTCTTTGAACCCAACTGGGAACGGGCGAAACAAAAGTTTTGGGCCTTCAGAGGGAAAGTCGAAAGGCAACGCGGCATTGACCCGTTCAAAGCCATCAAGCGAGTGGTCGGGATCAAAAGGGAAGCGGACGGGAGACAAAGTTGCGCCCGTCGCTCCTATATGAAAAACAAACATTACAATAAACGACGACGACTTACTACTTGGCACGAATTCCTCCGGCGGACGTCGGGCGGCTCCACAACGGACGACGGAGCGAACAACGGGACAAACGGGAGTCGTTCTCTCGGGTGACGGCGGCTGGAGCTGCAGCAGCAGCAAATTGTCCGGCTTGTTCTCCTCCTCCGTATCCTGACGCGGACTGGTCAAGTTCAGTTCCAATCCGTCGACGGACGTGAGCCGGATGATGATCCTGGGTCGACTGCCGACAATTCCGCTGAGATCGGGAGCCGATTCTCGTCTCTTGCTGGCCGAGGCGGCCAGAGAGGTGGAGACAGGCGAGCTGGAGGAGGCGGGCGAAGCAGCTGGTGTAGTGGCCGCTGGGCTGGTGCTGGCGACGACTCGAACGAGGCTGCTTTTTGAGATTGGGCCAAAGCTCGGAGGCGATAATGTCGGCGACTCGGCTTCGGTTTCATTCAACGCCGGCTCCACTTGGACGACGAGTGGACCGGCCGCCTTCCCCTGCGGCCCGGTAATCAGCTTGCAGTCTGAAATGATCATTAGTATCTGATAGAGCCACAACTATTTCACAGCCTTCTTTGACAATTTCACCATAGCGATCTCAGATGACAATTTTCACCAGCTGAGTCAAATTGTCCAAATTTTCAAGGAATACCTGTTGACTGGTTCTATTATCTATTGCAGAATGGATTACTTTGGCAATTGTCAAGTGGACCTCTTCTGACGACTCTGCCTCAAAATGGTCCAATGTGAGTTTGACAAGAGACTGGAACTAGCTAGGGCTGATTTTCCATTTGGAAGTGAGGGAAAGTACAACAAAAGAGGCAGTATCTCTAAAGCTGTCGATCTGATCACTTGTGACGATTTTAACGAGTGCTGGATCAAAGATCTACCAGAGAGAATGTTTTCTGCATCTTTGCTTTCTGCTCTCTTTTTGAGATCGACTAGTGTTGTACGTCGCGTTGACTTAGCCTCGCTTTCAAGTTGTTGACGTAACTCCTCCATTTAGGTGAAGTCAAAGAATTTTTCGTTAAAAACGTTTTGCGATTCCAAACTACAACATTCGAAAATGTGGTCGGGAAAGAACGAGAGCAGACGACAAGTAAAGAAACTGTTGCTAAGCAACCAAAAAGGCCGAGTAATAAGAGTCGAATGTCCAGGTTGTTGACATTTGTTTCCAATTCCAAAATTATAATTAAAAAAAAAAAACAAGATTCAGGTCCCCGCTACCAAAAACGACTTATACGAAACGACTTTATACCTGCCCGGTATAAAGTAGGCGACTGGCATCTTCTCAAAACGGCCGACTCGACGTCCACCGTCGTCAAAGACTGATGATGACGCCTTCTGCTCATGTCCACCCGAAAGTTGTCCACATCTTTCAACAGACGACGGCAATCGACCGTTCCAACATCCACCAAAGGCTCTTCCAATCCGTCCGACCGGTTCCTGTTTGTAAATAAAAGAAAGAAATGGAGTGAAAAGTGGATCGAACAAGTTATCGCTCTCATTAAAAGTCTTGTCTCCAAAAGACTATATAGACTCCCGGAGATCTTCTAACCCCCAAAGTCTACTACTATAAACGGGCTCGTTGATGGGCCGATTCCCTACGAGTAGTCCGGCCACGTGTCACGGCAAAACATTTGGAGAGTTTTTTGCCCTCTCTCTCTCTTGCTCGATGTCGAGATAAATAATGAAGGAGGTGGCCGTTTTGGCAACGGATTGAGAGCCTGATCATGTTTACGACGGCACGTGCGCCTTGGAAGTGTTCCAAAACGCTAGCCAAAGTCTCTCAAAAGTCGCCGAGAAGAATGAGACGAAAATCCCCTCTCCGTTGAACAAACTTCTTCTTCTTCTTCTTCTCTCTAGACGCAGCGGACAATAAAAACGGCCGCCATCGCCAAGTTGAAGATGCTGGAAGAAGAAGAAGAAGAAGAAGAAAAAAACTGTTCCATCTATTCAGAATCAAATGAGGGACGACACACGAAAATAAAATAAAAAGAAGAAAACGTTGAGCGAGCTTTGGGGCGTCGCCGAACGACTCTCTGCGGTAGCGCGGAAAAATGGCGGCGGCGCAAATGATGGAGGTTATTATTCGCTCGGGGAGAATAGGAAGAGGCTGGAGGACGCCGGGCCAGCGTGACACAGACGTAAAAGAGGCAATGGAGCGTCGATTCGTCGTCGGCGTCATGCGGAACGGTTGGCAATAATATTAGTACCCTTCGTCGTTGGCGGATTCCAAGCGGACGGGCAGCGGTAACTGGAACAAGGCCTTGTCTGGACAGCAGGGACGGGCAGAAAATTGGCCGCTCTCTTCATCATCGTCGACGGCGTGGATCTGGACGATCAGAGAATCTTCCAAGGCCTCGTCGTCGTCGTTGTCGGAGACGTAAATGGCGATCGGAGCGCAAGACGACGAGGAGCAAACGGCGCATTCTTCGTTCTCCTCCGCGTTCCTCGTTCCAGTTTCTTCTTCCCTCGGCTGGGCCATCCAGCAGTTGACGGTGTGCGTGTGCTCCAGGGACTGCGGCGCGCTGTCCGCGTCGACGGCGACGCTTTCCGTCGACATCCGGCTGATGATGGACCCGCGGTAGCGACATCGGTTGCAACCGTCACTGGCCGGATTGGCGGAATGGACGAGACTTTGTTTCGCAGGTCGGCTGCTGTTGTGGACTGATTTGGCAACACGTGGCGTAAACGGCGCAACGACGGCCGGCGCTGGTTCGACGACGCCGACTTTGCCATTTTGCGACGGACTGAGAACGTAGTGAATATCCAAACAACTCTGAATGACGCGGTATTTGCTGAGCGGCACCCCCATCTCGGCCGGTATTCCGGTAAACACTAATAAGGAGGAGACGATGACGATGTCTACCTCGCGACGGACTCTGCCGGTGTATATACACAGGAGAAACAACGAAATACCGCCTACCGGGCAACGTCTCTTCGTCTCGCAAAGTGAAACAAAAGAAAGCGACGGAGACGGAGACGAAGACGAGCTTTTACGTTGATTAGACATCGCATGGCAAGCTTCTGACCTTCTTTTCTTTTTGTTCTTGTTTTTTTTCTCTCCTTGTTGTCTCCGTGCCGCATCTTTTCTGTCGGGTTCGAGTCGCGAAGGAGACGCATCCACGTCAAACGCACACGCGTTTTCTTGTGCAACCCTCAACGTTGCCATAGCAGCCGGATCTCCCGTGCCGAAAACAACACCAGCAGCAGCAGCAGCAGCAGCCAAACAGATTGGGTGGTGGTACAGCGGCGGTGCTGGGAGTTGGCTGCCTATTGGATTCAAAGGGCTGTGCAACCGGGGATTGTGACGTTCTCGACTCTCATGGCAATATGACGGGCTCATTATATCTGATTGGAACGAAAGAGAGATCAGAGAATGAGCTCCGTGGCTGTTCCCCAGGTGCATAAGGATCCCTATAGCTATAGCTATATAGTACTACGACTACGACTACTAGATCCTTGCTTAGAGCTGGAATAGGAGCGGAGGTGGGCGGGATTCAAATAGGTAAAAGGGCGTTTGGTTCGGCAAAAGGCCACTTTGGCGACGGTAGAGAGTACTATAGAGTACTATGTAAGGATCGAGGAGCGTGCGCAGGATATTTTAGAGGGCCGTAGCGTGCCGCGTCCTTCCTCTTCTTTGACCTCCCCAGTTCTCGTTATCACCATCACCGACTGACATTTCGATTCATTCGGTCGTTTTCATTCACTAACGAACGTCTTTCGAAGAACGGGTCGATCGTTTGTTGGGCATTTCCTTTTCTCGGCGTCGCGTTTTGCGGTTGATCCGATGAATGACATGCCCGATACAGTTGATTATTAGCTTCTTCTTTGGATTGGACAAAGTCATTAACTACGGCGATGAGATGACTTGTTGGTTGCTTTTGAAATTAGCAATCGGAGTTGAAGCGTCGGGTCTTCACTTGATGGCCCGTCATCGAGGGTCGCTGCGTCTGGCGCTGAAGCGTATTGGCTACATCCGGGATCGCTCCTTGTATCGCATTTGCGCTCATCGGGATATATACTCTAATTCTCTTCCAGGAATTGTACGGTTTCAGACAACTAAGAACTGAACGAGTAAAGAAGCAAATCCGGAAAGCAGTTTACTCGACCATGAATGAAACACAATGACCGTTTTCAATTACAGCGTCGCCGCTATGCCATTTTAGTCAACAAATATTAGTATAAAATTCGGTCTAACGAGATCCACAATGATGTTAACTACTATGAAATTTAATGGAAATCAAATCTATGGACATCGACAAGACGAAAAGATTTTTCAGAAGGAAATGAATATATTTAATATTTCCCCAATAAATCTGAAGCCCATTTATCTATGATCTTCTCTAGATATTAGTATCAAACCGAAGTTTAGCGTCGCATCCCTAAATAGAATTTCTCCGTCTTGGGGTTCGGCTGATGGGGGAAACTTCGGGCGTCACTCTTGTCGGAGCAAAAACTCTGCCATCACCTGTACCCGCGTAAGGTGACGTGAGAGGAATTGATTCTGCGACAGAGGAGGTGGATCCGAGGGGCGCGAGCCGCTATCTATCGAGTTGAGTGACGAGGGAAGAAAAAGTCACTGATTCTCTGGATTCCATTGGGTCCCAGTTATTCAGCCGAATCCTGTTTGGAAATATGAGCCTGAACTCGCCTCAGTTATAACCTAGTAAAGAAACGGTCGTTTGGAAATTATAATATGGTCATAATAACGAAGGTATTGTGTATCCGTTGTATGTATATGTATATACCCTTAAATCTGTCTGCACCCAAAACTCCTGAGGGTTGAATCGATTTTGCGAACGTCGGACCGGCTGGACAATGAGGAAGTGATTCGCAGTGCAGAAAGGCGAAAGTATTTGGATTATATTACGATTAATAACTTCTAATCTTTCTCGCTTCTTCTGATCATTCGTCGTCATCAGACCCGTCGTTATTTGTTTTCACGCTCTGATACTCCGGATCGCGTGAGGCTTCGTCTTCGTTAACCCTTTTCTGTACTTTAAATCCTTTGGTAACAACAATTTTGGCCATTTGGCCAACTTAACTTTGATTGGATAAGTTATACATTTGATCTCGAAGAAAGAAAACCGTCAACATGTTATAAGGAAATTTCTTATCGATATTTTTTCATACAAAATTTAATTCATTTATATTTGAGTAAATTTAGTTTTAGTTGAACTGGAATTTTAGATTTATCCGTTTTGATAGTGTACGAATTGTAACACTTCGCTCTCAAGCATTATTTCTTTCTTTGATATATTTATATATAGATGATATTCAAATGGGGAGAAATGCAATTTAGTTCATTCTTCATATCACTAGATATTTTTGAATAACCCGATTGGGAGAAGTAACGTTCAAGAAATGTAGTCTCTTATAGCGTTCGTGTCTATCGGGAATTCGGTCGGGACCGGGACCAGGAAAGCCTGGAACTGCTAGCATTTAACGTATCGCCATCTACCGCTAAAATATCAAACCTAAATTTTTGCACAAGCGCAAGCGTACCGCAGTTTAGTTTTTTTGGGCACGAATCGAGTATGAATCATAATAATAATTATAAAAAAATTGTATTGGTTATCCCGTAAATAAAACATTTCAAACAGAGAGCGTTGTTAACTTGATCAGGGCGAAGGCGAACAGGACGAGACAAAATAAAGGGGGGAGGTATTGCAGTAATACTAAAAGCAACTTTTGTCATTTTATAAAAAGGAGAAGATGAAAAAAAAAAAAAACTTAATGAAATTACTTTGCTTTCAATACATTCATCGTTTTATTTCACCAATTGAATTTTAAATACTTGTTTACAGTGTTCGGAACGTCATGGGCATTTTCCTGACGTAAACAAAAACGTCAAAGTCATACGTAAATTAAAAAGCGTACGTAAAAGTCATCAGTCAAAAGTCATAAGTCGTTGCCGATGAATTCATAAGTCAAAGTCATGACTTAAGTCACTCATTACGTCAATTTTTTTAATATTAAAAATTTAAGGCAATTTTCAGAAATTTTGAGATCCACAGAATTTAAATTTTATTTAAAACATTTGACGTTTTATTTATGACTTTTTTTTCGTGCTACTGAATTTTAGTCCGTCAAAAGTCAACGTAAAAGTCAGTTATAAAATTTGCACTCCGTCAAAGTCAACGTATACGTCACTTTTTGACTTAAGTCACGACTTAAGTCAAAATTTGACGTAAGTCACATCATGACGTTCCGAACACTGCTTGTTTACTAAAGTGCAAGTTTAGCCAAACCGGTTTCTGCGGATCTTGTTGTATATTTTCCTTTCCATAACAAGCCTCGATAGCGCAGTAGGCAGCGCGCGAGTCTCATAATCTCGAGGTCGTGAGTTCGAACCTCACTCGGGGCAATTCATTTTTAAGGCATTTTTTTCAGTGATTTGACTGCCGGGGGCCTAAATACGACACTTGAAAACTTACTTGTAAACAGCGAATCGGCTTGTCATTTTTTACTTCTTTTTCCAACTAAGGAATAAAATAATCGAAAGGTGAAATGTTACTTTATTATCAATTAAATAGCACCTAGATACACCTAGCACTCTTGCGCAATTTGTTTACTGTTTTTGAAGGTAGATATTGTTTAGTTTACTGGAATCAGACTGGGGAATTCAAACTGCATTCATCAGATTTGTCATGTGCAGAAGTATCTTGTGAAATGGCAAACAATATGTAGATTAATTTAATTCAATCTAAAAATAGAAACTATATGTAGGTGTACACTTTAAGGAAAAATCTTTGCTTTTTCCCTTCACCCCCTAAAATTTGAATTGTTTTGTTTTCCTGTTGGGGGAACGCTCACCATCTTTACCCAGGGTGACAATTAATTAAAAGTTATTTCTGTTTATTAACACTAATACCCTTATTGATATTTCAGGTTTCTGTCTATTAGGTTTTTAGTTATACCTGGACAACTGAAAATGCAACTACTAGTAAGGCACTTTGCCCTCACTCATCAATTCACAGGCAAAAAGACAACAACAAAAGTGACATTTTGTTTTAATTATATATATCTCAGTCTTAAGCTTTTTTTATACCTTGTTAGTTTATGACATAGCTAGGTAGGTTGAAGCTTTAAATGAATGGTATTGATAAATATAAATTAAAATATGTTATTTAAAATAAAATAATAAATCATTTTATTAAGTGTCACAATTTTCTAGAAATGTTGGACGTGGGCCATTCGAAAGCAGACATTTTCTTCGAGCGTTCATCATATAGAGTTGTGGCGGTTAAGCAAATTGACGGGAGAATATAACGACCGAGACCTGAAACAAGAAACATCGGGTCTGTGTGCTGCGTCTATAGAACTACAAATGTTTCGGAACCAAGTCGTGCTCCACCGGGCCAACAATAAGCATCTCAGCCGGATCTGCTGCTGCTGGGGCAGCATCTTTCGAATAGTGTTGTAGGGAAGTAGAAGCGCAGCACGCGCGCGCGTGCTGTTTGCTTAGCAGGCGACCAGATGTGCCCAGCACCCGCTGGCTGGGCGTGCAAGTGGTCAGAAGAAACCACCCCTCGGCGCGCACACACGAGACAATTGCTTTCCCTCTTTTTCACTTCCATCGCCTTCAAGTGAAGTACTAGGGGGGCACGAGCTCAGGTCTCTTCCGCAAATGAGAGGGGTCACTGCCTTCAAAATCAAGAGCGCGCCGGTCATTCATCACAATGCGGCCTTTTGTGTGTTGTGGAGAAAGAGGCGTCGTCGGACGTCGCCACCTCTCCGTATCCGGAAAATCCATTGGAAAAAAGGGGGAACTCGAACCCGTTTGCCCGTCACATCCGCAGCATCGCTATTTTTCCCAAAGACAAAAAGTCTGAAACAGTTGCGCTTATTATGAAGAAGGAGGAGGACTTGTAGGGGGGTTAAAAAAGGGTTTTTGAAGGTCTCGTCTGTTTTAGGAGCATCCGCAGTGGAGGACGCGCGTGCGGAAGTGGCGGCTTTTCTTCCTGAAGACGCTCGGAATGTTCGGCATTCCCTACTCCTCCCACTGCCTCCGTCCTCTATGATTTTTGTTGTTCTTTTTTGGAACTTGGCAGCCATCCTGTATAGTCTGCTCATCCTGCAGTCACCGTGTGTTGCTTCCATGTAATGTTTCTCTTTCAGTTCTTTTCCTCCCCCCCCCCCTCCTGCGCCAGCCTCCACCATCCGCAAGAACATATGGTACGGTTTTTGACGTCGCGCGTGCAACCCTCCTCAGGACGACGCCATTTCTTATCATTATATTCCTTCTCTCTCTCTACGTCAAAAACAAAAAAAGCCAAAGATGAAATAGAGAGAAGAAGAATTCCACCGTTCAGTTAGTCTTTTTAAAAAAAGAAGAAAAAACCTATTTTCAAAATCACTCAACCCTCGAATGACCGAAAGTCAGAAATGATCTAGGGTGGTAAGGCACGACATGCAACCCTTGACGAAAGCTCATAATTACTTTCGTTTCTTCTCCGATAGGGAGAACCATATCGGCTACTGCATTATTATATATACCCCAATTGGAAATGTTGTTCGTCAAAAGGGCAGATGGCTATATATATAATATGAATATTACAATGCCGGGGTCTCTATGTTGGAAAAAAAATCCCTTTGTGTCCCCAATGGCCTGGTCCTCTAGTTTCATACGATCCTCGGCCGTGATGAGGTCACGTACTTGGATTCAATTCCATCACGTACTGCCAATCAGCCGGCTGCTGCTGCCGGACTGGATCGATGTTGGGCTCTCTTTTTTTCTATTCTTTTCTTCTCTTCATTCTCAAAAGTTGTGAATGAAAGCAGCTGTGTGTTGGCTAAGAAGAAACTGTGGAACATTGGTTCAGAGTCTCTTTAACACGGCACACGACCGCCACATCCGAGGGTTGAAGAGATAAAAATAATACTACCCAACGAAGAAGAAGAAGAAGAAGAAGGCTTAGGGAGGAGAGACTTGCACTACAGTAGCTGTCGGTGGTGCTGGTGTTGGTTTTTGTTGGTTGCCATATAGTGGTGGAAAAGGCCATAGGAGGGGGTTTAAATATAGGACCATAGTTGGGATGGGTCTATGGGGTTCCATAGAGGGTATTTTCAGGTGGTCCTGGCCCCAGCATCTCCTCTCTCGGTGGTCGACACCCACCTCTCCTTCGAAAAACTGACTTGCGCGGGGTTCTCAGCCAGAAAAGCAGAACCGGTCGTTTCCAGCAGCAGCAGCAGCGGATGAGAGGGCGTTTGAAGTAAGAGAGAGAAAGATATCTTCATCTGCTCCACTCGGAAACAGATTACACTCGACCGAAAAGAGAGAAGCGTCTAACAGCAGTCGGCATCAGTGGGGGAAAGAAGAGTATCTGTTTCTCTCTCTCTCTCTCTGCTTCCACCACTTACCTAATATTAGACATAAAGGAGACGTCAGATCAGCCCCCACCACTTTTTTTTCACTCTGTTTCTCTCTTTTTTTCCAGTTTCCATTTCTCGTTGAAATTGAGAGACATCTCGAACGGACTGAGGACCCCGCTGCTGCCCTGGTGTGAAGCTGAAAAAGCAATATATATTTATACATACACATTTACAAACAACAGGGAAGGTGTTGGCGGAGGGGAGAAGAGGAAGAACAAGAGAAAAGAAGAAACTTATTTTTAAAATCACCCCGGCTCGTCAAAGAGACACACTTCTTTGCGCTAGCTGGCCCATTGTTATTCAACCGCCCAGTCGAGGGCCAAAAGAAGTCTTCTTCTTCTTTCGTTTTTATAAACTAACTTTTCTTAACAGAGTCCCCTCTTATTCCCAGTGGAGCTTTCGAACGGATCGGTGGGAATGTGATGGAAGAAGAAGAAAAAAGTAACAGTTCCGCCGGACGGGATACGGAACTCTTACGAGGAGGCAAAAAAAGGAAAAAGACCTATTTTGACATTTTCTCATCGGGTAAAAACGAAAGTCGTCGTCGACTCTGCGCGAAAGGGGTGACTTGATCTTTTCTTTTTCCTGAGAGAGGGAGTCTCCAGTTACCCACGGACTTTAGCCGTCCCTCTCTCTCTCTGATGTACTCTATGGAAAAACAGAGAACCACGCTTCCAGATCCGGCCCAGATGTCTTGGCCTGGATCAACCAGTCAGAGGGTGGAAAGAGGAAAAGGCCAAAAAAAAAAAGATGTAAGAAAAGGGAACTTGTTCTTCCTGAGCTCAGTCGTGCTGTTCCAGGTCCTCTCTCTCTCTCTTTCGTGCTGATGTATATGGGGACTGAAAGACAGAGAGAGGGGCTATAAGAACACACAGACAGTGCCGCAGCTCCGAGCGGAAGCATCCCGAGAAATACACATACACACATGTTCTGTTGCTGACACCGAAGGAAAGACCGGATGTTTGCCCTCTTTTTTTCCTTCTTCTTCTTCTCTTTCGTCTTCTTTTCGTAACCTCCTCGTCCACTTGGGCTCCTTCTTGACACCTTCGAGTCCATTCACCTTCTTTTGCCTTTTTCTATAGTTTTTTTTTTCTTTTTGTTGTGCAGCTTATTCGACTTATTGACGGGATCGTCGTGGGGATGTTGCGCTAAAATGAGGCGCTGAGACTGCCACCACCCGCCGAGAGTGAGAAAAGCGCAGGAGGGAAGAAAACAACGAATTAAAAATAAATGCAAATAACTCAGAGTTCGGGTTGGCAGTGCGCGGGGCGGAGGGAGCGAAAGAAGGAGACCCGCAGGAGGGAGGTGACAGCGGATGGTATAATATGCGGGGGAGGTCTATTGAGTCTCTTGGAGGAGAAAAGAGAGTAGGAGGAGGCGGTGGTGGTAGTGGTGGTGTAGGGGGGTTAGGAGGAGGCAGTTCGAAAAACCAAGAGGTGGGGTCCATGTGTGCACGTGGTGGTCGGTCGGCGGTAATTTTTAGAGGCACCGGGACACTGAAGATGTTGGCATTCGTTCCAAACATCTCGTGGTGATAGCGTGTGCGTGCTCCACAGCTCCGCCATCACTCTCTTCTCTTTCTCAACAAGTTCAATTTTTCTTCCATCCGATTCCCACATTTACCAATCGTCTTCCTCCCCCTCGCCGATTCATTTCGCAAATTGGATTCGTTTCATTTCGTTCGTCTCCGTGTGAATCCTTCAAGTGTTTCGGTGACGCATCTTTGATTTTTGATTCTTGTGGAGACTCCAACGTGTCAAAGATGCCGAAATCCTTCCTGTTCACCCACCGCCGCTACAACGTCAGTCCCGTACCAACCGGTAAGTTGTGATACGTTTTCATCTTTAAACCCGAGACTTGAAATGTGAAGATCAAACCACTATAGTTGGTGTCTTTTTATTTTCTTTTTGGTTGGTCTGCGTGTCACTTGGATGATGCACACTCACGAGCAACATCTCTCCCACGCCGCTCTGCTCTTCTCCTTGCGCTTCTGATTGCGTGGTCCACTATAAATAGCTTCGCCCCCTCTCATCCGACATCACCACCAATGTCGTCGCCACTTGGAAAATTTTCTATTTAAAATAAGAGCGAAAAAAGAGGAGATGAGTGGTGGCAGAAAAAGAAGGGAAAACTGATTGCGTGTCTCTTTGATTGGATGGTGCCGTAAAATTTGGGGGAAACGTCGCCGCCGCTGCCGCCTTTCTCATTTTCCCCAACAAGATTAGATGCTAATAGAATTGATTTGAATTGTGAACGAATCGGCGGACGAAGAAGGTCAGGATGGTACGAGGAAGAGACGTTAGCTCAGAGAATTCCAGACGTCAGAGTATAGCAATAGAGAAGAGAGAGAAAAAAAGGGGAGCAAGGGCGATAGGATCACGTCATTCTCAGTATCGAACAGTTGCGCACACGCGCTGAGAGCCACAGAGAGGAAGAGGCAGGTGGGCACTCGACGTGCTGAGCCGGGCATCGCACGCGCGCACACATGCCCGCCCCAAAAATAGAACTTTTTTTCGAGACGCGACGTCGTCGACCTCGTCTCAACGACGACGACGTCTGGAACCCACGTAGGGCGCTCACACACGCCCTCAATGCGCCTCAAAGAAACAAGACAGTACGGTAGTCGTTCCAGAAACGGGCCCACGAAAATGTTAAAAAAGAGATAGGGAGAGAGAGACAGCGGTGAAACATCGAGGGAAGGAAAAAAAAAGAGAGAAAGAGGTTTGCTATAATTCAAGGAGGAAAGAAGAGCAGCAGACGTGAATTTCGCGAATGGTTGGAGCTGGAACGGAGCCCACGGGCTGGTGTCCAGCAAAATCTACTACTACTGTCTCGAGAGCATTAAGCAACAGTTGGTTAGCAAGTGGTCACCACGGACAGAAATAACCTCTGCACCCACCTTCGCGTCTTCCAAAACTTGTTTTCGCCTTCCTATTCCGGAATGCGGATTCCTGCCAGAAATGTTTGTTTGCTCTCCGTCACTCAATTTGTTTACTCTTTTTCTCCATTTTGACGCGACATGTTGCCGGGCGCGACAGAAGGAGCATTATTGGCATCCCAACGCGATGATGAAGAGGATAAGGTCCCTGTAGCGAAACAAGTTCAAAAGTTACAACGCCACATCCAGCAACAGCAGCAACAACAACAACAACAGAGAAGGAGCAGTAACCAGCCGTCGGCCTACCCGCTGTTTCCACTGTCGCCAGGACAAGGAGCCGAAGCCGAGCTCAAGTCACCCGGCCGACCGCAATCGGCTCGCATCTCGCCCGTCATCGGCAACATTAGCGGCAGCAATGGCCCTACAAATGTCCGCCATACGATACCCGAAGAGATGTACAATCTGTTCCAGTTGGCCGAAGTCAGTCTGGCCGCGTCTGGCGGCAGCGAGTTCCGCACCGTGCTGGAACGTTTGCGTCACCAGCAACAAGGGTTGGCGCGCGTCCTCAAAAGTCCGGTTGTCAAAATTCTCGACATGTCGGCCGCCCCGGTGCTGGACAAACCACTTGACTTGAGTCGCGATCCGGCGACCACTTCCAGCGCTACAACCGAAGTGCGAATCCTGACACCTTCGCCATCGCCAACGCCATCCGAGACTCATCTCACCATCAATCTGGGATTGCGCAAAAATTCACCACAGCAGACATCTTCCGGTCCGGTCGGATCGGAAGATGAGGACGAGGAAGAAGATGACGAGTTAGATGCCACCGACTCTTGCTGGTCGCCCGATGATGTCGCTTCCTGCAAATCCATCACGATGGCGGTGAAAGGGCCCAACGGAGAGAGTCACGGCAGCCCCGACGGGCACGAATGTCCGGATTGCGGCAAGCGCTACAGCACATCATCCAACTTGGCCCGGCATCGCCAGACTCACCGATCGCCAGCCGATCAAAAGGTATTGTTGCACCTGGATAATTATTTGATGATAGAACAATGAATTAACTATTTTTTTTGTCTTAATAATTCAGGCTAGACGTTGCCCACATTGCGACAAAGTCTACGTGTCGGTACCTGCTTTCTCGATGCACGTTCGTACTCACAGTCAAGGCTGCAAGTGTCCCTACTGCGGTAAATCCTTCTCCAGACCGTGGTTATTACAGGGACACATTCGAACTCACACAGGTACGTAAATACTGTTATACTCTTACTTTATATATTTTTGAAACTAACGATATGATTTCTGTGTAGGCGAGAAGCCGTTTACCTGCCAAATATGCGAAAAGGCTTTCGCCGACAAGTCCAATCTGCGCGCACACATTCAGACTCATTCCAATTTGAAGCCGTTCACGTGCCAACGTTGCGGCAAAGCCTTCGCTCTCAAGTCCTATCTCTACAAGCACGAAGAGTCGTCGTGCATGAAAATGGTCACCAAAACTTGTGCCAAAGATGATTGAAAAGTCAGTCAACGAAAGCGAGAGACAAGTCATGTGCTTGAGCTACTCCAAAACAAATTCTCATAGATGACATTTTTATTCTCTATTATCTACCCATATCAGTTCGCTATTTTACAAAGAAAAAGTTCGCAAGTAATCAAGTCCAGTGTATCATAGAGACATTTTAGACGTTTTCAAAATACGTAGAACGTTGAATCATAAGAACGGCTAGGCACTCCAAAGAATATTGCGTGCTTTATCACGCCGTCACCTCTTCCCCGTCTTGCCTCAATGATGGGTAACCGCTGACGAGTCCGCTCTCTACTTTTTACATATATATATATACCACAGCATTTATCCACTTGTTCCCTACTTCTTACAACAACAACTCAGAGGAAATTAATAACGAAAGCCCTAAAATATGTCTATTTGTAGGGACCATGTTCTTTATTTTTTTTTTTTATCAATGTTTCGATTCCACGCAAAGTGTAATCACAAAACTTAGTGCCTCATATTGCAATCCAATGATACAAAGTAGAGCACTTTCTTTAAAAAAAGGCGATAAGTTTTGCCCTTGGTGAGCGGGTGGATTGGGGACGAAAAGTGTTATTGGACATTTAGACGGGAGACAATTTCGTATGCAAACAAGTGTCCTTTTATCATCCGTGCATATAGTGATGGTATTGAAACATTTCAGAAACCTATTTAAATTTGGTGAATCAAGTATTACTCTTATATTATCACCCCTTTCGTGTCTGTCCCCTGAAATAGCCTTCCAAATTGCCGGTACATGAAAATACTCGGTTGAATTGTTTTTTAAATTTTTATTTTGGAACGATGAATGGAGAAAAAGGACAAACTCTGAGATGAAATTGTATTATTTTATTTCAAGATCTTTGCTTGGTGTAGCCATCTAGTCTTTCTCTAAATCAACTCAATCGCGATGGGAAAATCAAGAATATTCTAAACGAATGTTTTGACCTACCTGTCCTTTATGTGCGAAGAGGAAACAAAAATTAATTACGAGTCGTCCTTTCAGTATTTCTATGTTGTATGGTTTTGTATACCGTTTCTTTTTTCTCTCTGTCTCTTTCTCCATAATGTAACAGATGATGGCCCTCTTTCTTTTGGAAATAATTGAACAATAAACAGTTTTCGAGTTAATTTTGTATGACTCAATTAGTCTTATCAGGAATTTATGGAATTTTCGATGATTTTATAATTGTAATTCAGTTGCATGGTCGAGCTCCAACCCCGCCTCGACATGCGATCTCGCGGACGCAAATAGTTTAAAATATTTACGACATCTTCATGGGAACGGCTTCGAACCATTGTTGATTTTATTTCGTTCTTTAAAAAAACTAATTCAACTGAGACTGCAACATTCTTGCTAGTGGTACCGCATACAAATGTAATGTCGGGAGCCAACATCAGTTCCTATAATATTCAAACGAAATCTCGATTTTAATTCGTTTCCTTTTGTTGTCCTTTTGTTGTCCTTGGTTGTTCTACCTGTGTGCGACCAACAACAAAGCGCAACGAAGTACAAAGTGGCGGCTAAACTTTTACTTTGTATCTTGACAACGCTGACGTGACTTTGTCAATAGCGCCTCATTCCCTACCGTTCCTTACTAAACTTGCGACGACAAGCGGGTTTGTAATGATTTTATAATTAACAAGAGTAGAAGTGCGTACTGCGTAGCTATGTTCTTTTGCCACGTGTGGCTTTCATATTTTTCTATTCCAAAGACACTGCTGCGAGAATGCGGCGCTGTTAAGTAGAAATAATTTTGTTGTCTAAATAATTGCCGTTTAGTCCGACCTATATTTTTAATACCTAAGGCCCTAAGGCAAAGAGTAACAATAACAATATGTCTATCGTCTGCTACCACGGCAACCACGTTCTGAGATGGTACCTTTTATATTTCCACCTCACTTACATCTAAAGAAAGGTAAATCCACCCCTCTTACTACTACATAATTAAATTCTCCACCGTGAGTAAATAAACACTCATTTGGGAGAATAGAAAACTGAATGGGTATTAGCGTTATAGCGTATTCATTTTAAACCTAACAGGCGCCCAATGAGAGTATTAATGAAAATCTCAGCATCCAAATTCAGGCATTACGTGATCGGTTAACGGTTTATCGATTTTATTACCGTATGTTACTGACTCTAGATGTGAGTTCCAGATCGCGCTGATACTTTTTACTGTCAAGAGATAGTTACAAAGACATAATACAAGTTACAAAGTCCGAAACTGTCAGGCTCCAAAACCAAGTTGTATGATGGAATCTAGAAATACAAATATGGCATTTAGTTCAAAGTATAATAGATGACATCACATTAACAAAAAAATCAATTAAAAATCCCATTTTCTGGTATCAATACCATGGAATACTCTGTTGTTCAATTATTCAATTGAAGGTTGTAGCAGGTTGTAGTGACATATTAGGCATATATGGCATATGGCATAAATTGAATTTTTGTAAATAGAAAGACGGTGAAATATGAAGTTAGGCCTATGTGGAGAAATTGCTTCATACGGTTCAGTTTGCTGTCCTGAGTGACGCTCTCTCAAGAAATAAAAAGACAGGCAGTATGGCGTTTTCCCAACATAAGGCTTCAGCAACTTGACCGGAATGGACAGTTTTTCGATCGGAACTTTATTCGTCCTATTCTTAAGGTTTGGCGACACAAACACGTCTGTTCCAGGAAACGTCCTCAACGGCAAGCATTTAAAAATTGTGACGGCAGCTGTAAGAATTTTTGTGTTATCGAAACATTTCTAGAGATAATTATTGAAATGTAAACCTTTCTTTTCAGTTCGCTCCCTATGTTTTCATTGAACATGACGAGCATGGAAAAATATCTAGAGTTTACGGATTTGTTGATGAAATTGTCAAGTGGCTTGCCTCCAAATACAATTTTACGTAAATTAATAGTAGTAATAATCTAGCGCTAACGTAAAGTTACATTACTTTAAAATACATTAGATACACTTATTATGAGCCTCAAGATGGGTTTTACGGCGCATTTGTCAACAACAGTTGGAATGGAATGGTGCGCATGATCATTGACAACGTCAGTTCCTTTTTATTTATCTTCCATCAAGGTAAACTATACATAACTAAATGGAAGCCGTTGCATTTTTAGGAAGTGGACATGCTAGCGTTTCCGCTGACTCCCACTTATGCGCGAACTCGGGTGATAGATTTCCTCGTACATTTCGCGGAAGATCCTATAACTGCTTTGATTCCGTCCCAAGTGAAGACAGCAAAATTATCGCAATTATCAAACCTTTCAAACCAGAGGTCTAGTAACGAATACAAAAGTCTCATTTAATTGCATGGAATGAAAGAAAACTTTATCATGAAAAGGTATGGATTTTGATCGGGACATCAATGTTTTGCATTGCGGTTGTGACTTGGCTAACAACAAAATTGGCAATCAAGTTTTCATATGCAAATGGAAGCGAGTGGTCAGAGCAAACTAGGCTAACAGATCACATTCTTGTGGCATTTGGGGTCATCAGTTGTCAAGGTACATAACACTTAAACTACCGTAAGCTGAGCTGGTTATACTATCTTTCAGAATAATTCATATTCGTATTCAGGATTATATGCTCCGCAAAATGACTCACATTCCACTAGAATCGCTGCTTCGGCTTGGTGCCTTACCTGTATCGTTTTTGTGTATCTTTACAGCGGTTGCTTGTTTTCTTTCGTCACCATCCCCAAATTACGTCATATAGTCGAAACCTTAGACGAGCTCGCTAACAGCAACCAACTAGAAGTGGCTACCCTTAAAACTCACTTCTTCGAGACATATTTGTTGGTCTGCAATTATATTGTCCGATTCCCTCTATTGTTTCTTTGTAAAATATTAAAAATAAGAAATATTGAAAAAGGAAGCCAGTTCGGGAGCTTATAAGAAGCTAGGCGACGCAATACGCAGAAACCCTCAGAACCGGCTCAGTAACCAATACGTAAAACTGGACAAACTGGCGGAAAAAGCAATCAGTGGAAAACTCGCCGTCGTACTGGTAAATATTTGTAATTAATTAAAGAAGAGCTCATCAATGAGGTCCTCTGTTTTAGGAGAAAGCATTCTTCCTAAGCGTCATCGAACATTACTTGAAGAAAACCGGCAAATGTGGCATGTCTTTGATGAAAGAAGAATTTTACCAAGCAAGAGAAGCTTTCGCCATCCCCAAAGGGCGCTCTTACCTCAAACTACTCGATCAAGGGTAAGAGTTCCGTAAAACAATTGTTCGGCGCACGCGTCTACTCTCTATACGGTACTTTGTCTTTTAGCATGAATATCATGCGCGACACGGGTTATATTGAATACTGGCACGAATTAAATCTCAACAAGATCAACAAGTGCACAGCAACGCATAGTTCTAATCGACGAGCTAAAGGTTCCCCGAGGTTAAGGTTATCAGACTTGGTTGGAGCCTTTGTGCTCTGGCTTTGTGGCGTTTCACTTTCAGCTGTAGTCTTTTTGTTTGAAAAGTCTTTATGGTGGTCGCTTTTGCGGTGTCAACACGGAAGACGTGCATTCATCAAAACCGGTCCAAAAGTTAATCATCCCCAATAAAGCAGCCTTCTAGCTTCTACAATGAACGTACTTTTGTCATACACTAAGTAGCGGTGTTATATTATTGCACGCATCCCATAAATATTCTGTAGTCTGGCCATAGCCGTGGAAAATACAATGATCGAGAAAATCAATGTCATTGCAGAAATTGACGACTTATAACTTATCCATAGTTATGAATAAATGGGAGGGATTGAGAGTTGTCGCAATCACTCCCATACATTACACGTAGCTGTGAAAAGATGGATTTGGACCTGTGTATAATTACAGTTGCATGATGTTAGGGCTTGGCGTCCTACGCCCATGGCATGCAGTAGTCTTTAGATAATATAATTTTTTAAACAGGGTAGCATATACCATAGCCGTACGACATCAGCGAACGTTTTCTTACACGCAGAATCGCTCTATCTATACTTTAACTTCTCATTTCTTTTGATGTCGCTTTTGTCGGGTTTTTGATGGATATATTGTAAGATCACAAAAATCCAATTAACCCGGGCTCACACAACACTAAGGAGACTGGTCCATTGTTGCCCCAATAAAAAGGTACGGCTCACCGTCTACATCAAGTGACAGACACGCAGTCAACGGGGAAACCGGTGAAGAATTCCGTGATGTTTACTGTTTGGATCGTTCTCTTCCTAGTGCCGTTTGTTTCAGTGGTCATTGGTAAGGAAAAAATAGACTATTTGAATGGAAAACACTTGATAGTTGCTACGGCTGATGTAAGTAGGATATGTTAAAATTCACACAAAATTTCAATTTATTGAACTATATATAAATAAAATGAATACCGGTAGCTTAATCCTTATATGTACCTGCATCACGACGAAAACGGCAACATTGACAGCGTAGACGGCATCGTAAATGAAATGATGATTTGGTTGTCGGAAAAGTATCATTTCACGTAAGTAGAGTAAACGATTTTGAAAATTAAAAATAGGTACATTGTCTTATATAACCCAGATTTAAATACGTGGAGCCTCCTGATGGCTATTTCGGAGCTTTGGTGAATGGAAGCTGGAACGGCATGGTGGGCATGACCGTAAAAAAGGTTCATTTACATAGTGTCAGGCTACCACATTAAAAAATCTATCGTTATTGAAAAATGTTGCTATTTGTAGGAAGTTGATCTAATTGCTACTCAGCTAACGACAACTTACGTAAGTGAAATCTAATTTTTCACCCTAAAACTTGTGTCTGTAGTGTTTTATTTACATTAAAAAAAATGCCTTCTAATCTAACTTAAGACATTCATTGTTAGGCCCGTTCCCTTGTAATTGATTTTACCACGTCGTTCAGTAAAGATCCGATGAGTGCCATAATTCCTGCTCCCAAAGAAGATGGCTTTATGGCAGCTATAGTTAAACCCTTTCAACCTGAAGTACAGTCCTAAATTTTACATAATTAATTTTAAAACTATTTGAATATTGATCATTCGAAACAGGTGTGGGCTTTAATTATATTTTCGATGTTTTGCGCTACAACGTTAACGTGGATTTCCATGAAGTTAATTTACAAATACATGACGGAAAACTTCGATGTGGGGTTGTCCAATCTTCAATTTTGGGAGAATTTCATGTACTACTTTGGTATCATTAGTTCTCAAGGTAATTAAATATTTTAAAAATAAAAATATCCATCACAAATTTATTTGTCGCCCTCCCTTTAGCGGGACGTGTAATGCCAAGCGTAGGTCCTCTGGGTCACGCTTTACGCATAGTAGCCGGAGTATGGTGCTTAACTTCAATTATTTTCGTTTACCTGTACAGTGGTTGTCTGACGTCATTCATTACCATCCCAAAACTACGTCCCCTTATCGAATCACTAGATGATCTCTCAACTAGCAATGATTTGCAATTGACTATTTTAAGGAATTCTGTTTTTGAATCAATCATATTGGAATCAGTGTCTGGAACTTACAAGATTTTGGGTGATTCTCTAAGGAAAAACCCCAAAAATCGCTTGTCAAAAGATTTTTTGGAACCCGAAATTTTTCTGAAAAAGGCGCTAGATCAACAATACGCCATGGTTGATGTAAGTAACACTCTTTCATTTATAGGTCAATAATTCTGACAAGTTCTTCTTTTATATATGACAGTAATTTCTCCTTTTTACTTTGACCACAGCAAAAATCATTTCTAGAATATGTGTTGAATACCGCTTACAAAAAGTACGGAAAATGTGAAATTACTTTGATGAAACAGGAAATTGTTACGTCACTCGACTCTATGGCCGTTCAGAAAAACAGCCCCTACCTTTCTCAAATTGATAAAGGGTAGCGTAACATAATACATTATTCAATTAATCAAAGTGTCGAATGATATCACTATTTATTGTCTATTCAATTTTTCATAATTAATTTTGCAGATTCCAATTAATGGCCGCTATGGGACTGCAAAATTATTGGGAAAAGCGCTTCTTGACTAAACCACAATGTGAAGGAAATTTTGATAAAGGGATTGCAAAACCTAGGTTAACGATGTCAAATCTATTTGGGGCGTTTCTTCTCTTACTAGTTGGCGTGGGTATCTCATTTTTCGTATTTGTTTTCGAAAATGTTTCCCATTTCTATAAAAAACCGAGTGGTTTTCTCGGTGGTGTCATAAAAGAGGCATAAGATATACATTTAACTAGTCGTCATTGTTCCAAGCTTCATGTATTTGTAATAGTAAACAAGACTCTCGAGGGCAAAAAATAAGACACTAAGCTTTGAATCTTTTTCCAACCAATGAACCCACTGGAACTTGGATCACGTGATTATTTTTAACCCAATCCGGATTGAATTTGACGCACCCAAATAGTTTCCGACTTTCTGCCAGCAGGGAGCGTTGCCGTTGCTGCCTCCCGCCTGTAGACATTACTACAAGTATTACAAGTTACAACCTCTGATTGCAAATGGCGAGATGACAAGCTAGCGCGTTATAGAGGAACTAGGCGGTCATGCGCCCGTCGAACACGTAGAATAGTAACAGTTAGGTGTTAGTAAACGTGCGCGGTTACAAATTTAGCCTCTAATTGAAAAAATATAGCACCATGTCTCTTGTTCAAGTTCTCCAACGTAATTCTTGGATACGACTGCGGCTTCGCTTCGCTCAGCCACAGTCGCCGTGCCCGTCGGTGTCGATGCGTTTTGCCTTGCCCGTCAGAATCATTACGAACATTTTTCATTCGATGACGACTTCGTTTTCCTAGCCACAGTAGCCGTGCCCGTCGGTGTCCATACGATTTTCCCCGTGCCCATTCCCAACTTAATGTTTGTCATTACCCAATTGAGATATTTTTACAAATTATTTATTGTTTATGGCTACATATATTCCCTCCATTTGCCCCTTTCTGCACTAAAGCATAGACTCCTGGACACTGAGCATCTATAAAGACCAAATAGAAATATTTGTTTTCGACAGCGGCTTCGCTTCGCTCAGCCACTGTCGCCGTGCCCGTCTGATTCTGCTATGCGATTTTCAGTTTATCGTCTTCAGACATTCGCTTTGCCCGTATCTGTGCGATTTCCCCCTTGCAGATCGCATAAATTGTACGTTTTTTAACATTCCCAGGGTAAGCCTTTGGATAATTGCCTAATTTTCAAATTTAACGCTTGTAAACTAAATAAACTAACGCGAATCGTTGTTACCTTTTTCGGCGGCCGTATGCGCCAGTGTGTGTGTAAGCTTTGTTTTGATCGAGCAAGGTCAGCTCAGGCTAAGAGCAGCCCGGGGGCAACCCCAACCCTTTTTCGCGAGCAGGTAGTCGCCGCAGACCCTTTTTCCCGACCCCCCTTTTTTTTTCTCGCGACGGCGGGCGCGGCGGCCATTTTGTCCCCCCCTCGAAAGCCATTCGACCAATGAGCTATCGAGCAGAAACAGACATACGGAGAGAGTCTGCACAGAATGCGCTTGTGCTTTTATAAAGTGCGCTTCTGCTTTATTTGTTGTGGACTAGACCATTAGCCAGTTGGTGTTATTCGCAAAGTCGGACATGGGTAAATTTGCCAGGTGAAAAGTTGTGCCATTTGCAAAATTTGAGACATAAGGAAATTAGCCAGGTGAAAGGTTGTTCAATTCTCGAAATTCGACCTTTTTAAAATTTGCCAGGTGAAAAGTTGTTAGTTTGCAAATTGGGCATTGGTAATTTTGCCAGGTGAAAAGTTGTGCCATTCGCAGAGTTGGGCATTGGTCAATTTGCCAGGTAAGAAAAGTTGTTCAATTCGCAAATTGGGCATTGGTAAATTTGCCAGGTATAGAGTTGTTCAATTTGCTTACTTTGGCCTTTTTTGTAAGTTTGCCAGGTGAAAGGTTACTCCATTCGCAAAATTTGAGACATTAGGAAATGTGCCAGGTGAAAAGGTGTTCAATTTGCTGAATTTGGCCCTTTTTAAAATTTTCCAGGTGAAAAGTATTGTCATTTGCAAAAAGTGAATCATTAGAAAATTTGCCGGGTAAAAGATTCTGCCAAAAGTTGTGATATTCGCAAAAAGAAGCATTCTGATATTTTTGAATTAAATTTAAATCCGCAATATTCGCAGTCTCACTCTTTTCACTTTTAAACGTAATATTTTGTTTGCCCTCTGTTTCATAATTCGCCCTTTCGACAGCGACTTCGCTTCGCTCAGCCACAGTCGCCCAAGCAGTTTTGCCCCGTTTCTTTATTCGCCCTTTCGACAGCGGCTTCGCTACGCTCAGCCACAGTCGCTGCAGCCATCTCTTTCTACGTAAAAAAATATATTCTGGGGCTGACGCGCAATGCATCGGCTGGCGGCACCGATCTGGCGGCGACTCGCTGTCCCCACTGTCCACGACGCCGCCCCCGGAGGGGGCCCCCGGCGTCGTGAACGCGCGTGGCCCCCAGCTCGGCGGCCGGGATCTCACGCCAGCCTTGCATAGCGCTCAAGGTATTAGCTTTTAGCTTTTTCGACAGCGTCCTCGCTACGCTCGGCCACAGTCGCCTATCTTTTGCCAGGCCCATTACTTTTCCGTTGCCATTTGAAAATTCACCATTTTCAATCATTTCGCAATCGAAATCGTCGAGTATGCGACACTTCCTCCGTCTTATTAGCCAGGAGAGTACACTCGGAATTTGAAATTTCCATGTATTCAACCATTTTCAGTTATTTTCACAAGTGCCAGAACAGCGTCACTCGAATTGAATCACTTTGGCTGAACGTAGGATAAAATGGATTCTATTCATTTTACAATTCCTTTTTTTTTCGTCTACAATTGCCGAGTAGAGAGAGAGAGCAATTAAAAATTGTTTAGCACACATGGGCCAAGAGAGGTTCAAGTCTTTGCCAGTTTCAGATATTTTCACGAGTGACGGATCAGAACCACTTGATGTGAACCTTGATTTACACTAAGTGCTGAACGTTCCCACTTAACATTTTACATTTCCGTCACGTTCAGTTGCAGCTCAGAGAGTCAGAGTTAAGAATTATTCATCTCGTCGAAAGATTTTTCCATGCATCCGATCAGTTTCACCCAATCTTCAGCTAATTCAAGGAATTCCTCAAGTGTTATGACGGTTTTACCCGAAATGTTACTTAATTGTTGTCTCAACGGGCAGAATCTATGTACACAATTTGCAGAGCAAACTCGATCGGCGTTCAACTCGTCACTTGCACTGGTGATGCGCGAGAAGTTGCGAACCGTCTCAAATTTGACTGGTGTCATCGTCACGGCGTGTGTGTGCCGAACAATGTTCTTTTTTCACAATTTTGATTTGATCAAATTTGAACGCGGGACGGAGCGATTAGTCCCGAAGCGAACGTTGTCGCGGTTGCTCGAGACGGGCCTTTTTGTTCACCCCTTTTTTGCAGTCGGCCGAGTGCGAGAAAAGAGGAAGGGTTAGCTTTCGACCCTTTTTCGGATTAGTCGACTGGTAGCAGGTAGTCGACCCTTTTTCAGGTAGTCGACCCTTTTTTTTCCTCTCGCGCGCTATAGGCGGCCATTTGCTTTTCCCCCCTCGCAACATTTCGACCAATGAGCTATCGATCCGAATTTTCCGACAAAGTTTGCACAGAAAGCAAATCGCTCAAGGACGCTCTTTGGCTTTTATATAGGGCAAAGGACTAGGCGGCCATTAGCCAGTTGGTGTTATTCGCTTTATTAGACATTAGAAAATTTGCCAGGTGAAAAGTCGTGCCATTTGCCGATTCGGCTCGTAAATTTGTTCCCTGCCGGCTTCATAATGCTCATTAATTCCCATCCGTAGTCTTATCATAGTCTCCCTCTACGTAATATTTTGCCTTAAGTTCTTCATTTTCGCCCTTTCGACAGCGGCTTCGCTTCGCTCAGCC
The DNA here is from genome assembly GCA_022539655.2 of Ceriodaphnia dubia. NCBI lineage: Eukaryota > Metazoa > Arthropoda > Branchiopoda > Diplostraca > Daphniidae > Ceriodaphnia > Ceriodaphnia dubia. The sequence continues at coordinate 2,160,457 of JAKUCG020000076.1, forward strand.
ACAGTCGCCCCAAGAGTTTACCATTTGCCAAAAAATGCATTGGGAAATTTGCCAGGTACAGAGTGGTTCAATTTGAAAAATGAGACATTAGGAAATTTTGCAGATAAAAAATTAAGCCATTCGCAGAGTTGGGCATCGGTAAATTTGCCAGATAAAAAAAGTAGTTCAATTTGCAAATTGGGCATTGGTAATTTTGCCAGGTGAAAAGTTGTGCCATTCGCAGAGTTGGGCATTGGTAATTTTGCCAGGTGAAAAGTTGTGCCATTCGCAGAGTTGGGCATTGGTCAAATTGCCAGGTAAGAAAAGTTGTTTTATTTGCAAATTGGACATTGGTAAATTTGCAAGGTATTTAGTTGTTCAATTTGCTTACTTTTTGGCCTTTTTTGTAAGTTTGCCAGGTGAAAGGTTATTCCATTCGCAAAATTTGAGACATTAGGAAATTTGCCAGGTGAAAAGGTGTTAAATTTGCTGAATTTGGCCCTTTTTAAAATTTGACAGGTGAAAAGTATTGTCATTTGCAAAGTGAATCATTAGAAAATTTGCCAGGTAAAAGATTCTGCCATTTGCAAATTTAGACAGGAAAATTTGTCAAGTCAAAAGTTGTGATATTCGCAAAAAGAAGCATTCTGATATTTTTGAATTAAATTTAAATCCGCAATCTTCGCAGTCTCACTCTTTTCACTTTTAAATTTAATATTTTGTTTGCCCTCTGTTTCATAATTCGCCCTTTCGACAGCGACTTCGCTTCGCTCAGCCACAGTCGCCCAAGCAGTTTTGCCCCGTTTCTTTATTCGCCCTTTCGACAGCGGCTTCGCTACGCTCAGCCACAGTCGCTGCAGCCATCTCTTTCTACGTAAAAAAAAATATTCTGGGGCTGACGCGCAATGCATCGGCTGGCGGCACCGATCTGGCGGCGACTCGCTGTCCCCACTGTCCACGACGCCGGGGGCCCCCTCCGGGGGCGGCGTCGTGAACGCACGGGGCCCCCAGCTCGGCGGCCGGGATCTCACGCCAGCCTTGCATAGCGCTCAAGGTATTAGCTTTTAGCTTTTTCGACAGCGTCCTCGCTACGATCGGCCACAGTCGCCTATCTTTTACCAGTCCCATTACTTTTCCGTTGCCATTTGAAAATTCACCATTTTCAATCATTTCGCAATCGAAATCGTCGAGTATGCGACACTTCCTCCGTCTTATTAGCCAGGAGAGTACACTCGGAATTCGAAAGATCCATGTATTCAACCTTTTTCAGGGATTTTCACAAGTGCCAGAACAGCGGTACTCGATTTGAATCAGTTTTGCTGAACATAGGATATGATGATTACTTTTCATTTCATAATAATTTTTTTCTCGACAGTTGTTGAGGAGAGTAATTACCAAATGTTTGTCTCACATGGATCAAGAGTTATCCAAGTTTTTGACAGTTGCCGATATTTTCACATGTACAAAATTTTAATCACCTGATTTCAAACTTGGAACCACACGAAGTGCTTAAGGTCGACACTTCCCATTTTTAATTTTCATCTTTTTGAGTTGCAACTTAGAGGAAAGAAATACTCTGTAATCTAAAAATTTGTCCATGCATCTGATCAGTTTCACCCGATCTTCAGCTAATTCAAGGAATTCCTCAAGTGCCATGACAGTTTCACCCAAAATGGTACTTGTTTGATGTCTCAACGGGCAGAATCTATGTACACAATTTGCAGAGCAAACTCAATCGGCGTTTAACTCGTCACTTGCACTCGTGATACATGAGTAGTCGTGAACCGAACCAAATTTGACCGATGTCATCGTCACGGCGTGTCTGTGCAGGACAAAGTTCTTTTTTCAAAACTTCGATTGGATTAAATTTGAAGGCGTGATTAATCACTCGAGCCCAAAACGAACGTGGTCGCGGTTGCTTGAGATGGGGCATTATCGTTTACCCCTTTTTTCGCAGTCGGTCGCGGTCAAAAAAGGGGAAGGGTTAGCTTTCGACCCTTTTTCGGATTAGTCGACCGGTCGCAGGTAGTCGACCCTTTTTTCCTCTCGTGCGCTATAGGCGGCCATTTGCTTTTTTCCCTCGCGACATCTCGACCAATGAGCTATCGATCCGATTTTCCGACAGACAGACTTTTCACAGAAAGCAAATCGCTCCAAGGACGCTCTTTGCCTTTTATAGGGCTCGTGGACTAGACCATTAGCCAGTTGGTGTTATTCGCAAAGTCGGACATTAGTAAATTTGCCAGGTGAAAAGTTGTGCCATTTGCAAAATTTGAGACTTAAGAAAATTTGCCAAGTGAAAGGTTGTTCAATTTGCGAAATTCGGCCTTTTTTAAATTTGCCAGGTGAAACGTTGTTAGTTGGCAAATTAGGCATTGGTAAATTTGCCAGGTAAATAGAGTTGTTCAATTTGCTTACTTTGGCCTTTTTTAAAATTTGCCAGGTGAATAGTTGTTGGTTTAACAAAAAGAAGCATTCTGAAATTTGCCAAGTCAAAATTTGGACCAATTGCCAATTTAGGGCATCGGTAATTTCCCAGGTGAAAAGTAGTGCCATTTGCCGATTCGACCCGTAAATTTGTTCCAAAGACAAACAGTATTTTTGCCCAGTCGCAGTCTCACTCAATTTACTCTTAAACGTAATATTTTGCCTATTTTTCATAAATCGCCCTTTCGACAGCGGCTTCGCTTCGCTCAGCCACAGTCGCCCCAGCAGTTTTGCCCCGTTTTTGAAATCACCCTTCCGACAGCGGCTTCGCTACGCTCAGCCACAGTCGCTGCAGCCATCACTTTCTGTGGAAAAAAAAATATTCTGGGGCTGACGCGCAATGCATCGGCTGGCGGCCCCGATCTGGCGGCGACTCGCTGTCCCCACTGTCCACGACGCCGCCCCCGGAGGGGGCCCCCGGCGTCGTGAACGCGCGGGGCCCCCAGCTCGGCGGCCGGGATCTCACGCCAGCCTTGCATAGCGCTCAAGGTATTAGCTTTTAGCTTTTTCGACAGCGTCCTCGCTGCGCTCGGCCACAGTCGCCTATTCTTTTGCCAGGCCCATTAGCTTTCCGTTGCGAGTTGAAAATTCACCATTATTCAATCATTTCCCAATCGAAATTGTCAAGTATGCGACATCAGTGTTATTAGCCAGGTGAGTACACTTGGAATTTGAAAGATCCAGGTATTCAACCGGTTTCAGGGATTTTCACAAGTGCCAGATCAGAGTCACGCGATTTTTATCAGTTTGGCCGTGCATAGGATATGATGAACTCTATTCATTTCATAATTATTTCTTCCGTCGACAGTTGCCGGGATTAACTAAATGAAGGAGGATTACTTGAGGAATTATTAAATGTTTGGCTTACACACTTACACGGGCCACTAAAGGTCCGAGTCTTTGCCAGTTTCAGATATTTTCCCAAGTGCAAAGTCCCCCTATTTGAATCAGTTTGGTCCAGTAATGGATCTAATGAATTCTATTCATTTTAAAATTTATCGACACTTGCCGAAGTGAGCAGGTCCCAAATGATTGGCCCACATGGATCACAAATGATCCCAGTCTTGGCCGGTTTCAGATATTTTCACAAGTGTCACATCAGCATTGCCCGATTTGATACTTGACCGTTGCTCACGACGGGCAGAATCTATGTACCAAATTTGCAGAGCGAACTTGGTCGACGTTCAACTCGTCACTTGCACTGGTGATGCGCGAGTAGTTGCGAACCGTCTCAAATTTGACTGGTGTCATCGTCACGGCGTGTGTGTGCCGAACAATGTTCTCTTTTCACAATTTTGATTTGATCAAATTTGAACGCGGGACGGAGCGATTAGTCCCGAAGCGAACGTTGTCGCGGTTGCTTGAGACGGGCCTTTTCGTTCACCCCTTTTTTGCAGTCGGCCGAGTGCGAGAAAAGAGGAAGGGCTAGCTTTCGACCCTTTTTCGGATTAGTCGACCGGTCGCAGGTAGTCGACCCTTTTTTTTTCCTCTCGTGCGCTATAGGCGGCCATTTGCTTTTCCCCCCTCGCGACATTTCGACCAATGAGCTATCGATCCGATTTTCCGACAAAGTTTGCACAGAAAGCAAATCACTCCAAGGACGCTCTTTGGCTTTTATATAGGGCAAACTAGACCATTAGCCAGTTGGTGTTATTCGCAAAGTCGGGCATTGGTAAATTTGCCAGGTGAAAAGTTGTGCCATTCGCCGAGTTGGGCATTGGTAAATTTGCCAGGTAAGAAAAGCTGTTCAATTTGCAAATTGGGCATTGGTAAATTTGCCAGGTGAAAAGTTGTGCCATTCGCAGAGTTGGGCATTGGTCAATTTGCCAGGTATAGAATTGTTCAATTTGCTTACTTTGGCCTTTTTTTAAAATTTGCCAGGTGAATAGTTGTTAGTTTAACAAAAAGAAGCATTCTGAAATTTGCCAAGTCAAAATTTGGACCAATTGCCAATTTAGGGCATCGGTAATTTCCCAGGTGAAAAGTAGTGCCATTTGCCGATTCGACCCGTAAATTTGTTCCAAAGACAAACAGTATTTTTGCCCAGTCGCAGTCTCACTCAATTTACTCTTAAACGTAATATTTTGCCTATTTTTCATAAATCGCTCTTTCGACAGCGGCTTCGCTTCGCTCAGCCACAGTCGCTGCAGCCATCACTTTCTGCGGAAAAAAAAATATTCTGGGGCTGACGCGCAATGCATCGGCTGGCGGCACCGATCTGGCGGCGACTCGCTGTCCCCACTGTCCACGACGCCGCCCCCGGGGGGGCCCCCGGCGTCGTGAACGCGCGGGGCCCCCAGCTCGGCGGCCGGGATCTCACGCCAGCCTTGCATAGCGCTGAAGGTATTAGCTTTTAGCTTTTTCGACAGCGTCCTCGCTGCGCTCGGCCACAGTCGCCTATTCTTTTGCCAGGCCCATTAGCTTTCCGTCGCGAGTTGAAAATTCACCATTATTCAATCATTTCCCAATCGAAATTGTCAAGTATGCGACATTTTCTCAGTGTTATTAGCCAGGTGAGTACACTTGGAATATGAAAGATCCAGGTATTCAACCGGTTTCAGGGATTTTCACAAGTGCCAGAACAGAGTCACGCGATTTTCATCAGTTTGGCCGTGCATAGGATATGATGAACTCTATTCATTGCATAATTATTTCTTCCGTCGACAGTTGCCGGGATTAACTAAATGAAGGAGGAATTATTAAATGTTTGGCTTACACACTTACACGGGCCACTAAAGGTCCGAGTCTTTGCCAGTTTCAGATATTTTTCCTAGTGCCAAGTCACACTATTTGAATCAGTTTGGACCAGTAATGGATTTAATGAATTCTATTCATTTTAAAATTTATCGACACTTGCCGAAGTGAGCAGGTCCCAAATGATTGGCCCACATGAATCACAAATGATCCAAGTTTTGGCCGGTTTCAGATATTCTCACAAGTGTCACATCAGCATTACCCGATTTGAGACTTAACCGTTGCTCGCGACGGGCAGAATCTATGTACCAAATTTGCAGAGCGAACTTGGTCGACGTTCAACTCGTCACTTGCACTGGTGATGCGCGAGTAGTTGCGAACCGTCTCAAATTTGACTGGTGTCATCGTCACGGCGTGTGTGTGCCGAACAATGTTCTCTTTTCACAATTTTGATTTGATCAAATTTGAACGCGGGACGGAGCGATTAGTCCCGAAGCGAACGTTGTCGTGGTTGCGTGAGACGGGCCTTTTTGTTCACCCCTTTTTTGCAGTCGGCCGAGTGCGAGAAAAGAGGAAGGGTTAGCTTTCGACCCTTTTTCGGATTAGTCGACTGGTAGCAGGTAGTCGACCCTTTTTCAGGTAGTCGACCCTTTTTTTCCCTCTCGCGCGGTATACGCGGCCATTTGCTTTTCCCCCCTCGCGACATTTCGACCAATGAGCTATCGATCCGATTTTCCGACAGACAGACTTTTCACAGAAAGCAAATCGCTCCAAGGACGCTCTTTGGCTTTTATAGGGCTCGTGGAGGATTATGTCACGTTATGTCACGGGCAAGTTCACTTATTCAACACTGTTTTTACTCGTCTATGTTAAAATTGCATATTTAAAGTTCTTAGTCCTCTGTTGAAAATTTATTTTGACATCGTACAATTCTCTCTCGTCATCGTAACACCACGTGGAGCTTTTCGTTCTCGAAAAACTGGGTTTTAATGCAAATGCAATTTCCTTTTCACTATTATTTATTTACAATACTTACTGGTTTTAGCAAGCATCCAAGCATTTTTAATAGTGGGTTTGTGTTTAAATGAAAATTGAATGATTTTTGTACCATCAGAACTAGGTACTTAATGCCATGAGTCTTACTAATACAGTAGTACTACAGCACTTGGTTGAACGAGTTGCTGTGTAACAATTTGTTCACTAGTACACAATTTCTCTAAATTTAGTTATGGACATCAAGTAATTTATTTGATTGGCTTGGGGCTGCGTAACATTTCCTGTGATGTTTGGGGCCCCCGGTTTTTTTTTTTGAAAGGGGTTAAGCGCATGTGTAGGAATATGGAATAACCGTCTGACATGACTAGGTGTGTTTATTTAAATAAATTATTAGCTATTGTTTACTAATTCAAAAATATTTCAAAACAATATTGTAGGTGTCTTGAGTCTTCTCTTGAGTTATATTCTCAGGGATTCATTGTGGAGTCATCATTGCTGCTTATTCATACTGTTTGCTTGTACCGTGGTTGATAGAAAAAAAATGTCCATTGGTACAGGATATGGATGTCAATCGTAATTTTCGGCCCTTTTCGTTTTTATCAATCAAGCGTTAAGTTGTCAGCGGTAGCAGTGTGGCAAAGCGTCGAGAAGTGACGACAGAAGTCCGAGGTTCTAACCCTCGGGTAATCTAACTAGAATTGAAAAAAGCTTCTTAAGTCGTTCCTATAACATATAGTATGTTTTTTTGTTGTCCGTATCTTTTCGATCATGATGTTTCTTCGCCAACTTTGTTGTTAACGACCGTGCGCATTGTCCCCGAGCTGTACCAACACAAAGAGAAAGCGTGTTCTAAATGTGGATCAGCTTGGTTAAACGCGGTAAATGTACCAATTTGACTGATACATTTCCCATGCGAAAGCACCTGTTAAAGCGGCCAGAACGTTTTTCCTAATGGTGTAGGTGCTAGAAACAGCTTGAAATTATGGCCATCTGATGCAGTCTCTTTTACGCTCCCGGACTACTGCTGGTGTAACCTCCGTTATCACTGTGTAGAGCAGGTAAAATTCCATCTCCTTTTTGCAGAATATTAGTGTTTTTGTTTGAGTATTACTTTTTGTTTGAAATAGTAAATTTTCTTCAGTGAACAGTTCTTGACTTAGAGTCTTGTGCTTTCTTTTATCCGTCCTAAATAATCGTTATTTGTTGGTAGTTCTTGTATCACATTTGTATTTTGCGCAACAGTTAGTGAATTTTTAATCCTGCATGTAACTTAATAGTATCCTAGCTTGCGTTGCTCGTCGACAATGTCTACGCATGATAGGATCGAATTTCTTTTGCTTCTGTACTTATCAGTTACGATGGAAAATTCAAATTCGAGTGTCGCGTATAAAAATGCTTTTCTATTTTCGGACCTACACTATTTTTCTTTTACTTTTCACGTTGTCTGAACTTCATATCAACTTCGGATAATGTTTGCAGCCATAGCTTTTGTTTTCAACTTTTTAACCGACTGGATATGTTAGAGGAAGCGTTCCGCAGAACAGTGAAGATCTTATCTGCCGATCAAGGAATTTCTACGCTCCTTGTCAAAACTCTCAAAACGATGAGGTTATAAATACGATTCTATTTTCGGAAAACAGAACGAATTCATCTCATCTTAAGTCCCAATCCACAACTACAGCCAAGCTATGACGAGGAAAATACGAAACGCTTCAATCGCCAAAAAGTAAGTACATTTTACATTTCAGTCATTCTGCTGAAATTGATGAATTACTTGCAGAGGCAACTGACTTCCAGAAAAGATGACAAATTGTTTTTCTTTAACTGAATACTTTGGAACTGTTCAAATCCCTAATTATCCAAATTCGTACTTGGACAACTTGGACTGTCATTGGGTGATCGAAGTGTAGTGGAGACACAAGATTCGACTAGTGTTTGGTTACTTCGAAACTGAGCCTGCAAGCGATGTCGTAACAGTGCGTTCAAAATAATTTCAACTCATTATAACACAGTTTATCAGTATTTGATTTTTCTATCAAGGTATACGATGGAAGGAGTACCGATTCCCCACTTTTACTAGAATAATCTGTGAATGTTGATGTTCCACTGACTGTAACATCCTCTTCCCATTACATGCTTCTTCGTTTCGCTAAAAATTCTAATGCTGGCAAACAAGGGTTCACAGCATTCTACTTTTCCATTATGCTTTTTAAAAGTGTTAAGCATTTTTTTTTTTTTTTCGCTAGAAATTTAGACATAGTGGCGTACATTTCAAATGGGCTTGAACGGTAAGATGGCTATTTAGCTAATGCACCTATGTTAGAATTTGTAAAATATGCATACGGCCATAAGGCTTTGGAATACAAACGAAATTGCGAGTTTACTCCACAGTTCGCCCAGCGAGAAATCGTGATGCCACTATTTTCAAGGACATGCTGCCAAGGAGAAGCCTGTCAAGTGAGTGTCCGTTTGATCTGATGAGTCGTTTCAGACATCCTTAGCGTGCCTTAATTTTATCCTTATTTTACTTTAACAGAAGGAATTCGATGAGACCAATGAAGCGACTCAGCAGAGCGATGCTAGTCTTCTGTAGGCGGAGCCATGTCTGCCGGATCTGTAATTCTGTATTATGGAACCAACTGCAAATCTCAAACTCCTTTCGCTTCTCTGAAGCGCTAGGACAGTAGTAGTGTCGCCAACTGTATTGTCTAAGTCTCACCTGTCTCAGTATTTATCGTGAAGTCGTAGCCGTGTGGCCAAGCGTCGAGATGTGACGCTAAAGGTCGGTGGTTCAAATCTTCATTTAAAGACTTGAAGGACGCAGATTTCAGAAGTTGTCCATTGTGAAAGAAACTACGAAAATTGTTTTCATTCGTCCTTCTTTATTTCTTCCGTATATATTTCTTTTCCTACTTCATATGTTCACTCTAATTTACTATATAGTACACTTATGTCAGTGATAGCCGTGTGGCAAAGCGTCGAGATGTGACGCACAAGGTCGGAGGTTCGAATCCTCATGACTTAATAATTGTACACTGAAAATACTCCCACCTCTCTTAACATCTGGATACCAATAAATACACAAGTTGCCACAAATATCTTGAAAAAAAATGATTTATTAAAAAAACAATTGACTTCGATTTATAATACATAATAAATCACATCGAATAATTTTTTGAACGATCAGAGTAGATAAATCTCTAGAAGAGATTATATCGTTGTTCATCATTTCGTTCAGAGCCACTCGTCGCTCGGTACGGCCCGTACCGCCCAACGAGAGGCATGGCTAAGAGAAGCCGGAAAGAGAGAAGAGTGACGGTTGGGGCCAGTTCTTAGGGGATGCGATTGAACCTAGTCGGGCGCTTGGCTGTATTCACCCTTTCGAGACAGAGCCCATCCCTACCTCCTGCATTTCGGGTATCAGGACCGGAATTGGAAGGATAAAAGGTTACAGGGGGAATCTACACTTAGCAGCAACACCTGAGTGTAGTGCAGGTTTGCAACTCCTGAAACAAAAAGAAGATAATGTTAGTTTATCAATAATTAAAACAAGTCGCAAATTACAGCGCTTACCTAGTCATATCGCTGCCAAAATGGTTCTTCGATCACGTCTTCAACGCATTGATATCAGCAATCACCTGGAAAACAAATATATAAAATGTTAATCACGGAATGAAGTAGATACAGCACATTTTCTGAGACCGGAAATAAACCGGAAGTGGGAAATACTGCTTCAATCTCAAAACAAAGTAGATATTCGGAATCAGCGCACTTTTCTGAGCAAGACTATTGTGTTTTCATTGAAATCCGAGAGATTGACCAAATCACAAATTTTTGAAGTCTATAGACTTCTTAAATTCTCGATTTTCGACATGTTTCAAAAGTTGATAAAAACACGATATTCAAGCTCAGAATTTGACGAGGAATCCGATTCTGTCCTTCATTTTGCTGTACGACGTGTTTTTCTTACTTCCGGTCCACTTCCGGTTTTGTACTTTTACATGTGTTCATAGTCTAATTAAGGATTAAATTATACTTGGCAATGTGGAGTGGTCAGAGGTTGTCCCGCTATGTGCAGATACTGCACATATGATGACACAAGCAGCTACGATAGCTCCACTCTATGGTGGTTCAGGTGCATGATACTTGAAAGATTGGAAGCAAAGATATTAGTCAATCTGAATACAATATAGCAATTTCTAGATATACACACATAGTCTGTCACTGAAGTGATCATTCATACACATTATTCACATAATCCCTAGTCCGGCAGGCAAAAGAAAATTGGTGGTTGACAGATTTACTGTCACCAGATGTGTTTTCTGACAGAGTGACAATACAGAGCCTCTTTAGTTTAGCTAGAAGACACATGGATTCAAGGAAAATTAATTCTCCCAAACAGTTCCAGTCGACACGACAATATTTACTATATTTGAATTGAAATCTAGCTCACCATTCAAAATCCGTACGTCACAAGGTGCCAAGTCTGAAAGAATAACAATACGCTGTTGCGCGATTTAGGATATCCGCGGATAGGTTAACCAGAAGTTGTTAACTCAGTTTCAACACTAGTTTGAGTACTTTTTTCAATTGAATTGTTCTAGTACTCTGCTGTAAGTGTTGCATGAGAAATTTTGAAAAAAGAAAAAGAAAAACGCATTTCTATTAGCCTACATTAAACAAACTTGGCAACTGGGATGAAGAGGATGGGCGCTCAAATCGGCCATTTTCATTTTTCAGATTTAGATTTTAGATCAGAAAAGGGACTGGAGCTGGACGGACGGAAAACGTGTCCTCTTGTCGCTGTTAAATTTACTATTATGCTCATGTATGGTAAAGCTGTTAGCTATTTAGTCATTTCTGAATTTAAGGGACATTCCAATTCAAACGATTTTGATTAGCCTTTTACTTAAAATTTGCTTTTTCCTTATTTAATTTTTTGCATCTTTCTAAATAATTCTATTTCACTCAAATGGCTGTCTCTGCCTCTCAGTCTCTGTTCTGATTCATGAGAGCTTTTGTTGATGTAATCTGTCACTCAACTGAAAGGTAGCTTAATTCTTTTTGTCAGGAGGAAACTTCCTTTCTCACGTTGTTGTTTTCTTCAAGTTGATTGATATGTGCAATTGTACAATTATTCTCTGTTGTATTACAGGCTTCAGTGTCAGATCTTTTTTCAAATTCAGGTGTTGCAGTCACATGGTGAAGATCTGTTCTGGGGCTGCAACTGGAGATTCAAAACCTGATGAGTCGAGCCCTGCTTGGTTTCTTCAGTCATTTAGGAAATTATTTTATGTTGGTTACATTTTGCTGACTAGCACAGCATTGTGTATCACTTCCAATTCTTATATGGCATGGCAAAGGTGGCCTTGTGGCAAAGCATCGTATCGTGAATGCTTGAGTCAGGTGTTTGAATCCTCGTGATATTAAAATACATTGGCGATTGAAAATAAAATCTGTAAGAAATACATCTACCATTTGTCTGTCACATGGAAAACTACCATTGCCTTGTATTCTTCAGATGAAGTTTGATGTACTTGATTAATAAGCAAGACACCAATGAGTTATGTAAAAATAATAAACAAATTGAACAACTGAATAAGTTTTTTTTTATTATCCCTCCTCCTCCCACTTTCCGCCACATTCGTAGCTACATTACATACAATCATGACACTGAACACTACCCGTTGGCTGCCGCGCCACATTACCCGTAGGTAAAATACTACGATCTACTGGGACTTGTCCGAAGACAAGTCCGGGTGATACGCGTCGAGTGTCTTCACCCGGGAACCTACACCCACAAACACTCGCACGCATCAACAAGGGGAAGTCCCTATGGTAGGTTGCCTATACAGGTAAAATTCTAGGCTGTGCAACTGCTCAGACCAACGGCATATGGACGATGGGACCGAACAGCGCGGAGCCATAAGCTAAAAAGCTAAAGGGAAATTCAAATGGCGGCAGCCAACGGGTTTTTTATACAATCAAAACAGATTTACCATAACACAAATGAATGTAAAGCAGTAAAGCTGACTATCCGCATCAGATGTTCTTGGTTGTCGTCGTAGATTCCGTGAACTGCGTCAGGTAGGGAAATCCTTTTCTTCGCCTTCTTCAGTAGCCTTGACAAAAAAAAATTGAAGTATCTTAAGTATCACGTGAAGGAATTTGAATTTCTGCACATACAGACGACATACCTTTGCTAGCGTGCTTCAAGAATGTGTTGGGTGATGAACAGCAGAACAGGTGACGAAGAATGGAAGAAACATCTCAGCCGAAAGGCGATGATCTTGACTGGCTTCTCCCATCAGGATTGTCTTATTTATTGCAGGCAAATCAGGTCTATTCCACAGGTAGAATCTACACTTAGCTGCAACGCCCGAGTGTAGTGTAGGTTTGCGATATCTGAAACATCAAAAGCCAAATGTTACTTAATCAATAATTAAAACAAGTCGCAAGTTTCAACGTACCTAGTCATATCGTTGCCAAAAAATGGTTCTTCAGTCAAGTCTTCATCATTTTGGCATCAGCAATCATCTAGAATAAAAATAGAAACTGTTAATGACGGAAATGAAGTAGTTGGAACACATTTTCAGAGACCGGAAATGGACCGGAAGTGGGAAATACTGCCTCAATCACAAAACAAAGTAGATATTCGGAATCGGCGCACTTTTCTGAGTAAGAATGTAGTATTTTAGAAATTGGAGAGATTGACCAAATCGTCAGTTTTTGAAGTCTACTTAAATTCTCGATTTTCGACATGTTCCAAAAGTTGATAAAAACACTCTTGTTCTTGGCCAGAATTTGACGAGAATTCTGATTATGCCCTTCATTTTGCTGTACGACGTGTTTTTCTCACTTCCGGTTCACTTCCGGTCCTTTACTTTTCTTGTGATCATCGTCTAACTAAGGATTAAATTGTACTTGGCAAAGTTGGAGTGGTCGGAGGTTGTCCCGCTATATGCAGTTACTACACATATGACAAGCAGCTATGAATGAGCTATGAGCTCCACTCTATGGTGGTTCAGGTTGGCGATACTTGAAACATTGGAAGCAAAGATATTAGTTAATCTGAATACAATATAGCAATTTCTAAATAGACACACATAGTCACTGAAGTGATCATTCATACACATTATTCACATAATCCCTAGTCCAGCAGGCAAAAGAAAATTGGTGGTTGACAGATTTACTGTCACCAGATGTGTTTTTTGACAGAGAGTGACAGTGTAGAGCCTCTTAAGTTTAGGTAGAAAACACATTAATTTGAGGAAAATTAATTCTTCCAAACAGTTCCAGTCAACACAACAATGAAAAACTATATTTGGTATTTCCCTTAGGCAACGCAAACCCAGAAACACTCAGTATGTGATCTGACTTGTATCACACAACCTAAAGAAGCAATACTGGAATATAAATCTATTGTTACAACTCTTTCTAGCTTAACGTACGACAATTCACAGCTTGAAAGTGAGATTTTTATTGCTTCCAACTATCTGACACACAAAGAGTCACATGAATGTCTATACTTATTCGCACAAATATTCTTAAAACTCCTTCATTTGATAGTAACTAAGTCTCTACTAAAACTCTTATCAAATCAATTAAGCTACTATACTTAAGGAATTGAAATAGTTACCATTCAAAATCGAAAATCCGTATGTCATGCAAGATAAAAGCCAGGGAGAACATGCAGCAATACTGGGTTGCGCGATTTAGGATTGTTTACCTGTCATCGCCGGCAGGGCAGCCAGAGCCCAGAGGGCAGAGGCCCAGAGAAAAGGACAAAACGAGATCCCTGTTATGAAAGCAAAATACATATTTTTTTACATTTCCCAAATTATTTGTAAACAAGAATTTTAAACACTTACCGCGATCCATAATTCCGTTTGATTCATTTTTCACATGGCTACCGCTACCCTATTTGCTGCTTAATTCCCCACTTAAGCACTTTACATGCTTCTATTTTTCACGTACCACCTGTCGTTTGTAATTTCAACAAGTTTTAACCATCCTCCGGGAACCTCGAGACGCAAGTCGCTTCACATTCTCGCTTCGTCGCTTCACGTGCGCTGCGTCGCTTCACACAATTCCACTTTCCAGTATGATACACTTTTCACATAGAGAGCATAGAGCTACCTGTTAGCTGGGCAAGAAGTTATGGAAATAGGGCGATAGGAGTTGTTTGTTTGTTTGGTTGTATGATTTTTAACGTTACCACCGAAGGAAGTTGTATCTTCGGATTACGGGCAGGCAAATGCTAGCCCTTGAATCATAATATCATAATACCACCGAAAGCGTATATGTACTTACAGTAACAAAAATGTAACAAAACATTTAGAGTATATCATAATAGTGTATTGTGAAACGAGATCCATTTAAGCGCCTTTACCGCGCGAAATATAGGCTAGAAATCTAACAGACAGGTTCGGTGTAATTGAGTTTGCCTGTTAGCACAACAATATAACATTCACAATAAAACTATATTATTAAATCTCTCGCGGAATAACTTTGCTATTTGCTATATTCGTAGTTATGGTAAATAATTACGACGGTTACAGCATCAGTTAATCATTAGGCTAATGACCGAATCATATGTAAACTCGACGAAATAAACTAAACATTGTAAAACTGACTAGCAGTGGAGGATTGAATTTCTATTTGACCCATCTTAAACTGAAGTTTTTGTAGCCAACGAAGTAGCCACCCTTCCAAATGAGTTTCTAATCCTTCGCACATACCACTGCCGCTTGGTGTGTTTCCTGTGTTTACTATGTAACCTTCTACACAGGCTTGTAGACGAACTTGCAAATGAACGGGTAACTGTGTCTGGAATGAAGAACAACGGTTGTAAATTAATTAAGAAAATCATTGCAACCATAACCATACCTGTGAATTCTGCGCTTGAAGAACAGGCGTCCAAAGAGGTAATAACAGGGATAATACTGTCGATTTGCACTCGGCCAGCGCCTCCATTAGGCTCAGGAAATGTAGATTGACCATTTCCGTCAGCTTAAAATGATCGTTCAGTGTTATTGACCGATTCTTAAGTTCTGCTAGTTATAACTTTATTACCACTGATGAGTGCGCTACTAATTGCAAAACGGATGGAGTGATTTTGCTCCAAAAGTCTACCAGAACATTGAAAATGGTAGCCTGTTGCTCGGCGTTTGAATTATTGCCCTGCTGGCCGGCCATAAACTCCAAATAAATCGTCCATAGCTATAAAACAATATTTCAAAACTGAAATCAATCAAATTATTTCAACTGGCACATCTATGTAACTAACTTGACACAGTAGAAAAGCGTGATAGAGAGACGACATGTGTAAAACGGACGTCTTCGATTGTTCGGCGAACCCAGCTAATATACCCTGAATGTGATCAGCCAGCGAACAGGAGATTTCGACAGGTAAAGGAAGGCAAGGGTTCGATACGGCGGCTGCTATTTCCAACAAGAACTCAAGATAGTTAAAAAAGACTTTGTAAAAAACTAAAAATAGTTAGTAATTAGTACATGGCATGGATAATGGTCCGTTGGAATGAGTGTGGGTGATCAGAGCGGTATGTTGCAAAGCTCCTAAAAGAAGCCAAGAAAGCAGTCTTACGTGACAGACGCACTCGAGAAATTCTCTCGGCCTGTTGATTAAAAAAAGGTTGTAATCTATAACGAGAATTTGAAATGTATGTTGAAATTTACCCTTGCTGGATGGACGACGGCGGATTAAGCAACCAGGGCATGTAACGTTGAAGACATTTGTTATCTTTCCCGTTACCGCGGACGAGTTCTAGTGCCAAAAGTTGTGCCATCCCGGCTTTGACAGTTCCACCGAGGGTATCTTCATCTAAACCTGGACCAGGGCTCATGGCCCGACTATTGCTTTTGAGTTTGCTGAGCGTGTGAACGTCAGCCAAAAAGTCCATCACATCATTCAAATGAGGGCGGATGCAATCAAACGCGCCCGTGCTACCGGCTCCGGTAGCAGTCCCTTCTGATCCGGCTGCCGAAGACTTCATGTTTCCAGTATTTTCCATCTCGTCAATTAGCAAACAATGAGGTGGCAAAGTTCCCCCAGCGTCCTAAAAAAGCGTTCCAGTTGGAAAATTGTTGGATCCTTTACAATTAAATTGTACCTGCAGAGTAAAGTGGACCAGCATCATTAAGGTCGAGTCAGGTAAACTTGATTTCAGTTTCATGACGGAAACTAATTCATCCACGAGTGTCCTAGTCAGCATATACTTCTCACGATCCTATGACGGGAAAACAGGCTTCTATTAGTTAAACACAACAAAATGTTTATTAAATGGATTACCTTGTTAAAGGATCGGAAGGACAAGTGGCAGAGTTCCACAAGATTTTTGTACTCGAAGCCAGCCCAATGTTGAACTATATAGAGCAGGATCTTGGCGAAGGAATCGAGGATACTACTACGAGATGGGCTTAGTTGAAGAGCTGCTACTCTGTCACTGCTGCCCATAAGTTTTAAAAGTGAATTGCTCTGAGCTGGGCTGCCGTTGAGCACCGGCAGGACTAAAATGAGTCTAGTGCAGAAGATTTCCAGCTGAGCGAAGAGTGGCGTCCATATTTGAGCACTCATTTCGAGTGGTGGTAAACACTCAAAGTAGCAAGCCATGTTGGGCAGCATTAGCGCGATCTGGGCCGGTGACAACTGCTTCTGATCGTTCAGCGACTCGAGTAGTAATTGAAGTGGCGCTGCCGGAGTCAGCTCGGCAAAGTCAGTCAACGCTGATGCCATCGTCTTGAAGAAGGATTGTTTCATCTGTTCAGGCACCTGAGTCTGGAACAGTTGGATAAACACCTTGTTCGGCGTCAACTGGTGCAGAAGGCACCGGAGAAACTGACGCGCAATAGCACCAACTTCACCGGGTACGTACAGATTGCTACCCATTTGCCAGGTGTAAGTTGTGCTCCCGGCCCATCTGTTGATTCAAACTAACTGTTACAAAAAATTCCAAAATACGTAAAAATTGAGACAGACTTTGAGTTGCAACGAAGGATTTCAGGAAGCATAGTAGCGGCCAAGGCCGGCTCTCGATGGACGAACGTCGATATGATAACGATACAAAGTCCTAGTTCTTCTTCGCTGAACTCTTCGAACGGCGCGTTGCATTTGGAGCAGCGGTGACAGGCTACTTCGTCTCCGACTCGCAAAGAACTTTGTTTAATAGACAACGGGACTACAGCAATCGGTGCTGGGGGTGCCGGAGGTTCAATTATTGGCGTAGGACGGCTGGGCTGATCGACCACCAATGGAAGTTCCGGAGCCATGGATATCCCAATTCTCCTCTGTCGCGTCTTGACACCTGTGAATGGAGTTGTGGCCGCAGAAGAAGCTGCAGCAGCATCGGCGGCATTCACCTGACGGTTGGAAACGACTGTGTGGGCTTCATAAACACCCGACGGTTGCCGGACGCAGGCGGCCAGAGACACTTCTGATGCCGCTGTAGCAGCGCTTGGCTCTTGCTGCGATAATTCGGACATTGCCTGTTTGGTAGATATTTAACATCAAATAATTTTCTGATGTGGAAAATAAATAGATTTGAAATACTAACCTCGATTTCTGCTAACGATTCGCGGTCCCAATCAGGATCCGGTTTACTACTCTTGGGACTCTCTGGTATGGCTTCCAGCTCAATACCGTCAACGTCGGCATCGATATCGCCTTCACTGGAGACACTACCGGTCAGTTCCCGACGTGACGCCAAAGAGACATTTGTTTTGGTCTGATGCACGTCACAACATCAAAAGTTAATCAGAATTCTGTGTTACGAAAGAAATGAAATATTACTGTGGCAACTTGAAGTTGGATCTGATGCTGAATAGTAGAAGAGCCCCAGACGAGACCGGCTATTCCGAGGACC
Organism: Ceriodaphnia dubia; assembly: GCA_022539655.2. Lineage (NCBI taxonomy): Eukaryota > Metazoa > Arthropoda > Branchiopoda > Diplostraca > Daphniidae > Ceriodaphnia > Ceriodaphnia dubia. Next base: position 2,178,495 of record JAKUCG020000076.1, read on the forward strand.
GCGCCTACCCCATGGCCGATAACATTGGGTCTCCCTGAATGGATTCATGATATTTAAATATTGAATGTTCGCGTTTCATTAAATAAGAAGTCTAACCTTTGCCATCTGGATCGAGATTATCGACTTCGAAAGAACCCTGACTTTGTTCTCTCATCCGCATTGAGGCAGCCGAATGGATTTGATGTTGAGCGGTCGATGGATGGCCGTGACTTAGTGTGGCACCGATCCCACCGTAACGATAGCAACGGTGATATTGTGATTCCAGCGTGTTTAATACAATCCGGATGATGCTTTGTACTAACGGGGCGAGATTTGGTTGACTATAGCGGTACTATTAGAAAAAAAAACGCGCAACTTTGTTTAAAATGTTATTAATTAATTAAATTATTAAAAATCAAACCTTGTATAGAATCACCAAGACCGTCTGCAGCCACATCCGGCGCGGATGAGTCTCTAAATACCACAAGGAATAGGTCGGCTTGTAAGCTCGCTGCGGGGTTGAGCTATTGTGTCGGTCATTCACGCTAATTTACGAGACAAGTTAGTAAGCTAATGGAATCAAGTTCCATAAAATGAAAAAGGATTCTTACTTGTTGGATCCTGATCCCGCAGAGGCGGCCGCAGCAGCGAAACCAGCGCTACTGATGGACCCATGAGTTGTGATCGGAACACCAGCCTAAAATTAAAGTATATAATATACTAGGTTGTACTAATAAAAAAACATATATACCTGGCCATGACATTGTAACCATGTCATATGGTTTGGGTTGCTTCCTGGGCCGGTGTTATTATTCTTCGACGGAGGAGCCGGGCAGAAAATCATCAATGACAACGTCAACGGTAACAGAGTCGCCCCAATGGCTAAATTGCGGTCCAAAACTTGCGGCAAAGCCGAGAGGAAAGCGTTGAACGTAGCTGACGACCTTAGTTTCTGCGGCGTGAGACAGAAAGCCCGCTCGGTCGGGCCATAGCCCAGCAAGAGACTCAAATGCCTGAGAACAAGATTCTGTATTTGCGACTGGAATTTGTCATCGCTCAACTGAGCCAAATCCGGATGGGCGAGGAATTGCATTAGTGCCGTAATCAACAGAGAATGCGTCTCTCCATCATAGTCATCCAGCTCAGAGCAGCGTTGCATGAACAAAGCGACATAAGCTTCTTCTTGGGCTGTATTAGCCTGTTGGTTATTCATGCGATCCCCGCCGAGTCCTCTAGACCGCAACAGCTTCAACTGGGCGGATGAACTCTGTCTACTGTAACATTTGTCCTTGTTGTTTTGTTGTTGCTGATAATTCTGCGCGGACTTGCGACGGGCGTAATTTCGATGTGTTGATAGACTTAAAGAGCGCATCAAGGTTCTCGGCTGCTGCGTCGGCGAACTGGCCCTACTAGGAGCATAACGTTTGATGGCTTCGCGAGCTTTCTGTAATTTCTTGTTGAAAGCTTCGTTCGACATGTGACTGGCCTTTAAATCGCGCGGTTCGATCAATTCTCCAGACCGCTGTAAACTCAGTTGAGCCTCCAAGTAGAGGGCGTCGAAACGGTTGAAAAAGAATTTCCACGAGAGAATTTTGCGTTTGGTTAGCCAAGGGTGATGGTGTAACGCCATGATAGTGTGCAGAAGCATAGGCCGATCGATGATGAAGCTATCGAATTGCTGTTCCAGACACCAGCAAAGTATCTTGAGCGATCCGTCGTGCAAGCTCTCGAGGAGGATTGTCGCCCGACTGGCCACTGCCGTGTTGATATCGTCCATGGAGGAGATGAGGAAACAGAAAGCGTTGGACAAAATCGATTGCAAGATGGAAGATTGTTTGACGGTTGGGTCGTCGAGGAATTGGCACACCAACATCATCCTTTCTACTGCAGAAAAACGCGTTTTCCACTCGCGGGAGTGAAAATCCGATTCCATGATCTTCCAGAAGACGTCCGATCCGCCCGGAAGGGTGAGACAGTGGAGTAATAAGGAAGCGCAAGTTTGGGCTACGTGCGATGTTTGACTTTCGAGGAGATTCCATAGTTGGGCGACGGTGAGATTCTCTTGGACCCAAAAGAGGAATCCGGGATGCTCTCGACAGGCCGATTTGCTGAGCACTTCACAGTGAAGACAGAGAATCTCAACGCAGCGGAGTAGATGCCGCTGAGTATCGGGTCGGATCAAATGGTAAAGCTCTTTAAGAAAACCGTAAATCAGCTGGAGGTGATTAGGCAACTCGTCCAGCGAAAATCGAAATTTGCCGGCCGTCGTCACCCAATATTGTTTGTGTGGTTGAGTGCTGTCTTGGTGATCGACTGGGTCGTCTGCGTTCAACATGTTCGGATGGGCCACTTGGGCTTTGGCGCTGGCCACGTCCATTTCGGTACAAGTCACCGCTTTGGCCACAGCTGGACAAACAACAACGTTGCATTTTATCTATTCAATGTATTCGAGTTATGATAAGAAAAAATGTTACCTTTCAGGACTCTTTCAGACGGAAGAATGGGCGCAAGATCCAGCTCGGACACGGTTTCCACTTTGGCCGTCCTAACATCACCCGGATGGTGCTCTTGTAGAGGACTAACTGGAATCTCTTCGGGTTTGCTGATGGGTTTGTCTCCAGGACTGGGGTATTGAACTGACTGGGCAGTTGCCATTTCGACGCACGTTTCCAGCTCTTCTGGACATTCACAGACGACGGCAGCGTGCAGCGGAGAGAAGAAGGCAATGAGCTCTTGGGCCAGCTGGTACCACGAAGTTAATAAGCTGCACATGTAGCAATCGGCTGAAGTGCAGTTGTGTAACATGCTCTGCCGGACGTGGATCATATCTTTCAGGAGAGTTAGGCAATGCTGGGCTAGTGGCGCACCAGACAACCCGCCGTTGCTCGGCTCCTCTTGCACTTCTAATTGTTCCAGCAGTATGTCCAGCATCAGAACATGGCAAGCAAGACTCTTTTCGGGAAGACTCAGAGGTAGATCCGATGATGGAACACTTTGATTGGAAACGGGAGAAAGTGGCCGTATCTCTTCGGTATCTATTTTCACAAAAGAGAATTTTTAAAAATTGCAAAACGGACGGAATATTGGGCGGACGGACCTAAATTCGGCATGTCGTTGTCATCCAATTTGCTGGTGTTGACACCTTCTTGGAAGATATTGACTAGAAGATCAATCGGCACTACAATGTGTAGGGAAGAAAGAAGCTGGAGCCAGTTGAGCGTCTGTTGCTGGACGCGCAAATGAGTTCCACGGAAGCGAACGGCCAGAAAACGGAACATTTGCTGGGCATCAAAACCCAAAGGACTCATGCTTGAGTCAAGCAGTTTGCTGTAACAAATAAAAAGAAAGTTACAAAATGCACCAGCAACGTTGATTAGATTGATTACAACATCCTACCTCAAGATGATGCGAAATTCGATCCATTCGTCTGCTGGAACAGTAGTGACCATCGATTCGAGCCAACGGGGCACGATGTCGTTCCACAAATCGACGGTGATAATCTCGTACGGTACGAGACAAAAGAGTCGATTGAACCCTTCTTTGATGTGAACAGCTTTTGGACAATGTCCGGTATCCCAGCTACCGCCCACCCGTGAATACGAAGCCGGCCAAGGCATAAGACAATCGACTAGCACGTCCAATTGACTTTCCTGCGCCTCAACGATCCATTCACGGAGCATTTCCGACTTTAAAGGTTCCAAAACGCTTCCTGCTTGATCTGTTGAAGAAGGAAATGGTTCAGATAAAGAAGTGATTAGGGATGACAAGGGATCTTTTGGGCATACCATCTGTAACGTGTGCCGTGGTGTCGAACCAATGAAAGAGGGCACCAATAAGCCTTCCGATGATGGGTTTAGCGGCATCCGGCACCGGTTTACAAACAGCAGATAACAGCCAGACGCCGTAGCGACTGAGTAATCTTCTCTCTTCCAATCCGAATGAATAAATGGTGTCCAAATCGCCACAGAGCCAGAGACCGGCTCGAGTGAGCCGGTCATTACTTTCGCTACTTCGCTCAAAACTGTAGGGCTGGGCTTCTTTCAAAAGACTGACGATGGCCTCAACGGTGTAGCTCTGCATCTCCGGCGACATCTCCCAAGCCGAGGTCAAGTTACAGTGGTAAACGTGGTCTCCACCTCGTCGGTTATTGTGTCGGATCGAGTGACACTGGGCACAATAACGTATCGGTCGTTTGTTGTTGTAACTGGTACAACTGGCGGAGAAACACGAGACGCTGGCCGTCTTGTCTGACGAACGGCAACTCTGTGGATAGGCATCGTCACCAAAATGAATTTTTAAAAAAGAGAACATCTGAGATTTTACCGTGTTATCGCACGTTGCGGCCACTTGGAGCATGGGCAAAAGCAGTTCGACCAGTGGCTCGACGGGCTCTTGTTGATTGCAGACCAAGTTGGCAGGAGGATCAATCCGTTTGACTTCTTCGGCGCAAACGGCACAGATGACCAGCACCGGTCCGTTCTCGTTGTTACTTTGCTGCAAGACGGCCACTCGATGATCCAGGCAAAGTTTGATGGCCTCGGCCGTTTCTCCACTACTCGGACAGTCGTCTCTCTGACAGGGCACCGGTTTCCAACCTGCGTGTTATTCCAACTCGCCCAGTTATTTCCACCCCAGCGACAGTTTGTAAAATCATGGGAAAAATTATATCGAAAAAAAATACACCAAAGAAGAAGACAGTCATTTCACTTACCATTGAGAGCGTGTCCTATAATTTAATAGAAAAAGGCGCGCTCTCGTCACGGACGAAAGAGGGAAGACATCGAACAAACCATCAAAAAGCAAGAAGACACGTGCGAGAGAGAGAGAGTTAAGATAGGGAAAAATGTAAATATAAAACAGTATAGTATAATGAAGAGATGAAGATTGTAGAATTTGTAGTAGTAGTAGAGTTCGTAGTAATAGCGTAAGAGAGAGAGAGAGAGAGAAACACGTAAACACCGAGTCAAGAAATACATTGATTTAGATGGGTAGTAACTGCATGTCCAATTCGTTATTTTTGTTTGTGTTTTGATTCTCTTTTTTTTTTGTGCGGCTCCATATCCATCAGCCGAAAATAAATAACACCCACACACATCACCCACACCGACATCAAGACGATACCGTTGAATTTCGTGTTGACGCCGCGGCGGTCGTACAGCGTGGGATTCAAGGACGGCCAGTAATAGAATAAAAGGTGGGCGCCCGGCACGCGAGCTTTCAACGTCCCGTGAGCGATAACGCAGAGCAAATCCTTAGCCACATCCGGCTTCAGCGACATGAGCGTTTCCATTAATTGACAGTGATAAGCTGCCCAATCAACAAGTTCATTAGCTTCTGCTGGACAATAACAAATCGGAATGAGAGACAAACCCGTATTCGTCGTATACTGGAGGACAGCCATAATAATCCCAGGAATGGAAGGCTCGATCATGTTGAAAACGCCTTCAGCTGGCGGAGTACCTGTTTTGACATTCATGACGAGTCGTGTTCAGCACAAAAAAACAAAACAAATATCGACCCGAATGTTACCCATGGTGAGTGGTAGGAGGAAGTAGCAGAGGACCTGGATGATGTAGCCGTGAAGCGATGCCGGCATGTGAACGATAGATGAAGCCACGAGGCTTGGCAAATTATCGATCAGATCCTGCTCGAGGAACGGCATGACGCATAGGATCGTGCTGATCAAGGATTGGCCCAACACTGGAATCCAATGGAAACGGAATTGTAAGGAAGAGTCTTCTATGTAATAATAGGCTACCGTCTAATATATACCGTCGACGCCAGTTTGGATGAGTGGAGCGACTTCCAGCAGCTGGATCAAAACAGTATAAAGTCCTCTGTAATCCAAACTAGGGAAGAGCGCCATGCGTTTGGAATCGCGCTCTTTGTTGTAGATCATGACAAGAGGGAAATCCGGAACATCTTTCAAGATGCCTGTTTCCAAAATCCAGACACAAAGTCATGATCAGCGGAAAAAGTATACAAAATTGAGCTGTCTGGATCGATAAGTGAAAAGATCGATCAAGCGTCGGACGTACCGAGTAACATCTGAGAGAAATATTTAAGAGTGTTGGCTACATCGTGACCGGATGGTGGCGAGACGGAGCTGTTGAGAAGTCGAAGCTGGTAATCGTGCAGATTCCTCACCTTGGCAGCGACTAGATTTCGTAAACAAACAAAGGATCAATCAATTGAGTTACTGTTCGATGTCGACGGGACGAATAACAAGACACGACAGATCAATAACTAAATAGAATATTCTACTTCTTCGCCTATTCCCTCCCTTTTTGGCGTCTACAAATTTTCTAGATTCTATTTCACTTACACGTCGCCGCTCTCGTGGCCATGTTGTTGGCCGTCTGATAACAGACATGGGACGAAACGGGTCGATGATTCTTCTTCCTCCGTCGCACACAGACTCCCGTGTTCCCTATATCTTGCGCGCGCGCTTGCCGTCTCGCGTCTGCGCATTGTATACTTAAACTATTTTAATTTCCAGTCAAATAGAAAGCGAACTGAAATTGTCTGCTGAATCGGCACAAAATTCCCCATCGCATAAAGAGTTTTAAAAAATTCAAAAAGCGCAATAAATTTGTTTTGTTTAGGTCTTTGTTTTCTTTTCGTTTAATTCCGCGAGCGGCGAAATGGCGAAAACAGCTCCGATGAGAAATGCCAACGTCATTTTCGCGTAGACGCCTTTTTAGCCAGCATCGCGAAACACGAGCTGGAATGCGGAGTTCCGGGGAGGGCTTTGAATTCGCATGGCGCTGCCGCGGCGCGGACTTCCTCTAATCATAATAAGCATCGACGGCGCCAGCGAAACACAACATCCAAGTGCCGTTGGACTGGCGAAATAACAGGCAGGGAATTGTCAACAACAAAAATCGCGTCTCCTCGCTTCGTGAAGTGTTCTGGCTCCTCGCGATTGTTATGTAAACACGGACGACTAGTTTCGGACGGCCAGACGCCATTCGTCGCAGCAATTACGCTAATAAACAGCCAAAGACATAAAAATCCAGAAAAAAACCTAAAGTCTTTCAACAGATGTCACTGACCTCTGTTACCATCGTTTAGGGCGTGCTGGTCAAGAGAGAGGAGATCTGCTGTTTAACGGGTGTTTAGCGTCGGAGAACGTGACGTCATCGTGAAACGCCACTAGGTGGCTCCCGAGTCAAAAGCCGTGTTTAAAAACAAAAGTGAAAAATAATAAAGTGCTTCTTAGCGCGCGGTTTTTCGTCAGTTTAGCACCGAGCGCATCAGCGCTTGTTCCCGAACCTAAAAAGTGAAGCCACCACCACTCTTGTTTTTTCTTTTCCTTTTCTCTCTCTCGGTGCTAATTAAATTCTTTACCACATCCCGACTCAGGAAATCATTGATTTCGAGACCTTGATTTCTCTTCCCTCACAGACAATGACTCGTTTGTCATCGTCCATCTTGCTGAGCTGCGCTCTATTCGTTGTCGCTTTCCCGCGCTCTGTTCCGGCCGGCCCGCTCGAGACGGTCACCGACAATCGCCTTATGTGGCAGGTAAGGAACGACGACTTAATTAAGCCCTGGATTATAATTTGCCGGGCTCGACTAGAATAATTAGATAGACACGAATCTAAAGGAAGCGATTCAAGGTTCCCCAGAACTGATACTTTGTGTACATATTTGTATATATATATTTCGGTTTTGTGTGTTTTGACATGCAGCCGTCAAGTTTCGTATGTAAGCGACCGTTCACCCTGACCGTGGTTTTTTTTCGTGGAAAAGAGCACGTACGTCACAAGAGCTTCATCTGTTTTTGTTAGAATCTCTCTTTTCTTTTCTTTTTTTCTTTAAATTTTCGTAACAAATAAATATTTGGCCAGCACGTTTCAAAAATGCCAAGAGAAAACAAACGGCCAGCGCGCCCCGAGCGCTTTTAGCGCGCGGATGTCATCAATTGAAAAAGAAAAAAAGAGAAAAAGAGAGAGAAGAAAAAAGAAAAAAATCTGAGAAGACCAACGAACCCGTCGTGCACTTCTTCCCCCCTATCGCTTCCCTTTCATCTTAATTCGAATGAGTGATATCGGCTGAGCAGTGGAGAAGAGAGAAGAAAAGCAATCTCAATTGAAAAGATGAGGAGAAACCAACCGGACGGGACGAATTACAAAAGAAAAGAGAAAAAGATAGAGGAGGTATATTTAAGAACGGAAGGGGTTGTACGTGATAGGCAGGCGGAAGTGCGTGTTCACGGTGACTGGTGGCCGACAACTGTCGCGACAGCAGTGCAACCATCTCCACTGGCGGTTGCCTGCTTTGATTGAGAAATAGGACGTAGGGAAAGAAATTTACCGTCCTAAATATCTGAGCTTTGAAACGAAATGAAACGCGAATGTCCCTGTGGAATGTCGCCATCGATCTGAAAAACGAGACGCCCAGCGCCAACTACAACGGTCATCACAATGCGGCACCGAGCTTAATAATACAGCAGCAGCCGGGATATATATATGGATAATAGAAAAATATTGCTAAATTATTGACGGAATCCCCCAAGGGTTTCTCCGATTCGGCTTATTTATTTCTCATCAAGACCGTGAAAAATGGAGGAGAACGAATTTTGAAAAATAGATTTTATTGGGGAATTAGATTCGTCGCGAACAAAGCCGAGGCAGACATTCCGCATGAATTTGCATATTATTATTCGCGCGAACGAAACAGGCTGAAATGGCTGTTTTCTTTTTCTTCCTCTTCTTCTTTCTATTCTATTTGCAAACGAAACGTGCTGATCCGACAAAAGATGAAAGGACGGAGTGAGAAGGAACGATTTAACAACGTCGACGAGATCCATTCAAAGACACGGCTCGCCATTCGTCCACGGTTTTGCTTCGACACGCGCGCACTCCTTTTAATTGTTTTATTCATTTTCACGACGCTTGTTTGAACAGCGGAAATAAGAGAAACGACGACGACCACTTCTCATAGAGTTGACTAGGAACGGAAAGGCAGCGGAGAAAGAATGAAGGACTGACAAAAGATGGCGGAACGAGCCCAACATTACGGATGCGCTCCGGCGTAAGTAATCAGAATCAAATTTCCCTTGAGATAACGCAAAGAAAACCGGGCGGCAAAGTGGAGACGTAGTGCCCTCATCAACAGAAATAGCGTGTACAGTACCAAAAAGTCGCGTCAAATAGGCGGCAGTAGGACTTTTTTACGTACGTACGGACGACTTCATGTCACTTTAAGAGAAGCTGAAGGGGAAACTACTGCTTGATATATGGCTTCCGTAATCGTTTCGGACGCTTGGGTTTATTACGACGGTCGCAGATGTTGGCCATCCGGAATCGGATAAGAAGAAAACAAGACGATAAACAACTAACAGCGCGTGATTTTCATTGTTTAGAGCGTCGTCGACGATACGTCTTCGGAGATGGACTACGTCAACGACAATCCCGTCATCGAAGTAGACGATAGCGGAGTTCCCGTCTGCCCGCCAGCGGTATAAACTACAATGCCATCAAATTCTTTATTCATTGAACTGACCGTATTATAACTTTATCAGGTCAATCACCCGGAAGCTTGCTACGCTAAAATTTGCCGATCAGATATCGACTGCCTTGGGACCAAAACAGAGCGCGTTTGCTGTTACAACGGGTATGACTTTTACATTTAAAAGTATTACCATAAAATTTGGTATATGTCTAAATTATCTATTTACATATATAAAGTTGCGTCCGGACGTGCATGATCAAAGTGAAGCCACCGCCCTATTTTGATTACGAGGAGCACGTCAGCGACCATCACCACCCATCGGGTACGAAAAACAATCATATTTTTTGATCGATAATTTTAAAGTGAAAAATGCGTACCTAGTAGCCCCCAAATTCGTTGGGCCCATCATCCGTAACCGGAATTGATGGCATTGGGTCCGGAAGTGGGGAGTAAAAATTTACACTCCCCGCTATAAAGGAAAAGGAAGACCGATAGATTTTTTTTTGTGTCCCCTTCTTTCGTGGTGTGAACAATCACTTTCATGGTATTGATTCGATTTAAAAGAGAATACGAAGAACGTCTACACTTTCAATGCCGTCGACGTAATCCGATCGGCTCAAGACTCGGTGACAGGGAAACCGTTTTCTATTGCACGACGCGCGCCAATTTGCGCGGCGTAATTGAAGCGTCACGTTGAATGAAGAAAAAGTATTAAATGCAACCGAAACACGGAGAAAACAAAACGAAAAAAAGAGAAAATACCAGCGGCAGTAGTGAGAGAGAGAGAGAACACATCGCGCTCCTGCGACATCGTGTTTGGATAACTCTTGGTAGCAGGAGAGAGAAGGAGACGAATGGCGTCACCGCAGCCGCGTTGATTTCACTCACGCGTGAGAAACTCTGAAATAACGAGAAAATATCACGCTTGGCTGTTTTCTTTTCTCTTTCTCCGTCTCAATAGTTCGGCGAACCTCCTAGCAAGCTCCAGAATCCAGAAGCGCACCAGGGCGGACAATAATGATGATAATAAACAGCCGCTGTCGTATAAAACCCTAAAGCCCAGGCTGCATCGCATTCTGATGAATATTAGAATAGTTGGGGTGTCTACCACTACGCCGAAAGGGATAAACAACCAAACAAGTAGCGTGTCAAGGGCTATACGTGAATAACGAGAGTGGGAACGAGGAAACAAAACAAAAAAATGGGAGGAATTTGATCACACAACATTAGCGGTCAGTTGGGTCTTTCTCTCTCTCTCTCTCCAGAGTTCCCCATTCAATTACGCTTTTAGGGCGGAGAAAAAGGAAGTAAAAGACCAGGAGAGAAATGGAGCTCACATCCGGAGAACTCGAGTGATCACCAGAGTTGACCGAAATCCTGTATCGTTGACTATAATAGTTGCAGGACGGAACGAGGCAGCATAAAAAAAAGACTTCTTGGGAAATTTCTTTATCTGTTTCCCTTTTGAATGGAAAGTTTATTCTTTTTGTTCCCGTCCTTTTTTATTTCCTTCCATTTTGTCACGAGTCCAATGGCTTTGAGAATCGTTCGTCTTAATATATTCTAAACTACAGACATACAAGCATCGAAATAATGTCTCCCGGTTCCCCCTTTTTTCCTTGTCTCTCTTTTGTGTCTTGTCTGATTGTGACGGCGGAACTTTTTCGGACAGATGTCGGGATTGGCCAAAGTATTCGACCCGGATCGGCGGAAGTGGCTGAATTCCAGCGGCCCGCCATTGTGCTGACTCTGCCCGGCGGATGCCACCTAACCCAGGAGCAGTACGACACTTATCAAAAATTCCAAGTATCCCCCAACATTCGGCAGTGGTAAGAACACGCTAGAGAATACTAACCCTCGTCTAGAATAACAAGTGATTGTCCGGCTGAGGAATTCTTCCTCCCTTCTCCTCAACCTCGTCCTATCCATCATTGACTGTATATTCCGAAACAACCCGAAAAATGTTAACTTTGGATCTTATCTCCACGTTTTGGATTCTGATTCCCTTCTCTCTCCCATTTCTTTTTAGTTACTGCCTGGCGGGAGACGTCTTTTGCCAACTTCAAATCAATCCGAAAGCACCTTGATCGATGAGCGGGGCCCTGTTTTTATATTTCCCCTCTTTTTCTCGTCTCCTCTGCTCTCCCCTCTTATTTCATCCCATACATATTCGTCATTCATGAAGTTTTGAAAGAAAGAAAAGAAAAAAAAAGAGAGAAAAAAAATGACAAAAAAAAAGAGAGGACACAAAAGGTAAATATATATATATATATGTTCATATGTATAATCTTGAGAAAATACACACGAAATGCTATAAGAAAAAGATAAGAGTCAAAGGTCGCGCGCGCTCAGCGGTGAGCGGGAGACCCCTCCACCTGGCCGAGAAAGACATTCCAAATCGGAGTTGTCTGATCTTTGAGGGAACTCGAGAGTTCAGCGGTCACATGGAGAAAACTTGAAGAAAAAGAAGGAAAAATGGCTTAATAAATTTCCAAAGAAAACAAAACAAACCCCCGCGTTCCGGGGGTTGGCAACCAACGCCCATTTCCCTCTGACGACGACGGCGATGTGGAATTGACATCAGGGCAAGAAAACACGGCATTCCTCTCGGCGAGCTCCGATCTCTCTGTGTATGCGTTGTACATATATTCCGAGATGAAGACGAGCTGGGGGCCTTCAAAAAGACTCGTTTGCTTAGTTTCGTCGGGTTAGAGCCCCGGAGAAGACGAAGAGAGAAAAAAGAGAAAAGTTGTTTGTTGGGGTACGGCCCCCCCTCGACGTCAGTGACTTTCTTCCATCTCTTTTGTCCCTTCACTGTTTCTCCTTTTCCTTCCTCCCCCATTCTTTTAATTTTATACCTGGACTTTTTCCTCCTCTGCTGCACGTCTAGTTCCAAATATATTCTCCATTTTTATTTTCTTGCGGCCGACAGCGAGAAAATACCGTAAAGACCCCCGCGGCCAACCGTAGCTACACCCGCATTCAACCCAACATCCAAGTCGGCCAAATCGCTCACTTTCAAACTTGTAGTATACAGACAATCACCGTCATTTCTTAAATAGCCGGTTGGAAAAAAATAAGTGACATTGTCGCCAACAACAAGTCATCCAGTTCGACGGAGAAACGGAACCGCCCAAAACATGCTGAAGAGTTAGGCGGAACAACTCGAGTCACGTTTTCTGTCACCTCTGGAAAAAGAAGGCGGACGCGCCGCTGGCCGCCTCCGCCGCCGACTCTCTCCCGGAGCGCTAGCCGACAACAGCTACGTCGAATCGGCGTGGCGCAGAGTGTAGTTCTCCTAGAGCTAGTTTCTCGGTCAGGTGTGTGGTAGTGGGTAGGCGAGCCGTCAGTGGTAGCATGGATTCCGTCCCGCCGACAACGTCCCTTCTCTCACGCGCCTAAGAGCCGGACGCGCTTCGCTGGATTTACTTGCTTGCTGCCAGTTCTTGCGGACGCTTCAACAACCAAATCACGACTGACGCTTCTCCTTTTGGCAAGTGCGATAGAGTTCCGTGTCGAGTTCAAGTGGGAGCCCGTGACTAGTCTGAGGGAAAGAGAGAGAGAAATGACCGACGAGCCGGTACTTGGTCTTCATGTCCGCCGACTGTTGTGTTGTTGACTTGTCTAGCGACAAGATGAGGCTCTTCTCGCGGCGGCCGAGTCCTCGCCTATTGGCCGCTCCTATCCTATTGTTGGCCTTGTTCAGTTTAGTCGGATTGACCGATTGGATTGACTGGAACACTAGTAAAAATTGCCCGGTCAAACCGAGTCGCCAAGACAACTGGACCAGAGAAATTGGCCGGCGATCCGCTGATCTGCGGGCAGCTTCCGATCAAGCTTACGCAAGGTCCCTCAACGAGCCGTCGTTCTCACAGGGAAAATGCCGAAACCTGGCTCCTTCCCAAGCCGATATCGACACACTAGACGTCTATCCCACGCTGAATTTTCAGGTTGGTCATATCGATTGGCTTCAGGCCAGCAAAGAAAAAAAAAATGGATGGAAAAATAGTTTATACTTTTATCAAACTCCATTGATATTCTAATTCCTTTTTGCGAATTTCTTTTCTAATCTCCCGTTGAATTTATTTTTATCCACGGATCTCTAAAAACGACAGCCGGATTATATGCGGAGAAGAGATTTTTGGGATTCGACGCTGGAAAAGCGCTACACGGAATACAAGAAAGACAAGGCGCGTCCGTCTCTCAAGGTCGTGTTAAACACTACTTCAATCAAGCCATTCCCCTCCTTACTTCTTCCTCTTTACCATTTTTTAATCCGTCTGTTTGTCACGCAACTTAATTCCTGTCACGCCAGACGGTCTAAATGCAAAGTGTAGCCGACAAGAACAAAAAAAAAAGAGAAGAAGGAAGTTCATCTTGACTCAGCCATCTTTTCAAATTCGTTTTTTTCTAAGGCAATCAAAGTCTCTGGCGCATTTGCTTTTAAACTTAAATTCTTCTTTTCCCCGTTGTTGTCAAATCGGGAAGTGAATTTTAAAGTGGAGTATCGATCGTTTTTTTTTCGGCACTAGGTTGTAGTGTTGCCTCATTCGCACGTCGACCCCGGCTGGTTGAAAACATTTGAAAACTATTACGCCCAGACGACGCATTCGATTCTGGATAATTTGGTGGCCAAGTTAACTCAACACAAGAACATGACATTCATCTGGACGGAAATAGCGTTTTTCGCCATGTGGTGGGACGGTGCGCTGCCGGCGAAAAAGCGTCAAATCCAGAAATTGGTGGAAGAGGGCCGTCTGGAATTCACGTCGGGGACTTGGGTGATGACGGATGAAGCCACTCCGCATCTTTATTCGATGCTCGATCAAATGATCGAAGGTAAACAAACATGCGAAAAAAAGAACCGGAAATGAAACGGCAAGTCAGACAACGATTTTGCCCCAACTTCCAGGTCATCAGTGGCTGAAATCGCACTTGGGCGTGTCTCCTAAATCGGCCTGGTCCGTCGATCCGTTCGGGCACGGCCCGGTAGCCCCATATTTGCTGCATGCAGCCGGACTCAAGAATACTGTCGTCCAGCGTATTCATTACGGTATGGCTACCCTTTCGCTACCATTTCAAAATAAAACGACAACGCCCAAGACAATAAAACTCAAATTCCATTTAAATTTACAAATAGGTTGGAAGCGGTGGATGGCCGACAAACAAGTGAGCGATTTCTACTGGAAGTTGCCATGGGAGACATCAAGCGGGGAATCCATTCTGTGCCACAACTTTCCTTACGACATTTATACGACTAAACATTCTTGCGGTCCCGACCCGAAAACATGTTTAGGCTACGACTTCCGAAACATCCGTGGCGAGTACAACGGTACGTAGTTCGTTGTTATTTTCAAAGTCATTATTATCTTCTGGCGAGAGACAAAATGAAGAGAGTCGGAAAAACCCCGTTAGTGATAATATCTTCTTCAGTCTTCCATTAGAGCGTCGGCTCTTGGCTTTCAAAAAGTGTTATGGAGACACGGTTCAAAGAATTGAGCATCTCTTAATTGAGTCATTCGACTCTCAGTCTTCAAAAAATTCGTGCGAAACGACATTTTAACAAGAGAAAAATCTCGTTTTGTCGAGTCTATTGTTTAAATGTCAAGTTTCCCTGTAGTCGTTCCATGAAATGATTGACTACAGTCTGCGCTTCCTCCATATATAACAGAACGGCGGTATTTTTTTTTTCCTAATCGATTGTTGCCGAGTCAGCAGTATGAATTGCGAAGCGTGACTGAAATGAACAGAGGATACTGTTCAAGCTCTTTGGCTTCGGGCCATCAAATGCTTGCCCTTTGTGCTGTTGCCCGATGAATTTGTTTGTAACACTTTACCTCTTCTGTTGCCGATTCACGCTCTTCCAAAAATTCTCGTCACGACATTCTTCGGTTGGCGGAACGATACTTAAACAATGCCGACTTTTGTGTGTTTTATATCCAACAAATGCGAATGCAGAGTTCACGATGAATGCGGCGCCCATAACTCGACTGAACATTCAAACTAAAGCGGAGGTGCTGCTGGAGCAGTACGCCAAAACGGGCTCGCTGACGCGTCACAATATCGTGCTGGCTCTTGTGGGAGACGACTTTCGTTACGATCACGATATCGAATGGGACCAGCAGTACACCAATTATCAGAACCTCTTTAACTACATCAACGCCAGGAAGGACGTCTACCAGACAGAGATTGGATTCGGGACACTCACCGATTACTTTGAAGCGGTACGTGGCCGCGTCGACGACTTCCCCACGCTAAAAGGTGATTTCTTCCCCTACGCCGACATCTTCAGCGAAGGTCGACCTGCCTACTGGACGGGCTACTACACATCTCGACCACACTATAAGGTAAAATAGAACATATATAGAGAACGTCATCAAGGGCGAATGGGTTGTCTTGTAATATCTCATAAATTATCTTACCCCGAACGACGACAGATGTTGGCTCGCGAACTGGAAGATCGTTTGAGAGGAGCAGAGATCCTCTTCACTTTGGCTCTCAACAGGGCTAGGCAGTTTGGATTCGCGACGGCCAGGCGAATTATGGATCACAACTACGGGGCGCTGGTTCAGGCCAGAAGGTGGTTGGCGCTTTTCCAACATCACGACGCAATTACTGGAACGAGTAAAGCGGCTGTCATGCAGGACTACGGACAGAAATTGTACAGAGCACTGAAGGACGCGTCGAGTATCGGATCCCGGAGCGCTTCCATCCTCATGTCCGTTGATGATGACCAATGGCAACGATTCCGTCTGTTGCCGGCTCTTCAACGACCTAGTTACGACAAGTTGCCTCAGAAGATGACGTTCGACCTTGCCGGGCCGACCCAAATGGAAAAGACGGTCGTCTTGTACAATTCGGAGGCTCACCATCGCGACGAAATGGTACGGCTCAAGACGAGCTGGCCTTATGTCCGGGTACTGGATCCTGAAGGGCATAAAGTCCGGCACCAACTGAACCCCGTGTGGACTCTTCAACATCACCAACGACTTGAACACGCTCCAGAAACTTTCCAACTGGTTTTCATAGCTTCATTGGCGCCGCTATCTCTGACGGCCTTCCGCATCCAAAGGCTGGCCGCTCCTACAGCTCACAACGGGACGATGACGCTCGTCTACAGCACATTTAGCAATGCCACCATGAAAGGCCCTTTCAAATCGAAGCGCTTGGAACAGTTGGTCGACATTCAAGTAGAGAATCGAAAAATCAAGTTGCTTTTCGACGGAGAGACGGGCTTTCTCAAGTCGATTCGATCCAAGATAAACGGGCGGTCGACTCCGTGCGCCATGCAGTTTGGTGCTTATCCTTCAAGCATGTTTCACAGTGGAGCTTATCTTTTCATGCCCGATCCCAACGCAGCCGAACCTCATATTGACGTCTTGAAAGGTTTCAGCGGAAAACCCCAGATTTTCATCATCAGCGGACCAGTCATGTCGGAAGTTTCCGTAGTTTACAGCCAGCTGATCGTCCATTCGACCATCATCTTTCATAAAAAGTTGGAGGACCTCATCTGGATGGAATCGACTTTGGATATGGGTCCGGCTCCAAACTACCGAGAGCACGAGTTTTTCATTCGGTTTAAAACAGGAGTGCGAAACACTGATCCCGTGAATGGTACGGCGGAGTTCTTTACGGATCAGAACGGATACGCATTCGCTCGCCGCGTTCGTCACAACACCCTCGGCGTAGAAGCCAACTACTATCCAATTACCAGTGCCGCATTCATTCAGGATGAAACCCAGCGGTTAAATTTGCTCGTCAATAGCGCCAGGGGCTTCAGCTCCCTCAGTCCGGGATGGATGGAGTTTATGTTGGACAGACGCACCATTCATGACGATGGACGAGGCATGGGTGAAGGAATGACGGATAACCTTCCAACAGTGACGCCCTTTGTGTTGATGTTGGAAGAGAGGAAAGAACCTCGCGACAAGGTGAACAAGATCAGCCTTCCAGCTACATTCGCCTCTACGAGGTTAATGTATCCGGCTGTGAGCTTCATTGTTGACACCGAGCAAGAGGAAACGGCCCAACTTGTTGCCCAGACAAGAGTGCTCTTCCTCAATCAACCGCTGCCGTGCAATGTCCATTTGATCGGTCTTCGGGCACTGTCCGAAACTGGATTGATGGAAGCTGATCTGCCGTCCAGCTCGGCTTTATTAACCCTGCACAACCGAGCCGTCGATTGCTCTGTAACGGACGATCTACCTTCCTGCGGAGCGGCCGATGTGGAGGACCGTATTTTCTACCCAGGAACGTCTTTCATCGGACTGGAACTCGGGCGAATGGAGCGGACATCCTTGACCGGGCTTCACGCAATGGGCCCGGTTGATTTCGATTCTGCCCGCCTTCCTCTGATGGAACTGGGCTCTTTTAACCTCACTTTTGTTTGAGGCGAAAATGTTTTCTTAGTCAAACGATCTGCAATATTCACCCAATGAACGATAATAATAAATACATTTGAAGTATACGATCACAAACTGGGAGAGACTTCGAAATAGTTGATGGGGCATACAATTTCGTCGTAGTGGATTCGAGGCACGGTTGGATCGTTGATTCCGGGCAGAAATTGGTCTATGTGATACCAAAACGCTGGTCGGATTGGAATGATGTCGTCGTTAAATTTCTGTTTTATTTCAGCAACGGCACTGGATTCTAATGGAGATGCTGAGACGAAGCAGAAGGCGATGAGATGTTTCATGCTTATTGCAAATTGATAAAGAATGTCTTCAGGTTTCTTATCGCTCCATGGCACATCTAGTCCCTCTTCTTCAAAGAGAACTAGTCGTTCCAATGTTGGACACGCTAACAATGCATCCAATACTGGTAACGCTGGATGTGGCATCATTTCCCCGTCACAGTCGGCAAATTGCAACCTATTTTTGATAAACTAGCGTCATTGAAGTTCTTCATTTTGAGTACACGAAACAAACCTGAGATCCCGCAACTGCCTAGCTAAAGGTAAGAAGCGACACAAGTTTTCAAAACATTCGACACAGCAAAATCCACCACATAAATGAAGGGTTCTCAGTTGTGGGCAACAGCTAAAAACCTGACAAATATCCAAACTAGTGACGTCATCACTAAGAAAACAAATGGAGCAACTTACAACTTCAAAGAATTCGCCTTTGAACAAATCAAAAGCATTCAGACTTAAAGTAGTTAAGCGGTCAAAACGAATCAGGTTTAAGAGATCCGCATCCGAATCCATCGTAAAAGGGCATGTCCAGGGGTCCAAAGCAGATCGATTGGAATAACCAATGTGTAAACTTTCTACATTAGGACAGGCGCGAACAAATTTCTCTAAAATTTCTAAGGGCAAAATCATAATCACATGTATATCGTAATGAAGGAAAAGCAATTGTAATGTAAACATTCTTGTTACCTTTCTTTGGAAAACTGCAACAGTAAACCAATGTTTTCAATTTGTTCAGCATCCAGTCGCCTTTGAGCTGAAAAGGAAGACCATTGTTGTCATTCAAATGCAAATGTTCCAGATTCGGATGTGCTCTACAGAATTCGTCCACGCCCTAGCATATGTAAATTTTATGTAAAACGAGAAATGTAAGCAAACTTATTCTTTCATATAAAAAACGCGTAGGCCTACGTACATCTGAACTAACGCAATAGCCGCGTATGTAACGCAGGTTTGGTAATGCCGCAAGTTCCGAGAACCCTATGCCGCCGATGTGCTCTAGCTGCCGAAATCGATCGTGCATCAAGTCGAAGCCCAAATGGCCACCCAATAAAATTGATTTGACGGAAGAAGTGATAAGCTGGTGTTCGGATACAACATGTTGGACGTCTGATTCTTGGATCCACACTCGACCAAGGTAATCCATATCATGCATGGAAAATATCCAATGAACGAGTTTTTTCACACACTCGTCAGGGTAACAAGTTGACATTCCACATCCTTTTTTGACAATAACAAGTTTTTCCAACGAAGCCATCCAGTTCAAACGGGGAAAGTATTGAGAACGAGCAATCGTGACTATTTCGTCGTCATAATCATCTTTGCCATATGGCCCGTACCGGAAGTACTCGTCGCTATAGTACACTTCCAAGTGTAAATTGACACACTTTCGGCAGTAGCTAAAGTACATATGTATAAATTTCATTGGAAAACAAAACTTGAAGAAAATATTATACAAATAAAATTACCTCAACAGTTGCAAGATAACTAGCCATGAATCTATGTAGTATGTACAGTTGAATGCAAGAATTTTCAAGGCCGTCAATTTTTTTAGTCCATTGCATAAGGTTTCAAATGGTTTAGATGAATCAGTTTGAAGTTTCATTTCAAAATGGTCCCAGTTGTCTTCCACCAAGTTGAATCCAATTTTAGTTACATGATTGCAGTTTTCAAAAACTTTTGAAACATGTGAAAGGTTAAGCTGGGTATCTTGAATGCTCAAATCATTCAATTGACTCAAAGAACAGATGATGTTCAATAGAAAGTCAGCTGGTAGCCAGTAACAGTGGCTCAGATCACATGATGTAATCAGTTCTTGACAAATCCAGTGTTTGATGTATGTTTGGAATGAATACTGAGTAACAAAATAACACTGTGGAATTGCTAGCCTTTTGCTGAAACAACAATTAAGCATTTTTAAATATTGCATGAAACTACTGAACAGAACCATTTACATACCTTCTTTCTCCATAAAGAAGAGGCAGTCTATCACAAATTCCTGAAAGTGAGAGGGCCATGCAATCTTTTTCGCTCAGATATTTAAAAAGATGAAAAATAATGTCATCCGGTAGACCGAGAAACGTCTCCATCTTAACCGAATTTCGTTCGATATCCATGGTCGAAGCACTAGGAAGACAAACAACTACTTACAGCTAATTGGTGATGAACGTGTAACCATTCAACATATTTGATTGGGGACGAAATACAAAATTTCCAACACTTTAGTAATTCCGTGGCGTTTTATTTCCTACTTTTGCCGCTCTGAGGATCAAAGATTATGCAGAAGAGCAGAACTCAACGTAAACAGTCGGCGGACGAAGCCCCATCTTGCCACTTACAAAATTTTGGATAACGAACACGTATAAAAAAGTAAAGCAAATACTCTGATTACACGCATTTCATGCTGGATTTTTAAAGGCACAAAATAAAGACAACTAAAAACAATAAGAAATTAAAAATTTGTTAAGTAAAAGAAGTGGTTAAAAAGCATGCTATCTCCGGGATCTGGTCGGTCTCTTTTTCTCCGGCACCTTGTTCTTTGCATTTGACTTCCCTATTCGCAAGAAAAAAATGAGTAATTATTCTAAAACAGAAAATATAATTTAAAAAAGTACCAGGGGGTGGCTCAGGCTTGTCATCTTCATCGCTTTCGGTTCTGGCCGCTCGGCGACGAGTCGCTCGCGGTGGTGGATTTTCTTTCTTAACTTTAGTCATGATCTTTTCTACAATTTCTTCAGCGTCGTCAGCTGAGGAGCTGGAGGCTTCTGAGGAGACGCTGGCAATAACAGCTTTTCTGCGATTGGCTGTACGTTCTTGTTGCTGCTGCGCTGGTTTTCTGCGCGGCGTGGCCTCTTTCATATGAGCCGGATGTACCACATCAGATTCTTCTTCATCTTCAGAAGATTCCTCATCTTCATCGGATGTTTCCTTTGCTCGTTGCTTGCGCGCTTTCGCTGTTAACAATATTTATTTAGAAAATTGAAGAAAAAATGTAAACGAAATAAATGAAATCAAATTACGTTTGCTCTTGGCTGGAGTTTTTGTCGCTTGAGAAGCTTGAGCTTTGCGAACCACTTGCTGCTCATCTTCATCCGCTTCGATGGTCTCTTGAATCTTAGCTTCGATCTCTTCAACCAATGTACGAATTTCCTGTTTGGGAAGTTTCTTGGCAGTCGCAAGGATGGCATTGAGCGTTTCAACAACCGATTCTTCGTGGATCTTATCCGAAATACAATTCCAATGCTCAAGCATGCGGCGAAGAGAGCGCTCGTTAAACGTGAGCAACGACAAACAGAAAATTAGATCGCGTGACTGACGTTCGGTTCGCGACGCACCCAATCTTAAGATGATTTTTTCAACCAACGACTCGTTTTGCTTCTCTTTATGGATCAAAGCCATAATCCACTTGAGTACGAAACGGAAATCTTCTTCTCCAACGGCTGCATCAGGATCGCAAAGTCGTGATATAATATCAGGCATCACGTTGTAGAGGGCGTTTCCTTTTCGGGCAAACTCACTGAAGAACATTCGGGACATGCCTGAAATTCTGGTATCGGTATCGATAATGCAAAGTGCAATATCAGAGATTTGACCCTTGACTTTGACCATATCGTTGAGGATCAAATGGGTTAGGACATTAAGTGTTGTTCTTTTGACGATGGGCGAGTCGTCGCGCAGACGCCCATACAGATGAGGCGTCCATGGCTCGATCAAGTTGGGAAATCGGAAGTTAAGGTCTCCCATCGCGATGACCAAGTTGGAACGGATAACTTCTTCCGGGCTTCGCTCTAGAACGGTAAACAGAAGCCGAAGATTTTCCGAACAAAATACCGGGCTGACGAGCATAAATTCTGCAAGGCAGAGGCTAGCAGCTGCCCGAAGTGATGCGTCAGTGTATTTGGCTGGATTGGAGTTCACCGACACCACTAAAGGAGCTAATAAGGATAGTAAGCTGCCGCCACCTGTCACGATTTCAGTCTCGCATATCTAATAGGAAAAAAATATTTACTATTAAGCGCTCATTTTGTTTCTTAAGGAAATTACCTTGCGGACGTATTCAGCTTCGTCGTCATCGGCAACCGCACCGACAAGTTCATCATCATCGCCTGACTCGGTATCGGCGTTGACTTGAGGTCGAACGCAAGAAGCCCGCCTGCGAGAGGCGGATTGAATAAGGTTGCGCTTCAGTTTGGTAGATTCTTCATGTTTTTCTTCTCGAACGCGGGCTCTGCGACGAAGTTCGCTGTAGACATGAACGTCCAAATGGATAAGTTGTCTGATAGCAACTTGACCGGCGACAACGAAAATACGCGTCAATACAGGAGTAGCTACTTCGATCTCCCCATTCTCCGCTCCGCCACTGGATTGCGACTGGGACTGTTCGCGGCCAGCCCTATACACAAGAGTGCACATCTCCTTAAGAACATCACCCATTATGGAATCTGGGTGTTCCGCAAGAGTGTAAATGAGCGAGACGGCTGTGGTGGCAAACTGTGAGTAATGGACATCTTCCAAACATGTAAGTCCTTCAATAAGTAGTTGCTTCGTGGACTGGAAGATTTCGTGTGTCGGTGGGAAGCGCATTGGGAGAGCTTGGTTATCAGAAGGTGCCTTTGTCGGTGCCATTTTGATTAACGCCGCACAGGTTAAATGTGCAAGACGAAAGTCTTTAGCACCCCTTTCACCTAAACCAACCGAAACGAGGACGTTCACGTTGCTGGTAACAACCTGGACTTGTGCAGAGGCTACCATTGTCAGCAACATAAGAGCGGACCGTGATTCTTCTTCAGACGTGTCAGGGAGTGCCATGGAAAATCTTTCCCACATTACCTGAAACATTCAAAAATAATTCAGTATGAAAGTCTGGAACTGGAACTGGATAATCTCATTCGTCATACCGTAATGCAAAGCTTTGGCAAATCGCCCGTTTTCACGCACAGGGCGACTAATTCCTCCAACGATGCCAGTTCACCTTGTGTGGAACACGATATCAAAGCAGTCAAATTGGAGACCACCTGAAGAGCGCGCTTTTTTGAGGCTCCTCCTGATTCCATATCCATGTACAGACGTTTGTAGGCCTTGACAACTGCATCCTTGACGTCGGATTCTGAAGACCAAATGAGGCTCAGCATACGCCTGACACCCACCATCGCATCTAGCACGTCGAATTCGAATGCTGTGACGAAAAAATCAATAGCTTCCAGAATGTCGCTCGTCTGTTTGGAAAGAAGAAGCTGGCAGACGACTGGAATGGCTGCATGAACTGAGCTTGCGAATGCATGCGAATCTTTCAGGTACAACACAAGCATGCGCTGCTGACTGACTTCTTTGCTTTCTTCTTCTCCTGATTGCGGTTCGTTCTCCTCCATTTGTTCCTGTTCAATTGCCTGACGCACTAGACGCTCCATTTCTTCTCTGTTGTCCTCTTCTTCATTTTCGCCAACAAACACTACCTTGATTTTCTGCAGGATCTCTATTGGGTCATCTTCTTCTCCAATAAACGTTCTAACGACTCTTTTGTAGTTTCCGCTATTCAATAGTCCGATTATTTGATCGTCCTTTAGCTCTGACATTGACATCGAGTTTTCGTTCTCATCTTCTTCAAAAACTTCTTGAATAGCCAGTAGAACTTCCGGCTCCATCGCGTTCCATACTTCGGTCTTCGTTGGTCCACACTTAGCTAGTGCTTCTTGAACTTTTTCCTTTTGAGGTTGATCTTTTTTCTGTGCCTGAATCATTTCGTCTAGTTTGCCTTCTTCAATTTTTAGTTTTGCTTCTAGCTCTGCCAATGGCAATCGGGCAGCGTAAGGATTGCCTTGCATTAGAACGATGAGCAGCTGAACAGCGTGCTTACGAACGGTGCTTGTTTTATCAACTAAACGACCTGTAGTCATGCTTAACACTTTGTGTTGCAGGTTTAATGGAATCGCCTGCTTTAAGCTCATCTTGTGCCAAAGCTGAAGCGCTTTGCTTCTGACGAAGGAATGGACATCATGCATGTGTTCCAAAAGAGGTTCTAGTAATTGATCGCGAAGTTCACGTTTTCTTTCGTCCAGATCTTCGCCACTAAGTTCCTAATGTACAAAATCGTATATAATGATTTGATGACTTATGAAAATGAGCATGGAAAATTCGAACTGAACCTGGATAACAATTTCTGTAAAGATAGAAAGGACGCTGTTTCGCATTGAAAAAGACTCCTCGTCGAGATGAACGCTCAGAAGACTGATGCAGGGAATAAAAACGGATGGAATCTTTTCAGCCAGCTCCGACAGAAAAGCAGCGTAATTACGCGAACTTGATGTATCTCGGGCAAGATCATGGGGGTCGACTCGACCAATTTCCCGCACTAAATCGACCACCATGGGACCACAGTTGAAGAGTTCGATCAAAGTAACTAGTCCATGGACGCAAGCTGGTACAACGTGCTCGAAATGCTGCAGTAACTGAATAATTTTTAAAGTACAACTAAGTCCATGATTGTAGCGTTTCACCAAAGCTCCAATAACCTGTGAGACAGAACAAGTCAATTACTTTTATTTTCAAGTAAATATTTAACAATTATTACCCGGAAAACACTCTCTCTCGTTCCTTTCATTCTGACATGGCTGATAATTGGATTCTCCAGAACTTTGTAGCAAAGGTTGGAAACCAGGTTAACAAATTCTTGTTCAACTACTGGTGGGGACCATAATTTGTGAATTGGCATCTGGATAAGCTGATCAAGATTGACAAGCGCATAGTTTCTTTCTGCTTCCAAATCAAATCCATCATCAACTGGCTTTTTCTTTTTGCGACCTGTTTTACAATCTGACCCAGGAACAACCAAGCTTCTTGTTTCATAATTTTGAAGGAAGGAACAAAGCAAGTAGGTAGTCATTTTTGTTATAGTCACAAGTTCATGACAAATCTCTGGGTCATTGCTATCAGAACTGAAGTGCTTATCAAGATCTATATTCAGTTGGTGGATTGATTGGGTGACAATTTTCCAGGCATCGTTTTGCTGAGAAAGTGCCAGGTCATCAAATTTGACCAAAGCACTGTATAGGACATCAAATTGAGTGAGGATAAAAACAGTGCCTTCTCTTGAAAAGGACACGTACGCTTCTGCAATGATAGTGACAAGTTGAAACTTTGGTTGGCTTGTGTTGATAAATAAAAATACAAACCTCGCAATTTTCCTGGCAGTTCATGTTTCGAATACGTTTGTTCCACAACATATTGCCTGGAATCCGCTCCTTGGAACAAATCTTCTTTATTTATGGGAATTACAAAATCAACGGCGTTCATTTTTGAAACCGGCCGTTACAAACACATTCAAACTTTCTCACAAGTCAACACAAAGCTCAAAGCGTGTATGCATTTCGTATCACCAGGCGGTTACAATTGGAACTAAAAAGAAAAAGGCGCGAATAAACGCCATCTGGCCGGAAGCAAACATGTTATTTTTTTTTTTTTTTTTTTTTTTTTTACAAATAAAATAAAAACCCGGACAATTCCATTCGGCCATTCCAGTCAAAGTTTTCACGGTAAAAAATAAGTCATTATCATGTGGTTATATTAATGCGTAATTGCCCTTTCTTACAAGCGCTTTAATTGCTTTTCAATTGTTTAGATTACCCTTTTTCTTCAAAAAGACGACTTGCGCCGAATACTTTGGCGAAGACAAGACTTTGGCGCCAAAACTTAAGCGTTAATATGAAAAACTCACGTATATTGTAGGTAATAGATTTTCTTAGAATAATTAATAAAATAAAATATAAAACCACGCGAAATTAGAGAAAACAGGTGCTTTGGAGCTAAAGTTGTTTCCTACAGGAACAAAAAATTATCTTTCGGAAACTAGAGAATAATAAATCAATCATACAATCTATAGTGTTGAGAAGAGTATTATATTGAGTGCAACATAGATGTCATAAGAAGAAGACGCATATAAATAGTATTAGGAATGCACAGTTAAAAGAGAAAAGAATGCTTATTCAGATGTTTCATAATACTGAGAAAACAACAACACTTATTAGCATAAGTGGATATTTTAGAAGGTGCTCAAGAATTTCATACTTTTAATTTAGACAGTGGCACATCATGAAACTGTACCGATGTGTACACGATTGGCAACATCAATGAATTGAAAAGTGTCTTGTTTCGACTAATCAGTTGCGGTTTTCTTAATCATAGCAGTCAAGGAAGAAAGCTCACTCGGTTCGGTGGGTAGCGGAGTAAATTCGATTTCCTCATTAGTTTCATCTTGTCCAGCTAACCAAAAAAAAAAGCAAACTGTTAATTAGCTACTTGTAAAATCACACATTTTACTATAATATACCATTTTCGCTAGGCCAGCGCTTGTGAGAAGGAGAATATAGGCAAAGTAGTGCCAAGATATAGACATTCCACATTCCATATACTCCGGTGAAGAACGCAGACGTATATTCTAAATTGATGTCCTCATCCCACTTCCATTTGCCTTCAGAGACCTACAGCCAAGATTAATTTTATGGCTAAATTTTCTTAACTTGTTTTTAAATCTAAAAATGTCTTACTTGTCCCAAAATGAAGCCAATCACGGTCATAGCAGCACAGAGAAGTGTGGCTAACATGAGAAATTTGAATCTGTAAATTACTCCTTCGTAGAATTGCCGGCGAGCGGAGGCCATAGCGGGCAAGGCTTGCCGTTTTGCGCTGATATTGCGGAAGACGCGATAGATAATATACGACAGGAAAAGAAAATAGACTCCAGCAGAGATTCCCGCAAGAATGACAAAGCTCAACTATAATATAAAGGGGGAAATCTATTTATACACCGAAGTCACTATTTAAAAAATTTACAAGATTATTTACCGCAATTTGCGTGCCAATGTCATTCGCCCAGATGGAATAAAAAGGATTCCTTAGTTGGATGCCTCTTTCGCACATATCAAAGATGAACATTGAGAGGCAGCCAACACCTACACAGCTCAGTTGTTTCCAGTATCCTCTCAATCCTTTCCGCTCAGTGTCATCCTACCAACAAGGAAACAAACATCAGTTAGTTAAATCCACACCAATATTGTGTTATTAAAGGTTTTACCTGATTCTACAGTAGTTAGATTTTTTAAAGTTAGAAATTGCAACCCCAGATTAGAAAGCGTTATATTTGCGTTGCAGAGTTATTAATAATGTAAGAAATGAATGCCTTACCATGAGGTGTTCTCCAGCAAAAACAAGCCAAAAAGATAAAAGCATAGAATAAAAAATGCCCTGTTTCATGTCTCCCAAAAGAAGCATGAATGGCATTTCTATGGAAAGAGTTAAATATTCCAGTGGCACTAAAGTACATAACAAAGAATTAAAACATTTGTTTAAAACGAGAAACCTGTTTGAGAATTACAGTTGAGAATAGACAAAGCAATTCCTAGTGCCAACAGCATAGATTCCAACAATGTGGGCGGTCTGGCCAGTAACTGAACACGGCGCCAGAACCATATGATGACTCCAATAACCATAGGGAAGAAAACAGTCTTCAGAGATAACCAAACTTTGGTAAAACCTCCATTTTGATTAATGGCAACAAGCCAAAGATCAGCAACAGGACCGAGTCCTCGATTGTTTTCATACACAACTGGGAATCGCAGGTTTAGAAGATAATAGTCGTGGTGCAATGCACCAAGCTCAAATAATGGCAAAAGAGAACAATTGTAGAGGTAACCATCTTTCTGTAAAGAGAAAATAAAATAATAAGAAAATTTACTAAGTTAATACATTCTGTCCAAATCTACTTCAGGGGGTGAACAATCCATTGTTCTGATTTCAGTTGACTTGGCATATTCCTTCCATTCATCTTCAGGGTCTCCTTTATTTCGATAACCCAGACGAGCATCAATTGTAACTGGAACTCTTGGCTCCATTAGCTCCCACTCTGTTTAGAAAGTACATTTTTTAAAATTAGAACAACAAAGTTGTATTGTAAATGTTAATGCAATACCTTTATAAAAAGTGACATCAATTTGTAAAATGCCAATAAGATTTTGCATCCAACGTGAGTAGTCCAATTCTAGCCCACCTCTTGGTATGGGCAACTGTCATTGAATGTATTGTTAATTAGCTACTTTTTTAATTTGTTAAATAAGAAAAATGGTTGAGCACCTGAAAGGCAAATACAACATTTTTATCTGTGAGATGTCTTTCTTCAGCATCAGGCCCATGTAAATCATCAATCTTGTCACATCCCCCATTTGGTCTCACATAGAAGAACTTGGTTTTGTTTTGGGTATGATCAAGACATTTAGTGGCTAACACAGACTGAACATTGGATGGTGCTGGAGCTGCAATGAGAAATGAAATGAATTCCGTGAAACAGTTCAAGAGTTGGTCAGCAAGTTTAGCAATCTTGTAACAAGAAATGGGCTGTTTATGGGATACACGACCAAACACCCCGCACTTCTACAACGACTGGGTATTTTTAGAATCGTGAGTTATAAAATAACACTGACAGAAGCTTTGAACTTACCAACCAAGCCGCCAAGAAGAAAGCAAAGGAGGAGACATATCATAAGAAAAGATATTAGAACAATAAGTTTGCGGTTGCTGAGATTCTCAACCACTGCTCCTGCCATTTCTTAATAATGCCTCTCCAGCTTCTTTAATTACTGTCGTGGTAATCCTATTTTTCACGCCGACTTTCTCGACTGTTTGAACGCTCTGAACAAAGCTCACGAGAGCTATTTGGATTTTATTTGAGGAGATGAACGCCAGCCACAACGTTGTCGTCTGCCCCGAAAATAAATTACAAAAAGTGGCAATGTTGTTCGTTGAATTCAAATTGTTGACAGTTTTGAAAGTAGACGACACACGTAGCGAGAGAAAGTAGTTTTTTCGTGATTTTATTCTACATGTGGAAAATGTCTGTAAAGATTGAAGAGAATACTTCGGAACTAGTTAACATCCTTTCTTCAGTTAACTGTCCACTAATCATTCGATCTGATGACTGGTGGATTGAGGAACTCTTGTTCAAACCGGGTAAACCTCGAACGGAGTTGATCGTTTGGATAATCTCGAAGGCAATTGTTAATAGTGGTTCGTTCTCTTCTAACGTACAAGATCTTGACTCAACGAATGTTTCTACTGCTTCCAATGGTCGTAAGCTCCCAGAGAGTGATGAAGGTAATCAGATAGTGTTCAAAGCACTCGTTGACTTGGTTTTAATCACGATTCTATACTAGCCATCCTTGAGTTGTTATGTATTGCCGGTGTCTGCACAGACAAAGACCTGCCTTTTGTCAAGGTCAAGTTTCAAACCACATAATTTCACATTTTTACCTACAGATGTAATAATTTTTTTTTATCTACAGGGTGTTGTATCTAAAAATGACCAATTGAAATACTGGAACATTTTAATCAAGCCCCTTCAATACCTTCCAAAATCAAGTGTTAATACAAATATTGCTTTTGGTTGTGGCTCATTGAGCAATATTGTTTCAATGGAAAATTTTTTGGTAAACATATATTATTGTAATTGACCCATTCAAGTTCCTACATTTAGTATTATTAGGATGCTTTTAGCATGAAAGCTTCTCTGCTACCAGCAGACTTGAAAAGTGAAATTGAACAACTATCTAAGGAAACCAAAGGCAAAGGACAGGTTCCAAAAACTCAAGCTGGACAGGAAAGAAATGTTATAAATGACAAATTGTTCATCCAAAACTTTTCTGAACAAGCCAACAGACTGAAGTTTGCTGCTGAGCAATTTATTGAGATTTCCAAAACTGATCTAAAAATTTTCCTGCCTAAAAATGAAACCTCGGGTCGCCTTATCGAAATCGGCGATGAAACTAACTCCATCAGCACAAAGTTGACCACCTGGAAAAAGGTAAATGGCTTATCTGGGAATGTGCCTGCAACTTTTTTATCTGTGACTTTATCTAGGGTGTCGATTCACTGTTGGAACTGCAGCAGAATACTCTTTCCGAAGTTAATCGGACGAGAGCTGATAATCTCCTTAAACGCTCTATTAAGGACAAGTCTTTCAGCCTTTTTCAAAAACTTTGCGGAACTGAATGATTTTGTGCGCAGTAAAACATTAATTACCGACCTCTTGTAAATACAAGTAATTATATTATTTCTCTTAATATCTTGTTCAAAGTCTGGTCCTAGGTCTTTCAGCTGTCTGTCTTTTCTTAATTTCCATAGAAATTCAAATTTCTCAGAGCTTACGAAATTTTCTTCCTAGTCTACTAAAACTTTCATTAAATACATGTTCGCAAATAAGTTCGCCAGGAATAGTATGTATTAGCTATACAAAATGTTGTGAACAATCAGCCCTGATATCATTTTTATTGAGGTGCCAATACTGAGACTCCACTCGAAGGATTTTCGTCTCCGAGATGTAGGTCGTCCAACATTTCCTGTAAAGTAATTTGCGGGATTTCGTCGTCTGGTTCACCCACCTGTACGGCTATTCGAGCAGGATCTTTGTAGATATTCTGAAACGAAAATGTAAAAAAAAAGAAGTTTTACCATAACTAAGAGTTGTTTGTTTATAAAAAAAAAAGTGAACACACAATATTCTGACGGAAAGCTGGATCCTCTTCCAAATCTTCCAAGAAATCGGTATAGTCGCGATTAACGCTGGTAACGTCCATCCCGTCGGCATCCAAGTGGCGGAGCTTAAACTTGCGGCGGCGATTACGAACCGATTTGTCAGCATACATCTTTTTAACTAACACGACATCGGACATATTTTCGCGATTCATTTTTTCGAAACTGTCGTCGTTAACATTACAATTGGCCAAGTCGTACCTTAATAATTCAGATACGGACTATTAGGTACATGATTGAAACACGATATGTAAGTTAAACGTACCCCATAACAACGTCACCAGGTTTTAGCAAATGTCCAAGATGAGTCCGTGTGTGAATTTCATTGGTTCCTACTTCACTTGGGCGGCATACCCAAACATCAGCCAAAACATGCTGTCGGTAAATTACAGTTAAGCTCATAGTTCCATACACCATTTAAAGAAGTGTACCTTGAAAGATGTGGCGCCTTGTCCGGCAAATGTATGTTTTTCGCGGTCGTGAATTATCTCGATATCCATCACTATATACTCCGCTAGTTGTTTGGTTCCACTAAGTGCACCGAACGGTGTCCTCCAGTAAGCATTGGCGTTGATTTCAGCAACTAAGAAGAATGCTCGTTATAAACTTGTCTGCCAAGATACAGACGAGACCAATTTACCTTGTCCACTGAATGGGTCGATCAGATGAATGGTGTGAGAAACTCGCTGAACCACACAGATCTGCCCAATTCCTCCTAACTGATGTGCCAGTTTGGCGGGCAAGCAAACAACGCAGTCTTTGCAGACTGGAACTATTTCAACACTGTAAGTGAATTTACAGTTGTATGTGTTGCTGTGAATATCTTGAGAAACCACAGTTTTCGAAACTTGGTAGCGGCATGGGACAACAGACATCAGAAAGTCCATCATTTTTCTAGCTTGCCCTTCATTAGCATAAAAAAAATCAATGCCTTCATGAGTAGGTTTAATACCCAATGTTGATTCATGGGCTTTGTGCTTTAAAATCAATTGTTCCAGATAATAGAAAGTCTTCTTGTGATCAGTCTTTTGGCGTACTTGTACCTAAAATAATAACATGGAGCTTACATTTAGAACAAGAAAAATTAATAAGGGAAAATGAATTCTTACATTAGCTTTCCAGAAATCTTTTGCCTCAACCCTGTGGCAGTCTGTACAAAATTGCCCATTCACAACAAATTCAACAATAAACACTTGTTGTAGAACTGCTCCCCCGAGGACTTCAGCCTGGATTGTAAGTTTAACCTTGATTCTTTTAGAATGAGGCTCTGTCCATACAAACCCAGCATCAATCAGTCTGACACGGTTAAGACCCTTAAGTTTGGCCAAGCAAAGCCCAAGCAGCTCTCTAGATTCTAGAGAACATTTGATCCACTGTTCTGGGGGTTGCAAATATCTATGCAGTAAAATTAACAATTACTGGAGGAACAAGACCTAAAATATTTGAGGTTTACCTTTCACAACCTTTGCAGAAATAGATTACAGCCTGTTTTGGAATACCTTCTGAAATGTCAACTTGAGTACGAAGACAAGCAACACACATGTTAGCCAGATTAGGCTCAATAGGAGTTCCACATTGACAGCAAAGACTACACAATATACAAGTGACAAATGGATTGAAAAAAATATAAACTGAAACCCGTGTAGCTTACTTACATCTTATTGCTGGCTGAAGGCTCCCCAGTCTCCATGTACTCCATTTTAAGACAATGACAACTTACTTTGTTCTTGACAAACAAGACAATTTACCACGTGCACATCGTAAATTCGTAAAGCAGACGACTGCTGGGTGTGGGGTTCCATAACGAACTAAATCGATTTTTCTATATCGATTTTTACAAAGTTTGCATATTTTAATACATATTTGAGGTCGTACGAAAGGAATAAAAACTGTTGGTATTTTTGTGTTCTTGCATAGCTTAAAAATGTAACATTTTTTTGTTTAAAAGCAACATGTAAGCAATCGATAAATTCCATTGTTTCGAAACGGAGATTTTTGTTTGACCCGGTATTTTTGCTATTACGAAAGCTGGCCAAATTTCAAAAAGACTTTTGAACTTTAGGTCGAAGACATTTATTTTTGGGTAAGGTTTTAGGAGGGTCGCGCTTAATTGACTTGAACAAAGTTCACTCGCTGTAATAAAGCAATTATGAATTAATTTGGGGATCCCCGATATCCCCCTATTGCCCAAGTCTGAAAGTCTGATTACGAGGATATTACATAGCTCGGATGAGCCATGAACCATGATGTAAAAGACATTAATTTATTAAACGCGTGTTATTATTAATTATTTAACCATTGAACATTGTGGGTTACATAGCTTTCTACCAAAAAACATAAAACTTTGATGCAATGTAAGACAAGTGAAATATATTTACAGGGAAATATTGGTAGTTAAGTCAAACACTTACGAAGAAATCATGACTAGAAGTTATTTACATTGACTAGAATTGATAAGATGGCACATCAATGTTCAATAGAACGAAACATACTCAAGAATGAAATTTTCAAAGTTTTTCAGAAAGCTTTTTTGTTGCGGTTGGGAAAAAGACGATCGTTTGTCACCTGCCGATACACCACATCAAAAACTGGACAACTGGACAAAAATTGAGGAGAAATTTACAATTGCGACAGATTCGGCCAAGCTAGTTATCTCAGAAGAAATCAAGGAAAATTCCTTTCCCTTCCTTCAGAATGGCAGTTTTTGTGAGGAACTACTAGTTCCTCAGAAACATGCTGCAGGAACCAAGCAACACACCATCACGATGAAGCGGGATAAAGAAATCAAAGACCATCACGATAAGGAACGAGATGTTGAGCCAGGATCCATTTATTTTCAAGATGGAATTAAATCAAATTCTCTTCCACCTGATGACGTTCTTTTCTCAGAATCCTCACTTCAGAAAGAAAACACTTCATCAGATTTCAAAATCAACGCTTCATCGAATTTTGCTGAACAGGAAGAAGAACGTCCGCTACCATTCAAAAAAGATTCTGTTCATTTCAAAGTTGAAAAGGAGCTAGCTTCTCTCAAGCAACATGATGGCGATATTTCTGGTACTTTACTCCAAACAGAAGAAGCACCTCTGAAATTTGCTTCTTCTTATTTTGCTAAGCTTCCAAACCAGGATAACGAGCCATGGCCACCACCTCTAAAGCAAGATTCTGCCATTCCGCCTAAACCCGATAGTTTTAGTAGTTTTGGTGAACACAATCCACAACCTTCTGCTCATATAGTGACAGAAGAGGCACCTCTGAAGTTTGCTTCTTCTTATTTTGCTAAGCTGCCAAACCAGGATTCTTATTTCTATGCTTCCTGGATTTGATGGTTTTTGTGAGAAAAATCAACTACCTTCTGATCATATAGTGACAGAAGAGCCACCTCTGAAATTTGCCTCTTCTTATTTTGCTAAGCTGCCAAACCAGGATACCGAACCGTGGCCCCCGCCTTTAGAGCAAGATTCCGTCTATCCGCTTCCTGGATTTGATGGTTTTTGTGAGAAAAATCAACGACCTTCTGATCATATAGTGACAGAAGAGCCACCTCTGAAGTTTGCCTCTTCTTATTTTGCTAAGCTGCCAAACCAGGATACCGAACCGTGGCCCCCGCCTTTAGAGCAAGATTCCGTCTATCCGCTTCCTGGATTTGATAGTTTTTGTGAGAAAAATCAACGACATTCTGATCATAGAATAACATCAACCCTACGTCGGGAAGATGATCCATCATTTGCACCATTTACCGATACATTAGCCGACACCGACACTTGTGCGTATAATCTGCGTTTCCCTAATTGCGAACATTGCCGAAACGGACAAGATCCACATCCATTCGTGGATGTAAATCTTGATTCCTCAGAAGAAGATGCATTGACTCCACCTACTGAAAATGATCCTGGCCCTGATCTTGTGATTCCTTCTGATGATTTGTTTGGAATCCTCTTCAGAGACAATGAGAAAGTGCCAACACCTGTGAGGTACACTTCTTATATCGCTAGCACTCCGAGCAAGGACGACGGGCCATGGCCTCCGACTTTTCAGAAAGATCCATTCGTCAACTCCGTAAACAAAAAAGATGATTTTTCAGGAACATCACACAAAGAAAATGTACAATTAGGAACTTCTTCGGCGCGCAAAAGTAATGCTAGTGACACTCATTCTCAACATTCTTTTTTAAATAAATATTTTGGTCTTCTTCATCCAAAAACCACAATCATAGAAAAAGAAATGGAAGCTGAATTGATAAAGAAGCTTCCTCCAACTAACTGGCAGTATAGTTTCGCAACTCCCGATCTTCCTCTCGAAGACGTTCCACATCTTACCAATTCGCATTATCAAAAGAAAAAAGCCCTTCCCGATCTGAAAAAAGGAGGAGACACTATCATCGACATTCCCTTTACATTAAACGAGGTTCCAACGCGAGAACGAACTTTTCTGTGGGATTTGGTCAATATATTTTTTAACGCTTACCCTGTACCTATCCCACCTGACCCACCTTCTGCAAACCCCCCTCTAAGCATTGGGTTATCACCGCCAACTCCTGATTTATCTGCACCCACGGGGAATAAAAGAATAGTAACTTGCGATACACTGAGTTTTATAGATTTCCTTCTGTCCGATGATTCCACACCCATTTTCTCGTAAAGTCGAAACTTCTAGATATTATACCCCAGACGAGAAAAACGACCACTATCAAAACCAAAATTTAAAAATGCATCAAGCGCATAATCATTAATATCAACATCAGTAAAAATCAGTAAACAACATATATTTTGCTTTAGGCAAATACGCCGAATGCGCAAGACAGTCGGCAACGCAAATTACAGAAGTATTAAGTTTCTCAGAACCACCACGATGTCTTATCGAAACGGAAAAACCCAAAGACATTTCGACGCCTGGCATACTGCGTAGTTGAGACATGATCTTGTGCGGACTTTTCGAAATACTAACCCCAATAGGACATTATTAGTATGATATTACTGTACCCTCACAGCAGTATGTATAAATAAGGACAGCGACTCAATGTCTACAGTACAGAGCTGATAATCGGCATCTTCTAAACACACTTGTTCACTCGCTAAGGTCCTTTTCCTACACACTCTGCTATTGCTTCAAGAAATTCATCATGAGACTGCTATTATCAGCATGTTTAATTCTTTTGTGCGCCGTGTTTGTTCTACCATTTACTGTAGAAGGTATTTGTCATGTCCTAGTTACTAATAAAGTTCAAACCACTTTCATTTTGATCCATCTTACATATTATTTGACCCATGCCATTTCCCCAGTAAAAGAAAAAGTCGAAGCAGCTTAAAGTGTGATACCTATGTAAATCAAAGAAATTAATATTTCATTTGTCTATTATCAGTAAACGCTGCAGATAGTTTGGTGGATCAAGTACCTAATAATGCAACTTCGGAGCTGCTAGACAAAACAGATGACGAAAAGACTAATCAAGTTGTTCCAGATGGCAACGTTCCCGATACAAATGCTTCCGATCAAGTTGACGAAACCAGTACCGATGACACCGACGACGACAAAGCAGAAGCTGAAGCTTCAGATTTCGAGAAAAAACAACGTTGGAAGAGAAGAAGATTGAACAAACATGCCAAACATCATCGTGCTCATCATTCACATCATCATAGAGGTTTAAAACGTATGTGCTTTTCCGAGAACTGGATCTAATTATACGTTTCGTCTATAGGACATAGCAAAAAACTACACGGACGTAAACACCATCGCCCGCTTAGTGAAAAGAAATTCGCGAGAAAAGCGAATCGCACCATCTCTAGTATTCGCTATATGGAACGTTCTCCCCATACCGATCACTTGAATAAGGTCGTAGACGAAATGCTCGTACTCTTTTCACAAACACTGGATAACGAAAATTTGACTTTTGCATTAAGAAAAGAGTAATAATTTTAAAAATACGTTGTTTGAAAAGTTACTAATAGTCTAATCAAATTTTATAATCAATTTCAGACATTTCCGCGTGAATATGAAAACATTCCCATGGATGTTTGTTGTATTTGATGAGAAAGTGGATACCAATGGAACCGCAACTGAAGGGAAAAAAAGTGGAAGACCCGCTATCATCATTCCTAAGGAGGAAACAGCTGACGACGCAGTAGCCGACGGCGATGCGGAGGAAGAAGATGAAGATACGAACCCCGCCGAAGATCAAAAGTCATCCAACACCCAAGACGAGTCAGATACATCAGGCGAAACCAACGCTGTCACTGAAAGCCCTATCGAATCCTTTGGCAAGGACGAGGTTAAGACAAATGACGACGATGACGATGATGACGACGACGATGACGACACAGAAGCAATTTCTGGAAACGTCACTGGCCCAGCAAACAACACACGGTTTTATCTTACGGACAAATCTTCACCTGTTACCCTTTCGGATGGCACTGTTGAGTACAATCTTAAGATGCTTAGCGAAGAAGAAATCCAACAAAGAAAAGAAAGATCCGCCACTGATCCCGCTTTAAGGCTGCAGTTAATTAATTTCTTGATGGTCACAACATCAGATTGTGATTGCAACATAAATGCCCTCATTGTCATGTGTTGTGAGGACGAAGGTCGCAAGTCACCACAGTCGCACGTAACATCTAGGAAAATGAAGAGGAAGCAAATGCGCATTGAAGCCCGTCGTTACTCGCGAAGAACGAGGGTTCAGCTGGAAGGTATTGAGTTGATTGAAAGAATCGGAGATGTTTTGCAGGGATCAAGAGAAAATTCTACAAATCACGTCATCGATATCCAAATACAAGTCGGTCCACTCCAGTTTGTTATGAATAAAGTTGCCGGCTTTACTCTTCAATCCCGCGTAACATTTCCAACTCTGATGGCTCGACTACGCTTAACGGTATCAACATCGCGTTTAACGATTATAATTCTCGAGCCGCTTTATATTAACTGTGTCTTTTAAAATGTACATTTAGGTATCAGAAGAAGGGCAACTGTTATGGGCGCGACTGAAACCAATGAAAGTTCGACCACATGAAGTGATAGTCAGTATTCAGTCGAAAGAAGAAGATAATCTACCCACTTCGCTAGAAGCCGCTCGTCTTGTGACTTATCTATCTAGTGAAACGACGACTGCTTGGAACTCGGGATACCTCCTTCGTCGACTCAAACGCCGATTTAAGCATTTGTACATGAGTAAAACAGATGACAAGAAAGCACAAGATAAGAAAGAGAAAGATAAGAAGGCAGAATCTAAGAAAACAGAATTGAATTTCGAAGAAGCCCGGAAACTGGTTCATAGTTTGGTGCTTCCCGCGATAGCTCAACAGCCATCAACAGCTACCCCGCTGCTAAATGAAGACGTTACGACTTTACCATCATCATAAAATCAACTTGAATTAGAACTAATTAATAATTCATGAGTTAACCTCAGTCATTGTATCTTTCCGTGCCGATTCTGCAGTAAGCGGTTGTTGTACTCGTTTGGGATTGAAAATACATAATACATAATCACCGTTCCTCCTCAATCTATCATATTTGTAGGTAAACAAACAAGGTTACGTGCATGAAAGGATTACGTGGTTTTTTTTCACGTCAACAGTTGCCACGTCGACACCACGTTGGTAAAAGCTATAAAACCGGAATGCAAGATTATTCGGACACCAGAAGAAAGAGAAATAAGTTGTTGAGGAGATCTCTTCAAGGGCATCTCAGAATAAATAATTTAAGCACGCTCCTAAACAAAAATAAGCTCAGGTGATTTTTCTATTTAGTTGTATTCATGATGCGCTTGTACAAATGCGCTTGTACAAACAATTCAAAATTCAATGACGAGATTTAAAATTTAAAATTATGAAATAGCCACCTTTCGGAGAACAATCGAAGCTTGTTCTTAACGTACCCAATACCCCTAGTAGAAGCTGCAACCTTGAAGGTCCAATCGTTGTCCTTGTCGTCCACACGACAACAACAAACAGTAGAAGCCGATAGATCAAGGTGTTAGTAATTATATCGTCCGCCAAAATGCAGAACATATTCCGAAATACACGCCAGTGTACCGTTTTATCGAAAAACTGCACAAATGCAATTGAATCTGCCTTCCTGCCGTCTTCGGCTTCAATAAATGTACATCGACATTTTTCAGCTCAAGGGTAAAAATACATCAAGAATTTGGTTACACAATTTTGAACTCTGCTCTTCTATGTGCATCAATGATACACACTCTATCTTTCCAGGAAGGAGCCTGAATATGATATTGTTGTTGTTGGTGGAGGAATTGTTGGCATGGCGGCAGCAAGGGAATTGATAATGAGGCACCCAAATTTAAAGTTTGCTGTACTCGAAAAAGAGAATCGCCTGGGTAACAAAAAGCTTCACCTTACTTCCATTCATGCTTAGATGAGATTTCCTGGTGTAAGTCTATCCACCACCTTCCCCAAGTAGAATTATGGGTGTTAGCTAAGATGGACATTATTTTGCACATTACAGCAGATCATTCTGCTTAATTACAGCTGTTCATCAAAGTGGCCACAACAGTGGAGTGATTCATGGAGGCATCTACTACAAACCTGGCTCTTTGAAGGCCAAATTGTGTGTTGAGGGTCTCCACCTCTCCTACAAGTATTTGGATGAGAAAGGAATACCATACAAAAAGTGTGGAAAACTTATTGTAGCTGTGGAAAACCAAGAGCTGCCAAGGTTAGAAGAACTATACAGTCGCGGTATTAAGAACAATGTTCCAGATATTCAGATGATTGATGGAGCCAAAATCAAAGAAATCGAACCATACTGTCAGGTAAGACGTCTTCGAAAAACAAGAGATTTTTGTATTTCATCTATTGTTATTCGATTCTTCCAATCAAGGGACTCAAAGCCGTGTGGTCACCTCATACGGGTATTGTAGATTGGGGACTAGTCACGCAATACTACGGCAAGGACTTTACAGCATTAGGAGGCGATATCCACTTAAACTTTGAAGTGAATGATTTCAAAGTTGCTACTGAAAGTCAGGTCAAATCTGTAGGCGGCAACCAAAAGGCAGTTCGGATCACAGGAAGCAATGGGGTATACACCAGAAAAGTGTGTTCGTTATAACAACGTTTTAAAAAACATGTTTTTCTCGTCTCTTTTAAATGGCCTTTGGGGATAAAAGCAATCTGTTCGATCCCGCTTCGTCTTGACCTGCGGCGGCTTGCAATCAGATCGCCTCGCGGAACTCTCAGGCTGTTCTCGTGAACCACGGATTGTCCCCTTCCGTGGCGAGTATCTTTTGCTCAATCCGGCGAAAACGTACTTGGTCAAAGGCAATATTTACCCAGTGCGTCACATTTTTTTAAAAGCTCTTGGAGGGAAGAAAAATACAAGTCTTTCTCTCTTGTATTGATCTAGGTTCCTGATCCTCGATTCCCATTCCTCGGTGTCCATTTTACCCCAAGGTTAGACGGTTCCGTTTGGCTAGGACCTAATGCCGTCTTGGCTCTGAAACGAGAAGGTTACAGGCAAGTTGACATTTAAAAGTTAATTTGATTCATCGTAAATAATGCGTTTGTTTTCTGCAGTTGGGGCGATATAAATTTGCGCGACTTGTTTGACGCGCTACGCTACCCCGGTTTCCAGAAACTGGCAATGAAGCACGTCTCATTTGGTATTCAAGAAATGATTCGATCCGCCTTCGTCGGTTTAGCCGTTAAGGAGCTCAAAAAATATATCCCTCAAATAGAAGCCTCTGATATCACCAGGTAAGGCTCTTGATCGCTTGAGGATTTCTTTCATATGTTCATCACGCATGAAATTTATATTTCTCAAATGTCACAGAGGCCCAGCGGGAGTCCGAGCACAAGCCCTTGATGCTGATGGAAGCCTTGTGGAGGATTTCGTTTTTGATTACGGGGTCGGTGAGATCGGCCGTTGCGTAATTCACTGTCGGAACACTCCTTCACCGGGAGCCACCTCTTCTCTGGCCATTGCCAAGATGATAGCTGATAAGGCGGAAAAGGACTTTTTCCTTTGAAAAGAAGAACTTCCAACCGATCCTTGTTGCCACTTCCATGCTTGCATAGTCGAAATCTTGTTGATAGAGCTATTACAGTTGACGTTATCCCCTTATTCGTGTGTGCTACGATCTTGATTGGGACGGCGGCGAAAGTGAAACGGGGAGGATCTGGTTGTCAAGGAGACGGAAAGGGACTTGTACACTCTGCCTCCACGAGATCCAGATCGATGGAAGTAGTTTTCGGTAGTTCCAAACAGGCCACCGCTTCTCGTTTTCCCTCCGCTTTCTCTCTCTCTCTCTCTCTGTCTGTCTCTCTCACTGCTGGGACTTTTTTTAATTGATTCTCAACTTGGAGCCGTGTTCTTCTTTGGAGCACGCTCTTATCTCCACCCTCCCAGCCGTCATCCAATGAGGCAAAATAGCGTGCCAGTCAGTCACATCGTCACCCCTACTGTGCTCGAGAGCTGGAGAGAGTCATTTCAACAGCCCGGCACAACAAAAACAACGACGTCGACGAGAGAAAGAGTGAGGGGGGGATAAAAAAAAAATCCAAAGGCAAATGTTGTTGTTGATTGCTAAGTTTCTTCCTTGCCTGACTTTTTTCTTGCCTTCATCTTCGGAAAATCGAGCGACTCTTCTTCTTTTTAGCTTCAGTTCCCTAAACGCGTTCCTTCCGACTCTTTGAACTATCAATGTGAGGATGAAAGGAACTTTTGGAAGATGTTTTCAGTAAAGAAGACGAAGAAAGAAGAAAGAGAGAATAAAAGGAGAGCGTCAGTTTTATTTCCAGCTCGACGTTTTTCGGTAGATGGTCTCGAAAACGCGGTTGAATAAATAAAAAAAAAACCCAAGACGTTTTATTTCTTTCCGACCCCTCTGCCTCGGAGCTCTTTTCTTCTTCGACCCGTAGTTGTAACTTCAAATACGACTGAACAAGAAGGACGCGGTCCTTCATTTTTGATGATATTGCAGTGTCGTTTAAGTGCGCTCGACTACAGATCAGAGAGGTCGTGAGAGAGGAGGAAGAATACGTCGAACCTTCTCCTTACGGTTTTTTTTTCTTTACGGTAGCTTGTTGTTTTTCTCTTCTCGCCCACATATGGGTCGTCGCGACGGACACAGCGTGATTGGCCCGTCTTTCATCTTTTCACAGCTTTTCAACTGGCTATTCCAAAGTACAAATGAAACAGACACGAACCGATCAGCGGGAGAGAGAACCCATAGCGCACCAAAACATTCGAAAGGTGTGCCGTAAATAACAGACTTCGAATGATTATTTAACATTTTCCCTCCCAGCCCCAGGCTTCTTCTTCTTCTTCTTCTTCTTCTTCTTCTTTCTCTTCTGACATTTACATGAATTGTACCAAAGGGAGGAATGAATAAGAAATTAGACAGAGTGCTGTTGGGCGACCGGCTGACAGTGCCCCATTAGTTGGCACCGCTAAATTGTGCAGTGTCACTGTAACCGTCCGGCAACAAACATCAAAGCGTTTTAAATAGACACGCAGAGCTCATTGGTAAACGGTAGGAAAGAGAAGAAAAAAAAAGATTCATTTTTATCGGCTAGTAACGGGAAGCCGGGTTCAATCGTAAAAGAAAGAAGCCTCACAACCGACCAAGACAACCCATTCACTACCAGAAGCGGGCCGAAAAACTTTTCTCTCTCTCCTCTGCTGGAACGAACCTCATTTTTCTTCTCCGAGGGTTTCTCCGATTTTATTTCTTTTCGTGTTATTTTTTTTTCTTTGGTGGACAAGAAGAAGAAGAAAAAAAAAAGTTTTTCCTTGGAAAATGGAGAAGAGACAGTCGAAAGAAATATATAACCCCCTCAAGAGAAAAGAGAGAGAAGGGGAGGGTTGCGGGGCTGGTAATCATCCCGAGCGGTCGTCGCTAGTGGGCGGTCGTCTGCCGTGTGGCGCCTAGGCCGGATACACCAGTCGCCGAACCCAATATAGTGCGCGGTAAATTTCCCAGCAACAACCCTTGGTATTATTATTATTATCCACGCCTTCCTTATACCTAAAATGCAATCTCGGTTAACCCTTTTTCTTTTCTTCTTCTTTGCTTTGATTTTGGTTTCCATTCTTTTTTCTTATTAGGTCGGGTATATTTATGACTCTGTCGAGTAGGCCCTTGTCTATTGATTGATATTTCCTTTCTATTTCTTTTTTGATTATTTTTTTTCCAGCGGTAGCAGCAGCAGCGACTGCTTGTAACATTCGATACGCATGGTTGGATCCGATTCAGCCGGCAGCTTTTGATCCGCCATCGACGAGCGAGCGAGAGATGATTGGAGCTAGTCAGAGAGAAGAAAGCAACGACCCCTTCTTATTCGAGTGTATGTTCAATGATCAGCCGTGCGCGGGAATGTTGGTCGCCATTCGTCGTCGTCGTCGGGCGCGGCAACCGCGGGATTTATTCCGTTCCGCTTCGACGGCGACGCGGATAGTTTCGTTTCTTTCCAACCGGTTAGCCTATAACCCGCCAACACCCTGCGCCCCGATTGATGGTTTTCCTTTTCCTAAAATACCCCCGAAAAAAATAAATTTCAAAGAAAAGTTGTCTAACGGTTGAAGCAGAGACGGAGAGAAAAAAAAATGGAAATAACAGGAAATGGCGGGACTCGGTCGTGTCAAGATGACGTGTGGTTTTTCCAACCCCGCTCGGGGGTGTTTAAGAAAGAGGATTTTGTTATGTACTGTACTTGCTGCGCGTCGTCTTCTTGTGTGTGTTTGTGTGTTGTTACTGGCTAGAAAATGCGGTGTGATGGTGGTGGTAAGGAAAAGAAGACTGCAGTCAGGAAAAGCCATCAACAAGAGGGTGAAAAATACAATAAAATGCCGTGATGTTGGCGAGGGAGTTGCGCTCGGCGCGCGCGCACACGCTCCCCACAAACTCGATATCGCCCGAGCTCGTCCCTCTCCGAGTGTCTGTGCCATTTTTCAAACAAACTCCCAGCCAAACACTATACACAAAAGCGAAAGAGCTCAAATGATTGAGAAGATGGGAAGGAGGGCAGGGCGCAACACAAAAGAGAGACATTCCCAGCTCAGCCCCACCAAAAACTCCTCCAGGACTGTTTTCCGAGAGCGCGTCAACGGTAGTCATTCGGAGAGAGCAGAAGCAAGCAGCAACAGGGGTTCGGGTGTCGGAGTCTACAAACTAGACAAGCTGGAAAGAGAAAAAACCCTATCAGAAAATCCAAACGATAAGCAAACCAGTTCCGATTCAAAGAGAAATTCCGGCCGCTAGAGGAACGAAATCCGACATTTCTTTTTTTGTTGCGCCTATGATATAGGCCCGGGTGTTGGTGTAACACCATCCGAATAATATGGATTTCGCTTTTTTCCCTCCTCTTCTTCTTCTGTTGTTGGTTATCTTCAATAAG
The DNA here is from genome assembly GCA_022539655.2 of Ceriodaphnia dubia. Classification (NCBI taxonomy): domain Eukaryota; kingdom Metazoa; phylum Arthropoda; class Branchiopoda; order Diplostraca; family Daphniidae; genus Ceriodaphnia; species Ceriodaphnia dubia. Next base: position 2,222,547 of record JAKUCG020000076.1, read on the forward strand.
GTGAGACGTACGAGAGGAGCGATGTACTACAAAAGAATATAACCAACACAATTCGTCTTTGTGGAGTGGAGCAGAGCCCAGGGTAGCAGCACGGAGGGGGGTGAAAAGCAGGGAGAATAAGAGAGGAAAAGGTGGATAAAAACCGGGAGGTGATGTAGAGTGATTGGTAGGGAGAAAATAAGAAAAAGAGAGGGAGAGAGAGGAACCTTGCCCGGAGCTTTTGGGAAAGCACAGTTCCAGTGGAGCATAGAGAGCGCCAGAGCTACAGAGAGAGAGAGAAAGAAAGAGGGGAGGAGTATAAGGCCCGGAATGTTGATGCCCTCCCCCCTCTCCTATATATCCCACTCCATCCGCAGCAGGCACGGTGGAGCTGCTGCTCTGCTCGCTCCAGTCGCGCCGCCAACTGCCTGACCGTCGGCAGCAACGTTCGTGACGGCTCCCAATCGCTTCGGTTGTATTTTCTGTTATGTGCTGCGTGCCGTGTTACTTACGTACTGGACGCCCGTTAACTCATCTAGAAGCCGGGAGCAATTATTGATTGTGACTCTTAGACGCCCTCGCATCATCAGCCCACCTTCGGCGCCCGCTTAATCGTTTGTTGAGGATATACGATGAAGTGATTGGATACTCGTGATTGGTTCATTATCTCTCCCTATCCCTACTGCCCCCTAGTCCACTTCAATCTGTTATTACTTTATAAGGTTGAAGGGAAAATGGAGGACGAACTCAAGTGTCCATCGTGTCGACAGTTCTTTGTCCAGCCAGTGTTGCTGCCGTGCTTCCACGCGATGTGCCTCGGCTGCGCCATGCAAAATCAACAGCCTGTCAACATTTCGCCCGGTCATCCGCAGAATAATCAGCTGGACCAGCCGTTGCCGCCGCCGCCGACCGAGTTGCAGCTCCTCTCCGAATTACAGTGCAATGATTGCAACGATTCCGATCAGCTGTCCATCTTGAGCGAGACGGACAGCGGCGTCGTGGTCAGCAGCAGCAGCCGGCCTAGCAGCTACATCCACCCGGCCGCGACGACGGCGACAGCGGCCGCCACTCTCTCGCTGAGCTGCCCAGTAACATCTTGTCAGAAAATCGTCTACTTTGACGAGCACGGAGCTCAGAATCTGCCTCGTTACCGGGCGATGCAAACGATCGTCGACAAGTTCGCCGAGTCGTCGAGCCGGGCAACAACGGCGAATACCAGCACGCCGTGCCAACTCTGTCCCGAAGAGCCCGGCCAGCAAGAGGCGTCCGTTTTTTGCCAACAGTGTCAAGTTTTCTACTGCGAACGTTGCCGAGAGAACTGCCACCCGGCCCGCGGTCCGCTCGCTAAACATAGCCTCATTTCGCCGAAGCAGGGCCGTCAAGCTCTCCGTTCGCTCAAAGAAAAGTTCAAGGTGTCTTTCTTTCTTTCTTTTTTCCATATCTTCTGTCTTTGATCCCTCGCAACTTGTTTATTGTTATGATTTGCGTACGCGAAACGAGGCCAACAGGCCACAAGAGAGCTAGCAACTCGACAAGAGCCGATCGAAAAGATTTCGTCAAGTGGCGGCCCTCGCCAGTTATTGACGTTCAGCGCTGCGCCCGTTATTATTCAAATGTTACTCGGTGCGTGAAAGAAAAGGCGATGGAAGCGCGTGAGAGAAAGAGAACCTGCCACCGCCACCGATGACAGGCGAGGCGGCCCATTTGGGAGCGAGAGAGAGAGCTGTTGCTGATGCTGTCGCTGTCGCTGAAGGAATTCGATTGTAACAAGTTCTTTTCTGAAGCGAACAGGGGAGAAGAAAAAGAAGAGAAAAGAGAGAGAGAAAGATGAAACGAAACAGAGGGAACTGTCTGACTGCTGTCTTTCTACTTGATGAAAAGATGTTAATATTTTTGGGTAGCCCTCTTTCGCTTCACGTCCGTCTTTGTTGGATTTTTATTTTTACACCGCAGCGGCATCTTGTCGGTTTGTCAACTTTTTATGAAAGCATGTTCAAAGAATTCAAAATGAAAAAAAAGAAAAGTTTCCTTTGCCTATTTTACATAGAAGATGTGTGGCAGCAGCCTAGTTGTGACGAGTAGTTGTACTCGTCGGGCCGGAATGTTGAACGTCAATTCTCATTTTTTTCATTCCCGAAGAGAGAAAAAAACAAAAGTTGGGTTTCCCGTTTATTTCGAGAGACTTAGAGAAATCAAAGAGATTAGTTTTGTTGGGTTTTCTTGGACGGAATCCCGGTTGTACCTATTTTCGTTACGAGAGTTGTGTAGTAGACTTGATGTCGAGTCGTGACCATATAGGAGAAAGAGCTGTATAGACAGAGGGGGGACACCGTTACAACCATCGACTGGGCAGTTAGGAAGAAGCCATAAAAATAGTTAAGTCCAGGTTTTTGGTGTCCTCTAATCCACAAACATTCAAAGGTTGCATCGGGCCCTTTATCTATGTTTTCCACGGAAGAAACAACCGGGAAATAGTTTGAGAGAAAAACTCGTTGACGATCTCATCTCCTCTAGTGTCGCGTAACAAAGGCTCCGTTGAAAGAAAAAAAGGAGAGAGCAGCAGAGGAGATTCTCGAGTGTGTGCGTGTGTCTTCGTGAATGATGGGGCTGCCTTTTTCTAAATCTGGCCGGCTCGCACGCCACCCAAAAGGAGACAGAGACATGAAGAGGCTCTTTTCAGTCTTCTTTGTCTTTTCTTTTTTTTCGCTATCTGCAGCGAAAGACATTCTGAATGAAATCGAGTCGTTTAAAATGGCAGACTAACCGTTTTTTCCTCTTTCTTTTTATAGCAACAACAACAGTCGTCGACGAGCGTCGACGGCGGCGGCCAGCGTTGCTCCGAACACGCTGACCAGACGCAAACGTACTACTGCAATACCTGCCGTGTGGGAGCGTGTCATTCGTGTGTTTTGGCCGACGGCAGACACCAGAATCACGACGTCCACCTCTTGGCTCTCATCTGCAAACAGCAAAAGGTAACAACCGCGACCTTGTCGACCATACTATACACCGCACTAATTACTCATTAGCCGCGGAACCAGCCGTTTTGTTCTTGTTGTTGTGCGGTTTTTTGGGAGAGTTTATAAAAGAGACAAAGGGAGTTGCTTTGGCAGGGCAGTAAATGTCTTTGGCCTTTTAGAAATGTAAACAAATACTCGGTCGAAGAAGAGGAAGAAGAAGAAAAAAAAAATCCGGCGCGTGTTCGGAGCTTTATTTATCTTGAGCCGCGCACGCGGACGAGAGAGAGCCAGCTCGGATGATCGGACGCCCGCACAGTTTTGTAAATAAGCAGCTCGAGCTCGAAGAAAGAGAGGAGTTGAAAGTTTGGTTGAGCCGATGAGCGCTAGTCCCAGTCAATAGACTAATAGGGCGGGTACCATGAAACGACACGTAACTTTTAATAAAAGATGACGGGTCATTCGTTACGGCCGTATGGGGCCTCTCTCTTTCTATACCAGCCGGGACGAATGACTCACCAATGGAGGGTTTCGTATATCGATGATCAACTGAAACCCCTCTGCAGCTGACTCTCTAACTCGCCAGCAAATGAAAAGGAATTGGGATAAATAGAAAAAGAAATAAAGGAAAAAATGGGGGAGTTGGCTGCCAGAATTCGATTCACTTTCTGCAGGCCCTTCGTTGCCTATTGTTGTGTCGGCCAGATGTTTTCTCCCCCGAAACACGCAGACAACTCGTGTCCTTTTCAGCGAATACAACAACACAACATTTACTGCTAGAAAAACAAGGAAAGAAACAAAACAATACGTTGACAAGAACAACACGAGAGACGGCCGACTAGCCTAAAGAGATTATATGCGCTAGCCGGGTTTTTGCGCTAAAAGATTTAGCGCAAAAGAACTCTATAGTAATCCCAACATTGATTAGACTCTTTGGAGAGGAGGATAGACTAGACATGGCCATATGAATTGTGTAGAAAGGAAATGAGAGAGTCTCGAGAGAGATTGGAGTAGGGGGGCATACGGATGAGATCGACTCTCAGTTCATTAGTGGTGAAATTCATTTGTAAAAAAAAGAGGAAAGAGAGAGGACGGTACACATCCATAGACGACCATTAGCCGTATAGAGAGCGGATGAAGTGGTATAGAGGGGGAATTGGCCCCCAACTTGAAAGATGAAGGTTGTTTTCTAAACGAAACAGAAAGAAAAAAAGGAAGTTTTGAAGAGCAGCGCATGATGATGACTAAACCCTCTTTAGAAAATCATTAAAAAAAGAAGAAGAAGAAGAAGAAAAGCTTAAAGACAGCACAGCTCTCGACCCCACTACGGTTAATGAGTCATTTCTTCATTTGTCAGTGGGGAACTCTGTCGTCGGCGCCGTATCTTTTACACCAGCGAAGATAGGGACGAGACAGAGAGAGAGAAGAGAATTCCGCGCTTCTTTTCGAGCACTTGAACACAAAAGATGGCCGGAAGAAAAAAAGCAATTGTTCTTGCTCTCGAAACTTTTGCGGATTTATATAGACTGACGCCGCTGCGATAGAGAAAAAGATCGAATTCCGCTTTTCTTTCTCAGAGGAGATTTCTCCATCTCTCTTCCATCCTTCCGGCTTATATAGCATTTATCTTCCGGCACTATAGATCGACTCCGCATTTCCCCAAGGCACTTTCCACGCGGCTCTAGTAATGTATCGACCGTTTTATCCGCGCTATATCGACACATCATCCTTCACCGGATGCAAAAAAGTCCCCAATCCGGAAGTAACGAGGACCTTTTCATCAAATAGCAATTTGTTTTCTTCTCTTTTGAAAAGGCGCCAAATAAAGTGGATGACGTACGGTACTACGGCGCGCTGGACAAGACAACAAATCAAACGATCTAGCGAGAAGCGTGACCGTGAAAGGACGTTGCGTGATGCGCCTTTTGTACATCGACAGCAGCAGCGGCAACGGGCGTCGTCGGCTCTTTTCAAAGTCAATTATATATCCTTCCAGCCGGCAACCGAAGCGGCCGATTCGATTGGTCGAACCTCTCTCTCTCTCTTTCCGATAGCGTGTTTTCGCGCTACTACCGCCAACGCTCTTGTGTCCAGCGCCAGAAGGCTATACGATAACAAACTAATGACATCTAATATTTGTCTAGTGTCGCGTGGCTTGTTTCTTTTCTTTTCTTTTCTCCTCTGGCGGAGGGGGTTCCAGGCCGCAAAGCACAGGAGCACTCGCAGGGTTTGGTACAGGAAATTTGGGCTTCTGGACCGATGACGACGACGACAGGGTTCTTTCTCTCTCCCTCTTGTACTCTTTTCCACCCCTGCTGGGCTAGAAGCACTACATGGCGCCGACGTCGTGGCGCCAGTTTCTCCCTTTTGCGCTTCTATTTTCGTTCTTCGAGTGCTACGCGCCTTCCTCTCTCTCTCCCTCCCTCGCCCTTTTACTCTTAGTGACTCACCCCCGGTCGCATTAAAGCTTTACTCGATCCCGTCTAAGCTTCCTTCTCTTTATTCGCCATCATCTCTTCTAGCTCTTTCATAACCCATCCGGAAACCATCGCGCGACGCCGAGCTTTATTTAAAGCGTACTCGAAGGCCTAGACTCTCTCTAATCCCATATATCGATATTAAAATGACTCTCATGGCCGACAAGGATCGCATTACCGGCCCGGTCTAGATGAGGAAACCATGGCGGCCGGAAAGATACCGCAAAGACATCCAACACTGTTCACTGTGTGCCCGTCTCTCTCTCTCTCTCCTTCAATTTGTCTCTCTCGCTCCGTGTCTGTATCTCTTTGTGCGTGGGGGAGCTAGACACAAGTTTTGGTTTGCTGCGGAGAAAGTGAATGTTGCAGTTCCTCATTACTTATCTCGTCGGCGGCGTCGTCCTGGCGGGTTGAGGGTTGGGAGGGATTCCGTCTTTTGGAGAAACGGGATCCTCCGTTCCGTGAACTGACCCGCCTTTCCTACTCCGTCCGTCCCCTGTCCTCGTTGACGGATAGAAACAGACAGCAAGATGCCATTTTTAGAGCCCGACTCTCTCTTTCTTCGTGTCGAACGTGTCTTTTGCGTGCCGGACAAATATATTGGAGCTCAGCTGCGTCCTCAAATATATGTGTACGTACTATGTACTCGTCGTCCTTCCTCGTTCCCGCCCCGGATCCTATTCAATGTTTCCAGTCTTTTCTCTCCCCCATTTATTTCCTTCCGTGATGGTAACCCGAATCCATCCTTTCCTGCTCCAACAGTTTGGCCGCACCCCGGAGGGACGAAAACAATAAAAGGCCCAGTATAGGGGTCAGCAGGAAAGAGAGAAATCGATGATCATCCGAGTCATCCATTAAATGAAAAAAAAGAGAAGAGGAAGATGTGTAATAAAAACGTAGAGACATCAAAGCTGCTGCTATCGAGAGCGAACGACGGAGTACTAAAGAGATTGAAATTTTTCAACGTTGAATTTTCCGTCTGGCGAAGAGTAAAGGGAAACGTATCGATCGGAGCGTCCCACGGTCTCTTCGTCGTCGTCTCTGTGGATTTTTCCCTCTATTTTTTAAAGAGATAAAGAGGTGCTTGAGATGATTAAGTTGATGGTTCTTGAAGATTCACCCAAGCTTCTCATAGCGCGCCTCGTGTGAAACGAACTTTGCCCAAACGAGATGGAACGGAGAACTGATGGAAGATGAAGCGTCTTCTCCTTCTTCCCCGTGTGGGTGGAATGTTTTTTTCTTCTTTCTTTTCAGAGTTTCGCTATCGATCGTCGCTAGATTCACCACCCCTGTCTAGTCTTCTCTCCCTCATCTGCATCCATTCTCTATGTATCCACCTCGGAATAGGAGCATAGAGTCGTCTTAGATGACTGGAAAACAGGCCGTCCTACAAATGACGGCACTTTGCATTTGCATTCGAAACAAGAGAGCGACGGGCCAGACGAAAACGGGCAACACCCTCGCGGAAAAGAGCCAGAGCCAGGAGCATATCGATCCGCGGAAAGTCACCGAGTTCTCCCCTCAACGGAGAGATATTGAGAGAGAACGGAGAGAAAATAAAAAAAGAAATAGAGAGAACAGAAGGTACTCATCATCATCTAACGGAGCGAAACGCGCACGATCGTCCGCCGGGCAGACTCCCAAAGTCCGCTCTCTCTCTCCCCCCGCTGCAACTCACTAACGACGGCTTCTCCGCTCGTCCGCTCGCTAATTAACACATCGGCGATGGAAGCCGCCGCCGCCACCATCGCCCGTGTTTTCCGCATCAACTTTGACTACCCTAAGAGTTGAAATTAAAAAAAAAGAGAGAGAAAGAGAGATGGGTTGTGTAGTATGTAGGCGGCGGTTGCAGATTGCGTCCGTCAGCCGGAATTCCACCAACGATCGATGGCCTCTCGACTTGTTTTGTTTTGTTTGCCCAGTACAGAGGAAAGAGCGACGGCGCGTGATTGGAATATTTTGGCGCGCCTCCGACAATTTGAATATTTTTGGGTTCCCGCCGCCCGAACCAAAGTCGTAAAAAAAAAGCGGACAGCGCGCGCGTGAATTGAGAAGTTTGGTTGTCGATATTTTATGGTTCTTTTCTCTTTTTTTCTTTTTGTTGTTGTTGACGCAGGCCGAGTTGACTCAATCGCTTCAACAGCTGTCGGAGAAGGCCAAGAGCGCGACGGAGGTGATGCAGCGCTTAAAGAGCTCGTCGGATCGGGTTCAAGTAAGTTTGGATCGGCGGAGGCGGAGGCCATCTGACGGCCGGATGGTTGACGACGAGCTGCCAGCGGCCGGATGATGATGATAACTCAATCTCTAACGTCTATGTTTCCACACAGGAGAGCTGCGCCAACGTCGAATCGGCTATTCATTCTCAATGTCTGGAACTGATAGATGCGCTGCGCCGGAGGGAGGAGGCCCTGGTGGAGTTTGCCCGCAGGGAACGCGACTTGCAGTTGCGCCGGTTGCGTGAAGAGGTGGCCACCTGCACGGCCCACCTCCAGCACACGACGGCACTCGTCCAATTCTGCATCGAAGCCCTTAAAGAATCCGACTCGTCCGCTTTCCTTCAGGTAAAAAAATTAATCAAAAGAAAAAATCCTTTTTTTCCCCAATCAGCAATTGACATCTCGTCCTCGTTTATCTTTGGCTCCCCAAACAGATCGGGTCGATGCTAGTCAACCGCGTCTCCAATTTGGACCTCACTTGGCGACAGGAAATGGAGGAATTGACCAATCGGGCCAGTCCGACACTCGAACTCACCCTCGACGATTTGGGCCTGCGACGCAATATCGACCAGCTCACTTTCCTCGAAATGAAACGTAATCATCTTTTGAAAACTACGTAGCCTAGTAGAGTTAGTTGTGTTTGATCAAAACCCGAAATACTATACAAGTATACAATATGGAACGGCGACGGCGGCCATTGTCTTATGTCGGCCTTAATGACAAACTTCCCGGGGTTCTCCGCTGCGGGAACCTCCGAATGATTAACGACGGACCGCACGGTCCCACGCAACAGTTTCGGCCAATTCGCCTAGCTGCCACCAGCAGCGGCAGCAAAGTCCGCTATATGTTAGTTGTGCCAGTCTAGCCGCAATTGTTGTTTGTCTTCTTCTTCTTCCCCCCCTATTTTGGCAAACTTCCCGGGTATAGCGAAAATGGAGATGAATCGTTATTTAGAAAAATGGCTATCGTTTTCCCCATTGATGTCATTCTGATGAAGAAGAATCGCAACTCCATTGGATTGGCCGAGCGTGCACAAGTGAGTTTCACGCACTCGACGGCCACAACTTCTTCTTCTTTCTTTTGTTTTCTTCCCCTTTCCGAGAAGAAGGAACGGCTGGAAGTCATTCGCCGTTGCGGTCGACGGGGTGGTGGTGGCGGACTGGCGGTTCTGGTCCGAGACGCAATCAAATTACACGTTGGAGCTCGCGAGTCACGCACGACAGATTCTGATTGACCGTAACAGCAGTTGAGAGCACCGTAAGGCTCTCGCTGTTTCGGCGGAGGGGGAAAAAAGAACGACAGTAGTAAAGAGAGACGTTTTGTCCTCCTACCTAGGGCGCCGTAATTGCGTTAGTCCCCAACGGGACGTCCATCAACGCCATTTCCATTCTTATTGAATTGAGCGTAGCTTCGTAGCGCTACACCTATAGCAGTATCACTTACCTCTTTCTTTCATTCTTTGTTGTTTTCTTCCGTTTCAGCTCCCGGACCGCCGCGAATTCTAGCGGAGGAATGCAGCGCCGAAAATAATTCAATCACAGTGGCCTGGCAACCGCATCCGGCCTCTTTCGTCGAGGGTTTCGTTCTGGAACTGGACGACGGCGGGGGCGTCGCCGCTGGTCGTTTCCGCGTAAGTCACACATAGTAATCTAATAATCGTCCTAATGAATCGAAAAAAAAAAGAATAACGTTGCGGAATTCACGGAGCTCGTTGCTGACTTTCAAAAAAAAAGATGGGCAACAAACGAGGACTTAATAACAATGTCTCTATCTTAACCAATTTTTTTTTTGGTCTGAATTTCTCACGGGACAGGAGGTCTACTGCGGTAAGGAGACCATCTGCACGGTGGACGGCCTGCATTTCAATTCGCTTTACAACGCCCGAGTCAAAGCTTTCAACAGCAGCGGCGACGGACCCTACAGCGACTCGCTGGCTCTTCACACGGCCGAAGGTACTTGCCTAGTTTTCTCAACCACAAAACTCCATCAGTTTTGTTCATTTCTTTTTCAACTAATAACCGTTTCTCTCTCTCTATTTCTCTCTGATGATTGAACGCTGGCCGTGTAGTCGCTTGGTTCACGTTCGACACCGCAGCTTTTCCGCCAGAAACTCGGCTGTCGGCTGACGGATTGACGGCCACGACCGACAGCTACGAGCCGCGTGTTTTGCTCAGTTCAGTCGGATTCTCACGGGGCGTCCATTACTGGGAATTCACCGTCGACCGATACGATGGCGCGGCTGATCCGGCTTTCGGCATCGCCCGCCGCGACGTCAGCAGAGAAACAATGCTCGGTATTATTATCAATTTCATCATCATTTTTTCACCTTGTGTATTTCATTATTTATTATTATGAAAATTCTAGGAAAAGACGAACTCGGTTGGTCCATGTACATCGACCACCAGCGCTCCTGGTTTCTTCACAACAACGTTCACAGTCACCGGACGGAAGGCGGGATCGATGTCGGATCAACGGTCGGTGTCCTTCTCGACCTGGACCGACGTCAGCTGAGTTTCTATGTCAACGAAGAACCTCAGGTGAGTTTGTAGTACATCACTTAATTAAGAGAGAGAGAGTTAACCCACGAAAATTTTATTGATTTCTTTTTAGGGAACGGTGGCTTTCGTCGATCTACACGGCGTCTTCTACCCGGCCGTTTCGCTCAACCGCAATGTACAAGTCACTCTCCATTCAGCTCTCGATCCACCGCCATCTTCGGCCTCTTGTCCCGACAGCGGAGAAGAAAGCGACGAGGGACAACTACCTGGCGACGTCTCGGAGCGCAGCAGCGCCCCGCCCGCCAATAGCGGATCGGATCCCATCGCATCGCTCACCTGCGCCGTTTCGGCAATTTAAATTTAAGGAATCGACTCAAATATCCCTACCAGAATACAATGTGACCCAATCAAACCAAAATCGCCCGAGTTCATCCTCTTATTTTGTATAGTGCCGTTTTTCTATACGTGTCTCTTCCTATATTTATTCGAAAAAAAAACAAAAACAAAACCATAAAACACTCTCTTTTTGGTATTTATATGTGAGGATATATACAACTTAGACACATTTGTACTGATGTTACGGCCAAAAAAAATGTATGTAATAGTCTCTGGAATGAAAAATCGACAAAAAAATTCGGATTTTTTGCCCCTTTTTTTGGTGAATGAGAGAAAAAAAATCCTTCATCTATATTCTACTCGTGTTCCTTCTCGTGCTTTCTACCCATTTTCCCTCCAAGAAGAACATGCTCTGTTTACATAAAAAAAATACGAACGTTTCTCCCCTCTGGCCCTTTGCCATCCTTGGCAAAAAAAGAAGAAAGAAGCGGAAAGCTGTAACGAATCTTGACTCATTCGTTTTTCTGTTATATTTCATTTGTTTATATCTTCCTCTACTTTGATGATTTTCAACAAAGAAAAAAAGAAAGAAACGGTGGTACCAAATGTCATTCAGCTCATCTTATTTTCATAAACCCTCCTCCCCCCAAAAAAGCCAAAGAGCTTTTGCATATTTAACAAAAATGCATATTCAAACAGTGACAGGAGCGGATTCTGTCTGCCTGTCGTCGCACGAGAATTGCCAAGTGAGCGCACCTTTTCACCACCGGTAAAGTAGACGAGGACCTGGAAACAGGCGAACAGCAACAACGGTGTATAGACGACGACGACGAGTTGAGACCTCGCTAGTTATTGATTGGTGGTGGCCCTCTTACCGACTCCCTTCAAACCCCCTTCCAGCAGCAGCAGCTAGTCGTCGTCGTCGTCTCCTGGAGGCAGGAACCAGGATTTCCGGATCTGGCTCTTGTTCCTAACTTTATAAAAGCCTTCGCCTTCGGGAAGACGAGACTAGTGCAGAGAAAAACAAGCTTTTCACCGGAGAGAGACAGAAGCGAAATCGTTTTTCATTTCCGGTTTGGCTTTCGTCACCTTGTCTGATATACATGCGCATTTATATGAGACGGATATACTACCTGTTGCCATCGAGATTGCGTTTCGATCATCTTTCCACATCGCTTTTTGTCCTCCCTAGCGCTAGCTCTCACCGATATATAAAGATAAGGTGGCAGCTGCTGGCCGGGACAACAACAAAAAGCGCCCGCCGCGCAACAACAACAACAACACGGTTACAACAAACGGGGTGGAGCAATAAGCCACGGGAAAGAAAGCAACAACGCCAGCACCGACAGTTTGCCATGGAAACCCAAAGGTTCTAGCCAGTAACAACACGCTCCTTTCTATTAAGAAAAAAAAAAGAAAAGACATTTATTCATATAAGGGCAAACTCCGAGCCCGATGGCGGATAGCCTTCGGGGAGATGCTAAAGAAAGAGTCTTTTGAGTCACAGTAGCTTTTTGTTTCCAACGTAAATTGGTAGATAGGGGAGTAGTAGAAGAAGAAGAAGAAGAGTTTTCCTTCATTTTTTCTCGGCTCAGATGGAAAACGAAGGCTGGCAGATTGTGTAGATTTGATCTTTGCGCCATTTTTCTTTCCTTTTCGGATCTCTCGGACAATTGAGTTTCGGGTTATTTCCTTGTCGTCTTTCTTCATCCATCCGGTCTCATCATTTTTCCTCTTTTTTTTCCCTCCTTCTCTTCTCCTTCACTTCCGTCCCTTTTTCGGTAGGAGGAAAAGTGGGAGGCAAGGAGCCGGCGAGTCTGCGCTGTGATGCGGCGAGGCGCCTCCAGCCTTTGGCTTGTTTGTCAGCCGTGGACGAGTCGGAACCGAGAGGCATAGAGACCCGCCGTGCTGCTGCTGTGTGCTAGTAGTACAAAAAAAGAGCGGGTAGAGTTGAAAGGGAAAAAGTGAGAGGAGGTCGTGCTGCTGGCCTGCTACTGTCCTGTGGCGCGCGCCAAAAAAGAGAGTTGACCCGATTGCTGTCCCACCAGTCCGTCCGAGACGAAGCACGTTTCCCATCTTCACGCACGATTCATCTATCCGGCACTAGAAGCGGCGGCAGTGCCCAACTTTTCCTCATTCTCTCTCTGTCGTCGGGTGGATTTGCACCCGATCGCCTTTCAGTCCGACTCTGACCAACTTAGACCCGAAACCCACTGAATTACTGATTCATTTCTTTTAAATGTCGTACGTCCTTCTTTTTGCCTTCTACCTCAGTCCATCACGGATGGACGTCGTGAACGAAACCGTCTAAGCCGGCCGGCATCTTTTTCTTGATGGCTCGGTCGGGTTCAAGTGACATTCATCGACTTACGGTGCTAGTACTACTTCATCGACGACAAGAGGTGCCAAAGTGTTTCCGGCCATCACCAGTTTGACACTCGGCAGTGAGTGAGTGAGTCCCCAGTCGACGACATGTCGCCATTTGACGCCCAATTCGTACGGCGCCAATCCGTCGGCTGACGCACAAAAGAGACGCATTTCCTCTCCTCCCGCACCGCATCAATTCAACCAGACAACAAGGATGGATCGGATATTATTAAATCCTTTCGTCGTCTGGCTCTACATGGTCACGGCGACCGTCACCAGCAGTCCAACAGGTAAAAAGAATGAGAAGAAAAAGCGACGACTCAGAGGAATTTCCCCCCTCTAAGATTTCATTACACATCATTAAGGGTTCGTTAAGCTTCGTTAAAGTTTCAATTTCCATTAAGAGGGCATGGCATCTGCCCGGTGACGAAAATGACGGACTGATGGCATGTCATTTACTACTACTCTCGAAAGGGGAACGCGAAAGAAAGAAAGTAAGAGCAGAGAGAGAGGAAGAAAAGGAGACGCGGCGGCCGCTCTTGTAACCGCCGTTGTGGCGACGGACAAGAGAGGCGGATGGTGAGGCGGATTTACCATGCTAAACGCGAACTATAGACGGGTTGGTACGTGTGTTATGTCGTGAAACTCTGCGGGGAGACTAGCGCACATGCACGCGAGATGGGAGAAAGAGCCAAGCGAACGAGACGACGGAGAATCCAATCGATTATTCCAGAGCGAGCGTGAAGGAGGAGGAAAAAGAAAAAAAAGCTTTTCAAAGAAAAGTTTCATCTTGCTATGTAGCCGCCTCGTGCATGCACGGGTCGTTGATTTACCGACCGGAAAGAGAAGCAACGAAGAAAGAAATCGAGAAAAGTAAAATGTCAGGAAATGATTCTAGAAGGGAAAAAAAAATTTTTATTTGAAAATGTGTGCCAGTCGTCCATCGAAGCGTCGTTTTTTTTTTTAATGGCAAGCGTCGGAATCTGCAGCCGGCGTGTTTGGCGCCAATTATGTAAAGATGAGGCGACGTCGTCCCAAAGGGCCGTATAATCATGTGCTGTAGAAAAGAAGTTGTTTCTATTTTTTTTCCTTCTCTCGGCGTCACGTTTCGATCGTCCTCCACAAAGTGTTTTCTTTTGCCTCTAAGAGATGGTGCTAGTCGGTAGTCACGCGCCCGTCCCGATAATAATAATGTTTCACGGTTCTTCCTAGTTCTTTTTTTAAATAAAAAAATAGAAAAAAGTACGTATTTGTGGCACTTGTTTATATGATGACGTGACTGGATTGACACAGGGACTTGGTCGAATGAGACGGCGACTGTCAGTACTCCAGGGATGGGTTTAGTGTCGTCGACGGCCAATTCCAAGATAATCATCGATTCACCGGACGATATCATGCCGATCCAGTCGGACACGGACTCGGTTCGCAGTTCGGTTATCTTCTTTAGCGCTTCCTTGTCCATGTTCGCCGCTATCGGCATCATCATCTTCTTCCGAAAGTGCGTCAATTGCCCGACGAGGCGACACGGCCGACGACGCCATTACTACCCGGCGGGAGAGACGGGCGCGTTCAGGACCGTGGGAGCCTTTTCAGCCGGTGGCGGCGGCAGCGTCGTCACAGCCGTCGAAACGGACACGCTCGATGTAACCGGACTCGACGCCACGACCATCCCTTTGACTCCTTCACCGGCCAAAGTGGCGACGGCCGCCAGTTCCGACTACGACGACGAAATCAATTCGCCGACTTGTTCACCTCGGCGCCATCATCCTCTTCTAGGACTCGCCGACTCGACGGCCGGCTTCCGTTTCTATGACGACGATATCGACGACAACGACCAGACAGGCGGCACGTAACAGGAAACCGCAAAGACGAGCCAATGCAGCCGGCGCTAAAAAGTTCTCCGTTCTCGCTCTCTATCCCTTTTCTTTTCCCTCCTTCGGTTGTTGTTGTTGTTGCTGTTGTTGACTCCTTCAAAAATGTATCGGACAATCCCTCAGCTCCTTCCCTCCGGAAACTTCCTCCCTTTATACGTCGTCGTCGTCGATGTCGCTGTCGTCGTGCCACAGACCAAAGCCAAGTATCGATCACTCTGATTCGTGTACTCTTCCTTAGACTCGTCTCTCTCGCTCCTTTCCATGTGTGTATGAAGAGAAAGACGAAAGAGAATTCGACCCGATCGATAGTTTTCCGTACTCTTGCCTGTCCCTCTACACCTAGTACCATGTCTCTCTATCGAAACGAGAAGTTTGTCGTCTTTCCCTAGTTTCATTTCTTTTTTCGTTCGTCCCATTTTTCTTGGAAATTCCCCGATACTTTCTGGTTGTTACGAGTGAAGTTCTCAAAACAAAACAAAACAAATATAAACTATTTCTACGCCTGCTATACTATTACAAAAGTTCTATATAACATAATTATTTCTATACGAAAAAAAAGAGAGAAAAACAAGTGTACTGTCGCTACCGCAACACTATTTCTATATAACCGTGTAAATAAAATAGAAAGAACTATATCGATTATACCGACGGCCATGTCGGTTGTTTTCTTTTTTTTTTTCGTGGAAATTTTCCGTTGTTATTTTTTTGTTTCGTTCGGGAGAAAAAACATGTTGTAACGCTATACTGTGTATTACGATGGTGTGCGTCTTTGTTTCACTTGCCGTCGTTGGTTGTCGTCCCGTGTGTGTGCTTCGCAATACATTGCGTGATGGCCAAAAGATGTCGTCGCACAGTTGGCTCGTCCATTTCGCTCATGCACGGTCGTCGGTTCCAATTTGTTGTTATGTCTATGTCACGTTCGTAATTATACGCCGGAGACACACACACACAACCAGACCCACACTTCGTCTACCACTACTACATCATTTCGACGTCCAGCCATGCAAATACACATGACATCGTTCATCCGATTTTGTTTTGTTTTGTTTTTTTTTCGAACTTTTTTCTTTTAACTTCTTACGAGTTCGTTAAAAGATGACCGGGGTGACTGATACTGGGAAAAAGGAAACCTAGTGTCGTTTTCTTTCAGTCGACCGATTTGAGATAATCGTTTCCACTCTGCCACGTCCCAAAATGATGTCGTACAGGAATCAAAAAAGAGCGTGTTGGCTCGTCAGTTGTTGTCGGGGGGATGGAGCGTGACAGCATCGTGCGGTCCATCATGACCAGCAGCGACCCGGGGATCTTGGAGACAGTTTTCACTCCGAGTGGCTTATTGCGGCCTAGCCTAACTCTCGCGCTCCAGCAGCGCGTCCCTTTCAGGCGAAACAATAAGAAAAAAGAGAAAGAAAGAAAGAAAGAAAGAAAGACAAAAACGCAACATTTGTCTTTTCCACTTAAGCGGTCGCGACCAAAGAAAGATCAACTGAATTCGCGTTCCATCGTGCGAGTCTGGTCGCATTAGCCGCACTCATCGACCGAGATCTGTTCCGCGTTCTACCCAAGAGGTGTATATACAGCTAGGGATCAAAGAGGGAGCCGAATGATTCCTCCCTTGTCTATTTAGTGGCTATAGATACGGTTATGACGCTTCCTGGAGATGAAGCCGCAGAAAAATGGAAAACACAAGAATCCCCTAGTGGGATGTTAATCTAGAGCGACGGCAACGGCGGTGGCAGCGGCAGAGATTGTATACACTGCGTAATCTCTGCGGCGCGTAATCTGCGCCGCTGTAGTACAATCTATCGAATATTGCCTCTACTACCCACTCAGCCAAAGTTCTCTGTCTGCTGAGCACGTGACCCATCGAGAGCCCTTTTTATCAAACGCTGAGAGCAATATAACAATTAAAAAGTTGCGCGTCGAAGAAAACTTTTACCGCTAACTCGGTCGTCGCAATCGGCGAACGAACGGGCTGAAGAGGAGGAAATTAGGGTCTTTATCGGAAATGGCAACTCTGGAGGGGCTTTGGCTGCTGCCCCGGTCAATTTTTTAGTAGCGCCAGTCTTTATTATATATATATAGAGAGAAAGAGGATATCGGAGAGTGGACGGGGCCAACGGCCAACGGAGGTGAGGGCTTGTTATTGATTGGTTAGGTGGATTCAATCATCGTAGGAGGAGCTTTCTGACGGACGACGTGCCCGTCTCTAGATATATCCCCACTGCGCGAAGGCGGACTAGTATTTTCTTTCTCTTTTTTATTTCTTCTTTGGCGTCTTTTCTCATTTTATTGACCACGTAGTCCATCCAAGTCCGAGAGTTATACGAAGTTATATAAAGAATGAGGAAACGGAACACCCCTCCAGTGTCTACTAAGTTTCGTTATTGTTTTCCTAACAAAAACAAATAAGTATATAGTTCCTTTCTTCTTCTTTTCTCTGGAAGGAAGCAGACACGCGAGTGCTTTAGCCTGTCTAGTACTTGGAAAAGTCAGTGCTATACAAGTGCGTCGTCGTGATGTGAATATCCTTCAACTTCAACCGGCCCGTATGTATATGTAGACCAGCCAAAGTCTAGTGCATATAGTAGGAACATGTAGAGCACGCGGAGCGACAGACAAAGAGCTCTTGTAATCAATACCTACGAGAGGGGGCGTCGGCGTTCATTCCCGACAACTCTTCGTTTCCCCCCCTCTCGTCCGTAGATATATCGGCCGGGGCGCGCTCCGGCGGAATTATCAACGAATTCGGTAGCTGCTGGTAGACAATATCGGTGGGAGGAACCGCGATGTTGACGTCGACGACGGGATTTCCTATCGTTGCTAAAAAACTGTAGCGCAACGCATCGGAGAGTTTCTCCGTCTCCCTAGGACGGCGCGCCGAGAGGGGGGAAAAAGAAAGGGATGGGAGGGAGGTGGGGAGGGTGTAGTCCCGCCCCGGACCGGGAGCGCGTGCTCCAGTGAGTGTTGCATGGTTACAGCACGCGGACGTCTTGTCACTCTCTGCGGGCGAGACTGAACGTGCTGCTGCCGGAGAACGAAACAGTTTTGAAACAAAAGACGATCGACGGTTTGAAAAAAAAAAATATTGGAAACGGACCTTGTCGCTCTGGGTGATGGTCTGACCGCTCCATTTGAAACCCAGCAGAGACCAACCACACATCGCCGTCCACATGGGATCGTTCAGACTGACTCTGAGTCTCCACAAGGAGCCGGACAACAAACCCGTTTTTTGCAAAATGGACGGACAACGGTTCGCCCAGCAGCGGACAGTCAAATTGTTGGCCGATTGTAAATACCGAGTCGACATCAACATCCGCCCGGCTAAAACTGTCAAGTAAGTTTCCTTTAATTCGACACAAAAACTCTAGTTATTAAATAGAAAGAAATGTGGGATTAAATTTGGGAGTCCCAGAGGGTTTTTTTACAGCGTCATATAGAATGTAATGTGGCCAAAAAAAAGGGAGCTGGGAAGACGCTGTTTGAATAAAAGCAGCAGCAAAAAAAAAAAAAAAAAAAAGCGGAGCCAGAAATAGGAGCCCGCAGAAGGAGCCGGCAACGATCCCTCTCCGGCTCCACTTCTATGCCAACTGAACTCCTCCTTGTATTTATCTCTGCGTCGTGAATTCCATATGCGTCCTCCTCCTATATAAAAGCCATTGAATTTCCCAGTTGGCGTTCCCTCCCGGACTCCCACCATCACCATAGATCTCTTTTTTTTGTTATTCTTCTTCTTTCTTTTTTTCTGCCACAGCGCACACATCACGAGGTTCTCTTGAGCGAAATGAACGGGTCCGCGCATTTTTCATTCCGAAAAGGTTTCACATTTGATCCAATCAACGGATCAAAATTCGATCGCCATCTCATATATAATACGATATATATATATATATCTACGCTACGTAACTGTTGACATTGGGCACCGTGAACCGCACGGAACCGATTTGTTTGTTTCTTCTGTTGGCTCCAAGGCCGTAATATCGCTTCACGGGCGGGTACCTGTCCAAACAAAATGGACGCCGCAGGAATTGCGAACCAGTACAGTACGGACGTGTGCATTCAAAAGGTAGCACGCGCGGTAATATTGGATGACTTTGAAGCCCACACTCTCAGCTGTTTCTATCGATCGGAGCAGACCGTTTTTCCCGAGGCGAGCAGGCGCTACGTAACGCATCACACGCTCGCAGGCGAAGAAAACAAGTCGCTTACGTTGTAGAAGAGAGAAATATAAAGAACGACAGGGAGCTAGCCCCGTCAAAGCGGCCCGAAAGTAGCACTTTGAATACAACAAGAAAAACGCTGAGAGCCCTCCCCGCTCATCGATTTTACATTAGCCAACGGGAATTGAAAGAGCGGAACATAATGAATCATCGCCTCTCTTCTAATAGACTTCGTCGCTCGTTTCAACGGCGGACGTGGCCAGAATGATAGGATTTGTGAGGGACCACAATCACGGCGACCATTTTCGTCATCAACTTTGCGATGGATGGGAAGGACTCCTCCTTCCCAGATTCTCAGAGAAGAGCTTGCTGCCGATCGATATGAAAATCAACTGAATTTCATGCTTCGCTGTCGTATACATCTTCTTTTCCAATGTGTACATAATAAGGGGGAGGGGGGAGAGAGAAAAAAAGAGATTGGTTCCGGTATGGAATTTTCCAGTCGAATAGTAGAAATAAAAAGGTTGAAAATGACTTGGTTTAACGTTGCCATGGCATCCGCATCAAATCAATTTGTCAAATTTTTTGGTTTTCATGTCGTCGCTGGTCCGTTTTTTTCGCCCAGTGGAAACAAACCGTCATCTTGTGAAACTGTTTAGCTACAGAAAGGTTTCCTCCTCCAACTCCTTATCCTTGGCCGCTTTCTCTCGCCCGGCTCGTCCTTAATTGGATAGTACAGCACGTCGAGAAAAAGCGGACGGCGCAAAGTATAAGGTCGTAGAGACAATATGAAAGAAGACGTGGGCAGACGAAAAAAGTTCGTTAGCGAGACGGGAAAAAAAATAACTCGCGCACAGAGCAGAGACTGGTACGTCTCACAAAAAAAAATGAGACAGAAGGAGGGTACGGTAGCAGACTTGATGACGGATGAGCCGGTTCATCAAATCGATATAGTTGAGACCCCGAGAAGCAGAAGAAAGACTGGCCGTTTCCAGTTTGATTTCTCTTTTCGTTTCTCTTCGTTCCTTCCTTTTTTTTTTCTCCTTCGTCTCCGCCGCTTATGGATCATTAAGCCTGGCCTAGTTGGGCCTATGTTATTTTCCCCCTTTTACCGTCCGTAACGATCTATCCCCGACGGAGTGCGCTTTTTTTTCCCCGCCGAACTACCGTCCACACACGATCAACCCAGGCTTGACGATTTTCTGAGCTTTTAGCCATTGTTTATTGGTCTAGCCAAAGTGCGATAGCACCAATAGGAAAACGACCGTCTGTTGCTCCCATATCATAAGACAATTTCTCCAGTTTACTTCACTTTCTATCTTTCCAATCGATACAGGGGCATTTCGGTGTTGGAGAAATCGCTGGAAGTGACGGACAACTCATCGAAACTGGAAGATGAAAACGCTTCCAGTTACTCGGCCTATTTCCAGTTGGACAATCTGCCGCCGTCCAAGAAAGGCACGCGGGAATCGGTCTCTCTCCACGTGAAGGTAAACATAGCGTCCGATCCTTCACTCTGTCACACGCCGACAGTTGTACATCTCGTTCTACGCTCGGTTCATCTCCTGGGACTGATAGCGGATTTCCCCGACTCTATTTTTCTATCTTTATGGATTTGTCCCGTTGGCGACTAGCCGTTTCTCAGTGTCTACAAAAGAGACTTACTTACTACAGTACTCTCATCTGTTTGTTTTCCAGCTGAACGGCGGCTACGAGTTTACCACGACTCTACAGATCAAAATCTACAAGGCAAATAGCACTCAACACTGCGACTGGGGCACGACCATCCATTCCATCGAATACGAATGCCACACTGACCAGCAGAACAACAGCATCAAGATCGTCAAAGACACATTCCGATGAAGGCTTTAGTTGGCCGCGTCCGAGGATGGACAAGGGCAACAATGTCTTTGATCTTCCAACGACGGCGATTACCAACCACTCATTATACCGTCTCCCGGACCACTATAATTCCCATTTCGTTATTTTTTTTCTCTCTTTCGATCTACGAATAAGATATCCCAACCCCAAACACAACGAGATCTCACCGGCTACTTAAAACGACATAAGAAACTAGTGCAAATTTCGACAAAATGAATCCCGTAGCGTGTCTATTTTTGAATGTTGTTGATTGACGATGTATGTTTGATTTATTTATTGAGTCCTTCGCGCGGATAATACGCTACTTCCACCAATAGCCATGACAATGCGAGCCATTTAAGCCAAAGGTTTCATCATCAAGCGAGAATTGCAAAAGAAATCACGCTCGAGCGTGTTACAGGAAGGCAGGAGGAAAGCAGAGGGAGCAGTTAGAATGGGTGACATTATCCGGACAAAGAGATCGCTATATCGAACATTCTTCTCTTAATATGGCGAGTGGAAAAACCCGAGAGCGATCATATTGTTGGAAACGTTCTACACCCGCAATACATATCCACTCCGAACTTTAGCCTCATCCGCCTCCAGCACCACCTCGCCTCGCCGGACGGAAGCAAGCGCCGCTGCTACCATCCCCCATTAATGGATTGTACTCTGTTTGGATCAAAGTATGAATAGAGTGGATGTCATTGTTAAAAATGCTGTTTAGAATACAATTCGTTGGATGCAACCAAAATGTTAGGCATACCTGGCCTCAGTTTAGGTTTCTCTGTCTTCTTTTTCATGACACTCTGAGCAAGCTCTTCACTGTTGGTATCTGCTACCAAAGTTTTACTGCTTCTACCCAACTTGGTACCGTATTTCTCGAGATTTTTTAACTTTTCTTGACGCATAAGCTCCTCTTTCTGCAATTTTGCAAAGAAGCCATTAGGCACAAACCAAGTTTGACATGAATAAAAGACGAACCTCCTTTTGCTTGGCAGCATGCTCTCTGGCTTTTTGATCATACTGTTCTTGCATTCGTTTTCTAGCTACTTCAATTGCTTCCTGCCTTGCAAGGATTTCATCTGAACCTTCAGTTGGAAATTGAATAATGAATAAATAATGGCTGCTTTAACTAACTACATTATAGTGATTCGGAATAAAACATGCAGCCCTTACTTAGCGTTTCATATGCAGCTGAGCTAGAGCCCTGAGAAGAAAACCAAAACTTCTGGATCAGATAATACACGCCAACCACAATAAAAAGCAGTAGCCAAGGATTGACACTAGTGAGGATGAAAAGAACTGCAAACAGTTTGAAAATCACGGAATTATTGACAAACTGCTTGAACTGGTACAATTTCACCTGTCACCTACTTTTTTCTAAAACACCATGTTCGTCAACACCACTCGGCCCTTGGCCATTAGTGGCGCCGTCGAAATTATCCACGCCATCCTCCACTACAGTTTCAACTGTAGCCCACTCATCGGATTCCGTCATTTTGTACACTTTTAAAAAATCGAATTACTAGAAATTCATCTCTTCGAACTGTTTACAAATGCCTCGTCACTGCTGGCTGGAATACAACTGCTATTTTGCTTCTAGAAAACGAATTTCACTGCCATCTAGGAATGAAATAGTTCACTAGTTGGTTAGTTACCAATGTCAACAACAAAAAATGGAAACGACGAAGGCCAAAAATTGAAGATCGAGCGTTTAACACGATTTTTCCCTCTCAACTACAAAGACAAAACATCAGTGATAACTAAATTATTGATCAATCAAGCCATACCTTCCGTTGTGCTTCTTCTAATGATACTCCTGCGTACTCCTGCCATCAAGTGCCTTAACAATCTGCAAGTGACGGCAAGCTCTGAAGGTACATATTTACATTTTAAGGAACGCCGGAAAACAGTTAACGTTTCGTTACATCCGACTGCTGGATTGAGTTCAATTGATATCAAAGCGTCTTCTTTTTTATACATGATTCTACTCAGTTCTCTTAGGTTCCTAGATGGGCAATAAAAATTCTGTTTCTGTTGTACCAACTAGAGGTAATGAGGATCTAGTTGAGCCACCCATGTTAAATAGGTATTATTATTTTAGTGAGAACAATAGTTTAATCAACAATAAACATCTTTTTTCCTTCTCAGAAGTCTTGCATGGCAAAGTGATGGCAACTTGCAAAAAACTAACACACCAACAAACCAGCTCAAGGATGATGTTGTCCAAAAATACCTTTTTGTCCAAGAAACTTATTCACCTGAACAAGAATGCCTCACTATATTTGACACATTGAGCCATTTACCAGAGGAAGTAAAAAATTTGAAATCCCTAAAATGTCTTTCAAAGGAAGTGCTTGAAGAAAGAAAAAAAATCATTAAAAAACTAAGAGCAATGGCAGACTATTTAGCTAAAACCCATTCAGACGTTCTTATTGCTGATCGTGTTGGAACGGGCGTTGGCATTGGATCGGGAGTTCTTTTCATTGGTGGACTTATTGCGGCACCATTTACGGCGGGACTATCCCTTGGCCTTACTGCCGCCGGAACTGCAACTGGTATTCTCGGCGGAATAACATCAGCAGGGGCAAACATTACCGGCTATTTCATGTCAAAATATTCGCTCGCACCTTTGCAAAAGGAACTTGAACAACATTACGCAAAACTACAGAAGCTTTCTTCCTCCGGCTCCAAATACTTGACACATGCTTCGCGATTCCGACCTACGATGGAACAGCTAGCAAAGCTTTCTGATATAGGATGGACCACCATGTTAACAACGTTACAAAAGTTGGTAACGCACGCTTTAAACGGAGAATATCCTCAAATTAGCAAAGCTGTCAACAACGTCGCAGACCCCAATGTCAAAAAGTTGCTTCAAACCTTGAATTTGCCGCTGGATTCTGAATCACTTCATGCCTTAGCTGATGTGTGCACTCAAATAATTAGTCACGTTCGCAGCATTAAAGATGCAATAAAAGCCTTTCTTAACTACTTAAGCAAGCCTGAATTAGCCAGGCTTGCGATGATCTATACAAGGTCGGCAGCCCGAACCACGACGACGACTGTGCACGAAGTAGCCGAATTAAAGTCGGCTTTTAAAGGCACACCCATGGCAATGACTAAAACGGCTCGAGCCGCGGCTGGTGTCTTAACTGCCGCATTCATCGTAGTCGACGTGATCCATATGGTCCGCATTTGGAACGAAACAGGAGAAACTCCAACTGTGCAACAATTGCGCGAAATGGCCGATGAACTTGAGAAAGAAATCTCAACGGACTAAATCATGATGGGCTTTCCTGGGCTTTCCAAGAAATCTCAACGGACTAAATCATGGGCTTTCCAATCTTGCGCACATTTTAAATCGCAACATTTTATCTTTAAAGCAGAAACATGCTTTTATATTGTCACAATTGGTCTTAAACCTGTATAACTTTTTGAAATTTTAAAAAATACACTTAAAGGAACAGCAAAGCTGTCATGTAATCTGAGCTGGTTTGGCCAAATGAGTCATTTTTTTTAGAAAATTCTAAGAATCCATGCAAGGGCTAAGTGCATTATCACATAGGAAAAGAATTTATAATTGGTAAAACCAGCTAAACTTTTACGGCGATGCTGACAAACGTTTCTCTCTAGCTACAAGCTACGCAACAACTAACATGCCACCTACTTCCTAGGTTCCAAATACATATATATATAGTACTTGGTATAATGCTGCATACAGTACTGATGAACTTCCGGTTTCTTAACTGCATACAAAAACGGAATTGGGTAAGCGATCTTATTGGAAACAATTTAGTTCTAGATAGGAAAAAAGGCCGGTAGTACCATATAGAAATTAAAATTGTTTACAAATCTTGCTTTTTCCTTTCAATTTTGGTTATTATACACAGTTTACTGTCCGATCTAAAGTATTTTGTCAAAATTTTACGATGTTTATTACTTGGGTTTTGGGAAAGCGTAAAATTCAAAATACGTACCGGTACGTATTTGTTCCCATACGTATGTATAACCAAAATTCGTTTTGTTCGCAAAATAGCATTCGGACTTGGTCCGCGCGATTGTTTGTTATTGTCTAATTCACTTATCCCATACTTTGTTTTTAAAGCCTTCCACGGCATTGACCAAGATATACCGAGAACTGGATAATGACGGCCAATGAAGATGGGGTAGCGGTCTCAGAAAAAGTCAATATACCACACGGTCGAAAAAATGAAAATGGCTGTAATATTCATTTACAGAAAGCTCATAGCTGGTTCAATAAGGTAAAGAAGAAAATTTATCAATTGGTTGAACAATAATAGCCTATTTTAAATTTACTATTGGAAAGGCAATGGAACACGTTACTCTTGAGCCGATGTTGTTTATGAAGAATTTAGCAGATGGTAATATTTTAGTTGTTAGCGAGGCGTTAAAAACCGATCGAATATGCCATATTACTTTCAACTTTAGTCATGACGAGTGCATGGCAATGGATAGTAGAAACCAATCACACATTGAGGTAATAAGCGCACACGTCTCAAGCATGTGATGAAGGCAGTGAAGTAAAATTGAAAAGAGAAATATTGCGCAATAATAACCGTCATTTCTCATAGGGACGGGTCCAAATGTATCAAAACACCTTTAATTATTACCAACGATTACTGGGCAGCTTATTGCCCGTTTTAGTCATTATGTTTGCTGGATCAATTAGCGATCACTACGGTAGGAAACTACCGATGGCAATTGTACTTGGAGGGTACGTTCTTTTTGCCTTAGTTTACGTTGCAACTGCTTTGAATCCTGATTGGCCAGTGGAAGTGCTCTTTGCGGCTTCAGTCGTGCTCTCTCTAACCGGCACTTGGTGCGTTTTTCAAATGGCTGTCTACAGCTATCTAACCGATATTACAACAATTGAAACGCGAACTAAACGGATGGGGTGGTCGAAAGCTGTTTGGAATATGGGTGAACCAATTGGTACTTTTATGGGCAGTGGGTTGTATCAAAGTTACGGATACGCCACAGCTTTCACCGTTTCAGCTGTATTATGGTTAGCCTGCTTACTGTACGTAATCTTCGTTCTGAAAGAAAGTATCGTTACCGATAAAACGACGTCAAAAAATGCACACTTCCGTTACGTTTTTGATTTGGTTCGCGTACCCTTCATGCGTTATCCACTCCGAGGTCGACGGCATTTGCTTTCGCTAATGGCTATTGATCTTGGTGTTTTTCTCATCATAGGAATAAATCAAGTGAGTTTATTGAAAAGTAAACCGAAAAAGTTCAAAAGCTTGACTAACAATTTAATTTTCAGCTTTATTTATGGGCCCGACAAGTATTGAGCTGGAGTGCGACGCAGTACTCGACTTGGTTTGGAACAAACGCAGCAGTTCGTCAGATTTGCATGGTTCTTTGGGTTGGAATGGCATCGTACTATCACCTGTCGGATTACACAGTTGCAATAGTTGCATTGTCGTCGAACGCGCTGTGGTCAATTGCATTAGCTTGCATTACTGGCCCTTCTTTGTGGTGGCTAACAATCATCGCAACTGTGTCAGGTGCGCTTGAAAGCAGCATTAAGCCAGCACTCTGCACCCTCATCACCACCATTCCGGATCAAAAGGATATTGGGAAAATATTTGCATTTCTTGGACTTTTGGAATGCATTTGGAGGATTGTGGACCAGACCCTATACACTTATGTTTACAACGTGCTCGTCGAATCTTTTCCCCAGGTATCTATTACCCGCAAAACGGATATCTTACAAGCATTTAACTTATATTTCGTAATCGTCATAGATCATATTTGTACTGGGAGGAATTTTCTCCATAATTTTGATTGTAGCGCTTGTAATCCTGAAACGAGATTGGTCAAAACAACGTGCGAAAACAACCTCTAAATCAGAAGTGACAACAGCTATGCCAGTTTAATTAGTAAAAAAAATTGTTGACTCACTTTCCATGGCCCTTGTCGTTCAGCAATAATGACAAACATCCGAACGAGTTCTTCATTAAGACCTCATACAGATCTCTATACCCGACACACACTAGGCACAATGATTTTTATTTCTTCCATTTGTTGCATAACATTTACAAATTCTAAGAATAAACGTTTGTTCTTAAAGGAAACGTAAGTTAAATGAAACGTTAGATATTCGGAGCGACTTCGAAGCATTGACGGAACAATAGTCCTGCATAAAAGCGCGTCTAAGGATATTCGTTATTGGCGTTGAAGGTACGTACATTGGAAAATTTTTTCAGCGCCTTTCTTTATTGATTGTCGGTGCTTTTGACAGTCAACAGCTCATCAGAGAATATTATTTCTTTACGTGGCTTAGTTTTTGCGCATATTATATGTACAGTTAAAGAGTGAAGGATATAAGCGGATATAATATAAGGGGTGTTATATTATATCCTCGATTATATCAAACTTTTCGCTCACGGAAATAACACGTTCTAAGATTTTCATCACTTGCTTAGCACGTCCAGAAATTCGCTTTGAAACAATAAATTAATTATAAAGATAAGTGTTTTTTCCTGGTCCAAATCTTTAGTAATTTCAAACGCATTTTTATTCATATAAAACTGTAACCCAGCTAGTTTCTGAACCAAATATACGGATTTTCAGAATTAATTAACGTTCATTAAAATGTTTCTCCAGATAATAAAAGCGGCTAATAGGAAAACAATGTCTAGCGAAGATGGTTTATCAAATACTGGCGAAATCTTACCTGCTGGCCACTCAAAAATCAACTCACCTCTACAGAAGGCCGTTAACACAGTAAAGAATGTAATACTGCCATCAATTTAATTCAACTGGTACTTGAAGCTTAACAAAATCTTGTAATAGACCATGAGCTACGTGACGATTGAACCTATGCTTTTTATGAAAATGGTAGCAGAGGCGAATATCGGGATAGTAAGCAATACGCTGCAGACTGACCGGATTTGTCGTGTAAACTTAAATTTTAGCGAGGAGGTTTGTATCATGATGGACGATGGAAATCACTCAGACATTCAGGTACATTTATTTTAGAACGGATCATTTTCATTCACAACTGGAAAAAAATGAGATAGGAAATTAGGAAAACATATTAACAATACGTTTTATTTCCCCATTTATAAGAGTTCCGTTCAAGTGTATCAAAATAATTTCAACTACGTTCAAGCTGTGCTGACCTGCATATTACCGGCCATGGTTGCACTATCTGCTGGATCAATGAGTGATCATTATGGTAGGAAACTACCGATGATCATAGTACTTGCTGGATTTGTGGTGTACGCGCTAGTTCACGTTTTAACAGCATTACATCCTTTGTGGCCAGTGGAAGTACTCTATCTGGCCACAGCGTCCATAGGGATAACTGGCACTTGGGTAGTATTCAACATAGCTGTCTACAGCTATCTGACAGATATCACGCCAATCGAGACGCGAACTCGACGTATGGGGTGGATGGACGCTATCTGGTATTTTGGTGGGCCCGTTGGCACCTGGATGGGTGGTTGGCTATACAACGCCTACGGTTACCTCACAGCCTTTATGGTTTCCACTGTTCTGTGGTCTCTCTGTCTAGCTTATGTCGTCTTCGTTATCGAAGAAAGCAAAGTGACCATGAAAGTAAGCAAAACAATCGAAGATGAAACAAGGCAGAGAAATAAACATGTTCTTTACATTCTCGATTTGGGTCGTGCGACTTTTCACCGTTACCCAAATCGAGGTAGATTATATTTGTTCTCTCTGATGGCTCTTAAAACTGGCGTCTATCTTGTCCAGGGGCATCAAGTGAGATCATTTTAATGTTACTGTGCACCTCACTGTACTGTACCTCATACCAAATATCTATTTTACTATTTTTTTTTAATTAAATATCTAGCTTTATCTTTGGGCGCGGCGTGTACTGGCTTGGGATGCCTCACAGTACTCGATCTGGTTCGGATCAAATGAAGCGGTGCACCAAATTGGCATGGTCGTTTGGGTTAATTTAGCATCATTTTACCACCTATCGGATTACACAGTTGGCATATTCGCTTTGGTGTCCATGTCTCTATGGGCTATCGTGTTAGCTTGCATCACTAGACCATCCCAGTGGTGGTTGTCCATCATTGCAACCTTGCTGGGTTCCTTCGAAGGCAGCGTTAAACCAGCCCTTCGCACTCTCATCACCAGCATTCCGGATAAAAAAGATATTGGGAAAATATTTGCATTCCTCGGACTTGTAGAATGTATTTGGGAGGTAGTGGACCAATCTTTCTACACCTACATTTACAATGCTTGCGTGGAAACGTTCCCTCAGGTATTACTGTTTCAACATGTAAAAAACGTTTACTTTTTAAAGTGTTTCCTTTTGTAACTCTAATGCAGATCAATTTTGTATTGGGAAGCGTTTTTTGTGTCATTTTGATATTTGCCCTCATCCTGCTAAAAAGAGATCAGTCAAAGCAACGAGCATTAGATCCATCAACTGATTCTTCATTGAACCGATTGGACCAATCGGAGTGCGTGCTTTAATTTGAGATTATTATGAAATACGCTTAAAAGAGGGCAATAAATTCGCACACCATCCATGCAACAACCAACTTGTGATGGATTGCTTAAACTTTTTAAAATAGTTTTATGGCTGTGCTTGATGTCAAACCTGCGGGCCGCGGAGAACTATTTTAAGCTTGTGAGCACTTGAGATAAGAAACGTATGTCAACGTAGCGTTTTCTTTAGTTTCTCAAAATCGCGGAATATTAAAAGGGTTCCGAATGCCGCTGGTCTTAATAACATTGCTGCCTTTCCCCTCCAAGCAACAACTTGAAACTAGTGGAAGTTTTAACTATACAGAAGTTAGTGTTCTAAAGTGTGTTGTTCTTGTTTGTTTTGTGAATTCTCATTTGAAAGAAAATAACTGACCTATCTACTAGTCAGTAACCGGATCACCAAACTAAACATAGAATGGTAGAGTCTCCTATTTGAAGGCAATTTGTATCGTTTGGCGGAAGGGTTGAATATCGAAGGCGGATAGAAATAAGAAACAAACGGCGACGCCCCGTGCGCAACAATCTTTCCTTGTCTGAGTTTATATGGGCCCGCTGCCCGTGGCGTTCAGCTTAACTATAGCCAACTGAATTTTGATTCCTCACACGGTTTAGACGATTAAGAAGTTTAACAAAGTAAACAAACAACTTACTAATTGACGCACTTGTGGCTGTACAAGGGATGAACATACATTGTTTACAAGCGAATTCCTTCGTATTAAAAAAAAATCTACGCAACATATACTGGTTATTGAACAACAGAGCTCAAGGAGCACAGTGGAGCAATGACAGGAAATCTTGCTGAACCGACAACCAGAGAAAATCATGACACCTCGTTACGCGAGTCGATCGAAACGGCCAACGCCAGCAGCTGTCCGATCCGGAAAGCAATGCAACAACTCAAAAAGGTCAAATATCTTAACATGTAATCGATACTTTAGTTGGCAATAAAATCAAATACAGGCAGTGAGCCACGTGACTCTGGAGCCCATGCTTTTTTTGAAAATGATGGCAGAGGGTAATATTATAGTAGTGGGCACTACTTTGAAGATCGAACGGGTCTGTCGTGTCAACTTGAATTTTAGCGATGAAGAATGCTCTGCAATGGATGATGGTAATCATTCGCAAATTCAAGTAAGTTATGTATACGAGATAGCTAACTGTTAATCTAGACAGTGTAGGATTTTAGATGAAGCTCAAAACTAATAAAATTCAAATTAACGCAGACTGCCGTTCAAGTTTACGAAAACACCTTTAGCTACTATCAAAACTTGATCGACAGTATTCTGCCAATTTTAGTAATTCTCTTAGCTGGATCTGCTAGTGATCGGTACGGAAGAAAACTACCGATGGCCTCTGTACTAGCTGGATTTGTGGCGCTTGCCTTGGTTAACATCGCCATAGCTCTCAATCCGTCCTGGCCAGTCGAAGCCTTTTATGCGGCAACAGTAGCCGTCGATATTACGGGAAGTTGGTGCGTTTTTAATATGGCAGTCTATAGCTATTTAGCGGACATCACGTCGACAGAAAAACGGACGAAGCGTATGGGCTGGATGGATGCCGTCTGGTATCTAGGCGGACCTGTTGGAACTTTACTGGGCGGATGGTTATACGAAAGCTATGGATACGTTACTGTCTTTGTCGTTTCAGCAATACTGTGGTCAGTTTGTCTAGCGTACGTCATTGTCGTCGTTAAAGAAAGCGTCCGCACCGAAGTACCAGCGCCAGATGGAAAACCGTATCAATTTGTATTCGACTTGGGCCGAGCAGCCTCCAAGCACTATCCTCATCGAGGCCGTCTTCACTTACTATTGCTTATGGCTGTTAAATTAAACGTCTTTCTTGTCCAGGGTCACCAAGTAAAAAAGTTGCCGTTAACTAAATTCAATAGAAAATTACAGAAACGATGTGTATAGGTTTACTTGTGGGCGAGACGTGTGCTGGGATGGGATGCAACTCAATTTTCAATTTGGTCCGGTGCTGAAAAGGCTATTCATCAACTCGAGATGGTTGTTTGGGTCGGCCTGGCATCTTACTATCATTTGTCTGGCCACACAGTTGCAATATTCGGACTGATTTCTATTGCTTTCTGGTCGATTGCATTAGCATGCATTACTAACACATCCTTGTGGTGGCTTACTATTGTTGCAACTTTGCTTGGATCCCTAGAAGCTGGCATCGATCCCGCACTTCGCGCTCTTATAACCAGCATTCCAGATAAAAGAGATGTCGGGAAAATCTTGGCGTTTTTGGGACTTTTAGAATCAATTTGGCTGATCGTAGACCGATCCGTCTACACACATCTTTACAATGCTTTTGTTCAATCTTTCCCTCAGGTAGGCTAATCAAAAGTTTTAAAATTCTCCAATAAGTTCTTTTTAACAATTTTATTCTGATACAGATCAATTTTCTTTTTGAGAGCACCGTTGCGGCAATTTTAATCTTGGTGCTCGTCATATTAAAACGAGATTGGACTAGACAACGAAGTTTGGACCCGACCAGAAGTTCGTCTGATAAGTGACAGACTATACATATACTTTTGCCTATTTTTGCGCATATTCGGGAAGATTATAATTGTTAGCTCGGGGCCTGGGGTACATGCATAATTCATCATATTCCAAATTTGGACTTGAATTCCAATGCCAGTTTGAAATTGACGAAGGTAAATATATTCAAAAGAAAAATATAAAATTATTCTTTATGCACTGGTTCAATGAGAAACTTCAAGGCCAATTTCAGTTAAGTCAATGGGCAGAGTGCAGCAGTTTTTTAGTTATCAAGGGACTCACGAGAGCTCAACATCAAAATCCCATTCTACCATTTGACAAATCCTGCGATAAGACCATAGAAGCTTATCAATTTAATCTTTCAAGACAATGGACCAATTAGGGAACAAAATTGCAGCGAGCAACAGTTGCTACGAGATAAATGTGCACAGTTAGGGAAGAAATTGAAATTGTCACGTGCCTAACGCTACCATCGGTCTTGATTAGCTATTCCAAGAAATAGTAAATCAAAGCCGACTCTTGTCACTGAAGTAGATTTAATTAACACAATTCATAGAATACGTCAAAATTGACTAGAATTGGAACTCCCGGAAGCCATTATTTCAAGTGAGCTGTCGATGCACGGTGTGGAGTATAGCTCAGGAAACTGGATATCGTATCGTGTTTGTAAACATTGTCCCTTTGAGGGCACAGCTATATGAAAAAGCCAACTGTTGAGTTTTCGTCAGAAGTGTGCAACTCGACCGCTACTGAGCTATTGACTGTATGAGAAGTAAAAGAAGCCAATCTGACAGTATGCTAAGGGCACTCTGCCTGTTCAGTCAAAGGAGACGGAATGGAGGAAAATCCAACTGCACAATCAACAAGGGAAGACGATGAAAACTCTATCCGCGGAACAAAGAGAACTATCAGCCCCTTCGAAAAAATGGCCAACAAGTTCAAAAAGGTAGCTTAATTCATCTCTTTAAATATTTTACAAATTTTTATTTACAAATATTTTGTGAAGGCAATAAGCCATGTTACTCTTGAACCGATGCTCTTTGTAAAAATGGTAGCTGAGGGCAACACAATAGTGGTGGGCGACACGCTCGAAATTGACCGCGTTTGTCGTATAAACTTGAATTTTAGCCTGGAAGATTGCATGGCGATGGATGACGGAAATCATTCGGAAATTCAGGTGAAAAAACTTTCTAAATTTTTTTTAAAACTCTACATTTTTTAGCCAAAATAAGAGACATAATATTGAAATTAGGAAGCAGTCCAAGTGTACCAAAACACCTTTAATTACTATCAAGGATTAATGGCCAGCATTTTACCCGTCATAGTAATTCTCTTTGCTGGATCAATAAGTGACCAGTACGGTAGGAAACTGCCAATGATCACCGTGCTTGGAGGGTTTGTGCTGTATGCGATTATTTACATAATAACAGCTCTAAACCCGTCCTGGCCAGTGCAAGTTCTCTACGCGGCAACAATAGCTGTCAACGCAACTGGAAGTTGGGTATTATTTCCTGACATCAATATTTACAAAGACATTTGGACTGAGTTAATAAGTAGCCTAAATTAATAGGTCGTCTTTAACATGGCGGTCTACAGTTACCTAGCGGACATAACATCGGCAG
The DNA here is from genome assembly GCA_022539655.2 of Ceriodaphnia dubia. NCBI lineage: Eukaryota > Metazoa > Arthropoda > Branchiopoda > Diplostraca > Daphniidae > Ceriodaphnia > Ceriodaphnia dubia. The sequence continues at coordinate 2,255,902 of JAKUCG020000076.1, forward strand.
AAACACGGACAAAGCGGATGGGATGGTTAGACGCAGTTTGGTATATGGGTGGACCACTCGGCACCTTGATGGGAGGTTGGCTCTACCAATGCTATGGAACCGTCGCGGTTTTCACTGTCTCGGGATTAATGTGGCTCGCGTGCATTATTTACATCATTTTCGTCGTCAAAGAGAGCATCGTGAAGCCAACCGAAACGACGCCAAAAGGAAGACCTTATCGTTATGTTCTTGACTTGGGCCGTGCCGTATTTAAGCGTTATCCGCAAAGTGGACGACTTCATTTACTGGCATTGTTCGCTGTAAAGCTTGGCGTATTTCTCGTCCAAGGACATCAAGTACGTACAAGACAAATTTTGAATACAAGAAGAAATTAGAACAAATTTGTGTGGCCTAATCGTCCGAGTTAGCCTTTGGGTGACCCAATGATTAGGCGATTAGGCCTTCTATTTTTAAAAATGCTCAAATCTTTTCCTTATTTCACTTTATGTTCGCAATCTAGGTTTACTTGTGGGCGCGACGTGTGCTGGGATGGGATGCAACTCAATATTCGATATGGTCCGGCGCGGACGAAGCCGTACACCAAGTGGGGATGGTTGTTTGGGTCGGCCTGGCATCATTTTACCTTATTTCTGATCACACTGTCGCGATATTTGGATTGGTTTCCATCGCTCTATGGTCCGCTGTGTTATCTTGCATTACTGGGCCTTCCCTGTGGTGGCTTACAATCATCGCCACTTTGTTGGGATCGCTTGAAGGCAGCATCGAACCAGCCCTTCGCGCTTTAATAACAAGTATCCCGGACAAGAGAGATATCGGCAAAATTTTATCGTTTCTCGGTTTACTGGAAGCCATTTGGCTGATCGCAGATCGATCCCTCTACACGTTCCTCTACAACGCATTCATTGAATCTTTTCCGCAGGTACACTTTATTTTAGATTTTTAAAGACTTATTAATCCACTTATTATGTAATTTTCGCGCAGATCAACTTTGTAGTTCAAAGCTTCATTGCTGTGATCTTGATTTTGGTGCTTGTTGCACTGAAACGAAGTTGGACAAAAAGGACTTCAATTCTGAAGATGCACCACGCGGCAGATTAAGCGAGATTTGAATTATTTCAATATTGCCGCCAGTTAACTCGTCGTTTTCAATTAGTGTTATGCAACACAATATTACAAATATGAACGAGTCACGAATTCCTAATACACAATTAACTTGCAAGAGTCTCTAGTAAAGAAAGAAAATCGAATTTTATTGGCCGAAAGGCATGATTCATTTAAGGTGTTCCAAGAAATGAGGTTTCGTTGCTATATCACGATAAAATTAACTAACTAGTGTACGAGTTAGCCATACTATATGCCGATACGTCAAAATTGAAAGAAAATCACACGATAGCTCTGCATATAGTGAATTTGTCCAATCATGTTTGTAAACAATTTGATACCGATTGAAAGCGTTTTAAGAAAGACAGCTGTTGCATCGTCAGCAAAAACCGGGAACCGCCGTCGGGCTGTCGACTGAATGAACCAATCCAAACAGTATGCGAATGGCACTGCACGTGCACAGTCAACGCGACAAAGATGTCTACAGCGACAAGGACCGAACAAGAAAATCATGAAAACTCGTCACGTGAAACGAGTGAAACTTCAGCAGCCGATGAAGCTAGGAGGAATTCACATGGAAAAGCCTTCATGCAGTTCAAAAAGGTAAGAACTATAGTACGTTAAACAACTCCCAATCACTTCAAGCAAACTTCAAGTGACTAACGATTGTTTGCAACAGGCAATGAGCCATGTGACGCTTGAGCCGATGCTTTTTTTAAAAATGATGGCCGAGGGTAACTTTAGAGTGGTGGGTGATACACTTGAAATTGATCGGGTCTGCCGTGTAAATTTGAATTTCAGCCAAGAGGATTGTATGGCGATGGACAATGGGAATCATTCAGATATTCAGGTAAGTGGTTATTCAGAAATCAATTACTTAAACTAAAAGTTAATGATGGGATGTCGTACAGGAAGCAGTTCAAGTGTACCAAAATAACTTTAATTACTATCAAAGTCTGATGGACAGCATTCTTCCCGTCATAGTAATTCTTTTTGCGGGTTCAATTAGTGATCATTACGGAAGACAACTACCGATGGCCTCTGTACTAGCTGGATTCGTGGCATTTGCTGTTATTTATATTATCACTGCTCTAAACCCCTCATGGCCAGTTGAAGTACTCTTCGCGGCCACATTAGCAGTCGATATCACGGGCACTTGGGTCGTTTTCAACATGGCTATCTACAGCTACCTAGCAGATATTACACCCATAGAAACGCGAACAAAACGGATGGGCTGGATGGATGCCGTCTGGTATCTAGGTGGACCTATCGGGACAGTGTTGGGCGGATGGCTTTACCAAACATACGGCTACGTAACAGTTTTCAGCGTATCAGCGGCCTTGTGGTCAATTTGCCTTGTCTATGTCATTGTTGTTGTCAAAGAAAGTATCGTTAAAAGAGAAGAGACGTCGAAGAGAAATCCTTACCGATCCGTAGTCGATATGGGCCGCGCATCCTTCCGTCGATATCCCCTACGAGGTCGACTTCATTTGCTATCTCTGATTGCCATCAAACTTGGAGTTTCTTTGGCACAAGGGCATCAAGTAAGCTTTCCATTTAAACATTAGATTGAAATATTTAATATGCTTGGTAAGCTTTTGCAAATTCAATTCCTTCTATTTTGTCTAGGTTTATTTATGGGCCCGGCGTGTACTCGGCTGGGGTGCGACCCAGTATTCGATTTGGTCAGGGGTGGATGAAGCTGTTCATCAAGTTGGCATGGTTATTTGGGTTGGATTTGCATCTTTCTATCACCTATTGGATCACAATGTCGCAATATATGGTTTGGTGTCCATCGCGCTATGGTCGGTTATTTTGGCTGCGATTACCGGCCCATCCCTTTGGTGGCTTGTCATCCTTGCTACTTTGTTGGGCTCACTTGAAGCGAGTATAGAACCGACACTTCGAGCTCTCATCACCAGCATTCCTGACAAAGGTGACATTGGAAAAATATTGGCTTTTCTTGGACTTTTAGAATCTATCTGGCTCATCGTGGATCGATCCCTGTACACTTATTTATACAACACGTTTGTCGATATTTTCCCTCAGGTATGAAACATCAAGTGGCCTACTGAAATTTTGAATCATGCGCTTAACTAAATACGTTTTCTTTCAGATCAATTTTGTCGTCCAAAGTATAGTCTCCACAATTTTGATTTTGGCAATGATAACACTAAAGCGAGACTGGGTCAACCAACACTACATTCATGACGTCGCGGTGAGGCAAATTAGCCGAGCAGATTAGTATTGGCAACTTAAAATTACTGTTTGCCCAGCTATACAGAAAATTGAAAAGTTGTTGAACAATAAATTGAATGTACAATTCATCCAAACTATTGTACAAAATTAGAGACTTTTTATGGTATAAAAGCTTGCAAATCCTGTGCTGAATGATTCTAAATTTACAGGTGTTCAGCTGTCCAAAAGAATGACAACCTCGATCTAAATGCTAGTTATACCTTTTAACTTCAAAAGTTCCAATTATTACTGGATGAGAGGTGGAAGGCACTCGTAAACAGAGTACAACAAAAACAAAAACAATTGTATGAATTTCATTTCAGTTATTCATGGACATGTCATAGACCTTGCCAGCCTTCAATATGCCTGTCTATCGAACATTCAAGTCTAGCAATTCTGCATACACTTTTTGACACTCCTAGATGCTATTTGGAATACAACTAGGATAAATAGTAGATTGTGGCACTTACCATTATTCCGTAAAGACTGCATGAAGACTGATGAACTTGGTACGTTGTTGGCCTCGTGACTGGTGATAAAGAATTTGGCTCGTTTTTCAGAGGGCAAGAATGCGAAATGCACGAAGCACCACATGCAGATCAGATTTACACTGTTACACATTTACACATTTACACTGTACATTTACTGTTACACACCTCGTGGCTCGTAAGGGTAAGGGTAATAAACCACAAGAGTTTCAGTTTCTTGGGTCGTAACAACAACCCCTACAAACTGCCGAATTGTTTAGAGAGCGAGAGATTTGGATTTTTGAGCGAAGGTGGTTTTTAGTTCGAAGCTTGTTAATGGATACGTAAGTAACAATGCTTACGCAGGATCACGGGAAAAGTGAGAGGCGAACTCGGGACCTAACTACCCCATGGCTCGTGTGCTCGTTTACAAATTCAAATACGGAACCACGTTGCCACAGAGAAAAGTTAAATTCAGCAAATTTTATTTAAATACTCATTCGTAAGTACGTTCGTCATTATTTTGTTTGTCTTATTTGATTTTTAAAAAATTTTGAAAAAAAATTAAGGCCATAAAATATTTTCCTTTTATTCATCCACGAATCGTACGAATGATCGTAACCTCTGTCGTAACTAGTAATGATGTTATAAATGGGTGACGAACTGACGATCGTCCAATAATTCGACCTCCCGTAGAGTGCGTAAAAATTCAATCCGGATTGAGTAAAAACAATCACGTGATCCCAGTCCCGATGTGTTCGTTGGTTGAAAAAGGATCACGTGATAGTTGTCAGTTCAATCCGGATTGAATTTTGACGCACCCGTAGTTAACACATGAGGACATAGGGTGTTGCATTTCCGATGAAAATCGAAATTTTTAAAAACAATTAATTTGACTTGTCCATTTAAAAAACTCATTTTTTGGTACATTTTAATTACTTTAAACTTAATAATTTAACTAGCGTTTTTTATTTTTAACTGTAGATTAAACAGCATGATGCGTATTAGTGGTCAAAATTGGAACTAATTTTTTTTAAATTTGAACTAAGACCAATTTTTCTTCCAGTGTTATGTGGTTTAAATTGTTTTGGCAATACTAAATATGCTGACAAAGAGTTCTCATTTTTACCCAAGTCCTAGTTCAATACGTGTACCCTTATTGTTTTGTGAACGCACCCTGCAATTGTCCCCTAGCGGGATCGTAGTCCCCTTAGGGTTTCTCGATGAAAACATCAGTACAGTCACCAAACGCCATCCCGCACCGAAACATTGCAGAATCATCAGCCTCTTCTCAGGCCGCTGTATCTGCCTCTTCTCTGGCCTCTTCTCGGTCGTTTGTTTCTCCGAGTCGGCGAATGGCTGGCTGGCTCACTGGCTTGCTAGGAAGCAAAAAAGATAGCGACGATAAATGTTGACATAATGCTTCAAAATGTAACAAACCCTTTAAACTTAAACAATCAGGAAAAACTGGAAAATCTGTAATGGTAGTCACTGCTGCCGACAGGCCGGCGAAAATTTTTGAGGGCAGTCACATCGGCCGGTAGGCTGATCATTATCACTATAACTATCTATAGTAATTAGTGGATACTAGTATAAAGTACCAGGTGTTTGAGCGGTCGGCCGGTAGGCCAAGCTGGATCTACTAATTTACAAAAAATCCAATTTCCAGACTCGTCCAGTAGTCGCTTATGTTCCCCATTGGGACACCAAAAGCCTTTTTGATCTTCGGAAATGTCTGTTTCGCCCAAATCATTTGGAGTGTATCCACTTTCTTTAAAAATTCCTCTTCTATACGTTTATTAGCATATCTTATTGCTCTAGCCCTAATTTTAAGGATTTGTTTTTTTAGGTCTGCGTCGAATGCCATTTGGAATATAAGAGATATCGTCTCGTATCGTCTTTAAGGAAGCAGACGACTGTTGTCCTCTTCCTGCTGCTGCGCCTGCTCCTCTTCTTCTCCTTCCTCCTCCTCGGTTCCTCCTCGTCATCGCCAGACTCGCCCTCGCCAGACTCGTCCTCGTCAGACTCGTCTTCGTCCTCTTCAGACTCGTCCTCGTCCTCTTCAGACTCGTCCTCGTCAGACTCGTCCTCGTCAGACTCGGATTCCTCTTCTGCTTCCTTTTCTTCCAATGCAGAAGACCGGGACTCTTCTTCTTCCGCCTCTTCCCGATCTGCTGCATGCGGGGTGGTGAGTGCAACAAACATTTGATAAAGTATGACGGAAGCCGTTACTTCTACTATGAATGCTGGCAGTCTTTCTAAGGAGGTCATTTTTTAACAAAATAATAGAATGAAGGGGGCTGAATTATCTCTATGAATCTGGCTATGAAAATTGACAGCGAGCTGACGACTAGGAATAATACGGCCGATTTTTCGCAAGGGACAGGGACAAACGTGGCGAGGGAGGGCAAAGCGCGAGCCTAATACACGAATAATAATCTACTCCCCCCGAATCCTCTTTTCTCATTGAGCTGCTGACGGAGATCAAAATCCTCCGACGGGGACGGCTGAGGAGATGATGACGAAGCGGAATTTCTTTTAGCATTCATCTTGTTGCGTAAGTTTTCATTTTGCTCTTGAAAAGTTTTGGACGCAAATTGGTTCAGAGAGGAACGATTTACCTGTTAAGAATTTGTAACATAAACAAAATTACACACGTACCAATTAGGACCACCGTAACAAAGAGTTAGGTGCTTGCCTTAGTAAGCCTAATTTTACAACAAGTACAACTAACGGATTACTAAACCTTCTACACTCACTCATAACATTCCGTTATGTTAACAGGATAACTTACCGACAAGCCACTAGTGGATTGCAGCCTCCAACTTCCGGCGCAAGGCGGTTGCGGCCGCGAGCGAGTGAATGGCATTCCGAATGCGCTCGTGGAGGGCTGGCTCGAGCGGATTGATGTGGATATAAAACCTGGCTAACACGTTCAGTTGAACGTGGGTTTTGGGATTATTGGCTCGTTGTCGAAGTTGGTCGTAGGTCTCTTCTCAATTTTGGAGTGCATTTTTTGCAAATATAAACAATGTTGTTTTTCAATTATCACTAACTCTATAGCTAGCATTTTTTTTTAATGAGGTGTACGGAAATAGTGTCAAATTGTGCTGTTTACTGGTAGGTCTAGGTTCAAAGTCGGCCCAAGTCCGTCAAAGTCGGCCTACAGGCCGACTTTGAAAATATTTCCGTACACCTCTAGCGGTCGGATTTGATCGCATTTCCATTAAAGTCGGCGCTATAACTTCTTCCTCGAATCGACTACAAGCGCGCGTGTGAATTTGTCCTTGGATGTTGGTGTGTTGAAGTTTACTGTTGAGATAGCTCCGCCTCTCTTTGCCCAAAAGGTGTTCTCGCGCAAGTGCCCATGTGTCCTTGGATCAGCTGTGGACATTCGATTTTAGCCATGTAAGATTCCAACACCCGTGGTGTCGTGGGCTGAGAGTGTTCGCAAAACCATGGAAGACTACTTTGGAATTGAGTATGAGTACAACAAGGCTTATCTAAACTACTTTGAACACGGCTTCCAAGTAAGATATCTAATTTAGTGTGCCACTTTGACTAATTAATTTTCAATTGTGAGGAAAGCTGCTCGACCAGGAAGATCAAATTTGTGTCGTGACAGTTTATTGCCAAAAGCTTCTCAGAAAGAGAGACAGACTAATGGACTTGTATGACAGGATTGCCCACATGCAAAATCTCTGTCATCACAGTTGTACGTTGATTCTTTTGAATTTATCATTTACAATTTGTAACATCTTATTTCCTATTTACAGGCCAAAAAATGTCATCAACCTCAAAATCAAGGCCACCTGCCAAAGGGCCCACGAACAAAAAATGGCCGAGTGGAAGAAGAAAATTGAAGATAAGTGAGCTGCTGAAGTGCTGAGATTCTATATATAGATATATAGAAGAAAAAATATTTTGTTTTATTTAATTTTCGTTTTACAACATTTAACGTTATTACAACCGTAATATTCTTATTCGCAATTTCACTTGTCAGATCTTCCTTGTATCGCCATATGAAAGTATCAATGACCAGATGCTGCTTGTACTCGGTGTCGAAGCTCTTCTTCAGCATGCTGACGCAATCGGCACGATAGTGTTGCAGGTGAGCCGTTTCGGGCTCGACCGGGTACGAAGTACAACCACCACCCAAACAGGCCAGTGGGAAGTGATTGTGCAGCGTCAGGATTTTCTGAACGTTGTGGAAGCACTTGACGTACTGGTTGGGTTTCGTGAATTTTTAACTACGGTAGACGTGTTGGAGCATTATGTAAATAAGATGTACAATCGATAAATAGTAATTAAAACAACATTTTTTATAGATTAATATGTCTGATGAGATGGATGAGTCTGCTCCCCTACAATCAATTTCCCGCCCTGATTTATCTGTCCCCCCCTCCCCAAATTCGTCCTTCGACGGCTGAAGAATTCATTCTGCCCGGCCGTCCGTGTCCCCGACGTCCAGTCCCCGTCCCTGTGGCCCTGTTGGAACCACCGCCAGCATGGAAACCCAGGGAACTTCCCAAAACCGGCACCGGCTGCTTACCTCAAGTGGGGGAGCCCTCCACTTCTCACCCAGCTCCCCGTACTACATCTACCAGAATTTGTTCCGTCCATCCGTCTGTCCGGTCCGTCATTTCAAAGTCCAGAGTTCACAGCCCGTTGTTTCCCGCCTCACTAGAAACGTAACAACTGTAATTTCGACGAAACAGTACCTGGTGGACTCGCGCCTGCACCGCGTGCAACAGCACCCCTTGTTCGTGGGGTCCAGCCTGCGGTTCCGAATCATCCGGCACCAGGCACTTTCTTCTTTTTAAATTCGTGGAGTTCAGCCTCCGCCGAAAAGGCCTTACGGGGCTTCCCGGGACATTGAAATGCTTGAGTGACAAAAAAATCTTCTTATGAGCCATGTCCAGGTTCAAGGGAAGTACATTACCGCTACTTTTCGTATTTTCAACTATAATCGATTTAGATCAGTCCAGCACTTCGTCGCCGACGGGCATGAACTCGGAAAAGAATTAACATGAATTTTTAAGCTGCCAGTAATTATCAGCTGGCGAGCACTCCGTTGCAACCAAACTACGTAGCCAATTGGAGTCATGCGGCACCAAATGTTTTCATGGTCGAACAAGCTGCTCAGGCGGCACAAAATTACTTCATGTCCGCACAAAGTACTCAGCCCCCACCAAATATGTTGATGGCCACACAAGCTCTTATCTAAACTTGTACTTGATGGAGAGGAACAACTCTGTTGAAAATCCACGGATCAGTATATGTTTAGTATTTATATATGTAATATATATTTAGTAGGATGCTTTTCAAGGGGGATGCTGAAGGAAGGTGGACAAGGTGTTGCCTAAGTCCATCAGTGTCAGCTAGACCCGTAACGACGCGGCTGACATGAAGGACATGATGGCAAATGTGGCGGTTATCGAACCACAATTGGCCGCTACTCAAAGACCGACTGAGGCTTAGCGGGGCAACTCAACGAACCACACGCAAGTTTTTTTTCCTTTCGTACGTATATAGAATAGAAATTAATTAGTTATTATTTTTTCAAATCTAGTTTTAACAACCTGCTACCAAATTCGGGTTCAATATTACCCCCACCGGATTACGCAAGGGTTCTGCCAAGGCCCACACGGTTGGTCGGCACGCCTTAAAAAAACAGAAAGAAGTTGGACAGCAAAAACAAATGAATTAGCCCATGAACGTCTGATTAGCCCGGAAAATGAAAAATTTGCAAAAATATTTAGTATCATTTGTACACTATGCTAACTTAAATTACATGTGCATTAAGAAAAGTCAAAAATCTCGTGTAAATCTCGTGCCCAGGTACAGATTTCTGTCATTATTGTATTTGGCAAACAAGTCGATTCCCGTCTCTATTGGTCCCGTCTCTAACAAGTCGATCGTGAACTGCGTCCGTTCGCCTTTCGAACTCGATCGTTGCAATCGCTGCCAATCGGCCTCCTGAGTCACGCGCTATTAACAAGACCTAATACTACTGCTACTTAATCGCTGCCAATCGGCCTCCTGAGTCACGCGCTATTAACAAGACTTAATACTGAAGGCAGCGTAGTATGTACATTCTTCTGCATTCTGTTGTTCTGGGGAACGATTCCATTTTCACGTCTACTGTTCAACAATGAAAATCCTATAAATATTGAAGAAAAGTAAAGTGATTGTAGTATTGGATGTAGGACCGGTGAAATTGAGAGTTAAATATTCATGCATGTTTAACTCTTCTCTATTTAAAAACTTGAAATTTTCTGTAGAATATTAGAATGGCAGCAGCAGGTGCCCAGCCCGCAAGTGTCGAAGAATGCGTAGCTTTCATAGATGAACTATCTACAAGATATAGAAAGCGAATGTCTTCTGGTCTATGCCCCTCAATGTAGACTGACCCTGCAATGTACTAAGGGCCTAAATCTGCTATTACCCCGCACGGCAGAAAATCACCGCCGTGTGGGGCACCTAGCGGCAAAGACTGCAGAAGACGTGAAACCCAAAGCACTGTTGGGAAGGCCATGTGAACAAAAATGAAGACGACAAAAAAATGGCCAAAATACAGGTGCTGCCCGCAACGAACCGTGAAGAAGAGCAGACCGAGGCCGTGTGGGTAAAAAGAATCTGAAAAGAAGAATCCCGACACTTCATAGTTTGTTTCCCGCACGGCGAGGGAGAACGGACCGTCCGTGCGGGGTAATAGCAGTCTTTGCCGCTAAGTGCCCCATATGGCGGTGCTTTTCTGCCGTGCGGGGTAATAGCCGTTTTAGGCCCTTGGTACCCCGCACGCGTGGGTTATACAGGTCCGACCAAAAATGAATTAGCCCGTGAACGTCTGATTAGCCCGGAAAATGAAAAATTTTCAAAAATATTTAGTATCATTTGTACACTATGCTAACTTAAATTTCATGTGTATTAAGAAAAGTCAAAAATCTCATGTGTTTTGTATTCTTGTGACAAGAAGATTTTTTTGGTTCCTTAATATATTTGGAACTTATGAGAGAAAACTGTAATTTGTGTGTGAGGGCCCGGGTAGTTAGCGGACGCTTTTTTGTTGCACTACCCTTAAAAAACCTAGTTTCGCTTGTGCACTAGCAATCAAGTGGATTGAATTTTGACGTACTCTATGCAACGGTTGGCGCAGAGTTTAGGTACACTAAGAAACAAGCACTCGAAGGTAATCACTTTGTATGCGGGTCTCGATTTTTTCTCTTCCTCCTTTATTTTGCGGTTCGTAATCCGAAACCAGTCCGAGTTTACAACGAGATAACGGTTTTCGTCTACAGACGACGTTCAGCGTTCAAGGTGTGTTTAGTTGACAGGTGTGTTTCTCTAACTTTGGAACAGAAGAAGGTGAAGCTTGTAGGCATGGAGATAATTTGTATCCAGCCCCATTAAGAATATTTTAAACTTGCTTGAATTTTTTTGCGCCGTAGCAAAAATACCCATTGCGTATCGATTTGACAAATAAGGCTAGACGTCAAGTGTTGTTAATCAACAAGTTTAATAGTGAAGCAACGTGTACACAAGATTACCTAGATATCATACAAGTTTTGGTTAAAATTAAATTTGTATTCGTAAGTTTTGTTTATGAATTGGAATAATTAATTTTCTTGTGTCCTAAATTATTTGTCTAATAAGATGTGCTATATTACAGATTGGTGGTCGAACACGATGGAAACGCCATTCGAGATCTTCTGTTTTGTGCTCCTCATTTTGGAAGGATTCCTTTCTCTAGCTCATGCCCATATTGCATTATCACTACGAGCGCTGCCGATGAAAGATATGGCGCGTTTGCAATACTTTTTTCTATTCGCCACTCTTACACTTGCCACAACTTCGCAAGCGGTTTTTAGCCAGTTTTGGGCGGCTGATACGGCTGTTATGGCGCATCATTTATATTGCTACGTCACATGGAATTCGTCGAGTTACACTAAGAAGGTTAGATTAGACTGACAACTTTTTCTTACTTTGACTAGATTTGATTTTTAATCCGTGTTTCCTACAAGATTATTCATTGGAGTTCACTCAACTGGACCGAGAGTCGCATGAAGGTGTTGTCTCTATTTTTAGGTAATTATTGCAGGTGTTTAATAAAACTCGCTAAACATTGTCAAAGAACCGACCAGTGTTAATTGCTCTTTTGCGTGGTTATAGGGTCGTTCGGCCTCGTTATTCTTCACGGCTACCACGCTTACCTGCTAATAATGGAACTTCATGTAAATTTGATCATACTGGGACTACTGGCTGTTCATTGCGCCTTGATGGCGGTAATGTATAATTCCCGACTAGCTTGGGCGACGCCGAGCAACATTCCAGCATGGATCGCAAAGCGAGTGGAGGATTCGAAAAGTATTTTGTCATCGGATACCGATAACAGCAGCAATAGTACTACAAGCCGATCGAAAAAAGCCAAACATAATTAAATGATCTCGTTCAAGTAGCCTACCGAATACACAGTACATTTTAGCTATTGATGTTGTTGAATTCAGTGAAGAGGTATGTGAGGGTAGGAAAAACCTCGACCATTGGGGACCTGCTGTTACTGTTACCTTTGTTGGTTGCCATAGTTTCCGGTCAATCGTTCCCACCCCTGGACTTGCTCACTTGCTATCCCCACCTTTACTGCTGCACTCGGCATCTACACTTCGCGGGCAAGTGCCCGCCGCTTACTGTCACAGTCACAGTTTGGTCGTCTCATTTTGACGATTATTGAACAGCCATGGATTGGCTCGTTGTGTTATTGGCCTTGATCCGCTTCCTGCTATTTCCACCTGCATCGGCAAAATATGTTGAAGGTCAACTCAACGATCCAGTTCAGGTTTTATCCTTTTAAAACAGTCTCAGCGATTCGGCAGTTCTGATGTACATTTCATCGCAATTTCGATGCAGAGATGGTCTTTCCTGGCACGATTCTGTTTTCTCTCAATGGAGGGGCGGTTCTCCTACGATGTCGAGTACGATTTGGTAAGTCATACATTTTTCCTGACAGAGTTTTATTGACTGTACCGGTTAACCCTCGTACTCTTGAAGGATTACGCAGTACAAAAGCTATTGCTGTATTATGACACACCGAATCAATGGCCCCTGGCTTACGACCAAACCAGAGTAAACCCTATCATTTACCAGTTCATGTTGTGCTTGGCATATATAATACGTACATGCCTTTCTGTTGTAGAGTTGCGAAGAGCGGGAATCTCTTCTGCTTATCGAAAACAACCAGATTATCAACCTTACCTCAGCATTTCGACCTGCTGAATGCCAAGTCATCCGGCTTGACCAGGATAGAGCTAAATACCGATGTATCGGCAATAGAACCTTCCGCTCATCGAGGGAACGATGGTGGTTCATTGCTATCAGCAACTGTCCTTCGTCACGGGTGAATACCTGTTTATACCATACCCATCGATTCTAACATAATCTATAATTCCACCATATGACAGGGCTTGTCACTCAAGTACAGGTTCTGGATGACTAATGGGCCTAGTGACGACATCTGGTTCCAGCACTTTTCCGCCGACGAGTTTTGTAAATCACCTGCATTTGGCTACAGTCGATTGTATAACAGCTACTTTAAGACATTCTACTTGCAGACATTTTACACATGTTGATTGGATTTCTACTGGCTCAAGTCGCGCTTTCTGCTGTAGCCATCAAGTGCGGAAGTAAGCGTACGAGCTATTCATTTTTCATGCAGAATCAAGTCATTTATTTGGCATTTCAATTAATAGGAGAACTAAAAGCCCGACAACTTTTGCATTCAACCTATAAAATGTTTATCACGAGCGTTCTCCTCCAAGCAGTCGGGCTCTTTCTATTAACCATCGCCTACGGAAAATATGCTAACGATGGAGTCGGATCCGTCGGGCTCAAAACATTAGGTATTCCGTTGTTTGAATAATAATAGCGCAAATAATAGATAGCAGAAAATCAATGGCTCGTCATCCCCGTGACCGACTTTCTAGGACGAATGCTGGAAACGACATCAGAAATCTTTTATGTCATGATGCTGATTTTGCTGGGTAAAGGTTATACTGTGACGCGGGCGCGGCTTCGAGCGCGTTCCGTTGTCAAGGTGACCACTTTCATGTCGCTCTACTGCGTGACTTGTATTGCCCTTTTCACCTACGAAAGACAGGTGAGCTTGCCGCTGGAAGCATGATTACAGATTCACAGGAGAATAGCTTGCCTACCTACTTATTCATTGTGTGCGTGGATTACTTCTTGACAGTATTTCGATCCGGGAAAAGTTCTCTACGTTTACGAATCCCCGGCCGGCTACGGATTGCTGGTGCTCAGATTTCTGGGATGGATGATGTTCGTGTACGGGACAGCTTTCACCCTTAAACACTATCCAGAGAAGAATGGCTTTTATTTGCCCTTTTTCTTCTTTTCTTCATTATGGTACACGTCGTCCCTCTGCAAATTTGGTGGCACGCGTTTCGCTCGTGATTCAAATGTTATTTACTTTCTTTCTCTAGGTTCGTATCGGGCCCTGTCATCATAATAGGTAAATTAGAATATAGTTAAGTCTAGGTTAGTACCTACGTTCACGCGAATTAAACTTAATCTAAATTATTCCAGTGTCTAATCATCTAGTCGACAAATGGGTCAGAGAGAAGAGCATGGTTGGAGTGGAACATTCTTTCGCCCTTTTGGGGTTTTTAGCTTTCTTGGTACACATATCGATCCGTAGAAATATACTGTTCGACTCGGCGCACTCAATTTAATGAACGGTTATAGGTTCTGACGCGGCCCAACGCCGCTAACAGCAATTTCCCCTATCACGTCCGCACATCGCAGATCGGTGTAATGGAGCAGCGCATCAGCGGCCAGTCGGAAGACAGCTTGACTCCAAATCACTTGGATTTGGACCGATTCCCACATCATCCGTACGAGCCTACATTGCGTTACAGCAACACTAATGGAATTTACGCCATCAGTAACGGAACTGTCCATTGATAATGATCTTTTTTCTTTTCTTTTTTTTACCGTGTATTCTCGATGCGTGCAAAAAAATACATGGCACATCATCTTAGTAATTCTCGTTAGAATATCACAGGTCTCCGTAAACAGAAAAAAGTGGGGTTTGTGTGTTTCTTGTGCGTTTAATGAAAAGTTTAATGAGATTCAAGTGCATTTTAATTGTTGGCAATTGGAGCCAATTGCTGACGTCTCGGTCCTTTAGCCGTTGAAAGGCGGGCGCTTTGAACACGCATCTGCAGAACCTATTAAAAGAAACTTGATGTAACATCAAAGCTAGATTTACAAATGAAGCCCATACCTCTTGACGACGTTGTTCCGCTAAGGCATGACGGCGTTCCAGTTCTTCTTGCGACAAATTGATTTGTTCATCTTCCAAACGTCGCAATCGTCTGGGTGGATGAGATTGGATGATGGAAACCTCGCCACTTTCATTCGCATCCTGTCCGGCTACTTCGAAAGCTATTGGAGCTTTCATCTCTATTAGAATGGACAAAAATATAAAGAAAATAAGCGACTTATAAAAACAACGCACCGAGTGAAATTACCTTTAATTAATGGCCGTAATCCGTAACTTAGAGTTGATGAAGTTGGACTAGCAGTCTCAGCCTGCGATTCAGTTGGGTTGTCCTCTTCCACTTCGGTATGGCCGTTCTGGGAGGAAGTTTCCAACGCGCTGGTTTGACTCGACGCACCGCACCCCATTTATTGGCGAAGAAACCTCGAGTTCATGACGTTTCCTATTGCCAGTTCAAGGGAAGATGAAACTTCGAGACCTTTAACAAGTCCGCACAGTGTTCCCATCTCTCTATTTGTTCAGCGCGGACAATCAGAAACGCATGCGTTCACATAGATTCAGGTCAGATGGGTGTAGGAGACCGTAGCTGGGGAGGTTGGATAGATGCACTTTATATTTGATGTACCCACTCGGATCAATGTCCAGCGGTATAGTATCACGTAGCTAGATAGCCTCTGTGTATTATAGCAGCCGGCACACTTTGTATACTTGGGACCTATATATTCTAATTTAAAAAGGGTGACGCGATGAATCAACTTGCGTTGTCAAAACAAACCCATGCGAGCTAGGGTGAGCACGCATGCTCAGTCAGCTAGTCCATAAAAAAATGTATAATATAATGGTGTCCACAACCTCAAGATATAAAATGATCAATAAAGTAGGGGTGTATAGTAAACGAGTGAATCGATTAACACACCTTCCCCTCGGGCCTCAAGGTAGCAACACGGGTGGTCTACTAATTTAGATTCTTTGTTTTATTTTGGATCAAAGCGCATGACTGGATTCGTGTTTGATACATGGAATTCAGTAACAAAAGATGACAGTGAATACGAGGCAATCACACGGCCTTTCATCTTGTAATTTTACGCTTCGATCAGGACCCCCACCCCTCCGAAAAAGAATGCCGTACCGAATCAAATTCAGTTGGATCCAATACACAAGCGCGGATATATTTACCTAGTTTACTATCCAGCATCAAGTCTATCTGCTTTCAATTCAAGTAAAAATATGGTCGCTGTAGAAACTATTTCGCACTATTTACACTTTCAGTATCCTTGTTTTGTTTTGCAAAGTTGGGACCAAGTATTATATTGCGCGCATCGTTCTTTTCACGTTTCATCTTTAGTACTAAAGACGAAGTATGTTATGAATGCTTTGTAAGTTTTCGTCGTTTGGCCTATGTGCCTGGAGCCGCGGAAGCCACAAACGCGCGCATTGTCTACTATTGGAGAATGGATTCGCGAACTGATGTTGATCAGGACGGAGCTTATACCAATAAAATAATCGCTGAGTGGAACAAAACAACATAAATTCCCATGTTTTCCGAGAAGTGGCTTACTTTTATGCGCAATCTCTAAACATTTGCAATACGACAATAAACTAGATTATGTAAATTCGCATGGATTTTGCGTTCCTTTAAAGTTTTTATGGAAGGGCGAGGCTGAATATTTTGTTGGAAGGTTTCTCTTCCCTTTCTACCTTTCCAGTTCCATTACCTGTTTGAATTGTACACTTGAACAAATGTTGAATATGTTTCTTGAACAAATGAAAAGAACACAGCCTTTTAGTTAAGAAAATAAATTAGAATGGGTAAGAGACGAGGGTTTTGCTCGTTTAAGAAAATTCAATAAACAATCGAAGATCGGTAGAATACAATCAGTAATATAGTTCCATCATCTCTACGAATGCTTGTCTGTTCTACCCATCAGACAACTGATACAATATTAAAACTTCTTGGGCAGCAAAGGTAAGTGCATGGATGATCGCTACCATCCTACCTTTGAATACACAAGCGGACATCATTCATACATAGCCAATTCCACATTTGTTGAATATGACATGTCGAGTGCTAGTAAATAATAATGCCTCAAGTACATGCAATAATGCACTGCTAGTAATGTTAAATGATTCAAAATTACCTTACCGATAAAACTAAGTGAATTGCAACATGGAATTAAATTCTTTATGTGGCGTCGACAGATCCGCCAATATCCATCAATTTCATTGAAACTGCAACAGAGTTTGCGCGACATGTTTGATTCAGACAACCTGGAGGCGGGAAGAAGGTTTTAGTTTGAAAGCGGCCCGCTAGCGGCGCACCGAGCGGCGGCCTGATTTCGTCTCCATCCTCATTTTCCCCTGCGGAGTATGGCCGGGTTTGTTACGGCGATTTCCCCCTCCCTTCTTCCAATTCTGAGCGACCTTGGTGGAGTGAAGACGCTCGGCGAGCGATTCAACAACAAGTGTGCATGTGAGCTGTCAACTTTTCTTGCCAAAAAGGACTAAACAAAACCGAAGCCATGATCAAACTACGGATCGGTATTGTCGGCTTCGGACATTTGGGTAAGGAACTCGGAGTGAAAAGTTTGCTATTCTTAACAAGTGTAACAATCGTGTAGTGACCGTTTGCTACATCATCGCAATGCAGGTCAGTATCTTTATTCGTGTCTGGAATCCCATCCGCAGTTCGAAATCGCTTTCGTGTGGAATCGATCGAAGCATGTTTTGATAGACCGTCACGTGGCGCCATCTCTTATCTTGGACAAACTGGAAAACATTTTCGAATTAGAGGTCGATCTGATCGTAGAAGTAGCTCACCCATCGATTACCAAGAAGGTAAACCTGTCGCCCCAAAATTGTCCACCTTACTCGAAAAATGTGAAAATACCCCAGACTCTGTTGTGACGTATAGTATGGCCAACTTTTCCTGGAACACGGAGCGTACTTCATCGGCAGCCCAACCGGTATGGCAAGACCCCGTTTCCTCTTTAATTCCATGAATCTACAATCTGATCAATCTTAATAAAAAGAAATGTATTATTGTACTATCTAAACAGCCTTGGCGGACCAGGAAACTTACGATTTACTACAGAAGGTGAGTGTCTGCCGGAATGAAATGTTCATTTCATATTCAACGAGAACATTGACGTTGAGAACAAAAATTTGGTTAAATAGGCCACTAACACACAAAACCGGGCTGTGTACGTGCCCAGCGGCGCGCTCTGGGGCGGAGAGGACATCAGAAGGATGGCTCTTCAAGGCACACTAAAGGTAGTATATATTTGCATAGTTGTACGACGGTGTCCCAGAAATGGAAAAATTCCAGAAATTGCCATTGCATGATTCCTATTGCTGCTCTCTTTATAGCGTACATTATATAACAATCCTTTTACACCCCGTCTCTTTTTTTTTCTCGAAAAAGAAAAAATAACGATGACGGAGTTCTTCTAAGTCATTGTAAACGTCAACAACGATCGTTTTCATAATCCAATAAGATACGTTGACCGGTAGTTATGACGCAAGTAATATAAGTAGGTCGCGAAGAATTGAGCCATCAAATCGATTCCGACTGATTGATCATCTGGGACTCAATGTTTACAGGGCTTGACGATAACAATGGCGAAACATCCGTCATCGTTCAAGTTGACGGATTCTGAAGGTGATTTAACCGCTATTACAGAACCAAAAGTCGTCCACGAGGGGTCCGTTCGTCAACTCTGTCCGTTGGCGCCCAACAATGTGAGAAAGCAAAATCTTACACGCAAAGCACCTCTTTGTTTTTTGGGTAATTATTTGTCCATTACATTTTAGGTAAACACCATGGCAGCGGCAGCTGTGGCCGCTAGTAATCTAGGTAACGTACGCCAAATTTGTTGAGAGTTATTGCTATCGCAATCTAAAATTATACTGAACCTTCGTTCCAGGTTTCGATATGGTGTACGGGCGCATCATTGCCGACCCAAGGTTAGCTAGTCGCATTTCAATTTCAAATTCGACTTACCTTTTAAAGGGAACCTTCTCGACAGCTTATTGGACTGGCACGTGATTGAAGTGGAAGTGACTGGACCAGCGCAAAAAGATGGTCGGACATTCAGTACCAAAACGACGCGCAAGAACCCAGCCGATCCCGGCGCCGTCACCGGCACGGCCACTTTTGGCTCCTTCTTTTCATCTCTTTTGAACGCCGCCCGCCGTCACGGCTACCACCCGGAAACAGGATTCATTCTCTGTTGAAGACATACAGATACATACAGTAATGCTCTTTACTAACCATACCTACATTCCGCGCTTATCCGAACTCAGATATTACTTCATACAACGTCGAGGATTCAGCAAAGAAAGCGCTGGGGCTATTAAGGTGGATAATCGATTTTATCTTGAAAGTTTTGTATGTTTTCGTTTTTTTCTACAATTTTTTGTTTTGGCAAATTACATTGCTACAAATGACTTTTGGCGTATTGCTGGGCCAGCGAAAGTGCCTGTCGCTGGACGGATTCTGTATTATCAGCGGCTATTTTGCGACTGCGAATATTAAAGCTCAGTCGCGGATCCTGACCTTTGGGTGAACTTCCTTTACCTCCGACAGCGCGTATGACGCATTCGCTCCACTTTTCGGCATCAAAGCCTCCAGTGGCCATCTCCTATGACAGGCGAATGCTAATTTTAGATATTAGCAGGTCGAGTAAACAGAAAGCCTTAATAATACCTGGGGGACTGTACAACGTCCGATTAAGCAGCTTTCATCCCAAGCCAGGACTAGAATTGGCTTGCTGGGACAATGTCGGGTGGCTTTGATCAAAGAGAGCTTCGCGCGGCCGATTTCTAACATGTCGGGTGGTATTGACAGGCAGACGATAACAAACGATGCGGGCCCCGCATCGGTGACGGCCGATTCCACTTGATGCTGCATAATTCGCGCCAATGCTTCTTGAGCAGCTAGTCGTATAAGTGATTCGAGCTTCTCCAATCGAGCCGAGAGCTGTTTGCTAGCCACCAGTGGTATATCGTCGCTTTCTACAGAAGCTTTCAAACGCTTCAAGGACTTGTCTAGTTCCTGTCCCAATAAATAAGTGATTTAACGACTCGGCGAAGGGTCCGAAAGGCTATTATTAATGTGTTACCTTCAATTGATTGGATTCGGCTGAGTTACATTTATGACGAACAGTGTCCTCGAAGAGGGCCAATTCTCGTTGCAAATTGTCGGCACGACTCAGTGATTCCTTGGCCGTAGATCGCGTAACAGCTTTTAGCGTGCGGCTACCAATTCCGGCTGATTTGACACTCAGAATGGCGAATTCCTCCAAATCGGCTGTATTGCGAACGTGAGTTCCGCAACACGGTTCAAGACTAATGGCTTCGCCTTTCTCACTTTCCTGGGCGACTCGAATGACGGAGACGACATCCGGGTAGCTCTCACCGGGGACCAGCGTAATCCCGTTGAGGGAGACAGCCTGATGAAGGGGCAACATCAGTCGTTCGACGGGCAACCGTTGGCAGATCCAATTACGGACAGTCGATTCGGCTTGTGAGATCATCTCTACGGTGAATTCCGATTGGAAGAGACCAAAGTCGAAACGGAAATGTTCTGGCGTCACGTGACTTGACTTTTGACAAGTGACTTTGAGAATAGCCTTGAGTGCGGCCTGTAACAAGTGTGTCGCCGTATGGTTGGCCATAGTTTTAAGTCGGTCGTCCTCGTCCAGCATCATTCGGACTGTCTGGCTCACTTGAAGACATCCTTCTTCAACCTTCACCAAATGGTAAATGTGATCGCCGACACGGCGGACCTCATCCACTTGACCTAAACCGGTCGACCAGACTAATCTGCCAGTGTCTCCCACCTGACCGCCCGCCTCATAATAGAAGCAGCTCTTGTCTGCGATCACGGCAACTCTTTCCCCAGCCGCAGCTTCCTCAATCAGTCGACCATCCTGACTAATGAGAGCCGTCACGGCGGCGTCTAATGGTGGGAAAATGTACGTCCCTCCTGACGAGCGAGTACCGGTTTCTTGGCATTGCCAAATGGTTGTTGGAACGTCGAGAGACGTGCAGTGGAATTGAGGGGTATCTACAGCGGCGGTGGCGGCGGCGGCAGATTGGATTTTGGTATTCATCCGTTCTTCAGCCATCAGTCGGTGGAATTCAGGCCAGCCGACCGTCCATCCTTTCACTTGGGCCAGTAATTGCATCGATTCTTCCTGTAGACCGTACGTGCTGTAAAGTTTGAAGGCCAACGAGCCGGATACGCTGTCGCTATCGGAAGAACGTCTCCAGTCTTCCAGTTGACGAAGTCCGGCGAGGAGTCCGGGTTGCTGATCTAAGGGTATGTTCGATAGCTCTGGGAATCGGTTGACGATGCCGGACCACTCGCGGCCGGATTTAGACAGATGGTCGCGAAAGACGTCCTCTTCGAACCGCAAAAGCATGTGGACGTTACTCAAATTCCGAGTCAGTTCCGGGTATACGCCGCCCATCATGTCTGCAACTCTCTGGCTTAGCTCCAACAGTAGTGATGCGTCTTGGTTGAACCACTTCCGGCCGGTTACCAGGGCTTGTCGCATCACCCGCCGCAGGCGATGACTGTAGAATACAAACCACATTCAATGACATTACTCAAGCGGATCATGGACAAATCAAATAACGAGTTTTACTTGTTATCTGGGAAAGCGCCATCAGCCAGTGCAACCGTGATCATCCGACTATGATCAGCCAACAATCGATACGCCCAATCACGCTGGCCCTGAGCAGTCAGCATGTCATAGGAACTTTGGTAGGGGTCCCCACCTGCAACCTGAGATAATCCCAAGAGATGATGACACGGCGTTCGAAAGAGAAACTTCAGAGACATTACCCGATGAATGTCATTGATCAAAGGCAGAAAGAGGTCCGTGTCATAGTTGGACTTTTTATTTTGCAAGAAGGCAACGAGCCGTTCCAGGCCCATGCCCGTATCGATGTGATGTGCAGGCAACTTTTCCAGGACCTCATTGGATATCCTGTTATTTATAGGAAATGACGGTATATATACTTTAGATTTAGCTAGAATTTTTCAATGACGTCATACCTATTGTACTGCATGAAGACTAGATTCCAGATTTCGACCACGTCCTCACTTCCCTGATTAACCAACTTCCTGGCGAGACTTGTTTCTAAATTCGCCTTATTCACATGGATCTCGCTGCAAGGACCGCACGGCCCCACTAGGCCCATTTCCCAAAAATTGTCTTTCATTCCAAATGGAAGTACATGATCAGCAGCTACACTGTGGCAAAAAAAAAATAGGAGTCTCAGAAAGGATGATAAAATATGATGAGAACTTGCTTTGTTTTTCAATTACCCCAAAGAAAGCCAAATATCTCTGCATTCTTCATCAACAGGAAGACCAAGGGATGGGTTGCCACCAAAATATGTGATGAATAATTTCTGTGGTGGAATTTGATAAACCTCAGTCAACAACTGCCAGGCCATGGTGCAGGCCTCTGTTTTGAAATAGTTGTTGAAAGACCATGATCCAAGCATTTCGAAAAATGTGTGGTGGTACCCATCCTTGCCAACATCATCCAGATCATTGTGTTTCCCACCTACTCTGATGCTATCAAATAAACATTAAGCTTTGTTACTTTTAGCAAGTGGGGAAAAAATTGTATATTTACCATTTTTGACTGTTAACAGCTCTTGGGTATTGAGGTACAGCTTGTCCGAGGAAAATGGGTTTGAATTGGTTCATTCCAGCATTGACAAAAGCTAGAGTAGGATCCCCATAGGGAACGACGGAGCTAGAAGGAACTCGAGTATGAGAATGTTCTCGAGCAAAGAAATCCAAAAAGAGTTCTCTTATATCCTTCGAGGACGATCCAGCGTGATAGAGTCGAACACATTTTTTCAGTTGCCTCGACCGGTCAAGCTTCGTGAGCGATGCAATACGGTGAAACATTTTACAAAACAAAACTTAATTACAAGGCAAAAATATCAACAGTCAACTTCCATTGATTAAAATTACATTTGATACTCTAATAATAAATTGAACGAACGAGATAGACGATTCTCTTTAGCGCCAATTCCGTGTGTTGCCGATTTCCCTAGCAGACGACACGACGGTTGATGACACCATCCGTCAGAGGCGCTAGGATAGCAGTATATAAACGGTGCTCACGTCAGTTGGATGTTGTTCAGTCAGTGTCTGGAAGTGAAAATAGTCGGTGCGTCGAGGCCGCACGTGGGCTCCATCTCTCTCTCACACTCTTTTCCCGTAACGGTGCATGGTGTGTTGTGGTTAAGTGTAATCGACGTGATTGGAGTCGTATCGTTCGTTGAAAAGGGAAACCAGCGAAAGCAAGAGGAACCCCCTGTTGGACTATAATCCTAGGCGAATCGGATCCAGCGTCGTGGTCGTGCGCTTTTCACTCATTAGCGAATCGGCACGATCCACATCGATATCCTTGCATCTCATTCTGCAGTTGCCTTTTTTTTGGCATTCTTCCGTGTGTGTGTGTGTGTGCTGCTTCGTGTTGGAATAGTCGAGCTAGGGAGACAAATGAGATGCCTCCCTTGTTGCGTGAGCAGTTGCAGAATTCCTACGGCGACATGCCATCAGCCAACAGCAGCAGCACTGGCAGCAGCAGCAGCAGCAGTAACAACAACAGTGGACGTATCAAGTGCGTCCTGGTTGGTGATGGGGCCGTTGGCAAAACGAGCTTGATTGTCAGCTACACTACTAACGGCTATCCCACCGAATATATCCCGACTGCTTTCGACAACTACAACGGTGAGCCATCATCATCATCATCAACCTTCCCTATCTCCTTGTGTCCCAAGGCCACATCGTGTGTAATTCCTAACCGAAAGGGGGAAAAAACCAAGGCCCCTCAACTGGGAAAGTAAACAATGAACATTGTTTCAAATTGAACGTAGCTCTGAATCTATTTGATTGAGTCGGTTCATCATGCAAGGCGGCACGCCTATAAACACCCGAGAGAGAGAGCCCCAGACTAGTAGGAAGTTATTAAGTCGATTCCAGCGAGATTTATCTGGCATTAATTCATTCATAACTGGTTTATTTTATTTTATTTTTTTCTCTTTTCTTTTTCTTTTATGAAACAACAGTGGTAGTCAATGTGGATAACCAGCCGATACTGCTACAACTCTGCGACACGGCCGGCCAGGTAAGACATGGCTTCCTCTCATGATAGTAATCTTGTTCCTTTTTTTCTTTCCTTCCCCGAATTCTCTGGGTCGGTTCATTCATTATTAATTAAAACGTGGAGTTGCATCAAAGTCGAGAGCGAGATAGAGAGAAAAAAAAACAACAACTTTCAAGGCTCAAGGCATTTAATTGAGGTGACCTTAATGCGGATGCTGTGTTGTGTGCTACTATTTTCCTTTTTGCCGACTTTTGATTACGGAGGGGGGACGGACAGAGGAAGTCGCCGGGCTCCCCTGTTGCGCACGGCTCCTTTGTTGGCCTCATGCGTGAAAAAGAGCTGAGGAGAGAGACGAGTCCGATAGATCGGGTCCTGCTAGCCGGTCCACCGTTTCCACTGGTACATGTGGATGTATAATAACCTTGTCCAAATTTGCCCTTGGAGGAAGGTAAAGGGAACCATGAAAGAAAGAAAGAGAGAGATAGAGAGGAAAGATAGAGACAGAGAGAAAATGAGAGAGAGAGAGAGAAGACCTTTTGTCAATGATGTTTATACTCCAAGCTGCCTGGAGGAGCTAATGGAATAGAGAGAGGAGGAAAAGAGAAAAACAAAAAAAAAAGATGAGAAAGAAGAGAGAATGAAAGGTAATAGAAGCGGCTTTGATAAAGCCCCGGAGAAAGAGAAGGAGGAAGATGGAAGAGGCGGCACAAAAGGTGAGCGGGGCCAAGGGGCAGGTGGTAGCCAGGAATCGCTCCGAGGCGGATGGAAGCCAAGATAGATATACCCCCCTCTCTTCTCTTCTTTTTCTACTCTCCTTGTACCTTTGCTGCTACAAAAAATAACAACCCCGAAAGCGTTCAAAAGTCCATCAAAAAAATAAAAACCAAGAGACCTCCCTCTTCCTTTGTGGCGTCTTTTAGCGCATTGACCTTAACTGATTCACATTAAGTTTTCGGATTTCTCTCATCTCTCTTTTTCTTTCTTGACGAAAACAGAATATATTCATTCCCAATCAACAGCAGGTGGTGTAGGTGAGTCACGGTGAAATGACGTCACGACGGTGTACGAATCCACGTGTGATTTCATTTCCCCGGCCAAAAAAAGAGAATCAGAAAGAGAGAGGAGAGGTGGTTTTCAATGTTTCACCATGTGTGTATGTCTGTGTGTGCGCGCTTCTATGATGCGGTTACCGTCGCTTTCCGTTTGGATAATCATATAATCGCTCCGACCTCCTTCCCACGCTCATATTCTTGGAGGACGTTATTTGGTAAATTGTCAGGATGACCTTCTCCATTGAGGGACTTTTGACCCCGGTCGACCCACTTTTCCGTCTTCCCTTCGGTTGACCAAATAGAAGAGAAGAGAAAAAAAGAGGTAGGATGCAGTCAATATAGGACAGGTGGGCGCGCTCGCACATACATACACGCAGGTATATAAATATATCTATTGGATACGTATTCTTAAAGGGACAAAGCCACTCCTCGAAATAAGCAATAGAGCCCAGTCGTGTTTTTTTTATGTTTTTTTTTCCTATTTGCTCTTCGGTATCCTCTCGTACCCAAAACCCCAACCGTCGTCCCCTTTTTTTGTATTTTTTTATTTTTGTTCGTTTGAAGATAACGTCGACAGAGTTTGATTTTTGACACCGTAACGGTCGCCGTTGTCATCGCGATGATAACGATTGCCAATTCCAGCGTCAGTGGGTGAGAGCTGGATTGACGTCACGAAGTATCTCAACGTTTGTGTGCGAGTCTCTCACTTTCTTTCTTTTTCTCCTTCTCCGTCGTGCTTCACGCTCGACTTGCTTTGATTAGCCTCTTTTCTTTTCTTTGCAGCCAAGGCGATGAACATTTTTCTAGCTCCGTTACGGTCACCAAATTTCGATGTTATTTCCCCCCTCCAATTCTGGTGATATTATTGGCTGCTTGGTCGCTTTTTTGGTCACAGGGCAAAAGTGTCTTTATACGACGACGGCGGCGGCCTCGTCCATGCGGAAACACGGCCAGTATGTTTAGTGTCTCTCTCTCTCCAAGGAATATGGTCTCCTTCACTTTATATGCATTGTCGGACGTCTGGTTTGGAAAGATAACCAGAAAAAGAAGACAGGGCGGAAGGAGGGCGACGAGGTTTAATCAAAGTCAAGAGAGACTAGAGATGAGATTGGATGCGTCCAGCCACTTTGATCCCCTTCGGATCTATCTACCGTTTTCCAGATGTCGTTGTCAGTTTTCGTGATTAGCGTTCGATGATTTGGTTTGCTGTTGTTGTCGGTGGACCCCGCTGTCTTCGCCCAGAACGGCCGTGGGCACGGCCGAGGACATTCCAGCCGTTCAGCCAACTGAAAGAGAACCGAGGGGCGATGAGTAACCAAAGTCGTAATAACAGGACGACCGAGCGTGTTTTTTTCACGACCACACACGTCGAAAGTTTTTTTTTCTTTTTTTTTTTTAAAGAAAAAAGAAAACCGAGAGAGAGAGGCTAGTTATCTATAATGGTTACATTTTTGTCTCAGAAGAAAAAAAAAGGAAATATATATAAGAATGAAAAGAACCTTCAGCTGTCTAGTTATATTCCATGCGCGCTCTCCTTTTTCCCTTCAGTAAAAAACTATTTGGACAAGGACATTTCGGGAATGTTACACATCAATTTTCGTATGTGCGTTTTTCCCGACGTCTTTGGGGAAGTTTGTACCCCCCAAGGGCTCGTTCGTTCTCTCTCGACTTCGTGTTCTGAAAAAATCGCTCACGAAAAAGAAGCCCGTTACGGCCGAGTTGACAAAGTGTCTCGTCCAATTGGTGTCGACAACATTGTCGCCACTTTTTCTGTCCCCCAACCGTTTCGTGAACACACACACAAAAATCGATGGCGCGGACTTGAACGGCAATCGCCTTATAAGAGACCACCACTAGTTCTAAACTTTGTAGATTCAGGAGAGAGAGAGAGAGAGAGGAAAACAGGTCTCTTTTGGACGAAAATGAATTGTTGCATTTTTTCCTAACCAACAACACCTGTCTTTTGCCCGCCAGCCCCTGGATACATTGGAGAGCTATTTCCGTTTTGGCCGTCTCTCTCTCTCCCCTTTCGCTGTATGCATATATATATATCTATACGTAGAGAGAGAGAGAGAGAGCTGTTGTTGCTGTGAGCCAATGTGTTTTTTCTGACCTTAATCCCACACGACTAATGATGTTTACATCACTTTCCGGTTGACAATCTCTGCCGGGGTTATTATTGTTCGGACCTAATCTAGTCCCCTCTCCTCTCGAGTGCCTACAATTTTCGATATAAAAGATGGGGGAATTGTCACGGACGTGATGAAAATGTGATTTTTTCTTACCATCTCTCTCTCGCTCGCTCGCCCGCTCTCTCGCTCTTTCCCATTTTTATTTATATACAACCGAGTCGGTTGGAGAGCTGTTGTATAACTTTTCGGGTGGATAAGTCTCTTTTTCAAACTTGTCATGTTAGTAGCGGTGAACTTGCGTCACGTCTCGACTGATAATAATAACGGGATTGCGTCCTTAATTCTCTTGTTCTTTTTCTCTCTTTCTCGCTCGCTCCATCCCTCAGGACGATTTCGATAATCTACGGACGCTCTGCTACGACAGCACGGACGTCTACGTGGTCTGCTTCAGCGTCGTCTCGCCCGCTTCTTTCGCCAACGTCGCCTCAAGGTAAAAGTTTACGCGAATCATGTTTCACTCTGATCCTCCTCCTCCCCTTGGTAGTCTCAAGCTAAACAAAGATCCTTTTACAGTCTATTATTATTGTTATTAGAAATTCAGAGAAAACTCGTTGTCAAAAGTCATCATCTTTTCCTTTTGATTCGGTTCAGGTGGTTACCGGAAATCCGTCGCCATTCGCCCGACACGCCAGTCATCCTAGTCGGGACTCAAGCCGACCTAAGATCCGATGTCAAAGTGAGTTTTGTTGTTTGTTTGTTTGTTTGTTTGCTGACGCAGTTCTCTTCCTGAATTCCAATCTCTGACGTATTTGGTTTGTTGTCGTCCCCCACCAGGTGTTGATTGAACTGGCTCGCTACGGAGAGAAACCGGTGGGAGAGCTAGAGGCCATCCGGTTAGCCGACAGACTGGGAGCACGTACCTACGTCGAATCGTCGGCTCTGACGCAACGCAACCTGAAGGAAGTCTTTGACGAGGCCATCGTCGCTGCCCTGTCTAGCAATGACGATTTGCGCCGATTGACGGCCGCCACCTCGTCTGGCCGCTCTGGCCGCACGGGCAACCGGCTCCTCAATTCCATCCGCGAAAACTGGCGGCTCTCGCAAGCCAGCGGCTCGACGGAACGCGGCGGCCTCCTCTTGCGCTGCTCATTGCGGCGCAGCAAAATGGCCGACAATAACCTGCACGCCAGCAAACAGCAGCAACAGCAGCAGCCGGCCAGCAAAAAGACGAAGAAACCGTCCGTCTGGAAGCGTCTTTTCTGCTGCCATTGCTGTTGCACCTCTTCCGCTTGAGGGACGATTCCAATCACAAACCAATCTTATAATACGATGATGATTCTATTTCGATTGAATTGATGGAATGACGACTGTGATTTTTCCTCTCCACCCCATTTTGCAACACACACACACACTCACACACAAGTTACGACCTCCGCCCGGATGAACAATTGCTGAATACTCAAAAGCGACATCCTTCTTCCCCCCTCCATCCCCCATTCAAATGACATTAATCGATTGGACTCTATTCTATTTCGATTTGGCGCGCTCCATTCTGCTATAGTTCAGTTTTTTTTTATTATTTTGTCAAGGGAAAGGTAGCGCTGTTGTTGTTGTCCATATTGCCGGCCTTACCCGTGAGAAAGTCCGAGAGTGAGGGGGGGCCTAGCGTGAGAGCTAACGTCGCTACATACGCTGCGGGAGAGGAAAATGAAAGAAAAAGTTTTTTTATTTTTATTTTTATTCGGGGGGAGAGAGAGAGTGAGGCGGTGATGCCATACCGTCATTTTGAAAATTGTCCGCTACTACCAAGGCTTTCCCCCCTTTTTATATAGATAAAAAAAAGGCCATTTTCTTTTCTTTTTTCCTCTTACAACACCAACAACCCTGAAATATGGCGTGACAAGCTCGTTGTGTGTCTGTGTGTGTGTGTTTGTATACAAGTTGTACATTGGACCTCTTTTTGTGTCTAACCGTCGAACTCACGGTTTTCTCCGATTGTATAGTTTTCTCTCTGTGTCGATCGTATATTATATATATATACATAGTGTGTCATTCTTTTTTTCCTTTATGTTGGATTCGTTTTCGAGGTTTTTTCTTCCTCCACCGCAAGTGATATGAAAAACAAATTCGTGTACTATGTGACGTCCCTGACTACGATCTATAATTTTTTTTTTTGGTTTTTGTTTTGTGTCCTATACGTACTATAGACTTTTAATTCATTGGTTTCTCCACTGTTGCCATGTCTATCACCACAACTCTTTATTGTTTTGTCTATATTTTGCTTGGCTAGGTGTTCTTGATATTCATCTATTGGCGAATACAAAAACAACATCTTCCGTGTCGAAATGACTGGGCAACATATTTCTATACAAATTTTTTTTTGAAGCTATAAGGCACAACTCATTATTCTCTCTTTTAAAAACGCAAGGTAGACACCCTGCCGATATGCTGGACTAGATTGGGTTCGACAACAAAGGCTTGTAGACGGCCTTGAGATTGACGAGCGTAGTTGTAGAGGGCAGTGTCTTTGGCGTAGCCTCTAGTACACGTGATGGATGACAGGTAAGTGGAGGCGATGTAGGCGGAAGTGTCGGTGAATAAGAGGGCCGGCGTGCAGCATTCGGTGGCCGCCAGCAAATGGTAAGCCGGCGGTCCGATCCAGCTCTTGAGCCGGAGTAGAGTGTGCGGACGACCGAGGCATTCCGTCACAGCCATGACATAGACGATCCACAAGAATGGCCGTCTTAACCTGAAACGAAGCGTGAGCAGGAAGACGGACAGGACGGAGACGGCCAGCCATTCAGCGATCCGCCACGGCTCCGGCTGCCAGTAGTTCTGCAGTCGTTCGGGATGGTAGAGCTTGACGTAGAAGAAATCGGGACGTCGAATGCTTAGATAGTCGATCACACGGCGCGTGACGGGCAAAAGGGCCTCGAGCGGAACGGCATCGTCTTCTAAAATGAGGATGTAATCGGTTCGAAACATCTGATGACGACTAGCGTTCAGACAAAAGGCATAATCTTCTTTCTCTTTGTTTATCACATCATATCCTCGACTGCTGCTGCCGGGCAGCTGTTGTTGTTGCCGACGCTGGACCACCGGGTAAACACGTTCCAGGTCAAGTGCTTCTTGGTGCAGCTCGGGTTTTTGGTCGACGTTGCAAATGAGGACTTTGACGACGACACCATTATCTTTAGATAACAACTGATGCAGACGGGCCACTACCCGGCTCAAGTAAAATTGGCCCTCCCGTCTCACTGTCACGATCGTCACAAGAAGGAACGCCGGCTCTTCGTCATTGTTACTATCGTCTTCTTTTCTGGCCTCCAAGCCGGCCAAATAAGAATGGAAAGATGAATCACGATCTCGGTCGTCGTCCTCTTCCGTTGCATCAGCTCGATAATAAACGGAATATCGCCACGTGCCGCACAGGACGGGCAATAAGATAAAGAAGGTCACCACGGACACGACGACTAATCCGGCTTCTTCTCTCATAACAATATGTGTCTCGTAGCTCTTTGTATTATTCACTCTGGTCACTTTTTAAAATATATTTTACAAGGCACAATTGATTCTAAACGAGAACTTGTTCACGTCGCCGACGCCCGTCAAGCACAATGGATCCAGCTGCTGGGATCCGAATGTCGGACAAAGACGCTTATCTTTGAACCGAGCTGATAGCAGCCGGACGGAAATGACGATAGCTGCGGTGGGTATACGTATCGTTGTGTAAGAACTCCCCTTGGAAGAAAACGCTATCCTAAACGGATTTATTTTTATAGAGCGCTGTTTCCAGCTGGAGTAGGTCGAATGGCTGGCCGGCAGACCGAAAATAGATGGACGGCCAACCGAGTTGTTCGCCCGCGAATCACTTCTCCATCTGTAATCATTAACGCGTTATTATTCAAATGAGCCTAGCTGCTTTCTTTTTCCATCAGCAAGGGGGAAAGAAAAGAAAAAGGAGAACTGGCCCGACATCTTGATCAACCCGGGCGGCCCAGGACCGAGCGGCAGGTTATCCATCAGCTGTATCGAGACCGAGCGTGACTAATGACTGTCCTCCTCTTTCACTCCATAATTATTGCCGACGTCATTTTCCGAAAAGAGACGACGACGAACTACCTAACCCTAGAGGTCCCCATCCACTAGATCTAATAGATATATAGTAGACTCTTCTCTCTCTATATTCATTCTAAATCACCCGAGGAAGAACTATAAGGGGGACACAGAACGATGGAACCGATTGTATTCTATTAGCGAAGCGTGACATGTCGGCCGGGTCTCTGAAACGCTTTTTTTTCTTTTATTTTAGTTTCTCCCCGAATCCCCGAAATAAAGAAGGAGAACTTTTATATTGCAATCGCGACACCTGCCACACAGTTGGACGCGACCTGATCTCGTGATCTGACGGGCAGGTGAAAGCTACACGTGATAGCACAGAAGAAGAAGAAGCCTTAGAATTGTTGTTGTCTCGGTCGGATTCTTTTCTCCTTTTTCAAAGGTGATAATCATCTTTCTTACGTCGTGGGAAACCCGACGTTCTTTTCCCCGGAAAAATGCGCGCACACATACACACAGAGAGCAGAAGGAAATGGGATAGCCATCACGACGGCGGCTGCATGTATATATATAGGTTTATCATATTGAAGACAAAAAAGCTCCCGCCGTCCAGTTTGCCCAGCAGTCTCAATATTGACCCGTCTAGCGTCTTTTGTTTGTTCCGCCCGAGAATCCATTAAGGTTGTCGTGCTGAAGCAGAAGCAGCAGGAGTCCTGACGTACGGGAAATGAAGGCAACTTGGGAGATGTTCTAGCTGCTGGCTAAAACTTCAAACGAGGTGATAAGCTATTGAATACACAATCACAGCGCCAAGGAGAAAAAAAGGGGTTTACTCCGCGTGTGCTCCAAGAAAATAGGGGGTTGAAATAATGGCTGTCGTTATCAGGGCTTTTCTCCCTCTTCACCATTGTATGTATGTGAACGACGGTTTCCAATCAACAGCTGTGGCGCGGACGCGCTGTCTTAGATGGTCTTACACTGCTTGTCTATTCCGGCGGAAAGGGGCTCTCTCCTCTCGTGCTCGCCAGCTCTCAGCAGCTTCCCTGTGTACAACATTAACGATTGATGATGAGAGTTGCTCCCCGAAGAGTCAGAGAGCAGTCTCTTTCTTTTTTTTACATCTTTCTTCCCTGATGATGGAAAAGGCGCATTGTCCTCTCAAGTGGAAGATCAGTCGAGTTCTTTGGCTTCTACGTATATTCTTTCGCCAGTCAGGATCATTGATCTCCTTCCGTCTGTTATATACGCTCCAGCTGGGGCTCATTTCCGATCACTTTGCATACGTTCACGTCAGTTGTCGACTAGACATCAAATTTGATTTCACCAGCACATCTCCGATCGTGAAAAGAGAGGGGAGCGATGACATCGGAATTTTCCCCAAAAAAAACTTATTTCCGTCTTTTCCAATTTTCGTCTTATCTGGGCAATGTGACACAGAATGTCGCTCCAGTTCAAAACTTTTTTTTTTCTTTTTTTGTTCACCCTCACCAGAACGCAATATATTCTGGTAGCAGCTGATGTCGCGCACAAAGTACAAGGGCATCCTCCCATTTTTCTGTCTTTTTTTCTTTTTTCGGGGTGTGGCTTATAAGCTCATTAGTTCCGGCATTGGGAGCTCTTTTCGGGGTTGTTGTTGTTGCGTCTCCCTTCTTTTGTCGTCACCGCGTGAAACTGCTGCTCCAACGTGATCTCTTGACTCATTCCGTTAGTCATCGACGCTAGATGGCTGCACAATTTCTCGGAGATCCAGATTGACGTCCGTCACGCCTCGACGCGCATCAACACATCATCTGGACACATTTTGTGTTCTCGGATCATCATTCCGATATTATATCCGATTTTTTTTTGAAGGTAGACAACAAGAGGAAAAAAAACTGCGTGGAAGAGGATGGAACGAATCCAAGCGTGACTATTCTGCCGGCAGGGAATAATATTTATGTCCAGGAACAGAAAGGCGAAGGGGTGGGCGCGAGGAACACGAACGTGAACCGGCAGAGAGAGAGAGAAGAGAGAAAATGGCCCGAGTCCATCTCGTTTGCATTTCGCAACGCACACTCGGACGGGTAATTTCCCAGCTAGAAGGATGATGGTTCTCTCTCTCTCTTTCCTTCCAACAACAAGAAAGAAAGAAAACAAGCCCACTAGGCACGACTTTGTTACTTCGGTCGTGAATGGCTTTAATTCCGTTTTTTTTTGCGGCGCATTTGCATCATCATCAGCTGACGGGCCGACACTGAAATGAGCGTGACAACGTTGAGATTCCACCCGTTCAAATAACTTTGGATTAAAGATCGCGAACCGTGTGTCGCAAGAGTCGACGACTTTTGTCCGCGAATTTCTATCGAGCTGACGACGACGATGCGCCTTTTTAAAGTCAATGGCATCGCTGCGCTCTTCGTGATGTCGGGAATAGCTCCGAGAGACAAGAATATTTCCTTTTTTCCTCTCTCCCGTTTTTCAGCGTGCCAAATCGGCCATAACAACCGCGTAGAAAAAAAAGAACTAACGCCATTTTGTCGATGACGCCATTGTTGCTTAATTTTACAAAAAAGAGAGTTCTCTGCTCTTTTTTTCTTGGCTAGCAGCCGGACAGGGAAGAAGAAGAGTCCGGTCACGCGTTTAAAAACTCGAAACCGAAAGGAGTGGCATCCGACACTGACGCATTCTCTTTTTCTCTCTCTCGAAAAGACCAACAGCGAGAGAAAAAGGAAACAAAACAACGCGCGGCAGCCAGGCAATCCGAAACTCCCGCACCCCCCAGTCGAACAGGTTGCATGCACGCACAGGACCGTGTAGATTTACGACTGTCGTGTTACGTATGGCGCAGTACCGCAGCCGCAAAATATATATATATTTAGGAAGAATAATAATAAAGAAGAAAAAAAAAGCCAATTCTTTACTTTTTTTTTGACAAATAGCTTAAATGGACACGTCCGACTGGGCAGTACCGGGCTGTACCATCACGGTTCTTTTCATTGCCACTTTCCCAACTGAAAGATGCATCATCGAATGTCTGAAATGCAAAAGCGGAGAGGATAAAAAAAACAACTCATGAATTGCTAAACGTCCCAGACGGTAGTTCATTATCAGATATTACAATACGTGAATATATCTATTTATATACAAAACTATCGCGCAAAAAAACTTCTTTTTTGATTCTAATGTGTAGCAGCATTATTTAGTTTAGAAATTTTTACGAGAATTTTTTAAATAATTGGATATCCAACGCCATCTTTGGGTAATATAACAATATTTCCACATTTCATTTTTTTAAATTGTGCGGTATCATTTGTAAACTGATTTCATTACTTTAACTAGCTAAAAAAACGTTCAGGAGGCCGACTATATCGTACAACGTGTCCTACAGGTTGAGACACCGATTGAGTTAGTCGGTTCTTTTCGTTCAACAATTTCGCCAGCCCAAAACGTTCATTTTTCGGTGCGACGGTTTTCTCGTAATTGAATTTTTCGTATGGAGCATTCAAATTAGAATAGTATGAACTGATTGAAGTTTCAAGATTGGCAGCGATAAGTTGTTCAATTTGACTGAAACTTGGTCTGTTTTTCGGTTCGTTTTCCCAGCAGTTGTTCATAACATATTCAATGAAATTTGGCGCGTAGTTCGGTTTCTCCATTCGATATCCATTTTCAAGTTCTTTCATCAATTGCTTTGAATCAATATCTACAAGACGATTGGATATTGTTATTATAATGAAGGCAACAGCTACTGTGGTCAAGTAGGGTGAGTGGTTCAATTACCCGGATATGGGACTTTTCCTAGAGAAAAAAGTTCCCAAAGGAGAATCCCGTAAGACCATACGTCAGATTCAGTTGAAAAAATGCGATCCGTAAGGGATTCAGGTGCCATCCATTTGATTGGCATCAGTGACTACATAAATTCAACAAAATTGTTTATTAGGCCGCCGCATATTGCGGCCGATTTTTTTCATTATTATTAGACGTATAGTTTCCTGAGTTGATAGAAATGTAATGTTTCGTTTCTACTAACTCAGGAACATAGCTAGTTATATTACAATGGTATTTAACCCAGTAAAGTAAATATAGGTGAGAGAGACTTATTACCTGCCCATCTTTCTTGTAATTTTCTTCGTAGTACATTTTGCGAGCCATTCCGAAATCGGACACTTTGACGACTCCGTTTTCCGCCAACAAAACATTCCGGGCAGCCAAGTCGCCATGGAGAACCTGAATAAAAATGTTCGATTATTACATTCAATTTATAAAAACGATTCTAATACAATATTACCTTTTTACTAGCCAAGTAACCCATCCCTAGTGCAATTTGGAAAGACCACGAAACCAAATCTTTTGTTGAAATTGATTGGCACGCATCGATTTCATTTTTTAGTTCCGACGGATTTAGTTGTTCCATTGAGCTAGGTACCAAATATCCATCGGGATCTTGCTCACCGGAAGAAACTGAGTTTTCTCTCACTTGTTGAATGCTGGCTGGGCCATCGTCAGTTTGATCTTCTGTTTTCATACTTGTTAACGTGTTTCCGAATTCATCTAATTGATTAATGAAATTGTTCCGATTTCGAACTAAATGGCTTTGCAAATTGCCAAATTGACAATATTCAACGATTATCAATAGGTCTCCTAGGTAGCAAAAAAATATTGGAAGATAAAAACAACTTTGAAGTAGAAAAATTAATCTTGGGGAACCTTTGTGAAGGTTGGTTGTACAAGCTCCCAGTAGATTGAGGACATTTAAATGCGATCCCAAGTAAATCAGGACTTTTAATTCTCTCACAAGGTCTTCCAGAGCGGCTACATTAATTTTCGACCGCACCATTTTTACGGCCACCGTTTTCGATAACTCGTTCGATCCTTTGAGTCCAATAGCTTCGGCTTTGACCACTACTCCGAAGCATCCAGCACCCAACTGTGCGCCTGATTTAAAACAATTTTTAATTGAAATTGTGCAAATGTAAAATAGTTCCATTTTGAATTGAGGACGATTGAGGAGAATATACAAACCTAATTTAAGTCGGTGTCTTGGGAATTCCCATCGTGTATCATACGGTATTTGTTCACTTGGCTCTTCAATTGACAAGTTCGGATTGATGTGATTTCCCTTGAGTAATTCCTCTGCCCTTCTAGTTGGCCGGTTCTTTTATCATGCAATAAAATTTTTTACATATATAATATAACTCATCTACTTCTTTCGTCGCTCTTCTTACCTTTTTCAAATATATTTGGACACCGACGATAATGCCTATTAGTAGGAGAATGACCAACGCCACACTCACAGGTATGGCAATGGAAATTGTTTCTGCTAGTGATTCGATTCGGTCAACAAAGATGACGGTAAAATGTTTATATCTCGCTTCTCCTATACTATTATTCCAGTGACAAGTATAATTGCCCCCTTCATTTGCTGATCCTTGTAATGGCAAGACGGATGCGTTATTCGTGTTCAAATTTATGTCTCCCGAATAAGGGTTCCCATTCTGAATTTATCAAGATGGGAACAATCGAGTTACAGAAAAATTTTCACATTAGAACACGATTTTTACCCTGAGCCATTGAATGTTGTATTTTGTTGATGGCCTGTTGCATGTTAAATTTGTGGGTCTTCCTTTATTTATCTGAACAGTCACTGGGTCGCTGTTTACTTCTGCAACGTTCATAATTTATATTAGATTCATTAACGTTTTTACTTTGTTGTTTGAAACTATGTACCTTTCACTCGTAAATAAATTGTTTGGTAAAATTCGTGGTCAGCTGTTGAACATTCGAATCCCGTCCCAGAAACATTTAAAGGAATCTCGATGATTTTCAGTTCGCTTTTTTCCCAGGTATCCGAATATAAATCGTCTATTGGCATGTGGCAGCCACATGTCAATAACGTAAAAAATGGCTATTGACATGTGGCAATGTAAAAGGGTAGGGAGATCAGAAAATTGGGGAGATAGGGTTGCCCGGGTCATTAAAAGCGATTAACCACAGGTATTCTAACAGTATTAGGGGCTCTGGGCTGACACAGAAAATCTGTCACTCCTTGTTCCTATACAGAAAACGACCACACTCTTTTATGGGATCAGCAAAACGTCTCCAGGTCCGTCACTTTCGTCGTTCTGGTCCCGTCAGACGAAAACTACAGCGGCCCCCCTTTCTCTTTCTCTTTTTTTCTCTTCCCCTCGCTTCAAATCCAAAAAAACAATTTATGAGCATGTTACAAAGCTGTGGGATGAGGAATGGGCTGGCTCCAGCAATGGAGAGTGTACTCGCTCCTTCTTCCCAAATACTCGGTCTGCCATGTCTCTAATTTCTTTGCTGATGGACCGAACTTCATCTCAGGTGGTCAGTGGACACAATATGCTTAACAGCCACCAGCATCGATTTGGTTTTACGAGGGATGCATCTTGCGCATGTGGACATTTGTCCGAAACAATTTCGCATTTCCTATTTTATTGTCCACTTTTTATCTCACAGAGAAAAATTTTTAAAACAGTATCCCTATCTCTAACCGGTGTTTGGCCACCCCCCGTCTCAATGATTCCACAGCAGCCAGAGCTGTGGAACGTCATGAGGCAGTTCGTGCGCCACACCGGACGTCTCAAATACACTCCGCTGAGTGGCAATCGGTGAGGCTGCTAGAGTTTTAATCACTTGTTCTGCAAGAGGCGACTAGCTTTGCCTTGCCGATTTTATTGTCTCGCATCTTTTCGGGAAGAGCATAACTCTTCAAGCACTTGCTAGGCAAGTAATTGAGAGAGCCGATACTCTCCTGCCTTCTTCTCTCTCGTCTCTCTTCTTATACAGCTTTTATCATTATCAGAAGCCCTAGCGTCCCACCCATCTTACCTCTACAAACCAGTTAATCCACGTCGGGACACTGGGGATCGCAGCTCGCTGGGACTCGTGTGTCTGTGGCTATGCCAGCGGCCGTCAGTCGGCCTTGAAGGTACAACCAAGCTGGACAGGAACAACCAAAGGGCTCACGAGATCTCCAGCGAGGTTAGCTTGAACCAGTGTTAGGTCCCCGCACCGTCCGACAGGCCCAGCTTCCATTTTAATATTGTAACCCATCAACCCAATGAAAAGAACCCATGTGTATACTTGAAAAATATGAATCGGCAATACACTGGGCAGTGCTCCTACAGAGTACGCCCATTAAAACATTTAAAAAAAAAACAATTAGGCCATAATACGCTTTGGGATTTCAATCTCAGTCTCAACCCGTCCTTCGACGGTACGGAATGCATTTTCAGCACGAGTTCTTTTCTAAATCTTCTTTTCTAATTCTTTTCGATATTGGGTTTTGATCATCCGATTAAGCCTTGGCTACTGGAATCCCCCTACCACCGAGCTCATAATATGATATCATATCAGACCAAAATCGCTTGCTTCAGATGGAAATTTTATTATAGTTTATGTTTCAAAATATATGAATAGCACGAGGTACTAATTTATACTAATTTGTACTAATTTATTAATAGCCTTGCTTATTGATGCTAAAAAGCTATAAAGCAGCGGGATAGCTATTACCTTCTAGAATTTGAGTATATTAGTTTTGTAAACTATATTGGAACTCCATCTTTCACTCTGCTAGCTAAAATTTCAGCTTATTAAATATAAACAGAAGCCAACTTATTGTGAAAGTAGACGCGGCAGTAACAAAAACTGTCACAAACACCAAAAGAAAGGAAAAAATTGGAATATCGTACGGGCCTAATACTATTATATTACCTGTGGTAATCGCCCGCGCTAATCGCATTTAATTGCCACAGACCACCCCATCTCTCCAATCCCCTCAACTCCCTACCCTTTTACATTGCCACATGTCAGTATACTCTACTTAAGATACGTGGCCTTATACTCGTAATGTTCATTCCTTAATGTTGTTTCAAAGAGAAAAAAAATGGGCTTTAATTAGAATATTGTTCTTGGGGGACGGGCGATAGGATAGTGTTTCTCACAAACCTTCAGGTAGATCAGTTGCATTCAACGGAACTAGTTTTTTATTCTGTTTGATAGACCATTGCAGTAGCGGTGCGCTTCCATCTTCAGATAGGTGGTAGCGATAAGGTCCATAAGCTATTAAACTCAAACCGTAAACTGCTCTACGGCAGATTAAAGTGACGTTAGATCGTTCCAGTGGATCGTCTCCAAGTTTATTGATTTCAACTCCTATTTAATTAATTAAAATCGTTTAAGTGGGTGCTATTGAATCTAAATGATTCAGGACTTTGCATGTACCGAAAACTCCGAAAAAGAAAGTTTGGTTGTTACTCGTGCCGTTCATTGTGCCGATACATGTATACTCACCACTGTCATCCAACTTACTTTTATTTAGGATCATTCCATTTCCACGGTCATAGGACCATCTCGGATTGTTTCCGGATAGCAAGTCCGTCTAATATTTTATCAAATATTTATGTAGTTGTAACGTGGACTATTTCTAATTGTTTTTAGTTACCTCATTTAACACAGCCGTCTTTTTTGACCCATCTTCGTTATTTGTGTCGATCCATTTCAGCCAATCTAAATCCTTACGCGTGAGAGAGATAATGACATCGCTATGTGTGGCAAGACACGGAATAGTTATGGGGTCGCCTACTACAACTTCATATTTGGCATGAACATATTTTTTCGATGTGACAACATTTTGTTTACCATCTGCAAGCGAACTTTATTAGTTTTAAATTACCTTAAAATGTGCCCAATAAAGGGAATCAAAAATTACAAACCGAAAAAGTAGACATATTTCTTTCCTATCGACTTTTTGTAGGATATTATAATATCAGAAAAAGGTTCGCAAGTGTAGTAGCCTGTGTCTTTTCCTTCTGTGTTAGTTAAAGTCATCGTCGACCAGAGATGAGTTTCATTTTCTCCAAAAGAAAAGCGAAGACGATCGTTTGCGACGATCTCCTGTTGATATGACGGCAACTCAACGCGTAAAAGAATACCACATAATTAATGTAATAACCAGTTTGTATCGTACACTCTAAATTTTTCAGCCCTAAGGCTACCTTAGTAGCGTTTTGGTGAATCGTACTAAGCCTCTTAGTAGGTATTTAGTGTGCCTTAGTAGCCTCTTAGGCCGATTCACCAAAACACTAGTAGGCCCTGAAAAATTTAGAGTGTATATTATCGTATTGTGTTACGAACAGTAAAAAAATAAAAGTATTAAAATATTAAATTTTCTTACTGCTTCATTTTTTAATGCAAAATGGTCCGGTAGCTTCCATGATATATTGAAATACTTGTTCCTGTCAAATGAATTTGGGTATGATTTTGGGGGTATGATGCATGTCAGATTAAGAGTTGCTCCGACATCGAGCACTTGATCATTTTCATTCGGATGCATAACTACAGGTTGAATGAATTGTCCTTCGCTATGTTTTGGCATAAGAAACAAGGAGAGCAATACCACCATTACCACGCAAGATGAACACCACTGTGAAAACATTGTGTTGACACTGTCGTAATTTATCCGCGTCACTACCAGTGCGACGAAATAATTTCAGTAACCACTCGATTGAAATGATTTTGACGTACAGGTTACTCTTGGTTGCACTGTCCGTCTGCGTAGAACGTACAGGAGTGCGATTAACTTTCGATGCTGAGGCAACGAGATTCTGTTTTTCCCAGGGTCACTCAGTTTCCAGCTACGTCTCTGCTAGCTGGCCAGCCTAGCCGTGAAAAACCGAGTTCGCGACCTTGTAACGTTAACGTACGTTCGCGAGCGCTAGCTTACGACTTCACAAATTTCTGCCTTGAGGCTTGTCATAGCTAGTTTTCCGCTTGCTCACTTAATCCTTAAGGCACAACCGAAAATGGCCGCATTTTCCGGGAAGTTGTGACATATGTGTTTGTGTATACGGGTAACTTTCCTTCGATGGGATATGGCAGGAAACCGGGAGGTCGGGATATCAATTTGATTCCGATTGTAATTTTTCTTGCAACCGCGAAACAAAACAAAACAATAGACAAATACTATAACCTTATAGTATACTTCCGGGCATGAAAAACGTCAAGAGCGTAAAGCAGCCTAACGGGAAGCGTATCAAAATTCACAAGCGGCTTTTGCTTACCAACATTAAAGAGCTGTATGCTGAGTACAAAAAAAAAATATGCAACCGATGCTAAACCTGTATGCAAGCTTGCCGCCTTTTTTGAAAATCGACCGGCCCACGTCATCAGTGTCGGAGCTAGCGGCACGCACTCTGTTTGTGTCTGCCTGTATCACCAGAACGTAAAACTCATGCTGGACGCGGTCGGATTGATGCACGAAAGTCACCTTTTGATGGATAAGTTAGTGTGTTCGGTGTACAATAAGGTAACGGACACAATATAGTATAAATAAATAGGCGATGATGTCTAAGATTTCTAGTTTTTAGCCGTGCATGATGGATCGTTGCCCGTCCTGTCCGGGAGCTGAATCCCTTGAATCGCATCTTGAAGAAACAATTACCGACGACTCTGATGATGCAGTTACCTACAAAAAGTGGGCGCAAACTGACGGAACAAAGCTGGAGACTGTACAAGCATCTAGAGATGACTTCATTGAGTCTCTTGTCACCGCCATCGGTAATTTAACGACTCATCATTATGTCGCCCGTAACCAGAGTGCGCATTTTGTTAAATGCAAAGCAGACCTTGACAATGAAACTTGCGTCCTAGTCAGCGATTTTTCTGAAAATTTCTCCTTTGTAATTCAAGACTCGATTCAAGGGTATTATTGGGCTAACGACCAGGCCACTATCCTACCTTTTCTTGGTTATATGAAGATGATGGACGGAAATGTAATTAGCGTAAGCATGGCTATTATAAGTGATCATTTGTCGCATGATACCGTGGCCGTTCATGCCTTTCTGAGGCCAGTCTTGCAATTTTTGAGAGATTTGAATCCGTCCCTGAAAAAAATTCAATACTTTACCGACGGCTCCGGCGCGCAGTATAAAAACAAAAAAAACTTTGCAAACCTATGCGCTCACAATCTTGATTTTGATGGACTAAACGTGGAGTGGCATTTTTTCGCCTCTTGTCATGGAAAAAGTGCATGCGACGGAATTGGAGGAACTTTAAAAAGACTAGGTAGATTAGCTAGTCTTCAGCGCAACGTAAATAACCATATCACTACTCCGGAAAGCCTCTTTCAATGGGCCTCAGATCACTTAACGGGCATTAAATGTTTTTACATCAGTTCGGAAGCTGTTAGTTCAAATGAGGCCGTAATAAAGAAAAGGATGGCCGAAGCTATTCCTGTAAAAGGAACTCGGTCTTTTCACTGCTATATCCCTATTAACTCTTTTGAAATAAAAGCCTCTCCTTTATCTGGATCAGATTCAGACTTTACAACGTTTCATGTACTTCCCCAGCCCGAGAACAGTGTTTTTGATTTTGATTCATGTAAAATTGATGATTATGTTGCGTGCATTTATGAGTATGATGGTATTTGGTATCTTTCAAAGATAACTGATATTGATGAGGTAAACAAAGAATATAAAGTAGAATTCTTTTCACCTGACGGTAACGCGGGCTTCATAAAAGGATACAAGGCTACCAAAGAGTCATCATGGATAAATAACTCAAATATATTGTACAAAGTCAGTTCCCTTAAGCAACCCAGTGTCCGTGGTAGACTTTTTAAGCTTGATGTCAATGAATTTAATGAAATTGAAAATAAATACTCCAGCCGTATGGCTGATGGAAACTGAATCATGTCTCTTGTTTTGGTTTCTTCTAAGTTTTCTGAGTTTGAATCTTCCGCGAACGGATTTGAAGGGGGTGTAAAGAAGAGAGAGGGGAGAAGTCTCGAGGGAGAAGTCCCAAGGGGCGCGCGGCGGCTTCTTTTAATTATGGCCAAAGCGCGCCGCTTTGGAAGGTACCCTCAGGGTTTCTGTAATTTGTTTGGTTTACCGTTCACATGTGCATCAATTTAAGAATATTTAATTTAGTTAAATTAAGGAAAATTGTGTACCGCGCTGTTGGTGGCGCTCGGGGTCTTGGGTTTGAATGGGGCGGACGCAATATCAATTTTTGGCAAGTGAATATGGTAAGGGTTGATGAAGGTAAACTTTGTCTTTACAAGTTTTTGATACTGTATAGGAATGGCAGATAAAGAGAAGTCACTAAAAATGAAATTTCAAAATTCATTTTTGAACCTTCCTGAGGCCTCTAGTAGCGAAGAACATAAATACAATTTTTTGGAACTGACTGAAAGGAAGATATTATCATACATAGAAATATAGGGTTAATTGTTTGATGAGTTATAAATTAAACATTTGAAAATGTGACTTGGCGAGTTTGCGTTCACGGGACCTCGTGGGTCGTCCGGTGGGGGGGCTCCGCCCCCCACCGGTCACCCCACTTGCTCCCCTTGTGAATGTGCATTATTAAAAAACTTATAGTAAGCTTATAGTACGGTATTAAATTTAAATTTTAAAAAGGCATATTTTATTGACTAACTGGTTCGCCAAATAAAAAAGGAATGTTAGCAAGAGATAATGACTAGCCTTGTATTAAACATACGAAATTAAAGACTTTTCGATTGGTACCGTAATTATCTAGTCTACCAATAAACAAGCGTCAACCTGCATTGTAAATAAAGAGGATATAAGTCCCTGAGAGTCTCCGTGATTCAAATCAATGTAATACATCCTGAAATTCCATTTGTCGGGAAAATCACATTAAAAGCTGACTAGCAGACGACTTAAGCACTCCAATGTTTACGCAAATTCGTACATTTTCGCATTTTCATGATACTTTTAAACTAAGAAAAAATTCTCTTTATAGTAAATTTCAGCATATACAAAAGCTAGAATCAATTCAGTTATGAATAAAAAATCACATTTAACATTTAACTGTAGCTTGGTTTTCTCAAACTCGTGTACCTAAAAAAGGGCAATTGCAGAATTCCTATTGGTCTATTTTTGGGAGGGAATTATGAGCAGCAAAATCGCCCTGCAAATAAAATCTTTGTAAAACCCTTCGGGTAATTTTGCGCTCCCCCCTCTGAAAATGCCGTCCCATGTAAAAGGATAGGACAAACTGAATGAAATATAATATTAATAACTAATTCACGCGTGATCGGCCGAGAGCGCAAATTTTTTAGCTGATAGTTGGGACTGTTTTCTATGTGTGGTGAGAAAACCAACTAT
Source organism: Ceriodaphnia dubia (assembly GCA_022539655.2). Classification (NCBI taxonomy): domain Eukaryota; kingdom Metazoa; phylum Arthropoda; class Branchiopoda; order Diplostraca; family Daphniidae; genus Ceriodaphnia; species Ceriodaphnia dubia. The sequence continues at coordinate 2,300,520 of JAKUCG020000076.1, forward strand.
GGGCCGCGTTCTATAAAGTCAGTAATCTTATTTAAAAATGTTAACTTTGACGTAACATTTCGGGATTTTAATATTAGTTGGTTAAGCTTACATTTATACGATTGAAAAGTTTATTTTTTTCTCTTTTTTTCATATAATTTGATTGTCCAAAATTGTAGCGTAAACGGTCGGAAAATGCAAAAAACCGCATTTTCGGCCCAAAATTTTAATGAAAACACGGAAACTTCCGATTTAAATTCCGGGCTTCCGGTTGACTTAAAAAATCTGGGATTTCATACAGTGAATACTATCGTATAGTTGAATACACTGTAAAAATTTCAGATTTTTCTATTTTTCCGCGCGACGAAAAAATTCGAGATATGGTGGAATGACCCAAGGTTTTCAGAACACATTTAGACGCTTCGGTAGCGATATTTAAATACGTAAAATCTATTGTCATGCGGGAGTTGGGCTACATGTTAGCAACTGAAATAATAACACGAAAGAGGAAGTATATCAGTTTCGGGAAGAGTGGACCAACGAGAATAGTCTGGGGAAAATACCCGGACTGAGCCGGACCAGCGACTGATTGTTGGCGTTTTCCAATGGTAAAAAAAGGAGCGATCTTTCAGAGATTTCGGCCTAAAAGTTGTTCTTATGGGAAGTGGAGTTGCTCCAGATCTGCCACGGAGCTGCTCCAGATCCGAAAATCTTGCTCCGTCAAAATCGGCGGAGCAAGATTTTCGGATCTTGCTCCGAAACGGAGCAAGTTCCGACATGGGTTGTATAGGGAAAATTTCGTCTGCTCTTGACGTTGACAGACCAAGCCCTATTTCCGAGCTATCAAAAGTGGTTAAAATTGTTCCAATGAAAATGGCCGAAACTGCTCAGAAATAGAGCAGTTTCCAAAATCCGGCTCGGAGCTAGCTCGCTCCTTTTCAGATCTGGAGCAAAATCGACTTGCTCCATTTTTACCATTGGAAAACGCCATGTGTTGCAACATTATTTATTTTAGAAACGATTTAAAAAAAGAAAATTCGGGATTTTAAGATAGAAGCAACGCCATCTTTGTTGCTGATGATCGACTAGATAGACGCGGAAATCGTGTTCCGCCACCAACACGTAGACACACGCAAGCTTATTATTGTTACGTGGAATTTTCCAGTGCTGTCGGCTACCCAAATCCCAAACGGAACCAATTGATTATGCATTGAAATGGCAGATGGTACCCCCAACGATGTGGAATAGGGGTGATTGAATACACCCATGCGCCCTTTTTATTCCCCGTCGGCAATGTCCCTTTCTCTTTTTTTTTCCTATTACCTTTTCAATGCTCAACAGCAGTGTCGGGGTGGGGGAATTTTACCGCGCTTCGGTTTCTGAAAGCGTCTGCACACCAAGACTCGCTTTTTTGGACAAAGGTAACCAAGGCGACGCCAAGGTCTCGTCCCTTCCCCTTTACAGAGAACGCACTACACTAGCAATACAGCATACATGTAAGCATACGCGTCGAAATGTCATCATGGCCAAGTCGAAATTCCCGGGTAAACCTCAGAAAACGTCTCAAATTACTCGTTTAAGAGTTAGTACAAACGGTAATGGCAGTGCGAATGATTCTTCGAGATTCGCAGCACAACAGGCAGCCTATGGTTTGAAACTGTTCTATCAACATTTCGCTGCTGACGATGAGGTAAGTCGCTCCCGCCCTTTTGCTTCCTGTGTATCTTACGAGTGGCCTTGTAATCTTACACTCTGCGACTCACGTAACCTTGTTCTCTATTCCTATTTCAATACTGCACAATTCAATTTCTGTTGTTTCTTTACAGGATGACGATGACTTTATCGGTTTTGAAAAAACCGTTGATGGCAGCTTCAAACCCCACTTTCAGCTTGGAAATAAGAAGAGCAAGAACGTTCGTGTTGAAAGAGAACATCAAGTTGAACTCCCCCCCACAAAAAATGTGAATGTGTCTTGTGTATCGGTTGTGACCAGTCAACATCAGCCCCCACTGGTATCAAAGCACAGTTTTGATACCTGGCGTGAAAGAACGTCTTCAGTGAATCAGACTAGTAGTGCATCATCATGTGCTCAACCCCGTTTAAAGTCTTCAGATGACAGTCAGTTGGAGAAAAAGTTGCATGAAAGAACTTTGAAACAAGCCCATCCAAGCAAAGTGTTGCCAACCTCCAAAATTATTGCCCCCGCTAAGAGGATTCTGACAACTGAAGATCATGTTGGGAAAAGGGATACAAGTGAAGATAGTGAAAAATGTCGCAAACCTCGACCTGTTGTGACAAAACAGTCACAGTGTCCAGTAGGAGAAGAGGATGCAGACCAAGGTAACATTACTTTCCTGTGTTAATACTTTATGCAACATGCTTAATCTGTTAATTATTGTTTCTCAAGCAGAGAAGAATAGGATCAAAAGGGAGATTGAGAGGTATACAAGTATCATGACAACTGAAGTAGCAGATAACAAACAGGCAGCTGATGAAAAGAAAAAGGCCAAAAAGAATCGAAGTCCAAGTAGGGACGGAGACAAAGCTGAGAAGCTTAGAGAGAAGATCCAACAACTTCTCCGGAAACAGTGGGAATCCAGGTTACAGCTTGTAGTAGATCCCAAACCCCAACCCCAAGCTCCGTTGGAAAGGTAACAAAGTTACAAAATTCCTTCATAGTTTCATCGCAACTCTAATCTTCTCTAATTTTTCAGTAAATCAGAAAGCCAAGAAGATCGTGGGAGCTCAATGTCAGTTTCTTCCTCTTCATCATCAGAGGAAGATCGCTTTTACAAGCGTAGGAGGATGAATAGCAACAGCAGTAGTAGCAGTAGTGCCCGAAAGAGTAAAATTATTCTTCGCAAGGCCCGTCTGCAATTAAATCAACGACTGCTCAAACAGTTGCGACAACCCTCCAGGTATGACTGAAACTGCAATCTAGAAAACGAGATTATTGACTTTTCCCCCTTAAACAATCGACAGGTTGCAGCAGTTGGTAGAACCGAAACCAGCATCACCTGTGGAATTGCCCAAAACTGTCCAACCTAGCCCGTCATCGATTCTTCGTCCCGCCCAGCTGGTATTGCAAACTGCACCAGCCCCTGTACCTCGCGTACCTCCAATGATCAAAGAGCCGACTAAGCCGGTCAAAGTTCTTCCTCCCCCAGCTATTAAGTATGACAACAAAATCTTCTTATCAGAACTTTTGATTATTAGGATTTATAAATGTCTTTTCCACAATAGATCCAGCTACATACAAAAGGCCAGCGAAGCCTCTACGGTCACCAATCCCTTGGGATGCGCCTTTGTCATGGAGCCGAGCGACACCAAGGGTCTACCAGGAACGGTCGTTTGTGGTGTCTGTGGAGCCGTCCGTCGCTACTCCTTCATTCTTCAGGCTCGCAAGTTCGGCACGTTCAGCTGTGAACCGTGTCGCAAGTTCATCTCGCGCGTCCTCCGCGCTCGACTGGCCGTGAAGTGCACTTCTGGGAGTGGGCACTGCATTCATCCACCAGTCCTTCGGTGGAATAACGCCTGCCCGCCGGAAGATCGCCCTGCTAGTATGTTCCATCATGTATTAGCTGCACTCTCTATCTTTAATATTAATCATCCGTTCCATTCTAGGTGGCGAAGTGATGACGGCTCGATGCAAAGCCTGCTGGCTGAAACTAGCTCTCACGGGATTCCAAATGCGTGAGTCGGATCACGACGATCTCCGCAAGCTACTTCCAGCCTTCATGCAGGATTCAATCCCGTTGGCTTGTGACCGCCCTACTAATCTACATTGGGCTCCCAATCGAGGACAAATGATACGGATGAAATCCAACTCGTCAATTCCAAATGTAAATATAATTCTTAAATTTTCGATGATCGTGTATTTAACGTTGAATAACTGAATTTGTCCCTGGTAGGTGCCTGCCTCAACTTCCCTGCCTTCGTCGGCTGCAGCTGCAACCCCTAAAATAAAGAACAAACCAGCTGCATCTAAGAAAGGTAAACACCTGTGACAAGTGTTGTATATATACTTACAGACGTGCTCCTACACCTCCTGGAATTGAACCTTTCGCAGTCGCCCTCCTTCCAACGTACCACTAAAGACGAGAGACGAATGTAAACTGTCACGAGCCCACCTCGCCTTAGTCACTAAGAAACTTAAGTGGGTGTAATTTGCAACACGTTGCTTTTTCTCAGCTGAGCATTGTCCTGGTTCTAGAACCAGAGAGAAGAGTGGCGGTGGCGGCTCGACGACGGAAATCCATTCGGGACCCAGGGTGAAGCACGTGTGTCGGAGCGCGGTTGTCGCCCGCGCGCAACCTCGGGCGACATTTGATGACTCGGCTTCCAAACAATCGGGTAAGGAGCTTAATTAAAATTGACAAATAGACGTACAGTCTTAACCCATAGATTTTTGTATCATTAGATGTACCATGCGACTGTTGTACTTTGCCGGACAATAGCTCTCTCAAAGCTTCTGCTTCTGATACTGCGCCGTAAGTCTTTGAAATCCCTTGTGCATCATGGGAATCTTTTATTTCAAAGACCTTTCATATTTGACAGGACACTGGCGAACGGATCTGGCTCCGTTCAAAACTCAGCCAAAATTTCTCGGTCAACGGACCGAAAAAACTCTTTGAGCTCCCCGGCCATGCCTCTAACCACTTCTCAGGGGGAGCGATCTCGCGTCACCTTTCGCGATGACGTCAAACTGGGATCCAACCAACGAGTTGGACTCATGACTTCTGCTGTTCGGGCTTGGCAACAGCAGGATCTCAGCCGAACTAAAAATTCTCAAGTAATGACCTCTGAATAAATGATCCACCTTTCTACGGCTTTTACTAATCAGATTTCGTTGGATGACAGTTTCGCTGCATGACGTCCGGTTCGGCGGGACGTAAGCCGGCGAAGCTTGTACCAAAGGGCGTACTCTTGCCGGATCTCTGGGAACACTACGATGCGGATCGTGTGTGGGACCAAGGATTCGCCATGTGCTGCTCCCAGCTTAGCATGACATCACCATTGTGTTTCCTGTGCGGCAGCTCAGGAAGAAACGAACTAGTCTGCTGCTCCAGTTGCTGCGAATCTTTTCATCCGTTTTGCGTGGCCGACAGCGCTCCTTTGTCCGTCTCGGCTCCAGATTGCCATCACTGGGACAGGGAAGCTGTCGCTTGTCGTATTGAAGACACTTCAACGGAACCCCGTTATGCCGAGAAAGGCGAAGCCGCCATTTCCGTACTCACTTTAAATACTGGAACGCCATGGATCTGCTTGAATTGCGTCGTGTGCCAAATTTGCTGTTCCAGTTCGGGAGAAAGAATGGTCTGCTCCACTTGTTCCCATGCTTATCACTGGTCCTGCCTCGGGCCGGCCCATCCATCCAGCAAGAGGAAAAGGAGATCCAAATGGCAATGCTACTCCTGTTCTCGCATCGAGGTACGTAGGAATGCTTGTTTATCAAATTTGACTATCCCGTTCAATCTGACTGATCTCGAATATTATTCTTTGTAGGATAAATTTTGCCCGTTATGCTTCAAGTGCCACACGGCGAGCCGGCAGATGAAGATGGAGTGCAACTGTTGCGGGACTTGGGTCCACGCGGAATGTGAAGAACTCTCCGAAGAAGACTTCCGCTTGCTATGCAGCGCGACAAAGATCGACTATGTTTGCAGTCTCTGCTGTCCGGAGAAGAATTGGGCCGACACTTTGCGTCGTCACGCTAATCAAATCTTCACGGAAATTCTCGCCAAGTTAAGCGAAGTGGAAAATATGCCAACGAGCGAGCTTGATGCAATTTGTGATAAGGTCAATCGGAATGAATATCAAAATTGCGCCGAATTCGACACCGGCATTCGCCAGTTTTCTGACCGGTTAAGCGTGACGGACTCGAGCATTCTTGCCCTTGTGCCCTGGACGGAAACAATTCAAAAGAAGCAACCAGTTCCTCAACAAAAGATCTCCATCACGGCCAAGGTACGATATAAAAGGATAACACATAAATCGTGAGCTATCACCTATTTGTTCCAAACGGCAGGTGGAATACGATGCGGATTCCGATAGTCGACTATGCGCTCTCTGTCACGGAAGGGGTGAAGGTCCGGCTACAGGCGAAGGTCGTCTTTTGTATTGCGGAAATGATATCTGGACGCATATCAACTGCGCCCTTTGGTCCAACGAAGTCTTTGAAGAGGTTGATGGCGCTTTGCAGAATGTTTTCGACGCGCTGGCCAGAGGCAGCGGCTCCCGCTGTAGTCACTGCAATGCCAAAGGGGCAACGGTTAATTGTTGCATCCGCGGATGTCCCGTTTCCCTCCATTTCCCTTGCGCACTCCAACCAGAGCCGGAAGTGACCTTACTGGAGGGCAAGCGATTGATTTGCCGATATCACGCCAAGGATCAATCCAACAAAAGTCTTGTTGTCCATCCGCCCAGCTTTGAAGTGGCCCGCTGTGTCTATGTTGACCTCGGCTCGGAATCCAAGCGCATCAAACCTTACACACCCCGCGACATCCGAATCGTTATTGGATCTCTCTCCGTCTCCTCTTTGGGACAGCTCCGAACCGACGTGTCAAGTGGACCGAATGCACTCACTCCGGTCGGTTTTGAATGTCAACGGAGATTCTGGTCCGTCAAAGAACCTTGGAAAGTTGTCATGTACACCTTGAGGACGATTTACGTTCCTGGTAAGATTAACGATGTCTAACGGTCAAAGAACAAATTGAATTGAATTTCGTACAATTTTGTAGGTACAACTGACGGAAAAGATTTGGAAACCAACGTCACAGTGAGCCATGAAGAGGACGATGTCATCATGGCGGAATCGGGACTCAACCTGGCAGAACTCGATACTCAAGATGATCGTGAATTGATTCACATGGTCTTGGAAGATGCCAACTTTGAACAAGAATTGGAGGGCGAGCCTAACGCGAGTGCCACGATCAACACTTCGAATGAATTGAGAGACTCGGGCTTTTATTCTGACGGACGGAGCGCGGGTGAGATGTCGCCCAGTCCGACCGAAGACAATGCTCTTGAAGCCTGGCTAGCCGATCCGGAACATGCCGTCATCTTCCTCGATTCGGCTCTACTGGCTTCTCTCGACATCGAATCAGATCCGGCGCTTCCAAAGACCCCCACACTTTCCGGCAATGCAGCTGACGATGTTCGTGCCAGCCACAACTACCCGCAATCCCCCGAGCTTCACTCGCCTCCCAAGAGGAATTTGCGGAGCAAACGTCTCAGTTACACCCAATGGAGAAAGATGCGTTTACAAAACCGTAAAGACAAACGGACAGCAGCAGCTGCAGCGTAAGTCAACCAGCAATTAGCAATCACTTGTTTTCATTTCACTTACCGTCGTATTTTGTTGCAGGACCTTGAAAACTGTCACTCCAGCTGTTGAAAGACCATCGACGTTGGATTGGAATGGCAATGAAGCCGAATGGAACAGCGTTTCAAGTAGTAACCTTGTGGCCAGCATCAAAGTGTCGCCACTATCTCCAACATCCGCGATGAATACTATCAATACGGATGCTTCTTGGCGCAGGAAGAGTTCATCGGGCAACATTCTCCAGCTAGATGGAGCGGCCGATTCGTCCGACACGGAACCGGAGAAAACGGTTGTCGTCAAACTGGAGAAAATGAACGAAGATGAGCCGGTCAAATGTCGTCGTTGTCGACGATCCTATCGTACCTTGCAGAGCTTTAACAAGCACGTGGAAAGCTGTGTGGAATTGTTGAGCAGCAGCAGCGGAAGTGAAGATGAAAGCGAAGAAGAAATAGTGGCATTGCAGCCGAAAAAGGAACCTGTGGATCCTATTCCAATTCCTATCGAATTTCACCCGAAAGAAGAACCGATGGACGTTGGCGAGATCATTGAGCCTCAGCCAGAAAACGGCCCCATTCAAGTCCCAATTGTCAACTCGTCGTCTCAGGCGCAGTGTGCCGAACCGACAGAGCCTTTCCCCAAACCAGCATCCGTTCATCAGCCGACGCCTTCGAAACCTCCCCCGGCTAAGCCTCGCACTCAGCGACGGCGATTCCGCCCCAATATCAATGCGATTCCTCCCAGAAACATCGCCATCCGTCAGCCTCCCACTACTCAGGGAGTCCGTTTCACCGTGCCCGCTGCGTCTCCGGTGCCCGCATCGTACCAGGTGACACTGCAATCGCCTCCTCCTCCGCCAGTATTGTACGTCACACGACCGGAACTCAATTCCAACAACTCGACTCTTCAGTGCGGTTTCCTCTCGCAATCTCCACTGGCCGTGCCGCAACAACACTACATCATCATGCCGCCATCAATCGATCAGACGGCCACGTTCGTGCCGGCGAATTGTGGAGTGCCTACATTGTCCTCTTCCGGTTTGACTTTGACCCAACATGCTTCGAGTCCGATGGTACAATATCTGGGAGCGGTGCCGTCCAACCTGCTCTCGGCTTTGGGCATCATGACGACGACGAACATGGGCGTCACCAATTACACCGTTCCGTCGTTCTCAACATTGTTGCAGAGCCAGCCGTTACAAGTACCCTGGGAGTCGCCCGTTTCCAATCAAATCGTTATCCTTCCGCAGCAGCCTTTGCTATCATTCAACTTACCCTCGGTGTCGCTCCAGCCAGCGCCCCAGCCATCAATACCTAATATTCAACTCCCTTCCGCACCGGCAGAGAAGAAGAAATCGGCCGTGGGAGAGGCGAGCACACCCCCGAAAGAATCGACCGCACCACCACCACCATCAACAACTGTTTTGACCAGTTCAGTCGACTGCGAACCCCAAGAGACGGTCGAAAAGAATCTAGATGCAATCTCGACTTTGGAGAATGCGAAATCGGCCGGAGAACAGGAGGAATCGGGCGAGCGAGAAGAAGTACCAGCATTAAAGAGCACCCCCGACGAGCAGCTATGCGAGCCGGTTTCGGATGGGAAACCACCGAAACCGACCTACAGCTACCGATCGGCCATGGGTGGTAAAAGGCCGCGGACCATTGCGCCTATGGGATGCGAGGCCAAAGAGGATCAGCAGCCATCATCAATTGTCCAGCAGCTCAAAGTAGTTGCTCATCCTTCTGCACCTGACAAGGCTACGCGCACCTTCCACCTGAAAGCTGTGAGCGATGACCAGGAAAGGATCAGGGAAGAGATGGACGAGATGAAGGTAGCTGCTTCTAAAATGACTGAAGATACACCAGAAACGTCTGATGCCCTCGCAGATATCTGTGATGTATTTGCGACACCACCTGCTTCGTCTGAACCACCTATTCTTCCATCAGACATTGATGCCGAGCCGATATCTTGGCCTGTCATCGACTCGACTCTGCCATCCGAAGAGATTAAAGCACCACCACAACCACCACAAGAGCCAACACAAGAGGGAAATGGTGGCAAGAAAAGAAAGGAAGCCCACATCATGTACGAGCTCGTTTCAGATGATGGATTCTACGCCCAGTCGGAATCGCTTTCGGCCGTGTGGCAGAAACTGTTGGATGCTGTTCAAGATGCTAGATTGGCGTTCAAGATGGAGCCGCTCTATAATGGATGTTTGAAGAGTGTGGATGAACGCAGTCTCCATCTGACGGGCCTACACCATCACGCTCTCATCAATTTGCTGGAGCAGCTGCCCAACGCCGATCAATTCTCCGACTACACTTTCCGCTACCGAACTCAACGAGATCTCGAGTCGGCCGAGAAATTGATCACCGGGTCCACTTATGGCTGCGTCCGGGCAGCCCCGTTTAATAGCCGAGTGCCGTACGACATGTTTGGTTGGTTGGCCTCTCAATATCGGCCACGACCCCAGCTGTCCGCCAGGGCCGCTGCGGATTTAGAAACAACTCAACAGCCGGCCGGACGTCGGGTCACCAACTTTGAACTTTTGCCGATGACGGTTAGGTTCAAACATTTGCGCCAGGTGGCCAAGAACTCCGTTGGGGTTTTTCGCTCGCACATCCACGGCCGCGGATTATTTTGCACCAGAGACATTGAGGTCAGTTTTTTTTTCATTCTTCTTTTCATTTTCGAAAGTGTTTCCCGGAATTTCAACCCGCTAATCTGTTTGTTGCATTTTCTAGTGCGGCGAAATGGTTGTCGAGTACGCAGGCCAAGTCATCCGGTCCGTGCTGTGTGACAAACGAGAAAAGGAGTACGAGGCCAAAGGAATGGGCTGCTACATGTTTCGAGTTGACGAACAAACTGTGGTAGACGCCACGGTTCACGGGAATGCGGCCCGCTTCATCAATCACTCTTGCGAGGTATGCTGCTGCTTCTGCTCTTGCTTCTCTACTGTTTACCATATTTCAACTGGAGCTTAATCCTAATTCCGTCTGGTCGTTTTTCTTTTCTTTTTTTCCATTTTTGTTTCGCTCCACTCTCAGCCCAACTGCTATTCGAGAATCGTCGACATATTTGGCAAGAAGCACATTATCATCTTTGCCCTAAGGCGAATCCATCGCGGAGAAGAGTTGACATACGACTACAAATTCCCGCTGGAGGACGTCAAGATACCGTGCACCTGTGGCTCGCGCAAGTGCCGGAAATACCTCAACTGACCATGCTGAACGATACGCGAGACTCGCCGGCCCATAGATGGCAGCTCGTAGCGCTCGCGGCGCCTTTGACTAGAGAGTGAACCCGGAGTCGGAAGCGATTTCTCTTAGCTTTTATCTCTCTACTTGCATCTCGTTTCCAACGAAAGACAAAAAAAAAAAGAAAAAAATAACAGAAAATGCATTTCTACTCTCTCCCTCCCCCTCCTCTCGCTTTCCTTTCTATATATAAATTTCAAATGGAAAAGCATTTTTTTCTCCTTCCTTTTCGAAACCATCAGACATAGAAAAAAAAAACTAAATTTGTATACAGCTGACTCGTATTATCACGTTTCTTTCGACTTCAGGTTGAAACCGGTGCCCAATTTGATGACGGCCATGATGGATGATGGCATTCAAAACGGGATCATGTGTGAAATCGAGAGAGAAAGAGATAGAGAGAGAGAAATGAATTGTGAAAATGTTGACCCCCCACATCTCCGCCCTTATCCCCCTTCCCATTTCTTGTGTATGATTTTCAGCGAAACTCACAGCCTTTTCAAAGGATTCTAGAATCGGGCTAATTGTGATATTAGAAATGACAGTGATTGTGTGTGTACGTATATGTTTGTAGCAAAAGTGCTCACGTTCAAGGTGATTAGGGCGGGATTTGGATTTACAAAAGTGAAAAAAAATAAGTAGATGGGAATAATGGAAGTGAATGCATAGCTTTTCTTTTTCTCTTAACAAAAAAGCGTCAAAATATGTCGCCAAGCCTTATTTAGTAAACAAAACAGCCTCATTCGTTACTTTTTCGCTTTTAATCTCTCTATTCTCCGATGGAAAACTTAAAAATCATCACAAACAAACATAATACCCACAACGCTTCAGTGTTTGTTTTTTTTTCTTCAATTTTTTAGTTTGTGACTCTTCTTTTCAGAATTATACTTTGTGCTTTATTTGGCAAAACTTGTATTGGAAGTTTTCTTTCTTGAACCTTTAACGAGGTGTTTGTTTCGATTATCTTCGTCTACCAAACTCAAAAAAACAAGCTTTATAGATTTTAGTGAAAGAAATAAATCGATTGGTGTCCTTTTTTCACAAAATAAAAGTCTTTTCATTGGAACGCCTGTTGCCACATTTGATGGCGAAAATCGGTGAACCTCACGATGTCGTAAAAGTTTTTCAATAGCATAAAATCCAGCAGGGTCCATTATCGAGTTGTCGGAATAATTCGAATAACATGACTCAAGGTTAAAAAGATCCATAACCGGAAGCAGATAAAGATCAAAGATGGCAACACTGGTAGTTAAGACAAGTGACCCGAAGAACAAGTCGAGCGGTTTGTGCTGGTGTCGGTTGAACATGCCGCACCTGTACTTACGAAAGAAAAAAAATAGAACCTCCATGTTTACCGCCCGTTGTCGAAGCAGCATAACTAGTTCTGGAAGAAGAAGAAGAAGAACAAAAAATGGTCAGTTTGTGATGACTTGTTTTGTGTATTTCAAGTGCTGCTAGACATGACTGTGTGGTGCCTACACACGCCCGTCGATTTCCTGCTGCAGCCAGCCATCATCAGGTAACAGTCTAAATGACCATCTTGGAAACGACCTCGTGTTCCAGCTAATGGCGCGGTTTCGGGCGCCGAGCTCCTCATTTCTCTTTTCTTTGAGTGGCTGTCAACTGTTTTCTTGAATTTTCTGCTGATTTGTAGCTTGGCAGCTTTTTTTAAGGAAATCTTTCGGTTTTTTCTTTCGACTTGTCTGCCCTTTTCTATACATCCAGTGACGGCTATTACTTTAAAAAAAATTTAAGTACTGTATCTGCTCGAAAGATTGAACGTCTAGTGTTAAGTTGTAGGTGTCGACTAAGTCGTAAAGTATAGCCAGAACCGACGACGACGTTTGGTGGAACTCGCCATGCAGCTCTGTAATCGTCCTTTTTCGGGTACCATATGTTACCGTTAGTTTGTTCGTGCTCTTTTGTGCCGACTATTTGCTCGAAACTGAGAGGCCAACACATGGGAGATATCTGTATGCACCGACTCTTTCAAATATTTGCCTGCGATTGTTCCTCGCCCTGTCCTACGCGCACTTTAGTATATCATTTGTTTGCACAGTTGCTCTTGCAAGAGTGGACTGATGGCGCCGGGGGTTTTCTTCTTTGGGGTCGCTTCCTAGGTGCAGTCATCTGATACTTTTCCCGTGGCATTTCTCTTTCCTGGGGGTTTTTTGATTTATCGTTCCCGGCGCGTCTCGTCATAAATTTCATAATCGCATCATCCGATTATTGGTTAGGAATCAACTAGGTCCCGTTCGATTTAGTGATTGGCGCCGAGGGGGGACGAAATCGGAGACGGAGGAAATCGGAAACCTCCGCTGTCGAATCTATAAGTCAATAGTGCCGAGTTAATCAATCCTCGTAGGCCCCGACATGCAGCCTGCCGACGATGCCTCTGCTGCTAGGGGGGCTGTTGAATATATAGAATATTATAATAATCTCTTTCAGACGAGCGGGTACGCCGTGATGCGTATCTCGATGCTTATAACTCGACGACGACGACTACTACTACTACTCCACTACTCTACAACTTCTATACTACAGATATGGATTCAATTTAGATGATGGCGTGCTTGGCTGCTAGCTACCGTCGTGCGCTGAAACAGCACTTCCTTCTGGACTTGGATGTCGTCGTCGTCGTTGGGTCCCCCTCTGGGTAAGCGTCGTCAGCACACTCGGCGACTTCGAAACACTCGGTACACTCCCCCCCATCTCTATGTAAATGAAGTATGTGTGTATATAATCAAGTTAAGCGAACTGGGATTGGGGGAGAAACTTTTGGTGTGTCTGGCGATGGAAGAGCGATGAATTCGTGCCAGTTCCGTGTGACTGAGCATTTGGCCACTTAATCCCCAAGCTGGCGCTCCTGCTGCCGTTGTTGGAAATTCTCCTCCATATAGTAACCCTCACAACCCCGCATCCTTCACTCTTTGCGCTACAACAACAGTCAAAAGCTCTCCAAAAAGGAAAGAAATTCGAGGGGTCGAGAGTCCAACCAAAAATACTAAGAGGACGACGGAAGGGATGGAAGGAAAAAAAATCGAAGTATACAGGAGAGGGACAACACAAAAAGATTTCTATGTTTTTCGAACACAAATCCGAAACAAAGTCGCATCGTCGGTCGAATAATCCCTGTTGCCTGGTAATTCGGCACGCACGCACTCCTCTCTTGGGTTGGCTTTTAGCACGAGAGGGATAAAAACCTTAAAATCCCTTTCCGAGAAACTAAGCACAGAGACCCTCTTAGTCACCTCTTTCATTCTCTTCTTCTTTTTTTGTGTCTCCTTTTTATTTTTCATTTATATTATATATGTGTATCTATATACAACATCCCGGAACAGCAACTATTCTCGCTGTGACGACGACGACAACTGCACTATGAAGGCTTTTTACGTGCCAGATGGCCCCCCTCTTATTCTATATGACCGTTTTGGTCCATTCCACCCCCTCGACAAGCCACACTACTACTATACTACACCGCCACACATCGTAGATAGCTTTTTTTCTCGGGGTCTTAATGGAACTTACAACTCCGATGAGAGAGGTTTCGGCGGTATGTTGCTGTCGTCCGCCAGTGATGGTGGAGTCCGGAGAGTGGAAAAGAGAAAGGAACCCCCCTGAAAAACCCGGCCGATGGACCGCGTAGATAAATCAACGCCCGGCTGCTTTCTGTATATACCCTCCTCCTCCTCTTCCTCTCAAGGAAGATGGATATTCCTTGCTTTTCTAGTCAAAATTTTCTATATATGTATATATTTCTCCTAGGTTTTTCTTTTTTGCATCTCGGTCGTGTTGTTGTTGTTTAACTTGTCCTCTTCTTTCTTTCTAGAGTGGCAATTTTCCAGCACGATATCACAGTCACGCTCGTCACACACAGGGTCCCGTGTTTGTACCAGCCCCTCTCCATCACGGTAAAACGTCGAAAACATTTACTCATAGTTGATAGAAAAAAAAGCCCCAAACAACCAACCACAACAACTATTAAAAAAAGAGGCGAGGAACTAGACCTAATACGATTTAGGTTTTTTCTTTCACTTCTTCTCTGTTGTGGAAAATCATAAAAATCGGAGAGAGATTTTAATAGTTATTCGGCATCGCCTATAACTAACGCGCGATGAAATGTCTTTCTATTTCGAAAACAGTCCGTGAAAATCGAACAGGTGTGCACACAAGCGGACTTATGGTTTTGGCCCAGGATTTAACGGCAAGCTGCTCGCTGCTGCTGCCATATATCAATAGTTTTTAGTAAAGGCGTTCACACGAAACACACCCCCTTCGACATCAGAAGCCCGTGAACATGTGTCGGGTTCCAACATTCTATTGATCTCTGATGGCACAACTCTCTCTCTCTCTCCCTTTCGGTCTGTGGGGCTCGGATGTATAACAACACACGTGCCTCGCATCCCCCGAGCTGGAACAAATTACATGAGTGGTTATATCATCGGCAATCACCGTGCTGTTCGATACTGACAGACAAGGCAGCCAGAACGAGAAGGATATAGATGGAAGTAAAAAGGGAAGGCAGAAAGAAAAAAAACTGGTTGCGTCACAATAGACGTCAATCGCGAGCTCGGGGTGTAAGTATATCGGGGGGGTAGCTCGTCGATCTCTGCTGCTGCAGAGCCGTACCCTCTCATCATCACGGTTCAATCCATTTAGACAGCAGCAGCGTGATGAGCCCGCAGATAGTAGTTGGGCTATAGACGGTTCGGGCAATTTCAAAGAGGTTTCCTCCCCCTCAAACGGAACCTCCCCCCCCCCAAGCCGTACGATTCGCTATGATCGCTTAGCCTCGCTTCATTTCATTTGAACGAATCCCTAACGCCGTCACCTCTGTCACCCTCTCGCTCCCTCTTGTAACTAGTAGTCTACTGATTTATACAGTAATATTCCCTCCTTCTTTTCATCTCCCCTCTACGTGTAGCCTAGTAGTTAGGAGACGCAACGAGAAGAGTCGAGAGGGGAGAAAACTAGCGAGATTGGATTATTGGCCGGAATGAGAGAGAGAGACCCCAAACCGGGAGAGTTGTGAGCGTGCTCAGTCTCCATATTGCCAATTCTACCACCACAATTCACAGTGGTTGTCCCCATAATATAACCGGACTCGTCTCTATCTCCAACTCTCCCTCTCGATTTTTTTTTATAGACATTTTATACGAGGATTCAAACCGCTTGCACGCGTTCTATATATACGGAGAGCAAAGAGCTCCATCCAGAGATGTGTAATTGCATCTGGCATCCAGCTGGATAAAAGACCCTTTTCTCTATCTCTCTCTCTCTCTGTATACTACTTTTTTTTTATATACATGTTTCCTGTCCGCATGAATGGGTGATTTATCACGCCGTAGGCCGTATATATCAATCCATATACGACGCCATGTGCTGGGAAAAAAAAGGAAACATTTTTTTTATTCGGTACCGAACTGGAAATATTCTCAGAAGAAATAAAAAGATTTCGGTGGTGAGCTCGCGACCCCCCTCGTATGGTATTTTTCTCCTTGGCCCGCTTTTGCTTTTTTGTTTAATAAGAAGCGGAGCGCCAGCGCGCAATATGGCGTTTTTTTCTTTTCTCTTTTTTTTTTTGTTGTGTGTGTGTCGGTTAGTTTTCGTTTTGTTGTCTTTTTTAATATACTTTGTTGTTGCCCTTCAGCGGGTCTTGGTCGGGATTGAACCCGACACAGTATCAAGAGAGGAAGTCGTCGGCAGGGACCCATTGTTTATGTTTCATCAGTCTGATTCTTGTCGGAGATTATGAGCTCAACCTCAACGGGCGCAAGGAGAGAAAACCAACTCGGGTTCTTGGGAGAAGCGAGGAAGGTAGTTATAGAGAGGTAGAAGAGTGGGCTGGGAACAAAATATCATTGGCAGAGGTTAGTTAACAAAGCGAGCTATCTCTTTCTCTCTCCATTTAAAAAAGGAAAAGAAAAATAAGAGGAGAAACAAGCAGTTTGAGGGCTCGCGAGCTGCCGAGCTGCTGTTGCCTGAGAAATGTTTCTTTTTTTTGTGTGCCTGTGTCTGTTGTTGTTGAGGGAATGAAGATAAACCTGGAAGAGAGAGTCATGTCTTCATTGTCGGCCCTTGTCAGCCGCCCTCTAGGCAAATGGCCTTTTTTTCCCTCTTTGTAGAGTTTGTGTCTTTTCGTCGAGTGCGGCCTCATAGTCTTTACCTGCGACTGCCACAATGAAGACGTTAAGGGATAGTAGAGGGGGGATCTTCTTTTCAGTGTAGATGTTGCCGTCGGTGATAAGGAAAGAACTAAAAAAAATATTTAGAAAAAAAGGAGAAGAGAAGAAAACCGCAAGAAAACACGAACGGGGTGGTAGAGCTGTGGGGATGTTTTAACTTTGTTAAATAAAGTTCTTTCGACTTTTTGACTGTAGGCCATCCAATTTCCGTCTTCCATTCACCCCCTAGTAGTAGTAGAAAATTTGGGGGAAATTGTTGCTGGTATGCTCCATTATTCAACCGGACAAGTAAGAAGGAGAGTAGGGGGAAATTTTCACGCCATCTCGCTGGACGCTGCAAGAAAAATGGACCTTTCGGGAGAGATCGTCGGGGGTCTCTATCTCTCTCGGGTCTTACATAGCGTAGTACTATCTTTGTTTAGTGTCTCGAAATCGTAGACAAGAAGAATTCCTCCATTCTCGTATTTTCGTTCAGGGCAGCAGAGAGAAAACAATACCCGATACGAGAGTGTAAGCGAAGAACCCAGTCGCCGTCTGACGTTGATAAATTCAGCATCCTCTCCTTATTCTTTCAGCTGGGGGAGAGGAATAATATATATAAAAAGAAAAGGAAAAGAAAGGAAAATAAGAAAGGTCCCCGTGTCGCCAAGACACTGGGCGCTCAATGCAAACAAGTTGCATCGAAGCGGTCGCGGTCGCTTTGCATATTTCACGCGTCATGTCGCCAGTCCGGCCCTCAAAAAAGTATAGGGTTCATACGGCGACATGGGAGGAGAAAAGATCATTATTATCGATGAATGTGCTGCGTAGCTCTCTCTCTCTCTCTCTGCCGCATACAGAATGGGACAAGGTCCTCCTCGTGAATTCATAGTCATCTTTCGACTCGCTTTCGCTTAGTTGTACTACAGCACTGTCTCTGTCTCCTCTCTAGTACGTACTTTTCTTTTTCTTTTTGTCGAAAAATAAAAATAACAGTCCAATATAGTTGTATCATTCTCCCGTGATTTACAACCAAACCCCTATTTTCGATCTTTTATTCATAACGTACGCAACCGGATAGTGTCCGGACTGGTGATGGGGTGGGGACTGTTGATTAACATAAAAGAGATGGAAAGCATACCACTGATTGGTAGACAGTGTACAAGTCTCTTTAAAAATGTATATACCCCCCTCTTTCTCTTAAAAACCCTCCTATTTACCCATCATAGCCCATAGCTTCTTTCTCTAAACATGTATAGTAATGAGGCCAATAACATTGATGTCTCTGTCAGGAGGAATCCAGTCGACTCGGAAACTCGCTGTGCTGGGGAAAAAGAGGGAAAAAAAACTTGCTGGGGGTCCTCGCGAAGGCATCCACCCACCCACTCTTTGTTGTTGTTATCTTACAATATCTCGTGTACAACAGGTACGCCAAGAGAGGAAGATATAAGGTGTACTAGTCCATATAGTATCCTCCTAGTAGTTTGGAGGAAAAAAGGGAGGCGCGGAAAACAATCTATTCATCGATCTCCACTCGATCATCAGGGAAACAGAGATGAGGCCCCCCTCCTCGTCGACATGGCCGCGCCCCCCTCACAGCAACATGTGAAAAAGATGTGTGTTACACTCGGTGTCCTACTCTAAGGTACGCTGTTCTGTTCATCCTGACCAACTGTTCCGCACACAAAATGATGGAAGAGAGAGAGAGAAAAGAGAAAAGAGGAAGTTTTTGGCCAAAAAATCTTTGTACTGGGCGCCCAATGGGCGGCATGACGACCTGTCCGGGCCGTGTCTAACATCTATAACATTCACCGTTTCCATTCACGTAGAGAGATAATCTTTTATGCGACGACTCTAGCTGCTTGCTGCCCAGGATTTATTCACAGCCAGCGTACACAGGATACGGCCTCTGTTCCTTTTGTTACCTATTTTCGTTACATTCAAATAGATAAATTCGACGATGACGACGACGACGACGGACCAGAATAGAAGAAACTGTTGAAAATACCCTTTTCTATGCGTCCGTCTGTCCCTTTTTTTTCTCTCTGGTTCTTTTAAAAAGGCCAAAGATCTTGCGTCTCGGTGACTTGACGTGAAAAACGCATCTACGGACCGAGGGTTAGAATAGAAAGAAGTGGAATTCTTGTAGTAGTTTCGTGTGTGAGAGAGGAGAAGGAATCAGACGAGATGAAGTCCTCAAGAGGACGAGCGGCGTTAAAGGAACACTGGCGCGTGGAGAGCTCCCACGAAGTTATCTCTCCTCTTTTTTTTTTATTTTTCCTTCCATATTTTTGTTATCTTCTTTTTCCCTTCTTCTTACCACCCCAAAACGAATAACCTTCCTCCTCCAACCCTCTGCGTTCTCCGTTTTTTCGACATTATCTACGGAATAGAAATCCCGCTGTGTGGCCACATTTCGACAAGTCAAAAGGTTCCTACGTTAATGAACATATCTGTCAGTGAGTTTCGGTGGGGGCCGAAGAAGAAGAAGAAAAAAACCATCTTATGTGGGCCTACTATACCTACCTGGTTGGCGGTGGGTATTTCTCGGCCCCCAACACATCACCGGCCTTCTTCTTCTGGGGGGTATGAGACCGACCGACTATATCATGAACGATATAGACACAAGCTAGGGGTTCTGTGTAGCTCCACCATTCCACCGTTTCGGTATACATTCTAGTATATACAGGTGGGAGGGCCGTTTGTAATAATGTAGAGGCCCCTCATACAGCACCTTTCGGACCCCAGCGCATTGTATGGACGGACCGTAGACCGGACAATCGATTATAACATGGAAAACTCATGTACGACGAACAAGTGAAAGAAAAGATGAAAAGAAAAAACCCTGAAGAAATACGAGATATACATTTCTTTCCGGGTGAGAAACTCTTTATTATATTATGCTCTTTGCTTTTATATGTCGGCGTAGACTTTTCTTTTCTCTCTTTCGCCAATGGATTCCATAAAAAAAAGAGAGAATGCACAAGAGAGAAAAGAGACAAAAAGTCGATTTCGTCACACACACGCACAACGGACTCCGAGCTGAGAGAAAAAGACCCACCGCGCTGTGCTCCTGGGGCCCGGCAGCAGCTGCTGCTGCTTTTTCGCCTTGGGAAGGGAGTGTTGGATATACGTTAGCCCCCCCTTCTCCTCCATTCCATCTTAATAAACAGCTATAAATAAGGTTGAGCCGTGGAATATGGGCATCCGCCGCGGCGCAACGCCGTAACACGTGAAACAAAAGTCATCCAGGCGTGTGTTGCGCTGCTGCGTTTTCTTCATCTTTTTCCGTCGAGTTTGAGAGATGTCGGGCGAGGCCGAAGCTGCAGCACCATTGGATCTCTCAGTTCGGTTTATCATTGAAGTGACATCGTTTTAGCAGCTGCGGTCGACATTTCCAGTCGAGGGGGGCCGGCGGAGTCAGAGAGAGAGAGAAGGAGACGGATAAGAGAAAGAAAATGGGAGTGTTGCGCCTTTCACATAACCGAAGCGCCTCGTAACCGCCAACGACACGCCGACGCCCCTACTTGAACATGCCAAAGAAGTTGGAAGAAACTTCTTCTTTTTTTCTGGTCTGTAGCATATAGGAGCGAGTCATGGTCGCCGACTTGGAAGAACTCGAAGAAGAAGAAGAAGCAGAGAAAAATTCCGTGAAGAAAAGCAAAAGTCCTTCGCCTTTTTGGCTTTCACAGAAGAGCGACACATCCCCCGACGACACACACACTCCCCCCGAGTTAAATGAGAGGGACCGAGTGTGCCGCCCTATAGTCCTACCCACTACTACCGACTTAAGCTCCTTATATTTATGCGCTATTGCTCCTCTAAAATCTGTTTAGCTTTTTTTTTCCCCCTCACTATCTCCTACACGAGATCTTTCTGGTTAGTTTTGAACAAAAAGAAAAAAAGAAGAAGAGCGATGGCAACAAGTCGAGAAAGCGGAAGAAGAGACGGAAAGTCACGTCGCAGTCGTAGGAGACAAAAGAAGTAGGAAGAAGATTTTTTTCATGAGGGGGGCTTAACGTGCATTAGCATGTTAGCGTCAGGGCTCGCTCTTAACTCGCTTGGGAAACAATTGAAAAGAGCTCTCAGCGGTTGGGCTGTGTCGCCGTTTCAGCGTCGATGTCGTGAGCGTCTCGACAAGGAAAAAAAGTTAAAAAAAAAAAACAAAACAAAAGAAGAAGAACCGAAGTTGACCGTTCCCGGCGACTGATTTTGGCGCTCAGCACGATCCACGACGGTAATAGGAGCCCATGACTTTCGATTCTAGGCGCGCCTGGAACAACAACAACAACAACAACAAGGCAAAGATGAACAAGAAAAGAAAAAATCGAAAGGAGAAAGAAAAAGGAGGGAAAATCTTTACGAGCTATTAAACATCGGAGCGTGAATCAATCCACCTCGTATATATATAATAATGACCTCTCCGAAGCAGCCTAAGAAGACGCCATAGGGCCGTTTCGGTTGTTCTCTCCTCCTCCTCCTCTCCACGCAGTCCGCTTGTTGTACACAAAAGATCCCACGATTAACCGAAGATGTATCAAAACCTCACCCGCGGTGGGGGCAGCATCGCCGCTCGGCGCGCTGGTCTAGACCACCCCAAACTTCCTCGGACCTCCTCCTTGATAATATTTTTTCGTTGCGTCCGCGACTCTCTCGCCTCGGCCCGCCGTCTATTTGAAGTTAATGGCGTACCAGGTTGTCTACAAGCCGCGCCGTCGTCTCTCACACAACGCACACGAGACACACGAGCTATTCATTAGCGGATCGATCCATTCAAATAACAGCGCTGCATCAATGCAGCGCGGCCGTTGTTGTCTTTTCTAGATCCATCATGGCCAACCCCACCGCGCCGCTCTCTTCTACATTGTAGTATATTGTTCCGGCCGTCTTTTCGGGGCGTCGTGATTCGATTCTAGCGTGATGCCGGCATTTCAATACCGTACCCTGCCTTCCATTCTCTCTTTCTCTGTCTTCTTTTCTTATCGCGAAAGAATACAAGTGGGAAAAAAAAATAAAAGGAAAACATTATCAGCTCGGCGCAGGCAACAATGCGCGGGTAGAACCGTTTGTTGACCGTGGCGACGCCGACTAATTCATTTTTGAATGATTCTTCCGAGGAAAAAAGAGAAGAGAAATACTGGGCCCGGCTGAATTTTATAGTTGGGGGCTAGTACGGTATACGCAATGGAAATCTATTGGATTGTGTTTGTGTTGGGAGAAGAAAGGAAGAAGAAGAAGAAGGCAGCACAGTCTTTATTGTAGTAATGTCGCTCGTCTACCTCCGCCGAAGTTTTTTTTTCTTTCTTTTTGTATGGGAAGCAGCAAGCGCCGAGTTGAACTGCAGCACGCAGAGAGAGAGAGAGAGAAATACCTGATGGGCAGAACCGTTTCTCCCATTCCTTCCTGACTGGAAAGGTGACGCCCTCTCTGCCTCTTTTCCCACAGCCACATACGGCTGGATGCTATAGCTCTGTGCCTAGTGGGTGTACTGGCGGAGGGTCTGGGTCAGCGGGAGGAAAGAAGAAAAAGAAAGAAAAAAAAAGGAGAACCTTCCTCTGCATCGAGACCTCCACGCTGCCGCCGCTTTTCCCCCTGTCTCTACGATGTTTCAATCAGTTGCTTTCCGAACGTGGACTGTAGCGGACGTGTAGAAATCCTCGCTCGCGCTTCACAAGACTATTTCTTCAGTTGTTTCTCAACAGACGAAGATTACAGAGGAGAAAAAAGTTACCGACTCATTGCCGCACATCTCGCAGGTGTTCTCGCCCCACACGCGAGCTCTCCTTTACGTGAACTGTTGGTTTTCTCTGTTCCATTTTTCTTGAAAAAAGAAGAATATAAAGAACTTTTGAAGAAGAAGAAGAAGAAGAAGAAGAAGAAGAAGACCTTTTCCATCTTTCCGGCCCCCGAAAGTCGTTATTATTACTACCTACCTGTGCGCTCCGGCTCTGAGAATGGAATTACGATTTGCCCTGGTGGTGTTCTTCGCCTTCTGCGTCCACACCTCACTCACTCAAGGTAAGAAAACACCGGTCATTAAGTCGAGAATGAAGGCGAGTAAAGAACGAGTAGGAAAAAGAAAAAAAGAAAGGAATCCCAGTAGTAGTGAGAGACACTGGGCTCTTGCTCTCCGACCGGGACCCCGAAAAAGTTTCTCGTTATTTATTTCCTGCGCCACTCAACTGCTGCCGTTGCTCCTGCCTCGTAGACAGTTTGAGTGGAAAGATAAGACGAGAGAGAGAGAAAAAGGTTTCTGAAACAGCGTTAATGAGGACTGGGGCTCCCGGTTGCCCTGGGCTCATTTACCGCAAACTAAGAAGAATAGGGCACCAGCCAACTTCTTCTTCTTCTTCTTCATCGGAGAATGTAGTATAGTTGTGATGTTATCTGCCATCAGTTGGCACGACTGCTCCGAGGATAAAAGGGGAGCATTGTATTTCGTCCCGACTTCTTGATTGGTCCTACTTGACACACAAGCGGTCCATTTCCTTATCAACTCGCCACGATATTCCCTTACTCCGTCGAATGGCTTCTCCCCCTACTTCTTGCCCCGTTCTACTGATGCTCTTCCATCGGATAATCTACCGCTTCTCCGAGGCGCGTCCCACTCTCAACGGCTCAGACGCGCACGACTGAACATTGACCTGTCAAATCAAGTTCAAATGCGTATAGACACAGACGGAGACAAGCCCCAAGAGTTGACATTTCCTTCTAAAAGTTCAAGATGACGATGTTATAGAGTCACCGTAGTAGTGTAGTCGACTCTTTTCCACTATAGACCCCAACCAACACCACCAGTATTTGACAGATAGGCGATAATCCGTGCTCGTCGAATGGATTGGGTTACACCAAAAGAATAGAATTAAAAAAATAACACGCCCTAGCCACAGAGAGAGAGTCTAACTCTCTCAAAAAAAAAAAAAAAAAGTCAAACGGTCTGAACACTCGAGGGCCCCCCGTAAGTGAGTGCCCCACCTATTCAGAGGTCCGCTATTGACATGTTTTGACAAGACCGCTGGCGCTGCTCTCAACTTTTATACAATAGGTATATACAGACAGAGCCGGAAAAAAATGACGTCAGGCTGGCGCGCGTAACATGTCTCTTGTAAATAAGCTTGTAGGGGGGATAGGCATATAAAGAGCTTTTTCGTAGAAGAAGGAAAAAAAAACTCTGAAACCAAAGGGAGTCCACATATAATACGAAATCTCGTAGTAGTGATAATATTGACATGTGCCGGACTGGAGGCTTTTTTTACACCCCGGCAACCACGGGGCTCCCCCCCATTAACATATATATAGATGGAGGGGAGAAAAGAATGAAAGAAGAGGACGCGACGCGTTATGGAGGTGTTGCTTTAACATTTTGCGCCAGAGCACACGCGCTCGCCCGCCGTCCAGGAGGAGACGCCCTTGAGAGACTGGTATCGCTTTCTGGTCGGCCGGGTTGTTAGTATTATGTATTAGACGATAGACTGTATATATATATGTGTATTAGATCTATGGAAATTTGAATGCGCCGATACAGAGCCAACGCCCCCGCCGGCTTTTGTGCCCGCGCTCGGCGCTTTATTTCGGCTCTCAGCCAGAGACGGTTGTGGATTGACAGGGTCCTTTTCTTCTTCCTTTCCGTACTCTATTGTTGTTGTGTGACAGCCGAGGAATGACAATCATTTCCATCGCATTGACTCTCTCGCTCGCTCGCTCGCTCTCTCGGACGTTAGAAGAGAGAGAAACCGCGCGTTGGCGATAACAATCTGCGGCTCTGAACCCCCGTCGGAATTCCTTTCCTTGCTTTTCCTTCTAAACGAGCGCATCCTCCACATTGGTACGAGTTAAAGCGTGAAAGACCTCGAAGATACTTTCTTCTTCTATCCATCTGGGGGGGTTATGTTCATAATAGAGAGCGCAGCCGGAGTTCACAAGGAAAAGGATTGAACGAGCCCGTGAATAATTCCTCTTTTGCCCCTCCATTTACTCTTTTTTTCTTTTTTTTTTCTTTTTCCTTCTTTCGGGGTTTGTGTTGTTGATGTAAGTAGTATTACCTTCAAATCAACCAAGGTCGTGTAATCATCCTGGGTGGCCCCTCTTCTTGTTTCTTTCCTTGATGATGGTTTTTCTTTTTTTTTCTTCTTCTTTCCTCCTTCTTTCTTTCTGGGAGAGGTTATTTGAATTTTTCTCTCTCTCTCTCTCTGGGCGCTGCTCGGCTTAGCTCCCTTGCAGCATCCACACACAAAAAAAAGCGCGGCGGGGTTATTTAAAGAGAGAAGGAAAAGAAGAAGAAGAAGAAGAAGAAGAGGAGGAAAAAAAATCATAATAATTCCATCTCTTAGACAGAGAGTAGATAATATACACTCTCTATTGAGATGTTGAGAGTAGGAAGAAAGAATAAGAAAGACTCGTGCCCCGACTGGAGAAACCACCCACGAAGCGGCGGTAATTATCTTTAGAAGCTGTATTTTTTTTTTCGGACTACCTCCTCCTTCTCTCTCTCTTCTCAATGTCTTTTTTCTCCTTCATCTTCTTCCTTTTTTTGGCTCTTTTTTTTTGTCTTGGTTTTAAACTTCTTGTTTTTCTTTTTCGAGAGATTTTTTTATTATTTTTAAGAGCGGTTAATCAACGGTACCCTGATGTTATACTACGCACAACTCCGTATAGACATGATTATCAATCAGGCCCCGCCATTAGAGTGGTTCATGGTGGCTTGATACTTTTTAATGGCCTAGCCCCGCGATGCAGTGTATGTATATATACGCTGCGATATAATGCACGCCAGCAGCAAGCAACAGACTAGTGCACCTGACGAGATAGAGAGGGAAATTTCTCTCTCAACACAAATCGAGAGAGAGTGCAGACTCACCGAACGGAATAATCATGTCATTATGCCAGCCAGAAAACCCCGTGGAACTGATCTCATTCCGGATATGAGGGCGTATTTGAATCATCTACGGATGACTCTTATTTCTCTCTCTCTCTTTCTCTTTATGCTACTCCTATTATTATCAGACATTTGCCTCGCCGTAGCACAGTGATGGTGTGTGCGTGTGTCCGTCATCTCTGTGGGAGTGCACAAAAAGAATCAGCTTCCGCTTTCCTCTTTGCAACACGACCGGAACGCTTCCGGTCGGTCTCGAGTATCTCTCTCTCTTCTCCTCTCTTTTTTTATGATGGATCTGCACGTATAGAGATATGTTTGATGGGAATAACTCGCGTCGACAAAAAAGGGAAGAAGAATCAACGATGCAAAACGCGTCAGGGGTGTGTTCCGCCGATCGACTCTTGTATAACCCATCTCTGTATATGAATAAAGTTGTTTAATTGTTCCGTTTTGGGGTTGCGTTTTGGCTTTTATATTCATCCCTCTCTCTCTCTTTTTTTCTTTTATTTCCCCGTCGGACGCTCCGTCACGCACGTGCAGGGATGCAGCAATTCGACCGAGAACCGCAATACACCGAAGCCAATCCCGGCGAGATCGTGATCATGCCTTGCAGAGTTTTCAACAAGAAAGGCCAATGTGTCTGGCAGAAAGATGGCAAAGTACGTCCATTTAATTCCCTTTTTTGTATATGATGTGTTATATAAAAAGGCCATCACCTTTTGATAAATCAAATCATCAATAACATTCATTTCTTTTTCCTTTTTCCTTTTTCCCCCTTCGTCTGGAATGTTGTGTTTCGTTCTCTCTCTTTCTCTATTCCATTCGGGATTCGAATGAATAGCCGGTCGGAATTTACCCTGGGAAATACGAATGGGTCAGTTCTCCCGATTTGGGCGATTGCAGCCTACGGATATCCGCCGCCCGCGCCGATCTGGATGCCGGAGAATGGGAATGCCAGGTATGTTGTTGTTTCCCCCTTTTTTTCTTTCTTTCTCTCTTTCGTTTTTATTTATTTGAATTTTAATTCTTTTATTATTCCTACACATCATCATCTAACCAGTTTTCTCAGTCTGTCTGGTGTATTATTTTTTGTTCTTTGTTTTGGTTTTTTTCCCCGTCTTGTTGATGTGAAAGAAATGTGATTAGCGATTTTCGGTTAAAAAGAAAAAAAAAGAAGGAAAAAAAAGTCATAAAGACGAAGGGAAAAAAAGCAAAGTCGGCTGTGTGTTAATCTCGTGTTTCTTTATTTTTAAATTCTCTATCCGTTTCAGCGTTGCTGAGAGACTCTCTGTGTTGTTCCGTAGCTATTATTAAAATCGTGTGGTTTTTCTTTTTCGGTTGAACGCGCAGGTAACCGCATCGTCATTCGATGCGCAGGACGCCTTGACCTCCGACCCGGCCCGGCTCGTCGTTCGAGGTATGATGAGTTGGGAGAGTAGCGAGCGAGAAGAACGAAACGAAACGAGTTGAAACTATGAAAAAGAGTGTAGTAGAGAAACGGGGAGGAAACCCAGGCAACAGGGGGAAAATATACTAGTATATGTATACCACTATATATATACTAGCTATATGTATAACGAAAAAGAGAAAAGTTTTTTCTCACTGATGAGACGCGCGGCGGCCTGTTCTGTGTTTCCTCCTCACCTTGAACCGTAGGCTTGTGTTTCATTTGATTTCGGTCTCGGTCTTCTTCTTTTCTTCTTTTTTTTTTTGTGTGTTAAGTGTTTCACAAGTTCATCCGTCTCAGTTACTCTTCTGTGTAATCTGGGATCATCAGCGCCCCACATTTCTAATTATGCCAAAAGGAAATGCCATTTCTCCGTATTTTCATATTCTTCTTTTTCGTCTACTTTTTTTATTTTATTTCTCGCTGTGCCACTTTGTCACGGAACGACGCAGTTCCGCCTAGCCCTCCGCAACTGGAAGTGGAACTGAGCCCGATCGCCAACGGTGGCAACCTGACACTGTCTGCGGGTAAAGAGGCCACGATCCGGTGTCTGAGCCGCGGCGGGAACCCGGCCGCCAACGTCAAGTGGTTCCTCGACCAGCGCGAACTCGTCGGCCAGTACAACCAGACCAACACGACCGACATTGGCAAGGTCAAAACGTGGATGGCCGTCTCGACGCTCACCTACACCTTCAACAAGACGGATCACTCGAAATTGCTGAGGTGTGTCGCCCTCCACGAGGCCTATCCGACCAAGAGCCGGGAATCGTCCGTCACGCTCGACATCCACTGTAAGTCCCTCATCCTATCATTTTGTCTATTCTGCCTTTCCTCTCTCTCTGCTCTCTTCCCCCCTATCGCATCATCAGCAGACGGGCGGAAAGGCATTTCTCGGAATAATAATTTGTTATTAATCCATTGGCATTACTCAACAGACGCTCCGGAAGTGTCTCTAGTCGGGACTCCGACGGTCGACCTAGAAGAGAACATCGATTCCGTCTCGTTGCGCTGTCTGGCGGACGCCAACCCTCCGGCCACGGTCATTTGGCGCCGAGTGGGTGGCACTCCGATGACGAACAAAGCCCCGTCGGCCGGCAGCATGGGCGACATTTACAGTTTCCAGGAGACGCTGGAATTCTCGCCGGTCACGCGCAAAGACTCTGCCACCTACTCGTGCGAAGCTAAAAACACGATTGGAACTTCCAATCTCATCACCATCCCCATCGACATCAAATGTAAGTCATCAAGACGGCCGACTTTTTTGTTTTGTTTTTTTCCTCCAGCTCGTTTGCGGAGAGAAAATCGTGAGAGAGAAAGAGACACTCTGTTTGCGGCGTGATTAAACTTAACCCGCTCGTTTCCTTCTTTTCTTTTCTCTCGCTCTCTCTCCGACTACGTTTGTGTAGATTCACCCATGATCGTCAACGTCGGCCCGGCTGTTAGCCAACAATTGACAGTCACGCTATACGAATCAACTCGGCTCGAGTGCCAAGCGGAAGGAAATCCGGCACCGCGCTACCAGTGGCTCCATCGGCGGCCTAAAGACGGCGAGGAGGATATTGTCATCCGGTCGGAAGACCGTTACTTGCACATCACCAATGTTACCTACGAACATCAGGGCGAATACATTTGCATCGCCACCAGCACCATCAACGGCCTCGAGCGGATGGTCCAGAGTGAAGCCATTACCCTCCGCGTTGTCGGTAAGAAACGACTCCCATTTTGGCCTCAACCCAATGGCTGCTTTTAATATTTAAAAATATATGTATACGTACGACGTCTGCAGACGCAATCTAGGCCTCTCTCTGATGGAAGAGGACCACCACCTTTTAATGCGTGATTTTTTAACACCGCGCAACAGACCTTTTAACCTTAGCTAGATTTTTCTGTTCAAATCGTTTCCTAACGCTCTAGTCATAAAATGAAAGGATTATCATTGACCTCTGTTGTGGCCTAGAGACCGAATGGTGGTGGTGTCGGCCCGGTTATTTTATTATATCAAGACCCCCGAAAAAAAAACACATTCTATAGAATATTTATTTGAAAATGTGAATATTGTTATAACAGGGCCTCCACAAGTTCTGAACGAAGTCTCATCCCGATTCATTTCGGTCGAGCGAGGAGACGACGCTGTTATCCGGGCCGTTTTCTGCGCCGACCCACGACCCATCAGGGTCTCTTGGCGCTGGGCGGCTTTCCAGATGGAGGCTGGCAGCGGCAGTGGCCGTTTCGTCGCCGAAGCTCTTCACAAGGTCTCGCCGACTATCCTACCCCCACCGATTGTCGATTTATCCGAGGAGGATGATCTTCTGGGCATGAGCAGCATCAGCGGCAGCACTGAGCCTAGCAACACGAATGCATACGACACGACGCTGGAGATGATGAGCAGCAGCAGCAGCAGCACGACGCACCATCCTCGTAGCTTAGAAGTTGTACCCACCGCTCAAGCTCTGGTTGCACGTCCGCCTCAGGCCGTATTCACTTACCCGGTATGCCCACACACCATGCACAGCACATAGCACACAATCTACCCTATAGTTATCGACTTATAGGCTTCTATATACTCTATGCTATACACTACTACCAACTTTCTCTATAATGCTATGCTGATCGAAGCGATCAGCTTACAGCAGGACAGCTGACACGTGTGTCTCTGCAACTTGAATAACATCCTGCCCGTCCCTTCTCTCTCTCTCTGTATTTTTCCTCTTCCATCTTATTCTTGTAGTAGTATAGATCCTTTGTGTTTGGGACTGTCTCGTCTTTGGCTTTTGTTGTCATTCGATCTCGTTGAGATGATAATAACAACGGAGATATGTCTGCTTGGCATTATTGCAGGGGAAGCGGGACGAATGCTACGAGACGCGCTTACGGATCCAGCGCGTCGAAATGAACGACGCCCGCCACTACTATCTGACCGTGGAGAACGACAAGGGCTCGGATTCATTCTACGTCACTCTGACTGTCAAAGGTATGCAGTACGCTTGTCATCGTCATTCGAAACATCAATCGCTGGGCTGGGCACGGCTACACAGAGCCGTTACGGACCGTCGAGTCCTATTTGCTGGACGGAGCTTATTATTATTCGCCTGTTTTGTCTTCCGATACTGAGCACAAGCACAGAGTCTACGTATATATTGGATATTCCAAATGCCTAACTCTCTGCTTTCACATTTCTTTGCTGTCAAAGTAGAACCTGTGTCTATGGCAACCGTAATCGCCGTGGTGATCGCCTGTCTCTTTCTCATCATCGTCGTCACGCTGTGCCTCCTCTACGCCTACCGATCGGAGCGATGCTGTTTCAATCGTGAGTCGCCGTTTTGTCCTCCTTTTTGAGTCACTGTCAGTTACGATTTTTCCAAATTTTTTTTTCTTCTTCTTTGATCTTTGATGGTGAATTCACGTCAACAACTCTAGCGTCCGCGCTTTCAAAATGCACTTAACAAAAAACATGTACAAACACACCCCGTCCGGGTTCTTCTATTCATCCAACATTTTTATAGTTCTTGTACATATATATACATAGTCACTTAGTTCACCATTTTTTCTCGTTGAATCTCTCTCTCTCTTTCTCTATCCACTACGTACGTTTTTGTATTCCTATCTCTATTTTTTTGTTTGTTTGTTTCTTGTCAAGGTAAGGGCGGCTCCAAGTCGACCGATCTGGAAAGGTACATCGTCATTTTTCATCACTCGCTTTTTTGCTTCCATTACGTAGAGAGCTATAGAGCTAACATGTCATAAATTTATAAGTCTAAATGGGGGAGAGTAAAGAGAGGGATGCTAGAGTTGTTTCTTGAGTACCACGCCCTTTCGTATGACCCCTAAGAACAAAAGAGATGTGGCCTTTTCCTCCTCTCTCTCTCTCTCTCTCTTTCTCTCTCCGACTAGTTGTTAGTTTAGTGTCGTCTCGCTTTTTACTGACGCCGCCGGTTTTTTTTTTCTTTTTCTTTTATTTTTCCATAAATCATGTAGTATGAAGAGCGATGTGGAAAGTGTACATAGTAGCAGTCAGTGCAGCAGCGGTAATAATAGTGCGACGAGCCAGACGAGCATCAATCGAGGCGGAACACAACGGAGCAGCAGCATCGGCCAGGCCAAATGCGGGAGCCATGTGAGTAACGTACGAATTCAATCGGCAACTACTTCTTCTTGCAACTCGAGCGCCGTCGGTCCATCGACGCTGAATAACCTTGCGACGCCACCTGGTGGCCGTTTCAAAACTAACATCTTCATTAACGGGCCCGTAACGCCGGCTGCTACTGCTACTACCTCTACTACTACTCCTCTTGCTACTACTACTATAACCACTAACCCGTTCTCGGCGCTTAAAAATGATGAAACAAATAGATAGTTTTTATTGTTTCAGGATGATACAAATCGTTTAAAAGAAACCGCAAGGTTCTATTCCTCATAGTTTAGGAGATAATCATGATTTTTTAAAGAGGGTTTTCCAAAAATGTCCAAGTAAAAAAATTTTATCAAAAATAAAATAAGCACCAGATAGCCAAGAATCTAATCTTTCATCTGCCAAACTTTCAATATTTTACGACTTACGCTAAAAAATGAAAAGCAAACTGACATTACTGCCCATCATCGAGTCGCCCCTAGCCCGCCAGCTCAAAGGCCTTCGAAACCCGAGTCGCCTTGGACTCAAAACTGAAGCTTATCTTATTTTTGATTTTAAGCCACCCTGAAAAACTTCGAAAATTTCACAATATTTACAAACGAAATGATTTTAACTCATTATTGCAATATAATGCGGTTTGTCTGAATCGATTTTTCTTGGCGTCAACTAATCATAGTTTTTATTAGTTTTTACTAACATTGTAAAAAGTCACATCACACGGACTCGGACTGCTTGACTCGCGGACTGCTTGTTAATAATCAGCAGTTCTTGTTTAAGCAGAAATTAAACGGAACGGCGGTGTCGGATTCACGAGGTCTCCTCTACGCGGATCTGCAATTGCCAAAAACCAGCAATAACGGCTCGATGAAAGTGAAGAATCACCACAGGCATCTCCACCAGCATCTGCCGGCATCTTCGTCCTCTTCTTCTTCGACGTGTACATCGCCTACCCAACAGCACCAATGGCCTCAACTGAACCGAACTAATTTTTCTGACCGGTCACTCGATCAGACCATCGATACGTTAGACACATCTCTAGATCGATCTCATTCCAAAGTCGATGTTTAGTGACAAGTCAATGCATATAATGTAAAAAGAAAACAACATATTTTTTTGGTGTGTATTTTTCCCCCCTTTTTCATATTTTCTTTCAAAAACATATAAATTGAAACTCAAACCCTGCGCTGAGCCGCTGACGCCAGCACAAGAATTTTAACAACAACACCACAATTCAAAAAGTAAACAACAGATAGTCTGAAGCGCCGTGAAAAGCTAAGAAACGATCTGTTGTGGATGTGAACCAGCCCAGAAAGCTAGAGAGTGAAACGGAAATCGTGTAAATGTAAATGATAAAACCCGCATATAATTCCCCCCTCCCTCCCTCCCCCAAATTCTCAAGAGTATAATAATAATGTATCTTTCAGTTAAAATAAAAACGATAAGTATTTGTTGGTATTATATACGGTATTCTAGTGCTGCATAGATGTGCGTGATTTTTCTCCCCCCAAAACCTTGTCGTCTCGTGAGTTGTACAAAAAAAAATGTGTGCTCGTCGTTTGCGTGATTTTTATCTATGGATCAGAAATAAACAAAAAACCTGTTTTTCTTTTTAAAAAGGCAGATGCGTCCCTCTCTTTTCGGTCCTTCCTTTGAATAAAGTGAAAGGGCGTGTGTTGGCAAATTCGGAATTGGAAAGCGGCACAACATGCTTTCACTGTTCGACGCCAAAAGTTGACAACGTGGAAAACATGCCATTGGCATTCGTTACAAGCGGCAAAACGATGCCCTGTCAAAGCGTCTTTTCAAGATGATGGAACGCCCCTCAGATTTTTTTTCTTGAAAACACGTCATTTCTAGCGTGATGGAAGAGCCACGACGCTTCTTTTCAACGTGTGCTGTATACATGTTTTTCCCATCCCATTCACCCACATATTAAAGAACGAGGAACAGTCTTCGCTTTCAGCTCAAGTGCAGAGTTTATTGGAAAAGAAATTTCATGGCACATCATACACACACAAGACCCAGTGCTATATTGAATAAAAGATGACCAAATTCTGGAAAGTTAAGAAGAAAAAAAACATAGTCATAATAGTCATAATGAACAAACAAAACGGTTGGTGTTACATCAAAGCCGAGAAACACACTACATGATTGTATTCTTTATTGAAAAAAAAAATAAAGAAAAAAATAATAAACTTGATGGGGAAAGGGATATAGGGGGATACAATAGGACGTTGACATGAATGCACGGTTGGTTTTCAGGTAATTAAAATATGAAAAAATAGGACGAAAAATGTGTGTGTGGATATAGAGACGGACGTGGGTTTCGAACTCCTCCGTAGGCCGTCGCGACGAACACTGACATGTACACGTCACAATTGCACACGATCCATTTGATGAAACGTAATTAGAAATGTAGGTTGTTGGAGCAGAGGGGAGTAAAAAAGAGAAGAGCAACCAATCAAGAAGAATGAACAACATAACGGATGGGCCAGCTCTGTAGGACAAAAAAAAAACATACCAAAACCACTTAATACCAGACACACCTGGAAACCAAAGTTTTCCAATTCGTCGTTAAAAGCTGCAGGTTCACATATATATATATCCGGATAAAGAATGAAACCAAGTCAATTTTTTTCTTCTTTTCTTTAAAGCGAAATGTAAAAATGTCTACGCATAAATCCCGGTAGAAACAAAGGAAAAAAAAACAAAAAAAACTCACATTTCCGGGATCAGTAATAAGGAATAGACCATTACTGTGAGTTCGAATAGCAGATAACTCACACACCCAATGTCCCCTGATTGCCTAGTTTTGTACCAACAATGCCCAAGGCAATAAATGGATACGAGCAGTAATCTAGATATTGGAAAAAAAAGTTTATGCAAAGTTCAACCGGTCCTTTTCTTTTAGCGGAAATATTCAATTTCAGTACTTGAAACGGCAATCTGGAAACGAGATGTAGAAAAACCTGTGCCGAACGGTGTTGAAAGCATGGCAATGATTTTCAATCCCAATTCGATAGATTCCAGACCACTCGATTAGAGTCACTGGGAAACGCCAAAAATATGAAAAACAAAAACAACTCCCCTCTATTCTTATACCTTAATTTTTAAAAAGAGCTTGTAAATCTCTCTATTCCTTGGTTTCAACTACTTTAAGTTCTGTCTTCACGTCTGCTACTTCTTTTTCGATTTTTTCTTTTACTGACTCCTTTTCTGGCGCAACCGACTCGCTTTTAGTCGTAGCCTCGGGTTTAGCCTCTTTAACTTCGTCCTTATCGTTGTCTTTGGATTCTGGCTTGACTTCTTTAGTCGGTTCCGTTGGGGTCTTTTCAGCTACTTTTTCATCAGCCGGCGGGGTGATTTCAGTAAGCTTCGGAATTTCCGGTTTTGTCTCCTCTGCCGGTTTCTTCTCCTCAACCGCCATTACGGCATCTACTTTGATTTCCTTAGGTTCTTCTTCGACGGATGTTTCATTGTCCCCCATTTCGACATCGACGGTGACGACTTTCTCGGGCGGCGAGGACGGCTTCTCTGCTATGTGATCTACTTTCCTTCGATTGCTGGGCCCTTCCGTCGATTGTTTGAGTGACGCTTTCGTGGCTAAAGCCAGAAAAATAAAATTAGCCTTAAGCAGTTGAATGTAAATAAAAGATTGAAACAACTTACGTTTCATTAACATAGGAATAGGTTTAGCAGGTGACACCAGTTTTTTCCCCCTAGCCGAGCGAACGTTGGCACGTGCTTTGGGTGCAGGTGCCGGACGTGATCGCCTGGGTGAGGGACGGCCTCGACCACGACGCTTTTCTGATTCGCTATCGCTGCTGCTGTCATCCTCTTCGATGTCATCGTCAGCATCGTCGTCATCACTCGAATCGTCATCGTCGTCATCTTGGTACCGCATTTGTTGAATTTTCTGCCGGGCAGCGGCTACAGCGGCGGCACGTGTTCTTTTGGTTCCTCTACCAGACGAAGTCGAAGCAACTCCACTTGTAGACGTCTTGGGCTCTGGTTCAATTGACTGGCTTGATTTTCCCGAACTACCGGAGGTTGTGGCAACTTCTGAATTGAAAATATAAAGTTCAGAGATAAGAAGTTTGAAAGAATTTATAAAATTATGCTACCTTCTTTGGAATCCGACTCACTTTCCGACGACGAGTCGTCACATTTGCGTTTCAGCTGAGATTCATCGTGAAACAGAGAAACATCAAGGCCGTCAGGATGTTCCTCCGTTAATTCAAGTTTGTCAACCACTCCTTGTTCCACTTCGATGGCTCGACGAAGAATGTTTTCCGTCCGCTGACGTTCGTCTAATGGCAAACCGTAGCGATCTCTACCCAATTTTTCGAGTTCTAAATTGGTCAGTATGCACTCGAAGTCGGTATTGTCATAAAAATCAGGAGTGTAAATGTCAAATCCACTTTCATCCTTGACCTGCTGATACATACAGTTATAGATAATTTGAACGCAAGTCGTAAAATATGTTTACGTTACCGGTTCAGGCGGATCGGCGGTTTTTGCCTTCTTCTTATTTTTGGTATCCTCTTTCGTGGTTTGCGAAAGCCAGCGAATTCGGATTTTATGACTTCCTCGGTTAATGTTTTGTATGGCCTGTGAAAGAATACACGTTAGTCTTACATTCGCATTCAGTTATTTCGTGTAATTTACCTGGCAAATGTAGAATCCTCCCTCGGCATTTCGAACTGCTAGAAATTCGCCTTTAAAAAACACCACGAGCTTTTCTTCATTGGCCTTGGCTAGCTGGGCCGGCGTAACTGCTTGAGCAGCGGCTGACGCTTTGATAACCCGAAGTAGGTCCACATCTGAGCTCTGAAAGGGTTGAGTTCGAGTTCTGGCTCGTTTGGACTTTCGACCAGTGTCACCGTCACCACCCGAATCAACGTCGCCCTTTTCCGTCGAATCTATACATTTAAGTAAACAAGGTTTAACAACGAAGCAAAATAACATCGGAAATATCAAAATTTACCTGACGATGCTACAGAATGCCTTTTTTTGGAAACTACTTTTCTCTTCTTCACTTCTTTTTCTTCAACTGGTTCCTGCTCTTCCACTTCCTTTTTACTCCTTAAGGAAGGACCAGGAGAAGATTGCTCCTTGGCTGGACTTGGAGTAGCAGAGACTGTAGAAGACCTCCCTCTAGTTTTCCCAGTAGGGGTTGTAGGTGGTGGTGGTGCACTCTTGGTGGCCACAACAGGTGCTGTAGTAGCATTCATGGGTAGTAGCTGAGGCAAAGGTTGTCGTGCAGGTGGATTAGGACTCAGGGATGGGAGAATGCTCGGCTGTGGGGTTGTAGGCGATGTACTTATGGGTCCAAGAGGTAACAGAGCTGGAACTTCTCGATGAGGCCCATCACTGACAGGCTTCTCCTCTTGTCCATTTGTTGATGATTCAAGTCCATTTCCCACAACCTTCACTTCACTTTCTGCTAAGGCACCATTTGTAACTGGTGGTTGAGCTGGTTGTTCTGTTTTGGCAACAGTCACACTATTTTTAATTCCTTCATCATTCAATGTGCTTGCTTCTTTTGAAACAACACGAGACTCTTCGGGCTTCTTGCTGGAGCTTTCACTCGGCGTAATAGCGGTTGGTGAACTCATAATGACAACATCAGTTATTAGCAAGTAGGAGCTAAGGTAAAATGAAAAACCATTTAACTATGAAGATGCCACCACTTTTGCATTTGTCTCTGCAACCTTAAAAGATATCTTCTTCAAAAAGACGAACTCAAACAAACGCCACACAAAATCTAAATTTTTCAATAAACTTCGATGTTTACTTGAAGAATAAACTGTATCATCAATAAAAGAAAAAAACACGGTAAATGAAAGCTATTAAACGTGTAGTCAATCCGCCATCTTCGGACCCTATGCTTGCAAACAGCAAACACATCGGCATTGCCGGGTCTATGTAAATCTCCTAGGCGTCCCCCCGACCGGCGACCGCGTTCACGCTTTTTTTAAATTACCCTGGAAACATGGTTATGTACAGCTATGAAGTTATGAAGTTGAAATTTAAATTTTTGAAGAAAATCATTGGAAATCTGATATTTTCCAACGTTTCATAGCTTATTTATTTACGATTCCATTTGTTTGGGGTATAAAATTCAAACACCCTCACTTGTTTATGATTGGTCGAAGTCCATGCGCGACCAATGAGAAGCGAGGAGGTTCGAAAAAACCGTTGGGAGGTTGGGAGAAAAAGAGAGACGCTTTGATTTTGTTCGCGTCTGTTTCAGCAACTAGTCCCACTTTGAAAGGCGGGAAGAGCTTGTTATGACAACACTCCGTTTGAAATAATCGACGTACAGGAAAAACGATTCTTAATTAACCCAGGTAACGTTTTAGCGTCATCCTAGCGATTCTCTCGTCTAAATCTGTAATAATTTATAAATTAGGAATGCCTCCATCCAAGAAAGTGTTTAAAACGGGCGAGACGGTGTTTGGTTTATGGCCTGGTAGTGGTGGCTTGTACTTCAAAGGTGTAGTCATCGAAACTGATCCAGCCGACGGAACTTATGATATCAAATTTGAAGAAGGCACTACTTACACGCTTCTTGAGAAACATGTCAAACCAGTTGATACTTTTAAAGCATTGGAGCCTAAATCAAGCCAGCGCCAAGTAGCGAGGAGGAGAGGCAGAAGCTCAAGTGTAAGCCGAAGCAGAAGTCGCAGCAGAACTCCAGGAAGGAAACCTCGTGGCCAATCACCAGTGAAGGATAACAAGACTGCTTCCAATAAATCTCCAAAGCAAGAAAAGGAAAGCAAACCGGCTGTTAAGAAATCACCCAAGAGTGATCCAGAAATCAAGTTGAAGGTTGATCTGCAGAAAGCAGATGTTGATGATGTTCCATCTTCCCCAAGACGTCGAGGAAGACCAACTAAAATAGAAGTTAAAACTTTTAAAGAACCAAAAGAGGATCCTGTGGATGACTTACCCTTGTCCAGAAGAAGATCTACACGTCTTGTTAGCAAAAATAAGGTCTAATATAAAAACTATTATACTTTGTCAAAGTCTTATATGTGTTTTAATTAACAGGCAAAAGAGGAAAGTGGAGACACAGATAAAAGTTCTTCTGAACCAAGCAAGCCAAACGGAAAGGATCAAAATCAAAGTGAAACAAAAGCTGAACAAGAAACTAATTCAGAAGATGATGAAGTAGTTGCACCTCTCAATGTGTTTACAGCCATTCTCACAACTGTATCCTACCTTGGATTGGTTGTGTTCCTCCATCTTATTTGCAAACATAACAAATGCCTTTTCAAAGGCATTCCCCAGTTTAATTTCACAACTTTTTTGTCTTTGTACAACCCTTTTGTTTCCTTTTGTATTGAAGGATTTTACCTCACCATCTTCTTACTTTCAATGTTACCTACTGGTGAACTTCTGAATATTGATGAAGGGCAGTTTTTTCGCCGAAACTCATTATTCAGCGCAACTACTCTGATTTCGTCTCTGTTAGCTGCAAAACACTACTTTAAATTTTCTGCCTCTAAGATTATGACTCACCTCCCTCAATTTCTTATTCCTAATGTTGTTGTGGGTTTTATCGTCGCTGTATTTGTCGCCTTCCGAAATCGAGGAAACCGCAGCAGCGATACAGGTATCCTGTCGCATTTTGTCATTGGATCGTCGGTGAACGTCTCTTTAGCTGGCGTAAACATCAAAGTTTGGCTTCATCGTGCTATTTTCATTTCCGTAATCGCCCTCCAATGCCTAGCTCTAGAAGCAAGCTTTGAACAGCAACAGGCGTTATCTCCATCTCTTACCCTTGTTGCCGCAATGCAAATCATCTTTGCTATTGAAGCTCTGTGGAATGATTCGAATCTTCTAAACACCTACGAATTTACCCATTTAAAGACTGGCTGGATGTATCTATCGATGCTCTCTTACCCTTTCATGGCTTTTCTCATCACACTTAGCGCTATTAACTCGGGGTAATTAACCTTTAATAATGATTAATTATTTCTTATTTAATTGTAATTGTTTTCATTTTACAGACTGGAATTGCCCTACTATTGCCTTGCGCCAGTTGGAGTTTTGTTTTTTGCCGGACTGTGGATCAAAGTAGGAAGCAATTCTCAAAAAGCAATGTTCATGAAGGACCCCAATCATCCATCTTTTGCCAGTAAGTAAACGTTTTATCCGTTTTTCTTGAAGATATACTTGATTGTCTTTCATTTTGTTAATATGATTTATTTGTATCAAACAGACATGGAGGCTTTAACTTCCTCGGCTGACGGTAAGCTGCTTATCTCAGGCTGGTGGGGTTGGCTCCGTCACCCAAATTATTTAGGAGACATACTGATGCATTTGGCCTTCGCTTTGCCATGTGGTAATTTGAAATTTTCTAATTTGGCACCCTTGAAAATATATTACGTTCGTATTAGGCTAACTACAAAATTTTCCTTGTAACTTTTAGGTTTCCAGGTGTCCCTTCCTTATACAGTGGTGTTATTCGGTATCGTGTGTTTTCTTTACCGAGCAGTTGAAAACGATTCAGCTGGAAAGCTGAAATACGGGCCTTCATGGGATCGATATTGTCAACGTGTACCATCGCGTGTAATACCTCGCGTGTTTTAAACGATGGCAAATCATAGTTTAGATCTTCTGTTCTCTTTGTGGTTCTTTCTTTGTCTTCCCTGGCATATGTTAACTATAGTGCTGTTCACTTGTGCGTTCACTTTTCGGTTTTACCCATCCTTCTATACTTCAACATTTTTACCGAATAATTTTTTGAACGCATTGTTTTCAGTTCCGTACATAAATGCGATGCAATTATGTTTTCATATTTCTTCTTCGGCAAAAAACCCTTCCCCATTTGGTGCCCCCTATGCCCGGTTGTCGATAACTTTGCATCCTTAGTATGTTGCGCTCAAATTTTTTGTAGAAAGAGAAATCGAAACTTAAACGAACGCTCGCACGACGAACTTGTCTGCGGTGGATCTCTCGCACTGATTACTCACCTGATGAAGAACGTGCAACAATCGTGGACAAAAATTCTCACAAATCATCTACATCCTTTTTTTCATGCCATCACTTCATCATAAAATCATGTAACATACGTTTATGTACTGTGTTTGGATTTCAATGACTATGGTTGATGGACGAATAATTACGACTCAGTTAATTCACGACTTTGTACAGGTATCCTTTTGAATGTTGCGAGTACAAATTTCTCTTGCAGATAATAGTGTGTATTTAGTAGCTCACTAAGTAAGTGAGTCAATTTGTTCGCAACGACAGACACGAATACAGGTGTAATTTTTTTCACATTTCCATTTGCAACGAAGACTGCATGGCTTTCCTCCCACGAATAAAATTGTGCGATCGTAATTGATTTTCTGCAATCCAACGTTTATCTGTTGCTCTTCACTGTTCGCGGATTTTCTCAATCTTGCTTTAGCTACTGCTTTTTCAAGCTGGTTAGAGTGCAGAATTGTGCTAAGCTTGACAGGTTGTTGTTGTTTGAAAGCTTCCAAAACTTGCTGTATAGGCTACAAGTTTCTACAGATTTATATACATTCAGTTGAAAAAAAAAAAACTATTGCTTACCTTCAAATTGTTCAAAGTTAAAGATTGATGTTGATGGCCACATGTGAGAACTAGGAGGAAGAGTACAGGTAAAACAACATTTAGGAAAAACATGGCAAGTATATCTTTTAAAAGGAGCTGTTCCTACACAGGAAGTCATGTAAGGACTGATCCCCCGAAGACACTGAGAAAACTTTTTTACCAAACGCTTGTTCCCATGAATAGCGCATCCATATATGCTTTCTGATACTCGCGAAGGCTGCGTTCCGGTTTGATATTGTGGTGGGGAATTTCCCTAGCCCCTGCTTTCGGCGCCTGTACTTATTTAGAGCATAAATCAGCTTTCAGCCGTTTTAATACTTCTTATTATATTTCTTTTACCGGGCTGAAGAGGACCCAACGTCATTCATGAGAATCATGACGCAGGAAGGCTATATAAGGGAATTGACCAGCCCTTCAATGACGTTACATTCTTACAACGCTCCAGCATTGGAGTAGCCACTAATAGAAAACCAAAGTCTTATTTTTACACTTTGTACATACTATTTGGACAACACAACAGTAATGGCGTCAAAGCGGTCCGGATTTAATTCGTAATCCGCAAATAACTTTCAATGCCGTCTTACAGTAAGACTCTTACCCAACAGGCGGACAGGCCCAAAACGGACACGAAAAGTTTCTTTCTTTATTATAGAAAAAACGGTCCGCCCATTTTCTCAGATTTGACTACATCAGGCACTTCAAAGCACCAGACGGCTCTGACTTCTTTTTTTAAATGTCTATGCAGAGGTGTTATAATTATCAATCGTTTTGGAATGAACCAAAATCATTTCGAGGATAGCAGATA
Source organism: Ceriodaphnia dubia (assembly GCA_022539655.2). NCBI lineage: Eukaryota > Metazoa > Arthropoda > Branchiopoda > Diplostraca > Daphniidae > Ceriodaphnia > Ceriodaphnia dubia. The sequence continues at coordinate 2,342,091 of JAKUCG020000076.1, forward strand.
AATCTGAATACTATAGAGATCAACGACTCCGTTGCTTCGTTTTCAATTAAATCCTTGCGCACTCGTAATTATTTAATAAAGGATCGTCATTTATTTTACTCAAATTGCACTAGCGCGGAAATATTGTGGTTTCATCTCAGGAGAAGCACGATGCCTTCTTGTTAAAAAACCAGTGCAATCCAAAAAGAAAACCACCTGGACTAGGTACACTCTTTTGGGAAATGTAAGTTTCCACTTCTGATATGCTCATCTCTATGACTTCAATAATTTCCCCTTCTTCCGGATTTCCCCCGCCTGAGTTTATCTATTATAAAAATTGGATAGTAAGATTTAACCGTCGAGTCTTATTAATAATCACTGTAGAAATTTGGAAGTCAGATATGAAAAGTTACCTTCATTTCATCGGTGACTTCCGCATAAAATACAGTTTGCGGATCACCTGAAAGCCCCACTCCAGAGCTAAAAATTAGGAAATTAATTATTTTCTAAACTCAACTATAAACATGTATACTAAATGCTTACTGAAATTGAATAACATATTCTAATTTTTCAGGGTCAACTTGGTATCCACATTCTTCAAATATTTCCTCTGCTGCAATCTCAGTAAGAGATTTTTTCTTGTCCACAATACCTGCACAAAGCTCCAAGGTGAATCCAAGTTTTGCAGGGTATTTAATTGTATCAATTGGATTAGTTCTATCCTCTGCTGGAATGGAGTTGTAGTACACAGCTGTTTAAAAAAAGAAGAAAAGGACAAAAGGTTACCATGGCTACAAGCATTAAACTGATATAATTGAAGGAAAATAGATGAAGAAGTAATAGAGGAGTGAGGTGAGAGAGAGAGAGAGTGAGCTACCTGGACGAAATTGTTTCACAAAGATTAGTTTCTTTCTAGAAACATTGAATATTATGATGGCCACACTGAAAATATTAATTTTAATTCATGTGAAATAGAAGTTGAATGAAACATAACAATTAAAGTGATTTGTATTAATGGCTTAATCTACCTTTCATGAACTTTAACTAGGTCCCATAAACGCTCTTTTCCATTCTGCATGAAAAAAAGAACTACGATAAGACTTTGAGTATGCTAATAACTTGAAATCTTTCGAAAACCTGCTTGTAAAGCATACGAAAAGGTTTCACAAAGTTGGAATTTTCCAAAGGTACGGTTGTAACATCTGATAGATTATCCATATTTTCTATTCCTGTGGGTCTTTTCTAATTATAAATGGAACTTGCAATGAATTAGATGAATAGATTTATTGTGAAATAGACAGAGAAAAAACCAAGACAAGACCTATTTGCTGCCTCTATTTGCCGCTTGTTTTCTGCTGACTACAGACTACCCTACTAACAACTAAACAAGCAGACAGAAATAGTAGCAGACCACGATCGCCGTCGCCCGTCGATCCAGAGTCAAGCGGAGCACGTGTTCTGGCTTTCTAGTTTTTAAAATTATACCTTTAACATGGCTTCGTTCAAGAAAACTCAAATTAGAAGTTTACCTAAAATTGGACAAAAAGTTACCGCTGATACATTGTATTGGAGGAAGTTGAATGTAAGTTTCAAATGTTTTTGTAAGTGGATTAATTTGTTTGCTAAATATTCTGTTGTTGACATCTAGTTTCCAGTTACTGTCAAAGAATTTGGTCCGATCGATTACATCGATGTTATGCCCGTAGAACCCTACTTTTTTGCCGTTTCTAGTGCCGCAAAAGTTCAAATCTACAATCCAATCACACATCAAGTTCATAGGCATTTTACACGATTCAAGGAAGCAGCTTATGGAGCTTCCTTCAGATCGGATGGCAAGCTGGTTGTTGCTGGATGTGATGAAGGGCACATTAAACTTTTTGATATTGGATCAAAATCATTGTTGAGGATATTTAAAGGACACAAAGGGTAATTACTTCATTCTATCCCAACAAGTTCAATTTTGTTAACTGAAAGACCATTCTTCTAGACCTGTTCATCGCTGCAAATTTACAGTGGATAACACTCATGTTGTCAGTTTCTCAGATGACAAATCAGTTGCCTTATGGGATATTCCTAGTGAAACTGAAATCATAAAATTTTCAGAGCATTCAGTAATGGGAGATGTTTTTAAGTTTTACCACTTATTGTGGTTCTATCATGTTTGTTTCTCTTGTAGGATTATGTGAGAGCTGGGTGTGTTTCAAGCATAAGCTCAGACCTTTTTCTGTCTGGTTCCTTTGATCATACAGTCAAGTTGTATGATGCTAGAAGTCCTAGTGGTAGCACTATTTCAGTAGATCATGGTTCTCCAGTGGAGAGTGTTCTCATGTATCCTGGAAATTCAATTTTTGTCTCAGTTGGTAAGCTGTTTTCTATATTTAAGTAACAAGTGTCTCTAATGCCATTATTTTAAAATGGATAGGTGGCACTGAATTAAGAGTCTGGGACATGTTAGCCGGTGGCCGATTACTTGCAAGGGTCTCGCAGCATCACAAAACCATTACTTGTTTACATTTGGCGTCGGACGGAAAACGTCTCGTAACAGGTGGCTTGGATCGTCATGCAAAAATCTATGACGTTCAAAGCTATCAAGTGGTGCACACTCTTGACTTTCCTTCCCCAGTCCTTAGCTTGGGTATCACGGTACGATTTATAACTATTTCTGTATGCAGTAGGGAAGTAATCGACTTGTTTTGCGTTGCAGCCTGACGATTTCACAGTGGTAGCTGGAATGGCTAATGGCCTAATCTCTATGCAACACAGACAGACTCCAGCTGAAGCACGAGCCCTAAACCCTAAACAGTCTCTTAAAGATCGACAAAAGGTGGTTATTAAACATAAAATAAAGTATTTGGTAATAATGGCATGGCCTTATTTGTATGCTATAGTCACAAACTGCATATCGCTTCCGATTGAACGCCGATTTTCGACCAACTCTTAATCCGGCCACTGATATCGAGGTAGCGACGAAAGACGAAACCTGTCGTACGCCTCGATATGATATGTTTCTAAGGAAGTTTCAATACAGCAAAGCATTGGATACGGTTTTAACTCGGTATATTAGAAGGAAAAAACCAGCCATTACTGTCGGTGTCATGCAGGAGCTAATAAGGTAGATGTTTCCCCTTTTAATGTTAAACAAATTTTCAGTTATCAATTGAATTCTTCTCTTTAAAGACGTGACGGATTAAAATCGGCCCTGGCTGGTCGTGATGATAGCTCTTTGGCGCTGATTTTGACTTTCCTGGTTCGAAACATTAATGATCCGAGTAACGCAGGCATTTTAATTCAAGTGGCAAATACGCTATTAGGTGAAACTTTGTCGCTTTACAGACGTTGTGTTTTTGTTTCATTTCTTAACCACATTACTTTTCACATATACAGAAGTATACGAGAGCAGTTGTTTGACTCCTCAATCCGAAAAATTGTTCCTTCAGCTTCAGGAACATGTCAATCGAGAAGTCGAATATGTGAAGCATTTAATGGAGATAGAAGGCATGCTTCACATCTTGCTCGCTTCTACTACAACGCAAACGAGACGAAGCCCCGCCAATATTGGACAAGGTTCTGCTGTTAAAGTTATGCTTCCGTCTGCTGCTGCCGCTGCAAACGCTACCACGGTTTACAACGTCGGATGATGTGATAAATTAATCAAAGCGGACTCAATAAAACAGTAAAAATCAATCGCTTCAGAAAGATAAGTTGTAATAAATTTCAAATGGTGAAATATTCACCTACTTAAAAAAAAGTATTCTGAAAAGAATGTAATGGCGAGAGGGAAATGCGAAGGAAGTGACGGTGCACACGAAACATAACTTGAGACATACACATAACAGGTTATTTCCCTGGCCGACTGCGCTCAAATCTTTTGCCACTGTTCTCGCTGTTACGAGGTCTTCCAGGTCCAGCGACTTTCTTTCCTCCAATGGCCGGCTTGTCTTTGTTCTTGTTACTCACCAGCGGATGAACTTCTGCAGAAAGACGAGAAATGCAATTAATTGAAAACTTTCATCTTTACGAATGTTACCATCTGTAGGAGCGTTGGCTAGAGAAATTTCGTAGCTTTTCGTTCGTTTTTTCTTCGGGGAGCTATGCTCCTTCTGATCTTGATGACTTCGTTTTGTTCCTGAAGGAGCTCCGTCATCTAGTTCGGCGGATGGATTCCAACCATCCTCCGGCTCCTCCACCTCGGGAGCTATTGGCAAGTATAGGAGGATATCTTCATCGTCTTTCTCTTCGTCAGAAGAGTAATAGGCAGATATAGGCTGAACAGTTGTTACATCAACCTTTTGTTTAAAATACGATAGTAATTTCAGGTGTAAAATTTTCAATATATAATATCGTCATTTACCTCCAAATCATCTTCCACTTCACGTTCGTTCTGTGTAACTGATTTGTCCTCATCAGCAAGATCGAATTCCGATTCTCGTTCTTCATATTCAACATTCTCGTCGAGTTCTATTGATTAAAAATTAATGATTAGGCAAATATACTTTCAAGTATAACAAGGCCAAGGAAATATTCACCTTTGAAATCTGGAGCAAATGCTGACCAATTCTCAACTTGATTTTGAGCCCAAATTGACACTACACCACTTGACACGGAAGCGATTATAGGTCGTACTGGATGCCACTGAAATTAGATTAAACGTATAATAATACTTACGGATTTAAATAATCGATATTGACTTGAGAACTTACAACAACATCTAATAGTAGTTCTCCTTTTGTCCCATGCAAAATTTTCACCAGGTTTCCTATGCTTCGCTCCCAGACATAAAGAGCATGTTGCCTTGCTGAACCAGCACATATATATTCTCCATCTCCAGAAAAACAACACTTTTTCCAAGTCGTTCTAATAATATAGGGATTGTTAACTGGAACACGTTCTGGAAAATATTAATGCGGCGAAATTCATTACTTGTTAACGAGATCTTGCAATCTTTGCATTGGTTCTGGATCTCCGTCTTTCCCGCATGCAAGAATCTCTTTGGCATCATAAACTCGTATTATTCGATCCGCACTATTGACAAGGAAATGACTGCAAAACAAATATATTAAAAATAAGCAATGGTGAATTAACATGATAGAAATTAAGCCCATACTCTCCACGCCGCGCAAAATCGATACTGCGAACTGCTGTTGTGCTAGTTGTTCCCTGAGTGATTCGAAAGGAGGCTTGGACCTTCAAGCAAATTAGGATGACACAGAAAATGTAAAAATATTGCTAGATTTTTTTACTTCAAGTGAGGTGGCATCCAATACTAAAATTCTTCCTCTACCATTTCCAGTGTAAATGTGTTGTCCTCTTCTATCAAAAGAGGCAGTAATATTCAAATCACTCTGTAAGGAAAGCAGAATCAGCTTTATTTGTTCTTATATGTACTACATTGTGAATGCATACCTCATCTTCATCTAAGGGTAATAACTTGTGATTTCCCTCCAGTTCAACCAGTACACCTGCATGTCTCATTGGACAAACTAGAAATACATCAGATTTCCGGGGATGGAACTGAACTTTTATTATTGGGGATGGAAATCTGTAGCGTTGAGCACATTCCCCAGTTAACACATCCCATATGGCTACAGTGTTATCAGTAGATGCACTTAGAATACTGTGTCCACTCCGGGACCAACTAGGTAAAACACTCAAATTTAGAAATGGGTTTAAGTACACAAACTAAATGTGTTACCATAAGGAACAGACTGGATGTACATGGGCACTAATAATTTTTGCTATTCCCCGGGTTAGAAAATCCCACACAACTATTCTTCCATCATTGCAACCAACAGCCAGTAATGTCCCTCGTTTATTGAAAGTGCAGGTCACAGCCATTGAAATACAATCAAGGGCTCCATCAAATTCCTAAAGTTAACCAAAGCATTGCCGGTAATCCATTTACTTTAAACATTTTATACTGAAATACCTCTGGATAGTTTTGGCCGAACGATTCTACATATTAAGAACAATTAATACAACTCTGGAGACAAACAGTTAATATAAATTCCTTAAACTTACCTAGCAAGTCCAAATTCATTTTGTTAGGTTGAAACTATCACCAACCATACCCAAATAAGCTCATACATGCACTTGTAAACCATAAACTGTCTCGAAAAGAAAACAATCGGCTGTTAAAAAGTGTCAAAAATGCACGGTTGTCAAATTTTCTCTCTTTCTCTCTCTATTACTCTGCAGCAATATAGTCCGTACTCAGTATTGGAGGAAAGTTAATTATCAGCCTAGAACAAATTGCAATGTCAGATTTTTTACATGAACTTACTAGCTTGAATCAGCTGCCATTATATCTTTTGCTTGCGTTATAATTAGTTTATGATAATTTTGCTTAATTATCAACTGGGCAGATTGTAATAAACAGCCAGGTCATTCAGCTGGAAAGGCAGATCATAAATTCTGCAAAACTGTAATTTCTTCTAACTGCTTTTTAAAAATATACATAGCTTGAGGAACTGCGCAAAAAAGTTGGTGGCCATATAATGAAGAAAAATTTAAAAAACTCTTAATAATCAAATTATTTTCTTACATTAAAAAACCTAGATATAGTATTAAATATAATCAATTAAATGTATGAAAGTGATAACCATCGTTTCATTTTGCCCCATTAAATTTATTTTTACCCAAGCATATTGTTGATTTACATTGACACATATATTAATTTGTAATAGGCCAACTAACGACCATAGAGGCCATAACCATAGCCAAGACCGTGTCCATATCCAAGACCATGGCCGAATCGTCCGAAACCACCGTACCCTCCGTATCCCCCGTATCTGTTCAAAACATTTCGAATTAGTGTTCAATTTTGGTGGAATAGTAAGTTGATTCGTACAATCCATATCCACCGTACAATCCGCGCCCATAGCCAAGACCGTAGCCAAACAAATGTCCCTCAGCCACCTCCAAGTCAGCCTTCTGCTCTGGCTCCTCTTTAACTGCAAATACAGCAGCCACAACAAAGGCAAGGGCAAATAGAACCTACAAGGAATATTATAAGTAATATATATTTGATTATCATACTAATTAAATCATTTTATAATTAAAATAGTACCTTGAATGCAATCATTTTGAAGTTTTAACTATGTTGAGGAAATAACTCTCGGTAGCCTACGTTGTAGTTTGCGATGCTCTTTAAGAAGTTAGCCGCTTGCTTATATACTAAGGTGAAAGGCAATAGTTTAGCTACTCTAGTGAAAGGATTGCTTTTCAAGGCCTATTTTCATTTCAGGCAACAAGACAAAGAACTCTTTTTAAAATTTCTTTCTTTTTGGTCATTCAAGCGGAAGCTGACAAAAATTTGATTTACATCTCGTTCGTGTTACGTTCAGTAAAAAAAGAAAGTACAGGATACAGAGCTCTTGACCAACGCAGCTCGAAAAGTACCAGAAGCAGCATCAACCAAAAAGGTTTACCTCGTTTCATCAATAAACAATAAGATTGGAACGACAAGAACAAATACCGCATTTTTCGTTTGATTCACGTATTCAGGCGGGGAATTTCACGGTGTCGAGACAATAAAAGCCCAAACGTTTAATCATAGAAAGTAAATACATAAAACGGGAAGAGAAGGGGGTCACTTCATCATTTTATCTTTTACTCCTTTGATATTAATTCATGAAATTAATAAAAACTCGAAAAGTAATCAATCTTCCATGTGTTGTATCCGAATGGCAAGACTGTATTAGGCATGAAAGACTGAAAAAGTAAAACCTGAAGTATGTTTTATTTGCTTCTTTGCAATTGTCTGTTGAACACCTAGTAAAAGGGCCAAAAAATGCCAAAGGGCTTCTCTAATTTTTAAGAGGGACTAGTACATCAGACAAAAGGTGTAAACAATCCATCTTCCCAATTGGTCAAATCCATACGGGGGATCTCGTTTCCAGCGCAGCGTTTCCTTGGGTTGGCTTCATTGGGAAATTCCATGGCACGCAATTGAATTGCGTCCATAGCATCGCCGTTGTCACACAGTACCCTAGCCAGACTGGCCTTCCGTATCTCACTCAGTTGATCTATAAAAAAGTAATTTAATTGATGTTAAATTACCTGATACTAATTAGTTAAACTCACCAGGAGTGAAACGGATCATTGGTTCATTGGTTTCGTACCAAAAACGGTCACCAATTTTCGAGCGCACAAATTGATCTGCAATAATACAACTGCCAACTGGGCCAAGAATTCCTTCTGGTAAAGAGTTCTCAGACAAGATTCCAACGTAGAGATCAATATCCTTGATATCTCTATAGCAACAAATCAATAAGAGCACAAGAATAATAAAAAATGGGGCGTGCAAATAAAAAGCTCGATTTACTGGTAAATTTGTTTGAGAACAGCAAAAGAGGCTGGCCGCATTTCTTTTTCTAGATCGATCCAATCTTTTACCGGAGGAAGATTACACAATTCGCGCCATTGGGTATATGGAGCCAAGCCGTGATCTCGTCCTCTTTGCACATTTAAAGCAAACAAGTCAAAGCCAAAATTCGATTTCTCAGGCTGGAACAAATGGTTGGTAACCTGTGGTCAAGAATTCTATTGTTAAGCTATTTGATTCAACAAGGAGACATTTAACAGTGGATACTTGAGTTGAGAAAGATGTGTCCAGTTTTCGGGGACACTGCTGGGCGTTTCCGCGCATAACTGCGTCTAGCTTCCCAAAATCCCATAAGGCGAAGGGGTTGAACAGAATTTTCGTGAATTGCATGTAGTCGACGTTACGTCCTTGCGCTCCATGAAGTTCTACTAATCCCTGCATGAATGGTTTTGTAAATCGAATTATTAGTGTCTCCTAACACGAGACTAAATTGATGTCTTTTGCAGTATAAACACCTGCAACATGCTGTGACCGAAACGGTACGCCGCGGTGGAAAATTCGTTGGAAATTCCCGCATCAATTTCCTTATCGTAGCTACTGTCGTAGTCGCTTTGAAGTGGCCGTAATTTCAAATGCTCCGTCAATTTCTCACCTAAGCATGAAAATATTTGACGATCTTGATTGGAACATTTACTTTAGATGAAAGGTTGTCTCCTACCTAACAGTAATGGCACAAATTCGTTATAGGTGATGTGTTGCACCTGGGCGATAACGATTCGGCGGGACTCTTCGTAAATGCGCGTGTCGTCCCAATGTTTATTTAGTTCGGCCAAAGTATTAGCGATCCTGTTATGTTCGCGCATCCAAACAGTGTGCAAAGCAGTCAATCCAATTTGTTCATTCACTCGCACATCGCCTACGTTTTTAATGTTAAGAACATAATCAGGGCATTTAATCCCGCAACGTTTTCAAACATTTTTTCTGTTACCAGCTTTGAAGCAGTACCGACTCTGCTTGATGAGTTCTTCTCGATTGCAACCGTCTTTTGGCTCAGGGGAGATTGGGAGCATCCAGCGCCCATCTTGAAACAACCTACCCCTCATATTGCCATTAGCGTGCGCTCTTAATCGAATATCTCCTTCAAGACGAGTGGTTGCGTAAATCATTGACCCGTCAATGTAAGCGGAAGCTTGGTTAAACTGTTCTCTTCCATCTGAATTCAACAATAATTTGGTAACTCGTTATAATGACTGTCTTTCCTTTCAGTTTACTTACTTATTTTGCATTGGGGAGCTGGTGCCGAACGAACAAAGTCTAGACAACGGACACCTTTATCTCCATAGAACGGATCGGATTTATCAACACGGATGGGGAAACATTCGGGATGCTGTCTGCGCTGATTGCAGCAAGTAATAGCAGTTCCATTTTCACCTTCAATTATAAACAAATATTATATTAATTAGACATTGCCGCTGCACATTTTGTAAAAGTAAGAAACCTTTAGACGATCCAGTATTCGTCATGTCGTGATCGAGGAACTGGCCCCAAAGAAGAAACAGCATAGACAATTTAGTTTCAATGGCAACGGGTGCTGCGCTGTCGGTGAAACGCCGGCTGACTTCTCTAGCAGATGTCAAGTACTGGTCATTTCCCGTGACGGACTTTGTCCTCGGCAAGGAATATCCATCGTCATAGACAGACGGAAGGATGCGACGGAAAGGTTGAAGGGAAGCTCCTTGGAGGGGAGCTCGTAAATTATTACAAGAGCCGTCTAGTGACCGGAATTTCGTATCGGACTGGCAGCGTTTAGTCACAAGCTGCTCTTCACAATGAGTCCATTCTTTAAGAAGCGCACTGGCGTCGGTGGTTTGAAGCTCTTCAATGGGTATTTCCTCCTTGGCCAGCAAAAGCCGGACGGAATTTTCAGCCACCACGGCCGAATCGCTCATGTTACGCATTTCAGGGCTAAGCGTGGTGACTTGCTGGTGGTAAGCAGAAGGGGTTCGATCCGTCCGGTTCAGTTGGTCTCGGAACAGTTGCTCTTCGAGGAATTTCCTGCTTTTGAATTGTTCTCTGGCCTCCGCCATACAGCCATACACAGTTTCCGGCCTGACGGTGTAGTTGGATCGACTTTTATGATGACGGCTTCTCTCTGCGTTGTCAACCGCGTTTTTTAAGAAACGAATGGCGTCTTTATCTATGCTTCTGCTTTATACGAACCTTTCAAAGGGAACGATACAGTCAACAATGGAGAGCGTCCCACCTCGACTGAAGCAAAACGAGGCAAGGTGCCAGATCCGGTGAGAATGAGTATCAACAAAACTGTACAGACGATGATAGAAGTACTAAACAAAGGAAATGTCACGAATTAATAAAAACAGAAAACCGTACTAAAATTTAAGTTTTAACTTACCCAAATCCGATCCACAGGCAAATCCTCCAACGGCGATGCGATTCGATAGTTCGCTGATAAGCTGACGTGCTGACTTCAACGTAGTCGTGTTGCAAAGGTTCCGCTTCAGACATGATTCGTCTCTATACAATTTTCTATGATGAACGATGAATAAATAAGGGGAAAGTGATGACCACCACTGTCAATCAGGTCCTACTCATTTCAGGATCAACGGTCGAATGAACGGGTTCCTTTTTCTGCCTACGTGACAACGTGTGTCGAGACAGTCGACAGGTGAAATCGAGAGTGGATTGGAAGGTTTTCTTCGGATCCATGTTGCGCACCGTGTCTATATTGTTTAATGTTAAAGGAGAGGAAGAAGCCGTATCGACGAGCCCCTTTACCTGTACATAGGATATAGGGACCTAGTTAGGTTTCCGTGCGTCCTGTGACTCGCTCTTATGTTTCGAGAAACGTGATAAACCTGCAAAGCCCTTTTCTTACTTAATGAAATATAACTTTAAAATACCGTTTCTGCAGACCTGCTTAATACAAGACAGCCGGAAGACATTTGAACATCATTAGCATTATAGGGCATATGCTTAAGTAAGTTTTAATAATAGTTTAAAATATCTGTAATTTGAAAACAAAAACTAGTATTAATGAAGTTGCCTGATTATGAAAGATGACGTGATAGAAGGTGGTGATACATAATAGCCGGTTAATGAATTGAGGCTCATTAGAAAAGAGACGAGTATAGGGCCATTGAGTCAGAGGAGCAATAAACTAGGAGAAAAGATGGCTTGTGAAAGCTTATACCGACCGTTAAAAGCACCAACGAAATCATCCGGTATCACCATCTGGAACACAACCCCGAGTAAGACGGAGAAATCATTTCGCAACTGTTGTGTCGTGATAAAGAACACGGCGCATCGCTTAGGAGCGTCATTAACCTGGAAAGCTTCCGTGGTAATAGCTGTTTGCGGATTGTATAACAGTAAAATTCAGTGCAAAGGAAAGCCGGAACAAACTATGCATGGTTAATAACGTTAAGTTTTTTCGGCATTTTTCGGAAAAATTCCACGAAAAATTCCGGATTTCCGGGGTTGGTGCACTTCTTAGGTGCATATGCGATCCACACTTTATAATTACGTACTTCCCGTAATCCTCATTTTAATTAAAAGACACGAAGCTACATCAAATTCTAACGACACCGACAAATATTGTGAAATTCGTGGCTAGTTTTAATGATCCATCCCAATTTTTAACGGTTCATGATGAATCGATATGGCAATATCGGTGTTTTGGTGAAAGCAACGTGGTGATGTATCTTTTGAGAAAAACAACATCGAATAACTGTGTCGTCTGCTCATCTTTCGTTTTCAAATAATTTGTGGTTCACTCGTTCCGATTAACTAACGTGAAAGCCTCAAGAAGAGAAAGAAACAACAGATGCGACTCGACTAGTGAATCTATTTACGTGTTAAAAATAAGATATGATATTGTTTTAGTGCCGGTATAAAATTCCCCTCATGACTTGTTTACATCTTGGACTGACCTAAGTGGTTCTCACACACTGACTCGGCATGAGAAAGCCAGTGTTGGTTAATGTCTCATTACAACGATTTAAGGACCAATAAATGATCTCCCAATGGGACACCTGGACTAAATTCATATGGTAAGTGGCCATCTTGTAATCATCTTGCGATCACAGTTGGACAGTTTTCCTTCCAAAAACAGCTGTAGTGAAGCTTACGTGCTGTCGCGTGGGATTTTTTTTTCGTTATTGCGTGACGTGACAATCAAAGTCGCGTCTATTTTTACTTTTCTCTATTGGCCCACAAATATCTTTGATCATTTTACTCCACTCTTTAACCACGCACCCTAGTTCCCACCCCAGGAAGATGCGTGCAGCACATAAATAATACCATCGGATGAATGCATAAAGGCCCAGTCTTCGTCCGTCAATACGACAAGAAACCTCCCACGACAGGACTTTTTCCTTGTCTGATAAAAACGAAGTAAACTCGTTCGTTTCCCATTTCCCACAAGGTAATCCTGACCTTCATAGAGCCAAACGAGGCGAATCAACTGATGCGTTTGATGGGGAATCCCATTTATATCCGATTAGTTTCCTCCTCCCACTGGTTTTTTTATATTCAAAGACAAGGACACTCGTTCGTGTGTTGCAACGTGAAGCGTGAAACATTACTTTGTAGATTTTTCTCGGTTTTTTCAACGTCCGCCGTCTACGGAGATTGAATTAATCAAAGAAAACGCGGTAAAACATTTCGGATGAATGACGAGAAGAGCCACCTGCCGGAAGCCTCGAAAACTTTGTTGGATGTGCGTGAATTCTTGAGCGAAGTGAGTCACGATGTCATCCGTGATAATGAATCGCCCTGACTCAGTTTCTTTCCGTGTCCACAGTCTTCAAATTGCTGTCATTTTCTCTCTTTGTCCTAGTCAAAATGTTGTGTCTCTCGTTTCACTCGTCAATTTTTACGAGTTTAAGGTCGTCTTGTGGCGCCGACGAAATTCTAATTATTTCTTTAATTCAAGGTTGGGTCTGACGATCCGTTGAACGAATTTATAGCAACTAAGTTCAATGTCTCTCCTGTTATTTTTTTGCTGATCCCAATTTTTCGTGATTATTGGGAACGATCGTTTATTATATTATCGCTTTCTAATAATGCTGAACCGTTTAGCCAATTATATCCCGCCTGTTCCGTTCAGACTTATCGTTGCGACCCGTATCGCAGTCCGCCTGGAACTTGTCTTTTTACCTTCTAAAGAAAAAAAAATTGAAGAAGAAAAACATCAAAACGGATCAATGAAGGGAAGATCCCCCCTCGTTTTTGCGCTCATCCGAGAGCTGGCGGCAAATGAGCCGTGTTGCGCAAGTCACGGGTATTATTGCGGGGGCCGAAACAGCTTCGTTAAAAGGGGAAGAAAGAAAAAAAAAGAAGAAATAGCCATCTTTTTTGCCGACTCGGTCACGCATCACTCGTTCCCAATTTCGTTGTTTCTATACCGTTAAAAGCTCTCGCTAGACGGACTTAACCATCGGGAACCATAAACGAAGCCGCTTAACAGAGCGAACTCCAGCGCTTCGGAAGAAAAAAAAAAGGTGACAACATTTGCTGGATGCTGAAAACTTTCACGTACGACCAACAACTGGACTTGTGGTGAAATAATGTTGCCGATCTCTTTCTCTCTCTCTTTCTCTGTGAAAATTGACTTTTTCTTTTCGACGTTTTGCTCTCTTTTCTTCCGACGCACGTAGTACGTCCATCCGTTCTTCTGTTTGTCGGTAAGTTACACGACAGGGCCAGGTCGTGAAAAAAAAGACGTTGCAAATGTCCGTCTACGAGCTCTTTGATGTCACGCTTCTCTTTTCCCCAGCGATTGGACAACGGCCATCATTCTAGATTCTCGAGGAAAGCGGAACGGGTGAAAAAAAGGAGGCCTTATAAATATGGGAAAAAAAGAGTTTCGTACGGACGAAACACTATGGGGGGGTTGTCTTGCGTCTGAATGTTGCAATTGAGCTGACGTGAAAGTGAACACCTCTGACGAGTGGCGACGGAGACGTTACCGACGCGCCCACCATGACGCTCTCTTGAATAATGAATCTTTTGTCGTCTTTTCTACCTGGATCGATTCCAGGTAAAACGAGCAGAATGCGCGCCTTATTTGCAGCAGATCCGCCAGTTTTAAACCTCTGACTCATCATTAACGGCATCGGCTCCGCCCACGCTTTTAGAGGCCCTCTTAACTAACACCTGTTGTATTTAACCGAAATGACAGATGCGTGTTTGGTCAACGTATAGTGTTTTGGGTCCCGAATTTTTTCGGTTTCTGGGTCGAATCGAGTGAAATCCAGAAAGAATAATAATCGAGGAAAAAAAGAAACGTTATAGAGCCGATCCACAATAAGAGGAATGGCTTTTGTCAACGTAGTAACGGTCCGATGAGGACACATGATAACATTTTTCTACCAACAAAAAAAGAAGGAGAAAAAAAAACGGCACGTGAGTGATTCACTGAACAAGAGCGAAACAAAGCGAGGAAATTCATTTGATTTTTATTTCAAAGTCGACCAGGGACGTCGCCGAGCACCTCCCCCGCGCTCTCGGTTCTATTCGCACGTGTCTTGCCCGTTATATCCACGAAAACTTCCATCCAATCGAACCGTTCACGCCACGTTAGACAGGACGAAGGTCGCTTCCATTATTTTTTTTTCCTTTCTTGATAAGGACTCTCGGATGGCAGCAGTTCCGATTTGCTCAGATGATTATATAGTCTCCCGGTTACAGGAGGGTAAAAGTACCCTGGCGCACTCCATCCACTCCATATCAAGTTCACTTGGTAATGGGATAATGGCATGGATTTTTTTTCTTTCTTTCTTTCTTTTCTCGCTATCGTGCATAGTCCATTTACCCTGGGCGCTAAAGCATGTGTCTTTTTTCGAACTTTTCAAGGTAAACCTCTCGATTTAAGAAACAGAAATGGAAAACAAAATCCACTCCTCGGCGATATCACGCTGTGTCGACAAAAAAAAAGTTGGCATCGATGTGTTAACTTTTTCACCGAAAAAATAATAATAATAAAAAGAAAGAAATTGGGCGCTGGCTCTCGACTCTCAAGGTCTGTTCCGGCTAGGCAGGTATTGAATTGGATAGCACTACCTGGAAACATCACTAGACACCTGCCTTGTTGTTATTGCCTTGAGTATATAGGTATAGGAGCCCGTTCTTCTTCTTCTTCTTTTTCTTCTCCTTACCGATATAGTAGCAGTAGGTTTACAATGAATTCACTTTGTGCCGCCTTGGTATCTATAGATGCGGTGAAATATTCCCCTCGGTTCTGTTCTTTGGCTATAGAATTTGTGTGTTGTTATTATTATTTTGCTTCTGAAACTTGCCCAAGAGAATCCGTCCGTGAACGGGCGTGTCCTCGGCGGTCGCGCAAGTGAAATATCGGGAAGCAGAGCGGCATGAAGCGCGTAGAAATATAATAAAACGACATTTTCCCCAACTCTGTTGTAAAAAAACCTCGAGAGTCTTGGTACATGTTTCTTTTCAACATCACTGCAACAGAGGAGCCGCTTCACCAGGTATGCACCAAAAAGAAAAAAACTCGCGCAGACTTCATTCCAAGCGCCCAAGGTTCCTTTCGTTCCGCCAGCTGTCCGCGACACAACGGAATGATGAGAGCGAGCGAGCGCGGCAGACGGGACGATATATTCAAACTAAGAGACTAATATAGAAAGTTGATGTCGTAATAAAGCCGTGACTCGTATTTCTCGGGAAGAGGTCGTCGTGTTAACATTACTAATTCCATTCGAAAAGAAGACGAAGAAGGAAGATTATCGGCAATGGTGGTCACGAAAAGGCCATCGTGATTGACTGGCGCTCGTTAACAGCAACCGGTGGTCGTGTCTCATTCATCGGTGCGGCCTCTCTTGTGTAATGGAATACAAAATGGGATAGATGGAATGAGGGATGATCGTGTCAAAAGCCACTGTAGGAGAGAGAAACCTTCGCCTACGAAAAAGGCGCGTTCACGAAGCCAATCAAATGTTGCAACGAGACGCGCCAGGAAAACAATGGGAAAGAAAATTCGATGGCCGAAAGATGGCGTTGAGTCGTACGAGTTTCTTTTTACGATCGAGTCACGCTTTTTCTCATTATTATTACCTCCTTGCGGTCGGATCCGTACAGGCATCCGATGATGATATCCCGTGAAGCCAGCAGAAAAACAACAAGACGTTGATGCCTCCGACTGGCTAGTATAGTGCATCGACATCGGCTCGATCAATGAGACTTTTGGCACGCCCACCCAACACGCTGCTGCCGTCATTCACTCCTTTTCTTGGTTTTCGACGTTTCCAAACGAACAAACAAAGGAAATGAAAAAAGACTCTCCGAGATACCTCCTATCCCTCTTTTTTTTTCTGTGGAAGGCAATCACGACGACCTCACGACTTCCGGCGTAAAGCGCGCATCTGGCAGCAGCCACGGGGTCAGGAGGTGACGGCACCGCACGACGACGGGAAATGACGACCGGGATCGTCGTCGGAGTAAAACAAGAGTCTTTTTTTTTGAAGGGGGGACGTGCCACACCGATAACGAAAGAAAAAATGGAAAGTGAATGTTCCACGTTGTTGTTCTCATCAGCGCGCGCGCGGTTTGATGAGGAAGAAGTCGAAACTCTCGGTCGCACATCATCGACAACGCCTACGGCCCGGCCGTTTCCCTCTGACCGGCAACAGGTGAAATATAATGAAAGGGAGGAAATCCGCATCCATTACACCACTTCTGGCAAGAAGAAAAAAGAAATAGAAATGTATGTACATATCATCGGACAACAGTGCACATATAGGGGTGATATGCTAGCACGTTGGGCCTGCGCTGGGGAAGAAAATAAAAAAGACAGCTGGCCGGAAATGTAGCGCACCGACGATCCATCTGTGCTAGTTTTCGCTCTTGGGCTGACGAACCTTCCGCGTTTGTTTTTGTTGTTTTTCCTTCAAATGACAGAGGAACGAAACGAAACAAACACAACAAACAAAAAAAATGAGAAGAAGAAGTTACATCGAAAAATCCCAGTCGGGAGTCATAGACTGACATCATTCATCACTCCAGCCGCCCAGCTGTGTGTTGCTGCGCATCCAGCAACTGTCTATGTACAGTCCCGTCCGTGTTTCACGCTCCATTTGTCATCGTGAGTTATATCTCTCGCGCTCTCTCTACACGAATACTTTTCTACAGGGCGATAAGCGGATGAACTACTCCGCCGATCTCCTTTTTTCTCTCCCGTTACGCTCCGCCAAAGCGGATCCGGCGTGCAGAATCGCTCACGATTTCAATAGTCAAGGAAAAAAGAGAAATATTGTAGTTGTTTTTAGCAAAGACGCATGTATTATCAGTGCAGCAAACACACACACATTCACGCGGTACAACGTACCATACATACACGGGGAGAAAGAAGCGCGCGGGAAATCACGATTGCAACGAACTGTTCTCTCTGCTTCTGTTTTTCTTATTTATAACTTGACCTCGTTACTCCATCCAATTTCGGGTTTTTTTTTCGGTTAACTATGTATACAGGTGGCTCGTCTGACCTACGGCCTGGAAAAAAAATTTCTTCAACGAACACACAACAAAAGAAAAAAAAACGGTTTTTTCTCTTCTCTCCTCTGAAAAAATTGAAATAAATTTTTTAATAATAATGTTACGACACCCCCCAACAATTTTCTTGATATCGCGGCCAGAGATCTCCACCTTCGTTTACACTGATTGTAAATTTAGTTTTCTTTCAAAAAATTTCCGTTTTTATATATATATACTCGTTCAAGTCCCTTCTCTTTCTCCTTTTTTTTAAATAAATCGAAAAATTGCTCAGCGCGCGAGCGCACTCGGGAGTATAGCAATAATAATAATTATTATGATACAACGGTAAATGAGGACGGACGCGAAGGGTGAAGTTATGGAGGGGGTAAACGAAGAGCACAAATAAAGAAGAAAGGAGACAGCAACAATGCGCTAGCGTTAGAGTGGAGAGGTGTTATAGCCGCCGAAGAAGAAAAAGAGAGAGAGAGAAGAGAGGCGAAAAAGAGAAAGGAAAAGGTGCAGCGCCTAATGGCCCGTTCACGACCGTTGGAAAAGGCCCAAAAACTTGGGTTTTCGTTGTTGAGGTGAGGCGGTGCTGGCGGTGGACGCCGACTGTTGAGCCGCTCCGTTGGCGGCCATCGAGCGCAGCAGTTCCTGTTTGGACAATTTGCGCTTCATCTGATCGTCCAGCAGCTGCTGCATGTCCACCTATTGGTTTTTTTTTATTTTTACGTCCGAAAAAGGAGAGAAATGATCCGTCAATTTATCGATCGTGAAATGATGTGGCGAAAATTTTATCCATCAATGTTTACCTGCCACTGGTCGAGCTGCTGGCTCAATTCGACCTTTTGCTGGATGGCTTCCAACAGTTGGCTGTTGATTTGTAGGACGTCGATGCGGGTGCGGGCCAATTCAATTTCGGCCGCGTTTTTGCGCGCAACGGCCTGGTCCCGAACTTCCCACGCTCGACGGATGATCTCGTCTTTGGCCAGGTGAGTGTCGCGCACATCGCGACGGGCTGTGTCGCGTTCTTCACGAGTCGCTTCCAGCTCCACCTCCTTCAACGTCAGCTGTTGATGGATCATCCCAGAGAGGAAAAAAAGAAGAAAAACAAGGCAAAACGGTTATCTAGGGCGCCCGTCGAAAAATA
The DNA here is from genome assembly GCA_022539655.2 of Ceriodaphnia dubia. NCBI lineage: Eukaryota > Metazoa > Arthropoda > Branchiopoda > Diplostraca > Daphniidae > Ceriodaphnia > Ceriodaphnia dubia. The sequence goes on from JAKUCG020000076.1 coordinate 2,361,053, forward strand.
TAGGGGACAAAAACAACAACTGAACAACAACAATAATCATACCTGATTTTTGAAGGATGTGGCTTCCTCGTCGCGACGCTTCGATTCCTCCGTCTTGTCGGCTAGATTGCGTTGCAACCGGTCGGCCGCCTCCTGAGTCAAATGCAATTCCGATTCGAGCTGGAGAAGATCGTTGGGACTGCGGCCGCACTGTTCGCACTGTGAAAAGTCCAGCTGGAACCAGGCCGAGCCTCTGACCAACTGGTCGATATCCTTCACCAGGTAGTTGAGAAGGCCCGTGTCTTGTTTGCCGTCTAACCGGGGGATGCTGTGATTGCTGCTGTCGTCCGATGACGATGATGACGATGTCGAACCGCTACTTACGGACGTTGTCTGACCGTTGGACGAGGCCATCGAGGATAACGAGAGCGATGCCCGGCGTCGTTGGGCTCTCAACGTCTCGCACAAGGTCCGCAAAGCGACGCAAGCGTCCATCACGTCCTGCCTCATCTAGGGAAAATTAACAATTTTCGGGTTCATTTACATTCGTCGGTTTTTAACTTTTGGCTTTAACGTCTCGACGAAAACCCAGCGTACTTGATAGAATAATGAAATCGCATTTTTTATGTTTTGTTGTTAACTTTTTGACATGCTCCAACACTAAAAAGAAAAATGAGGAATTCTCCTCTCTTCTTTTTTTCTTTCTTCTGTGGGGCCTTTCACTAAGCTTGTAAATATGCTAATAACTTTCTTGATGGGCCGCAGCGGATAACCGCTAATGAGTCGTGTCTTTTACTCTTCATTACCGACAGGTGGGCGATGAATAGACGGACGAACATGAAGCAGCTAGGCAGCAGGCGGTCTTTTACCTTTTGGTTTTGTTCCTCAACGACGAGGGAGTTCTCGGCTTGTGGATCATCGCACTCGATGTCGTCGATCTCGATATCATCTTGACCGGTGAGTGATGGATGAGAATTCGGACTGGACGCGGATCCGTGACCGGAACTGGCGGCCGACAGGTCCATCTCGGCCAGTAGCGAATGGCTGTGGTGGTAGCTGGGCGCCGAAGGTGACGAGAGACTCCTCGAAAGAGATTCCAGCCGCTCGCACAACGACCCATTGGCTGCCCGCAGTTCGTTCAATTCGCGGTGCGTCTCGCGCAGGTGGATCTCCTGTTCGTGACACTGTCGTTCCAGGCCCACGATCCTGTCCGACGACTCGTCCAGATTCGACGTCAGACCTTCGCGCTCCGACAGCAGGTGCTGAAGCCGCCGTTCCAGCTCGGTCTTCTTCTCCGTCAGCATCATGATCTGCGCCGGAATAACAGATGCGTCAGACAGTTGGTAAGAAAAAGACGAGGCAGCATTGTAACGCATATTTACCTCTTCTCTCATGATTTCCAAATGGCCGACGTGATCTTGGAGACTAGATTTCCTCAAACTGAACTGATCACGCAAGCCTTGCAGCTGGGCGCTCAATTGCTCTTCATTTTTCATCGCCTTAAAAAAGAAAAACAAATCATCACATTTTTTGAGCAAGTAAACAACTGACGAAGGATGAGGTTTTTCTTATATTCCGCTGTCCAGTTGTAAAAACAAAGGAAACAGCAGATGCGTGGGCAAAAGCCAACAGTTGTTTATATCTACGTGTCTGTAACGACGACGCAAAGGCAAAAGGCAGCAGCGAGATGCCCTCCGGTTAAAAGGCAATAACTGTTCATTCACATGGTCATCTCCTAATAACGACTGGGCCGGAATCAATCCCCCCAGTACTACCGAAACGGTTGTGAGCGCCGCGCCGATATATAACGAAGGGAAAGGAGGAAATCCGAACCCCATATTCAAGAGAACCGGTTAGCCGTAACGTCGTAACGGAGTCGAGGTGGAAAACGAACGACGACCGGCCAATAGAGAGTCGTCTTCGTCGTCGTCGTAGCAGCTACTATGCAATACTAGCAGCAGCAATATATATCCACAAGTTGGCTTATTCTTTGACGTACGCGGTCGTTACGCTATGACGAATATACGTACTACGAAAGTATTACCTCTTTGAGTTGGGCAGTGAGTCGCTGGTTCTGCTCTGTCAATTGCGTGATGATGGACGACTTTTGCCTCTCTGCGATCTTGACGTTGTTCTGCTGCTCATCCAGCGACCGCCTCAAGTCGGCCACATCGCTTTGGAGTTCCGAGACTTTCGACTCGTATTCGCCCTCAACCGCGTCCACTTTCCGCCGTAAAACGTGCTTTTCTTGCTCTAAAATCTGTCCGGAACAAACAATGGTACAAAAGAGAAGACAATTAAGTCCAATGGGTATGATACACTAAAAAAAACAGCAACTAAAAAGTAAGAAGAAAAGAGAAACGGGGTTGTTTGGAGACGGACAAAAAAAGTCAACAAAAAAACTGGGTCGAATGCCCCTGCGTGCGCTATGCGTGAGACTCATAACGCAAATAAGTTGTATCATCAAGTGTAATTTTACAAAAAAAGACACGACGGTGTTTGTCCAGTTGAGGCTTCATCAAACAACAAGTGGGTGGACCACGCTCACAATAGCGAAGTAGAAAAAAAGAAATACTAATAATAAAGGAATTTCCAACATGGCTTCTCTCGCCGATCCGGCGGAGTGCGTAGTAACGGTATGCGGGAATCACGCGTTCGGGGTGATGTCATTAGACGGGGAAAACGGACAAAAGAAGAAGAAAAAATTCGAAAGGAAGAAGAGGTAAGTTCCGAACCGGTAGTGCCCACCTGTCTTGCCGTCCATCGATAGTTTTCTTTTTTCCCATACACAAAGTGCGCGACTACAACAACCCGAAACAACCGTGAACCGTTCGCGCCACTCGTTTCTTTGATTCAACAAATCATTTTCTCTTTTTTCTTTTTTCCCCCCTTTGCGGTGTCTCTCAATGTTTTCTGGCTTTTCTATTCAATCCGAACAGCGACAGGAAATCCAATGCACGATCACGCGCGCTCTACAAGTGTGATAATGCCAAAGCGTCATCGTCGTCTTTTCTTCGGCGTCGGGACAAGTCACGAATAACAAGTAATACAGCCGTGTGTATGAGTGAAATCCAGGCCAACTCCAGGATCCATATCGTCAAAGGTTTTTTTTTAATGACTCTCTCGGCGGCTTGGCGATTATGATTTTTGTGTAGAAGTGTGCTTAAATGAGCTTTCACTCACGAAACCATTTTCCGCGATGCCGGGAAATGACAAGAGAGCGCGAGAGAGATCTCTCGTGCCAGATATAGAAAGTGGTCTACTCTACTACTATGACTCTATAGCTGCTATCCTACCACGTTTTGTCTTTGTGGGAAACAAAAGGGGTGGTAGGCGATGTAGAGTTTTGTTCCGGTATGATTTCCTTTTTTTGACTTATCAAGAGAGAAAAAGTGAGATTGGGACACGCTACTTTTTTGCCGCTCCACTTAATAGCTCTAGGCCTTGACAAATAGTTGGGGGTCTCCGGGTGACAACTCTGTCTTTTGTCTTTGACGGATTGGCCTTCTGTCTGGAACTAAAACCCCTGCTATTATCTACTCTCTCTCTCTCTCCCTAACTTTTCTTTCTCTTCCCTTTTGTTGCAAAGACAAATAGTCATTCGAGAGTTCTATCAAGTGAAACCAGATAAAGTTTTTAAACCGATCGTTCTTTTTCCTTAATGAGGATGATGATCCCCTAATGGACACGCACTAACAGCGAGTAGGAGATTGCCCTCGGAAAAATCCCTTCTTTTTGTTTATACTTACTTGTACCTTATTTGGTTTCAGATCTTTTTTAATGAGTTTTGGCGTTTTCGTTGCCAAGGCTGAAAGCAACGCGACGTGATGTCGTTTCTAACTCGCCGTGACAAGAGCGCCAAGGTATTATCCGTCATGTTCGAGTCGCTATTGTTTTCGCCAATGCCGGCGGAAGGCGATTCGGATAGTTATTTCTTAGCCGAGAGAGAGAGAGAGACCTTGCGTGTTATTCCAAAAGCGAGTTTGCGCACGGCTGGCCACGGAGAGAGAGACTTTTGAGATGATGAAACAAGCCCCACAAAGATGAACAAGAAGACCACGCACCTGTTGCGTGTCTGCCGTCCTAATCTAACGGTAACCGCTTCCTGTCAAAGCCCCGGCCCTCTTACCCTGCTGCCCGTCAGGGCTGAGAGGTCTTCTTGCCAATATGAAGTCTTCGTCTCACTAGCTTGAACACCGACACTCTATTGTCATTTACTCCCCTCGAGAAAAATTATGGACCCGACGGACAATGAGAGAGGAAAAATCCTTCCGGTAAGGGCAACAGGGGGGGTCTAACCTTTTTTTTCTATTTTTGTGCCAGGGTGAAATGGCCGGACGTCAACTCACCCGAAACACGCATATTTGCAACAACAACAAAAAAAAAAGGGGGACGTAAGGTACGATTCCTATTTTACCAATAATTTCCAATCCGTTGCTTTGCTAACAATTCGAAAAAACTTGTGCGCGCATTTGGCTGGTTCTCATCGCTTTGGCCGGTTAGTTTCATCTCTTTTTCCCTGTTAAAACTAAACGCTAAGAGCTTTTTATTTTACATGATACTCCCCAAGAATAAGAAGAAGAAGAAAAAAGATCCAGAACTATCGAATTGGTCGACCGTAGCCAATGTTCCGTGCGGCTTATTTGAATAATGCGGGGTTTTATTCTTTCATTGGCGACATCTGCGACTTGGCGGCCTCGATCTGCCGGCGGCCGATCGTGCGCATCTTTTTTTCTCAAAAGACCGCCTGTGATGTCTTCAAAATTCGATGGCAAAAAGGACATGATGGCATACAATATCTGTAATAGCCTCGAAAATATTTATTGAAATGGCGGATCAAAGTTCTATAGTGCGGATGTCGCGAGCGGTCGACGAAACGCTGTCGAACAAAAGAAAAAACACGCGGAAGACGAGAAGAAGAAGAAGAAAAAAATGATGAGAAAACACGAAAGAAAAAGAGGTGAACAACCCGTCCGTGAATCGATCGTGCGGCCGGCCGCAAGATCGTCTCTATGGCGTGCGACCTCGTCTTCGTTTCACATTCGATCGCGATCCCAATTTTTTTGATCGATAACGCCGCAAAAAAAAAAAAAACGAAGAAGAAATTTTCTTTTTGTTTCCATAGGATTCCGAATGGTGGAAGAAGAAAAGACGAGATAATAATGCAATTCTTTTTTAGTTTCATCATAAAAAAAGGGCTTGGTCAGGTGCTGGCCAGATGACGAAATGGCGATGGAGAAAAGAAGGTGGGAGCGGCGCGTCTTGGAGCGTGAATGGCGACGGCCGAACGGGCAGATGGGCGCTCTTTCTTCCTCCTCCTCTTTTACTTATTAAGAATAAAGAGCCAGACCATTGCGACTACGGAGGACGTTCCTTCTACCCTCTTGTTCCAGGTGACTTGAACAAAAAACCACCGAAAAAATAGGGAAAAGAAGTTTGCATTGATGATGTGGGCAACAACAACAAAAAAATAAAGGCCAAACCCGCCCTAAATGTTTCCCGCATGACAAAATCGAAGATTAAGAAAAAAAAAACTGTGTAACCTCTCCCATGGATTTCTTTTGGTAACAATTCGTCGTCATCACAAAGTAAAAGTCGTGATTCACGTTCACTCGATTTGCATATCGTCTCGGGGGCCCCTTTGTGATTACGTTTGCGAATCGCATAAGGAGTGAGAGTGCGTACACGGAGGAAAAGTCTTAAAGAACCGGATGAAGTGATGAGGTCACAAAGTGAGTGGGGAGGAAAGTGAAGGAGAAAAAAAAAATCATGTCATATAGCGCCTCGGGTCAGCCCGTTCTCTTTGGGCCGGAAGTCGCGGACGGTGGTGGCGACGACTCGTCCAGCATCTCAAACCAAGGGCTTAAGGTAGGGCTGTCTACCGGTCTATGTGGCGCTATTTTTAATGGACTGGGAAGGGCTGGAAGGCAGACCTCAGCGCGCTTCTCTATCAACAGCACTTTACCTTGAAAAAAAAGTTGTATACAAGTAACATAAAACTTCCGCTACAATTATCCACACTGCCCACCACCACTTCCACTTTTGGAAAGTTGCCCCGACGCGATTTCTGGGTATTTTTTCTCCCCTCTCCCAGCGGACTTTACGGTTGTTCAATACGATCAGCAGACGCTCGTTTGATGGTTCTTTTGAAATTGGGTCAATTAATATGCGGGTTCTGCATTCGAGGTGGTAGCCTATTTCTTTTCGCCGATTCTTCGACTACATCATTTTTTGGCATCCACCATATCCCTAGAGGGGTGGAGGAAGTGATGATTCTGCTGACGCGCCCGAAATGAGGCCAAGCATAAAGAGATCTAAACGCAGGGGCATTAGGTCGGATTGGAAAGAAGAAGCAGACGGAAGCGGTTTGCTCATTCCGTTTCAGCTGCTGGCATACAAGATCGACTCGGATCTTTTTTAACGATAGCAAAAAGGAGAAGAGATAAAAAAAATATAGGGAAGAAAGAAAGAAAGAAAGAAAAAAAAAATAAGTTCAGGTTCGAGGGAATAAGGACAAGTTGTCTGGTTCGTTTTTCTCCCGTGTTATTTTATTTGTCTTTCTTGTTATTTTGGGTGTTTAGCACGAAAGCCTTCGGACCGTGCGGTTTCACGCACACAAACACCGATACCTCATGATATTAAAGTAGCCGCTTTTCGTTACGAGGTAAGAAGAAAAAAGAACTGGACAAAATGCACACACTTGCCGGCCCTGCCCCTGTCGACAACAGCCCCAGAAAAAAAAACATCAAGAAATAATGACGTTCTGCTCGGTTACATCTTCTCACCTTGACTAACCCAGTAATCGGTATCATTTCATCTTATATTTATTCTTTTATACAGGTATGCACGTAGTATATACGACGACGTTTTTGCGCTATTCTTCAGTCCCGCGGCGACCATGAAAATGCCAAAACGGAACCCTGTTATCAACCGGCTTATCGACTTATCCGTCATCAGTAACGATATATCGTGACTGCATTTACCATCACGATCTGAATCTTTTTAATTAGGACGAAAAACCCCAAGGCCGAGGTGTAGGACTTGGAATCAAACCGAACTTACTAATCCCGTTGCAGACCCATCCGTCAAGTTTTTCGCGTTCAGCAACAGACAACAAAGCCGAAAAATTTTCCGCCCCGATTTCATTTCCATACACAATATCATATAAATTATATGGCGGACTGTCGTGGAAATTATATAAGCACGCAAACTAAAGAGAAAATGGAAGAAATATCTGTGAAAAAGGGAAAGTGTCGATCGTTCATCGATTGTTTCACATCGTCGCCGGTATTCACGAAAAAAATCGTTGTCGCGCAAGTTGCCTGTATTTTTTTTGTTTGTTTTCCAAGAATTTTCTTCTTAAGAAGCTTTCATTCTATAAATTTAGCGTGCCAGCCGGTCGTAGGAGAGAGAGAGAGAAGCCGAGAAAACCGATCTGTTGGCTATACGGACAAAGAGAAAAAAAAGGTAGAAAGAGATCAGCTTCCGAAAAGAGCGTCGACGACGAAACAACTCTCTCTTCTTTCATGGCTGCCCATCCGCAAACTGGCCTCCTCCTTTTCAATTGGCTAAGAAAAAGTTGTTGTTTTTCTTTTTTTGTTGGTGTGTCGAGGCAGTTTTTTTGCGGCAGTTTATTTGCGCTCAAGGAAGGCGATTCGGGAAAGAGGAACACGCGGACATGTGTCTAATGCCAATATTTTTAAAATGTCGTGGCCTTGTTGGTCAACCGAATGGCCATCGAACACCTCATTGTTGTGCACATTAGACACCGAGAAAATGACTGATGAAATAGGGCCGACCCAAAGTGAGAGAAACGAGATACGGCCACCAAGCAACGGGGCTGCAACACTTGAGTTGATGACTCAGAGATATATCAACATACGTATATGCATACAACATTGGCGTGTCTATCTAACTGTGCAGACACGTATCGAGCCGAATGACGAGGAACTGCGAAAAAAGGCCGAAAAATGACAACCGCACCGTGGCATTCCCGTCAGGCTTCCTCGAGTCAACTAATGAGCTTTGAGCTGCTGATGCTTCTTCTTCTCCTTCTCTCTTCCTTGGCTTGTTGACGATTATGCGTATGGATGTATCTACTATACACTGTGTACTCGAGACAATAGGACTTGCGTGAAACCCCACAAACGCCCCAGTCGCCCTGATTCTTTTTACGCCATAAACTTACGTCTCCATTTCAGTGAGACGGGGTGGTGGTGGCTTTGGGTGTAATTTGGGAATCTGACGAACGAACGGCATCGAATTAGTTGGCTTACAGCGTTAAGCAACAAACATTGCCCACCCATCGATTCTTTAAAAAGCTTTCAACGATTGGGAAAAGGTCGGCTGGTTCGATCGTGTTTTTGCTGACTTGACGGGCGTGACGTCAACGAAAGAAGATAAGCTGGTTCAAGTTTTTATCAGGGACTTGTTGTACAAGTAAAACAAACAACTGACCTCTAACTGGCGAGAGTACTCTTCGGCCATCTTCTCATTCTGCAGACCGAGTTCCTCGTTCTTTTCAAGTAAAGCTTTGCCCAATTGGGCTGCTAGGAGAAGATCGCGCTCTTTCTGCACCAGTTGGGCGTACAATTCTTGCAGATTGCTGCCCACCGGCACAGGAAGATCGGCCGGGGGCTGCTGCTGATGTTGTTGCTCCATAATGGTGTAATCGTCAAGCCTGTGATGGCCGAGGCTCGCCGAACTACTGGACTGACGATTTTCGCCGGGCATGGCCTCGTAGCGAATCGTCACACCAAGTTATCATATCCAATAAGCGCCCACCAAAACAACAACACAACTTATGGCCGATTGATTGAAAACACTCGGGAAAACGAATTTAATTGCCTTTGGTCGACGTCGTCGTCACTGGGTAATATATTAACAATTGACCGCCTACGCGTTTGTCGTAGGGCAGTCGTCACAACAAGCCGTCGTCAAGGTAACACGAAAAATAACGAAAAAACCCTCCACACTACACTCGATGCAGCTGCGTTTTTTTTCCCTTCAAAAAAAGGAAATGCTTGGCAGCACGTTAGCTCCGGCCGACGGCTCTCTAACAACTGAAGGGTTCGGGTCCGGGAGGAAATGCCATAGTATGTAGACGAACACACCTGGCGCTACTGCTGCTGCCCCCCACCTTTTTCCTCTCGGTGCGCGGTAATCAAACGGCCCAAGGCTATATCTTTTATACCCTTCATCAGTATAGCCCACCCTTGATTAGTCGACGTTGACAGACCCCGTTCTCTAATTTGGATAATTTCGTCGTATGTGAATTTAATGATGCTGAAACAAAATATGCTAATGCAGCGAGATCAAAATTTTACTGTTAGTTCCCTTTTTTCTTCTAGTGTAATCAGTCGGGAACGTTTATGTACTCTTCCTGATGATCTACGGTCTATATGCCTGGCATACATTTCAAAAAATGTTTTTTACGCAAATTTGACTTTTGATGACTCTTGAGTTACAGTTGGGTGCTCGTTATCGTCTTTAAAATGCGATCCAATTACGGTTCAACCACTGTATACACAGAGCTGAAGCACAGTCATAACAACTGTGCTCCATTTCCTTCAAGCGCGGCAGAAGTTTGAAGTAATTATACTTAACGCCACTTAAATCACTAGTACAAAGGACGATATACATCATCGAATTTTATTATATATTTGTATTAATCTACTTAATTAATGAAGAGGAAGAGCCAATGTGTGTTGGAAAGTTGATGGTTTTTTTTAAAAACAAACTGACAACAATTTCCCGCAAGCTTTGCGCTTTTTTTCGCGCTTCGGGATGATCGATTTATTGGTCCATATTCTCAAGTACTAAATTGCTGCATTCATGCTCTCGATTTGTCTGGTCGGTCTACATTTTTAACACCGTGAAATCGGAGAAATCTAAATTCTCATCACATTACATTCAGTTTTTGGCAAACAAAGGCGGAGAAAACAGCTACTTCGAGCTGCAACAACGTTTGTATGCTGACCGCTAGATGCTGCGCAAAAACAGCATGAACAATTTTTATTAAAATGATAAAATTTTCATTTTAAAAAGCCAAAGCTTTCACAAATTAAGAATACAAAATAAATGGGTTAAGGTAATACAAGTTTGATATATACTAAATATCGTTATTGATGATATTCATTTAGAAATATGTCACAATGTTCTTCTTCCGCAGCCGCCATTTGTTAAAAAAATTATAAAAAAAGACGACCGGTTCACGTATACGTATCACACATAGAACGCATATTCACATAGCGTCGGCGTGGGGGGAAGCGTTGAGCTGGCTGTACTGACGGTCTCATCGACTGAGTAAGTATCTCTTTTTCTATAAATTCTTTTCGACATCTTTTGATAATCGTTGTAATCCTTTCTTTTATGTAATGCTAAGGTTTATTGTCTTTGATTTCATAAACTGATCGATGTAATTGTATGCAAGTATGTCGTGTCAAAGCGTCGTGCATTCGCCATGAAGCGTGCTCACCATGCTGAGAATCTAGTTTAGTCAGGAAACGTGGTTCAGACTTTCAAGATAGCATTTCTGTCACAAAAGCGTCATGGTTAAAAATACTGTCACACTTGATATTTGGTTCTGAATTGTTCAAAGTTTTTTGTGAGCTTAAGAGTATTTTATCTAGTTGACTCATCTAAGGAACTATTGCCACGAGTTCACTAACCAGTCACTTATCTTTACAGGACATTCCTGATAACTTTGCAGGAGAGTAAGACGTTTCAGCTTTAGCTGAGAAGATAACTGGTCAATTTGGCCATTGACAGGTGTGTAAAAGACTTCAGTGAGCAAAACTATTTAATCTGTATTGATGATTTTAATTTTTTGATCTGCAACATTTGTTGGATGAAATTGACCTTTAAAATTAGACATGCATGGTTCTGAACAGATTACATAAAGATTGACTCATTTTACTAAATCAACTGGAATTCAATCTAATTGAGCAATGCTTGGCATTACAGGTTTCACAACCAGGAACCAATTTCTGAATGACTAACATCTCTGAGCAGACAGGTAACTATTACTTTTTATTAAATAATTGAATATCACTTTTTCTGATGATCGTTCTGTCTGAAAAGCACAACTGTGCACATGAAGTCAATCAAAATATTAGACATGCATGACTCTGAAAAAAAATCTTCTATTTATTTTAAATTTGTTAAAATAGAATGGGAGCTAATCATATTTATAGTTAAAACAGATAAACCCATGGCTGAAGATGAAGGGTTCGTGGTCCGTTTGAGAGGCCTTCCCTGGGCCGTGACTGACGATGACATCCTTAAGTTTTTTGGTGAGACCCAACTTAAAGTCCTGTAATGCCAAGATGTGTTCTAATTAAATCTACTGGTTCAGAGGATTCAAATATTGTTGGAGGTGCCGCGGGGATTCACATGACGTACACGAGGGAAGGAAGACCAACAGGTGAAGGTTATTTGGAGTTGGGGTGTGAAGAGGATGTTGAAAAGGCTCTCACGAAGCATAATGAACACCTTGGCCCTCGCTACATTGAAGGTATGCGTTTTGTGGCTGTTTGGGATTTGTGACTGTTCTTAAAATGATGACACAAAATTTCTGTGTCCAGGCCAATGATAATTTATGATATTAACTCTTTTGGTGACCACTGATTTCTTGAATTTATAAAGCTGAATACTAGTGATGGATTTGAGGACTGAATTTTAAAATTTTCTGTTACAGTTTTCCGCTCTAAACGCTCCGAGATGGAATGGATGGTCAAACGGTCTGGTCCACCAAACGCTGCGGCTCCGTCATCGGACGATGATTGTTTCGTTCGCTTGCGCGGGCTACCTTTTGGTTGCTCCAAAGAAGAGATTGCCCAGTTCTTCACTGGTAAGGTTTTCTGACAATTTTAAAATATTTTCTACATTAATTCCCCTCGTAACGGAGTCGGAAGTTGATTAATGTTAATTTGGGTGGATCTTTTTCGCTGTGGATGAGGGTCGGTGAACCTTATTGGCAGCGGATTGGTTTTTCCCGACCGTTTATTGTCTTTGAGTGCAAACTTGATGTGTGATGAAATTTTGGGGCAGGGTTGGAGATAGTGCCAAACGGAATTACTCTACCTACGGACTATTCTGGGAGGAGCACGGGCGAAGCGTATATTCAGTTTGCAACTTCTGCTCTAGCTGAGAGGGCTCTTGAGAAACACAAGGAAAAGATCGGGCACAGGTGGGAACCTCTAAACATAACCAACCCTTATCTCTTAAACCTCATTTCGTTTCCATTGAACTTACTAGTCGAAGTGTACGTCGTGTCAATTTTTGTGTTTAAGCTTTCCTAATCTCTTCCACCATCCCCTCGAGGGTGGGACGGGACGATTCTACCTACGGATTCTTTCGTCATCGGTTACAGCTTTACAAAAAAAAAAATTATGTGGTTTTACGATTCGTGTTGGCTGTCAAATTATGAGCCGACATTTTTTTTTTCTGTCTTCCTAATTTTGTTTCATCTGCATTACCCGAACTTAGCTGCGAGCTGACTTACCGGGTGGTTACGGTTTAAAGTGGCTTGCTTATACCTTTTTTCCGCCTTATTGCATTGGTGAACGGTTGGTGAAATTATCTTTCGTTCCGCCACTTTTGTAGGTACATTGAGATATTCCGCAGCAGTTTGAGCGAAGCTCGCGCATCCGTAGCCAGCGTTCCTCGTGGTGGAGGAGGACGCGGTGGTGGATCTGAAGGACGCTATGGCGGTGGAGGAGATAGATATGGAGGCGGTCGCCCCAGTCCGTATGATAGGAATGTAGACCGCTTTGGTGGTGGCCCCGGCCAGATGCGCCATGGAGGTGGTCACATGCGGAGAAGAGGTGAGTTGGCGATGAGCCGCACACGATTCAACTATTCTTGTAGCGATTAGCATAAGCTTTTGTCGATTTAAAAGTCCATTACTGATTGTGTTGTATGCAAATTCCCCTTTTTTTCAGAAGAACCCTATATGCGCGGTGGAGATTGGGGAAATGGGGGACCACCGCGGTACATGGAACCGAGTTACGAGCGACCACGCACGCTGAAAACCTTGTACGGTGATGAGGGATCTGGACACAGAATTCATATGCGTGGATTGCCCTTCAGGGCGACTGAAGATGATATTGCTGAAGTAGGTTTTGAGGACTCGCATTATGATCGATTAGCTATCATGATTAACCTTTTCTTCGTTTTATTTTCTATTAGTTCTTCCATCCGCTGCACCCGGTTGCCATCCATATTGGCTATGAGCAAGGCCGTGCTTCGGGTGAGGCTGACGTTGAGTTTGCTTCTCACGATGATGCCGTCCGCGCTATGAGCAGGGTAATTTGGTGTTTTACCGTTCTTTTTCGGCGTCGTAATGCTAACGTGATATTTCCTTTTTTTTTTGTCTTCAGGACAAATGCAACATGCAACATCGCTACATTGAGCTGTTCTTGAATTCGACAGCCGGTCCAGCTGGTTATGGCCCGCCATACGGAGGAGGCTATAACAACTGATCATATTTCTTTGTTCCCTCGTTCTTCTCCCACACTGAATACGTCGGTTAATCTTATTTGTCCTTCCTCTTTTGATGAAAATTCGTGGCTCAGTCGTTTGTACGCATTCCGTTTAACTAAGTAATACACTCACCACATATACACGTAGAAATTTTATTGTGAAAAAGTGGGCTTTTATTGGTACGTACCAACTTATCTCTCAGCTTGTGGTGTAATTTAGCTGATTGATGAGTTGAGCGTGCCTACATGAGTAACGGAAATTTTCATGTTTTGAAACGGAACGAGGCCTTGCTGTTGCTCTGTCGGCCCCTTAACGCGTTGCGGGAAACAGACGGAAAGCTCTATCGGGGACATTACGTCAGCTCCGTGTTTGATGCGCCCGGCACTACCGGGGAGAGTCCGGGAACGGCCGTGTGTACCCCGTGAGCGGGTATAAAACACGGAAGACTTGACTCTTTTGTCATCCGGTTCGAACCCTTGCCGTCTGCAGCCACGTCCTGTTGCTTCTCCCGTCCATTCGACAACATTCCACCACCATGCCTAACTGTCCGAAATGCAGCAAACCTGTTTACTTCGGTAAGTCTTGAGCTCTTCTATTAGCAATTTCGATCCATATTTTTAAGAGGGAGAAAAGTAGACATTCTGAATGTTTGTTGTTCACGCTTGCTACCCGTCTTGTTCTTTGAGAACGGGCGTTTTCATATCAGCAGTGAGTGTGCGTGCGATCTCTAGACGAGATAATGCGGCGTTGACAGTTGCCAGATTAATGATGGAAAACTGGCCTTTTAAAATGAAAGAATGTGACTCTTGTTCTCGACTTGAAAGAAAGAAAACATTTCGCTGATGATCGTGATTGGATCGGGAATAACAAAAACAAAGCAGAAGGTAAAAAAGAAAGATGGAAGTTAGATTGATGGGGAGAATGTTATGCCCTTTAAAGGTCACTCCGTCTATTGTTTTCAGATAGAGACCAGAAGGGGAAGAGAGATAGAAAAAAAATCCAACTTTAAATAAAAGCAATAGGAAACGGCTATGCGTCATTCTGATGTCATCGAGTCTCGAAAAACGTGACTAGTTGTATAAAATGCGAGCCGCAAAGTTCAAGTACCCAGAGTTAGAAGGCTAGTCGCGTCTCATCCATCACACTCCAATTGAGTCAAAAGTCTCAACTCGGTGTGTCGATCTGTTACGGCATCGTTTAGCATGTTTGGTATAAAATTTATCTATACCTGCCTGGTCGCTACAGACGCGCTATATATGATTCCGAGAAAAAGAAAAGAAAAGAAAAGAAAAGAAAAAAAAGCCTGTGGTGGAATTCAAACGCGGGATGTTTCACGCCGGTCCGCGCCTTGCCGGCTGATTGGCTTCGGCGTTTTCATGCCCATTTACATCGAGTTTCCGAGTAAAGACACCCGCGGCGCTGTTGCGAGCGTCCCCTCTTCTTCTTCTTCTCAGTGTGTGTTATAAAAGAAAACTTATAGGAAGAAAAAAAGAAGAAAGAAAAAAGATTTGTTGACCATGTATGGTCCGGTTGGCAGGGTCTATTCAGTGGGGCCATCAAGAATAGATTATGCGGGACGGAATGGATGATTCTGAATCAGTCTTTGACAATTTGACTTGCTCATTTTCCTCCAGTGGACAGTTGATGGTAGTCGTATGAATCATGATCGTGTTATTTAGAAATGTAAAACCATTTTAGGCATTTTGATGGATTAAAGTGGCATTATTCTCGTTCATTAATAAATTCATTTTTTTTTCTTCTTTTCCCTTTATCTTTTATTATTCTCTTTTATACAGCCGAGAGGAAGACCTCTTTGGGCAAGGACTGGCACGGATCCTGCCTGAAATGTGAGAAATGCAACAAGACTTTGGTTCCTGGTCAGGTAAGAAAACAATAATTGCTCACCTTTCATTGAAAGAAGAACGTCTGCTCACCAATTTTCTCCTTTCTCACATGTACGCGCGCGCACACAACACACACAGCACGCCGAGCACGAAAACAAACCTTACTGCAACAATCCCTGTTATTCGGCTCTTTTCGGTCCTGGAGGTAAGTTTACGTAGAGTGGTAAAGAGAAGAAGAAGAGAGAGAGAGAAAAAAAAAAACTCCTCCTTGTTTTGAAAGTTATACAATAGCAACACCACACAACCCAGCCCGCTATTCATCAAACTAACCACCTCTTTGGTGTATATTGAGCTGGAGGAGAAACCGGGGGTTGTCAGTAGATATTTATGCGGCCCATTCCTCACGAATGAAGGAGGCTAGACACCTTTTTAGTTTTTCCGTTTCGTTACAAAAGAGAAATATACAAGTAATATGATGGTGGTGCTAGTAGTCGATTTCCATCTTGAAAACCTGTTGGGTTTTTTTTTCTCCCTCCCTTTATGAATTGGAAAAGAACATGCACACGTTTTTATAATGAAGCTTATTTTACAAGAATCAAAATATTTTGGACTGGTCAGTCCGGATCCAGATTTTGGCATATGGCTAATCCATCTTGTTTCTCTTTTGTTTCTGATGGACTAAAGGTTTTGGACGCGGCGGTGCTGAGTCTTACGTCTACAAAAAGTGAAGAGCTACAGACACCATTTCTGATGGGCACGCCGGTTGACGACATCTGTCGAGCACGCAGCCCTTTTCCGAAAATAACCGACAAGACTTATTATTATTCATAGCCGGGCTTCATCTTCTTTCCAATGCGCCTCTCTTTTTTTTTCATATTTCATTTTTTTCCCTCTCAATTTTCCCTTCTCTCGGCCAGCAGCAAGCGGCGTGTTGTGCGCGCGAGAGCCGAAAAACTGACAGATTCCGATCATTCCTATTTATATGTTGACATTCCTTCTTGTTTTTGTTTTCTTCTTCTCCTGGACTTTTTTAAAAAGATATTTTATAGATATATATATATATCAATATCTCCGCGCTTCCGACACAAACACAATTTATGTGGACGATGGTTCTCATTTTCGATGCATAAATATATATCAATGAATAAATAAATATAAAAAAACGCCGAGCGCTACAGCCATCTGTGATTTATTTTATGAACTACGTCGTAGACGTCCTGACCGTCCTCGATTTTCGGGGGGAAGGAACCAAAAGGAAAAAAAAGACAAGAGAAAGAAAAAAAAGGAGGGGGATCCATCACCTGACATTGATAATCTCTGGCCTTACCTGAACGCAAACGAGAGAGAGGAGAGAAATCCAGTTGCCTTGTGTTCTATACGGCATGGCTGATAACATTATCAGAGAATCTGTTTGGTGTGTTTCTGGCCTGGTGTGTGTATTTGATGACCGCGCCAACGGCAACCAGCTGCCGGACAGACCGAAAAACATGTAAAATCCTTTTTTTTCTTCTTCTTCTTCTTTACATTTCTTCTCTTTTTGTTTCTTCTTTAAATTAAATAATTTTAATAAAAGAGTGAGGAGGAGGGAAGAAAATCTGGCATTCCTTTTTGTCTTGTTTGTTCTTGTTGTCACTTTTCTGCTTCTCTCGACGAGCGTGCCAAACACAGAGACGCCCGACGCACACACACAGCAGACGTAGTGAGAGAAAAAGAGAGAGAAAAAAAATGGCTTGAATAAATATCCGGTCTGTCTGTGTGTGGAGATAAAGCAAATAATAAAAAAAAGGTCCCGGCTTAGCCGTCGTAGTAGCCAGCCGGTTTGATTATTGTTTTCTTGGGAGTCAAAAAATGGTCGATTCCAGTTGCGTGCTAATATTGACCAACAGGTATTTGTATAGTCTCTCTCCAAAGTCTCAACCGTGTGGTTACACACAACAAAAGAGAACGTCGATTGGTCAATCAAGTAAAGGAATTGATCGATGGACACAGTGGGGGATTCATTAGGCCGTTGCCGCCGTGTCAAATCCATCAAATTAGCCAACGAGGATGGACGATGCGACGTGTGCTGCGCGGCTCAAAGGCAACCTGATCACCGCGCCAGGTGTGTTGTGTTAATAATACGCTGAAAAAGGGGTGGTAGTGGTTGGGTGGGGGAAGTGTTATAAATACAACAAGGCTTCTTCTTCTTCGTCTTCTTCTTCTTCCTCCTCGTCCTCTTACTCTCTCTCTCTGCCCGTCTACCGCGAAAATTTCCGCGCCATCTTGTTGGCCCTCTCCAATTTCCATTTTGGTTATGCGCTTGGGTCAGGTGGGGGGGTTAGCGTGAAAAGACTCGGATTTCTTTCCTTTTTTTCCATCTTTTTATTTTATTCTGGAGGAAAAAGAAGAAGAGAGAGAGAGAAAAAGATTTTTTCTCCCCTGGAAAAAAAAACTTGACTGTGGAGACATTTTTATCGCTGGTTGTAAAAAGAAAACGTGGTGGTGGTGGCTTGTTGTCCACCATTTCCTCTTTGACCGTCCATTCTTCTTTCTTTCTTTCTTTCTTTTTTTCCTCCCTTATTTTTCTTTTATATTTGGTCTAGGCCCAAAAGAGCCAACCCTCCTTCTCCTCCTCCATCTTTGTTCAGTTAAATCCACCCTTCTCAACAAAGTGGACGGGCCACTCCCCCACATCAAACTGGCCAGCCGTGCCGGCGGCTATTTCTTCAAACTTCTTCTTCTTCGTTCTTCGTCTTCTTCTTCTTCTGAAGAAGAAGAACTCTCCCTGGTGCACATTTTCTCAACCAGAGGTCAGGGCCGGCAACGACGACAGGGTCCGTGTGCGCATACACCAAGCCAGCCAGCCAAGCCAGCCACCGATAACTCCGCCCAAGTCCTATCGGGTGTTACTAAGGTCAGTTGCTAACGAAAACGCGCGCGCATCTGGGGAGGTGGGGGGAGAGAATGGGGGGGATAGAGAACTCAGCATAAGAAAACGCGGTGCTGCATTGCGATTGGTCGGCGTTGTCGCCCTAGGGGAGACTTTCCAACTTCAACACCACCCACTTTTCCGGTGGGTGGCTTGTATGGAGTGGCGGGCCTTTTTCGGCTACGCGGGCTTTACTAACACACTGTACACGAGTCGGTGTGTGTTAGAGCCGCAACACACACTAGAGCCGAGCCGCCCATCGAAGCCGCCACTGCCGCCCGCTACTACCGCCGCCGCCGCCGCTGTCGGAAGAAAGAGGAAGCCGAGAGAGGGCTTTTTTGTGTGTGTGTGATTCTCTCTCTCTCCTCTTTTTTTTTCTTTCCTTTTCCTTTTTTTCACCTCGTCGTCGAGGCGTGCGCGCCCCGCAGTCATATCTTTACGCGCCCTCTTTCTGCATACAGAGTTGAACGTCTTGACCGCCAGGGCGCTCCTCGATCGTTTCATCCCCCGTCTCCTCGAACACCAACCAGTCGACTTGGGCCCTCCAGACGAGATGGCCGTCCTGTGCTGACGTTCTCTACACACACACACGACATTTTTGTTACCGAATCTGCTGCTCTGAACCCGACAGAATTTTTTTTTTACTCGCGTCGTCGCTTTAGAAAAATTTAAAAGGAAAAAAGAAAAAAGACTTTTTTTTTCTTTTTTTGGCCACGGAACCTTGCGCCCGAGTGTCCATTTCAGATTCGAACTCGATTGCGTGCGATTGTGTGTGTTCTTGGTGTGTGTCGAGTGCCAAGTGCTGCGTAACAAGTGAAGCAACAACCCCCACAACCAGTCGGTGTGTCTCTCTGTGTGTGTGCCGAGCCGCGTGTGTGTGGATTCTATTTGGATAACGCGAGATTCGTCTCTCTGTAAAACAGAAAGAATTGTCCAAGGGAAAAAAGGAAAGGCGAGAAGAAGAAGGGAAGGAAAAAAAAAACTTGTCACATTTGTTGCCGAACCTCGAGGCGCGTGTGTGCGCGGGAGCGCGTGAAATGGCGCTGTGAAAGGGGCTGCCATCATGGTGGAGTCATTATAATATCTAGGCCTGGATTAAAAGAGTCACAACCCGTTCGTCGTCGTCGATTCTCGATCGTTTAGTCTCACCCAAACCGCCCAACAGCAGCAGACAAGAAAGAAGTCGAAAATGCCGCACGTGAACGGAAGCAGCGACGGTGACGATTTGGGCGATGCCGACGAGATCAAAGTTTTTAAACACGATGAGGAATGCGAAGAAGAAAAGAAACTGATTGCCGAAGAAAGACAATCCGACTCCCTGACTGAAGACAAATCCAGTCTGGTCACCGAAGGAGAATCACAGGTAACTTTTTGATTCCAGTTTTTTTACTTTTGTCTCTCTTTTTATTCCACCTGATTCGTGTATTGTGAGCTTCCCGTCGGCCTTGCCCATTGAACATTTTCACAAGCTCACAGAGTCGTCGGTCCAGAGTCTGGGTCTTTCTTTTTTGTCTTGCGTAGCCCTAAAATTAGAACCAAGGGTTTTTCGTTTTATCTCTCTCTCTCTTTTCTGTCGAGCTCGTCACACCATCTAGCGGCTGGAGAAAAATAGCCTTTTTCCCACTCGTTGAAAAAAAAGAAAGACTTAACAAGGTCTCTTTTTTGGTTGAAAAAAAAAAGTTTGTCACGGCCGGAAATGCCAGCGTTGTCACACTCTGCTTGCTCTCTGTTTGTTGGTAAAAAATTTAGCAGCTCGTCGTTCACTAATAGGCGAGGCAAGACACGATGTCACCCCCATAGCGTGAGCTATCAAAGCGAATCGGACCATATCCACCACCACCACTCATATCTCTCTCTCTTTTTTTGTTCTTGTTGTCTTTATTTACAGAGCAAAAACGCGTCGTTGGCCGGCCAGAGCTTCACGGGCAAGAACTCACTACGACCCGAACCCGGACCGTTATTTGGTGGTAAGTTTGATTGAGTTATACTAGATGAGGGGTGAAGCCCGTAAGGCTTTAACGCTCCATTGGTTTTTTTGGGGGGTGTCTGTTTTGGTGTATCGATATTGTGTTGGAAAGTTAAGTGTTTTTGACGTTGTATATCCCAAACGGGACGACGCACACACACAACTTGTTATGGCTTATAACATTAAACAGGGCACCACCCATATCTCTCAATTCTCCCGCCGATTGCCATTTAAAAATGGCGACTATGGAGAGAGCCAAGAAAACGAACGAACGATGAAGGAGGGAGACACACACAAAAAATAGAAAGAAACAAGTGGATGTGAACGTCTTTTAAAGACACATAAGCAGCAAGTATACTAGTAAGAAAAAAAAGCCATTCGAAGCTGATTGCGTTTTACGACCGGGAGAAAAAGAAGCGCTTGTATTTCTTCCGTTCTTTTGTTTTTATTTGCGGTTGAAAGTCGTCGACGTAATGAAAGAGGCCGGAAAAGGGAGATTGTAATTCTCTTTTTTTTCTCTCTCTCTTTCTCTCTCTCCTACTTCTTCTGTGTAAAAATGTGAGTGTGTGTGCGCCCAAGTTTTTCTCTCTGTACGTTCTCAACTCGATACTTTTTAATATATATAACTACAATTCAACCGCAGACTCGTTTGACGTCGTCGAACGAGGAGGTTGTTTCGGCTGGTTACGCACTACGGCGTCACTATGGGGCGCTGCTTGAATTATGGTCAAGGATATGATGATGATGATGATATTTCTGAGGTTGCCACTGGGTAATTTTTCCGGGGTTTTAATTTGAGCTCGTTATCGGCTAAGGAGGAGTTCGTGGGCAGTCCACATATGCGGTGGTGGTGATGGTAAAAAGTAAAGTAACAATTGAAAAAAAAAAGTATGAAATAGTCTTTTTCTCTCTCTAGCTCTAACCAAACAACCGATGGGTGGCGGTGGTTTTTCTGCAAGTGGTAGTCAATCGGCAGCGAGCACAATGACCATGTTTTGATTCCATTTCGATCCGCCTATCTAACCTTATTGTGTTTGCGTGTAGGTCGGTCGCTGGAGTCGCTGGCCTCATCGCACGCCTCTCCGCTCAACATGGGATACCTTATGCCCTATTCGTACCACAACGGCATGGCCGCTCTCACCTCCCTGCCATCCATGGTAAGTCTCCACTTTGGTGGAATGTTGATGTTTCTATTCTCTCCGTGTTTCGTTTTTCCCCCTTCCAGAAAGGAAAAAAAAAAAACTTTTGGTCTTCTTCTTCTTCGTCGTCCTCTCTTTTATGATTATTTGAGGCGAGAAATTGATGTTTCCCCCCTGTCCGAGGAAAAAGAAGGGGGCTGCCTGGCTCCTTTCTATTTCGAGGGCTTTCTTACTACTTTTTCTACCCTCCATTTTACACAAGTTGGGTCTGGTCAAATATCACCCCCTCCTTCTCCTCCTTGCTGACCAAATAGCCTTTTTGGGACCCAAAAGTCGAAAAAGGAGGAGAACGACTATTCATAAAGAGAGAGAGGAAAAAATGTTGATCATCTCGCAGGGAAGGGTCAAGTCTTTTTCTTTTAAGTAGAAGAAAAATTTGAATATTTCCAAGTGTAACTTTTGATACTGGAAAATTGCTGTGGGCGTGGCCCAGCGATTCAGTTTTGTCCAGCATCACTGATCCGTGCGCGGAAAATGGGCCTCTGCGTGCATTCCCCAAGGTCGCCGGATGCTGGAAGGAAATCTTCTCGGAAGTCGATTTTCTTTTCTCTTTCAGGATAATTAGTTTCCAAACTATATGGTGGGGGGGCATTTTTTTTTTCTTCTTTTATTCTTTTTGTTCGAGAAAGAGAAAGAGGGCGGAGGACATTTTCTGGAGACCTCCTGTTGCGGATTGAAAAGAAACGGAGTTGACGGATCGCGCGCACACAGTGCGTCCAGGGGGCGCCGGATTAAAAAAAGGAGACGAAGAAGAAGAACCTTTTTTTTTCTTCTTCTTCTTTCATGGGGTTGTACTACCAGGGGGTGAGAGGTCATTTCTCCCAGAAACCCTCGAGGGAAAAGGGGTTTTTGTGTTCAAACGGGTCACAAGGTGGTCAGGAAAAAGAAAGATGGCGCCGCATTCCTCGTTAACCGCCACCTACCACGCCATATATACAAGAAGAAGAAGAAGAAAAAACCTTTTTTTTCTTTCTTTTTCTTCTTCTTCTCCCAGAGTTGCCACCACTTGTGCCTCCTCCTTGTTTCCAGAAATAATTGAATTTCCAAACCACTGAACTTTGAACCTTTCTGGTAATGGTAGTCGTTACGTTTTTGGGTGATTAAAAAAAGAGAGAAAGCCAGAGTGGAGGACAAAAACAGTCGCCGTATACACATGTATAACGGTTCGGTCAAGTTTGATTCCAATTCCATTTGAGATTGGTTACGGTTGACACAATGGGAATCTCACGCCATTAGGCCGTTTGGTGATGGATGACGTCACGATAGCACTTGTCTAGTTGGGTCCGGATGTTGTGAGGATGGAAAAAGGTAGATAGGTAGCAGGAGCAGGAGCAGCAGCCAGGTAGTAGTCGCCTTAGAGTATTTATTCATGGGTATATCTTGTGTGTAAGGCCCCCTTGTTACAAGCTCATCCAATCCGTCATATTTGGACACATTAGAAACGGTCAAACCCGTTGGGCTGTTGTTGTAGTTTCGAAGGCTCACGGAAAACGAGAGAGAGAAGAAGAAGAAGAAGAGAAAAACATGGGGGTTTCCAAGTGTGTAATCTGTTTCTCCCGAGGCACTCCCTTCTTATTTTTTTTTTTCTTCTTCTTCCCTTGGTTCTTTCTATTTGACTAGAGTGTAGTCATCATCATCAGGCAAATATCCTCGGGGATCTTTTCTCCCTTGTTCTTTTGTTTTCAACGCCATCTACTACTACCATCAACGAGCTAGACGATTTAAATGGCACAGGTGTCATTTAAAGACTCTTGCCCGTTCCCGGCGGACCCGACAGTTTAGCACATTTTCTCTCTCTCTCCGTTGCTTGCCCACAAGACTTTTTTTCTTCTTTTCTTTCTTGGTCGTTCTACTCTAACCCCTCTTTCGCTTAAAGAGATATGAAAATATGAAACTAGGTTTCCTGTCGTCTATATACAATTTTCTAATGCTCTTGTAAGGCATATGGAAAAGTTGGAGGGGGGCAATTTGATCCTTTTTCCCCTCTGGTTTCTTCTTCTTCTTCTTGTAAAAAGTATATAAGAGTGAGAAGAAGGAAAGAGAGAGAGAGAGAAAAAAAGCCATGTGGATTTTTTCTTTGTCACTCCCTCTTTTTTTTGTTTTTTTTTTTCCTCGGACGACTTCATTAAACCTTCTCTCATCGTTGGGTTTGAAAACACCAGAAAAGAAAAGAAAAACGTATTTCCAGCTAATCAAACTAAGTAGTTCCGCTGGGGATTTCACCTGCCCTAATGAGGAGTAATCCGCGACGCGAGCGCACAGGTGTTCCTATGCGCGCCCGCATCAAGTTTAATGTTGAATAAACTTGATGACTTGGGGCCTTAGTAGAAGTTTATCTCTTTGGGGGAGGTAGAAAGAAGAAGAAAAAAATGACGATGCAGCTTCCTTTTCCCCCCGCTGCGCGATCATCCTGCTTTGCCGGCCTAGGCCTAGTGTTTTTCGATATTTCAAAATATTGAAGTTGTTGTCTGTCGGTTGTACCAGTAGAAAATGTCGAGGGTTTTCCTTGTAGGGACGAAACAACTGGACAGAGAAAATGTTTTTTTGGGGACGTGGGGGTACCGATCTTATCATGACGAATGGCAGCAGCACCAGCAGATCCTTGAACAAACTGGAATCGCCCCTCTTCTCCTCCATCTCCTTCTTCTTCGTCTTCTTCTTCTTCATTTTCCTTCCTTTTAACCAATTCCTCCTCCTTCTCCGGGTAATTCAAACGGGGCCTATGTCTCTTCTCTCTCTCTCTCTCTCTCGTGTTTGTTGGATGCTATTTTCTGTCCGTTTCGACAAAGAAGAACTGAAGAAGCCAAGGTCAAGTCTTCGCCCCCTGGGGGCCCCTAACACAAAGTTAGCTACCCCGCCACCGCAAAGAACGAAGCGGCATCTTTGCTCGTCTCCTTACCGTTGCCGCTTCCAAGTCGGCTTGACACTGCTAGTTGCTACTTCTCGCTAGCTGCTGTTGCGGTTTCGTTGACTTCGACTCCTTCTTCGACTTCTTCCGCTGTTTGTTGATTCCCGATAATATTGAAAATGTAAGCAACTCGTCGAGTCCGCCGGCTATATTCCCACCACCACCTGTAATGCCGTTTCCCTCCTCCCTTAAAATTGTGAACCGCAATCTTCCTAATAAGTCGTTGGGCGATGAATAATTCATGGTGCAACAACGGCAGCAGCTCGACGAGCAGCTCTTCTTTTTTGCACGCGGGAGAAATAGCTCACGAGGAGACGAGAGAGAGGGGAGACTAAGGCCTCAAATCAAGATGGATGATAAGGATGTAGTGACGTTGGTCTTGTTTGTTTCTTTTTGGTCCTGAAAGTAAAGAAGGAGAGAGAGAGAGAAAAAAAAATCCGACGAATCGTGGAATAAAGAAAAGACGAGATAAAAGGCAAGTCAAAGAAGAAGAAAATATTCGACTGCTCTTATCGCAGGCCATTATCAGTGGCGCGCCCATCTCTCTCTCTCTCTCTCTCGTCCGTTAACACACACAAACGGCCGTTGGAGGGTCTGGCGCCTTTGAGGAAAACTACAAATATTCTCTCAACTCTCTATTTTCCCCCCTGAAGATATTCTTATAAAACTTTAGGCCTTTTTATCGGGCCGTCCTGTCAATGTGTCAATGGATCAAAGTCTCGATGGTCGGCTTGTCACTCACGCTTGTGTCAATGTTGGTATCTCGGACCCAGACGTTTTTTTTTGTCTTGTTTGTCGATTTTATGACTCTCTCGGTCCCGTTTCTGACCTCGAAATATCATAAAAGATGTTGGTAGAAGTAGAAGAAAGAGCTTGTATATATATATAGGGGACTTTGGGGGGGGTTATATGGGTGTATAGGCCATAAAAATCCTTACCGTTAACTTTTTGGTGACCCCAAAATGGTGGACGATATGGTCGACGAGGGTTAATTGATGGAGGAAAGAAGAAGAAAAAAAAGAGAGAGAGAGAGAAATGTCTTGAGAGAAAAGGAGGATCTTTCGTGATGGATCGCCCAACGGAATGCCGTGTTACTCATAAATCATCGGTGCTGTTGTGGGCCGTACCTGTGTACACACACACTCACTAGCGCGGGAATGAATTATCGCATCTCGTTGCGGATGATGGCCGTGTAACAGGTGAGCCCATCATCAACACATTCCCACCAGAAAAGAGCGTGACCGGCGCCCGGCAATCGGACCTGTCAAATTCTATTGATTTAACGAAAAATTGAGGCAACACTGGCAGGCAGCGTTTTCAAGCTTTTCCCACGATAAAGAGAAACGCCGACGCCAGTCGTCGTCGTCGTTGTCTGTCACTTTTTGATAGGCAGAACAATGGCGGGATATCCAGTAGCACGCGTTGCGCGCGTCTTTTTTTTTCTTTTTTTCTTTAAAGAAGTGTCAAACTAGAATATATACATTAAAGAAGAAGAAAAAAAACACATTTTTTTTCCTTCTTCTTTTTCTTTGGCAGTACTTAAAAAGTCGCGGGTCCGCCCCATAAGTCGTCGAGTTTGACAAATAAAAAGAAGCGACACCCGAGCCGACTTCAAACGGACGCGTTTTCTAGCGATGCCGTGACCAGTCGCCCGTGTTGTTGATCATAAGATTATTGGATGGGCGGAGGGTGTGCGCTGACGCCCTTTCTTTGACCGTTTTTCGTTTGATCTTGTACCTAAAACTAATCGTATTATAGAGAAAAGACGACGAATACTCTGGCCCCGGATAGCTTTCTGTGTGTGTGTCCCGTCCGTGTTTCCAGACTTGGCAAGGCGTCCACACTCAGGTAGCGCGTTAGGCTTCACGGCTCCGACAAGAGAGAACCGAAAATATGACATTTTTACGAATCCAATTCCTGTTAAGAAAAAAAGTTGGTAGTAGTAGTAGTCGTCGTAGTGGAAGACAGGTAAAGTCTCTATGGGTTTCGATTTCCTGAGAGGGGGGTATCTGTTTGTCCGACATTCGATACGGCATTTTCGACTCTAGAGGTAAAGGGGGAGCACACAGCACACACACAACCGTACTACTACTACTACTACTACCGTACCAAACAACGTATATAGGAGGAAGAAAAAAAAAAGATTCCGGCACCTGCTAAAGTGCGGGCGCGTGCCGCGTTCAAAGAGAGCCGCCGCTCGCGCGCCATTCAAAGGGGAAAATCTTGTAAATTCGGTAAAATAATCAAAGAGTCGTCGGTCGTATCACACAGAGAGAGAGTCAGTAGTTGCTTCCGAAAGAAAACAAAAAGACTGGGGCGGCTCCTTTTACGAAATAAATAAAAAAAAAACGAAAAAACTAGCTCCGCGCCATCAAAGCTGGCTCTCCTCTCTCTCTCTCTTTTGAGTAGAAAAAATGCAGAAAAAAAGCGTATATATATTTTTCTTTTTCCTTCGTGAGCAGCCATTCATCCATCAACAAAGAGAAGCGGAGCTACCGGTTAGCATAAGCCACGTAGAAAATTAGACTCGGTACTCTTTGTGTGCGTCGTCGTCGGCGGCATCTATATAAGCTCCTCTTGATTGAATCTCTCATCAACGCCGTAGCGCCAATTAAGACTCCAATTAGCTGTCAAAGTTGTTTGAATCGACAACAGCTTTGATCTTGCACTAGTAGTACGCTTGTAGTAGTAGTAGTGGATACGTAAGTAGGCGTGGTCTTTGACATTCCTTGCCGGAGAAGAAGAAGATTCTTTTTCGGGGGGGTTAGAAAAGCTGTCGAAGGATCGGATTGCTCCAGCACACACAACGGACGGACATGTTTACGACACCCCAACAACTACCCCGAGGTGGTGGTGGTGGAGGAGGAATGTGTCTTGTAGAGAGACGTTCGGAAAAACACGTGTTCCTCCTCACGCTGGCCGTATCTTTTCAACCGGTCAAGCACACACACATACAAATCCTCGGCTTTTTTCCTTTCCTTCCTTCGGGGTCTTTTGTGTCTGCTCATCCACACGGCGGAAGAGCTGGGGGGGGGGGGGAGAGAGGGACAAAAATGTGTGTAATTCTGCTGACTTGAATTTCTCTGTGTGTAATTCACAGAGGAAGAGGGAAGGAAAGAAAAAAATGAGGGTGCCATTGTGTACCACACGACTTTTTCGCCCTCAATGGGGTATCTAGCACTCGGGCTAACAAGAATCTCATATTTGGATGATGAAAAGCTCTTTTCGCTTCTCACTCACCCAACATATCAAGATTCAATCACTTTTTTTTCTTATATTTTATTTTCTCTCCCGGGCACAAAAGAAACTTGGGGAGCTCTCCTCTCCGATAGTGGTGGAGGAGGATCCACTTCATTGATTGCCTTTTCCGAAGAGGAATTTCTCTTTTCCTCGTCAGTTTAAGTTAAAACTGGTGTCATCATATTTACACGCAAGTAGTCGGGTGTATATACGTTGGTGGGGTCCCACACATTGCTCGATCTAAACAATGTCCGACTGGAAAACACGACGACCATATTTATATATTCTATTCTATGGTTGGTGTGGTAAATGGTGTAAAAGAAGAAAGAAAGGAGAAGGGGGCCGACTGGAAAGGCGCCATCTTGTGTTGACGTCTCGTACCTGTCAGTCTAAATATTTACCTTCCGGACGTTGTGGTCTACCAACGGGCACACACAGAGCCCTCGTCTAAATCCACCACACAGAGAGAGGGAGCCAAATGGCCCGTGTGACTTGAAAGATCTCATATTTTGTCATAATAGGCTTATATACATCCCTTGTGAATGGTGGAGTCGTATAGCAACGATGAGGGGGGGAGCTGGGCAAAGTTGTGTGACAATAGGTTACCACTGATATGAAAAATATGATCTCTTTCCCCCCTGCTGCCGACCTTTCCATAATTCCCCGGGCACACACACACAAGCTTGCACAGACAACATTGATATGATAATCAACCGTTTCATAGACTGGCGCCCTTCCGACACGTTGATAGATGACCCTTTTTCCTCCAATCCGACAACACTTTGATGGATCGTGCGGTCGATGGCGTCGGTAATTAACGGCGGGCGCCCGAATCCTCCAATTATATCGATAACGCGCTACCGAATCGCCAAGTCTTTTTTTTCTCAGCTTTTCTGCAGTCGTCGTCGTCGCAGCAGTGAAATTTTCCGACGAAATTCACAACTAGGGAAAAAAGGAGAGAGAACGACTCCGACTACTAGTTCAACCACTCGAGTTTTAATTGGGACTGTTGGAGAGAGTCAACCTCCTCGAGCTTTGTCGCATCCCCGCAATCATCCAACCATCGCGCCCGGATGAACTTTTCTTCTTTCCCTCCGTTCTCCTCCAACCCCTTGCTACTACTACTACTACTACTACTGCTAACATATATATATATATATACTCTTATATGCAAGGCTTTCTGCTGATTAGGCACGCTTTCAACAACTCTGTAGGGGGTGTACTTTTTATTTTTTTTTTATTCAACGACAAGGACGACGACGACTATTTTCAATTGCTCCCGTTTTTTTTCCGGGGGTCCGTGGCGAATCTGTTTTAATGATCATCTGTCCTTCCTCCTCCTCCCCCCCTCGGTCTCATCCAACGACGATAACCATCTATTATTGCAGGAGCAAGCCAGCCAGCCGCCTACTATACGATGATGAGACTAGTAGTCTGTGTAGTGTACTCGTCAACTCGACAAAAGCCGGGGGATTAAGTTCTGTTCGCTATCCGATCAATCAACGGTATCTGAGGG
Source organism: Ceriodaphnia dubia (assembly GCA_022539655.2). NCBI lineage: Eukaryota > Metazoa > Arthropoda > Branchiopoda > Diplostraca > Daphniidae > Ceriodaphnia > Ceriodaphnia dubia. The sequence goes on from JAKUCG020000076.1 coordinate 2,390,098, forward strand.
AAGATGACAAATAGGATTTGGGACGAAGCCCCCGTGTGTACTGCGATACGACGGCGACGGCGGCGCTCCGACCGTGCGCTGCTGCTGCTCCATCTTTTCGGGAAAAATTAGTGGCTTTGATACACTTGACGAAATGACGAACTTGCCCGGTATAATAATCCGCTCTTCCCCATCCTCCTCTTCGTCTACTATCGAAAGGCTAATAATAGAGCGCGCCTTTGTAGAGAGCGCTGACAACTTTCGGTGATTGCGTCGTCGACGACGTCGCCCAGCAACGACCCCACGGGCCAAAGAGATTGGGACACCCAACCAACAAACTTTGTCTGTGTGTGTGTGTGTGTGTGTGTACGATGAATCTTAATTGACTTGTGGGACAATTGGTCAACGTTGCGCAGTCATATTGCCCGGTTGGGGGTCTCTCTCTTTCTCTTCTACCTTAAAGGGAACATGTTGAGAGAATATAATGTTGAAAAAGGGCAGCCGTAAAATGCCCAGCAGAAAGAAGAAAAGAAATGTATATAAAAATCCTATAGGGTGGACACTGAACCGGAACGGAAAAAACTCGTTTCGTTGGTCCGTTAAAAAACTCTAAGAAAGACTCGAAGGAGAAGAAGGAGAAGTAGAAAGAAAGAAAGAGAAAAAGAAAAAAGAGTTTTTTTTCGAGAATATATATATATATATATATTTAATAGAACGGGAGGGTACAAGCTCATTTGTTTCGAGAGTTACACAGCGAGAAAGGAAATTCTAAATGGGAAAAAGGTCGAAAAAGACCCCAGAGCCATGTCTTAACAAGGGGCCTGGGAGCAGCAGCAGCAGGAACGGGCCAGTCAAGCCCAGCCAGAAGATAAGAAAAGTAATGATTTTCGTGTTTCACTGAACGGCCAAGAGTGGAAAAAGATAAGGAATATATAGCATCCACTACGACTACTACTACTTACTACTAGCGAACCAGCATCCTTTTTTTTTTCTTCTTTCTTTCTCTCTCTTCTCTGAACTAAAGCTACCTGTAATTAGTGGGTTCTCTTGGATGATTATTCCCTGGCCACGAGTAGCAGATCGCATAAAAACGGCCGCCGCCACCCAGCGAGAAATTTTCTCTCTCTCTTCGCCAACCTCATTATCCAGTCTGAAACATTTCTTAGTTTCAAATGACTAAACCCTTTTTTTGCTTCGTTTTCTGTGTCATTTTCTTATTGATTTCACGCTCGATCGCCGTTCCCGGGCAAACTTCAATGATCTCTTTTGTTCCACTTGTTTCTCGGAATAAAGTTTTTTCTGCCTTTCCCGTTCGTGGCGGTTGTAGAGAGAGAGAGAGAGGTATATTCCCTTTTTCTTGATTGTTGGTAGCAGCAGCAGTGGTGGTGTTGCTCGGGTTCCGGCATCATAAATCACCACAATAGTTTCTAAGAGAGCTAGAGGGGGGGAGGAGGTAATGCTAATCGCCCACTGTTCCAGTCGCTTGACTCTTGCGTTCACTATTCCGTGTCATGACTGCTGCACGCCCCCTCTCCTAACTTGTGCTCTGCTGGCGCTCTTATTTCCGCAGTAACGACCACCATCACCGCTGCTGCTACCACCGTTGGGTTGTTGTATATGGAATTGTATAATTTTTTCTCTGATATTTTCTTACGACGACGGCCTTTTCCATCTCAATCATCCGTATTCACCTCACGGACCGGAAGTGATAAAAACTTTGGTCTGTGACTTTTTTTCTTTTTCTGGGATAAATCACGACCGGATGAGTCGCCATATTTCTTTTTTCTTCTCCTAAAAGAAGAAGGAGTCAATTTTTACAGAGGGTGAGAGAGAGAGAGGAGGAGAAGAAGAGAGTTTGGATGGTGAATCGTGACCATGTTGGCCTTGTCTCGGGGTCCGAGTCACGCCCTCGACTCACGCACACTCTTTTGTCTCGTCTGTTGACCATTGCCTGGCCTCTCGAAAATAATAAATACTCTCTGTGCTTCTGCTGCTGCTGCTTCTGTAGCTCGACTAGAGGAGAGATAATATACAGAAGAAGAAGAAGAAGAGAGAGAGCGCAGCCTGTACGTGCTCTCTCCGCCTTCTCTGACACGATTCTCCCTTAGATTTCCAGATAAAAAGAGAGAGAGAGAGAATCAAGTGGCTCCCGCAACGCCGGTTTTCTAGAAAGGACACGGCGCGACGCGGTTGTCGTCGCCCTTTCAAGAGGGTGAAACTTCTCTTGTAACTTCTTCTCCTTTTAGAAATTATTCCCGTCTTCTTCTTCTTCTTCTTGCCGTTGGAAGGCAAAACCGTAGATGACAACAACAAAAACAACAATTTTGGAATCGAGTCTGCTGTAGCAGCAGACTCTCTGCTAGTGCTGTGCGTTGCATCTGGAACGATTGGAATTCGAAAGACACCTTTTTGGCCTTGGGCCTTTCGCCGTCTATTTCGGATAAAGCGGAGCTAGAAGAAATTCTTGTGCCGCCGCTACACGACCGCAGTTGTGAGCTACTAGGTAGAGAGAGAGAAAGAGAAAGACTCCCGTATGGCCGCGCTCCAAAACATCTTCAATACTTTGATTCGGAATTCATCTTCTCATTAAGCTAATGCTCGTCGCGTCCCCCCGTACTTCTTCAAAATGGCTGACGGCGTTGGATATTCTGATTAGCCTTTGAGAGAGAGAGAGAGACGTCGTCGTCGTCGTCGAGGGGTGGGAGGTGGTAGCAGCGCAAAGCTGGTAGCAGCAGGAGCAGTAGTAAGAGAGTAGTGATTGGCAATGCGTGAGTGGGGATTCCGGGCGGCCGGTGCGCGCATTGAGCCACGCCCCGGCTCTTTTGAACGGCGCCGATTGGTCGGACGCCGACGCCGCCATCTCCCCGCGCTTATTGGTTCCGTCGGAGCATATCCGCACAATCATTCTAATAAGTGGCTGCCTCTCACCTCCTACTCTGCTCTCCTTTCATCCGGCGCTCTCATGCGTCCCGTATTACGCGCATCGATTGATGGAACTTGCTGCCGCAATCTTTGATTTAAATCCGAAAAAAACTCCCCGACTCTCTCTAGAACTACTACTGCGGGGTGCCAATGTCGTCCTCTTGCTCTTCAAACAAGCCAACGACGACGACGACGACGAAAAGTAAAGAATACGAATTTTAGAAAAGGGGAAGAAAAAAAAAGCGGGTGAAGAGGGGAGAACTGCTGGCGGGAACAAAAGAATGATATGAAGAGTGTGACATACAATAGATGACTCTACTACTGCTGATTCAGCTGGCAGCAGCAGAATATATAGAACCAAGAACTCGGAAGGAGAAGAAGAGGATTTAAAGTTGATGATATGTTGAAATTTCTCTCCTACCCCAGAAAACATTTCAAAGAGATTACGCACGGCGAAGAGAGTGGTGTATGTCGACGAAGAGAGAGAAGGAGAGAGAGGAGGGTTTCGCATTTCAAACAGGCCTTTTTGGCTCCGGGTCTGATTTCACTCTGCCTTGCAAATTGAGTTTGGTTTTTTTTTCTCTCTCTCGTTCTCTCTCGTCGTCTCTTTTGGGTTGTTGGTAGAAGAAGAAGAAGAGGGAAGAGATGTTGAAACGCGCGCGCCGGTTACGTGAGAGCCCGCCGCTCGCTATCGATCCGGCGGTAGGTTCTCTTTGAGTCAGGGCGCACACACAGAGGAGGATGTGATTGTCAATTGCCATCAGCTCGGAAATAAGTCGGTCGATTGCCTATGCAGATGTCAGCGACGGACCCCGGTCGCCCCGGTCGAGATCAAAGCGATGCTGCTGCTGCTGCTGCACGGGATTCCTCCCTTTCTATCTCTTACTTCTATTTTTTTTTCTCTTCTCTTTTCCTCCTCTCTCTCTCTACTCTGGAGCTATCTTATGAGGGGGCGGAGTAGAGTGGCGCGTGCGCTGCTGCTGTAATTACATTGTTGGCATCGCTTTGAGAAAGGAACTACTATAGGATGACTACTACGACTACTACATCTTATTTGATCGACTGGGATTTATAGCAGCCGGGGGTAGTAGTTGTGGGACGATGATGATGAGGGTTGTCCAAATGTTTTTTCAAAGAGATGGAAGGGGAGAGATTTGGTCGGAAGAGCAGCTGGACCGCGCAATTGGCCTCTAGTTGCATTTCCCCCCTTTTGTCCGCGACTATGAAAACACTCGTCGCACATAAGAGGGGGTTTATGTCGAATCGATCACTACAAATACAACAGGAGAGCGGGCGGGCGAGCGATCTGTGCTGCTAAAAGGCAACAAAAAAAAAGAGCCGCCGCTACTCTATGTGTACACTTGATCGGTAGTGATCAAGCCTGACACAATACTGCTGCCGGGTCGGGTCACCCCTCCACCCACTTAGAAATGTTACGAAAGTTTGTTGGTGCGGTTGGATATCTATTTTCGTTGGATGAATTCAAAATGAGCGCCTTCCATTACGATCGGCTATTTGGCCAGCGTTTGCATATACATCAACACATCCAGTAAAGGGCAGCTAAGACACAAACCCTAGACGAAATGGACGGACGGACGGACTCTTGTGTCGTTTATTTTCAGTTCTATCTCTTCTTCTTCTTGGCCAAGTTTGACCGGAATAATAAATCTGACACATTGTCTGCTTGCTGCTCGGCTCTAACCTTAACTCTTTTTGTTTTTGTTTTCTTTTTTTTTAGGGCAACAAGATGGGCTTGGGTTCCGCAGCTCATCACGCGGCCGCCGCAGCCGCTGCCGCCTCATCGCTCCAGTTCTTTTACCAAGGAGGCGACCCGCTCGGCCAGCCACCGCCGGCCCATATGGGCATTCCACCTTACCAACTCGATCCGAAAACGGCCGGAGCTATGGGTAAGGAAGCGGACGATGTGTGATTGGTCGTCGCCTGATTGTCGATTGAGATCACGTCAGGATTTATTTTTTCGTGTTCAAAAGTTTTAAATTATTCCATCCAGTTATAATATACCAAGTGGCGTAGGTATCATGTGAATAGGGCCCCACGCACAGCTCTTTTAAAGGAGCGGGCTAGTATAGTGTGGACGGTTTGATCCCGATCGAAATTCGATCGGGAATCGGATGACTAGTTCTCGGTCACGGCTGTCGCCGTTAGTTTAACCCAGACGTCAAAGAGAGAGTAGGAGGAGGTGGAGGATTTAAAATCTCCCCTCTCTCTCTCACCCGAAATGACGTCATGTTGTCGATCGCAGAGTCTTTGCATTTCACTCCCCTCGACCGCCCTTTTTTTCACTAGTAGCGTCAAATTTGTCCTGTGAAAAGAGAAGAGAATGGAAAGAGAGCCGTATCAAACACACACACAAAGGCGCCGTGAAGTTTTTTTCAGTGGAATAAAGAGAGAAAAGAGACGAGGAGGGAGGAGAGCACTCGTTTGAATAGACACGACGACGACGACGAACGACATGGAGCTTCGCATTCAATGAAGAGTTGGGGTTCTCATCTGTCCTCCATCTAGATCCGGTCTTTTGTTCCGGCGTCAATGAATCGATACGATGATGATGAACATCTACTATACTATGTAGACTAGTACTATACACCACCATAGTTCTCTCTCTCTCTCGGCGCAGCACACAAAAAAAAGTCTAGTAGTTGCATAGGACGGACGGGTTACAAATTGAGAAACGCCAGAGTGATCACGGACAATGTCTATCGATTCGGAAGCCATCTTGGCTGCCACAGCGCCTTCACTTCTGTTTATAAGCCCGTCATGTTGAAGAGGCGAAGGCAAAGCAAGGAAGGCTCTCTTACTAGGATTGACGAGTTTTGATTAATGAACTGATTGCGCGCGCGCTTGAGACTGCTGCTGCTGCCTCCATTCGCTCTCTTCCATTTCATTTCGAATGAAAAACGGAATGGACGGGCAGTCTCGCTGGTGGTGGGCATTTTTCTCTTTCTCGTCTTCTCGGTAAACATGCGACGCGCATAACCAAGTTTCTTTTTTACACCGCCCATGGATCTGTTGGCTGATATTTAAATGTGAAAATGTCGTGATGAATCGACAAGTTGATTGCTTTTTGTCTGTCTGTGTCTTTAAGATGGAGGGAATATATATATAAAATATAAGCCCTAGGCTAAATAGAGTCTCATCTCTTTTTTGGTTCTCTTTTTTTTTAACGTTTTGTTGCTGCTGCTGCTGTGCTGCTGCCGTTGTTATAGGTCTTCCTCGGCCGTCGATGTACTCCTTCGCCCCCACCCAGTACCCGTACCCCATGCTGAGTCCCGAAATGGCCCAGATGACGTCCTGGTAAGTTTTATTTTCTCTCTTCTTTTTCTTTCTTATTCATATTCCTATTTTTTTTTTCTTTTAGTCTCTTTTTAAAAGCTTCATTATTCTTCTTTTGATTTCCTCGGGTGATTAATTCCCATCCCCCAGCACTCCACGTCCCTGTGGAGAGCGTCATCACACATACACTACGGGCTTGTTTTCCTAATTGCAGTCCCAAAAAGTTAAAGAAAGAAAGGGGGAGAAAAAAAAACCTTTAAAAAAAGGGGAACAAGGAGAGAAAGAAAAAACATTTTAATAAAAGCTACCCAGTCATTGAAAAATGGGGAGTTTGGCCACATTAACGAATTCTCTATGTAGAAATTTTCGATTTGTTCACCACCTGTGTGTTGCTTACTTTGAGGGGGGTTCACAGAGTTAAGAAACGAAAGAAAAAAAGTGTCGTATTTAAACCTTTCTTTTAAATTTTTTTTATTTTGTGTTGCGTAGGCACAGTCCTGGTGGTATGTATCCGATCTCATCCGCAGCAGCTGCATTCCGCAGTCCTTATCCGGCCGGGTTACAACTGCCCTCAGCATCACTGCCTAGGTACAGTCGATTTTTTTTTCTCTCTCTCTTCTTTCTTGTGTGTTAACTTTTTTTGAAGAAGAAATTTCCCTTCGAGTGTGTTGGTGGTGGTGGTGGGTTTTTATTAGGTTATATTCACTTGCTGACAGGATCGAATTCGATATTCTCAGTTATCGTCTTTCTTGAACGTCTGTTTATATGTGGGACTATGAAGCCACGCCTCCTTACGGAAACTTAATACTCTGGTCTCTGTAGATTTTTTTTCCTTTTTTTGTTGTGTTCGTCATCAAAAAAGCAGACATTCAAGATGACGCGACAATTTTTTCTTCTTCTCCGTCTTCTTCTTCTTTTTCCCCCTATATATATTATATATATTTTTTTTCTCTCTCTCGCTCACTCTCTTCATCGTCTTCCCTCCTGCTTATATTTCTTTGGAGAAGTGGGAAGAGGAGGCGCAGCAAACATCCATCAACTTCCTGATGTGTTGTGTTGGCTGTTGATATTCAAACCCACAACAAACAGATCTTTCCCCAACGGTAGAAAACACGCGAGCCGCGCAAAATGATGATCTAGAATTGTATTTAAATAGAATTTGAGATTTTTTCCTTTTTTTATTCCTTCCTCAACTTCTTTTCTTATGTTCGAGGAGAGAGAAAAAAAACCTTGGCTATTATCAATCATTAAAAAAAGAAGAAGAAACGAAAGTGACGCTGCAAATCTATACACGATCCTTGTACAATGTCAAGAATTCTTCTTTTACAGCTCAAGAATTTTCCTTTTAGTTGTATCTGTAGAAAGAACGCGAGGAAGGACGAAAAAAAAGTAGAGAGAGAGAGAAAGATAGAGAAAAATAAAAAGAAGAAAAAAAGGTCTATTATATATAAATATGATTCCCCCCTCTCGTTTCGTTTTGATTAGTAATTCCTCGCGGTCTACACGGAACTGATTTATATTTCTAGCTTTTTTACCCCAACGCACGAAGTTCCCATTTCCTTTTTCTCAGCCCCCACTAGAAAACCCCCAATCTTTAAGGCACCCCGTGAATTTAAATTATCAGAAGAGAAAGGAGAATGAGGGGGGAGAGAAAGACGTTTTCTCCTTTTGAATCGTGATTTAAATGGAATGTTAACGGCACCTTTCATCTTTCTTTCCTGGAAAATGACAAGTCGTCATCACAACTAACTGGAATCGTCATTTGTATATTTCTTCTTTTTCCCAAAAAATCAAAGGTTTTCTCCGAGCTTGTTGCCTCACCCAGGATTGCACGGCGGTCATCCGTTGATGAGTCCAGGCCATGCGGCCGCTTTGTCCAGTCTTCATCACGGCGTCAAACAAGAGCCCGGACTCTCTATGGGCCTCTTGGGCGACCAGAATCACAGGTATGATGACCTTCCGTTTCTCCTCTTTTAGGCCGATTGCCGCTGAGCGGTGGCCATCTAGCGACTGGCGCTGTACTAACGGTATCTGGTTATCTTTTGTGTCTTTTTCTTGGCAAGCAGAGGTGGACACAACGATCCGAAAGCGGCCAGCAGTTCGGCGACGCAGTCGGACGCTAGGTCGACGACGCAATCGACGCCTCCTAATAATAACAACACCTCCCAAGGTAGGTTTCTTCACTTTCAACGTCTCATTCTCATGTCATCTTTTAATGTGGAGAATGTGACCGTCCTGTTTTTCTTCTTCTTGGATCAGCCGCCGAGAAAAAGAAGCCGCACATCAAGAAGCCGTTGAACGCGTTCATGCTCTACATGAAGGAGATGCGGGCCAAAGTGGTAGCCGAATGCACGCTCAAAGAGAGTGCCGCCATCAACCAAATCCTCGGCCGACGGGTAAGCTCTCGCTAACTATATGACTTGAAAAAGACAAAAGGAGAAAGGAAAAATGGATTTCAGTTTTTTTTTTGTTTTTGACGTTTTCGTTTTAAGTTTTAACGGGTGGGTTTTTTTGGGATCTAAGTTTTTTATTTACATTTTCTTTTGTGTTTGATCGTTTTATTCGTCCTTGTCCGATTGGGTTTTGATGGATTCGTAAATTTTTACAAAACAAAAACAAAAAAGAGTTCCAGCCGGCCATCCGTCATCATAAGACTGGGAATGGTATATCCATCGTTTTTGCAAAAATTCTGCGACTATAATCAGTCCATAAACAAGTAGCTAAAAAAAAACAATTCATTTGGGGGCGAGCTCGAAGATGATGAGAAAGAAACCAAATTTTAATTTTTGTTGACCGGCACACATCAATTAATGTTCTCCCTCCGATCCTCGCGAATTTCTTTTTTTTTTGCGAACAATTTCCCCGTTCACAATGTAAAGTGGCACACGTTGAGCCGCGAAGAACAATCGCGATACTATGAGATGGCCCGCCAGCAACGTCAACTGCACATGCAGCTCTATCCCAACTGGACCATGAGGGACAGCGTCGCGTCGGGCGCCGCTCGCAAGCGGCGCAACAAGCGCGACAAAGCCGCTGACGGAGGTATTTACCGTCCACGATTGACGACAAAACTACTTGCTGTCCTTCTATCTTTCACTCACACACGACACATAACACAAAAACACACGATACAAAACATTCATACACGTTCATACTCAAATATGCCGTCTCAAGCAACGATTTGGGAATAAGGAAAAAAACAAAACAAACAAAAAAATCTCCAATCACGAGAATGGAACGACTTGGCCGGCCCACAGTATTGAGCTTGTTGCCCATATATCTCTATCGAAATTTTCGAGTCCCGCTCCCGATATGATTTTCGACCGTGTCAACCTTCGTGTCTGCTGTTGATGTTATTGATTGTTCTCTCTGCGTGTGGATGAATTTGTCGTCGTTTCATTTCTTATTTTTACGAAAATATCTTATATCTATATAGGCTGAGGGTGTTTTCTCTTTTTTTCTATTGGAATCGGAATCTTTTTTACAACAAAAAAAAAGATTATAATTTTTATTAATCTATTTAATACGGGCGCTACTCGTTTTTTTTAAACGGGGAGGCAAAATGGAACGTACATCAAAACTAACCATCCTCTTTTTTTATTTTTCTCTTTTTTCTCTCTCTTTTTTTTGACCTCTTCATTCCTCTGTCCTCCCCTATTTTTAAAACAATTTAATTTTTTTTCTCTCAAATCCTGCAACATTTAAACC